>CM038675.1:4572888-6005388 GCA_021605145.1 Aegilops bicornis | reverse complement strand
AAGCTTCCTCAATCTCCATGTACCTTCACAAGATGCCTCCGCAGTTCACGGTTATGCAGACAGTGATTATATTGTTTATCGACTGCTGCCGCACCACTCCCTCTGCAAATTGTTAAAATAGCTCCTGTTTCTCCGCCTAACTCGCCGATCCAAGCAGCGCAGAGCTTGCTACGGCATCGATCTGAACAGCTTGCCAGACTGCCAATTGTAGACAGACGACAGTATTACAATAGATTGACTAATCAGCTCATGAGTCTTCCACGCCTTGCATGTCGGCTCATCAATCCTGGCAGCTAGTGGTTCATGGTTTACTTCAATTTTGCATGGAGTCGAAACTAGACTGTATTAACGTTGACTGGAGTAGCCAACTCATAACTCTTTCACAGTACACCTACCAAAACTACATTTTCCCAACCTTTTGGATTGTGACTCTCTGGTACCTTGCCACCTGCTCTGCTAGTTGTTAAACTCCCCATAGCTCGTCGATCCATACGACGTCCAAAAAAAAGTTGGTCCATCCAATCACTGTATTAGTTTAGTGCTGGCCAATTCAAGGCAGACAGTGTTGCATTAGTTGTACTAATCAACTCACGAATCTTTCACGCATAGCTGATCAGCTCATTAATCCAATCAGCTACTGGTGCACTAGTTTAATTCCAGTTTGCATTGGCTCGAAACACACAATGTTAGCATTGAACTTTTGAAAGTTGAAACCTCGCAATGTTCTAGAATTTCGAAAGTAGAGATGCAATGATGCATGTTTGTGTGATTTATTTTTGCAGAAGAATCAAGGTAGGGCAGTCGCCCGACCTTGTCCTACGGGTCCTCGTTAACATGTTGGTGTAGCCTACGCCGAGGAGCACTAACCTACTTCAAAGAAGTGCAAGTTTTCTCAATCTCCATGTAACTTCACTAGATGCCTCCGTAGTTCACTGTTACGGAGGGAGAAATTGCATTAATTTTGGGGAAAGACAAACTATTGTGCCCCACAAGCCGCCCTCTGACTTCATGGTTAAACTTGGCGCCCATTTCTCCGCCTAGCTCGTCGATCCAAAGCAGCTGACACTGTATTAGTTTAAGCTAGTAAGCAGAGTTTGGCACCGTATCGATATGCACGATGTGTCAGACTGCCAATTCAAGATACACAATGTTACATTAGATGGACTAATAAACTCATGGATCTTTCACGCCTCGTCAACTCATTGATCCAAGCAGCTGGCGATGCATTTAGTTTACTTCACTGTGCATTGAATGGAAACACAGTGTCTCTTGAATGGACTAATGAATTCACAAGTCTTTCACAGTACATGTACACCCGCTAGTTAGTCCTGGCCATCTCAGGCCCGGCCCTGTCGGCCCACCCAGGCCCGGCCCTGTAGGCCCACCCAGGCCCGGCCCTAAAATCCAGGGCCTAGGCCCGATGGGCTTGCTCATTGGCTGGGCTTGGGCCTAAGTTTTGAGCCCATCAGTAGGGCCTGGATTGGCTTGGGCTTGGCATATTGGCATTTTAAGGAAGAGGCTCGACCCACGACCCTAAGCCCTAAGGGCTTTTTACTAGATGGGCCGGGCTTGGGCTTGAAAAGTAGGCCCAGTGATAGGGCTTGGGAGGGCCTGGGCCTCAGTTTTCTACCGTGGGCTTTTTTAAGCCCAGCCCAAGCCCAAGCCCGGCCCGGCCCATGGCCAGATATACCCGCTACCTTCTTTTTGGTTTATTGGCCTCCTTCGTAATTTGTGTCAAATTATGGCCATAGATATAACTAACAAAATTTTAAAGCATGTCACAAAAAGTTATATCGTTGGATTCGTATTCGAACATACTTTCTGATAATATTAATTTTACTATGTATAAGTTATATTTAATTAGTTAAAATCATGGTGAAAATATGAACTAAATACGAGGGGGCTAATATATAAATCAGGACGGAGGTAGCACCGGCACAACATTTTCACAATTTTTCAAACTTCGCATTCGATAAAATAAAAATCAAGCGCCAATCCAATGAATGATGGATGATGAGAACGAAGGGTAGATGAGAGCGGCCGGCAAGCTCAGCATCAACCAGACACTTCCGAGGGCTTACAGGTGCATGCGTCACTCCTAGCTCAAATTGCAGGAGGAGCAAAAAGTAAAATATGTGAGCTGTGAACGTCTATATTATACTTGGTGTTTTGCAATATTTTCTTAATTTGAACAATCTTTGTAAACAACGTAAAACCTGAAAACAACACTTGAAAGTAACAAATGGTAAGTTGGTAACCAACAACACACTGGACAAAGTCGATTGAAGAAGATCAATAAAATGCAGGCAAAGCCCTTGCGACTTTAGCGGGCCTAGTCTAGGATGCAACAAAACTCAATCACGGGATGCAAACATAAATTTAGAGGAAAAATGGTGGCCTTTTGTAGGATGAAGAATCCAGTAAGATCTTCTCCAATCGAATCCCAGTGCTTCGAAAGAAACACAACCTAATTTAATCGAGCGCGCATAGGGCCACAGGCATAGCGTTTGAGGGCGTAATTTGTAATAAAGATAAGGCAGACAGGCACGACAGAAGAGGCACAATGAAAGCACGTGGTGCATACCGTGCGATGCATGCGAGAAGGAGCCAAGAAGAGTGAGAGAGACACAACAAAGCCACCACTTCGCTTAGTCTTCTCTTGCGGATGAGGCCACCGGACATGTATGACCCTGGCGGCAGCTCCTCGTCCCGGCCGCACGGCAAGGAGGAGCTGCAGCCGGAGGTGGTTCTCTACACGGCGTCAGCGTCAGCGTCGCGCCGCAGAGTGCGCACCTCCGCCGACCGCTACGCCTTGTGCGCCCTGCTGCGCGGCTACGGCCTGGCCGTGGACGTGCGCGACGTGTCCAGGAGCAAAGCGCATCGCAGCGAGCTCAAGTCGTTGCTCGCGGCTCGGGGCTGCGCCTTCTCCCTCCCGCAGCTCCTCGTCGGCGGCCAGCTCGTCGGCGGCCCTGAGGATGTTAGGCAGCTGCACCAGGCCGGCGGGCTGCGGCAACTCCTTGACAGCGCTCCAAGGCCGTACCGTGCCTTCGTCTGCGAAGCCTGTCAGAGGGTCGGCTCCGAGCCCTGCCCAGAGTGCAGCGAGTCCCGCAACAAGATGCTGGATCACGGCGTTATTGCCGACGAGCAGGACAAGGTTGTCCTTTTTTATCCAACCCAAGGTGACAACACTTCCTTTCTCTCCTTCCTATCCCTCTACTACTATAGCTCGAGTTAGCTGAATAGGCGCAGCTTGGATCTGGTCATGGGATGGCATGCCATGGTGATCGCCGCAAGTGCGCACACCTAGCTCACGTCGAGCATCGTGGGATGGCACGACAGCTAGGCTCGGCTTAGGCAGGAAACTTCCTTCTATAACGACGACAGTGCAAATGAAGCTTCATACATCGCCTATCTTACTAGTAGGTCGCCACACGAATCAGTTGAATAAACCAGGGTGGCTTGCTGTCTTGGTGCATGATGTCCATTTCTTGCAAGCAATAATAGTTCATGTGTAGGAACTCTAGCGCTAGGAAACGAAATCACAGGATGCAAATTAACTTTCTTATCTTGTATGATTTGTGGATTGGATGAAGATAATGTACTGGGGCTCTAGTGATGGAAGAAATCTGTGGCAGCCATCAAACCTGTCGTTGTACCATCATCTCTGCTACAGTGGTGGGCTTAGGCCATTCGCATTGTCATAGCCACCGTCCCTGGGCCATGGTTTTAGTGGGGTTTGAAAGAAAGTAATTCTGGTTTTGGTCGCTCTAACTATATATAGTTGTATAAAAAGACATGGAAATCTAAAGTATTTCAATTACCATCTACTCCTACATACTAGTGGTAAAGAACATACGATGCCTTAGTGATGCTGCGGGGTCGAATCTAGAATGTAGCGATATTCTTTCATGTACCTTTTTGAATTTTAAATTTATGGTTTATCAATTTATCCAAAATTCACAACAGAATATTTTGAAAATCCTGAAACTAGTCATAAAAATAATAAATGAAATCCAAAACAATGGTCACAGCAGAGGCCTCCATCTCCCGTGGCGATCTCTCATCAACACAATTCTCGATGCTAATGCGTATGAATTACATCAAAAAGGTGACTGCTGCCACTAAAAAACTGGTGACTATTGTTGTTTGCCCATAAAAAAAAGTAGGACCTTGCGCCGGCGACACATCCAGGCTGTCAGTGCTAGAGGCTCCTTTCTCCAGATCTCCTCCTCCTCTCGCCTATTGCCAGTGTGGTACCAGGCATAACCTCCATCGTGGGTGGCTGCGGGGATTTAGTGCCGTGGGTTCCAAGCAAGGCAGAGATGTAGAGGGCAGAGGCCCTTGATAGGTTTCTGACTAGTGCACCATAGCAACAAATGGCGACATCAGCGAGCGTTTCTGCGATGGCATTGTTAAAATATATTGCCCATCTCTTTCCGTTAGTTGGGACTTTTGTAGCAACTGGCTGAAGCATGAATTCAATATGATATCAGAGCCAAGAGCTCTTGAGTTTAAGACCCCGCCAACACAGTATTAAAGTAAAAAAAAAGTTTCTGCAGCCTACATTGATCCCACGTCAAAGGACTAAATAAGCCTAGACATGATGGAGAGTGTTGAAACATATTACCCGTCTCTCTCCATCAGTTCGGACTTTTAAAGCAACTGGATGAAGCCTGAATTCAATCGGCATCCAGGCTACTTCGACCGTTGTTTTTTGTGATAGTGAGTGTGGACTCATGGCAACATGGTGCCGGCTTTGGTATTCGATGTCTAGCGCATCTACGACATCATTCAAGGATGATTGTCATCAGACCCATGCAGCCGACGGCTTCATGTCAATCTGGCAGGTGGAGCACATGAAGATCGGCTAGGGCTTCATATATACAAGTGTGTCGTCAATGACGCATGCCCTATAGATAGTGATATCGGCCTCCTTGTGGCGAGGTGCAACGGCGGCGTTGGCCCCCACATCCAGCTAGGACAGATCGACTAATACGGTAGGAAACACCCAGATGGTGATGAGGCAGTGTCTAGAAGCAACGAGGAGGCAGCCATCAACATGCTTCCAGCGTTTTCTCCTATATTTTCCTCCTCTTTATGTAGGCCAATTTGTTGAGCATCAATGCTTAACTTTTTTTGCCATCACTGAATAATCAATCATATATGTTTGTGCACATCAACCGGTCTAGAGGGCAGGGATTGATCTACCTTTAAAAAAGTATCAAACCAATAGTTAACAAAATACCTAGGATACGACCGAACCAGCCGCGCGCCACCCGCCTTCCGGATGAACAAATCGCTTGGATAAAACATTTAGTAGATTTGTGGTGGTGGCTTGTGTTTTAAATATCCATCCGTTCATAAATATTAAATGTTTCTGATACTTTTAATATATACTACACATAGACTGAAATGAGTCAACAAACACACTAAATCGCTTTCTATGTATATCCGATTTAGAAAAAGTTAGAACATCTTATATTTGAGAACGGAGGTAGTAGATATGCATAGCCGCCTTAAGAAGGTGGTGACATGAAAACCAAAGTAGCTCTATTGACCTAAAACAGAGGCCGCACAAGGAAAAAGAAAATCCAATAGTGATAGCATATTAAATGGAGAAGCAGCTTCTGTGATTTTGAACTGCATTTAAATTTCTAGCTTTGATGTTCTTATTCGAATGAATGTAGTGTATAAACGCTTGTAATCACCTTCCCTCCAGTAAATGTAAACGGTTGTAACTCCCGCCATGATCGATCACATTGTCTCCAAAGTGAAGAGTGCACTTCAAATTGTGGCTATGAAGACAGCAAACACTCTAGAATAAATGATCTATATCGATTATAAACATAGTACAAAGATTTGTCGCTATTTACATTGCATTCAACTAACTAGATGATATAGATTTGTTCTAAAAGGAGGATTACCACCGGCCTATGCATACTAGGTGATATAGATACACTAGTTGTTGGGGAGGTGCTCATGCCATACTTGTCGGTGCGGGTGGATGCCTTGGTGTCATGGAAGGCAGCACATGTGTCGGCCTCCCATTCAGAATGACTAGAACAAACTCTCAAGCCGTCCAGGCGACCAACTCGGCAGCTACGCTTGTGCATTCACCCACCTTGTTCATGGCGCGCTCCATCGCCAACCACCATGTGTTCTCTTCCAAAACTGGGCTGGGCGGGCCTCGTGGCGGGGATCCCTGTCTTGCCTAACGGTGAGGGCGCTGGGCTGGAGCGGCCATGGTACGTATTAGGTAGTGTCGTCAGGTAGCTTCTGCATGGTTAGGCATACAATGTCATTCGCGAGTATAGTACACACATTCAATTGTGTGAAATCGTGTGAACTTTGTTCAACACAGTTTAGACAATAATTTTTCTGTGTGAAATGTCAAACATATTGCCCATAGTTGAGCTCATAAAATCTTGTTCAATTTATCTCACACATGGTTTATTTATCAAACGTCGTGAGGTGCCCGCCAACATCACAAAGATTCATCCATGTAACCTGTCGGCAAGACATTGCACACAATTGTTTACTAGTGACCGTGCGCGATGTGCAAACCATGTGTATGTCGCCGTGCATTGTTCGTTACTAGCAAGTGCGATTCGAGGGAGGCTTAACAGCACAATTTTTGCACTAGTGCAAGCATAGGTTAGCAAAACCATAATAACACTAGATGAGACTTGACTGCACATCACAATGACATAGCAATGCGCGAAAGCTAGTTAGGTAATCCCAAACTTGCTGCCCTTATATTACAAAGCAATTGTTGTTTCCAAAAAGGGGAGACCCCGGCCTCTGTGCATCAGAAACATGAAAACAAGTTCAAGTCATTGAATACCAAAAAAAAACTAAAAATAAAACACGACCACAACCAGCTGGACACAAGATTACATAGCTCATCCACAAGTTCTACGAGTGGTCGTCTGCCAAACTGGTTGAATAAACAAGGTTGAGCTTTTGTCTTTTATGAACTTTCTCTCTGCCTGTTTATTTTTTATATGTGTTAGTGTTGGTTGTGAGCGTCCTAGTCATGCAGACAACGGGTGGGTGCTCATTGTGCTTGTATCTACGATGCTTCATTTTGAGTCAATAAAGTCTAGTCTTTATCAAATAAATGTCTATAAGCAATTAGTTTGTTCCACAATTTAAATGTGTTGGTGGATATGACGAGTGAAGTACAAAGTAGAAAATCGATATAATTTAGCTTTTCTGAATGTCAGTTATGTGAATAGAAATAGATGTGAGTGTGACATGTACTGTTAGTTATTTATTACATGCAACATCCATTGCGTAAATTAAATCGTTCTTTCTCGCCTATGTTTTTTCAGATATTTCAATAGGAGGTACAGGCAGAGAGATGGATGCCAGTATTAGTGTCTCTCTGGGTGCCATGAGACCCCTTCTTAAGAAGCTTGACATGATGCTAGGTCCTGATGGATGCAAGTTAACCAAGGGGGTCAATGATAGGTCGCAGCTCCTCAAAGATGATCTTGAAGAAATATGCGCATACCTTGAAGATCTGATAGAGGTGGAGGACCCTCCCCTGGCGGCCAAGTGTTGGATGAAAGAGGCATGGGAGTTATCTTATGACATCCAAGATTTGTATTGACAACTTTGTGCCCCCTGAGTCTCTTGGATATAAATCTGACCACAAGATGACTCATGTTAAGATTCCCAAGAGGCTCAAGTGGCAGAAACAGATTGAATATGCAGGTCCTGATGTGTCAAGACATTTTATCTCCAAAACCATTTGTGTTGATGTCATTTGTGCTCCTAGGAAGCTCAAGTGGTACCAGCAGATGGTTGAAAAGGTATCAGAATTCAGGATCTATGCCCGGGAGGCAATCCAACGGTACAAGAGGTACCAGCTCCATTGTTGTAGCACCTCGGCGGCACGTAGATTTTCAGCCATTGGGCCTATGATGCCAATGCTGCCACTGCCTTGTGAGAAAACTTGTTCGCCTAGTAATTGATGCTCGGATGAGCAACTTTATCAACTCTTTGTCTAACGACGCGGATCAGCAGCTGAAGGTGGTGTCTATTCATGGATCTGGATGTCTTGGGAAAACAATGCTTGCCAAAGTGTTGTACAATAAAATTGGGAGGAAATTCCATTGTCGGGCTTTCGTCTGGTGTCCAAAAGCCTAATATGAAGAGGCTTTTCTGCGACATGCTATCACAATTCCAGCGGAAGCAGCCCCAAGCAAGCCAAGACGCTCCGATGAATTTCATACACGGCTGAAAATATCAGGAATTATCTACATGGCAAGAGGTACTTATTTTCCACATGCAAATCGTATGTACTAGTTGTATTGCAAAGTATGTACTTATTTTCGACATGGTCCAGAATTGCATGTACTACACTAAATCCCTACTGGTTGCTCTTTTGTTTTGACAAAAAAAAAAAGGCATGATGATATATAGTCAATTTCTGAAAAGATGTTTTTCAGACAAGCTTGACAGTGAGGTAGAAAAGGTCGATAGTAAGCTTTACAGTGAGCTAGAAATTGACTAAAATTTCTACTTGTTGTTACTGTTAATACCATATAAATGTTGTTACTGTTAGCCTGACACACAAATGTGACATGCGTGCATTCTTGACATGCAGGTATCTACTTGTTGTTGATGATTTATGGGATACCTCAGCATGGGATGTTATTAATCAGCTTTTTCCCAAGTGTAGTCAAGGAAGCAGAATAATAACCACTACACAGATTGAAGTAGTTGCATTAGCATGTTGCAGCGATGACCCAGAACAAGTTTTTGAGATGAATCCTTTGGATGATGATCACTCAAGGAAGCTATTCTTTGACAGGCTTTTTGGTTCTGAAAGTAACTGTCCTGGAGAACTGAAACAAGTTTCAAGCCAAATTGTAGAAATATGTGGTGGTTTGCCGCTAGCCACCATCAGCATTGCTAGTCTTTTAGCAAACCAGCCTTCTGTATCAGTGGATTTATTGACACACATACACGATTCGCTAGTGTCTTGTTTGACATCAAATTCAACTTCAGAAAGAACGAGACAAGTACTGAACCTCATCTACAACAGCCTTCCTCATTACCTCAAGACATGCTTGCTCCAACTTGGTATGTATCCAGAGGGCTCCGTAATCTTCAAACATGACCTGGTCAGGCAATGGGTGGCTGAAGGGTTTCTTGCTGCAAGTGAAGGGCAGAATATGGAAGAAGTTGCAGGGATGTATTTCGATGAACTAGTTGATAGAAGATTCATCCAACCTGTGTCTATCAACTTCAACAATGAGGTGGTGTCCTGCACAGTTCAGAACATGGTTCATGATCTTATTGCACACAAGTCTGCAGAAGAGAATTTTGTTGTGGTAGTAGATCACGATCGAAAGATTTTGGCACTTTCTCATAAGGTCCGTCGACTATCTCTCCAACTTGGTGATGCAAAATATGCCAAGATACCAGCAAACATCAGAAAGTCACAAGTACGTTCACTTGGAGTTTTTGGATTATCAGAGTGCATGCCTTGCATTGGAGAGTTCAAGCTTGTTCGTGTTTTGAACCTTCATCTGTCTGGCCATCATAATGGCGACCAAGAACTGGCTGTGGACCTCACTAGGATATCCGGACTGTTCCATCTTATATATCTAAAGATTGTATGTGATGTCTGCATAAGACTTCCAAACCGTATGAGAGGGCTGAAGTGCTTGGAAACATTGGATGTTATGGATACACCAACTGGCACTTATGTTCCATGGGACATTATATATCTCCCACGCTTGTTGCACCTCAGTCTTCCTCCCGAGACAAATCTGCTAGATTGGTCTGTTGGTGATAATCTGAGCCTTTGCAAGCCAAACCACCTGCAGGATCTTTGCATGTCTACACCGGCTTCTTCAGATTACGACCATCTGGACAGAAGCATGGAAGCTCTGGATTATTTAATGTATAGACATGACAGCCTGAAAACTGTAAAACTGGTGGCTATGGTGACACTTCTGAAGCAAGAGTACGGTGGAGGTTAGATAGACTTAACCACCATATCCAGAGATTTGAGGTCTCAGCTTACAGCCCCATCATATTTTGCAAAATGCATTTGTGGGAAATCGAACTTGGCAACCTATGCATTCTGAAGATTGCAGTGGATGGACTGTCAGTAAATGATGTTGGTATTCTTAGCGGGTTGCCTGCCCTCACTGCTCTGTCGTTGTATGTGGAGAAGTCGCCTAATATTAAGATAATCTTTGTCACGGCTTCTGGATTCACAGCTCTCAAGTACTTCAAGCTAAGGTTCATGAGTGGAATAGCTTGGCTAAAATTTGAGGCGGACGCAATGCCTAATCTCTGGAAGCTCAGGCTCGTTTTCAACGCCATCCCCCAAATGGTGGACCAACGACTTGATCTTTATTCAAAGCGTGATAAGTGGAAACAATATCGACATGGTACTGCATTAATCAGAATCGACCATATGACAGGCCTTAGAGAGGTCTCTGCAAAATTTAGGGGTGCAGCGGCTGATCTAGAGTATGTGTCGAGAGTCAGGATAGTTAGCAATCATCCGGGCAATCCTATCATCGACATGCAATTAGTGGATTCTGGTTCCCATGGTGCTAAAAGGTAATCACTCTTCAGTTATGCAATTTAACCTGATTCTGGTTCCCATGATTCTCTGACGAAGGTATCTAAATGGTTGTTTTAATCTGCAGTATATCATGGAGGTCACCGGACTCCTCTTCACGCCTGCATCCTCCAGGTTTGCTTTTCAGTCAACAGGAGTTCTCTGATGAAGTGTTGATTTTTGTGATAAATTACTTGTAGAAATTCTCTGATGAAGTGTTGATTTTTGTGATAAATTACTTGTAGGAATTCTCTGATGAAGTGTTGATTTTTGTCAGGTGCAGATGGTGAAGAGCAGCAGGATGTGGTCTCGTGGAGCAATACCATTGATGTGATAGGTCGTGACCTCTTCATCCATTGCCTCCACCGCCTCTCCAGGTGGGAATATGGCGCCATCGCCTCCCTCAACCGTGACTTCAATTCCGTGGTTCGCAACGGGGACATCTACCGCCTGCGTCGCAAGAACGGGTTAGCGGAGCACTGGATATACCTCTCTTTCGGTAATAATCCTCCGGAGTGGGAGGCTTATGACCCGTCCACTGGGCGCTGGATCCAACTGCCCAAGATGCCACCGGCTCAAAGCATCATGTGGGAGTCGCTCGCTGTAGGAACCGAGCTGCTGGTGTTTGGGGACCGCGGAAGGGTTGCCTTGAGATATAGCATCCTTACCAATTCATGGACATGCCTGGCTAATGCGATGAACATCTCGCGTTACTTGTTTGGTTCAGCAAGTGCCGGGGAGAAGGCGTATGTCGTGGGAGGTGCTGATTCTTCTGGTAATGTGTTGAGCTCCGCAGAGATGTATGACTCGGAGACACATACTCGGACACCCCTTCCCAGCATTAATAGGGCTAGGTACAGATGCTCTGGCGCATTCATGGACGGCAAGTTCTATGTGATCGGTGGTAGAAGCAGTAGCCACGAGGTATTGACATGCGGTGAGGAGTATGACTTGAACCGGCGGTCATGGAGGGTCATCGACAACATGTCTCAGGGGCTCAACCAGACAAGCCTGGGAGTTTCTCCGCACATTACAGTTGTCAAAAATGAGCTTTATGCCGCTGATTACAGCGAGAATAATGATTTGAAGCAGTATGATAAGCTGCACAACAAGTGGATCACTCTTGGGAAATTGCCTGTACAGTCTAAGGACAAAAATGGCTGGGAGATGGGTTTCCGAGCGTGTGGTGACCGGCTGATTGTTATTGGGTCTCCAAACAATTATACCGATGAAAGGGTGGTTGAGCTTCATTCATGGACCCCGGACGGGCAACCGCCTGTGTGGAATTTCGTTGCCACACGGCCATACAGGGGCGGACTTGTTATGTGCGCCGTGATGGCTTGCTGAGTCCACGGAATAAATACTGAATGCAGTGGGTATTTATGGATGAATGAAGATTTCTGACGAGTTTCAGACCTTAGTTTGTATTAACTGGACATCTATCTGTCTGCTGAGATTTGACGTGTTTTCCTCATTTGCATTTGGATCAACAGCTCGCGTTCTCCACGTGGCTTTTCACTGTTGATGCTTCATCTTTGGCTGCAATAAATGCATGTGTTCTCTATTATCAATAAGGTACGTACCTCATATTCACTGCTAGTCTATTTCTGTTTACCCAGTTTGCTCCATAATATGCTTTTGTTCAGTTCTGTTATCACCTTCTGAATGGTATTGATATGTTGTTCTGCTGGTTGTGAATAATTGCTATTTATGATGTGCATGTGCTACGGGATTAACCTTGATACATTGCATTTTTTTTAGTTTTAGTTGTGAACTTGTGATGGTCGATTTGCGGGTTTGTTAGACTGACGTTGTGCTTCTCTTCATATTTCCATGCAGTGGCTGCAGGAACATCTGCGTGGGCCTTATTCTCAAGTCTAAATGGCGTCTGATGGTACAAAAAGAGAAGACGTGAATGAGTTTGGTTTTTTCAGTTGCTAGCTAGCTATGATTTCCTTATTTCAATTTGGATTCCTGAAATGTTACTATCAATTACTACGTCCCAACTTTATCTGTACCGTAGCATGTTACTATCAGTTATTTTCGAACATCAAATTCAGTCTCTAGCTTGCCCTCTTTTCCATTCATGATTTTTCAAACTCTGAATAAAGAAAACAATTCGGAAAGAAGCACATGTGTATCATTGGCTATTGACTCGGATGAATATGATCGAGTACCTTCTCGAGATGGTTGCGTAGATTTCATCTTACACGCACAGTTGCAATGTGTCACAAGACTCACAATCATGCAATGCACCTGGCGAGTCCTGGCCACAAATCGGTGTTGACATTACTAACCCAACTAAATAGTTCGAAATGCTTCCCATGTTCAGATATCCTGAAGCTAACAGAGAACTGGCGATGGAGAATAGACAGTTTAGCAGACATAGATATCGCTACTGTTTTTGAGCAGGTTCGTCGGTCCAGTAAGTCTTGACAGCAACAAGGATCCTCTCAGGGTTGAATGTCCCAGATTCATGATTCATTATTTTGGCTCTTCCATCTCATGCCTTTAGTGATGGATTGTATATCTTCACTAACGTCTCCACCGTACCGCCGAACACCACACCTGCGACATCCCCCCGAGGGTCCTTCTGAAGTCTGAATCTCGTAATACGTTTTAGTCATGTCTTCTGTATCAAGGAGAAAATAACCAAAGATATCGCAAGGTATTTCTGTACTGTCATCATTCATGACGTGTTTCTTTCCCGCTGCATTTACATGCTTTGCATTTTGGTTGCCATAAGAAAGTTCGGATTAGATTAGTCGTGTTGCCTCCTTGGTGCTCGCCTTGTTGTGTTTTATTTTCTAGGGCTTGTTGAGTTGTGCCCTCAGCTGTACCCTGCACTTGGTGTTCGTTGTGTTGTTGTGTGTGTGCGCGTGTGAACTTGGCTGTGGCCTGTTTGTTGGACCGTTTGGCGGTTTGCTTTATCTATAAGGCGGGGCGAAAGCCTTTTTCGGTAAGAAAGTTCGGATTAGGTAATTAGCTGTTCCCTTAGTATTAATCTTCGACTTCTAAAAAGATCTCAGACAAGACCTGCCACTGCCTTTCTGTTGGGTCTTCATTGCCAAGCTTCAGGATAGCTGTGATAGAGTCATTGTCTGTTTTGTGGTCTGTACTCAGTTAACGGCATTTCTTGTGAGGTGTGACACTTGACACATTGTGATTGTGTATAAGATGATATTCAGTAAACTATTTTGAAAGGGTGGATACTACATTAACGTGCACTATAATAGTCTAAAATGAATGTGTTTCTTTCCGTCTGTTTATTTTTCTTCAGAGTTTGTACAACCTTGAACCGAAAGAAGAAAAGAAAGCAGTCTACCATTTATTCTCCTTGCCAAAAAAAGGAGAGAGAGGATAAATAGCAGCATCTCTGTCTATCTCGAAGAAGAGCCGACCTTACGCCTGAAACCTAAAGCTACAAACAAGTATTCAGAGTTGAGAAAACAGAGCAAAAGCAGAGGAAAGCTAGCTACAGGCAAGCACAATTGCTGCCTGCATCTATATGTATCAGTTCTGATTGTCCCTAGGTGCTCCAGGGCTCGGTGATGATTGCAGGCTGCTGCATTTGGGTTTGCAATCCAGGCCCTTGTCTCAAAAGACAGACAAAATCAACGGTATTATCATCAAGGGATCTCCCGTAGGCCGTAAGTAAGCTTCACAACTGAATTACTTGAGAAGATGGCGCACAGGTAGTAACAAATTCCAGCTGTCTTGGATTCTTCCGATGCTATCTTACTGATGTAGCTAGTAGAGCTGAGGTGAAGTTAGGAAGTAGTAATATTCTCGAGTTAATAAATCTATTCGATGAGGTGGTGATAGGAAGCCAATGGATATAGTGTTTTTTATAGCTAGACTAGAGGCGAAGTCTGGCAGTGTGCCTTGGGGTGGAGAATCAAAGATGGGAAATTTTGATTCTGAGACTATTGGGGGTGAATAGGATGGTTTTAGAAATGAGGATTAAGATATTGATGCTATCCTAGTAATACATTTAGCTATTCAATTTCTACGGCTATGGACTCTGTCTTGTAAATATGATGATGAAGTGCTCCTGAGCAGAGGACCAAGGAAGACGCTGCCCCCTCACGCTAATGGCCGATTTCATCCATTCTTTTTTTGAGCAAAGAGTGCTCCCAAGTGAAATTAATATTGCGAGAACCAAGGCGACCCCCAACTGAATCTCGAAGGCAGCATTTTAAGTAGATGTGAAGTTTAGCTACTTTAAGTAGATGTATATACTAATAATTTTGTTCCCCTGGTAGAAGTAGACCCAAACTATGTTTTGTAGGCTACAGAAACTGTGGACCACGATTTTCCTTTTGCACCCTGTTTCTAAATATTTGTAGATTGTGACTAAGTGCACACTGAACTTTCAGGGTTTTTTTTTACCGTGGTCCTTGATTCAGTTACAGAATCATATGTCTGTATGTTGTCGACAATGTGATACTATGTTCCTGTATTTTGCAGAGCTTATTTCTGCTGTTCTTCTTTCCTACGTACTGTATTTTGTTTTCGGGATGAATGAAACTACAAAAAGCTAGTACCGCAGAGCCGACACGAGATCAATCATCTATCTGAACTTAATCCTGTATAAAAGTGACTGTATGCACAGACAGATCGGCAAGCTTTTGTCTTCGTATGTCTCAACTAGGACCATCTCCCTCATCCCCAAGGTCCCTGGGGCGGCTGACATCCGCCAGTTCCGCCCGATCACGGTCATTAACGTGATCTTCCGGATCCTGGCCAAGGGGTACGCCAATAGGGTGACCCTGCTTGCTGATCGGATTACCCACCCTAACCAGTCGGCCTTCATTAAGGGGCGGTACATCCTGGATGGTGTCCTGGTGCTTCATGAGGTTCTTCATGAGGTCCGGGTCAAACGCCTGAAGGCGGTTTTTCTGAAGATCGATTTCCATAAAGCCTACGACACGGTTAGCTGGACCTTCCTTAGGGAAGTTCTTCTTCGGAAGGGCTTTGACGACCGATGGATCACAAGAGTCATGCAAATGGTCTCTTGCGGTCGCACGGCGGTCAACATCAACGGCGAGATCGGCCCCTTCTTCCCTACCCTATGTGGGGTGCGCCAAGGCGACCCCTTCTCCCCGTTTCTCTTCAATATGGTCGTGGACGCTTTGGCCTCCATTCTGGATAAGGCAAAAGCCGCTGGCCACATCCGAGGGATTACCCCCCACCTCTCTGGGGGCTCGGGGATCTCCATCCTCCAGTATGCTGACGACACGATCATCATGATCGAAGGCTCGGAGATGGACATCGCCAACCTCAAGTTCCTCCTTGTTTGCTTTCAACAGATGTCGGGCCTCAAGATCAACTTCGACAAGAGCGACGTTATGGTGATGGGATATTCCCCCTCTGAGTCTGTGGCCATTGCCAACAGACTTAATTGCCGCCTGAGCTCTTTCCCCACTACCTACCTTGGGACGCCCATTAGTGACTCGCGTCTCTGCCATGGACCAAGGCCCTCCGTGACCAAGCTCCAGCCCCGTGCGAGCCCTGGCAGGGGAGGTGCTTTCTAAGGCGGCCCGGACTATTCTTATCAACTCATCCCTCTCCAGCCTCCTCTTGTTTCTTATGAGTTTCTACAGCCTCCATGAATCTCTCCATAAGGAGATCGCCACAATTCAGTCCCGATTCTCTTTGGGTGGCGAGCATGGCAGCGTAAGTATCACATGGTCACCGGCTCGCCATCCGCAAGCCAGGGAGCAGGGTGGCTTGGGTATCATGTGCTCTAAACGGATGAATATTGCCCTTCTATCCCGGTGGCTGTGGCGCATCGCACAGGTCATGGTGGCCTCGGCCGACATTATCCGAATAAATACCGCGAGGTCAACCCCTAGCCTTCGCCGTAAATCGGGCGGATCTCGCCTGCGCAGTCTCGTCCAGCTTCTCCCGGTTCTCCGCATTGGTACCTCCATCTCGGTGGGGTCCGCCTCTCGACGCTTATTCTGGTTTGATCGCTGGGCGGCGACTCCCCATTTGTGGCCCGCTTCGCCTCTTCTCTATCTCCGTCGACCCTATGATCTCTATTGATAGGGCCCTTCTTGACTTAGGGCGCTTGCTTTCCGTCGGCCCTTTGGGTCGGCGGAATCCACCGCTGGCGTGAGTTGCTCGACCGCGTTGCTCGCATGAGCCGTTGGTGGATGGGGATCAAGACCTTGTCTTGCCGGGCGCTTGGAACCATCGGGCCGTTCTCAACCAAGTCGCTCTACTTGGCCATTGCCCCTCCGTCGCCCCCTTCCCTATCGATGGTGTGGTCCGTCTGCGTCCCCTCAAGATTCGTGATCTTCATGTGGCAAGGATTCATGGACGGGTCCCGTCTGGTGTGGAGGTTTGCAAGCGCAATGGCCCGCACTGGTATCTGCCCCCTCCGTGATGTCCCTAAGACTCCAACCACATCTTCTTCGCTATGCGTCTCCGCCCTTTCTCTGGAGCTGCCATGAGATTGTAGGTGGAAGTTGGTGCCACACCAATTTCCGGACTTATTTGTGAACTCCAGCTGTCCCCCGTCCTCTCGCCACATTAGGTGGCTGGAGGTTGGGGTTCTTGCTGGACTCTTTGGACCGTTCGCAATAAGCTTGTGATCCAGCGTACTCCTCTTCGTCAGCGCACGACGCTCTCTACAAACTCTCGGGTTTCTTGCAGCTTTGGCGGCCGCTTAGCCGCCCGGATCGGGACGCCATCTCAGCCTTCATCATCGCCGACCTCCGCTCGATGGCCGTCCGCCTATCGCCCGCCGCCCGCCCGCCTCCCGAGCTACTAGACTTCCTGCGCTTGGAGGGCTTTGTTTTTTCTCTTTCTTATGGGATTGATGAGCTGTGCCCTCAGCAGAACCTATGTACTTTGTTCTGAGACTCGGGTGGTGTGTGTGTGTGAACCTGCTTTGGTTGTATGTCTTGTGGCGATTTGCTTTATTTATAAAGCGGGGCGAAAGCCTTTTTCGGTATGTCTGAACTAGGAAGTGGCACGTCAAGGTCAAGTGGATGTCAGATAAAAAAAAAGATGCAGACTCCATCTTGGTCCTGAACACTCAGGAGGGAGACGCTGTCCCCCTTCCCCAGTAATGGCGGACGTAATCCTTTGGTTGCAGTAGAGAGTAGGCCAGACTAGATTATAAGTATATACTCCCTCCGTCCCATAATATAAGAGCATTTTTGACACTAGTATATGGAGGGAGTAATATGGAGGGAACAGAGCTGAGAAAACAGAGCAAAGCAGAGGACTAGAGGAGGGTAACTGTTAGAAGGGAGAGAGGGATTGGTGGAATAATTTGTTGTATGATGGATGTTTATTGCTTGAGCCTCATGGGCATATATATATGAGTATATGATCTACTTAGAGTACAAGAAAAGCCAGAATACTTCCTAGTCTATCGTTTTCAAATAATCAATACACTCAACACTAACTATAGGCAAAGCAGAGTTGAGAAAACAGAGAAAAAGCAGAGGTTGCGACATGCAAGTACTCAGAGTTGAGAAAGCTAGCTAGAGCCAGACCAATGTAGAAAATGTTGATGGTTTGTAAGTATAGCTCTTTACTAATAAGGCAATAACCAAGTAAAGAGTAAAGGTTCTTTGATGGAGAATGCACCTGAAAGTGGAAGGGATCTTCCAAGATTTACGTTATAGTTCTGCAGAGTGATGAACGAATCGGGATCCATTCCTACAGCGCAATGGCTAATAGTAGCTGCTGCTGCTGATTTTACTGGTCTCTACAAGGTGATACTCAAGAAGTCGAAGGTAAAAAATATACGGAAAGTGAAAGGATAATCTTCTGAATTTCCAAGGCAAAAGAGTAAACCATACATCAGCCATATCGATGTACGCTCGTGAGCATGTGGATGCTCGTTACCGACCATTACAAGGTTGTGCTCTCACCGTGTGCAACCTCATCTTCAGCACACCATCATTGAGACCATTCGTGTCGCTTTAGATGAGTAAGTAGCATAGTCATCTGTACTGAAAGTTGAACGTTGATGTTGAATTCTCGGTCTGCCTTTGTTGTTTGTTACAGAATGTTTGGATGTTCCAGGAAGCCGGAACGAGTATACTTCGAAAGTGGTAAATACAGGTCTTCCAGTGAATCTCAAGTACTAATTCTGCCTCTAAATCCCACTTGGCTGCACATCATATGGCAGAGTTAGATGTTCCAGGCAAAATGCAGGCAATTTTCTATGCTAACATGCAGGAAATTACTGTGAGCCAAAGAGGCCCTTAAATTGTATGCACACAAATTTCAGCAACTAGCACAAACCTTCTCTGGATGAATAGAAACTTTGTATTGAACGAGTCTTGGAATGTCGACACTTAGACGGTGTCCATACAAATTCGAGTAGTTATCCATCCGCAATCTGTACTGTCCTATCCATCCACAAATTCGATTAGTTATCCATCCACAGGCTGCCGACACTCATTCCCTCATCACAAAAGGAAAGGAAGCATTATTGCACCCGAAAACCCAGCTGCTCAGATCGAGCAATGGACCACGCAACAGGTACCATGGGCAGCCTGCTCCTCAAGCTCGGCGAACTCCTCAAGGAGGAGTACGACCTGCAGAGAGGCGTCAAGAAAGATATCCAGTATTTCAAGAGAGAGCTGGAGAGCATGCACGCTGCCCTCCGCAAGGTCGGGGACGTGCCACGGGACCAGCTCGACGAGCAAGTCAAGCTCTGGGCAAATGAGGTCAGAGATCTTTCATACAGAATGGATGATACCATCGACAAGTTCCTGGTACATGTTGAGGGCCCTGAGCCTCGTGACGACAAGCCGCACAAGCTCAAACAGCTCATGAAGAAGATGGGCGACTTGTTTACAAAGGGCAAGTCACGCCATGACATTGGAAAAGAGATGAAAGGCATCAAGGGCCGCGTACAAGAGGCGGCTGACCGGCGTGATAGGTACCAAGTCAACGACGTGGTTGTTAATCCAGTTGGTGCAATCACCGTGGACCCTCGCCTATTGGCATTGTACAAGGACCAGAAAGAGCTCGTTGGTATTGATGATTCATTGAATGAGCTAGTCAAGATGTTCAGTGATGGGGATGGTGATGCGTTCAAGCAACTCAAGATATTCTCTATTTTGGGATTCGGAGGCCTTGGTAAGACAACTCTTGCCAAAGCAGTGTATGATAAGCTCAAAGCGCAGTTTGATTGCAGTGCTTTTGTTCCGGTTGGACGGAACCCTAGCGTGAAGAAAGTTCTCAATGACATACTCCTTGAAATTGACGGCCAAAAGTACTCGGAGTTGGATGAAAGGAACCTAATCAACAAACTCCGAGGATTACTCGAGAACAAAAGGTATTCACCCTATTATGTAGTTTCATATACTTCAAGTAGTAAATAGTGGGTTGCATGATAGGCAACCAATCGTTGAACTCAAAGAACAAGAGGTACGCATCCATTTATGTAGTTTCAGATACATCAAATAGTAAATGGGGGAGAATAGCGTCAATCCTGAGAAGAAATGAGTAGAACAATTGGTTTGAGACATATTATAAGATAAGGGTTTCGATGTCCTGTCATCACTCTTGTGTATTTTGCAAAACAAATGTGTACTTGTATGCGCATAATAATGTATTTTATCAAAGTTTTTCTATTTCATTATGGTTTGCGCATAATTTGGGTTAGGACTTCCGTCGAATCCTCATCGTTGTTTCATATATTCTAAAATTTCTTACAATTGATGTCAAATATATCTAATAGTTGAAAGAATCTAGATTGGGAAATGTGTTAATCAAAACTATAATTTTGGACGATGAAATGGAATTAAACTCCGCACTTGCATACACGTCTCTCTCCAGGACCCCTCCATGCCCTGATTCAACAATGCAACTTTAGATTCCTCCACAAGTAGGCTAACATGCATGCATCCTTATTTTAAAGATATTTTGAATACTTAGGGGCCCTACAAAACATTTCCACTAATCTTTTATATCCCTTGCGTTATCAATGGCGATGACAGGTACTTGATTGGCACTGATGACATATGGGATAACAAAACATGGGAGCTGGTGAAGACCGCTTTGCTGTGTAACAACTGTGGAAGCAGGATAATCACAACTACTCGTACACTCGAAGTTGCCACAATGGCCAGTGAAGTATACAAGCTACAGCCACTTTCTCTTGATTTATCCAAGGATTTATTTCATAGAAGATTATCTTGTGCTGCAATAGAATAGAATAATCATCTTCCAGCAGTGGTATATGATAAAATTTTACATAAATGTGGTGGTATACCATTGGCTATAATCACAATAGCTAGTTTGCTTGCTGGTAAACGTGTGAAGTTTTGGTCTAAGGTATACACTTCAATTGGTTTTGGGCATGAAGAAAATGAAGACGTGGAGAACACGAGGAAAATACTTTTATTTAGCTATTATGATCTACCTTGTCACCTCAAGACTTGCTTATTGTATCTGAGCATATATCCTGAAGGTCATCTGATTGAAAAAGATAGTTTGATAGGAAGTGGGTCGCTGAAGGTTTTATCCATGAGGAACCAGGGGTAGTACTATTCGAGATTGGTGAGAGGTACTTCAACGAGCTGGTGAACAAAAGCATGATAATGGCGGTAGAGGGAGATTAATATATTGGCATCATAACTGGCTGTCGTGTCCATGACACGATGGTTGATATGATATGCCTATTGTCAAAGGAGGAAAAGTTTGTTACTATATTGGATAGTAAGGAGCAATATACAACTTCACATTGCAATGCTCGTAGGCTAGTTGTTCATCCTAGAGCCCAGCCCCTGGCTAGCACGTCAACATTACAAGTAAGGTCATTTAATGCCATGTGCAGTGTTGATTTGTTGCCATCACTTTCATGCTTTGAAGTTTTGCGTGTCCTAGCTTTGGAAGGAAATTGCACTTTGAATAAGTGTAGCTATAATCTTGAGCATGTTGGAAAGTTAGTTCACTTGAGGCGCCTCAAACTAGGGAGGATTGGTATCAGTGAGCTCCCAAAGGAAATAGGACATCCGAAGTTCTTGCTAGTATTGGACTTGGGTGACAATATTAGCATAAGTGAACTTCCAGAGAGTATTAGCCAACTAAATCAACTCAAGTGCTTGAACATCTGCGAAACAGACATTAAAGTGCCATATTGGATAGGAGATTTGACATCTCTGGAGGAGCTACGCCTAGGATAGCTGGGGCGGACTCTAACTTTGTGATAGAGCTGGGCAAGTTGACAGAGTTGAGGAAGCTCCGCATTTCTTTAAGTTTATATTTATATGGTGGTGATAGCAGATTGAATAGTTGGGCCGAGTGTAGCCAAACTGAGGAAGATCCACGTCATAGACATTGGTTCAGTTGTCGGGTGTAGAGATTCCAGTCATGAATAGAACCCCTGGAAACAGTATGTCCTCTCTCCGCAGCTCCGTGTTCTACACATGTCCTACCCAGAACCCCTGGGAACCCCTGGGAACGGATTGTTCTCTCTCCACAAATACGTGTTCTACACATGTCCTACCTAGAACCTGGGATGGTGGCAAGGATCAATCCCTCGCTTCTTCCGAATCCGTCTCATTTAAAACTGCATGTATACGATCCAGATATGGAGGTCTTTGAAAGTTTTCGAGAGCTTGTTGCCCTCAAGCTGGAGACGGTGTCAACTCTCCACCATGACGCCATTGGCGGTGTAGGTGCGTTCCCCAAGCTGAGGTTCTTCAAGACAGAAGCAACACTTGACACGTTTCAAGAGGGGGATATGCCGGTCCTGGAATCACTCCAGTTTGAGGTCGTAGCACAGTCCAGTGATGATGGCATTAGCTTTGACTTTGACTTTGCTAGCCTAGGGAACCCCTTTGCTTAAGAGAGTCGTCGTCACTTTATATGCCCCTCGTGCGGACGTGGACCAGAAGAAGGCTGAGAATACGGCGAAGCGTGCAATGGATACGCTTCCCAACCGTGTCGAGCATTCTATCATACCAAGGGCTACAGAGAACTAGCGTCGGAGGTAACCAAGTGTATATTTATTTATTCGTCAGCGCTAGCCGTGTATCTCACCGATCTCCTTTTCCTATTTTCCCCAGATTAAAACACCGATTGAACTAAGCTAGCCATGCAACTCCACCTCCACGAAACAAGGTACGTACACTCCCTATGTAAATACTCCCTCCATCCCGAAATACTTGTCAAACGAATGGATGTATCTAGATGCACCTTGTTTTCTTTTTCCTTTTAGGCTAGATTAAATAAAAGGAACTGCCAATCAACTGTAAAAAAAAAAAGCAATTACAAATCTGCACGCACGATACATATATTTTTCTCATCATTTTAAATCAATGAAAAAATAACATGCTATGACAAAATAGCGTGGACCTTAAAATACGCTATTAGAAAGACATTGTACGTCGATCTATTTAGTGAGATGCTAAGGACGCTGTAGCGTGCTATTTTTTCACTGTTTTAAATAGTAACCATTGATACTCCACAAATACATTTTCTGAGAGTTACTCCATTGATACTATACTAGCGGAGACCAGGGTTTGACTATGAACCTCACCCTTAATCCCTTATTTATCGGTTTCTTTCTTTTCCTATGTGTATTATCGTTGAAAGAAGTGTGATAATAATTAAAATTAAAATTGATACTATATGGCTTTCCCTGTTTATTTGTGGTGCTTACGTTGGTACTTGACCACTATATATTCATTAAGTATAGAAGCTGGTACCTATAGTGTTTTTATTAGCCTTTAACCGGGGACTCAAAGCCAGTAATTTTCTGCTCTAATGATTATGGGAGCTACTCCCATATCAGGTTGAGTGTGAGGTTGGTTTAGAAAATGGAGATGTGGATAGTTGTGTACTTGTGTTAAAGGTTCAGCTTCTTTAAGTGGACACCTAAAATTGTGCAGGTCGGGGAGGAGCATGACATGATGCCAGGCGCCTCGTAGAAGCCGCTCTCGGGCAAGGGCAGAGCGGGCAAACACGACCAGGATTGGAGATGCTGGAGAAGGCGAAGGTGAGACCTGAGGAAGGTGCTGGGAAAGATGCTGTTGAGGCCAAATGAGATACTAGTACCTTGATATACGGATGGTCTATATATGTACTCCGTAGTTGAGTTGTGAAGCTTACCTGCCGGAGACCCCGTCAATTCATTCTGTCTCTTGAGCCCAGGGCCTGGCCCTGGATTGTAAACGCCATGCTCCAGCTTGCAATTATCAACGAGGGTGAAGGCAGAAGGCAGTGGACAATCAGGACTGATACATATACAGATAGACTGCAATTGTGCTTGCATGCAGCTCTCCTTTCTAAACTCTGAATACTTGCATGTATCAAGCTCTGCTTTTGCTCTGTTTTCTCAACTCTAATCCTCTGGTTTGCTCTGTTTTCTCAGCTCTGAATATTTTTCTGCCGCTTCCTCTGCTTTTGCACTGTTTTCTGAACTCTGAATATTTGCTCGATTCGACTTGGGGCCTGACAATCTTCCTCCTTCCCACCACGAGAGCACACATAGGGTCACACCACCTTGATTCAAGCGCATTTTGCGTTGAGAAGAAACAGTTAAGACTGAATATTCTCACACTTACCTGAAGAACAGTTGAAGTTACAGAGTATTAGGCTACTTACCAAGAGGTTAGGGATTGAACAGTCAGCAAGTTTCATTTTGATGCATACCATGAAGCTCTCTGTCTAATCTTCGCTTGTGCATATAATTGTACACAAACACAAGATGTACTAGTTCATCAAAAGTTAAATCCCCAAAGGGAGACATAAGAATCGTTGCATCATATATAAGGTGCCGCTAACAAGGTCTGCCTTGTAAACATGTCTAGTTCATCCATTCCCAATCAACATATGTGCATTGGACAAAGAAAATTAGCTTCCATTTCTATTGTACCAAAAAGAGTAAATTGCACAAAACCATCACTTTGAAGGCTAGGTTTGCGAAAAACACTACAATACATTTTTTTTGGTAGAAAACACCATGTCTACTGTAATCTTTTTGCAAAAAACACCGAATGCGGATCGGGCTGAGTTAAGTAAGTTTATGACAAATGGGGCCCGCCAGTCAGGCTAACGTGGCACAGCATAAGTAACGGCGACGTTGGCTAACGTTATCATCATGTGTGGCCCCGTGGGGCCCACCTGTCATTGAGACAAAAAAGAAAAAAAATACTGATGCTCGTCAACCTCCCGTCGTTGGATCAATACGTCCAGAGTCGCTGCTGCTCGCTGCATCCCCGGCACGCCGCTCCTGCGCCTCGCTCCTGCTGCGCACGCTGCTCGCCGCGACCGCCGCGCCTCGCCACTCGCCCGCGCCCGCCGCTCACGTGGCCGCCGCCACTCGCCGCCGACGCGCCCGCTGCTCGCTGCCACTCGCCCCCGCCGGCCTCCCGAACCTGAAGTCCAGCCCGTATGCGGGGAACCACGGCGAGGCCGCCACCGGATCGGCGCCGTCCCTGAAGGCGCAGCCAGCGCGCGCCTTCCTGCCCTACCGTCGCCTCCTTCTCCGCTCCAGCAGGCTCGTCGCGGCGCCTTCAGTGTCTCCGGCATACTCCAGGGCCACCGAGGTCGCGGCGAGGGCCGAGGGCGGGGGCGGCCGACGGTGCTGGTGACGGAGAAGCTGGGCGCGGCGGGGCTGGAGCTGCTGTGGGGGTTCGCCAACGTGGACTGCGCGTACGAGCTCACGGCGGAGGAGCTGCGCGCCAAGGTGTCGCTGGTGGACGCGCTGGTGGGGCGCATCGCCACGCGGGTCACGCGGGAGGTCTTCGAGGTGGCGCGCGGGCGGCGGGGCTGGAGCTGCTGCGGGGGTTCGCCAACGTGGACTGCACGTACGAGCTCACGGCGGAGGAGCTGCGCGCCAAGGTGTCGCTGGTGGACGCGCTGGTGGGGCGCAGCGCCACGCGGGTCACGCGGGAGGTCTTCGAGGCGGCGCACGGTGGCGGGGCTGGAACTGCTGTGGGGGTTCGCCAACGTGGACTGCGCGTACGAGCTCACGGCGGAGGAGCTGCGCGCCAAGGTGTCGCTGGTGGACGCGCTGGTGGGGCGCAGTGCCACGCGGGTCACGCGGGAGGTCTTCGAGGTGGCGCGCGGGCGGCTGCGCGTCGTGGGACGTGCCGGCGTCGGCACCGACAACGTCGACCTCCAGGCCGCCACCGAGGCCGGCTGCCTCGTTGTCAACGCGCCCACCGCCAACACCGTCGCCGGTGGCGGATGGTTGCGGCGGGGACGGCTGGCGGCCCAGCTAAGGTGGTGGTGGTGCCGCTGGTGCCTATGTTGCTCCGGTGGGGTGGTGGGGCTTCTGGTGGTGTTGGCCAGGGCGTGGACGCGCATGTTCTGTGGTGGTGGCTGGCGCTTCGGCGTGTGGCATAGGTGGTGTGTGGCCGGCGGCTCCGGCACTTGGAGCTCCCCTGGCGACGCGGGTGGGCAGCGGCCTGGCGTGGCCGTTGCTCTGGCCGTGGGCGGCGATGCGGGTAGGTCCGGCGCTGGTAGTGATCTCCCGGTGTCGTGGCGGCTTCATGGTGGCTCGGCGGCTCTGACTACGGCGGCGGCCGGCTTCTCCGTCGCTGGCTCGTCCCCCATGGGCAGAAGTGCCAGGAGTCCATAGTAGAGGGGGTCCGGAGTGGGTGAGCCCGAGCCTCCACCCATCGGTCATGAACAGCTTCGACTAACCCATTCTGGTTAAGCCAGAATGTCTCCAAGCGGAACCGAGGGGGGATGGGGGTGCTCGTCCACAGAGGACAGGAGGAGCGGGACGTGATCCGAACCAATCCGCGTGGTTAAGTGCACACTGATGGCCTATCTATATATGTAGTTGAGTTGGAAGCTTGCCTACCGGAGACCCCTTGATGATGAATGCCGTCAATTCATTCTGTCTCTTGAGCCGGGTCCTGGATGGCACACCCCATGCTCCAGCCTGCAATTATTAGCGAAGGATGGCGGCAGAAGGAAGTGGACATCGATGGACAATCAGAACTAACACATATATAGATAGAGACTGCAATTGTGTTTGCCTCTAGCTAGCTTCCTTTGCTTTCTAAACTCTGAATACTTGCATTTTGCATCCTCTGATTTTGCTCTGTTTTCTCCACCTCTGCTTTTGCTCTATTTTCTCCAACTCTGCTCTGCCTGTACTTACCCTCCTCTAATCCTCTGGCTTACTCTGTGTCATCTGAATGTTTGCCTGTGACTTCGTCTGCCTTTGCTCTGTTTCTGAACTCTGAATACTTGGCTGTAGCTTCAGTCGTCAGGTCGATTCGACTTGGGGCCTGACAATCGTCCTCCTTCCGACAACGCGACAGACGGAGATGCTGCCAGCCTCCTCACGCTAATGGCGGCTGCTATCTATCCTCTATTTCTTTATGTTAGCAGGGGAATACAAACTAGCCTGTGATTTTTTAGATGCGGCGACGAGTCGACGGCATCTGGAACCCTAACTAGGTACAGACCCAACACTTACACATCAAACAGGGACGATTCCTCTCGAGCTCTGCGACAGGATGGTTAAGTCACTTCCCACCACCAAGTTCAAAACATGTTCTCTTTCATGTTGAAGATTGTTTGGATTCTGAAGAACAAATAGTTCGAAACAGTCACATTCAGTCAGCTTGGCTTATCATACATTATGCCTGGGCCTCCTCTTTTAGTCTGAATTTTCTGCAAAAAAAGAAATGAATCATTCAGTTGAAGATTGTTCCGATTGGTTCATGAATCGAGCCTTTCTTTTGGCAGGCTGCGTGTCAGTTTTGAACAGATGTTTCGTATTTGGATTCTGCGCCTTGCTCGAAAGATCGTTCGGTCTGCCGTTTCTTCGGTTGAAAATTGTTCAGACTCTGAAAAAAGCGAATGATTCAGACTGAATCACATTCATCTGAGCCAGTTTTCTCAAAACTATGAGCAAATATCCTCTTGAAATAGCTGACTGAATACTATTGTACTATATATCATTGCATCGTGTCGCAACTCATAACCACACAATGCAGTTACGACTCAAGGCCACAAAGACGATAATGTTGCCTATCTTCATGGCCCATATTGCCTACGATATACAGATATATCCTGACGATAAGAGATAACCAGTAATGAAGGCTCAACAGAAAGGATTTCTGTTTAGATTTTTGCACCACATATGGACCACTTATTCCTTTTATGCCCTGTTTCTAAATGTTTGTTGAGTGTGGTTAAGTACTGGTGTCACACTCAAGAAGTAATATCCAATATATCGGGTGTCACATCACATTTAGGAAGCTGAAGAACAACAAGTTGTATCATCTCCACAGGCTAGAGCAAACATGCCATGTCAGACTGTCGTGGCGAGATACCGTCCTAGAGCTTGAGTGGAGTCTGCGGCTAGTTAGGTTCCTGATGCAGTAGATTTCACGCCGTAGATTGAGTATCTAGTACGTATCACGCAGTCTAGTGTGTATTCTCCTTGCTAACGACGAGACAGTTATCAGCCGCCATTAACGTGACAAGCCAGCATCTCCGTCTGTCATGTGGTCGGAAGGAGGTCGACCTGACGCCTGAAACCTCAAGCTAGAGGCACCTTTTCAGAGTCCAAAAGCAGAGGACGCTAACTATGGCAGGTATTCAGGGTTCAGAAAGCAGAGGAAGCACAATTGCAGTCTGTATCTGTGTATGCGTCAGCTCTGATTGTCCATCTTTGTCCACTGCTTCTGCCTTCACAAAGCTCGCTGACAACCCATCGAGTCGAGTCGGCAACCTGACGAAAATGAAGTCGCTGGAACTCAACTGACTTTGCAATCCTGTCCCTAACTTTTGGTTCATTACAGTGATGACCTACACAAGAGATAATTGGATCAACATGCTTTTGACTGTGTTATCCCTCCATTGCTGTATGTTTAGGATGTTGACAGGGAAACAACAACAATGGCCAAAAAAATCTAGGATAATACTCCCTCCGTCCCAAAATTCTTGTCTTAGATTTACCTAGATACGGATGTATCTAATACTAAAACCTGACTTGATACATTCATATTTAGACAAATCTAAGACAAGAATTTTGGGACGGAGGGAATATATGAAGGGCAAACAATCTAGCACAGTACCCAGGTAATGTTCTATACTTGATATTGTCATATATGGCAAAAACGTCAAGCCTGATTAATTATTAGTCTACACATCAGTCCATCATGGTAAGTATGATGGGAACCTTTACGATTCACTATATATGATGAGGCTAAAATGGAGATTATGCAGCTTACAGTAAACTTATTTACTTTTATGAAGGCATATAGCGATTTTACTAGACATTTTGAGCAATAAGGATCCATGTTGTGTGTAGCCTTAAACTTTCATTCCAAGTTTCATGGCATCCTTGCAATGTTCATGTATCAAAAAGCGTATTCCTCTATTAATAGTGTCACGACAGTTGGCATCCTGTATTTGATACAATATATATGTTTCTGTTTCCTTCTTCCCATAGCATATGCATGAATGACCTTAGTTGTCACCATTATTTTTTGCACCCTTTTGTAGAGATCCATGAGAGATGATTCGTGCCACTTCTAGACGTCACTTTACTTCATAAATTATAGGGAAAAGTATATTTTTCATCCCTCAACTTTCTTCAAAGTATAGAAATGGTCCATCAACTTCAAAAGCAGCAAATCTTAGTCCTTTAACTTCTCAAACCGGATATGTTTAGTCCCTCATACCGCTTTGAGTGGTTTTGTTGATGATGTGGCATGGTTTTTGTTGGCATTTTATCGAACACATGTCGTGTGCCTGCCACATTTTCGGACGGTGGCATCGAGGGCCGCACAGCAGGTCTACGGCGTGCCCTTCTTCGATACCGAGGCCATGCCAAACACGTCTCCCAGTGTCGTGGTGTCTGCAATGAGCGGTTTCGCGCAGCAACCAAAAAGAAGAAGCCTTGCAGGTTGCGAGTAGGGATGGCAATTTTGCCCAAGGGTATGGGTACCCACGGGTATCCTACCTGAAAACAATTGGCATGGGTAAGATTTGGAGAGATTTTGTACCCACGGGTAATGGGTATCCATACCAGCAAAATATATGGGTAGGGTATGGATATGATATTATGCCCATTGGTAATCCAATGGATAACTAGGAAAAATTAATAAATAAAAATAACGCCTATGACATGTGGGATCAACTTCAAACTCCTATGGCCCACCCTAAGTCTCGTATTCCATAAATCGGCCATGCATAGCTCATAGGCCCGTAATCACCTACTTGCCACTCCTCCTATGTCCTATGTGACTTCGAAAAGATGAAATCTAGACACTTCGCTAACAGACTCATGTCCAACTCTCAATCTAGTAATCCCCCATTCTCACCACCACCTCCCACGTTGTCGAGCTTTCTCCAACCACCACTCATAATCCCTTGATGCCTTCAAGATCCCACCCACCGGAGGAGACTGTGCCAGTGCTATATTGCTCACCCACCATCTAGTAATCCATACCAGCAAATTTTAAATCCTATATAATGTACCCACTGGATACCCATTGGGTATAGGATACCCGATGAGTATGGGCATGGGTGCCAATTTATGCCCGTGGGTATTGAAGTTGGTGGGTGTAGAAAGCTTTTGTGGATATGGGTTTGGGCAGAAGGAGGTTGTACTCGCCCGTACCCTACCCATTGCCATCCCTAGTTGCGAGCGGAGGATGTTGTCCATGGGTGACCTCGTGCACGGCCCTACCGGCTGATGCTGGATGAATCCATGACAGGGTTCTTTGTCTTCCAGGCAATAAGAGAGCCACCAAGAAAGACATAGTAAGCAGACAGCGAGCGTCGATCAGAGGGATCACTAGCCCAGGTAGCATCAGAGTAGGCCTAGAGCTCAAGAGAGCTAGCGTGGGGAAAGAAAAGGCGCTAGGAGAGCGTGCCACGAAGATATCGTAGAACACGGAGAAGGTGACTATAGTGGACAGATGTGGGGGCTGAAACGAACTGACTCAGGATGTGGACATGATAGGAGATGTCAGGACGCGTAACAGCAAGATAGACAAGACTGCCAACGAGGTGATGATAGCGAGTGGGATTAGGAAGAGGGTCACCATCAGAGGCACGAAGCTGAACGTTGAGCTCCATAGGAGTCACAACTGTGCGCTCATCACCGAGAGCAGCGCGAGCAAGAAGATCCTGAATATATTTTTCTTGGGAGATGTAGAAGCCATCAGAGGTCGAGGAGATCTCAATCCCAAGAAAATAGCGAAGTGGACCAAGATCAGTCATAAGGAACTGGTCGCGAAGGCGAGCCTTAACAAAGGCAATATAGTCAGAGTCGTCACCACTGATGATCATGTCATCCAGATAGAGAAGGAGAAGAGTCCGACCACGAGGAGACGTGTGAACAAACAACACGGGATCATGATCACTGGGCAAGAAGCCAGTGGCAGTCACCACAGAGGAGAAGCGCTCATACCAGGCGCGAGGGGCCTGTTTAAGACCATAGAGGGAGCGACGAAGTCGACAGACCATACCATCAGGAGCATAGTACCCCGGTGGTGGCTGCATATAGTACACGGGATCATGTCAAATTCCCGATCCAGCATGGCACTTCAATCTCTGTTTCACACATGTTCAAGCACTTCAGTTGACTTAGTCCACCAATACTCTCTGGAAGTTCACTTATGCTATTTCTACCCAAGTCCAATACCAGCAAGAACTTCAGATGTCCTATTTCCTTTGGGAGCTCACTGATACCAATGCTCCCTAGTTTGAGGTGCTTCAAGTGAACTAACTTTCCAACATGCTCAAGATGATTAGGACTGTGCGAACCAGAGGGACCTTCCAAAGCTAGGACACGCAAAACTTCAAAGCATGAAAGTGATGGCAACATCGCAGCATTGCACATGGCATTAAGTGACCTTGCTTGTAATGTTGATGTGCTAGCCAGAGGTTGGACCATATGTTGAACAGCTAGCCGACGGGCGTTGAAATGCGAAGTTGTATATTGCTCATCACTGTCCAAATATAGTAATACATTTTTCTTCCTTTGACAATAGACATATCATATCAAGAATCATGTCATGGACACGACACCCAGTTATGATGCAATTATATTCATCTCCCTCTACCGGCATTATCATGCTTTTGTTTACAAGCTCATTGAAGTACCTCTCACCAATCTCGAATAGTCCTGCCACTGGTTCCTCATGGATAAAACCTTCGGCGACCCACTTCCATATCAAACTCTCTTTTTCAATCAGATGATCTTCAGGATATATGCTCAGATACAATAAGCAAGTCTTTAGGTGACAAGGTAGATCATAATAGCTAAATAAAAGTATTTTTCTCGTGTTCTCCACATCTTCGTTTTCTTCATTCCCAAAACCAATTGAAGTGTATACCTTAGACCAAAACTCCACAGGTTTGCCGACAAGCAAACTAGCTATTGTGATTATAGCTAATGGTACACCACCAAATTTATGTAAAATTTTATCTACCTCTGCTCGCAGATGATCAAGCCGTTTTATTTGACCACCAGATAATCTTCTATGAAATAAATCCTCGGATAAATCAGGAGAAAGTGGTTGTAACCTATATACTTCACCGGTCGTTGTGGCAACTTCGAGTATACGAGTAGTTGTAATTATTTTGCTTCCACAATTATTATGCACCAAAGCGAGCTTGACTATTTTCCATGTTTCTGTATCCCATATGTCATCAATAATGATTAAGTACCTGTCATTGACATTCATTCATAAATTAGTGAAACTATTTTGTATGGCGCCTAAGTATGTAAAATATCTAAAAAGAAGAAGACGTATGAAAGTCAGCCTCCTCGTTAAGGAATCTAAATTTGAAATAATTTAGTTAGGAATAAGGAAAACTGCGTGAGACATATGCGAGTTTTATTTCATTTTATCATCGACAAATCAAATATCTCATATTAAAGAATTTTATGTATTACATATTTTTTATTCATGGTTATTTTATGAAGTTCTAAAATTTATATCATGGTAGAACGGTTGATGGTCACTAGCTATTGACCCAAATGATAGAAAAGAAGTTAAGGAAACATGACATTTTACTATATTTAAAAAAATGAACTAGCAGCATATTCTATCCAAACCCTTCTCTAATATATAATATCTCAGACAAAATTTATTGCTCGTCTCAAACTCAATTTTCTTATGTTTGGTGCTAATTTTATCATGTACTAACTTTATGAATTTGAAATTACATAATAGGGTGGGTACCTTTTGTTCTCGAGTAATCCTCGGAGTTTGTTGATTAGCTCCCTTTCATCCAATTCCAACTTCTTTTGCCCAACAATTTCGAAGAGTATGTCGTTGAGAAGTTTCTTCACGCTAGGGTTCCGTCCTACTGGAACAAAAGCACTGCAATCAAACTGTGCTTGGCACTTATCGTACAATGCTTTGGCAAGAGTTGTCTTGCCAAGGCCTCCGAATCCAAAAACAGAGAGTATCTGGAGTTGCTTGGACACATCACCATCCTCGTTACTTAACTTCTGGAGTTGCCAACAAGCTCTTTCCGGTCCTTATACAGAGCCGATAGGCGAGGGTCAACCATGAGTGGGCCAGCTAGATTAGGAACCACATCATTGACCTTGTACCGGTCACGGCGGGCAGCCACCTGCTCGACACGGGCCTTGATGCCTTTGATGTCGTCACCGATTGCATGGCGTGCCATGAACACGGTGAACAAGTCGCGCATCTTCTTCTTGAGCCGTTTGAGCTTGCGCGGCTTGACGGCAGGTTTGGTGCCCATGACCTGCACCAGGTACTTATCGATGATATCCTCTATTTTGTATGAAAGGTCTCTGACCTCGTTTGCCCAGAGCTTGACTTGCTCATCTAGCTGGTCCCGTGGCACGTCCCCAACCTTGCGGAGGGCAACTTGCATGCTCTCCAGCTCTCTATTGAGATCTTTGACGTCTTCCTTGACTCTAGTCTGCAGTTTGTACTCCTCCTTGAGGAGTTGGCCGAGCTTGAGGATGAGGCTCCCCATGGCACCTGTTGCGTGGTCCATAGCTCGCTCTTAGCAGCTGGGTTTTTGGGTGTAAAAATGCTTCCTTTTCCTTTTGTGATGACGGGAAGAGTGACTAGGTAGACTCTTTATAGATAGGAATGGGACAGTGCAGACCACATGTGGATAAGCCAGCTACCCTAAATTTGTGTGGATGCTGTGTAAGTGTCGACATTCCAAGACTATTCAACACGAAGTTTCTATATTTAAGAATATTCATCCGGGGAAAGTTCATGGTAGTTGCTGGAATTTGTGTGCACGCTATTTAAGGGCCTCTTTTGCTCAAAGGAGCTTCCTGCATTTTTCCTGGGATGCCACTATTTTATCATCTAAATCACTGCCGTGCAATGTGCAGCCATGAGACTCAGAATTTGTGCTTGAGATTCAGTCCAAGACTTGTATTTACTTGTTAAGTATGTTCGCTCAGGGAACATCCAAACATTCAGTACAGACAACAAATGCAGAACAAGCATTCAACGTCAACGTTAAACATTCAGTACAGATGACTACGCCACGTAATGGTCGTCCAACTTCTGAAGTATATTTGCTCTGGGAGCATCTAAAGCGATACGGACGGTCTCAATAATGGTGCTGAAGATGAGGTTACCGCAGGCGCACGGTGAGAGCACAGCCACGTAATGGTCGCCACCCAAAACCAACCAAGGAGAAGCGGAGAAGTAGATGCGCCTCCACAGGATCACAACCGATGGCTGCTGTATATTTTACTCCTTTGCCCGGCAAATTCAGAAAAGTACCTTCTTGTTTTCTGGAACTTCAGAATTGTACACCTTTTCCTTCAACTTGTTGAGTATACACCTTGGAGACATCAGCAAAATCAGCCATTCATCAGTGGCTGCTATCAACCTTCAACTGACTACGCCGTTCATCTGGAGCGACAAGAACAATCTCAGTGACGGTGCCAAAGACAAGGTTACCGTGGGTATGTCGTGAAAGCACATCGATGGAACAGTCACGGCCCAAAAGCAACGGAAGAGCACAGTGACTGAACACCAACGCGCCTCCACAAGCAGGCACACCGATATCTGCTATACAGTTTACTTTACCCCTTGGCTCCTATCAGCTATCTTTTGGAATGAAATTACCTGATTTGCAGCCACCTTTCGATTTCGTTTTTGGAGAGCTGGCGCGTATTAACTTTGTATGCTGAAGACTGAAGATGTGGTGTATTAACTTTGTTTGTCCAGCCAATGGGTAGCAGCCATTAGGATCCTCTGGTCTCTATTTTTGGCTTTACCGTGATGCATGTGGGCTGAGTGCTAGCCAGCGGGTCCATGCATCTCAGAATGATCGCACTCGTCTTCCGTATGCAAGGAATCCTTTTTTGTGTAGTTGCTTGCAACTTGAAGAATGAAGATGCTGACGTTTCACTAAGTAACAAATTTAAGGCTTGTGCAGACCAAGGTTCTAATCAGGACTTCTTTTGCCATCTAGTACTGGAAGCTAGTACAGCATTGCCGTGCCGTGTGAGACATGCAACGCAGACATCCGCAAATCAGTATGCACATGAGCACATGCCTCCAACACGAATGACTTGACCCTCGACTGGAGCTAACAGTAACTCTGATGCCCACTCTCCATCAAGCATGGCTGGTTCTGCAGACTTCCATGCCCACGGTTCGTCTCTTCTTTTGACATCTATTCGCCGTTAACATATGGACAGAACAGACGGGTGCACAAATATTTAATGTGCTGCCATCAGCTCTCAGAACCACAACCACAACCAATTCCATCCATCCGAGCTAGCTACACACGGAGATGGACATGAAACCACCACCCAAAATGCTTACCTATCTCACAATGGCCATACTGATGATGATGATGATGGCCACCTCCGTCGCACTTGCATACGATGCAGTGCTGCTCGGAGAACAAGCAAGGGCACTCATCGTCTGGAAAGCAAGCCTCGACCACAAAAGCCAGGATGCCCTGCGCTCCTGGGGAAATACGTCAGCGCCCTGCAATTGGCACGGCATCAGTTGCGATAATGGTGTACATCGGCCGGTGATCAGCGGCATATCTCTGCAGGCGATGCAGCTAACAGGAGCGCTAGAGTCCCTCAACTTCTCAGCCTTGAGGACCTTGAGGCGCCTCGACCTCTCGTACAACAACCTCACTGGAAACATCCCTCCTGGCATTGGGGTCCTCGGGGAGCTCCAAGCTCTGCTAATGCAAGGCAACCAGATAAGAGGCTCAATTCCATTAGGTCTAGTAAACCTCGCAAAATTGGGCTTTTTGATGCTTCACAATAATGAAGTCTCTGGTGAAATACCAAGGCACATAAGCAATATGAGTAGTCTTGTGACCCTCAGCTTGTCAAACAATCAATTAGTTGGCCACATCCATTCTAAAATAGGGCATCTAAAGCACCTCGTTAGATTAGATTTGTCCATCAATAATCTTTCCGGATATGTTCCAAGCAAATTAGGTGACTTGACAAAACTCACCACCTTATAGCTTTGTTGTAACCAACTTTTTGAAAAAATTCCACAAGAACTAGGTCACCTTGTGAACTTAGAGGATTTGGATCTTAGCGGCAACACACTAACAGGTTCCATCCCAAATAGCATGAAAAATTTGACAAAACTCACAACCTTGTACGCACCTTTACAGCAACCAAATTTCTGGACGCATCCCCCGAGAATTAGGTCGCCTTGTGAACTTAGAGGACTTAGTACTTGACGACAACAGACTAACTAGTTCCATCCCAAATAGCATAGGAAATTTGACCAAACTCACATATTTGTTCCTTGCTAGCAACCAACTTTCTGGACACATCCCTCGAGAACTAGGCCGCATTGTGAACTTAGAGAATTTGAAGCTTCATGACAACACACTAACTGGTTCCATCCCAAATAGCATAGGGAATTTGACGAAACTCACAACCTTGTACCTCGACAACAACCAAATCTCTAGACACATCCCTCGGGAAGTAGGTCACCTTGAGAACTTAGATGACTTGGATCTTAGCAACAACGCACTAACGGGCTCCATTCCAAAACAACTAGGCAATCTCACAAAACTCGTTCGCTTGTACCTTGACAATAACCAATTCTGTGGCCACATTCCCCAAAAATTAGGTTATTTGATCAACTTACGGTACTTGTCTCTTAGAAATAATTCACTAACAGGCCCCATCCCAAATAGCCTCGGCAATCTCACTAAAATCAGAAAATTGGACTTTGGCCAGAACCAACTTTCAGGGCAAATTCCATGAGAAATACTGTAGGTTGGTTGTTGAATTTAGAGTAGTTAGAGCTTAGCAACAACACAGTAATAGATTTCGTGACAAACAGCCTAGCTAGACTATCTTGTAGAGTGCCCCGTCCTCATCCACCCCTCCCTCACGGGACCAAAGCCAAACCCCTGCTGCACAAGCTCCTCCTAACGGCGGCTCACTACGCCTCCTCCTCCTCCTCCTCCTTCTGTGCGCTCGTCCTCACCGCCGCCACGGCTGATGCTCTCGCCGCCGGGTCACTCGACGCCAGCGCGCTCACCGGCAACCCCTCTTGCCTGCGCCACCGACGTTGTCGCGGCGCTCTCCTACGGGGACGCGTGCCTGTGCCGTCCCGGAAGCACCGCCTCTTCGAACGACAGGACTGACGTCGACATCTACCTCAGGAGTCTCCTGCTCATGTCCTCCAACCTCGTGGCCACCGGCGTCACTACAGGTGCCCGCCGTGCACGGGGCCTTCAGGTGTTCACCAGGGGCCTCGTGCTCCGCTACTGAGGCTCGGGAACATAGATGCCACTGGCCGTGCAGCTTGTACGTACGGTAAGGTGCACTCGATGTGCAACCTCAGCACCGCTTAGGGATTCTGCTACGGATGACGGAAAGGGCACTGCTTCTTGGCGTGGATTCTGCAGTTGTTACAACAAAGTGAAGAAAGCTACTGAGATTCCCTAAAGTTCCCAAGGTATGAATTAATGAACCATTATATTGCGCACGGTGTTGTTACTTACTACTATGTTGAGTAGATAGATTTCAGAAGCATCGATCTTGAACATATATAGCCAGTCAATTTTGTAGCGCCTTTTTTCTGTCTGAATGTTTATCATTACTCCTTCTAGGGAATACATGACTTTGGGGGACAGACCAAATGGCCATAAGGCAGCATGCACTTTCAATGGTAATAAGTGTATTTGAGATGCATCATGTTGTTGAAATTGATACACCTGTATTTGAGGTGAGAATGAGATCAACCCGTATGGGCAAATGTGGTGAAGATTCTAAGTTGGTATATATATATATATTTTTGAAAAGGAGGTATACCCCCGGCCTCTGCATCTCTGCATCTAGGGCTGGACACGAGCCGAGCTGAGCCGAGTTTGATCCGAGCTAGGCTTTGGCTCGCCCGTGAGCGAGCTGGCTCGGCTCGGCTCGGTTGGCGAACGAGCCTACTTCTAGTGGCTCGGCTCGTCTTGGCTCTTGCTCGGTCCAGCCCGAGCGGCTCGTGTGAGTGAGTGCCGGTGTGTATATCCAGTGTGCATGGGAGCGGCTGCAGTGTGCGTGCGCGCCGCCGGCCGACGCCGATGAAGTGTGGGCGCGTGTGTGTGCATGCAAAGTCTCCTCCGCGTGTCCGGCTGCCAGGGTCATCGTCAGGAGAGGAGGGCATAGACTGGAGGTCATACCTGAACTTGCCGGGGACAGTGGCATACTCGACGAGGAATCACGGGAGCGACGAACGGCGGCGTCCGGCGCAGCGGCAAACAGGAACATACCCCTTCGGTGTCGATGGCGAGCCATCCAGCGTCGTGTGCGGCGAGGAGGACGACGTGGGGTGGTGGCCACTAGCTGGACAGCGGCGGCGCTGCAAGGCGGAAAACCTAAGCAGGGGACGGCTGCATTCGCCCGCTAACGAGGCACGTGCGAGTAGGGGTGCTTCGTACTGGGCTTGGGCTGCTCATGTAGGCTGGTATGTCTAGGCAATGGGCCGAAAATTATCTAAAAAAAAATTAATTGGGCTACGAACAAGCCACCGAGCTGGACCGAGCGAAAACCGGCTCGGCTCGGTCTTCGAACGGGCCGACATTTGCTAGCTCGGCTCGGCCTATTTTCTTGTCGGGCCGAGCTGAGTCGGGCCGAGCTAGAGCGAGTTTCGGGCCGAGCCGAAAAGCTCGCTCGAGCGTCCAGTCCTATCTGCATCTCTTGATTCTAAGTTGGTATATGACCTTCCTGATCAGGTACAGACAGCTTCAATGTCCTTTTGTAATTAATGTTAGCGGAAGGGTTTGGTTAATCGCAAATTCTGTTTGATTTTCGTCAGCTGGTTCTGTACATAAATTATTATTACCTGGATAAGGTTAATTGCAGAATTGTTAGTATTTGCAGCATTCAGCAACTCAGTCAGTCCTTTATTCCCTTATGTTTGAACTTTCAAGTCTGACCATCAAGTTCAGGCTGGTGAGCTTTGCTCTCTACGATATGATCCAACCACTCCATTTGCCCGATATCTTGCCACATATAACTTAAGTGCACCGAGGAGGTACCAAATAGTGGAAGTATACAGGAGAGATAATAACCCATCAAAAGGAAGATACCGAGAATTCTACCAGTGTGACTTCGACAGTGAGTCAGTGATGGAGTATACGAGCCAATGGAACCAGATTTCGTGGTTAACAAAATTCTGACAGAGTTGCTAGATATATATGCTAGGTATTGACATGTATGAGATAAAACTAAATCACAGTACGTTGATCGCTGGAATGCTGGAGATCTGTTGACAGTGCCCTCTTTGCTGCGTCCACCACCATCTGTGTTAGCGGTGGTTCATGCACCCGGTTTTGGTATGATCGGTAGCTTGATGGCGAGGCTCCTGGTCAGATGGCTCCGGACCTGCACCGCCTATGCTACAGAAAGAACTTCACCGTTGCCCAGGCCCTCTCTGACCAGCGGTGTCTATCAGATTTGTACGCCATCTCTGCCGAGCCGGAGCTCCGGCAGTTCACCAAGCTCTGGACAAGGCTCAGGCACATGGTGCTTGCTCCTGATCAGGATGATGAGATCATATGGAACCACACTGCTAACGCCGCATACTCAGCCAAATCTAATTACCGCCCACAATTCATCGGTTCCTACTCGGATACCAATTATGACAAGCTGTGGAAGGCCAAGGTTCAAGCCAAATGCAAATTTTGGGTGCAAATTCCAAGAACTCAAAAATGTGAATCCAACTATGAATTTTCGATGCAAATTCTTTTAGGACTATTCATGGAATTTTCTTTCGTTTTAGTACATGTAATAATATACTTCTACCTTTGTAGTTCAAGCATCACATTAAATATGACTTTTCATCACGCATCGTCGTCTACTTTCTTCACAGTTCATTATATCGATGCTTAAGGTAAGGGCCCCGGTTTTAGTTTCGCCCTGGGCTCTCAAAATCTCTGGACCGGCCCTGACCTTGTTTGATGACATCAAAGTGGTAAAGTATTGATAGGTGTGCAGTAGGCCTTTGTAGTTTCATCTATTCAGAAACCAAAAAAGGAAGCAAAAAGAAAGAAAAACTCTACACAACGTAGAAACATAGTAGTATAACATTGTCCGCAACATACAGAATTAAGAGATTTAACCTGTAACTGAATGAAGGACCACGGTAAAAGGTCTGTGAAATTCAAGCACCTGAAAGTCGACCGGAACCAAATATACATTGTGTCCAACAACATACATTAGATGGTGCGCTCTGTTACTGCACATAGCCCACCAAATTGACATGCATACATGACAGGAAACTCATGGTGAGCTCCGGTGCTGCACAAAGATTGGCAATCAGAACTGATGCATACAAATACAGATTGCAATTGTGCTCCTCTAGCTAGCTTTACTCTGCTTTTGCTCTGTTTTCTCAACTCTGCATACTTGCCTGTAGCTTCAGGTTGCAAGCGTCAGGTCGACTCTTCTTGGGGACAGACACACATGCTGCCTCCTCATGCTAATTTTTTTTCGAAAAAGGGGATTCCCCGGCCTCTGCATCAGAACGATGCATACAACCACATTTATAAATAAATAAAATAGTTCAATAATGTCTTGCAAAATACTGCAACAAAGGATGCTGACTCACAAAGAGCTAGCAAGATAAAACAAGACCCAAAAGCCACAACCGGCTGGCATAAAAAAGAGAGATAGGTAAACTAAGCGCCTATCCTATTACATGACCGCCATCCAAACCGGTTGAGGATATCCCGCGCTACCATCTCCCACCGGACAGATCCAAAGAACCAAACGCTCCCTGGCCTCCGTCGGAGTGAGTAATGACCACGTACGGATTAGCGCAGTAGCCCGGAATAAAACCTGCAAAAAATGAATAGTTGTTGTTCTGTTAAAAGCCAAGTCATTTCTGCAGTTCCAAATTGCCCATAACAACGCACATGCTCCCACTCGAATTTGTCTAGCTGTTTCGGCCTCTATACCAACCAGCCACGTTCCAAAAAACGACCTGACCGAATTCGGAGGATTAATGTTAAAGGCAATTTGCACCGAGCGCCATAACACCCTCGCCATCGGGCAATCAAAGAAAAGATGCTTGATAGTTTCATCCCGATCACAGAAACTACACCTAGTAGATCCCTGTCCAGCTTAAGCTTAATCAAATTATCTTTCGTTAGAACGACCTGTTTATGCACAAACCATATAAATACTTTGATTTTCAGAGGAACCTTAACTTTCCAAACGTGTTTGGAACTAGGAATAACAATAGAGTTGATGACATCAATGTATATCGACTTGACTGTGAATTCAACAGATTTAGTAAGCTTCCAACACAACTGATCGGGCTGATGAGTAAGCTGAACCTCCATTAGTCTACTCACCAGATGAATCCAAGCCTCCCACCGGTCACCCACAAGCACCCTCCTAAATTGGATGTTAAGAGGAGCAGATTGCAAACTCGTTGCAACCAGAGCATCCCGTCGCTGCACAATGCGATAAAGTGCCGGATACTGGAGTGCCAGCGGTGCATCACCTAGCCAAGTATCTTCCCAGAAACGAGTGTTATTGCCATCACCGACAATAAACTTTGTTCTATTAAAGAAAGTATCTTTGACCCTCATTAGCCCCTTCTAGAAAGGCGAATCAGTGGGTCGAGCTGTCACCTGCGACAAGGTCTTAAAGTACAGATACTTGTTACGAAGAATCTGCGCCCAAGTTGCCTCAGTCTCGGCAGATAACTTATAAAGCCACTTACTGAGAAGGCATCTGTTCTTAACTTCAAGGTTCTCAACCCCAAGACCCCCTTGGTCTTTTGGTCGGCAGATGACAGCCCATTTGGCTAGACGGTACTTTCTCTTAGTTTCATCGCTCTGCCAGAAGAAACGTGACCGATAGAAGTCCAGCCTTTTCCTAACTCCAACTGGTACTTCAAAAAAGGATAAAAGAAACATAGGAAAACTCGTGAGCACCGAATTAATGAGAATCAATCGGCCTCCATACGACATAAGTTTGCCCTTCCAGCAGCTCAGTTTCTTCTCAAACCGATCCTCGATACACTTCCATTCGCTGTTAGTCAAATTACGATGATGAATGGGGATACCTAGGTAAGTGAACGGAAGAGTTCCCAAATCGCAACCAAACAGTTGCTTGTATGCATCTTGTTCCTCTTTGGCTCTACCAAAATAGAACAACTCGCTTTTATGGAAGTTGATCTTCAGACCGGACAATTGCTCAAAAAGGCACAGAACCAGCTTCATATTTCTCGCCTTAACCAAGTCGTGCTCCATAAAGATGATTGTATCATCGGCGTACTGCAGAATGGACACACCACCATTGACAAGATGAGGCACCAAGCCACCTACTTGCCCTGCCTCCTTTGCCCTTCCTATCAAGATTGCCAACATATCGACAATAATGTTGAAGAGGATAGGAGACATAGGATCACCTTGCCTCAGGCCCTTGTGTGTCTGGAAATAATGACCTATATCGTCATTCACTTTAATTCCAACACTCCCTTTTTGCGTGAAAGATTCAACTTGGCGCCTCCAAGCTTCATCAAAACCCTTCATACGTAAGGCTTGTTGTAGAAAGGGCCATTTGACTTTATCGTACGCCTTCTCGAAATCCACCTTAAAAACCACACCATCCAGTTTTTTCGTGTGAATTTCATGGAGCGTTTCATGCAGGACCACCACCCTTCAAGGATGTTCCTATCCGCATGAAAGCAGATTGAGTAGGCTGCACCACAAGTATGCAATCTGTGTGAGCCTATTCGTCCCGACCTTGGTAAATTTTTTGAAACTTACATTAAGAAGACAGATTGGCCGAAATTGCTCAATCCGCACTGCCTCTGTCTTCTTGGGAAGAAGTGTTATCGTTCCAAAATTCAGCTGAAAAAGGTGAAGCTGGCCAGCGAACAGATCATTGAACAAAGGCAATAGATCTCCTTGAATAATGTGCCAACATTTCTTGTAAAACTCGGCGGGGAAACCATCCGGGCCAGGAGCCTTATGTTGGGGAACGTAGTAATTTCAAAAAATTTCCTACGCACACGCAAGATCATGGTGATGCATAGCAACGAGAGGGGAGAGTGTTGTCCACGCACTCGCAGACCGAAAGCGAAGCGTTATGACAACGCTGTTGATGTAGTCGACGTCTTCACGATCCGACCGATCCAAGTACCGAACGACGTCACCTCCGTGTTCAGCACACGCTCAGCTCGATGACGATCCCGGACTCCGATCCAGCAGGGTGTCGGGATGAGTTCCACAAGACGACGGCGTGGTGACGATGATGATGTTCTACCGACGCAGGGCTTCGCCTAAACTCCGCGACGATATGACCGAGGTGGAATATGGTGGAGGGGGGCACCGCACACGGCTAAGGAACGATCACGAAGATCAACTTGTGTGTCATGGGGTGCCCCCCTGCCCCCGTATATAAAGGAGCAAGGGAGGGGGTGGCCGGCCTAGGAGGAGGCGCGCCGGAGGAGTCCTACTCCCACCGGGAGTAGGACTCCCCCCCTTTTCCTAGTTGGATTAGGACTTGGGGGGAGGGAAAGAGGAAAGGGGGGCGCCGCCCCCCCTTCCTTGTCCTATTCGGACTAGGGGAGGCGCGCCTGCCCCCTGGCCGCCCTCCTCTTCTCCCTCATGGCCCACTAAGGCCCATTAACCCCGGAGGGTTCCGTAACCCGGTGTTCCGGTAAAATCCCGATTTCACACGGAACTATTCCGAAGTCCAAACATAGGCTTCCAATATATCAATCTTTATGTCTCGACCATTTCGAGACTCCTCGTCATGTCCGTGATCACATCCGGGACTCCGAACAAACTTCGGTACATCAAAACTCATAAACCTGTCATCGTAACGTTAAGCGTGCGGACCCTACGGGTTCGAGAACTATGTAGACATGACCTAGAACTATTCTCGGTCAATAACCAATAGTGGAACCTGGATGTTCATATTGGTTCCTACATTTTCTGCGAAGATCTTTATCGGTCAAACCGCATAACAACATACGTTGTTCCCTTTGTCATCGGTATGTTACTTGCCCGAGATTCGATCGTCGGTATCCAATACCTAGTTCAATCTTGTTACCGGCAAGTCTCTTTACTCGTTCCGTAATACATCATTTCATAACTAACTCATTAGTTACAATGCTTGCAAGGCTTAGGTGATGAGTATTACCGAGAAGGCCCAGAGATACATCTCCGACAATCGGAGTGACAAAACCTAATCTCGACTTATGCCAACTCAACATATACTTTTGGAGAAACCTGTAGAGTAACTTTATAATCACCCAGTTACGTTGTTACGTTTGGTAGCACACAAAGTGTTCCTCCGGTAAACGGGAGTTGCATAATCTCATAGCTGTAGGAACTTTGTATAAGTCATGAAGAAAGCAATAGCAACATACTAAACGATCAAGTGCTAAGCTAGCGGAATGGGTCAAGTCAATCACATCATTCTCCTAATGATGTGATCCCGTTAATCAAATGACAACTCATGTCTATGGTTAGGGAACATAACCATCTTCGATTAACGAGCTAGTCAAGTAGAGGCATACTAGTGACACTCTGTTTGTCTATGTATTCATACATGTATTATGTTTCCGGTTAATACAATTCTAGCATGAATAATAAACATCTATCATGATATAAGGAAATAAATAATAACTTTATTATTGCCTCTAGGGCATATTTCCTTCAGTCTCCCACTTGCACTAGAGTCAATAATCTAGATCACATCGCCATGTGATTTAACATCAATAGTTCACATCACCATGTGATTAACACCCATTGTTCACATCGTCATGTGACCAACACCCAAAGGGTTTACTAGAGTCAATAATCTAGTTCACATCGCTATGTGATTAACACCCAAAGAGTACTAAGGTGTGATCATGTTTTGCTTGTGAGAGAAGTTTAGTCAACGGGTCTGCCACATTCAGATCCGTATGTATTTTGCACATCTCTATGTCAACAATGCTCTGCACGGAGCTACTCTAGCTAATTGCTCCCACTTTCAATATGTATCTAGATCGAGACTTAGAGTCATCCAGATCGGTGTCAAAACTTGCATCGACGTAACCCTTTACGATTTAACCTTTTATCACTTCCATAATCGAGAAACATATCCTTATTCCACTAAGGATAATTTTGACCGCTGTCCAATGATCTACTCCTAGATCACTATTGTACTCCCTTGCCAAACTCAGTGTAGGGTATACAATAGATCTGGTACACAGCATGACATACTTTATAGAACCTATGGCCAAGGCATAGGGAATGACTTTCATTCTCTTTCTATCTTCTGCCGTGGTCGGGTTTTGAGTCTTACTCAATTTCACACCTTGTAACACAGGCAAGAACTCTATCTTTGACTGTTCCATTTTGAACTACTTCAAAATCTTGTCAAGGTATGTACTCATTGAAAAAACTTATCAAGCGTCTTGATCTATCTCTATAGATCTTGATGCTCAATATGTAAGCAGCTTCACCGAGGTCTTTCTTTGAAAAACTCCTTTCAAACACTTCTTTATGCTTTGAAAAATAATTCTACATTATTTCCGATCTACAATATGTCATTCACATATACTTATCAGAAATGCTGTAGTGCTCCCACTCACTTTCTAGTAAATACAGGCTTCACCGCAAGTCTGTATAGAACAATATGCTTTGATCAACTTATCAAAGCGTATATTCCAACTCCGAGATGCTTGCACCAGTCCATAGATGGATCATTGAGCTTGCGTATTTTGTCAGCACCTTTAGGATTGACAAAACCTTCTGGTTGCATCATATACAACTCTTCTTTAAATCCATTAAGAAATGTAGTTTTATTTATCCATTCGCCAGATTTCATAAAAATGCGGCAATTGCTAACATGATTTGGACAGACTTAAGCTTTGCTACGAGTGAGAAAATTTCATCGTAGTCAACACCTTGAACTTTGTCAAGAACCTTTTTCGACAAGTCTAGCTTTGTAGATAGTAACACTACTATCAACGTCCGTCTTCCTCTTGAAGATCCATTTATTTTCTATGGTTTGCCGATCATCGGGCAAATCCATCAAAGTCCATATTTTGTTCTCATACATGGATCATATCTCAGATTTCATGGCCTCAAACCATTTTGCGGAATCTGGGCTCATCATCGCTTCCTCATAGTTTGTAGGTTCGTCATGGTCAAGTAACATGACCTCCAGAATGGGATTACCGTACCACTCAAAGTGCGGATCTCACTGGTTGACTCCACGAGGTTCTAGTAACTTGATCTGAAGTTACATGATCATCATCATTAGCTTCCTCACTAATTGGTGTAGTAGTCACAGGAACAGATTTCTGTGATGAACTACTTTCCAATAAGGGAGAAGGTACAATTACCTTATCAAGTTCTACTTTCCTCCCACTCACTTCTTTCGAGAGAGACTCCTTCTCTAGAAAGGATCCATTCTTGGCAACGAATGTCTTGCCTTTCGGATCTGTGATAGAAGGTGTACCCAACATTTTGGGTACCCTATGAAGACGCACTTTTTCGATTTGGGTTCAAGCTTATCATGTTGAAACTTTTTCACATAAGCATCGCAACTCAAACTTTAAGAAACGACAACTTTGGTTTCTTGCTAAACCATAGTTCATACGGTGTCGTCTCAACGGATTTATATGGTGCCCTTTTTAATGTGAATGCAGTTGTCTCTAATGTATAACCCCAAAACGATAGTGGTAATTCGGTAAGAGACATCATTGATCGTACCATATCTAATAAAGTACGGTTATGACGTTTGGACACACCATTACACTGTGGTGTTCTGTGTGGCGTGAGTAGTGAAACTATTTCACATTGTTTTAATCAAGGCCAAACTTCGTAACTCAAATATTTTACCTCTGCGATCATATCGTAGAAACTTTTATATTCTTGTTACGATGATTCTTCACTTCACTCTGAAATTCTTTGAACTTTTCAAATGTTTCAGACTTGTGTTTCATCAAGTAGATATACCCATATCTGCTCAAATCATCTGTGAAGGTCAGAAAATAACGATACTTGTCGTGAGCTTTAACAATCATCGGACCGCATACATCAGTATGTATTATTTCCAATAAGTCATTTGCTCGCTCCATTGTTCCGGAGAACGGAGTCTTTAGTCATCTTGCCCATAAGGCATGGTTCGCAAGCATCAAGTGATTCATAATCAAGTGATTCCAAAATCCCATCAGCATGGAGTTTCTTCATGCGTTTTACACCAATATGACCTAAACGACAGTGCCACAAATGAGTTGCACTATCATTATTAACTTTGCATCTTTTGGCATCAATATTATGAATATGTGTATCACTACGATCGAGATCCAACAAACTATTTTTATTGGGTGTATGACCATTGAAGGTTTTATTCATGTAAACTGAACAAGAATTATTCTTTGACTTTAAATGAATAATCAGACATAATAAACATGATCAAATCATATTTATGCTCAACGCAAACGCCAAATAACATTTATTTACGTTTAACACTAATCCCGAAAGTATAGGGAGTGTGCGATGATGATCATATCAATCCTGGAACTACTTCCAACACTCATCGTCACTTCCCCTTCAACTAGTTTCTGTTCATTCTGCAACTCCCGTTTCGAGTTACTACTCTTAGCAACTGAACCAGTATCAAATACCGAGGAGTTGCAACGAACACTAGTAAAATACACATCAATAATCTGTATATCAAATATACCTTTGTTCACTTTGCCATCCTTCTTATCCGCCAAATACTTGGGGTAGTTCCGCTTCCAGTGACCAGTTCCATTGCAGCAAAAGCACTTAGTCTCAGGCTTAGGTCCAGACTTAGGCTTCTTCACTCGAGCAGCAACTTGCTTGCCGTTCTTCTTGAAGTTCCCCTTCTTCCCTTTGCCCCTTTCCTTGAGACTAGTGGTCTTGTCAACCATCAACACTTGATGTTTTTCTTGATTTCTACCTTCGCCGATTTTAGCATCGCGAAGAGCTTGGGAATTGTTTTCATCATCCCTTGCATACTATAGTTCATCACGAAGTTCTAGTAACTTAGTGATGGTGTCTAGAGAATTCTGTCAATCACTATCTTATCTGGAAGATTAACTCCCACTTGATTCAAGCGATTGAAGTACCCAGACAATCTGAGCACATGCTCACTAGTTGAGCGATTATCCTCCATCTTTTAGCTATAGAACTTGTTGCAGACTTCATATCTCTTAACTCGGGTATTTGCTTGAAATATTAACTTCAATTCCTGGAACATCTCATATGGTCCATGACGTTCAAAACGTCTTTGATCCGATTCTAAGCCGTTAAGCATGGTGCACTAAACCATCAAGTAGTCATCATATTGAGCTAGCCAAACGTTCATAACGTCTGCATCTGCTCCTGCAATAGGTCTGTCACCTAGCGGTGCATCAAGGACATAATTCTTCTGTGCAGCAATGAGGATAAACCTCAGATCACGGATCCAATCCGCAGCATTGCTACTAACATCTTTCAACACAGTTTCTCTAGGAACATATCAAAACAAACATATCAAAGCAACAACGCGAGCTATTGATCTACAACATAATTTGCAAAATACTACCAGGACTAAGTTCATGAGAAATTAAAGTTCAATTAATCATATTACTTAAGAACTCCCACTTAGATAGACATCCCTCTATTCATCTAAGTGATCACGTGATCCAAATCAACTAAACCATAACCGATCATCACGTGAGATGGAGTAGTTTTCAATGGTGAACATCACTATGTTGATCATATCTACTATATGATTCACGCCGACCTTTCGGTCTCCGTGTTCCGAGGCCATATCTGCATATGCTAGGCTCGTCAAGTTTAACCTGAGTATTCTGCGTGTGCAAAACTGGCTTGCACCCGTTGTAGATGGACGAGAGCTTATCACACCCGATCATCACGTGGTGTCTTGGCACTACGAACTTTGGCAACGGTGCATACTCGGAGAACACTTCTTGATAATTTCTTGAGAGATCATCTTAAAATGCTACCGTCAATCAAAGCAAGATAAGATGCATTAAGGATAAACATCACATGCAATCAATATAAGTGATATGATATGGCCATCATCATCTTGTGCTTGTGATCTCCATCTCCGAGCACCATCATGATCACCATCGCCACCGGCGCGACACCTTGATCTCCATCGTAGCATCGTTGTCGCCTCGCCAACTATTGCTTCTCGACTATCGCTACCGCTTAGTGATAAAGTAAAGCAATTACATGGCGTTGCATTTCATACAATAAAGCGACAACCATATGGCTCCTGCCATTGCCGATAACTCTGTTACCAAACATGATCATCTCATACAATAAAATATAGCATCATGTCTAGACCATATCACATCACAACATGCCCTGCAAAAACAGGTTAGACGTCCTCTACTTTGTTGTTGCAAGTTTTACGTGGCTGCTACGGGCTGAGCAAGAACCATTCTTACCTACGCATCAAAACCACAACGATAGTTTGTCAATTTGACTCCGTTTTAACCTTCGCAAGGACCGGGCGTAGCCACACTCGGTTCAACTAAAGTTGGAGAGACTGTCTCCCGCAAGCCACCTATGTGCAAAGCACGTCGGGGGAACCGGTCTCGCGTAAGCGTCTGGCGTAATGTCGGTCCGGTCGTCTCGTCCAACAATACCGCCGAACCAAAGTATGACATGCTGGTAGGCAGTATGACTTATATCGCCCACAACTCACTTGTGTTCTACTCGTGCATATAACATCAAACCATAAAACCTAGGCTCGGATTCCACTGTTGGGGAACGTAGTAATTTCAAAAAAATTCCTACGCACACGCAAGATCATGGTGATGCATAGCAACGAGAGGGGAGAGTGTTGTCCACGCACTCGTGAGACCGAAAGCGGAAGCGTTATGACAACGTGGTTGATGTAGTCGACGTCTTCACGATCCGATCGATCCAAGTACCGAACGACGGCACCTCCGTGTTCAGCACACGTTCAGCTCGATGACAATCCCGGACTCGATCCAGTAGGGTGTCGGAGGATGAGTTCCACAAGACGACGGCGTGGTAGCGATGATGATGTTCTACCGACGCAGGCTTCGCCTAAACTCCACGACGATATGACCGAGGTGGAATATGGTGGAGGGGCACCGCACACGGCTAAGGAACGATCACGAAGATCAACTTGTGTGTCATGGGGTGCCCCTGCCCTCAGATATAAAGGAGCAAGGGGTGCGGCCGGCCCTAGGAGGAGGCGGCCGAGGAGTCCTACTCCCACCGGGAGTAGGACTCCCCCTTCCTAGTTGGATTAGGACTTGGGGAGGGAAAGAGGAAAGGCGCCGCCTCCCTTCCTTGTCCTATTCGGACTAGGGGAGGGGGCGCGGCTTGCCCTGGCCGCCCTCCTCTTCTCCCTCATGGCCCACTAAGGCCCATTAACCCCGGGAGGGTTCCGTAACCCCGGTGTTCCTAAAATCCGATTTCACCCGAACTATTCCAAGTCCAAACATAGGCTTCCAATATATCAATCTTTATGTCCCGACCATTTCGAGACTCCTCGTCATGTCCGTGATCACATCCGGGACTCCGAACAAACTTCGGTACATCAAAACTCATAAAACTGTCATCGTAACGTTAAGCATGCGGACCCTACGGGTTCGAGAACTATGTAGACATGACCTAGAACTATTCTCGGTCAATAACCAATAGTGGAACCTGGATGTTCATATTGGTTCCTACATTTTCTGCGAAGATCTTTATCGGTCAACCCGCATAACAACATACGTTGTTCCCTTTGTCATCGGTATGTTACTTGCCCGAGATTCGATCGTCGGTATCCAATACCTAGTTCAATCTCGTTACCGGAAAGTCTCTTTACTCGTTCCATAATACATCATTTCATAACTAACTCATTAGTTACAATGCTTGCAAGCCTTAGGTGATGAGTATTACCGAGAAGGCCCAGAGATACCTCTCCGACAATCGGAGTGACAAAACCTAATCTCGACTTATGCCAACTCAACATATACTTTTGGAGACACCTGTAGAGTACCTTTATAATCACCCAGTTACGTTGTGACGTTTGGTAGCACACAAAGTGTTCCTCCGTAAACGGAGTTGCATAATCTCATAGTTGTAGGAACTTTGTATAAGTCATGAAGAAAGCAATAGCAACATACTAAACGATCAAGTGCTAAGCTAGCGGAATGGGTCGAGTAAATCACATCATTCTCCTAATGATGTGATCCCGTTAATCAAATGACAACTCATGTCTATGGTTAGGGAACATAACCATCTTCGATTAACGAGCTAGTCAAGTAGAGGCATACTAGTGACACTCTGTTTGTCTATGTATTCACACATGTATTATGTTTCCGGTTAATACAATTCTAGCATGAATAATAAACATTTATCATGATATAAGGAAATAAATAATAACTTTATTATTGCCTCTAGGGCATATTTCCTTCACCTTATTATTCTTCATCTGGGAAATGGCCTCAAATACCTCTTTCTCAGAGAAAGGAGCAACTAAAATATCATTCTCAACAGCTGTCAGTTGAGGCACATCCTCAATCCTTGACTCATCCAGCGACACACAGTTCTCCTATGGAGGTCCAAGCAGCTGCTTGTAATACTCAGTGATATAAAGCTTTAAGTTTTCCTGACCCAGAATCGTTCCCTCATCTTGTTCAAGCTGAAAGATCCTCTTCTTTTTATGCTTACCATTAGCAATCATGTGAAAAAATTGTGTGTTCGCGTCCCCCTGGACGACCCGTCGTACGTTGGCCGAAGCTACCACTTTAATTCTTCCTCACGAAGTAGCTCTTTCAGCCTCATTTACGCATCGTGCTTCGCCTGAAGCTCCGAGGCTGGCAGGATCATGTTCTCAGCTTTTACATCAAGGGACTGAATAAGCGAAAGGAGCTGTTCCTTCTCAATCTTATAAACCCCACTAAGATGTTTAGCCCACCCTCGTAGGAAACTTCTCAAGTGCCTAATTTTATTCTGCCAGCGCTCAAGTGCAGTTCTACCTCCTGCATCCTTAGCCCATTCTCTGGCTATGAGATCTAAGAACCCTTGTCTCTCAAACCACGCAAGCTCGAACGAGAAAACATTCTTATTTCCCACATGGGTGGCCTCCCCAGAGTCAATGAATAAAGGCGTATGGTCGGAAATACCCCGGGTAAGTGCCTGCACCGTTACACATGGGAATTTCTGTTCCCATTCGATGCTAGCCAGAACCCGATCCAGCTTCTCAAACATCGGATTTGGCAGGGCATTAGCCCAAGTGAACTTCCTGCCCGAAAGCTCTATCTCACTGAGATCCAGGCTTTCAAAGATGGTGTTAAACATGAACGACCATCTACCGTCGAAATTATCATTGTTCTTCTCATCACGCCTTCTGATGATATTAAAATCACCCCCACAAGGATAGGCAGTTGCTCAGAACCGCAAATCCTAACCAAATCAGCCAAAAAATCTGGCTTATGCTCGGGCTGTGCGGCTCCATAAACCGCCACCAAAGCCCAGTTAAACCCATCGGTCTTCGACCTCACCCTAAACTTAACCGCGAAATCCCCCATGACCACGCTTCGGACTTCTAATGAGTCACATCTAACTCCGAGTAAAATCCCACCCGATCTTCCTCGCGGCGGTAGACAATGCCAATCAAACTCAATACCTCCCGACAGCGTATTGAGAAATTGAGGCGAAAAGTCGGCTCTACCAGTTTCCGATAAAGCGATAAAGTCCAACTTATGCTCAATAGAAGCCTTAGCAAGAAACCTTCTTTTAGCCAAGTCTTTCAGACCTTTGCTATTCCAAAAGATTCCTTTCATATCTCGTCATGGAATTTTTTAGCTGTTCTAATCCGCGCGCTCCTACGCACTGCGGAAACCGGGTAAATCTTCCGCTTCCATTTGCGTTTAGGAATATTGAAACTCTCCAGCTGGTCCTCACAACCAGTCTCAGAGGCGCGCACTTCTACAAAGTCCACTCGCTCATCTTCCTCCTCAGGCTCAGTAGACAAAGGAGCGAGATCCGCACAAAGATTATCGAGCACCCTAACCCCCAAAGCATCAATCTCGGAGTTATTCATGGGTTTAACCGCAGCTAAGTTACGAATCATCTCAAGCGCCCGCTCAGCCTCTAAATCCAATAAATCATTAACCGAATTTGAAATTTCACTATCATTACTACCTAGTGAAATTCCTAGCTTATTTGCATTATTTATAATCTCATCATTGGAAAAATGCAAAATAGAATTAGAAGTATTGACAGACATACCAGTTGTGACCTCCACGTCACAAAGCTTGGCCGCCCTCATAGCGCACCGCTGCTGAATGTCGTCCACTTCCGGATGGTCCTGGAGACGGCTGCTCAACCGTCGCCCCTCAGAGACCGGATCCGGGATACCACCGAAAGCAATCACCTCCTCCCTTGAAGCTCTACTGGGGTGCACCATGCCGGGGGACGGAGAAGCCATGGCCTCCTGCCCGAGCTCCCCCTCCACCCCGGCCGAAGGGCGAACTGTCGGCACCGGCGCTGCCGGCAAACAAGGCCCTCGTGGCGCCACAGGAGAAGAGGACCCCCGAGGCCACCTGCCCCGAGTCCTCTCCGGAACGCGACTCCAGCGCCAGCGTCGCCGGCCCGGAAGAAGGAGAGAAAGGTGCCTGGTCAAGCAACCTCGGCCTCCCAACCGAAGACTCAAGCTGCACCATCGGAAGCTCATCCACCGCAGTCCCTGATGAGGGGAGCGAGGCCACCTGCCCCACGCCCCCATCAGCAGCTGGCACCATCGGCTGCACCTGCGCAATCGCGGCTGCAGAGGAGTAGTCCAAAGTCACCATCTTCAGACTCTCTCCTGCGCGAACGACCTCCTCCGCCTCAGCCCTGACCAAGATCGGCGACTCCCCCAAAAGAGGAAACACTGGCTCCTCAAACTCCAGTGCCGGAAGTGAGTGCTCAAACACCTCATCCGACTCCACCCGATCACTCCACAGTCTCGGGGGTGCAGATGCCGGCTCGAAAGAACCGAACCTGAGAGTAGTCGTAGGCACCGTAGAAGGAGTAGCCGTCCCATCCGCAGACGTGTGAGCATCAGCACCCTGCGTAGTGGACAACTCACGTCCACTATCAGCAGCTGGTGCCTCCTTAAGTGCCGAACTATCATCATCCTCGTGCATATCAGAATCAGACCCGTTGGCCACCCCGGCAAAGATACTCTCATCCTCGAACTCAATAACAAGGTCATATATGTGACCTTGATATGCCCACTTAACCACCTCCGGCACAAACTCGATGTTCAACACACTGATCAGTACTCGGGCAATCCCGTGGGCTCTAGTAAAGTCCATATCCACACGCTCCGGTCTGCCAATCATGATACCCAAACTGGCCACGACCCGGGCATCCTGCATCGGCTTGGATGGAGCCCCAGAGAATCGCAACCAAACCTGAGTCAGAGGCTTGCCCGTAGGCTCAACCCTCTTCCACTCCTGAAACTCAAGCACACCATCAGTACCTGGCACCTTGCACATCCCGAAACTCAGAAGCCTCTGAAGGTCCTCAACTGACGGAAACTCAACCCGAAATAGCTTGTCCTCCACAGTCGCAAGCTCCCACCGGAACTCCCCAGGGGCTAACTCCTTAAGCCTCTGAATAATCTACGACTCCGAAACCTCTCCTCTAGCAATTTTAACTAACCCAGTTGCCAAACTCAACGTCTCGTCAGGAACCTCCATCTTTGTTGGAGATTCAAAGAACGTAAGCTCGGCACAGTACACCCCATACATCATCAGCGATGGTGCCTGCTCTCTCAGAAGCAGACAGTCCCCCGCATCGTGTGCTGGTTTGCCACAAGTGCCACACAACTCGGCCACACACTCAGCAATAAAATGTCCCTTACCACCACAACGATAACATAGCATATTCTCCTTCTTGCGCGCATATTTTGAAGCTCTGTCAGACTCAGCCCTGGAAGAATCCTCCAGAGACACAGTCACCCCGGAACCATTCCCGGGTAACTCAGCATTGGCAAGCGCCGAAACCACCTCCAAAGCCTGGCCTGTCAAAACCTGCTGCTCAGCATCCCCATCAACCACCATCGGATCAGTCACAGGCGGAGTAGGCGGTCGTGGGCGGTACCGGCCCCCTCGACCCCCATGCCCACCACGGTGACCGCGGAAACCACCCCGCGGTCGCAGACCCGGGCCAGCTGCCCCCTCAACAAATCCTCCTGGGGCCCCATGAACGGGCGCTCCGCCGAGCCATCGCTCTGCCAAGCATGGCCTCGACCGCCACCAGTCGACGAGGATCTACGGTGCTTACCAACTCCATACGCGTTGACCCCATCATCACCCCACTGACCCTGAGGTGCAGCCGTGACTTGAGTCGGTGGACGTGCCAGATGCTGCACTGTTCCGGCTCGATTTTGCGGAGGCATAGCGACAAGGTGAGGTGGTGGAGCTGGCCTCGGCTGGCCAGCCAACAGCCCCTGAGCGAGTGGCCGCGGCGCAGCGCCTCCCCGGCCCGCATTGCTCCCTGCTGCAGATGGCGCCGGAGGCCGCTGACCCACCGGAACCGGCGCCGGCGGCCGCAAGCCCACCGGAGTAGGCGCCGTCGGTCTAGGCCCGGGCAACACGCCGCCGCCGCCCGCCGCCGCTTCACCGGCCACGCCTGCCAGCGTGCAGCGTGACCGTACCCCTGCGGCCAGACCCCGTCGGCGGCAGCGATGCTCCACGGCCGCTGCCAGAGGCCGCGGGATTCAGCCCAGCGCCGGCAACAGGCAACCCAGCGCTACGGCCACCGCCGCTGCCCTGCTGCGGCGCGGTCCCAAGGCGGCCGGCGTCCTGAGTCGCCACCGTTCTCTTCCCCGGTGGCAATGGTCCTCCGCGACCCACCATCAAGCGAAGCGGGGGAATACGTCTCGCCCGTGCCGTCCCAGCCGATCGAAAGCTTCGACTCAGACGACGATGAACCCTAGCATGTGGCACGAGAGACGACGACGATCGAGAAAGCGGATCCTCCTCGCCCTCGATAGCGTTCAGTTCCGGCCTGCTCTGGGCCTCATACCCAAGGACTTCCGGCCCACAGACCGCAACCCTCTCCGAGCAACTCTCGTTACTGAAAAAACCGGTCGGACCCGGGATAGTCTGGGCCTCATACCCATCTATCCCCGGCCCAACACGAGCCGGCCCACCAACATCCGACGGCAGCCCCTCTCGGCCTAACAGGAAATTCAAACGACGTTGACGATAATCAGCGATCCCGAGATCCTGAATACCAGGTGTTTCCAACTCTGTCGCCGGCGGCTTCGATCCGGCCATCGTCCGGCGAGGAAACTTCTTCCGCTTGACAACAACCCACGAATCCGGCTTAATGAGATCAAAAACTGTCAGATTTGTGCGACTTACCTTAGGAAGAGGGCCTTTCCATGGCTTGACCGCCGCCGACGAGGTCCTCCGGTGGACTATCCGGCGAACCATCTCTCTCTTCTCGCCCGCCTCCAGCCCCAACCTGGCCGGATCATGGACAGGTAGAACGTCATCGATCGCAGACGCCACCTCCTCCGTATAACCGGCATTGAACCAGTCATTAACGTGATCCGACGGCGTTGGCGACGGCGGCGATGGCGGATTGTCCGCCTCTCCGTCCGCGTCCGCTAGCGCCCAAAACCGTCCTCCAACGCACCGACGATCACCGGCGGGAATAGGTAGGGCGCGTGCGGCGCCCCCTCCAGTCGCCCCTCCCATCCTCTTTTGCGATTCACTCGAACCTCTCGATGTGACTGATGCTTTGGGAATCATGCTGATGCATGGTGGTTTCTTCCTCCTCACGCTAATGGCGGCTGCTATCTATCCTCCCTCTCTCTTTCTTGGCAAGGAGAGTACAAGGTAGACAGTGATTGTAGATACTAGATACTCGATATTTGCCTCCATATGGCACCGAATTGAAGGCATCAGGAACACCTGGTAGCTACAGGACAAACACTTGCAGATCAAGCCACGATGACCCCGCTAGACTTGATCTCATGGACGGGATGCGGCCGCAGTCTGTATCTATATCGAGTATAGATAGACAAGTACCTCGACACCTTATTTATCAGTTATCTTTGAGCAGGGAAAAGCAACAAGTTCAGTCTTTTCTTCTATTCTGTTGAAGGCTATTCGAACTCTGAAGAAAATTAAATAAATGGAAAGAAACACATTCATTTTACGCATGTTAATATAGTATAGATCAAATTACGAGTTCATACCCTTTCAAAACAGTTAGCTGAATATCATCTTATACACCATCACGATGTGTTAAGTGTCACAACTCACCAGAAATGCAGCTAACTGAGTATAGACAACAAAATAGACAATGACACTATCACAGCAACATAGTTCGTTTTACACAGTTATCCTGAAGCTTGGCAATGAAGACTGAACAGGAAGGCCTAAAGTGGTGACAGGCAGTGGCACGTATTCTCTGACATCTTCGTCGACGTCGAAATTTACTAAGGAAATACCTTGTAGCACCAAATGCAAATCATGTAAATGCAGCTGGAAAGAAATACATCGTTACAGCTGCATTTAAACAGTACAGAAAGACCTTGCCATATCTTTGGTTATTTTGTCCTAAATACAGAAGACATGATTGAAATGAGTTAAGAGAAAGGACCTTAAGAAATGTCAGTGTTACGAGTTGCTAGCTATTTTTTTTTTGTTCCAGTTTTCACATAAGATTCTGACTTCAGAAGGACTCTCGGGGCCGGATGTCGCAGGTGTGACCTTCACGGGAACAGTGGAGATACAAGCCATCACTAAAGGCATGAGATGGAAGAGCCAACATAATGGATCATGAATCTGGGCAATTCAATCCTGAGAACATCCTTGTTGCTGTCAAGAATTACTGGACCGGCGAGGCTGCTCAAAAGCAATAGTGATATCTATGTCTGCGAAACTGTCGATTCTACACATTGTTTTAAATAGCCCGCTATAGCTTCGCTATATCACGCTACAGTATTTACAAAAGGTCTTGCGCTAAGAGACATTGGTCCAAACGAATGAATAAACATTTTAAATAGCGCGCTATAGCTCCGCTATAGCAGACTATAGCGTTTAGAAGAGGTTCACCCCTAAGAGGCTTAGCGCGCTATTTAAAACTATGATTCTACATCACCAATTCTCTCTTAGCTTCAGGATTTCTGTACATAGGAGGAAATTCAAACTATGTAATTGGGATAGAAACGTGCTAGAGTACAGATTGTTGGAGTTAACCACGAAATAGGAGACCTGTCCACACAGATTGTTTGTTTTTTATTCAGAGTTTGAACATTGTTCAACAAAAATAAAAGGGCAAGCTAGAGGCTCAACTTGGTGTTCAAAAGTAACCGACAGTAACGTGCTACGGCTACGGTACAGATAAAGTACAGTTAAAGTTGGTGATGAAAATGAAGATCATGAGAATGCCGTGGAAAGCGTCGAAAGATTTTTGGAATCGAAATTTCAACAAAAAATAACAGCTAGCAACTAAAAAATCCGGATGTTTTTTCAGTCCGTTCCTCCTGAACTCATTTATGTCTTGTCTTTTTGTAGCATCGATGCTCCCAGGGGATTCAGACTTGAGAATGAGGCCCACACAGCTGGCAGCACTGCAAGGAAAAATGAAAAGAAACATGGTGTCAGGCAAACAAACCCCACAACTATGACTGACACAGTAAAAGAAAATAGCACATATAAACAATAAAACCACAGAACCGGCGAAGCAGTGTATCATTACCAACTCAGAAGCTGATAACACAATTCTACAAAAGCATTTCATGGAGACAATTGGATAAAAACAAATATACCATGGAAATACAAGGTATTGTTCATATATAGTACTAGAAAAGATCATACCATGGAAATCATGCATGCATCCAGTCGTTCTTCAGTGGACTGAGTCAGCAACCCATCACAGCGCAGTACAAAGAACGCTCCTCGCTGGTAAATTGCCGTGTTGCAACCAAATTCCAGACAGGCGATTGCTCATCCACGATCCATGAGTGAAGCTCAACCAACCGATCAGCAGTAGAATTGCTTGGAGGTCCAATGATAATTAGCCGGTCACCACATGCTCGGAATCCAATGGCCCAGCCATTCTCCAACTGAGAAGTTATGGGCAGTTTTCCAAGAATGATCCACTTATTGTGCAGCTTATCATACCGCTTCAAATAATCCTCACCATAATCAGCAGCATAAAGCTCATTGCTGACAACTGCTATGAGAGGAGGAGCACCTTGCACTGTATTGTTGATTCCCTCACACATGTTGTCGATGACCCTCCAAGACCCCCTATCCAAGTCATATTCTTCACCGCATGTCAATAGCTGGTTGTTACTGCTAAGACCACCGATCACATAGAACTTACCATCCATGAACACCCCAGAACACTTCATCCTAGACCTATTCATGCTGGGAAGGGTTATCCAACTATGTGTTTCAGAGTTATACATCTCCGCAGAGCTCAATATCCTGTAAGAAGAATCAGCGCCTCCTGCAACGTACGCCTTTTCACCGACACTTGTTGACCCAAAGCAGTACCGTGGAATGTTCATCTCGACAGCCCTCGTCCATGAATTGGTTAGGATGCTATACCTGAAAGTAAACTTTGCCTTCATAAACACCAGCAGCTCGGTTCCTACGGCAAGCAATTCCTTGGACACGAAGGATCCAATCTGTAGCATGTTGGGCACTTGGATCCAGCGTCCGGTGGACGGGTCATAAGCATGCCACTCAAACAAATTGCGGGAGAAGTAGACCCAGTGCTCCACCACCCCGCTCATCTTACGCTGGCGGTAGATTCCCCCGTTGCGAACCACCGAATAGAAACCACGGTTCAGGCAGGCTATGGAGCCATACTCCCACCTGGACAACCGGACGAGGCATTCGATGAAGGAATCACGACCTATCACACCAATGGTGTTGCTCCATGAGACCACATTATGCCCTCCACCTGACAAAAGTCGGCAGTTAATTGTCTTGCGTATAGGACTATAGGTGTGTATTTCTCTCCCTTTTTAAGAGTATATACTTATTTAAATAAAATTAACCTATTAGTTATTTTGTTTCGTGGAGAGAGGACCAGGGCAGGCGAAACCCTAGCCTCCGCCTCATCTACTTACCCTCTCGCTATCGCAGGCTGCGGCGCTAGTGGCGGCCAGGAGCAGTACCACACTGAGCACCTATCCGACGGCCCAGGCCGTCGGCATAGGCCTTATTCCCGTCGGGATAGACCTATGCCGACGGCCACCGTCGGCGTAGCGCCGTCGGCAACATATACGTTGGCGTACCCCAAGCCACGTCGGCATAGATGCCTACACCGACGGCGTACGTACACGGCAACGTTCAACGCCAAAGGCGTCTAAGGGCGCCACCGTCAAGAGCGACCCAATCATAGGCGGCCACGTGGCAATACTATGCCGACGGTCTGCTGTCGGCATAGCATCGCCGCGTGGCGACCGCTGGTAGCTCCTGGGACGAAGCTATGCCGACGGGTAGGCCGTCGGCATAGATGCGAACCCGGGCACTGAAGGTTTCACAGTGAGAGTCTGTTTTCCATGATGGATGCCAGTGTGATTTATAAATTCAATTATTACTATTTTTCAGTTTGTCGTGTGTATGAGGACCCGGCGGCGCCGGTGGTCGCTTTCTCCGCGGCGACGGGCGGCAATGACGTCCGTGAGGGAGGTCACACTACGGAGCCGCGTGTCGTGTGCTTGCGCCTGCCACCATGCTTCCACACGCGTAGGAGGGCCCAGGGCAACACCTAGCGTGTTTGCTACCCCCCTAGGTACCCCGTCCCGTCTAACCCTAACACCACCGACCATCGGATCTAGCCCTTTAACTTTGGCCGGGCGAGGTTTGACCGGTGGACCTTGTCACCTGGTTGTGATAGCCCAGCCCATAGGTATACCCCCGAACATGGTCCCGGCCCAGCCAACCCCAAGGTTACCTCTGTGTCAGCCCGACGTGGTCGTTTCCCCCCTCCGTGACACGACGGCAGTGATGCCCGTGAGGGGGGGGGGGGCACCCCGGAGCCACGTTTCGGGTGCTTGCGCCTGCCACCACGCTTCCACAAGCGTGGGAGGACCCAACACAACACCTGGCGGCGTTAATACCCCCCAGGTACCCCGTCCCGTCTAACCCTGACACAGACGACCGCTGGATCTAGCCCTTTGACTTTCGCCGGACGAGGTTTGACAGGTGGACCTTTTCACCTGGTTGTCACAGCCCAGCCCGTAGCTACACCCCTGAACACGATCCTGGTCGAACCCACCCCAAGATTCCCTTCGTGCCGGCCCGATGTGGCCGTTTTCCCCCTCCGTGACACGGTGGCAGCGATGCCCATGAGGAGGGCACACCCCAGAGCCGTGTACCGGGTGCTTGCGCCTGCCACCACGCTTCCACAAGCGTAGGAGGGACCACAGCAACACCTGCCGGGATTGCTACCCCCCCAGGTACCCAGTCCCGTCTAACCCTGACACAGACGACTGCCGGATCTAACCCTTTGACTTTCACCGAACGGGGTTTGACCGGTGGACCTTTTCACCGGGTTGTCATAGCCCAACCCATAGCTACACCACCGAACACGGTCCCGGCCCAACCTACCCCAAGGTTCCCTCCATGTCGGCGCGACATGGCCGTTTCCCCCCTCCGTGACACGGCGGCAGCGAGGCCCATGAGGGGGGGGGGGGGCACAACCTAGAGCCGCGTGTCGGGTGCTTGCGCTTGCCATCACGCTTCCACACGCATAGGAGGGCCCACCACAAGACCTGGCGTGTTTGCTATACCCCCTAGGTACCCCGTCCCGTCTAACCATGACATTGACGACCAACGAATATAGCCCTTTGACTTTGGCTGGGCGAGATTTGACCGGTGGACCTTTTGACCGGGTTGTCATAGCTCAGGCCATAGGTACACCCCCGAACACGGCTGACACAAGCCACCCCAAGATTCCCTCCATGTTGGCCCGACATGGTCGTTTTCCCACTGCGTGACACGGCGGCATCGACGCACGTGAGGGGGAGCACATCCTGGAGTCACGTGTCGGGTGCTTGTGCCTTCCACCATGCTTCCACAAGCATAGGAGGGCCCACCACAACACCTGGCGGTATTGCTACCCCCAGATACCCTGTCCCATATAACCCTGACACAGACGACTGCCGGATCTAGCCCTTTGACTTTCACCGGACAGGGTTTGACCGGTGGACCTTTTCACCGGGTTGTCATAGCCCAGCCCATAGCTACACCCCCGAACACGGTCGTGGCCCAACCCACCCCAAGATTCCCTCCGTGTTGGCCCGACGTGGCCGTTTCCCTCTCCGTGACACGACGGCTGCTATGCCTGTGAGGGGGGGAGGGGGCACAACCCGGAGCCGCGTGCCGGGTGCTTGAGCCTCCCACCACGCTTCCACACGCGTAGGAGGGCCCGCCGCAAGACCTGGTGTGTTTGATATACCCCCAGGTACCTGATACGTCTCCAACGTATCTATAATTTATGAAGTATTCATGCCATGTTTACCATAATTTTATATGGTTTTGGTATGATTTGCATGGAACTAACCCGGACTGACACTGTTTTCAGTAGAACTACCATGGTGTTGTTTTTTGTGTAGAAATGGAAGTTCTCCAAATGAGCTGAAACTTTTTGTCCATTTTTTTGGAACAAAAGAGACCCCCGAAGCTTCGTGGGAGGGCCAGAAGAGCCACGAGGAGGGCACAACCCACCAGGGCGCGCCTAGGCCTCCAGGCGCGCCCGGTGTATCATGATCACCTCGAGGCCCATCTGGACGTGAGACCGACGCCAAAAATTCCTATAAAAAGAGAAACCATCAGAAATAACCCTAGATCGGAAGTTCCACCGCCCCAAGCCTCTGTAGCCATCAAAAACCAATCTGGAGCCCGTTCCAGCACCCTGCCGGAGGGGGAGATCATCACCGGTGGCCCTCTTCATCATCCCGGCGGCCACCACGATGAGGAGGGAGTAGTCCATCCTCGGGGCTGAGGGTTTGTACCAGTAACTATGTGTTTAATCACTCTCTCTCGCAGCGCTTTGTTAACATAGATGGGTCATATGATGTTTTTCTCCCCTTTCTACACTTGTTGTGATGAATTGAGTCTTTACCCTTTGAAGTTTTGTCTTTTCTGATTGAATGTTCAGATCTATGAACACATGATATATGTCTTGCATACGAATACCCGTGGTGACAATGGAGTATTATTTCGATTCACTTGATATATGTTATGGCACTCAACTTGCGGATTCCCGCGGTGACCTTGGGGTAATCTATGCATAAGGGTTGATGCATATTTTTATTATCTTTTCTCCGATAGAAACTTTGGGGTCTCCTTGTAGTTCTTTGTGTGGATTGAGCATTATGAATCGGAATTTTTTTGATACATCTCATATAATTAACTCACGGGTACTCGCGGTGACATTGGGGTATTTAGGTGACATTAGAGTTGGTTGATATGCATCATATGGTGTTATTTTAGTACGAACTCTTGATTAGATTGATCGGAAAGAATAGCTTGTTGTTAATTTAGTACGAACTCTAGGATAGATTGATAAGAAAGAATAGCTTTGAGGTGGTCTCATACCCTACAAACAATTTCTATCTTTTGTTCTGCGCTAATAGGAACTCGGGAGTGATTTTTTATTGTACTTTGAGGGATAATCATATGATCCAACTATGTTAGCATTGATGAGAGATTTCACTAGTGAAAGTATGGACCCTAGGCCTCATTTTCCATCATTGCAATACCGTTTGTGCTCCGTTTTATCATTTACTACCTTGCTGTTTTTTATTGTTTGCACTACAAAAACTCATATCTACTATCCATACTACACTTTTATCACCATCTCTTCGCTGAACTAGTGCACCTATACAATTTGCTATTGTATTGAGTGTGTTGGGGACACAAGAGATTTCTTATATTTGATTGCAGGGTTGCTTGAGAGAGACTATCTTCATCTTACGCCTCCCACGGATTGATAAACCTTAGGTCATCCACTTGAGGGAAAATTGCTATTGTCCTATAAAACTCTGCGCTTGGAGGCCCAACATGTGTCTATAAGAATAAAGTTGCGTAGTACACATCAGTACCCCGTCCCGTCTAACCCTGACACAGACAACCAGCGGATCTAGCCCTTTGACTTTTGCCGTACGGGTTTTGACCGGTGGACCTTTTCACCGGGTTGTCATAGCCCAGCCCATAGCTACACCCTAGAACACGGTCCCGACCCAACCCACCCCAATATTCCCTGTGTCCGCCCGACGTGGCCGTTTCCCCCCTACAGGACACGGCGGCAGCGACACCCGTGAGGAGGGGGGGCACACCCCGGAGCTGCGTGTCGGGTGCTTGCGCCTGCCACCACGCTTCCACAAGCATAGGAGGGCCCACCGCAACACCTGGAAGCATTGCTACCCCACCCCCCAGGTACCCTGTCCCGTCTAACCCTAACACAGACGACGACCAGATCTAACCCTTTGACTTTCGACGGACGCGGTTTGACCGGTGGACCTTTTCACCGGGTTGTCACAGCCCAACACATAGCTACACCCCCGAACACAGTCCCAGCCCAACCCATCCCAAGATTCCTTCCGTGCTGACCCGACGTGGTCGCATTCCCCCTCCGTGACAACACGGCATCGACACCTGGGGGGGCACAACTCGGAGCCACGTGTCGGGTGCTTGCGCCTGCCACCACGCTTCCACAAGCGTAGGAGGGCCCACCGCAACACCTGGCGGCATTGCTACCCCCCCCCCCCCCCCAGGAACCCCGTCCCGTTTCCCCCCTCTGTGACACGGCGGCAGCGACGCCCGTGAGGGGGGGCAATCGATATATAATCGAGGTATGCTTTTTTTATATAAGGCACATTTAAGTTAATCAAATTAGTTTTGAAAAAAAGAAAAATAAATAAAAAAGAGAAAATAAATAAAATTGGAATTTTTTTTGTAGAAATCTATGCCTACGACCACGGATCGGCAGAGCCCTGGATCGATGACGTGGCATAGGGCGTGGATTTATAACGTGGCAGATGCCATGGGCCAGGCCTATGACGGGCAAGGCCGTCGGCATACCTATGCCACCCCACGGACCGGCGAGGGGCTCAGATCAATGACATGGCAGAGCACGCGGATCGATGACGTTGGCAAAGATATGCCGACATCCTTGTCGTCGGCATAGCTATGCCGACGACCCCCGTTAGCTCCGTCGGCGTAGGCCTCACGCCGTCAAACGGCCGTCGCCGCCTGGGTAGCCAGGCCCACAGATATGCCGACGGCCCTTTCTATGCCGACAGCCACTGTAGGCATATAGCATCGATGCCGACAGCCGGGCTATGCCGACAGCCCCCATCGGCATAGATGGATATATGCCGACAACTTGTCTACACCTATGGCTTGACCTAGGCTGTCGGGATATCTCCATCGATGCGGACAGGGGCCGTCGGCATAGATCAAGCCGTCGGCATAGGCAGTTATTCTGGTAGTGGAGGTCCTGATGTGGGGCATACCGCTTGTGGAGGAGTTGGAGGGCTGTGGTGGGATGGCGAAGGGGATGTGTGCTCGAGTAGCGGTCTTCTTCAGGTGATGCTCGACGGTGGCGTGGTGATCTAGCGCGGCAATCTTTAATGTATCTTCATTTATCTGTTCTTAGGTTTTTTATATTTTATATGAGTACTGTTCATATTGTTCATCTCCACGGCAAGCGACCTAAATGTCGAAGAAAGAAGAGTAAAAGGTACATCTTCTACTCAACACTGCCGGCGTGCTTGTACATCTTCTTCTTGATGCTGAAGCGCTACAGCAACCTCCTATTCCCCTAATCCGATCGACAGTCCGGCTCCTGACCCGACGGTGATCTCCGCAGGACGCGGCTCAGGCGCCCGTGCTGGCCATGTGCCCGACCGCGACTGCTCCCCGATCCAGTCGCCTCCATGACGGTGACCATCGCGGCGGAGGCACGGGCGCCGGGACTGACCACGCCCCCGACCACGACGTTTCCTCTCTCCTGTCGACTGCCCGACGACGGCCACTGCAGCGAAGGCACGGATCCGTCTCCCCGAGCAACAAGGCGCAGTAGTCGGCGACGCGGAGCTCCACCTTTCAGCTTGGCGGCGACCTCCGCGGAGGAGGCACAGACCGACGTGGCGCAGGCGCGCATGCCTCCTTCCTCCGACGTCGGCTTCCAGTCAACCGCCACCCCACCCCACGCAACTCCACTGGTTCATCGAATGGATTGACCGCTTCTTTAAGGTAACTCGCCTCATTGAGCGGTCAATTGGTTAGAATTTCCAACGCCAGTTAGACTAGTAGGACGACCGTGCGTTGCTACAGGTTACAATGCATAAACTGAATCAAACAAACAATTATGTTTGTTTATAAAATAAAAGCTCATTTATTTCTCATATGTTTAGTCGTGTTCGAACATCAAAGGGGAGCATAGCAGGCTTCCGAAAAATCAATCGCTCGGACAGTCCGGACTCCTTCAAATCTTACCTTATGTAGAAAGAAATGTGGTTGTCCGGACTACACGTCATGTTAACCTCAACATATGGGCCCAACACAAAAACCTCACTCTATGGCACGACCTTTTCTTTTAATGTCGGGCTATCCCTTTCCCACTCTGTTTCCCGTCGTAGCGGGACATTTCTCGCTAGAGCCATCTCCTTTAAAATTGGATGACGCTCATCTCACCTTCTCCATGTCGATCTCTCTCCTTCATACCGTACTTCTCGATGAACCACCAAGAATGAGTCCCCGCCAACCGCCCTGCTCTCCGCCCTAATCCCCTCCCCCATGTTAGTGTCGATCCGCCACCCCCAACAAAGGTAGGTGGTGTGCTTCGTCTGTGACGGAACCCGATTCAAGAACGCAAATAATGTCTCCTGAGCCATTGCCACGTCGTTACATACAGTTGAGTGTTGCGCATTCCACAAAATTATGATGTCTGTTGTCGAGCACACCTCACCTTTGCTGTGGAACCCTCTCTCGTTCACACCGTATCTTCATGAACAACCAAGCAGGAGTCCCCACCCATTCGCCCCGATCCCATCCCCTCAAGTTCGTGCCGATCTGCCACCCACACTGCTCTCTACCTCGATCCCCTCCCCTCGTGTTTGTGCTGATCCTCCACCCGCCCGACTCTTCGCCCTGATCCTCTCCTCCACGGGAATTGTGGTTGTCCGAACTATTCATCATGTTATCACCAACAAGTGTGCCCATCACAAAACCCCACGCCACGACACACCCTTTCCTTTTCCTGCGGACCCTCCCCTCCCCGCTCGATTTTCCATCGTAGCGGGATATTTCATACTGGAGCCCTCTCCTTAAAACTGGATAATGCGCAGCTCATCTTCCCCATGGAACCCTTTCTTCTTCACGTCGTACTTCTCCATGGACCGCCAATGAGGAGTCCCATGCCAACCGCCCGCTCTCTGCCCTGATCCATCCCACCATGTTCATGCCGATCCACCACCCTCATCAAGGGGTAGGAGGCATGCACTGCCTGGATGCCCTCCGAGCCAAACGGGAAGATCCAATGTCTCCTGTGCCATTGTCATGTTGTAACATACAATTGAATATCGTGGATTCCACAAAAAGATGATGTCCATTATTTCGCATGCAATTGATACGCCATTGTGTATGGTATTGACTCTTGAAGTAACGAAGCAACATTTAGCCTAAAAATTGTAGGCCTTGATGACGCTCATGAAATTTTCTGCAAATCCATCTCTAAGAAAATGCAATTTTTTATATTTTCTAAAGTAAAAAAAAAATTATTCCGCTCAGGCACCCGTAACTAAATAGAACAACCCAATCCCTATCTGTATCCGCATCCACATCTCTGGCATCATATGTAAGTACGAGGCTCACATGTGTCCACATAAATTTTGATGGGACAAGTGGACATCTCATATAACCTCACGTCAACGATACATTCAGCTAAACTGTTGCACCGAAATATAATACTGACACTTCAAGTGATCTACTACTGATGCTGGTTAATTGCTCGTGCGTTGCAACGAGGACATATATATTTTAGTAATCCAACATTAGTTGTATCTCGCATACATATATATAGGACGGCCACTTGGGACACCTAGGTGTCTGGGCACCTTATCTATCTGTCGTTGGATCGTGTTTAGTGGCTGATTTGAAAACCAATGTAAATGTCTTAATTACTAGTTAATCTGGCAGGCTTTAATTCCTTCACCATCCCATGCATTCATGTCACGCCATTGAAAAGGGAGGAGATTAAAATACCATAATGAATACAAGTCAACAATATTACCTCCTTATGTAGCAATTATTGATTCATAGAATAAATCACTAGGTATGTTAATACCTGTGTATGTTACGTAATTATAGTAATAGGTATACAGATACACATCACATAATTGGGTATACACATACTCGTTCCTGTACTTATTTGGATGGTACCCGCATGTATACATAATTTTGTTAGTTGGTATATGCATACTCACATATATACATAATTTCATTATTAGATATATGCATACCCACATATGTATATAATTCCGTTAGTAGGTATATGCATACCCGCGTAGGTACATAATTTCGTTAGTATGTATATACATTCGGTGTATGTATATAATTTCTTTGGTAGGTATATCTGCATACTCGTATATGCGGAGGCAGCAGCAACTCGCGGCCCTGCGTGCGGTGCAGCTTGTGGCTGCGGCAACTCGCTGGGTGGCTAGCGCAGCGACAACCACACCTCGTGGGCCGGCAGCTCGAGGCTGCCGCAACTTGTAGGGATGGAGGCGGCCTAGGATCTGGTGGTCGACGTCGAGGTGTTCCGCCAAGGTGGCGACGAGGCGCTTCGGGAGGATCGAGCAGATGTGGCAGGGGTAGCCGGAAGACCATGGCTGGAGCTGAAAATTCCTTCCCGCAACCGTTTCTTGCTTTACAGGCCCTTGCAAAAACTGCCTCCGATCCTGGTTATCTACGGGACGAGGTCTGTTTTTTAGGGGGAGCTGTATAATTTTTATAGGACAAAGACATTTTGCGGTATCTGGTATGGACGTATTTTTCACCTTGTATTGTAAAACGGCGGTTATTTTATAGTTCGGAGTATTTTGCGGGCTTTGCTAGAGATGCTCTAATTACTGCGGGCAAAACTAACGTGCTGATTGACTACTTCCACAAGTTAATTGCTTAACATTCAGTTTTCACACCAATTAGGGCTTGTTTGGGACTGCTTCGCTCACTAAAATTTAGCTCCGCTATAGAAAACGCAAGCCAAACTGAATATCTCCATAATATGCATTTGAAAATAACATTTTGGAGCATCGATTTTATTTTAATTTTTCCAGAATTTCCACGAATGTCATTTGGTGTTTAATTTTTACAAGCTATTAAATTTTTTGTCCATGTTTCACATTACAAAAAATAGTTTTTTTTTGAATTTTTCATTTTCTTTTGATTGTACTGCTCATCTCACCGGAGCTCACATAAGCTCGGGATCAGAACAACTCTCTCCGGGCTTCGACTATATGTTTTGGATAAAACTTGTATTGAGGTATATTAGAATAATTAATAGGGTATATTGAGAATGATAAAGGAGGTGTAACGGATGTGTATATGAGGTACTCCCTCTGTCCCATAATGTAAGACGTTTTTTAACATTAGTGTAGTGTCAAAAAATGCCTTACATTATGAGACGGAGGGAGTATATCGGGGGAGTACTTACTCTCAGGAGTAGTGTGTGTGTGTCTTTTTTCTACAATGTACTAATATTTCGAGAGAAATAAGAGATGCTTCCATGCATGCATTCTGTGAGGAGGAAATAGCTAGTGTCCTAATAGCGAACCAACCTGTGGTTGGATGGTTAGAGGGACAGTGGTATCCCCAGCCCACCAGGGTTCAAGTCCTGGTGCTCGCATTATTCCTGGATTTATTTCAGGATTTCCGGCGATGCGCTTTCAGTGGGAGGAGACATTCCCGTCGACGACGAGGCGCCCATGGTGACTTCGTAAATTTCAAGATGACATGCCGGCTCAGTCTCTCGGAGGTTCTCATAGGGGTAGGGTGTGCGTGTGTGCGTTCATAGGGACGAGTGTATGCACGTATGTATGAGCGCTTTCGTCTGTCCTGATTTCAAAAAAAAAAGCTAGTGTCCTAATATAGGAGTACTACCTTGTCTAACGGGCTAGTTCGGACCTTTTTGGGCGCGCAGATGTGGGGAGCGAATCCCAGAAAGCATGATCGTTTGCGCAGTTTGGTTCAACATTGATAAATGGCGGTGATTCAACCTGTGGAAGAAATCAACGGCTAGCAAAATTTTCTGCGTCACTGCGGGTGGCTAATCCAAGTTTGAAAATTGGTGTACTATAGTAGTAGAGATATATGATGTGTGGTGAGTTGGAATGTGTGCATGTTGAGACAGAATATAAATAACAATTTCCATGCATGTTGAGATAAATAATTAGTGAGGTCATGAAGTGGCATGTGTGCATGTTAAGAGAATTGCGATAGTGAAGATAAACTATTTAGGTATATGGGATTCACTAGGTTAAAAAGTGGGATAGCCTCAACTTCATATTAACTTGATTGCCAGATGTCTCTATTAGAAACACGGCTGAAGCAAACACATACCTGGAACATGCAGGCGTGAAGTAGACTCCACTGACTTTGATGGGGTCCTGATTAGAGCAACCATTTAGCTTTGTAAGAGCATGAAGAGTAAGAATTGAAGAGTTCCAACAATAACCATTTTGTTTGGTACTACCTTTTATCACCACAGGAACCAGAATCCACAAACTGCACGTCTATTGTAGGATTTCTTGGATGATTACTAACTATATTGATCGTCGAGACATACTCTAGATCAGCAGCTGCACCCACAAATTTTGCGTAGACCTCTCTAAGGCCTGCCATATGGTCGATGCTGATTAATGCAATACCATTTTGATATCGTTTCCACTGGTCACACTCCGAATAAAGATGAAGTTGTTGGTCCACTCGGGGGATGGCATCGAAAACTAGCTTCAGCTTCCAGAGATTAGGCATTGTGTCCGCCTCAAACTTTAGCCAAGCTATACCACTTGCGAACCTCAGCTTGAAGTACTTGAGAAATGAGAACCCATCCGCCGTGTCAAAGATGATCTTTTCGTACGGCGCCGTCTTCACATAAAGCGACAGAGCTGTGAGGGCAGGTAATCCTCTAAGAGCACTATTAACATCATCAATCGACAGTTTCCTCACTGCAATTTTCAGAATGCATAGGCAGCCATGTCGTTTCTGCCAGCAAGGGATTCTGTCAAACATGAAGCCATTGTGTGGTGAGCATTCAAATCTCTGGAGGTGAGGGGGAGGTTCCATGTTATGCCAGTAAATGGTTGCTTCTAAAGCACAACCATACGGTCCATACCCAACTGATGACCCGTGACCCACCACGTGCATCATTTTCAGGCAGCCATGTCCATTGATTAAAGAACCCAGTGCAATCATGCTTCTCTCCTGATCGTCATGGTCAGAAGAAGGCGGTGTAGAAATATATAGGTCCTGCAGGCGATTCAGCTTCACAATGCTCTCGTGACTGACATACCAATCCAGCAGATTTGTGCCAAGTGGGAGACTGAGGTGCAACAAGTGTGGGAGATATATAATATCCCATGGAACATGAGTGCCCCTTGTTGTATCCTTGACATCCAGTGTTTCCAAACATTGCAGGCCTCTCATACGGCTTGGCAGTTTTATGCAGACATCACATACAATCTTCAAATATCTCAGATGGAACAACTTTGCTATCCCCGTGAGGTCTATGGCCAGGTCTTGATTGCCATTATGATGGCCAGATAGCTGCAGGTTTAGAACACGAAGAAGCTTGAACTCTCCTATACAAGGCATACACTCTGATAATCCAAAAAATCCAAGGGACCGTACTTGTGACTTTCTGATGTTTGCTGGTATCTTGGCGTATTTTGCATCACCAGGTTGGAGAGACAGTCGATGGACCTTATGAGAAAGTGCCATATTCTTCCGATTGCAATCTACTACCACAATGAAATTCTCTTCTGCAGACTCGTGTGCAATAAGATCATGTATCACATCATGAACTGTGCAGGACACCACCTCATTGTTGAAGTTGATAGACACAGGTTGGATGAATCTTCTATCAACAAGTTCATCGAAATACATCCCTGCAACTTGCTCTGTGTCTTGCCCTTCTCTTGTAGCAATAAATCCTTCGGCCATCCATTGCCGTACCAGGTCATTTTTGAACATTATGGAGCCCTCTGGATACATACAAAGATGTAGCAAGCATGTCTTGAGGTAATAAGGAAGGCTGTTGTAGCTGAGGTTCAGTATTTGTCTCGTTCTTTCTGAGGTTGAATTTGATGACAAATAGGATATTAGTGAATCATGTATGTGTGTCAACAAATCCATTGATATGGAAGGCTGGTTTGCCAAAGTACTAGCTATGCTGATGGTCGCTAGCGGCAAACCACCACATATTTCTACAATCTGTCTTGAAACTTGCTTGAATTCTTCAGGACAGTCACTTTCAGAACCAAAAAGCCTGTCAAAGAATAGTGTCCTTGCGTGATCATTGTCCAGAGGTTTCATCTCAAAAACATGCCCTGAGTGATCACAGCAACATGCTAATGCAACATCTTCAATCTGTGTAGTTGTTATTATTCTACTGCCGTCACTCTTGGGAAAAACCTGATTTATAGCATCCCATGCTGATGTATCCCATAAATCATCAACTATAATTAGGTACCTAGATGCCAAAAAAAAGTATGTCACAGATATGTGTCAGGCTAGCAATAAAACTTGAGTGATGTACGCTAGAAATAAATGACGTTTTAGTCCATGCATGTCGAAAACCTAGGATGTAAATAAGCATCCTAAAAAAAGAATGTGAATAAGCATCAAGAAAAAAAACTTGTTCGCCCCTGCCCAGGACAACTCGAGGCCCCTTGATTGATCTTCCCTTGAACAGTGTACGTGCGTGTCTAGCCACGGCCTCCTTGTATGTGAGCTTCGAGGTAGCGATCGATTGGATCGATCAATCGAACAACTCTAGACGAAGAAAACTCTAGCGGCAACATGCGTAGCTTGTGAACCAACAAACGCATGGAGGAAATATTATTATTAGTTGGGGTCTAATTTCTGCACTGCTCAGTGCTCACCATCATTCTTGTAACGTGGAGGCACTGCTACAGGATTGGGGTATGAATGTAACACGTCCGATTATGGACATTCATGGATACAAGTACACATACTATTGCATTGTGGTAAAGATATAGTATGTACCTTTTGCCATGTAGATGATTTCTGATATTGTCAGCAGTAACATGAAGTTCATCAAAGTTGTCTTGGAGCTTCTTCCCTTGGATTTGTAAGAGCATATCCTGAAAAAGCCTCCTCATATCAGGCTTTTTGGACACTCGGATAAAAGCTCGGCAATGGAATTGCCTCCCAATTTTGTGGTACAACGCTTTGGCAAGCATTGTTTTACCAAGACATTCAGATCCATGAATAGATACCACCTTGAACAGCTGATCCCCATCGTTAGCCAGTGAGTTGATAAACATGCTAATCCGACCATCATTTACTAGGCCAGAACAAGTTTTCTCACAACGTGGCCTTGGCATTGGTATCATAGGCCCAATCGGCAAAAATCTGCATGCCGTTGAGGTGCTACAACGACGAAGCTGGAACCTCACATAGCGTCCTATGACCTCCTGGGCATAGATCCGAAATTCTGATACTGTTTCAACCATCTGTTGGTACCACTTAAGCCTCCTGGGAACAAAAATAACATCAACACGAATGGTTTTGCGGATACCACGTCCTGACACTTGAGGACTTGCATAGGCCATTTCTTTCTGCCACTTGAGCCACTTGGTAATCTTGACATGACTTATCTTGCGGATGATGGATCTGCGGCTATGAAGCTCATCGGGCACAAGGCTATCAATATAATCTAGGATGTAGTGAGATAACTCCCGTGCCTCATTCATCCAGCACTTGGCCGACAGTGGAGGGTCCTCCATCTGTGACAGATCTTCAAGGTATGCACATATTTCTTCAAGATCATCTTTGAGGAGGTGCAAAACCACATTGACACCCTTTGTCAGCTTGCATCCCTGAGGGTCTAGCATCATGTGAAGCTTCTTAAGAAGGGGCCTCATAGCGCCTAGTGAAACACTGAAGGGGCCCTCCATTTCTCTGCCTCTGCCTCCCATTGAAACATCTGAACACAGAAATAGACGAAAAAGATGGAATTAGTTTACAGAACCGATGTTGCATGTAATACATAACTAGTAGTGCCACACACACACATCTTCATATAATTGGATCATTAGAGAGCATAAGTGACAGCCGCAGTATTAGGAATTATGGTGTAAACATTACTAATTGTGTAATGTTTGTAACTCAACAAAGACTAAGTTAAATCAAATGTAGACATTAAGAAAAGCGACATTATATCAGGTTTGTACTCTACCTATACAAAACATCATATCCATCAGGACACTTAAATGGCGGATGGAGCAAATTGCATAGCGCCATGAAGTACTTCCCTGATTTGTGTTCCCCAATTAGCTACTGACATAACCAAAAACTTTTCTTAGAATGGAGGCTTAAGATAAGCCCAACTTTCAATTAACAAAGCCATCAACTGTCCCGGATCACACAAAGCAACAACTTACAAAAAAAATTAAACAACGACAGGTAAAAAAATCTGGCTCACTCTCCCCTCCCCCACTACCGCCCATGGGATGATAGAAGTAGAGTATGTTTATACCACTGCTCATCGTCAACAGGTGCAATCTTTTGTCCAGGGTTGGAGTGTCGGGGTGAAGGTAAATGATGATATTGGTCGTTATTTCCAAACCCTGAAAGGTTTAAGACAAGGTGATCCTATGTCTCCTATCCTTTTCAATATTGTAGCCGATATGTTGGCCATCCTCATAGCATGGGCTAAGGAGGATGGCCAGATTGGTGGGCTCATCCTACACTTGGTGCAGGGAGGCGTCTCTATTCTTCAATATGCTGACGATACAGTCATCTTTATGGAGAATGATTTGCAGAAGGCGGAAAATATGAAACTGATATTATGTCTTTTTGAGCAACTTTCTGGCCTCAAGATAAACTTTCATAAGAGTGAGCTTTTTGCTTTGGTAGAGCCAAAGAAAATGAAGACGAATATAGATAGTTATTTGGGTGTAAGGTCGGCACACTACCGTTTACTTATCTTGGTATACCTATTCATCATCGAAAGCTCACTAACAAATAATGGAAAATTATAGAATATTGTTTAAAAAACTAAGTTGTTGGAAGGGTAAACTCATGTCATGTGGGACACGATTAACTCTAATCAACGCGTTTCTCACAAGTTTGCCAATTTTTATGTTGTCTTTCTTTGAAATCCCAAAGGGGTATTAAAGAGACTTGATTTCTACTGGCCTATAGGTTCTTCTGGCTGTGTGATGAGCTCACACGGAAGTATCGACTGGCAAAATGGGATATCTTCTGTAGAGCTAAGGACCAAGGTGGACTGGGCATTGAAAACATGGAAATCAAAAATAGGTGCTTGCTTAGCAAATGGCTATTCAAGTTACAAAATGAGGAAGGGGTATGGCAAGAGCTCCTCCACAATAAATACTTATATTCGAAGACCTTATCCTAGGTGGAAACCAAACCAACAGACTCTCCATTTTGGAAGGGCTTGATGAAGTTCACGTCTTCTTTCTTTATCAGAGGTTCGTTTGAAGTTGGTGACGCTCAATCCACTAGTTTCTGGGAAGATACCTGGTTAGGGAACAACCCACTTGGGGTTCAGTAATCATCTTTGTATAATATTGTGCGTAACAAAGACGATACAGTTCCATCGGTCCTTGGTTCAACACCTCTGAACATCCAATTCAGGAGGGCCTTGATTGGCGATAAATGGATGGCATGGCTCCATTTAGTTCGCAGGTTGATGTTGGTCAACCTATCTCATGTGCCTGATGTCTTTAGATGGATACTAAATACAAATGGGGTGTTTACTGTCAAGTCTATGTATGAAGATCTTATTAATACGGGGCATGTGTTCCGTAGAAAGCATATATGGAAAATCAAAGTACCTTTAAAGATTAAAAAATTTATGTGGTTTGTTTAGAGTAAGGTTGTTGACGTATAATGTGTTACCTAGTCTCTTCCATCAGATCGGCCTTTTGGTTGCATTGGCTAGAGCATGCACTTCTACATGGTATCGGCGTCAAGAGGTCTTGAGTTCAAGACCCGGCTGGCGCAATTAAATTGCAGCCCACTTTCGGTCCACTTTTAGGCCCGAGGGAGCCACACGTGAGGGGGAGTGTTGATGTATAATGTGCTGCCTAGTCTCTTCCATCAGATCAGTCTTTTGGTTGCATTGGCTAGAGCATGCACTTACAAAGGTGATCCTCACCAAAGATAATTTGGCTAAACGAAACTGGAATGGATGTAAGAAGTGTTGTTTTTGTGATTAGGATGAAACAATTCAACACTTTTTTTATTTCCTGCCCTTTCGCGGCTTTGATTTGGCGCACGGTTCATATTGCATATAATTTGCCACCCCCAACAAATATCCCAAATTTGTCTGGAAACTGGTTGGTTGGTATCAACAAAATACTTAAAGGTCATATCCATGTAGGGGTTTGTGCCTTACTTTGGGCAATTTGGAATTGCCGGAATGACGTGTTTTTAACAGGTCTCGCTCTATTAACTTTTTGCAGGTTATCTTAAGAGCCACCGCATCGATCTTTATGTGGTCATCACTTCAGCATGGGGTTGCTGGGGAGCTCATGGCTTTTGGGTGCAACCATCTGGAGATGGTTTCACGGGCGTTATTCAACCGGTATGGCTGGCATGTCACTAATAGATTATTTGGTTAAGTAATGTAATCTTTCGTTTGTACTCATTATTTGTGGTGTTTTCTTTTTTCCTTTTGTTATTTTTGTTGATATTATGTACGTTTCAGACCTATTTATTTCCTTTTAATAAAAATGGTTGTGTGCATCATGATAATGCAGAGGCCGGGGTCTTTCCCCTTTTCGAAAGAAGAAAAAAATATTTATACCGCTGCTACGGTCCATCGGGACATAATCGGGTCGAACATCAAGGTGGATCTTTCGGTGGGGAATATAGTGCGGGTTATTGGAACGGTCAAAAGAGATTGCCAAGTCAGGCCATTCAAGCCACCGGGGGAGGTCGGATACCTACGCATTGACCTCACGCAATGCGATCTTCTCGGACCAGTTGGACTTGATGACATGAAATACCACGTTCACCTTCTTAAAAACCCTTGGGGGCATTGTTTCTCGTAGTCAGAGCCTGGCACCGCCTGCTTGGCTGTCTCAGTGGCCAGCCTAGCCGTGAAACTCCATTCCCGACCAATATTTTAAATAGCGCGCAACAAAATATAGCGAGGCCCTTCTCTAAATGCTATACAAGTTATAGCGCGCTAATAGCGTGCTATATTTCAAAATAGCATTTGCAAAAAAAATCAAATATATCTAGAAATAAAGTATTTAAGCAACTAATTTTTCATAGGAGCAAGAAATATATGCATAAGGGCCAAATCCAGCACATAAAAATAGTAAGTCTCAAACATCAACAGCCATAGTTTTAAGAGTCTCTAACATCAACAGTCACCGGGGCAGCCACCTGGGCCTGCTGGTTAGGTCTCGTGAGAGAATCTGACAAAAAGAGTGAGAAAGCTAGTGGTCGTGGGTTGGTTTTGGCCTGCTAGGCCTGCTGGGCTGTGTTTATTTCGGTTTTGCATGGTCTGCACGTTGTAACGTTACAATGTTACAACATTATAGCGTGTGTAGCGCGCTAATTACGCGATTAGCGCCGTAGCGTCCGATTTTGCCAAAACGTAACGTCTCCCTTCCAATATGCTATAACCGTGTTATAACGGCGAAATAGCGTGCTATTTAAAATATTGTTCCCGACTCATGTGTGTTACTGAGATGCCGCGGAGCTATGCTTATTGTAGGGGCGTCCATGATTTCCTCATAGGTTTTCTTCCGGGTTTTACTCTTGTGCAGCTATATGTGTTGCCGCTTTTTGTCTGCGCCGCCACCCTTCGAGGGGCGTTGTGGTCGGCCTGAGGGATGAGCCATGAATCCGGCTCCTCAAGCTTGCGTTGTGATTTAGGTTGCACCGTGGGTGCCTGGAATTGTCCCTCGGCTTGGGAGACTTGGCCCTTCCCATGCTCTTTGTGGATGTTCCATTCCGACAAGTGCACACAACCTTCATGGCATAGTCGCTGGCGATGTCCATGAGCTCACTCATCGTCTTGATCCCGGTCCTCCTAGATCTGACTAGCCTATGCCTGATGTATTCGTCCTACACTCCGAGCTTGAAAGCTTGGATGGCTTGTCCATCAGATACCTCTTCAAGAGAGTTCCTCTTCTTGAACCCCATGGTATATACTGGTGGATTATCTCATTTGTTTCCTGGATGCAAGGCGGTGTTTGGCCTCTGGTAAATGCCCTAATTGTTGGCAATGAACACATCCTTGAAGTCCTGCCACTTCTACCACGTGTTGGGTACGGTGGTAGGCCGTTCAGCCAGGTCCTCGTCATGCCTGCGAGGCAGAGGAGCGCGTTCAACTCATCACCTCCAGCCATGTTGACAACGATGAGATAGTCGTCTAGCCAGTGATCCGGCTTGGCATCGCCGATATACTTGTCCATATTCCGCACCTGTAATGTTTTCTGGAATGGGTGCTCAAGGACCTGGTAGCTAAAGCATGGCGGAAGTGGACAGGAACCGACGGGCGCTATGTACGCAAATTTATGGTATGCAGCTCGTCGAATCAGCTCTCTGTTCATTGTATCACATTTTTTATTTTTTGTTTTTGGGAATGTTGTGAAGTTCCCCCCAACAGACTTGTTATTTTATTTATTTCTAGTTTGATGGTTTGTTGTATAAACTTCCGCCATTACATTAATTATCAATCCGGGTCAAATCCTATTTCGAGTAATAAGGGAAAGGAAACCGTTCTAAGCGAGTTGAGGCATCTTTTTTCTATTTTCATCCAACAAAGATAACAAAGTTGCTTTGCATCTCCCGCGTGTATCGTAAAGTAAAGTATACGAGGTATTGCCTTCCTTTCTAAAAGAAGAACATTCCAACTTAACAAAGGATGGATAAAACAAGTTATCACATTTGGTTGGATCAATGAACACAACCTTGCTCTCCTACAGGAGGTTATCCTCCCGCGTCTTGTTGTCGGAGTCGCTGCAATCAGGGCTTAGAGTCGACCAACCCATGGGTTTGGTAGATGAAGGCAGGGTACGATATCAAGGTGCTGTTGTGGAGGGGCCGCAACTCGCTAGCCTGGGACAGCTGAGTGACCTCACCGATGACGCTCATGATCCGGCCGTTGATGAGGAGCTGTGTGAGGCAGAAGTCGCAGCCCTGAGTGGCAAGCAGCAACTTGAGCTCATAATGGTGCGCATTGTCCTTAGATACATCGCACTCGTCCACGACCACGCCGCACCCACGCAATAGAGCACGCTTAGTGTAGCAGTCATGGGAGGTGTGCTCTCTGCGGCGTGACGTCGACGCCATGTAGACAACCACCTCCGATTGCAACTCCTCGTCAGCATGTGTTTGAGATGACAAGCTTCTGCCAGTGTCATCCATGTTGGGTGGCCTCATCCAAAGATTAGTTTGGCTATGTTTCCTCGGAACCACGGGTTGCAGATGGCCTGGGTCGTGGTTGGCGGCTTCTTCCTTGCTAGTGGGTGGAGGTAGCAGTGGCGAGGTGGTGGTGTGGACCGAGGGTTGCTTCGAGCGGGTTGTGGCATCGCCGCTTGGGCCACAGTCGGCAGCCTCCTCTTGCTCCTGGGCGGGGGTGGCTGCGACGTGGTGGTGGTGGTGCTTACCCGACAATGTTGGGTGGCGATGATGATCTTCGACCATGTGTTCGTGGTGGCTGGGTGGTGTTGTTTGGAGCGGCGGTCCTTAGTTGTTGTGCGGACGGGGCCGAGCGCAGTCATGAGGAGCTGACGGAGTTGGCTGATTGGCGGCCGGAGGTACCGACTACGATCGAGCGGCTGGAGGTGCTGGATACGACAGGGTCCCCCTTTCTAGATCTGGAGTTGTCTGATGTGATGGTGCGACCCCCTCTTCTCCCGGTAGAGATAGTTGGTAGTTGGCCGCCGGCGCAGGGGTTTGACGTGGTGCAGTTTGCGTGCGTGTTTCTGTGTCGTCGGTTGGTCCTAGGCGAGGTGTTAGGATAGCCCTAAGCTTTTTATTGTATATTTTGATCTTCTTTGTAAGAGAGTTTTCTGTCCATTCTGTATTGTTCGTCCATGTACTCTTCATTGTTACTGCTTTGTATATAAAGCGGGGCGAAATCCTGTCTCTAGAGACCGTGAGAGCAGAGAAGGTGTACGCGTTGTTCAGTTTTGATATCATTTTTTTAATTGTTGGCACTACTTCCTTTCCGTAACTTGTCAGACTGTCCATTTTGACCGTCAGAATTTTAGTCATGTAAAGCGGAGGGGTCATAAGAGATGCTACACATAAGTGCATTCTTTTACCGAATGTTTTTACAGAGCTAAGGTGGAGGCTGTGGATTAATCACGGGCCGTATCCCATAGTTAAATTTAGGGCGGGGGAGAGAGCGATTAACGATATTGCAACATGTCCTCCCGTCAATTGCTTCCTAATCCTAACTCCGTATGTCTAGCATTTTTAAGATATCACTCTTTATACTTTACTAGCAAAAGTACGCGTGCGTTGCAACGAAAAAGAAAATAACACACACGCTTATAACCCAATAACCATGATTTAAGGAGAGCGGCGTATCTGAGAGTGGGATCATGTGAACATTTTATCTTGGTCGTAGGTCCACCTCTAGGGATACGGGCTAGTGGGTCCGTCTAAGCATATACGAGTTTAAGAAAATGGGGTTTTCTGGCAAAATACGGCAAGGAATAGGGATGTACGGTCGTCGTCGGGGCGCGTTTTTCAAAACTAGTAGGTGATGGCGAGGAGCCGAGCCGTGGCTCGCGTGCGTCACAACAAGCTGAGCAGTGGATCAGAAGCATGTGCACGCCGTCTGCTTCGAATAAGCGCCGTCAAGGGTCAGTAATTGCTGGCCGATTTAGTTCATGCAGGCGAGCAGCAAACGCTGGGTACGTGCTGTTTCGAGCCACAATGCCATCATCCCTGGCTACGATGCAAACCAAACCTCTCCAGTGTGCTGCGTGCAGTATTAAGAGCAACTCCAACGCGGCGCGGCGACATGCAATCTTACCTGGCTATGATGCAAACCAACCTCTTCAATGTGCAGTACTAAGAGCAACTCCAACGCCACGATCCAAATGAACGGAGATTTTACCAATTTTTTGTCCGTTTGGGTCGGCCCGACAGACATCTATGTCCAGTATCACGTTTGGGTCGGTGCTTGTACCCAATGCTAGCCCGATCCAATTTTGAGGTGGCGCGCAAAAAATAAATCACAAATATTTCAAAAATAGAAAACATTAATTAAACACTAATGCTGGCCACAAAGGCCAGCGAGAGGCCATAAGTCCAAATTAAGTAATAACATTTAATAAAACTAAAAACTAGGAGGCGCGCTGCCCTAGGCGTCCTCGTTGGAGTCAGTGAGGCCGACGAGCGTCGTTGGGCCAGCCCATGGGAACGCCGTCTCCCAGACTGCGGCAACGTCGTCCGCTGGTGGATGTACCGCCGCTGACTAGGCTGCGCCACCACAGGCACGACGCTCCTCCTCCTCCGCCTCGGCGTCACGCTCCACCTGCTCGAGCCGCCCGCCCGTGCGGTGCTCCTGCGCTGCCGCCATTGCTCTAGGTACATCTGCTCCTGGACCGGCGTCGCCCCAAACAAGACGGGTGGCGCGCTGACCCACTCGTGCATATACCCGTTCCATGTGTTGCGCTCGAGCCTGACGGGGGTTGGCGCCGACTCGAGGGGGAGGGGGGGGGGGGCAGTGGCGGCACAACGCAGGCGCTGACAGCGGAGAGCGCCATGGCCTCCGACAGCCGTGCCTGGTATGCTGTCTCCTCCTCCTCCTTGTGTCTCTCTCCTCCTCCTAGCTTTCCCGGAGGACAGCTGCCAGCGCCGCCTAGTAGGCGGCCTCCGCCTCCTGGTCCTCGTCGCGCACGATGAGGGATGGCGGGGTGACAGCCTTCACGTCGCGACGCCGCGTCGACGCTGCCCCTCGTGCTCCAACGCGAACTACACCTCCCAATTGGGAGAGTCTGATGCATATGCGGGGTAGAGGCGTTGCTCCGGCATCAGCTACCGCCACGGTGGCCGCACCTCCTCTGCATGCGCCTGCGCCAACCGCGGCACTACCGACACTGGAATCCTCTCCGGATCCAAGTGCCAGTCGTGTGGCAGCGTGACATCGGAGTAGGGGAGGGGGCCACGGTGCTCTCAGTGCCACTTCGCCTGGTGCACTGGGACGCTAATGCGCTACTGTGGCCGGCAGGAAGAAGCCAGCGGCGGTGGGGGGAGCGCGCGCGAAGGGCCGTGGGGGGCCTGGCCCTTGTTCTTTTCGGACAAGAACCCCATGGTGGCTAGGGTTGTCGCCGACGGGGGAGCAGAAGGTGGCTAGATGGGACGAGCATCTGGAAGAGGATGAGGACGGTCCCCCACACAATCGGATTAAAAAAAGGACACCCCGACATCGCTGACGCTGGGCCCTCGGTCGTCCTGCGTCGCTAATAAAGATGCGGGAGGTAGTTGACCGCCCATCAGGTGGGGATGCGGTGGGCAAAAAGGGGATGTGTGGTGTGTCCACTTTGCGTCCGCGGCGATGCATTTCAGGCCCAAATTTGGGTTGGAAATGGGTTCGCACGGATGCGAAGCGGACGCCATTTGGGAATGGGTCAGTATATTGGGCCATCAGTTTGGGCCTGTTTTGTCCGCGGAGGCCCAAACGGACAGCAGAGGACGAAATGGGTCGCCGCATTGGAGTTGCTCTAAGAGCAACTACAAGGCGCCGACTCAAATGGTCCGCACGTGTTCGTTTACGTCAGAACGGACCAAAACAATGGGCTCAAGGTGCCAATCCAAAAAAAAAGTCCGCTTGGTGTCGGTTTGGACGCATTTGAAGCCCAAATTTGTGCTCGGTTTGCGTCCACGCAGACACGAGATGTACGCGTTGCGCGTCCACTTGATGCCCCTTGCAGCTCCACCTGGCGGCCGCTCAATCACCTCCCACAGTCGTATTAAACGCGACAGCCTACTTCGGATCAGCTTCGCAGTGGGTGGAAGCACCGCGTCGCCATCCTATTTTAGTGCAAGCTTGTGGGTTGGGGGGGGAGGGGGGGGGGGGGCTCATCCACTTACGCTACCCCTTCCACGTCCTGCCAAGCTTGCTCCCCGACACTAAAACACTAGACATGGGTTTCTTTGGTAAGGGCAAGGGAAAGCTCCACCATGGTGCCAGCTTGTCCCGCAACGCCTCCTTCCCCTCATTGGGTCCTCAGGCGCGGTGGCCCATAGGAATGGTTGTACATCCCAGTGAACCAAGCGTGCTAGTACTAGTAGTATCGCCATCCGTCGCCGTATCCGGATGTCAACCTGCCCCGGGGTTGGCATCTGGACCCGCACCGCATCTTGGTGCCGCGGTCGCGCTGCCCTTAAGCCGGAGTAGCGCCGCCTCCTGGCCTACGCGCCGGACTCCCCCAACTGGGAGGCCTAGTTCGCGGTGGAGCACGAGGAGGAGCACCACGGCGGCATGCAGTTCAACCCGGGCTACGTGCCGCCGCTCCAGAGGTCAAGCCGGAGGAGGAGGAGGCCGCCTACCAAGCCGAGTTGAAGGCGGCATTGGAGCGTGCATTGGAGGAAAGCCAGCGTGACGAGGACACGCATTGGGGCGGCCTTAAGGAGGCCCTCGCCCTCTCTGCTCCCGGGGACTGTGTCACCCCCCTGCCGTCGCCGCCGGCTCTCCCCGAGACCAAGGCCGAGCCGCCGCCCACGGAGCACGAGCCGGAGAGGCAGTGGCGGAGCTTCATGGGGGCCAACCTGGGTGCTGCCCCCCCCCCCCCCACACACACACACTTCAAAGAAAAAAAATTGTATATATATCTTTGCATTAGATCAAATTTTGCAATAAAAACCAGCATACAGTGATCTTGTTTGCCCCCCCCCCTTCCCCATGATTTTAGCCCCAGCCCCGCCATCGCGAAGAGGTACGCGTGGACCGGCTAGCTCCGCGAGTGGGTGAGCGCGCCGCCCATGTGGCTGGGCAGGACACCGAAGCAGGAGGCGGCGTACCTCCGGCAATGGAGGGCCCGTGGACTATTGGAGAAGCGCGCCGAGGGCAAGTGCTGGATGCAGACAGAGCGCGAGGAGGAGGAGCGCCGGGAGAGAGAGGAGGAGGAGCACGCCCGCCGAGAAGCAGTGCAGCCTGCAGGGCAGACGGCGGAGGAGGCTGCCCGGGCCTGGGAGGCGGCATTCCAGTGGGCTAGGCCGGCGCGGGAGTTGGTCAACCTCATCGGCCCGGGGGAGGGGACGATGTCGCCTACGACAGCACGCATGGTGCAAAGTTTTGTTATGTTTAATTTAGTTTTACTAATGTTTAAGTGAACTTTGACCTGCGGTTGGTCGACCGTTTAATGTTTAATTATGTTAGTTTGGACATATGTTCTTCATTTTTTCTTAGAAGATGGCACGAAAAAATGCGTCATATCAGCCTTGGGTGCATGAGTTGCGTGTAAGAGCGCAAACGAAAAAATGGACACAACCCTTCGATTGGCCGACCCAAACGAAAAAGCGGACATAACCGTCCATTCAGCCGACCTGAAAGCGAATAAAATGCACGTCCGTTTGGGTCGCGGTGTTGGAGTTGCTACGAGGCAACGTGTTTGCGCCTGCCATTGAGATCTGACTTAGCGATCAATTTTCATAACAGAAGGGAGTGCGCGCATCTTAACACTGACGATACTTACCAAAAGACCACAACACCAACGATTAGATGCAGTACAAACACTCGAATCTGCATCTGTTCATGTCCTATATCGAGATAACACTAGTACCAGATCCTACACATGCACATATCTACACACGCACTTGTACAACCTAGAACAGGAGGCGGACATGGCTCCCGATCTGGCAGCGGCCGCCGGGATGGATGGTACGTCTAGCGTGTACGCTGTGAGAGTGAAGGTGGTGCCTACCGACGCCCGACGGGCAGGTCGACCTTCTCTGCGTCCGCCCCCACCAAGCGAAACAGTTTGGCTCAGAAAAACAATTGATCCATCTATACTCCACCCGTTCCGCTTCGACGCGCCGGCTGAGCGTTAATTTGATGCGTGGGTCCTCCCCAATAATAATTTGGCAATACGGTTAGCGCATACGGGAAGAAATACAGGAAACGCGTGCATCTCGGTGAGGGCCCTAATCTCGGTGAGGGCCCTAATAGGTGATCAGCTGTGCTCACGATGAGAAACAAATTTCCGTGATTCAAGACCCTAATAGGTCCATGTCCTTTATTTGCATATGACATCATATTTAGTATGCCAATGGTGACCTGAGTGCCCACACAACGAAAATGCGTTTGAATGTGGTTAGACCCAACGCATCTCTATCTCTCTCGCGCACGCACACTCGCTCGGAATAAGATGAGAAATATGTTGTTTTTTCACGTGAGGTTTTTCAAAGATGTGCATGTGTGATTATTGATGTTTTATTTCCTCTCAATCTGGTTTTAATGGGTATTTATTTCAAATTCGGATCGTCGCTGGTACGAAAAGAAACCTGGACCGTGCACTATAGACTAAGTTTGCACCAAAAATTATTTTATAAATATTTAAAAGCTGAAAATAACACCATATTTAGATTCTACATATTTTTCTAATCAAATTTCATATATAACATATTAAAATCAGAGTTAAGGTTTAAAAGATATGGACAATTTTATTTTAGGTAAACTGCGGAACTGAAAAGTCGGGGGGTTTTCTGTTAAAACAAAAAAAGTTTCACCTGACTTAGATATGAACGGTGGGTTGATTACCTAAAACGTCAGGGGATTTTCTAAGAAAGTGCAAAAAACGATTCGGTTGTCACTTAAACGTGTACTGCGTGTTAATTTACAGAAAATAGAGGGGGGTTTTTTTTTGCAAAAAGTGTGTGACAAATGACCAGAAACCCAATTTTATTTATTATTAGGTAAAGATATATGCTTGATACTACATTATAAATTAACTAGTATGGTGGCCCGTGACAGGCGCACCAGCAACTTCTTTGATATTTCTAGTTCTTCTTGTGTCCATTTGGTCACTACAAGCAAAACTAAGATATCCCCCACACAAAAAAGAAAGAAAACTAAGACATGCATATGTAAACATGTCATATATGGAGACCATATCTTAAGAAGAACAATACAAAATGTATGCATGTGCGCGTGATGCGTGCCAGGAATTCAGTCAAGCACGTGTCTTTGAATTCTAGTTTGCAAACAAACATGAATTGGCCAGATGGTTTTGAACCTACGTTGCTTGAAATAAAAAATACACAATCTCTCTGGATAGTAAGAGCTCCATATGGATACATTAGCACACCGATACTAAAAGAAATAAGTATATGTTATTAGGTTACCAAAAGACACCCCTAAATTTTAATTAAGAAAACCCTAAGATGTCGGTTTCAAAAATATTTATCATCTAAATAGATACTTTCTTGTTACCTGCGTTAAAATATATAAGTTCTACTCATTCCCTTAGGATGGGGGAATTTATCTATGTTTTCTTTATGTATGTCATTTTTCATACTGTAAAACTTTATATGACTTTATTTTGACTGAAATGACGCAAAGGTATTACAGTATGCCACTAATTTATTTATTTCAATGAGTTTTGCACAATTCCGTACTAATGATATTATCTACCAAACCACTTTTTCTACGAATGGTCTGATGTTTACTTTCCTCTAGTTTACTAAAATAATTGGATAGCAAATGAGAACAGATAAAATATACCAAATAGATTAGAGGATTTAGTGTGTGATGTCTCACATATTACATGGCACAACATCATCTCTAGTAGTGTGCGATGTTGATAAATGCATGGAAGCCAAAGAGTGTGCTATTATTTTTCTAATGAAAGAGTGTTCTGCAAAATAAGCGCAAAGCCCGATAACATAATTTGTAGAATAATCACTCCATATAATGTCGTATTAGTTACCACTCTTTTCAAAGAAATTTTATAGAAATGATTGAAGATCTGAATCTTACTAATTCTTCGTAGGTAGATCATTCGATCTCTGGGAGTGGGATCTATACGGGTTTGCACTTTATTTTGAAGCAATTTTTTTATGTATTCTAACAATGTATCATGTTCTATTGTTTTTCTTGTGATGTGTCAAATGATTGCTTAATGTCAACTATTATAATAATCAAGCGAAGTTATGACTTTTTCCTATTCTTGAATGTTGTAACAAATATGCAAATAAAAAAGACCAAAAATTACTAAGCTTTATCGAGTCAAATACATTAGCATATTTTTCACGCAAGGAATCCATGGGATCAATTAAATTAGAATCTTAATTTGCTAAGGAATAGGAAGTGGTCTTATTTTAGCTAGGCCTATAATCCTTGAGCTCCTATTTGCTCCAGGAAACCAAGTATTACTCTTAAGACAATATGGAGCAAAAATAGGGCTTTGAGTACTATCTGATAGTATGTAATAAAAGTAGACTAGTTGTTCCTTGTTGAAACAACATTTCTAAATTTATATGAATCATGTTCTAAGCTCATAAATATTCAGCTATTGCTTACTCAAACAAAAACAGAATCGAAAAACAGCTAATATAGTTAAAAAAATATTGTTTCTTCTTAGCTTGCTCCTAATTAGAGAACTAATAATAATTTCTCCTTGTTGAAAAAAATTTTTATACACTTATAGCAATCATGCTCTAAGCTAATAAATAATTAGGCATTTCTTACTCGAGTAAAATGGAAACTAAAATGGCCGATACAGATAACTTTTTCAGTCTCTTCTTAGCTTGCTTCTAATAATGGAATATTTTTTCCTTTTAGATTTTTTTCTAATCTTACACGAATCATGTTCCGAGCTAATAAATAATTAGGTATTGCTTACTTGAATAGAATGGACACTAAAAATATAGATAATATTTTTAGTTTGTTCTTAGCTCTCTCCTAACCAGCAAATTAATTTTATTTTTAATTTATTGAAACAAAATCTGTACACTTATAAAAATCATGTTCTGAGCTAATAAATAATTAGGTATTGCTTACTCGAACAAAACGAAAGCTAAAAAAAAGGCCGATATAGTTAATTTCTAAGTTTCTTCTTAGCTTGCTCCTAAAAAGTTAATTATAATTATTTTTTCCATGTAGAAAGAAATGTCTTTTTACAATTATATGAATCATGGTATGAGGTAATCTATAATGAGGTATTCCTTACTCGAACAGAATGAAAGCTAAAAGTATAGTTAACATTTTAAGTTTCTTCTTAGTGTGCTCCTAACCAGCGTTTCTTTAGTTTTCCTTGTTGAAACAAAATTTCTACACTTATACAAATCATGTTCTGAGCTAATAAATAATTAGGTATTGCTTACTTGAACAAAACGGAAGCTAAAAATCATCGATATAGTTAACTTATTTAGTTTCTTCCTAGCTTGCACCTAAATCAGTGAATTACTATTAATTTTTCCTTGTTGAAACAAAATTTCTATACTTATACAAATCTTGTTCTGAGCTAATACCTAATCAGGTATTGCTTGGTCGAACAAAACCGAAGCTAGAAATGGCCAATATATTTAACTTTTTCAGTTTCTTCTTAACTTTCTACTAATAAAGGAATTATTATTATTATTTCCTTGTTGAAACAAAATTTCTACACTTATATGAATCATGTTCTGAGCTAATAAAATAATTAGGTAAAGCTTACTCCAACATAATTGAAGCTAAAAATGGCCGATGTATTTAACCTTTATAGTTTGTGCTTAGCTTGCTCCTAATAGGCAAATTACTTTAATTTCTCTTGTTGGAACAAAATTTCGATACTTGTAAAAATTATGCTAGGAGCTAATAACTAATAGGTATAGCTTAATATAACAAAACAGGAGCTAAGAATGGTTTATATATTTAACATTTTAAGTTTCTTCTTAGCATTCTCCAAATAATCAAATTATTCTTATTATTTTCCTTGTTAAAACAAAATTTCTACACTTATACAAAACATGTTCTGAGCTAATAAACTAATTAGGTATTGCTGACTCCAACAAAATGGAAGCTAAAAATGGCTGATATATTTAACTCTTTTTAGTTTCTTCTTAGCTTGCTCCTAATCAGCGAACACTATTGGTTTTCCTAACTGATTTTTTTCTATGCTTGTAGGAATCATATTCTGAGCTAATAACTAATTAGGTATAGCTTGCTAGAACAAAATGGAAGCTGAAAATGGCTGTTATAGTTAACTTTTGCAGTTTCTTCTTAGTTTTCTCTAAATAACTGAATTAGTAATATTATTTTCCTTGTCGAAACATAATTTCTACACTTATACGAATCATGTTATTAGATAATAAAATTATTAGGTATTGCTTACTCAAACAAAATGGAAGCTAAAAATGGCCGATATATTTAACTTCTTTGGTTTGTTATTAGCTTGCTCCTAATCTGTGAATTATTATTATTACTTATTGTTGAAATAGATTTCTACACTTATAAGAATCACAGTCTAAGCTAATAAAATAATTAGGCATGTGTTACTGGAACAAAACGTAACCTAAAAATTACGAATATAGATAACTTTCTTCGCTTGTCTTTATCTTACTTCTAATCAACGAGTTGTTTTTATTTTCAATTATTGTATGTTAAAGTTTAAATTTTTGGATATGTTGAAATTCGTCTTTTTGGTTCTTTTTTACTGCGCTGAATCAGATCTGTTAAAAAATCACCTTAAGTACAAAACATCTCAAACATAATAAAAAAGACATCGAGATTCCAAGACCACCAAACAACCACTACTGCCACCTGAACGGGCCGACAACGTGCCACTGTCACCGCTCCCCAACCGGAGCCGGTTGGACCTTGTCGATGACAGCTGGAAAGTCTTCGTGCACGTGCCCCTATGACCATCGCCTTGGAGCCACAGTCATCGCCGTTGAACCATTGCATAGATCTAAAGCATCCGACATCAAATCTCGCCACATGACGAGAAATCCTAACCTCACCGCCAGAAGGAGACGACATGAATCTAATCCCAAGCTCTATCGACTACTTCAAGACGGACGAACTCGAGAAGGATCGGTGGCCAGAAGACAATGTCGTAGAAGAAGCACCGTCATCAGCCCGAGCGTCGCACCAAAGAGGACTAAAAAACCCAAACCTAAACTACTAACCGGAGGGAGGCACCGGGAATTCACCTCCCCACGATAGGAAGAGAGGAGGCGAATCCATGGGTTGGCCGGTGAAGTTTGGAAGGGAGAGTTTGCCTAGCTATCTAGGGTTAGGGAATCAAAACGTGAGGAGAGAACTGTTTTTTTATCTTGCGTTTGCTTTATGGACATCACAACTACTCAGAAATCCTGATGTAACTCATGTGTGTGATTAGAAAAGGGCAAAAAAAAAAAATAGTCAAACATACTTATTTCCCTCCGAACTGAAGCCTCCGTTCTTAGACTACACACATGCTGATGCGGCTGTGGATTTAGGGGAGACGGAGGTTGCGAGAAAGACGAGTATTTATATACTTGTTGTATACATTGCTGCATGGTACAAAAAGTGTGTGTGTGTGGGTGGGGGGGGGGGGAGGGGGGGGGGGGGGCGTTCGGAGGGTCGCCCTCTCAGCCATATGCTACGTGTCGCGATTTAGGCACTCCCTCGGAATTTTATTTTTTATTTTTCCGCACGCATTTTCGGCTTTTTAAACAGTTTTTTTCAGGCTTTTTCGACGTTTTGGTTTTCCATCGGTCTTTCTTAATTGCACGAAAATACGTGTTTTTTTTCATCCGCCAGAGGAATGGTTTTGCTTCCACCAGAGGCACGTTTTCACTTTCACGAGAGGCACGACCATGACTCTCGGAAACGCAAAAAAAAACGCATTTTTTGTTTTTTTTTCATCCGCAGGAGCCACGGTTTTTCTTCCGCGAGAGGCACATTTTTGCTTTCGCGAGAGGCATGACCATGACTCTCGGAAACGAAAAAAAACATGTTTTCTGTTTTTTTTTCTTACCCTGGAGGCACGGTTTTGCTTTCGTGACAGGAATGGTTTTTTCTTTCGCGAGAGGCACGACCATGCCTCTCAGAAACGAAAAAAAAACGCATTTTCTGTTTTTTTCCTTCTCGAGAGGCACGGGTTTGTTCCCGCGAGAGGCATGGGTGTGCTTTTGCAAGAGGCACAACCATGCCTTCTCGGAAACGGAAAGAAAAATGTGTTTTCTGGTTTTTTTTTCATTTCGCGAGAGGCACAGTTGTGATTTCGCGAGGGGGATGATCGTGCCTCTTTTGAAAAGGGAAAAAACCGTGCTCTTGGGATTTTTCGTCCTGTTTTTTTCATGAAAAAAGTTTGGCAGAACCTATCAACATGGGATCTAGTTTTGAAGATCTCGACGCAAGAAATTCAACAATGAAAACGGTTCGAGATTTGTACGCACAGTTTAAGAGATAAAACGTTTTGAATAAACAAATCTACGAAAAAAGAAAAGCTATCAGGTTGCGACAAGTGATGGACATGCAGCGCGCCACTTGTCACAACCTAGGAAGGTGGGAGTGATCTTTGCGAGGAGTACTCCTCAATTAGTGATTTCGGTCCTTTTGGGTGGCTAAAAAATAAGCTACCTCATCCTAATAAATTTCTTGAGACTTCTAAATCAGTTATCCCATAACTAGCCTATAAGCCTCAATAAACGAAAGAGATAGCTTATGGAAAAAACTGGAGAGGAGGCGGTTTATCTTTTAAGGTGCCAAAAGAACTGACCCTATTGGTCGGAATAATATCTTACAATATATATATTGTCCCGACCAATAGGCATAATATCTTACAGTATATTATAGTAGGATAGGAAGGACGGAGTAGCAAATTATTGGGCACATGTTTGTCATTTTTGTGAGAATTTCTAGCGATTTCCCTGTTTTTGATCCGCATTTTACTTTTAGTATATATAATAGACAAAAGCGACCTTAAAAAAACTACAACGATGAGAATAACATAACACCACGGAGACCCGGAACGCCGAGTTTCCATCGAAACTACCACATGAAGGGCACACAAACGGGCTAATCTTCAGAAGGATCCACATCACGCCTTTTCGGGCGGCCTTAGAGTGGATTTTATTTTTGCATGGGTAGGAAAATGAACAGGAGCCGGTAACTAAGGTAGAGTTGCGACGGAATGAGAGGAAGAAACTGTCACCTGTCGTTGGATCAAAGAAGACAACCTTGTCCAGCATCTTGCTGCGGAAAGCGTTGCACATTGGGCAGGGCTCCGAGGCGACCCTTCTGCAGGCTTCGCACACGAAGGCGCGGCGGGGCCTTGGGGCCTCGTCGAGGAGGGGCCGCAGCTCGCCGGACTGGTGCAGCTGCATGACCTGGTCGGGCCCGCCGACGAGCCGGCCGCCGACGAGGAGCTGCGGGAGGGAGAAGGCGCAGCCCCGAGCCGCAAGCAACGACCTGAGCTCGCTGCGGTGCGCTTTGCTCGAGGACACGTCGCGCTCGTCCATGGTCAGGCCGTAGCCCCGCAGCAGGGCGCGCAAGGCGTAGAGGTCGGCGGAGGTGCGCCCTCTACGGCGCGACACCGACGCTGTGTAGAGAACCACCTCCGGCTGCAGCTCCTCCTTGCCGTGCGGCCGGGACGAGGAGCTGCCGCCAGGGTCATACATGTCCGGTGGCCTCATCAACGAAGAGAGTGTGTTTAGTAGCGTTGTGGCTAGAGGAGAGCGGACGCAGATGGAGACGGGGACAAGTGATGCCTCCTCTTGTACGTGGTTCGTCTCCTTACAATGTCACATGCATCACACTGGCTTGCGCCTCTACTGCCGTGCCGGCTACCTTGGGCTTATTATCAAATTCCTGGGACGCTATGCTTCTTTGTCGATCGCCAGTGGTGCGTTACCTTGGCTTCTCCCGCTCACGCTGCTTAGTTTCAAACACTGGAATCTGATTGGACAGTCTCATTGGATTCTTATCTGCTCCAGATTTGAAAAAGGAGTAGTACTTTGCTAAGTATTTTATTGAAACTTAAATTACACATACATCAATTGATTATTGCTTTCAAGGAGACTCAGCCGGCCCACGCGTGCATGGTCGCACCTGCGTTTATCCTCACCCTCACCACATCATGCATGTGACATGCACATGGCAAAGAGTCTTGGGACCAGCACCGGACAATCCATGGCGACACCTTGGCGAAAAGGTTGCTCGGAGTTAATTTGCTCGCGACTCTTTTTGATGGTTGGAGATATTGATTGTTGCAGCATGGAGCTGATCGCTTGTTAGGTGCTATATCTTTTGTTTTGTTTTTATTAATAACTTGAATTTGTACATGCTCGATGTTTTGTCTAGACACTGCTATTACTGAAGCCAGGTACATTTTCGACCCCAAAACAATTCAAATAATCTAGCTAAGTAGTCATGCCGCAGGCCATTCAACTGGCTTTCGGGGCCAGAGAGGAGGCACATCCACTCAGGGCCGGGTGTATCAGCTTGTTATAATATGTTGCACTTGAGCTGAAAAAGCACAGTAAGTTATATCAAGTGAATTTTCTCGGCAAGTCGTGTTTGAGGCTTGTTCTTTTTCCTCTCTTTTATTTTGCATCAATTTTTTTGACGTATTTCTTCTTGTAATTCAAAGAGCAGCTCACCTGCTGACTTGCTTGGTCAAGATTCCACAATTCTCGCAAACAATTACATTGCAGTGCTAAATTTGTGACAAATAATTCTCCAATTAAGTTGACTGGGACCAAATACATACCCAACAACAAAGTAAAATTATCTGCTACAGCATGACCTAAAAAATATACTCTTTTGCTCGGCTCAACAGGTCATTAACTTGATCTGTTACAAATAAAGCCTAGGTGTGAAAAGTTGGGGAAGCCAACAAATCGACATGATAGCAAAGAGGACAAACTTATTTGATAAACTTGATCATGATGATGAGACACACTTGTTCATGAATGGCCATCAACCAATTAGCAGGTAGTTATTACAGAGCCATTAACTTTTACTGTGTGCGCAATAGGAAACTGCCACCATTAGCAGGAAGAGGTGAGGAGGAAGCAGCTTAATGCAAATTAAATAGTAGGCAAGTACATCACGCTTCATTACCACGATGTTGATGCTGTCTAGACAAATAAAATCTTGGGACGTCTTTGTTGAAGTTGTGTCGAATATAGTGTACTAGGTAGGTTACAGTTGGACTTGTAGTTGTATTGTGTTTAGATATGATATGGAGTCGTGTCCTAATAGAACACTTGTATCCTAGGTCTCTCTTATATAGTGAGGGTAGACACACGATGTAACCTATGCCAACATAATAGCACCGGAACGCAGGGGAAGCCGGCGGCATGTGCCGGTGTTCAGGGCGACCGGGTGCGGTATTGTGACGGTGTCACGGGGAGGAGCGCCCGTAGTCAGGCCCCGGGATGTAGCCATATCGATGAACCTCGTTAACAAATCTCGGTGTCGTGCTTTTGTGATTGCTTGGTCCTCGGATGATTGACAGTGGCCTCGGATTTATTACATGAAGTGGTATCATGAGCTAGGTTGTTCGGAGGCTGCTTTGCGTTAATCTAGAGGAAGTATCGAGTTCGGGATGCAGCCGGCTGTGGCGTGGTTCTCGACGAGATTGGAAAAGAGCAATCAGAGAAGTTTTCGGCGAGTCCGTACAGCAGCGGATCCGATCCAGTAGGCGGCGGCTAGGTCACGCGTAAGGATGGTAATTTTACCCATGGACATGGATATCCATGGATATCCGACCCGAATGGACAGGGTTTGGATATGCTTTTGTGTCCATGGACGGCATCCAAACCCGACCCGATTGCTCGTGGGTAGGGCATGGATATAATCTTGTACCCGTGGGTATATCCAAACCCGACTGGATAGTATGAGTTAATGGGTAAAATTCCGCTATCCCTACCCCACAGTCACATGTCCCACTACAATTTTACACTTTTTTTTATCTAAATCATGCAAAAGAAATTCCACAATCCTCGTCGTAACTTTTATTAGTTGACATTCAATCCCCTCCGCAACAGAGTCCAACGCCCCTTCCCTTATCTTTATCGTCTTGTTAATTGACTCGTCATTCAGGAAAATACTAAATGATCTTAGGTTGTTAGTGGACGTTGATTTACCATAAGTTGATGTTTAGCATAAGTGCTTCCTAGCTTGCTATAAGGTGAAGAATGGATGAGCTTATGTTAACATTTTGTTATGTCTTATTTATATGTCTCGAGAGGACCCAATGGATATCCAGTGGGTATGGATATCCATCGAGTTTGGACATGGACATTCCACCCATGAATTTTTTCATGGACGGACAAAGACTGTCTTCATGGATATGGATATAGATTTAATATTATTCAACCCGATCCAAACCCGACCCATTGCCATCCTTAGTCACGCGATAGGCGCAACAGCGCTACAGGGGGTACCGGCCAGGCGACGTGGTCGTCTGAGAGCGGCCCAGGAAGCAGGTCGAGTAGCTGGCGCAGTTGAGTTGGAGGCGTGCGTGTGCGTAGCACAAGGGAGCCGCTGTGCAGGGCAAGATGTGTGTGCTGTGCAGAGCCGATTTAAGCAAACAGCAGATTTGTTATGAAAAAGAGAGAGGATCGAGTCCTCGTGTTTGACGTGGAGAGAGGCAGTATGAGATCGATTCGGCGGAAGGAAAAAAAATCCATTGATTGATATATGCATCCATCGGAGAGCAGGGGCATTGGAAAAGCAACAGTTTGCATCAAGTCGTGCGTGTGGCTCCAGGCAAATCAGCGACGCAGCAGTTCAGAGGATCAGGCTAAGCATCAAGGTGTACAGAACCTCCCGTGAGTAGTTTTGCTACTTGCACACGAGAAGGGTATGGAGACCTTGGGCTTTGTTAACGTACACGAACTGCAGAACATCGCATCTGGTAGCAGCTTGGTTAATTTTTCGCAGGTCAGCCATACAAAGAACTATGGCATCAACCGGTACCATGTTTGAGGTGAAGAAGTTTATTGAAACTGAAAACCTTGGGTTATGGCAGACAAGATGAAAAATTTGTTGGCACAACAGGGATGCTTGAAGGCGTTGCAGGAAGTCATGCCAGCTAAGATGGAATTATGTGTGATGGATGGAAATTCGTGGAAAACGATTTGGGAGCCTCGAGCATGTCATATAGTCGAACGAGTTCGCCTGGGTCGGACTAGATAGTCTGACGGATCGACGCGAGTCGGTTGGTACAGAAGACGGTGGTGAGATCGGTGACGACGACATAGGTGCATGATGCTGATAGTGACCGACTTCTGGGGCGTGGAAACACGTGGCGCAGGCCTGAGGGCTTGTGTGGCTTTGACAAGACTATGGCGCGGGGTTGATTCAAGACAGTGCAGACGGAGCTTGAAGTCGACGGGGCGTGAGGGTGGATTGACCATCTACCATGGAGTCATGTTGAAGGTGGAGCTGGAGTCTGGAAACTTCACTTGGTGCTGATTGAGGGGCTACGGTGTTAGGATCCAGAGAATTGAAGCCTATTCAGCTGGAAAAAAGCGAGGGACACGTAATTCAGACTGGAGCCCAGTGGTCTGATAGAAGCGTGAAACTCGTCATCGGTCGGTGATGATCGGTGGTACTCTGCAGTGGGGGTTGAGTGGTGTGCGTTCAAGACCCTTGACACTCGACCGAGACAGCGGAGGCTCGACGCGGTAATAGCGGCGAGGCGTGTGGCTAGCACGGGACATGGAGACGGGCCAGGGCTCTAGTGGTCATACATGTGGTGAGACAACTGCGAATTTGACTCGGGGTGACTACAAGCAATGGTGAAATTCTTTCAGGTTTCAGACAGGCGGTCAAGAAAGGAGCAGTGATTGCTCGAGTGTTGACTGTGGTCAAGGAATGAAGGGACAACAAGTTGCAGGTGGAGTCATATGGAGTCTTTGGAGTAGTAGCGGAACTCACGGGATAAGCTCAAGTCCAATGTACATGAAAATTTGATGCATGGACAAATCCAGGATGGTGGAGAATATTCGCCAAGGTGGAGTTTGTTGAAGTTGTGTCGAATATAGTGTACGAGGTAGGTTACAGTTGGACTTGTAGTTGTATTGTGTTTAGATAGGATATGGAGTCGTGTCCTAATAGGATACTTGTATCCTAGGCCTCTGTTATATAGCGAGGGTAGACACACGATGTAACCTGATGTAACCTATGCCAACATAATAGCACCAGAACGCTGGGGAAGCCGGCGGCATGTGCCGGTGTTCAAAACGACCAGGTGCGGTATTGTGACAGTGCCACGGGGAGGAGCGCCCGTAGTCAGGCCCCGGGGATGTAGCCATATCGGTGAACCTTGTTAACAAATCTCGGTGTCGTGCTTTTGTGATTGCTTGGTCCTCGGATGATCCACAGTGGTCTCGGATTTATTCTAACAGTCTTGGGTGTTTCCTTGCTGTTTCTTTCCATTTATGCTTTGTGTCACCACCCACTTCACAATGAAAAGCTATCTCCTCCAGATGTTAAAACTACTTGATCGCCGATGTGCCACAAAAGCCATCTGGATTTTTACATAGCAGCCGGATCAACTTGAGGCTCCGTGTTACATGGCAGAGCTCCGTCTTAGACTCACACCATATTTTCACCATGGTCAGATCCTTCATATTAGCCAAAACTCTCAGTTGCAACCTTAGGAGGGTAGAAAAATATAAACGGTCAGATGCAGCTTAGAGTTCGCTAAACTATTTTTTTAGGTCAAAGCAACGCTTTATAACTTAACGGTGCTCGGGCAAATCACTCGAGGCACAAGCAGCCACATGGGCTGGTACATCGGACCCCCAGTTCATAATTTCGTCTACTGGATACAATCGGCCCATATTGGCAAGTTCATGGACAACATTATTAGCACTACGATGACAAACAGCTAACTTGTGTTTAGAGAACCACATCTTCAATTGATTTTTCGTGTCCTCGATGATAGCGGCATAAGCTGACGAGTCGGCCTTCCGGAGATCCATGGCTTCCACTAGCAATTGGGAATCTGTTTCAAAGATGACCCTCAGGCAACCCAGATCAGCGGCAAGAGCGACAGCGTTGGACATTGCAGTGACTTCCGCCGCGAAAGCATCATATATATGGTCCTGTCTGCCAGCCCTTGCTGCAACGATATCCCCGGCCGAGTCTCTCGTCACAACGCCCCATCCAGCATGTCCATCTCCTGGGGCAAACGATCCATCCGCATTGATCTTCAGCATATCATCTGGCGGAGCAATCCACTTGTCCATGGAAACCTTCAACGGTGGCTTAATAAAGACTTGCATATACTCCATGACAGCGGTGCGAGTCCTCCTCGCTACCTCTGCTGCTGACGCAGCAAGTTCTCCCTTCCTCAGCTTGTTACGCACGCTCCACCAGTACCACCAGAAGGTTAGGATGTGCATGTGCTTCTTTTCATCCAGTCCCCACACATAATCCATCATTGCATGCACGGACCTAATTTGTTCCAGCTCGATCCTCTCCTTCTCCAATGCTAGCTCTCTCCAGCCCTCCTTCACTGCCTTGCACTTTATGAATAGGCGGAGCCCCATCTTCGCTAAACTATTACTAAGCACTGCAAGCATTCTGAGTCTCTAAGTAAGTTCACAAGATGCCTCTCTGTAGTTCACGGTTACCTACAAAAGATATTACTTCTCGACTGCCAAGGAGCGTGTTCATAGGTTTTCTAACTTATCTCCTATTTCTCCACCCCATCAATCCTAGCAATGTATTAGTTTAATCTGGCGTTGTGGCATGGCATCGATGCACCCTGCGTGCCAGCAAATGTGAAACGAAAAATGTTACAGTAGATGCACTAATCAACTCTGGACTTTGTCACCCTTTCTCCGGGTTATCCGCCTCATCGATCAATGCAGATGGTGGTGTATTCATACTTTACTTCAACTTGGCGGTCTGGCATGCAGTGACGATGAACTTTGCATTTGCATTGAGTCGGAACAGTCAATGATATCGCTCAATAGACTAATCAACTAATAAGCCTTTCACACCCCATCTACCATAATATTTATATTTTCACAAATTTCATCAAGTGGAGCGGTGGGGGATGAGCATCAAGGGGAGCAGTGGGGCAAAAGTATGGGGATAACGGAAATGAGTTGGTGGCCCGCAAGCACAATGGTAACTGGCCACCCAGTAGAGCTTCACATGCGCCATGCCGATGCGGATTTAGAGTGGTACTTCCTCAGAATGCAGGCACCACACCTTGCGGCAGTGGCTGATATCTGGACAAGCAGGACGAATAAAATGTGAAAAATGTTATACTCCATGTGTTCTTATAATTTGAACAATATTCAGAAGAAAATAAATACCGGAACATATGCTCGAAATGCAAAAAAACTCTGATCTACCTGCTTCCATATCACTTGCCCCTTGAATAGATTTATTCACCTCAGTTCTACTAGTTACCCCAATAAGATAGCATTGGAAGAAACTAAGACAGTTATTAGCTTGTGTAAATTATCTTTGTGCCTTCTTCTATTTGTTGGTCCTCTCAAACCGTCACCCCTTCCACCTTCCGTCTAAAACATTCAATGTTGGTGATTGGACCATATTCTTGTTGTGCCCTAGCAAAGGCGATGTGATTAACAACGTTGTATTATCAGTAGTAGCTGGCAGCACATGGGTTTTTGCAGCCACCACGATATGATCTTCAGCCACTTATAAAGTACATAGGGGAACCGACTGATTGGGAGATGCGCGACTCGCTCGGGCTCTCGCGACCCGCTCCCTCCCCCCGAAACCCTCGCCGCCGCCTCCTCCCCAGCCCCGTCTCCGGCGGGATCCGGCGGCCATTGCCGGCGCATGGACCGGATCCGGGCCCCCCTTCCCCCACCCTTCCTTCCCTTCTCCTCTTTCCACCCTCGCGCCGCCTTCCCGGGAGGCGGCCGGGGCGGTTCCTGCGCCTCTGCTCTCGGCTTCTCCTCCCTCATCCTCTCCCTTGCCGTCGTCGGCGTCCGCCCCCGGCTCCGGCCCGGGTGGTGCTGGCGGCGGTGGGATCTCCTCTCCCCGCGCGTGCGTCCTCCTGTCCCGGGGCGGGGGGTGGCGGCGGTGTCGCTCAGCAAGGCAGCGGTACGGTGACCCGGCGGGGTGGCCGGCGGCGGACGTGGTGGCGGCGCTGCTCCTTGGCGACTGGGTGGCATGTGGCGCGGGGTGGCCGGAGGCGCATCCCTTGCTCAGATCTGGGCCCTGCAGGCCCATCTGGGTCTTAGCGGGTCGGTCCTCGACGTGGCTTCGTTGTCTTCTGCGTGGTGAGTAGAGGAGCAGCTCGGACCGGAGGCGGCGACGCCGACGGCGTGCCTGCTGCAGCGCGAAGGCGGGAGCTTTACGGGCCTAGGAGGGACCGACCGGGCCTGGTGTGCTCCTGCTACTACATCCGGTCGGCTACCGTTGCTGACCGTGGAGGTTGAGCCCTCCCGCGTGCCGACGGTGCTGCTGCTTCTAGTCCCGGCTTCTCTTCTTCGGTGCGCAGACCTCACTTTGTGGTGCCATGGTGAGACGGCGTGAGAAGCTTCAAGACCATGTTGGCGCAGGGTGGTGGTCGGTTCGGTGGTAGGCTCCGGAGCGCCCGAGGTGATGGTTCGGATAAGGAGAAATCCCAGTTGACATGGCCGGCACCGACGCGGTGGCGCTTGAGGGTGCCACAGGACCTTCCTGGAGGGCGTAGGGGGCTACCCTTCTTCTCTCCTCGTCGAGTACCGGGGGAAACCCTTGGCAGCAATGTCATCATCGTCGTGACCCTTCTTGGAGGTGTTGATTGGTACCGGCGTTTCGGAATCTAGGAGCTTGGTGGGAGATCTACAGTGGTCGCAGTGGTCGCGAGGCTTTTTCGTTTTTGTCGATCCTCTGTTGTCGGTATCTATTCCTTTTGTTTTCTCTTTCGTTACTTTTGGGTGTGTCTGTACTGCTTCCGCCCCAGCACCTATCGTTGGTTGTATCGGTTGGTTGCTTTGTAAAACAAAGCGGGGGAAAACCCTTTCTCCTTTGCAGCCACCACATTTCCCATCTCGAAAGTAACAAGTTGTGTTGCACGGTTAAAAATTAAATAGAAATTGGCAGGTGCCCGCTGAAGAGAGAGCATATATGCAACTTAACACGCCCCAAGAGTTAGCCAAAGTAGCAATTATGAAAATGAGATGCACATACAACACTTAATTACCGGATATTCTTGTGCATTAGCAAAAACTCCATGATTCAACAGCACCACCATATTATCGATAGTAGCTGGTGCCATGGGGATTTCCGCAGGATGCTTAGTTCCCATTTCAGAAATATCAACCGGTTCTGCACAGTAAAAAAATAAAAAATGATGTGCCTATCTGTAGAGAGAGTTTATATGTAGCTCAACACAGCAGAAGAAATAACCAAAGTAGAATAAGATGCACATACGAGCTTGCTTACAGGACTGTCTAGTCGAAACGGCACAAGGATGCAGTGTCATTAATAATGTCGTATCAGTCAGTAGGAGGTGTCGCATGGCTCTCAAAATGCTCTGCATTTAAGAAAAAGGGTTTCCCCGCTTTATAAATAAAGCAACCATCACCGAATAAGTCGATACAAACACACATCCCACACCAACACGACACACACCCAAAGCAGATACAAGGACACTGAAAACAGCAACATCACCCCAAACTACTCCAAGCAAACATCGGATAAAACCCTAAGCACTACTATGAAGTCGTCGGGGCCCTCAACCATGGAAGAATCACCGCGATGAGGAAAAGCCGTGCATCAGGAACAATGGGCTCCAAGGCGGTGCCTTTAAGAAGGGAACGGCACCGGAACGCCGCCATCGCCCAATCCAAGGATTAGGGTTTCCCCCGGAGCACCACGATTACAAGAGAGATACCGCGACGACACCTTCGAGAAGGGAACGACGCTGGAACGCCGCCACCGCCGGCCTGACAAGACAGAGCGGGTTTTCACCCCGGCCAACACTCACTGTCACCAAATTGGGGTACGGACAGCCGCGCCACCACCATTGAACGACACGCCCCGGCCACCATGCCGCCCACACGGCCATGGTGACCGGACAGCGCCCGAGCCGCGTGCTACGCCCACAAGCACCCGGCTCCCACCAGCAGGGCCGCCGCCCAAGCATCCGAACCCCATCCTCGACCATGGACACACCGTACCGACACGACCGACCGGAAAGGAGCAGACTTTCCACCCCAAAGCGGGAACCTTGGTAGGGTTGGTGGCCTTTCCACCCCAAAGCGGGAACCTTGGTAGGGTTGGTGGCCTTTCCACCCCAAAGCGGGAACCTTGGTAGGGTTGGTGGCCTCGGCGGCCAGATCTGGGATAGAGGAACTCCGACGGCCACAGAGCAGCCGCCAGATGCAACGGAGGGGAACCCTGCCCCCTACCCGAAGTCCACAGCCACCTCCGGCAAGCCCACCCGCACACCAACACCTCACCGTGGCACCACCCCTTCCTGTCGCGCCCGTCCCTGAGTCCGTAGAGGAGGAAGGAAGCTCACCCGAGTAAGCCGCAGACAACACACGCTGGAGCAAGTCCTGCCGACGCCGCGAGCGGACCGGCCAACCACGGGCTGCAGCCACGCCGCTGCAAGCCACCCGCACGCAGGTCCCAGGAGGACCTCCGCCGCCACCCCGCGGCACCCGCCGCCACCGGGGACCAAATCGCGAGATCTGCCAGAGCGCTGCCGCCCGCCACCGCCCGATCTGGCCCTGCCACAGCCGCCACGCCGCAAGCACCCACCAAGATGCCGCCAAGCCGCCACCAGGGACCTCCGACGCCATCCTGATGGATCGCCGCCGAGCCGCTCGCCCCCGCCATAGGCCAGCGCCCCCACACGCGAAGCCGTCCCGCGCCGGCCATGGACCACGGGTGGAGGGGAGAAGAAGGCCCAGCCGCCGCCCCAGACGGCCGGGCTTCGCCCGGCGGCCCTGCTGGGCGGCGGCGAGGTAGGCGGGCAGAGGATGGGGAGGAGGGGGCGGCGATTTAGTGTTCCCCTCGGGGCGCTGGCGGGAGCGCCGCGAGAGGGTAAAGGGGAAACGATAAACGCCGTCTCCATGCTCTGCATTTTCTTAGTACAAGAAAATTATCTGTAAGTTTACTTTTGTATTTCGCACAAACATCTCAGGCCTTCGTATGAGTAGTTGCTGCCGTATGGTAACTTCCACAGCAGGCTCACTTCCTAGTAGTTTAAAATGGTTATAAACTATTTCTTTCGTGACAATCAAGAGCTTGAGAAACCTTGCCCTCTTGGGTGGTTCTTTACTGTTTCTTTCCACTCCTATTTTTTGGTCGCTCAATCCATCATGGAGTGCGATCTCCTTCAAGAATGGCAAGGACTGGATCGTGATGCCGCTGAGATCCTTACATATCAGCTGCAGCGTATCATGGCATAACAGTGCCCCTCTTGTATTTCCAGTGTAGCCATGACTTCTACCATGATGCATAGGCGGGCTTCTTAGCGCGCATATGGGTTGGACCATGTACCTCTTTCCCCATTTTTCCTTTTGTGTTTTTTTTTCTTCCAGGTTTTCATGATAGTTTATTTTTTGGTGTTTTTTTTTCTATTTCCCCCTTTTTCTGTTCCATTTCCTACTTTTGGTTTTCCATTTTCTGGGGGAAATATGATAATTTTTCTACAAACTGCATGACATAATTTTTCAATGGCATTTCATTGGCTGTTGTAACACCTTACTCTAGTGTAACATTCCTATGCAGAATGGGCAAAAGTTATTGAGCCTAATGATCAAGGGGGAGAATGTTGGAATTGATCTTAAGGCCCAATGGGTCGAACAGAAAAAAAAAGGAAAGAGGATAAGCTAACGTGAGGGAAGGGGATAATGAACCCCTCGACCCCAACTCACGCGTCCTGATCGGGGGCACCCTGACCAACAAGTGGTTTTGGTCCCCCGTCGCCAGCGCACACATAAAAGATGGGGGAGGAGCCGGCACCTGCGATCTGACTAGTTCACGTAAGGTTTTCTTCTGCTCCCCACATCCCAAAACCCTAACCGATCTGCGGGAGCGCTGCACGATGGGAAGATCATCTCCAAGCTCTGCCCCTGTTCCAGGGCAGTGCCGCTGGCGTCGAGAGGGACGCCGCTACCTATAGCGAGCATCTTCACCGAGGCTGCATCGAGCAAGCACGGGACTTCGCATTGCCTACACCAATGGCCCCTTCCATTGGTGGTAAGATCATCAATCCATCCCTCTCTTCATCATGCAAATAGGTGATCTAATGACTAGGCTTGTGATCCAATCACTTCAATCCTACTGGATAATATCTTACAGTGGTATCTTGAGCATGGTTAAGCCTAGATTAGATCCCTAAGATGATCTGTTTAAGTTTGATGATCATGATTACGTACTGATGATTAAGGTTTAAGATTATGGTTCATGATTAGATTTTTAATTGCCTTCTGTTGAAGTAAATGTTTAATCTCTAGTGGTTAAGATGTTTCATTTTAGATCTAATTTGCTATGGGTTAGTGCTAATGATCCAATAATGAAGATTAATCCTTTCGGTTAGTCTAATAATCCATGCTTCCGCTCTCAAGTTAAGTTGAATTAGCACCGTCGAAACCCAATTTCGTCTAAAAGAGGAACCCTAGATTTTTTTTCCCAAATTTGTTGAAAACCAACAATTCCTCAAATCAGAGGCAGAATGTTGAAATTAAGAGCAAAAATGGATTTGGGGCTCACCTAGATGACACCGGCCTTCTGTTCGCGCGGTCGCCACCGTTTCGTGCACACCATGGCCTAAACGCCGCCGTCCTTCGGGATGATGAAGCCGCAACCGTCGGGACTGCGCAAATGGACGCGCGCATCACCTGGCTCCTGTGCCTTGCACGTCGCCGTCGCCTTCAAAGGATCACGCTGACGGCTGCTGATGAAATGACCCTCCCGCCGCATAGGGCGCTGTGTGCGCGACGCCGGAGCCACACTCGCCGGAGGAGCGCGCGGGACTCGGTCCATTGCACGCTACTCCAGCGAGGGTAGCCACCGCGCCGCCATGGGTCGGCAAGCCTTGAAGCCGCCGCTCGGTCGCCACTCCTCTGGAGAGAGCGAGTGAATCGGGAGTGGATGAGGAAATGAGGGCTATGGTTTGACACGACACCAGTTTTTCCCCCCTCCGGTGCGATCGGGGCCGTCAGCTCGATCCGACGGACGAAACCAATGCGCTGCTCCGGGCGGGCCTTCGGCCGCCTAAACAGGACGCTTTCGTGGCTGGGCTTCGGCCCAAGTTGTCTTTGCCCCTAGAAAAGGTTTTTTTTATATTTTTTGTTTGCTAGGCTAAAAATTAAAGTTTGTGCATGTTTTCTATTTATTCAGTGTATTTCCATATTGTCATTATTCCCAAAATATTCTTGCACTGTTATAAATAGAAAATTGCCAGAAAAAATGATTATGAAAATTATGTTTTAGTTTTCTGAATGAAATGGAACCAACGAGAAATTTTATTTAGAAAACTTCTATGAATTAATGTTTGTGTCATTTTATGGCATATTAATGTTCATCTCATGGTATTATCAATAAATGATGTATTATTAAATTTTTGTTGGAAAACTGATATTACACACGAGATTAATGTGACTATTTTTGTAATACAGACCAACGTTGTTTTACATTTTTGAATCACCCCGTTAATTCCTTATTATTTTCTGCCCAACCGTGATATAATTTGGAGTTAACTTTTTGCATGAAAATTGATCAAACCAACTAATTTTTGTGAAATTTAGTTTTAATTATGATGCTCTTTTCCTTTACTTATGATATTTTGAAATGATGACAGCTTCCAGTCTTCGTGGTCTCGAGAACATCGAGCCACTCACGGGAAACAACTTCCAAACATGCAGTGGTGAATCTTGCACAAAATTGAAGGGTAGGCTTAAACCATCAAGTTTCTAAGTCTACTGAGTAAATTCATTGCAGTTTACATGTTAAACACCTCAGTATAATTCTCAAGTTGCATGTTTAGCTGAAATTTGATTTTTCGAGGGTAGGCTTCAGCCTATTAAAGCCCCCCTAGTGGAATCGCCACTGCAAACATGGAAGGACTCGTTGCTATTGCATTTGGGTTGGCATGAGATTGACCTTGCACTAATGAAAAGTAAACCAGTGGAACCTAAAAAGGATGCCACTGGGTATGCTGAGCTTAAGAAAGCCTACGACACTAAAGTTGAGAAGTGGGAGAGGTCAAACAGAATGGCGCTCCTAATTATGAACTTCTCCATCTCAACTGAGATTAAAGGCTCAGAGAAATATTTGAAATCGATGGAAGAACAGTTTAAAGGCTCAGAGAAAGTGTATGCGGATGAGCTTTTGCACAAGCTGCTTGCAAAATATGAAGGAAATGGAAATGTGAGGGAGCATATTCTAAGCATGAGCAATGCTACGGCAAAGCTTAAAACCATGAAGCGTGACTTGAGCGAAGAGCTTCTTGTGCTCCTAGTTTTTAGGTCACTACTACCCTCACAGTTCAATCCATTCAAGATAAACTATAATTCTCTTGAAATCAAATGGAAACTACCTGAACTCATTGCACATTGCGTTCAAGTGGAAGAGAGAATTAAGAGTAGAAACATCAAGCTTTCCATGTTAATTCTGGGAAAAGGAAGCATGAGAACCATGCTCATAACAATAATGTGCCAAAAAAAGAAGTTGTCAAAAAGAATCCTCAAAAGCCTAAGCAATGCAACGAGGCAAGTTGTTCACGTTCCGCTCCTCCAATGGCTACTTCAGTTAATCTTACAAATGCCGCTGGAGAAAAACTTTGCAATTTTTGCAAGCTGCCGAATCATGTCAAGGCGGACTGTCGAGGTTTTCTTAAGTGGCTGAATAAAAAGGGTAAGGATGAGATCACTCTTGTAGATGAATCTCTATATGTTGATTTTTCTGAATCTACATGGTGGATTGTCTCAGGTGCGACTGTTCATGTCGCGAATTATTTGCAGGGATTCCATATAAGCCACCCCCTAAAAGGTACAAGAAGACTTAATGTCGCGAATGGAAAGGAGGCTGAAGTGGAAGCCGTGGGCTCCCTCACCTTGAAGTTGCACAGTTGTTTCCAACTTCAGCTCAAGGACGTTCTTTATGTGCCTACTTTGAGTAGGAATTTGATTTCAGTTTCATGTTTAGATGATTTTGGATTTCATTGTACCTTCGGGGAGAAACAATGTTTTTTAAATTATTGTAATAAGGATGTTGGTCTCGCTGTCCAACGAGGCAAAGTTTATATGTTAAATCTTTCCGGTTATCCTATGTGTGTGAATCTCTGTGAGATGAATATGAATGAACGCAATCATAAAAAAAAGGGAGAAGTATCAATTGTTGGGGAACGTGGTAATTTTCAAAAAAATTCCTACAATCACGCAAGATCTATCTAGGTGATGCATAGCAACGAGAGGGGAGAGTGTGTCCATGTACCCTCATAGACCCAAAGCGGAAGCGTTATGACAACGCGGTTGATGTAGTCATACGTCTTCACGATCCGACCGATCTCAGCACCGAACGTACGGCACCTCCGTGTTCAGCACACGTTCAGCTCGATGACGTCCCTCATACTCCTGATCTAGTTGAGGCCGAGGGAGAGTTCCGTCAGCACGATGGCGTGGTGACGGTGATGATGAAGTTACCGGCGCAGGGCTTCGCCTAAGCACTACGATGACATGACCGAGGTGGAATATGGTGGAGTGGGGCACCGCACACGGCTAAACAATCAACTTGTGTGTTCTAGGGTGCCCCCCTTGCCCCCGTATATAAAGGACGAGAGGGGAGGCCGGCCAGCCCTCCTTGGTGCGCCCCCAAAGGGGAATTCTACTAGGAGGACTCCAAGTCCTAGTAGGTTTCCACCAAGGAGAGAGGGGGAAGGAAGGAGAGGGAGAGAAAGAGAAGGAAAGGGGGGGGGGGGCGCCGCCCCCCTTCCCTTGTCCTATTCAGACTCAAGAGGGGGGGGGGGCGGCCAGCCCTCCTGCGGCCCTCCTCTCTCTCCACTAAGGCCCATCAAGGCCCACTAGTTCCCCCGGGGGGTTCCGGTAACCCTCCGGCACTCCGGTTTTATCCAAAACTTCTCCGGAACATTTCAGGTGTCCGAACATAGCCGTCCAATATATCAATCTTTATGTCTCGACCACTTCGAGACTAAGGATGGCAATGGGTCGGATTTGGATCGGGTTGAACAATATCAAATCCATATCCATATCCATATCCATGATGATAGTCTTTGCCCGGCCATGAAAAAATCCACGGGTGAAAAGTTGTGTCCATATCCAAACCCGATGGATATCCATACCCACTGAATATCCATTGGGTCCTCTCAATACATATAAATAAGACATAAGATAATGTTAACATAATATTTTTCCATTCTTCACCTCGTTGCAAGCTAGGCTTCACTTATTGTAAACATCAACTTATGGTAAATCAACGCCCACTAGCAACCTAATCTCATTTAGCATTTTTCTAAAAGATGAGAATGACGAGTCATTTTAACGAGGAGATAAAAAATAAGGGAAGAGGCTCTTAGTGGGGATTGATTGTCAACTAATAAAAGTTATGGTGGGGATTGTGCAATTTATTTTGCATATTTTACATAACAAAGTTTAAAATTGCAGTGGGACATGTGATTGTGGGGGCAGGGATAGCAAATTTTTGCCCATTAATGCACACTATCGGGTCGGGTTTGGGTATCTCCACGGGTACTAGATTATATCCATGCCCTAGGGCGTCGTCCGTGGGCACAAAAGCATATCCAAACCCTATCCATTTGGGTCAGATATCCATGGGTATCCATGTCCATGGGTAAAATTGCCATCCTTATGCGGGACTCCGAACAACCTTCGGTGCATTATATCACATAAACTCATAATACCGATCGTCATCGAACGTTAAGCGTGCGGACCCTACGGGTTCGAGAGCTATGTAGACATGACGAGACACGTCTCCGGTCAATAACCAATAGCGGAACCTGGATGCTCATATTGGTTCCTACATATTCTATGAAGATCTTTATCTGTCAAACCGCATAACAACATACGTTGTTCCCTTTGTCATCGGTATGTTACTTGCCTGAGATTCGATCGTCGGTATCATCATACCTAGTTCAATCTCGTTACCGGCAAGTCTCTTTACACGTTCCGTAATACTTCATCATGCAACTAACTCATTAGTCACATTGCTTGCAAGGCTTATAGTGATGAGCATTATCGAGAGGGCCCAGAGATACCTCTCCGAAACACAGAGTGACAAATCGTAATCTCGATATATGCCAACCCAACAAACACCTTCGGAGACACCTGTAGAGCACCTTTATAATCACCCATTTACGTTGTGACGTTTGGTAGCACACAAAGTGTTCCTCCGGTATTTAGGAGTTGCATAATCTCATAGTCTGAGGAACTTGTATAAGTTATGAATTAAGCAGTAGCAATGAAACTGACACGGTCATAATGCTAAGCTAACGGATGGGTCATGTCCATCACATCATTCTCCTAATTATGTGATCCCGTTCATCAAATGACAACACATGTCTATGGTTAGGAAACATGACCATCTTTGATAAACGAGCTAGTCTAGTAGAGGCATACTAGGGACAATATGTTTTGTCTATGTATTCACACATGTACTAAGTTTCCGGTTAATACAATTCTAGAATGAATAATAAATATTTATCATGAAATAAGGAAATAAATAATAACTTTATTATTGCCTTTAGGGCATATTTCCTTCAGTCTCCCACTTACACTAGAGTCAATAATCTAGTTCACATCACCATGTGATTTAACACCAATAGTTCAAATCTGTATGTGATTAACACCCATAGTTCACATCGCCATGTAACCAACACCCAAAGGGTTTACTAGTGTCAATATTCTAGTTCACATAGCAATGTGATTAACACCCAAAGAGTACTAAGGTGTGATCATTTTTTACTCGTGAGAGAAGTTTAGTCAACGGGTCTGTCATATTCAGAGCCGTATGTATTTTGCAAATATTCTATGTCTACAATGCTCTGCATGGAGCTACTCTAGCTAATTTCTCCCTTTTTCAATATGTATCCAGATCGAGACTTAGAGTCATCTGGATCGGTGTAAAAGCTTGTATCGACGTAACTCTTTACGATGAACTCTTTATCACCCCATACCCGAGAAATATTTCCTTAGTCCTCACTAAGGATAATTTTGACCGCTTTCCAGTGATCTGCTTCTAAATCACTATTGTACCCCCTTTCCAAACTCATGGCAAGGTACGATAGGTCTGGTACACAGCATAGCATACTTTATAGAACCTATGGCTGAAGAATAGGGAATGACTTTCATTCTTTTCTATCTTCTGCCGTGGTCGGGCTTTGAGTCTTACTCAATTTTACACCTTGTAATATAGACAAGAACTCCTTCTTTGACTGATCCATTTTGAAATCTTTCAAAACTTGTCAAGGTATATACTCATTGAAAAATCTTATCAAGCGTCTTGATCTATCTTTATAGATCTTGATGCCCAATATGTAAGTAGCTTCACCGAGGTCTTTCTTTGAAAAACTCTTATTCAAGTATCCCTTTATACTATCCAGAAATTCTATATCATTTCCAATCAACAATATGTCATCCACATATAATATTAGAAATGCTACAGAGCTCCCACTCACTTTCTTGTCAATACAGGTTTCTCCAAAAGTCTGTATAAAACCATATGCTTTGATCACACTATCAAAGTGTTTATTCCAACTCCGAGAGGCTTGCACCAGTCCATAAATGGATCGTTGGAGCTTGCACACTTTGTTAGCACCTTTTGGATCGACAAAACCTTCTGCTTGCATCACATACAACTCTTCTTCTAGAAGTCCATTCAGGAATGCAGTTTTGACATCCATTTGCCAAATTTCATAATCATAAAATGCAGCAATGGCTAACATGATTCGGACAGACTTAAGCATCGCTACGGGTGAGAAAGTTTCATCATAGTCAACTGCTTGAACTTGTCAAAAACATTCTGCAACAAGTCGAGCTTTGTAAACAGTAACATTACCGTCTGCGTCGGTCTTCTTCTTAAAGATCCATTGATTTTCTATGGCTTGCCGATCATCGGGCAAGTCCACCAAAGTCCATACTTTGTTCTCATACATGGATCCCATCTCAGATTTCATGGCTTCAAGCCATTTCGTGGAATCTGGGCTCATCATCGCTTCCTCATAGTTCATAGGTTCATAATGGTCTAGTAACAGGACTTCCATAACAGGATTACTGTACCATTCTGGTGCGGATCTTATCTGGAAGACCTACGAGGTTCAATAGTAACTTGATCTGAAGCTTCATGATCATCATCATTAGCTTTCTCACTAATTGGTGTAGGAATCACGGGAACTGATTCTGTGATGAACTACTTTCCAATAAGGGAGAAGGTACCATTATCTCATCAAGTTCTACTTTCCTCCCACTCACTTCTTTCGAGAGAAACTCCTTCTCTAGAAAGGATCCGTTCTTAGCAACGATATTGCCTTCGGATCTGTGATAGAAGGTGTACCCCACAGTTTCCTTGGGCTATCCTATGAAGACACATTTCCCCGATTTGGGTTCGAGCTTATCAGGTTGAAGCTTTTTCACATAAGCATCGCAGCCCCAAATTTTAAGAAATGACAACGTTGGTTTCTTGCCAAACCACAGTTCATAAGGCGTCGTCTCGACGGATTTTGATGGTACACTATTTAAAGTGAATGCAGTAGTATCTAATGCATAACCCCAAAATGATAGTGGTAAACCGGTAAGAGACATCATAGATCGCACCATATCCAATAAAGTGCGGTTACAATGTTCGGACACACCATTACACTGTGGTTTTCTAGGTGGCGTGTGCTGTGAAACTATTCCACATTCTTTTAAACGAAGGCCAAACTCGTAACTCAAATATTCTCCTTCACGATCAGATTGTAGAAACTTTATTTTCTTGTTACGATTATTCTCCACTTCACTCTGAAATTCTTTAAACTTTTCAAATGCTTCAGGCTTGTGTTTCATTAAGTAGATATACCCATATCTGCTCCAATCATCTGTGAAGGTCTGAAAATAATGATACTCGCGACGAGCATCAACACTCATTAGACCGCATATAACGGTATGTATTATTTCCAATAAGTCACTAGCTCGTTACATTGTTCCGGAGAATGGAATTTTAGTCATCTTGCCCATAAGGCACGGTTCGCAAGCATCAAATTATTCATAAGCAAGTGATTCAAAAGTCCATCGGCATGGAGTTTCTTCATGTGCTTTACACTGATATGACCCAAACGGCAGTGCCACAAATATGTTGCACTATCATTATCAACTTTGCATCTTTTGCCATAAGTATTATGAATATGTGTATCACTACGATCAAGATTCAATAAACCATCAACATTGGGTGTATGACCATAGAAGGTTTTATTCATGTAAACAGAATAACAATTTATTCTCTGTCTTAGATGAATAATCGTATCGCAATAAACATGATCTATCATATTTATGCTCAACGCAAACATCAAATAACATTTATTTAGGTTCAACACTAATCTCGAAAGTATAGGGAGTGTGTGATGATGATCATATCAATCTTGGAATCACTTCCAACACACATCGTCACTTCACCCTCAACTAATCTCTGTTTATTTTGTAACTCCTGTTTCGAGTTTACTAATCTTAGCAACCGAACAAGTATCAAATACCCAGGGGCTACTATAAACACTAGTAAGGTACACATCAATAACCTTTATATCAAATATACCCTTGTTTACTTTGCCATCTTCTTATCCACTAAATACTCAGGGCGTTTCTGCTTCCAGTGACCATTTCCTTTGCAGTAGAAGCACTCAGTTTCAGGCTTTGGTCCAGTTTTGGGCTTCTTCACGGGAGTGACAACTTGCTAGCCATTCTACTTGAAGTTCCCTTTCTTTCCCTTTGCCCTTTTCTTGAAACTAGTGGTCTTGTCATTCATCAACAGTTGATGCTCTTTCTTGATTTCTACCTTCGTCGATTTCATCATCACGAAGAGCTCGGGAATCGCTTTCGTCATCCCTTGTATACTATAGTTCATCACGAAGTTCCAGTAACTTGGTGATGGTGACTAGAGAAATCTGTCAATCACTATCTTATCTGGAAGATTAACTCCCACTTGATTCAAGCGATTGTAGTACCTAGACATTCTGAGCACATGCTCACTAGTTGAGCAATTCTCCTCCATATTTTAGGCTAAGTACTTGTTAGAGGTCTCATACCTCTTGACACGGGCATGAGTCTGAAATACCAATTTCAGCTCTTCGAACATCTCATATGCTCCGTGATATTTCAAAACGTTTTTGAAGTCCCGGTTCTAAGCCGTAAAGCATGGTGCACTAAACTATCAAGTAGTCATCATATTGAGCTAGCCAAACGTTCATAACGTCCGCGTCTGCTCCTGCAATAGGTCTGTCACCTAGCGGTGCATCAAGGACATAATACTTCCATGCAGCAATGAGGATAAACCTCATATAACGGACCCAGTTGATACGTCTCCAACGTATCTATAATTTTTGATTGCTCCATGCTATATTATCTACTGTTTTGGGCAATATTGGGCTTTATTATCCACTTCTATATTATTTTTGGGACTAACCTATTAACCGGAGGACCAGCCCAGATTTGCTGTTTTATGCCTATTTCAGTGTTTCGAGGAAAAGGAATATCAGACGGTGTCGAAACGGAACGAAATCAACTGGAGATGTTATTTTTGGAAGGAAAGACACCGGATAGACTTGGACTCTACGTCAGAAGATACGGGAGCTGTCCACGAGGGTGGAGGCGCGCGCCCACCCCCCTAGGGTGCGCCCCCCTGCCTCGTGGGGGCCCCAAAGCTCCACCGACGTAACCCTTGCACCCATATATACCTACGTATCGTAAAACTTCCACAACAGAAGATAGATCGGGAGTTCCGCTGGCGCAAGCCTCTGTAGCCACCAAAAACCTCTCGGGAGCCCGTTCCAAAGACTCACGGAGGGGGAATCCATCACCGGTGGCCATCTTCATCATCCCAAGCTATCCATGACGAGGAGGGAGTAGTTCACCCTCGGGGCTAAGGGTATGTACCAGTAGCTATGTGTTTGATCTCTCTCTCTCGTGTTCTCGACTTCACACGATCTTGATGTATCGCGAGCTTTGCTATTATAGTTGGATCCTATGATGTTTCTCCCCCTCTACTCTCTTGTGATGAATTGTGTTTCCCTCTTGAAGTTATCTTATTGGATTGAGTCTTTAAGATGAGAACACTTGATGTATGTCTTGCCGTGTTTATCTGTGGTGACAATGGGATATCACGTGCCACTTGATGTATGTTTTGGTGACCAACTTGCGGGTTCCGCCCATGAACCTATGCATAGGGGTTGGCACATGTTTTCTTTATTCTCCGGTAGAAACTTTGGGGCACTCTTTGAAGTACTATGTGTTTGTTGAATGAATCTGAGATTGTGTGATGCATATCATATAATCATGCCCACGGATACTTGAGGTGACAATGGAGTATCTAGGTGACATTAGGGTTTTGGTTGATTTGTGTCTTAAGGTGTTATTCTAGTATGAACTCTTTAATAGATCGATCCGAAGAATAACTTTGAGGTGGTTTCAGCATTCTACCATAATCTCTTCGTTTGTTCTCCGCTATTAGTGGCTTTGGAGTGACTCTTTGTTGCATGTTTAGGGCTTGTTATATGATCTATCTATGTTATTATTGTTGAGAGAGCTTTCACTAGTGAAAGTATGAACCCTATGCCTTGTTTCCTATCATTGCAATACCATTTACGCTCACTTTTATCATTAGTTACCTTTCTGTTTTTTTATTTCAGATTACAAATACCTTTGCTACTATCCATATTGCACTTGTATCACCCTTTCTTCGCCGAACTAGTGCACCTATACAATTTACCATTGTATTGGGTGTGTTGGGGACACAAGAGACTCTTTGTTATTTGGTTGCAGGGTTGCTTGAGAGAGACTATCTTCATCCTACGCCTCCCACGGATTGATAAACCTTAGGTCATCCACTTGAGGGAAATTTTCTACTGTCCTACAAACCTGTGCACTTGCAGGCCCAACAACGTCTACAAGAAGAAGGTTGTGTAGTAGACATCAAGCTCTTTTCTGGCGCCGTTGCCGGGGAGGCTAGGTAAGCGGCACTCACTCACACCCCTTCAACTAAGCTCTTTTCTGGCACCGTTGCCGGGGACGTGAGTGCTTGAAGGTATATCTTTAGATCTTGCAATCGAATCTTTTTGTTTCTTGTTTTATCACTAGTTTAGTCTATAAAAGAAAGCTACAAAAAATGGAATTGAGTTTATCTCATACGCTTCATCTTTTTAATATCTTTCGTGAGAATGATGGAAAGGAAAATTGTGCTCAAGTGCTAGAAGAAGAATGCATTAAAATGCTTGGTACTAGATCTTTGTATGATGAGCATGATTGCAATGTTGTTAGTATAAACTCCTTGAATATCCATAGTATTAATGATGATTGCTCTAGTCATGATGAGAATATCTCTTATGAGCATGTCAACTTTTGTGGAGTGCATGTTTGCGTGAACACACCAAATAGACAAGATATATATTGCAAGAGGCATAGGCATTTAGAAACTAAATGGTTGCAAGAAAGGCTAGGTGTGAGTGCTGAAAATTTAAAATTCCTTTGCCGTACTTGTGAACTTTGCAATGAACGTGGTCATTTACATCTCCAATGCAAATTGTTTCATGACCGAATCATGTCCAAAAATTGTGATGATTTGATTTCCCTTGCACATTATAATGAATTTAGTTTGCTTTTGGGTTATGAAGAGTTGAAACGTTTACTTAAGGACCTTCCAGAATTTGCCCATAAGAAATTTCTTGATATTGATCTAGAAAAGATTTATTTGTTTTGTGCGGAGAATTGCATTGAAAATCCTTATATTGCCAATTACCTAAAGAAAAGAAAGCAAATAGGAGATGATGAGAATACTAATGAAAGGTAAGAGACTTCCCAATATCCTCCTATTATTTCTTATGATGAATCAGGTAACGAGGAGGAGCTTTCTATTCAACCAATCTCATCAATAAGGAGCTCAAAGAGGAAGGTTGAACCTACACATAGTGTGAAGAAGAAAAAGAAAATAAGGAGCAACAAAGGTAGAAAGGTATCCCTCCCAAATGATATTGCTCCTACTACTCATTGTGATGATGATAATTGCTTTACTATTGGTGCTATCCATATTTTTAATGATGAGAGTGATTATGCTTATGATATGAAAGAGCCCAAGCTTGTGGAAGCTATGTTTGATGAGGATGAAATATTTGAGAATATATTTGCTGAAATTAGTGTTTGTCCCAAGCTTGGGGATGCTATGTTTAGCAAAGATGATATTTTTAGCACCCAAAGTTTTGATATGCAAAGTTGTTATGATGATAGCATGCCTCCTACCTATGATGATTATATTGATGAATGTGGGTTTGGAAGAGTGTCAACTTTAGGAAGTAGTGATCCCACTATTTTGGAGGATGTTGAATCTTATAACATTTATGAGAGTGGATTTGGAGAGGTCATGACTTTATTTAGTAATGATTCCACTATCTTGGAAGAGGTTTCAATCGATTATGATGAGAACGAAGTTGCTACTTATGATGATTATTGTGATGAAAATTATGCTATAAAAAGTAGTGATGATTATATTTACAAATCTTGTCATGATTATGATTACCCTTTTTCTGAACATTACTCTTTTAATGTGGAAACAATTTTTAGTGTTCAAGTCTCTTATGATACTCCCACTATTCTGAATGAGAAGAATTTTGCTTATGTGGAGAGCAGTAAATTTTCTATGCTAGTAGATCATGAAAAGAATGCTTTAGGTGCTGGTTATATTTTTGAATTCATTCATGATGCTACTGAAAATTATTATGAGAGAGGAACATATGCTTGTAGGAATTGCAATAATTTCAAGTTTCCTCTCTATGTGCTTAAAATCTTGAAGTTATGCTTGTTTTACCTTCCTATGCTAGTTGATTATTGTTCCCATAAGTTGTTTGCTCACAAAATCCCTATGCATAGGAAGTGGGTTAGACTTAAATGTGCTAGTCATATTCTTCATGATGCTCTCTTTATGTTTCAATTCTTATCCTTTCTGTGAGCATCATTGAAATCATCATGCCTAGCTAGGGGCGTTAAACGATAGCGCTTGTTGGGAGGCAACCCAATTTTATTTTAGTTTCTTGATTTTTGGTTCTGTTTAGGAATAAATAATCCATCTAGATTCTGTTTAGATGTGGTTTTATGTTTTAATTAGTGTTTGCGCCAAGTAGAACCTTGGGGAAGACTTGGGTTACGTCTTTATGATCATGCTGTAAAAAACAGAAACTTTAGCGCTCACGAGATTAGCTAGAACTTTTTACTGGAAAGTGATATTTAGTTGATTATTTTTGCAGATGATTACTAGACAAATTCCTCAGGTCCACCAATTTATTTTAGAATTTGTTGAGTTCCATAAGTTTGCGTTAGTTACAGATTATTACAGACTGTTCTGTTTTTGACAGATTCTGTTTTTCGTGTGTTGTTTGCTTATTTTGATGACTCTATGGCTAGTGAAATAGTTTATAAACCATAGATAAGTTGGAACACACTAGGTTTAACACCAATATAAATAAATAATGAGTTCATTACAGTACCTTGAAGTGGTGTTTTGTTTTCTTTCGCTAACGGAGCTCACGAGTTTTCTGTTAAGTTTTGTGTTGTGAAGTTTTCAAGTTTTGGGCAAAGATTCGATGGACTATGGAATAAGGAGTGGCAAGAGCCTAAGCTTGGGGATGACCAATGCACCCCAAGGTAATATTCAAGGATAACCAAGCATCTAAGCTTGGGGATGCCCCGGAAGGCATCCCCTCTTTCGTCTTCGTTCATCGGTAACTTTACTTGGAGCTATATTTTTATTCACCACATGATATGTGTTTTGCTTGGAGCGTCATTTTATTTTCTTTAGCTTTGCTTGCTGTTTGAATAAAATACCAAGATCTGAAATTCTTAAATGAGAGAGAGTCTTCACATAGTTGTATAATTATTCGACTACTCATTGATCTTCACTTATATCTTTCGGAGTAGTTTGTCATTTGCTCTAGTACTTCACTTATATATTTTAGAGCACGGTGGTGGTTTTATTTTGAAGAAATAGATGAACTCTCATGCTTCACTTATATTATTTTGAGAGTCTTAAATAGCATGGTAATTTGCTTTAATAATCTTAATATGCTAGGTATTCAAAAATAGTAAAAACTTTCTTATGAGTGCGTTGAATACTAAGAAAAGTTTGATGCTTGATAATTGTTTTGAGATATGAAGATGGTGATATTAGAGTCATGCTAGTTGAGTAGTTGTGAATTTGAGAAATACTTGTGTTAAAGTTTGTGATTCCCGTAGCATGCACGTATGGTGAACCGTTATGTGGTGAAGTCGGAGCATGATTTATATATTGATTGTCTTCCTTATGAGTGGCGGTCGGGGACGAGCGATGGTCTTTTCCTACCAATCTATCCCCCTAGGAGCATGCGCGTAATACTTTACTTTGATAACTTGTAGATTTTGGCAATAAGTATATGAGTTCTTTATGACTAATGTTGAGTCCATTGATTATACGCACTCTCGTCCTTCCACCATTGCTAGCCTCTCTAATACCGTGCACCTTTCGCCGGTATCATACACCCACCATATACCTTCCTCAAAACAGCCACCATACCTACCTGTCATGGCATTTCCATAGCCATTCCGAGATATATTGCCATGCAACTTTCCACCGTTCCGTTTATTATGACACGCTCCATCATTGTCATATTGCTTAGCATGATCATGTAGTTGACATCGTATGTGTGGCAAAGCCACCGTTCATAATTCTTTCATACATGTCACTCATGAATCATTGCATATCCCGGTACACCGCCGGAGGCATTCATATAGAGTCATATTTTGTTCTAAGTTCTGAGTTGTAATTCATGAGTTGTAAGTAAATAAAAGTGTGATGATCATCATTTTTTAGAGCATTGTCCCAGTGAGGAAAGGATGATGGAGACTATGATTCCCCCACAAGTCGGGATGAGACTCCGGACAAAAAATAAAAAAAAAGGCCATAAAAAAAGAGAGAAAAGGCAAAAACAAAAAACAAAAAAAGAGAGAAGGGACAATGCTACTATCCTTTTACCACACTTGTGCTTCAAAGTAGCACTATGATCTTCATGATAGAGAGTCTCCTATGATATCACTTTCATATACTAGTGGGAATTTTCATTATAGAACTTGGCTTGTATATTCCAATGATGGGCGTCCTCAAAATGCCCTAGGTCTTCATGAGCAAGCGAGTTGGATGCACACCCACTTAGTTTCTTTTGTTGAGCTTTCATATGCTTATAGCTCTAGTGCATCCGTTGCATGGCAATCCCTACTCACTCACATTGATATCTATTGATGGGCATCTCCATAGCCCGTTGATACGCCTAGTTGATGTGAGACTATCTTCCCCTCTTTTTTATTCTCCACAACCACCATTCTATTCCACCTATAGTGCTATATCCATGGCTCACGCTCATGTATTGCGTGAAGATTGAAAAAGTTTTGAAAATGTTAAAGTATGAAACAATTGCTTGGCTTGTCATCGGGTTGTGCATGATTTAAATACTTTGTGTGGGGAAGATAGAGCATAGCCGCACTATATGATTTTGTAGGGATAACTTTCTTTGGCCATGTTATTTTGAGAAGACATGATTGCTTTGTTAGTATGCTTAAAGTATTATTATTTTTATGTCAATATGAACTTTTGTCTTGAATCTTTCGGATCTGAATATTCATACCACAATTAAGAAGAATTATATTGAAATTATGACAACTAGCATTCCACATCAAAAATTATCCTTTTTATCATTTACCTACTCGAGGACGAACAGGAATTAAGCTTGGGGATGCTTGGTACGTCTCCAACGTATCTATAATTTTTGATTGCTCCATGCTATATTATCTACTCTTTTGGGCGATATTGGGCTTTATTATCCACTTTTATATTATTTTTGGGACTAACCTATTAACCGGAGGCCCAACCCAGATTTGCTGTTTTATGCCTATTTCAGTGTTTCGAGGAAAAGGAATATTAGACGGAGTCGAAATGGAACGAAATCAACTGGAGAAGTTATTTTTGGAAGGAAAGCCGCCGGATAGACTTGGACTCTACGTCAGAAGATACGGGAGCTGGCCACGAGGGTGTGGGGCGCGCCCACCCCCCTAGGGCGCGCTCCCCTGCCTCGTGGGGGCCCCGAAGCTCCACCGACGTACCCATTGCACCCATATATACCTACGTATCGTAAAACTTCCAGAACAGAAGATAGATCGGGAGTTCCGCCGGCGCAAGCATCTGTAGCCACCAAAAACCTCTCGGGAGCCCGTTCCGGCACCCTGCCAGAGGGGGAATCCATCACCTGTGGCCATCTTCATCATCCCGGCGCTCTCCATGACGAGGAGGGAGTAGTTCACCCTCGGGGCTGAGGGTATGTACCAGTAGCTATGTGTTTGATCTCTCTCTCTCTCGTGTTATCGACATCACACGATCTTGATGTATCGCGAGCTTTGCTATTATAGTTGGATCCTATGATGTTTCTCCCCCTCTACTCTCTTGTGAAGAATTGAGTTTCCCTCTTGAAGTTATCTTATTGGATTGAGTCTTTATGATGAGAACACTTGATGTATGTCTTGCCGTGTTTATCTGTGGTGACAATGGGATATCACGTGCCACTTGATGTATGTTTTGGTGACCAACTTGCGGGTTCCGCCCATGAACCTATGCATAGGGGCTGGCACACGTTTTCTTGATTCTCCGGTAGAAACGTTGGGGCACTCTTTGAAGTAATATGTGTTGGTTGAATGAATCTGAGATTGTGTGATGCATATCGTATAATCGCCCACGGATACTTGAGGTGACAATGGAGTATCTAGGTGACATTAGGGTTTTGGTTGATTTGTGTCTTAAGGTTTTATTCTAGTATGAACTCTTTAATAGATCGATCCAAAAGAATAACTTTGAGGTGGTTTCGTACCCTACCATAATCTCTTCGTTTGTTCTCCGCTATTAGTGGCTTTGGAGTGACTCTTTGTTGCATGTTGAGGGCTTGTTATATGATCTATCTATGTTATTATTGTTGAGAGAGCTTGCACTAGTGTAAGTATGAACCCTATGCCTTCTTTCCTATCATTGCAATACCGTTTAGGCTCACTTTTATCATTAGTTACCTTGCTGTTTTTTTATTTCAGATTACAAATACCTTTATCTACTATCCATATTGCACTTGTATCACCCTCTCTTCGCCGAACTAGTGCACCTATACAATTTACCATTGTATTGGGTGTGTTGGGGACACAAGAGACTCTTTGTTATTTGGTTGCAGGGTTGCTTGAGAGAGACCATCTTCATCCTACGCATCCCATAGATTGATAAACTTTAGGTCATCCACTTGAGGGAAATTTGCTACTGTCCTACAAACCTATGCACTTGCAGGCCCAATAACGTCTACAAGAAGAAGGTTGTGTAGTAGACATTACCAGTCCGCATCATTGCTACTATCATGTTTCAACTTAGTTTTCTCTAGGAACATATAAAAACATAGGGAAGCTACAATGTAAGCTATTGATCTACAACATAATTTGCAAAATACTATCAGGACTATGTTCATGATAAATTAAAGTTCAATTAATCATATTACTTAAGAACTCCCACTTAGATAGACATCCCTCTAGTCATCTAAATGATCACGTGATCCAAATCAACTAAACCATGTCCGATCATCACGTGAGATGGAGTAGTTTTCAATGGTGAACATCACTATGTTGATCATATCTACTATATGATTCACGCTCGACCTTTCGGTCTCCAGTGTTCCGAGGCAATATCTGCATATGCTAGGCTCATTAAGTTTAACCCAAGTATTCTGCGTGTGCAAAACTGGCTTGCACCCGTGATATGTGAACGTAGAGCTTATCACAACCGACCATCACATGGTGTCTCAGCACGAAGAACTGTAGCAACGGTGCATACTCAGGGAGAACACTTATACCTTGAAATTTAGTAAGGGATCATCTTATAATGCTACCGCCGTACTAAGCAAAATAAGATGCATAAAAGATAAATATCACATGCAATCCAAATATGTGACATGATATGGACATCATGAAAGTGCGTTATATCGACTAGAGGGGGGGTGAATAGGCGATTTTTATGAATTCTTCACTGAGGAATTTGCTGGTGAGGAAATTCCTAAATGAAGAACTACTTGCAGTGGAATAAGTACTCAAAAGTAAACATAGCAGAACACAAGCATAGTCATCATGATGAAATGAAGACAAGCACAAAGTACAGAAAGCGTAAGCACATGATAACACATGATGAAGACGGACAGAATGAAGAAATTGAACTGAGGAAATTGAGAAAGTCTTCAGTCAAAGTCTTCAAACAGATATGAACAAGCACACAACAACAGAGATGAGGAAATGAAAGAGTTGCTGAAATAGAACCAGTAAGCTTGGTGAAGACAATCATTTGGTAGACCAGTTCCAATTGCTGTCTCAGTTGTACGTCTGGTTGGAGCGGCTAGGTATTTAAACCAGAGGACACACAGTCCTCACCGTATTCTCCTTGAGGTAAGGTCACACAGACCTCGCCCAATCACTCAAAGTCTTCAGGTGACTTCCAAACCTTCACAGACTAGGTCACTCAGCGATCCACAATTCCTCTTGGATGCTCTAGACCATGACGCCTAACCGTCTGGAAGAAGCACAATCTTCAAAAGTAACAAGCGTCTGATCCATGCAGGATCAATATCTTCAGTGATGCTCAATCACTTTGGGTTGTAGGTGTGTTGGGTTTGGGTTTTCCTCACTTGATGATTTTCGCTCAAAGTCCTCGGAGGATGGGATGCTCTCAAATGACAAGTGTCAGTTTCTCTCGGAGCAGCCAACCAGCTAGTGGTTGTAGGGGGTGGCTATTTATAGCCTAGGGAGCAGCCCGAAATTATAAGACATAAATGCCCTTCAATGATATGACCGTTAGGTGGGTAGATATTTTGTGACAGCTGGCGCATAGCACAGCAACGGTCGGAATTTTGACTCTCAAATTCCTCAGGGCTATCATGTTCCTCACTGTGTAGGCAATCCGCACTGGTGAATTCATAACTCCTCAGTCAGAACAAATTCCTCAGAGACCAGAAGAACTTCATCTCTCCTTTGAAGAATATGACTGAATCAGTATGAGATTTCCAATGGCTTCACTCGAAGGGATTGGTAGGTGTAGGATTTTGAGTTGAGCATCACATGGAAATATTTCCTTAGTATTTCCTCGACCCCCTTTAACAGTACGGTGTTTCCTATGACTCAAGAAAGAGAAAATGAAACTACGAAAAACAAAAGTCTTCATGCTTCATGTTCCTCGAATGATTGCCAAGTCTTCAAGGTCACACAAATTTCTTCACTTTCAAAGTCTTCAGAAAGTCTTCAGAAATCCAAAGTCTTGAGTTGAAGAACTTCATTTTTAGGGGCCGACTTTCTCTATAAATATCAAACTCCTCATAGACTTATAGACCTGTGTACACTCACAAACGCATCAGTCCCTTAACCTATAAGTCTCACTACTAGAAAAACCCCTACTAATGGCGCACCTAGTATGGCTATTAATGGCGCATCTGTGGTGCGCCATTAATAGCACGCCATTAGTAATTTTTACTAATGGCGCACCACCTGGTGCGCCATTAGTATTCTGAGTACTAATGGCGCACCATGTAGTGCGCCATTAGTAAAGCCCACGGCGCCATTAGTATCTGGTATACTAATGGCGCACCACATAGAAGTGCGCCATTAGTATCTGGTATACTAATGGCGCACCACATAGAAGTGCGCCATTAGTAACATTTTTTTTCAAATTTTTTTTTAAATTTTTTTTCAAATTTTTTTTAAAAAAAATTTTTAAATTTTTTTTTCAATTTTTCTTAATCTCAGTTCACTATGGCTTAATCTCGGGTCAATATGCTTAATCTCCGGTCAAATCACACTCCGTGGTCAAACTTTCCAAAAGGTCACCCATCCTCACACTACTCCAGCCCAAGCACGCTTAACTTCAGAGTTCTATCCAACCCCAGCAACAGCTCACTTCACAGGCACTTGTTGATATATCTAGCATATCAATCCTGTTATACCTTATTGATGTCTAGGACTTTGTTCATGTTCATGACTATGATGAAATTTTGAAAATATTTCAAACTTCTCGATCATATTACGTATCATTTTTTGAAAAAAAATTCAAAAAAAAAATTCAAAACCAATTTTTTTTCTATTACTAGTGGCGCACCACATCAACGGTGCGCCACTAGTAAGTTTGAAATTTTTTGAATTTTTTTGCCGCTAGATCTTGAATGCCCCGTAACTTTTTTTCTGTTAGGTTTTTGGGGATTTTGAAAATGTTTAACGGGTTCCCCAGTTAAATTTGGATGTAACTTTTCGAGTAGATGATTTTTCATATAAAAACTTTTTCATCCGAAAGTTAATATGCAAAAGTTATGCCCATTTTTACAAATTTCTAGAGATTTTGCAAATGAAGTCGAAATTCATATTTGCAAATTTTCCCAACAACTAGACCACATATCACATGGGAAACTTATTTTCTTTTATTTTTTGACATTTTCATCATTTTCTTTTATTTTTTTAAAACTGAAAAGCGATCCACGGGGTTGCATGCGGGGGAAGGTGGCCAAGTTACTACTGGCGCACCGTGGGGTGGTGCGCCATTACTAGTTCAACTAGTAATGGCGCACCACTCCCACGGTGCGCCATTAGTAGTTCTGAAAAAATAATAAAAAAATGTTATTTTTTTTTGAAAAAAACTTAGTAATGGCGCACCAGTGGAAAGTGCGCCATTACTAGTTAAACTTAGTAATGGCGCACTGAGACATGGTGCGCCATTAGTAACAAAAATTTTTTATTTATTTTTACTTTTTTCAAAACTACTAATGGCGCACGACGGTTGTGGTGCGCCATTACTATGTCAATTAGTAATGGCGCACTATGCATCGGTGCGCCATTAGTAACAAAAATTTTTTTTTATGTTTTTTTTCAAAACTACTAATGGCGCACCCCACACTAGGTGCCATTATTAGTAATATTACTAATGGCGCACCGAGACATGGTGCGCCATTAGAATATAGTAATGGCGCACCACATCACAGGTGCGCCATTAGTAGCCATTCCATCTATAGCCCTTTTTGTAGTAGTGTCTTCAATACACCAAAATCACTAAGGGGCAGTAGATGCACTTACAATCTCCCCCTTTTTGGTGATTGATGACAATATAGGTTAAGTTTTCAACGGGGATAAACATATGAACTGTAAATACTGATATTGAGGAATTTGATTGCAAGATATAGAAGAACTCCCCCTGAAGATGTGCATAGTGAGGAATTTGCTTTAGAAGCAATGCACACTTGAAGAGTATAATCATGGAGATCTCCCCCTATATCTTGTAATTCATACAAGCATTTGACATATAGTATGAAGAATTTGAAATGCATGATGAAATATGGTGACCGATGTAATTCAGCATGCGTGCATTAACATTAATAAGGAATAAGCATGCAGAAGAACTCAGCAAAAGTATCAGGCCACCAAAGAGTTTAAGTTTACAACTCGATCCAGCAAAGTCATCAAAAGAACGAGAGTTGTAACTTAGCAAAAAAACGCCCATATAAGATAGACCCGCTTGAAGACTAACTCAAATTTCTCCCCCTTTGTCATCGAATGACCAAAAGGGTTGAAATGAGGACTAACGCCCCTGAAGAATATCATGATGATGGAGGAGCGCCAGCGTTGTTGGGGTCTTGTGTCGTTGTAGGGCCTGCCGCAGTGTCGTCCAAGTCTTCATACTCGTCCGTGTTGCATGATGAAGAATATGAACTGGCGACCAAGGAAGGAACCTTGACCTTCTTGTATTTCTTCGGTGGAGGAGCAGACCAGTCAAAATCTTCCTTGAAACCCATTTACTTCAGATCTTCTTCACCATAGAGATGTGACAGATAGCCCAGGTGCGATCGAAGACTTCATGGAGGTAGTAATGGTTTTTCTTCACTGCATTATGTGTAGCAGTCATGTTGTGAAGAATAGAGCCAAACTGACGCTTAACCCATTGTGGTTTCGATCCACCTTCTGGTGAAGACTAAGAAGCAGCTCACGGTCAGTCATCACACGAGGAGCAGTGGCTTGAGGATTTGGCTTGGATGCATTGGCGGCAGAATCATGAGTGGCAGAGTCATCATTGGTGGAATAAGATGCAGCTTTGCGGAACTGACCATCCAATGGACGAATACCTTCATCGATAACAGCTGGTGCCTTGCCCTTCTCATCAGCTGAGGAATATGTCCGCTTGAGGACTTCAATCGGTGGCAAGTAGCTGAGGTGATTCTGAAAGTCAGCTTTGTAGTTGAGTGAAGACCTTGTTCTGAGGAATCTCATGATCCAAGGAGCATAAGGCTTCAGCTCAAACGGAGAAAGTGCAACATTTTCCAGAGTCCTCATGAAGAAATCATGATAATTGAAAGGGATGCCATGCATGATGTTGAATAGCATATTCTTCATGATGCCAACAATGTCCTCATCAGATGAGTCATGGCCTTTGATAGGACTCATAGTCTTCGTCAGAATGCGATAGACGGTTCTTGGCACATACAGCAATTCCTTCAACCTGTGTGTAGCCTTGAGCTACAAGTCGTGCCTTATTCCTTACCACAAGGCCATTTTCATCTTGCTTGTTGAGATAGATCCACTTTGTGCCAATGATGTTGTGCTTGCGAGGATCTGGATGTTTGACTAGTTCCCAGACATTGTTGAGCATGAACTGATGTAATTCTTCTTCCATAGCTTGAATCCACTCAGGCTCCAGAAATGCTTCATCTACCTTAGTGGGCTCTGTGATAGAGACAAAAGCAAAGTTCCCACAAAAGTTAGACAAATGTGAAGCTTTTGAGCGTGTGAGAGGACCTGGTGCTTCAATGTCATCTGTGATCATCTCAACTTGCACTTCGTTTGCAATGCGAGGATGAGCGGGTTGTCTTCGAGGAATTTGATCCGCATTTTCTTCAGGAGCATTTTCCTCAGCACCATTTTCTTCAGGTGCCCCAGCTCAACGTACTTCACGTTTTGGAATGAATTCGTCAGCAGATTCTTCGGTAGGAATTACATCCTTAGTAGCCTTGACCTTGATAGATTCCTCAGGTGATGGTTCATCTAACACAGAAGGTAGGTGCTCTCTTTGCGAGCCATTAGTTTCATCGAACCGCACATCTACAGTTTCAACAACCTTGTGGAGAATGTTGTTGAAGACTTTGTAGGTGTGCGAGTCCTTTCCGTAACCAAGCATAAAACCCTCATGTGCTTTCGGTGCAAATTTAGAATTGTGATGAGGATGTCTAATCCAGCATTTAGCACCGAAGACTTTGAAGTAACTCACATTGGGTTTCTTGTCAGTGAGGAGTTCATAAGCAGTCTTCTTGAAGAATTTGTGAAGATATACTCTGTTGATGATGTGACACGCAGTATCAATTGTCTCAATCCAGAAACGATGAGGCGTCTTGTATTCATCAAGCATAGTGCGAGCCATCTCAACAAGAGTTCTGTTCTTGCGCTCCACGACGCCATTCTGCTGAGGAGTATAAGGAGCAGATAACTCATGAGTAATACCAAGTTCATAAAGATAATCATCAAGACCAGAAATCTTGAACTCGGTCCCATTGTCACTTCTGATGTGCTTCATCTTCACACCAAAGTTGGTTGAAGCCCTCGAGGAAAATCGTTTCAAGACTTCCTGCACCTCATGTTTGTAAGTGACAATGTGCACCCATGTGTAACGAGAATAATCATCAACAATAACAAAGCCATATAGAGATGCATCATTTGTAATAGCAGAATAATGATTACGACCAAAGAGATCCATGTGAAGCAATTCAAATGGTTGAGAGGTAGTCATGATAGTCTTCGCTTGATGCTTGGCCTTTGTCATCTTTCTAGCTTCACAGGCTCCGCATAAGTGATCCTTGAAGAATTTGACATTCTCAATGCCAATGGCATGCTTCTTCTTCGCAAGCGTGTGCAAATTCCTCATGCCAGCATGACCAAGTCGTCGATGCCATAGCCAGGCTTCTGAAGCTTTTGCAAGTAGGCATACGGCCGGTTGTGGTCCTGTAGAGAAATCAACAATGTACAAGTCTCCTCTCCTAAAGCCTTCGAAGACCTTGGAATTGTCAGCTTCCATGATCACAACACAACGATATTTGCCAAAGACAACAACCATATCAATATCACAAAGCATCAAGACAAACATGAGGTTGTATCCTAAGGACTCGACAAGCATGACTTTGTCCATGTGTCGATCCTTTGAGATTGCAACCTTACCTAGACCCAATACCTGACTTTCGCCTTTGTCAGCGAAGATGATATGCTTCAGATGCGATGGTGATAAAGGAGCATCCATCAATAGATTCTTGTCACCAGTCATGTGATTCGTACATCCACTATTGAGAGGACCCACTCATTGGCTTTGGGTTGATCATCCTGTATATGAATTAGTGCAACTTACGAACTCATATACTTCATCAATGAAGAATATGACATCAATATCATCAGATCAATTTCATCAAGCAATAGAACAGATAGAACAGTATGAGGACGTGAGAAATGAAGGTTCATTTCTTCATGATTAGCCTGCGTCCTTTAAGGCAATGTTTAGGTCTCCAGCAAATTCTTCAGACGTTTTGAGCACGTCTGGAGACCTGACCCTGCATAAGAGATTAGTTCTTTTTCTTCACCACCCATATCTGAAGGGATGGCAAAGAATTCATCACTCTGCGAGCACCATATGAGAAAGGTGGCATAGAAGCCAGCCCACTTCGTTACACATAAGAGGGGTTAGGATAAGCATATGAATAAGTAGAGAAATTCTTCGAGGACTTATGAACATAATGATGAGAAGAATAATGCTCATATTCATAGCCCTTAGCTCTACCCTGTGAAACAGAAGGGTTAGCACGATGATGATCATATGAGGACTTTGATCCTTTTGAGGAATTTGGTCCGTATGAGGACTTGGATCCATATGAAGAATTTGGTCCATATGAAGAATTTGATCTTGGGTTCCTATTCTTCACAGGTGGTGTCATGAGGACATTCACCTGAAGACTTTCAAGGCAACTTTTGGGAACCCAGATTTTCTTCATAGGGGAACCTTTCCTGCAGTTAGTGCCAACATATCTAGCAAATACTTCACCATTCTGATTTTTGAACAGCTTATAGTTGGAGTTAAATGACTCATCAGAAGAATGAGGAGATTCACATGAAAAGCAAGATAAATTGGATGGATCAACTGGAGGTCTCTTTGCAGCAACCCATGAGGTTTTGGGGTACTGCTCAGGCTTCCAATATGTTCCATCAGCATTGAGTTTCCTATCAAAGGCAATACCCTCTTTCCTAGGGTTCCTGTTGAGGATCTGCTTTTTAAGCACATCACAAAAAGTCTGATGCCCTTTGAGGCTTTTGTACATGCATCATGTACAATTCCTTCAGCCCTGCATCATCAGTGATACTAGCAATGTCCTCAGATGAGGAATTAGTGATAGCAGAGACATGTGAAGAAATTGTAGCATTAGAAGCATTTGAACATTCAGGTGAAGAATTAGCAAATTCACGTTCAATGCACTTCAGACATGGTGGAACAAATTCTTCCTGAGTAGCGCTGATTTGTTGAGTAAGTAATGAATCACGCTCCTTCTGAAGATCTTCATAACTCACTCTTAGCTTCTCAAGATCTTGCTTTCTTTGAAGAAATTCATAAGAAAGCTTCTCGTGATCCGATAAGAGAGTGGTATGATGACCTTGAAGGTTGTCAAACTTGGACTGAAGTCTCTGAAGATTTTCAGTCAAGGTTTTAGTGCGATCCATTTGTTCACCCAACATATCATCACTTTCGTCTAGCCTTTTTTGAACCTTTTCAATAGCCTTTTGTTGTTTCACAGCAATCTTAGCAAGTTTAGAGTAGCTGGGCTTGAGGTTTTCATCAGATTCAGCCTCACTAGATTCAGAGGAGGAGTATTTAGTTACCTTGGCACCCTTTGCCATGAAGCAATAGGTGGGAGCGTAGTCATCATTGCCTTCATCGGCTTTGTTGGTGAAGCCATTTTCTTCAGAGTTGAAGATAGACTTGTCGATTTAATGCAGATGGCGAGGGCTAGGCTCGCCACACCAGACTCGGACTCCTGAGATGCCTCCTCGTCCTCATGTTCCTCAGATTCAGCCTCAGAGTCCATTTCGTTGCCAATGAATGCCCGAGCCTTCTTGGAGCTGCTCTTCTTGTGAGATGAAGACTTCGAGGATTTTGATGATGAAGACTTTGAAGATTTCTTCTTATTCTTTGCGTCATCAGAACTGTAGTCCTTGTATTTCTTCTTCTTTAATTCCTTATCCCACTGAGGACAATCTTGAATGTAGTGACCAGGTTTCTTGCATTTGTGGCATAGCCTCTTCTTGTAGTCACTGGATGAGGAATCATTGCTCCTTGAGGATTTTCCAAAGCGACCACGTCTTGAGAACTTCTGAAATTTCTTCACGAGCAAAGGCTAGTTCTGGCTCGATTCTTCAGATCACCAAGGCTGCTAGCGTAGTCTTCATCTTCGCACTCGAGACTGCCTTGGCCTGCAGAGCACGTGGTCTGCCATAGCTCGAACCATAGAGATATCTCTTCTCAGCAAGCTGGAACTCATGAGTATTTAGCCTCTCGAGGATATCAGCGGGATCAAGTGACTTGTAATCAGCACGTTCTTGAATCATCAGTGCCTGAGTATCAAATAAAGAATCAAGCGATCTCAGCAATTTCTTCACCACCTCATGGTCGGTGATGTCAGTGGCGCCAAGCACTTGAAGCTCATTTGATATGTTAGTGAGGCGATCAAAGGTTTGCTGAACATTTTCATTGTCGAGTCTTTTGAAGCGGTTGAAGAGATTGTGAAGAACATCAACACGAGAGTCACGTTGAGTTGAGACTCCTTCATTCACTTTGGACAGCCTATCCCAGATAAGCTTAGCAGTTTCCAAAGCACTCACTCTTCCATATTGACCTTTGCTCAGATGGCCATATATGATATTCTTCGCTTGAGAATCGAGTTGCTTGAATCTCTTCACATCAGTAGCGTTCAGAGAAGGTGTGACTAAGGGAACACCATTTTCCACAACATACCAGAGATCGTTATCAATTGCCTCAAGATGCCTTAATATATTGCTGCTTCCATTTAGCTAATAACTTCTTAAGATCATATCTATCTTTGCAAGCAAAGATAGCTCTAGCAGCTTCCTCTTCCATAACATAACCCTCAGGAACAATAGGCAATTCATAATCAGGGGGAGAACTTTCATCATCACTATCATCAATAATAGCATCTTCAATAATTTCATTCTCTCTAACCCTAGCAAGTTGTTCATCAAGAAATTCACCTAATGGCAAAGTAGTATAACGCATGTAAGTAGTTTCATCATAAATATCATGCATAGCGTATGGCATCATCAATAACATGCGACATATCAGAATTCATAGCAGTAGCAGGTTTAGGTGTCGCAAGCTTACTCAAAATGTATGAGAATCTAGTGCAGAACTAGATGGCAGTTCCTTACCTCCCCTCGTAGTTGAGGGAAAAATCTTGGTTCTTTCGTCTTTCAAGTTCCTCATAGTGATCAGCAGATATAAATCCCAAGTGACTCAAAGAATAGAGCTATGCTCCCTGGCAACGGCGCCAGAAATTAGTCTTGATAACCCACAAGTGTAGGGGATCGCAACAACTTTCGAGGGTAGAGTATTCAACCCAAATTTATTGATTCGACACAAGGTGAGCCAAAGAATATTCTTAAGTATTAGCAGTTGAGTTGTCAATTCAACCACACCTGGATAACTTAATATCTGCAGCAAAGTATTTAGTAGAAAAGTAGTATGATAGTAATGGTAACAGTGGCAAAAGTAAAGATAGCAGTTTTGTAGTAGTTGTAACAGTAGCAACGGAAAAGTAAATAAGCGGAGCACAATATGTGAAAAGCTCATAGGCATTGGATCAGTGATGGATAATTATGTCGGATGCGATTCCTCATGTAATAGCTATAACATAGGGTGACACAGAAATAGTTCCAGTTCATCAATGTAATGTAGGCATGTATTCCGAATATAGTCATACGTGCTTATGGAAAAGAACTTGCATGACATCTTTTGTCCTACCCTCCCGTGGCAGCGGGGTCCTAGTGGAAACTAAGGGATATTAAGGCCTCCTTTTAATAGAGAACCGAACAAAGCATTAGCACATAGTGAATACATGAACTCCTCAAACTATGGTCATCACCGAGAAGTATCCCGATTATTGTCACTTCGGGTTGTCGGATCATAACACATAATAGGTGACTATAGACTTGCAAGATAGGATCAAGAACACACATATATTCATGAAAACATAATAGGTTCAGATCTGAAATCATGGCAATCGGGCCCTAGTGACAAGCATTAAGCATAGCAAAGTCATAGCAACATCAATCTCAGAATATAATGGATACTACGGATCAAACCCTAACAAAACTAACTTGATTACATGGTAAATCTCATCCAACCCATCACCGTCCAGCAAGCCTACGATGGAATTACTCACGCACGGCGGTGAGCATCATGAAATTGGTGATGGAGGATGGTTGACAATGACGACGTCGACGAATCCCCCTCTCCGGAGCCCCGAACGGACTCCAGATCAGCCCTCCCGATTAGGGCTTGGCGGCGGCTCCATATCGTAAAACGCGATGAAACTTTCTCTCTGATTTTTTTCTCCGTGAAACAGAATATATGGAGTTGGAGTTGAGGTCGGTGGAGCCTCAGGGGGCCCACGAGACAGGGGGCGCGCCCAGGGGGTGAGAGCGCCCCCCACCCTCGTGGACAGGGTGTGGGCCCCCTGGTCTTGATTCTTTTGCCAGTATTTTTTATATTTTCCAAAACTTTTCTCTGTGGATTTTCAAGTCATTCCGAGAACTTTTGTTTTCTACACATAAAACAACGTCATGGCAATTCTGCTGAAAACAGCGTCAGTCCGGGTTAGTTTCATTCAAATCATGCAAGTTAGAGTCCAAAACAAGGGCAAAAGTGTTTGGAAAAGTAGATACGTTGGAGACGTATCACCCACTACCGAGTACCACCTAATGGACACTTTCTTTGCCGTCCGCTAGCAGATGGCAAAGAAAGTGGCCAAACTAACGTCTGTTAGCTAGGATCTTTGCCGTCTGCTAGCAGACGGCAAAGAAACGTGTCCTAACTAAAATCCATCGACGCCCACCCGCGCCCCATCTCTCTGTCCCCTCTCTCTCTCCACCCGCCCGACCGCCGTCAGCCGCGCCACCCGCCCTCGTCTTTGCCGGGCGCCCACGCCACCCGTCGCCACGCCGCCCAAAGAGCCCGGTGACCCCATTCCCGGCCACGCGCCATCCGTCGTCACACAAGGCTGCCCAGCCAGCCCGTGCCGAGCCGCCGCCCCACGTCACCCACGTCGTCACGGCACCCCCTCCTCCACCCCGGCGGCCCCCGTGCCCCTCTGCTCCACCATCGCGGCTGCTCCGGTGCCCCCTCCTCCACCCGGCGACCCCGGCGCCCCTCTACTCCACCACCGCGGTCGCCCCACCGCTCCGGCGCCCCCTCCTCCACCCGGCCGCCCCAGCGCCCCTCTCCTCCACCACCGCGGCCGCCCCACCCCTCCGGCGCCCTCTCCTCCACCCGGTGAGACCTCTTGTATTTTTTTCTGTTTTTATTTCTATATTTTAAGTTTAGTTTAGGTTTACTTTAGTTTGGGTTTAGAGCAGAGAGCCTTATATTGCAGTGCAAGAATTGATTATGATAGCTCATCCAGACTTGGAATAGAACCTGATAGCTAGGTTGACTCTGCTAGCTTGCTGATACACACCAGTAGCTCAAGATGCGTAGCTTGCTACTGAAATGCGGTGCTGGTGCACTGATGTGAAGCATGGTGTATAATCCAGCTGCTGATCACACCTGAGTATGCGGTCCTGGCAAGTGGTAACATCATTGTTGAGGTGTCTGTGCCTCAAACTCGTAAGTTAGTTGCGTTTCCTGTGATCATAGATGAGCAAGTATAAGATTGCAGTATGGTTATAATGTCTTACCCCAGCTTGCTTTTACATACCTTTTCTGTAATAGGATCCTATGGTAATGTGATGTGGTACTTGTTCTGATTTGCATACAAAGTAAATTGACTTTAGGACACTACCCTTAGTTTCTGATTTGAGGTATGTTTGTTTGCTTGGTGTGTGGCACCTAGAGCCACATAAAATATGGTGCAACTATGATTCTTGCCACAAGTATTCCAATGTGATCACACCACAAGGAACTTTAGGTTTAGTTTTGGTTAAGAAGAAAGAAGAAAGATGAAAAAAATAAGAAGAAGAAGATAATTAAAGAGGAGGAAAAAGAAGTGTATTTTTTCTCCTATTTTTATATTACTATGCTCTTTTTTCAACATTTTCAGTCTTCTTTCACGTCTAAAGAAATCCCTAGTTTTGAAGGGTGCCAATTGCCATTGCCAACTAACCTACTAAATTAATTAAGTGTTGTTGATGTTGTTGAGCACAAGTGCATTGCTTTTTTTTCTCAGTTTCTTTCATGTCTAGAAACTTGGCTCTATGTTTATAGATATGCTTCTAGATACTAATTGGTCTCTTCTGCTGCTTATTAGAGATGGAGGGAGGCCGTCACCGCAGGCTCTGCTCTGCCACACCGGAGTATGAGTTGGATGCTTTCGACTTCTTCAGTATCATACTTGGGACTTCCTCCAAGAGGCAGGTATATAAAAGGATAGATCTCCCCTTCACCCATATCATTATGATAACTCTGCTGTTTGCTACAGCACTCCTTGTCCCAAACTGTAGAGGCTGCCTGGCACTTTTATGACGATGCTGGACGGCCATCGGCCAAAGAATGTGAAGCCGCGACAGGACGGCAGCGGGCTTCGCAGGCGTTGGGACGTGGAGTTGGTGATCAAGTACGACCACATGTACCTATGTCGTGGCTGGGAGCAGTTCTACCGTGCCTATGACCTGCGGCACGGGTACTTCCTTCTCTTCAGGTATGACGGCGATGCCATGCTCACCGTGAAGGTGTTCAACACGACTATGTGTCGCATGCGCTACCAGGACGACGATGATGCCAGTACGTTCTGCCTCTTTTTCCTCTACATTTTGCTTTGTCTCACATCGATTGTTAACGGTCATTGTAGCATTTGGTCAGGCAATGGGAGCAGCAGCAGGCACTCTGGCTACAGCCAAAGCAGCAGCGACTTTGGCTGCAACAAAAGCAGCAGCGAGGATGATCCGGAATGGAGTGGGGAAGAAGAGGAGTAGAGTGGGGATGAGGAGGTGCAGGCTGACGATGGGCAACAGATGGTGGTGGCTGAGGATGATGTAGCGATGGTGGTGGCTGACGATGGGCAAGAGATGGTGGTGGCTGAGGATGACCTAGCGATGGTGCTGCCTGAAGATGGCCTCGCGATGGTGGTGGTGCCTGACAATGACCTCACGATGGTGGTGGCGCCGGCGATCCCACAGCCCGGCGACATGACCATTCCAATTGTGGTAGAAGACTACATCCCACTGCCTCCACCGCCTCGTCGCTCTTAGCGCATCAGGACGAGGAAGGAGGAGGAGAAGTAGAATGAGGAGTGAACTATGTCAGGTATGTCAGATCTCCAGAATGATCTATATATGCTTAGCTTTGTTTCCTCCGAAATGACATAAGTTAGCTCTAATATGCTAAGTTATCTCTAATATGCTAGTTTCCTAGGTTTGCTCAATAATGACATACACATGGCTTACTTGTGTAAAAAATGGCATAATTATGCTTATTTAACTAAAAAATGGCATAATTAGTTAAGTTAGCTCCAAAATGACCCATTTAACCTAGGTTAGCTCCAATAAGATCCATTTTACCTTGGTTAGCTCCAAAAATACCAAGTTTACCTAGGTTAGCTCCAATTTGATCCATTTTAGCTAGGTTACCTCCAAGCTGACCTAGTTTACCTAGGTTAGCTCGAAAATGATCAAGTTTACCTAGGTTAGCTCCAATATGATCCATTTTACCTAGGTTAGCTCCAAATGACCAAGTTTACCTAGGTTAGCTCCAAATGACCAAGTTTACCTAGGTTAGCTCCAATATGATCCATTTTAGCTAGGTTAGCTCCAAAATGACCTAGTTTACCTAGGTTAGCTCTAAAATGACCAAGTTTACATAGGTTAGCTCCAAAATGACATGGTTTACCTAGGTTAGCTCCAAAATGACCAAGGTGGCATAATATGCTTAGTTCACTCAAAGATGGCATAATTAGCTAGGTTAGCTCCATTTTACCTAAGTATGCTTACTTCTTATTCCAGTCTTCATGTTCTTTTTCTTCTTCTAACTTTCTTGTTTCCCATTTTGTAGATCTCATTTAATTCACAGAAGCTTGCATGGATGGAGTGCTTCTTTTCCCTTTCTGCTTTTATTTTGTATCGATGAACTTGCATGGATGGAACTTGTTTTTTTTTCTTTTCGGGGATGGAACTTGTTATATGGATGGATGGACAACGGCGTTGGATGAACAATGTGAAACTTTTGTAATATGTATGGATGGAACTATGTGTAGGTTATGTATGTATATATGATGAAACTTGTGTGTTGGATATGTCTTTTGTGAAATTTGTGTGTTGAAACTTGTGTGTTCAAATTGAATGAATTTAAGAAAAAACAGAAAAAACAGGGGCTATACATGATCTTTGCCGTCCGCTGGCGGACGGCAAAGAAATTTGCCATCTGCCAGCAGACGGCAAAGATGCCACGTGGCAGCTCCCTGTACAACCTCGGGGCTGTCCTATTTTGTTACTTTGACGTCCGCTGGCTGACGGCAAGGTGCAATAGTATTTGCCTTCCGCCAGCTTACGGCAAAGCTCACCGTTAGCCCCCTAACGGTCAGACGTTGTCACATGTGCCGTCTAGGACCTTCGCCGTCAGCCGGCTAACGGCAAAGACCGTTTCATCTTTGCCTTTCGCCAGCTGACGGCAAAGAAGCCATTGCCGTAGCCTATTCAGCCGGACCTGTTGCCGTCAGCTGATCGACGGCAAAGGTCTTTGCCGTCCGCCTTGTATGCCTTTGTCGTCCGCCATGGCAGACGACAAAGAAGCTGATTCCAGTAGTGGCAGTAGGTTTCCACCAAGAAGGAGAGATGGGGAAGGAAGGAGAGGGAGAGAGGGAGAAGGAAAGGGGGGCGCCGCCCCCCTTCCCTTGTCCTATTCGGACTCAAGGGGGGTAGCCAGCCCTCCTGTGGCCCTCCTCTGTCTCCACTAAGGCCCATCGAGGCCCACTAGTTCCCCCGGGGGGTTCCGGTAACCCTCCGACACTCCGGTTTTATCTGGAACACTTCCGGTGTCCGAGCATAGCCGTCCAATATATCAATGTTTATTTCTCAACCATTTCGAGACTCCTCGTCATGTCCGTGATCACATCCGGGACTCCAAATAACCTTCGGTACGTCATATCACAAACTCATAATACCAATCATCATCGAATGTTAAGCGTGCGGACCCTACGGGTTCAAGAACTATGTATACATGACCGAGACACATCTCCGGTCAATAACCAATAGCGGAACCTGGATGCTCATATTGGTTCCTACATATTCTACGAAGATCTTTATCGGTCAAACCGCATAACAACATACGTTGTTCCCTTTGTCATCGGTATGTTACTTGCCCGAGATTTGATCGTCGATATCATCATACCTAGTTCAATCTCGTTACCGGCAAGTCTCTTTACTCATTCCGTAATACTTCATCCTGCAACTAACTCATTAGTCACATTGCTTGCAAGGCTTCTAGTGATGAGCATTACCGAGACGGCCCAAAGATACCTCTCCAAAACACGGAGTGACAAATCCTAATCTCGATCTATGCCAAGCCAACAAACACCTTCGGAGACACCTGTAGAGCACCTTTATAATCACTCATTTACGTTGTGACGTTTGGTAGCACACAAAGTGTTCCTCCGGTATTCGGGAGTTGCATAATCTCATAGTTTGAGGAACTTGTATAAGTTACGAAGAAAACAGTAGCAATGAAACTGACACGATCATAATGCTAAGCTAACAGATGGGTCATGTCCATCACATCATTCTCCTAATGATGTGATCCCGTTCATCAAATGACAACACATGACTATGGTTAGGAAACATAACCATCTTTGATAAACGAGCTAGTCTAGTAGAGGCATACTAGGAACAATATGTTTTGTCTATGTATTCACACATGTACTAAGTTTCCGGTTAATACAACGCTAGCATGAATAATAAACATTTATCATGAAATAAGGAAATAAATAATAAATTTATTATTGCCTCTAGGGAAGAGAAACCACTATCTTGTGTACTCTACACGGCTGAACGTAAGCTCCACACATTGATTTCATTTATTTTTCTCCCCTCCCAAGGTTGCATCTGAGGCTTGGCATGCCAGCCCAGGAGCGATGCATGCTGGAACTACCCAGCATGAACTCCTGACATCCAAAAGGCCCACGATGCAGCCACTGTGATGTTTTGCTGGCTACCAAATCGGTACACATTTTATGTCTACATCCAAGTTTTCAGTTGTGTCTGTATTGCAGTGCATCACTCTAAATCCACAAACTCATTTCTGTTATCTTTATTGGATGGCGTGTGATTTTCATCTTGCAAATGCGTAAATTTGTGAAAATATAATATATTGCTAGATGTGGTGTGAAAGACTTATTAGTTCATTGGGCTATTGAACGGTAGCATCGTCTTTTTTCGAGTTAATGCAAATGCAAAGTTGATTCTCACTGCATTCTAAACTGACAAGTTGAAATAAACTACTAACACACCGCCAGCTGCTAGGACCAATGAGGCTGATAACCCAGACACAAGGCATCAAAGGTCCAGACTTCGTTAGTGCATCAAGTGTAATTTTTTTTCTTTCAAATTGGCAGGAACGCAGTGCGCATCCACAGCGAGCCAAATTGCTATGTTAAACTACTACCTGCACTGCTTGGATCAATGAGGTGGAGAAATGGGAGATAAGTTTAAAAACCTATAAACATGCAGAACAGCTTTGGAGATTGAGGAGGCTTGCAGTGCTTTAGTAATAGATTAGTGAACTCTAAGCCGCCCCCAGTTCTTTATGTTTTCCTCACCTCCCAAGGTTGCATCTGAGCTTTGGTTGTCTACTGGCAGCTTACTGCGGTATCAAAGGCAATGAAAAGCATTATGCAGTGCAAGTGCTTTCAATTCAGCCTCCTAAAGGGTCATGGATGTTCCCGTCCGTGAAAACTCCATGATGTGATCTTGCGACCAAACACACACCCACACACCCACCCATACACACAGAGTGAGAGAGAAAAAGAGCGATGGAGGCTGTGGTGACGTCTGCGGCCACCTCAGTCGTGGAGTGGATGGTGCCGAAGCTCTTTGATTCCTTGCTGGCAAAGCACAAGCTCCGGAAGAGCCTGGAGATTGACATCAACTACATCAAGAACGAGTTTGCTATGATTTCGGCCGTCATCCAGGATGATGATCTCCGCAGCGGCTGCCGTGGCGGCCGTGAAGATGTGAATATGGTGTGGATCAATATGGTGCGTGAATTGGCACACGCCATAGAGGACTGCATCGACCGCTTCATGCACCGTGTGACGGCCAACCCAGACACTGGGAAACGGTGCCAGGCTGTCCACCGGGTGAAGACGGTGAAGGCCCGGAACAAGTTTGCTGCGGAGATCCAGCTGCTCAAGAAGAGATCCGTGGATGTATTCAAGCTGAGAGACACATACAGCAACACTAGCAGCAGCACCTCCTCACCAAGGTGGTCATTGTCGTCTGAGCAGACGGACACGCCGATGGCAATTGAGGATGACGACGATGGCACCTAATCAGCAACATCCATCCCCGTGCCTGTGGGTATGGACGGTCCCCGCAATGAGCTCCTGGATCTTATCCAGCAGGAGCAGCAGCTGAAAGTGATTACCATTGTGGGGTTCCATGGTATGGGGAAGACTCTTCTTGCAAATCATGTGTACAAGGCGATTGAGAGCCAATACGAAGCAAGGGCTTGGGTCCCTTCAAGGAAACTAGGGGTAGCGGGGCAGCCGCGGATGTTCTCAAAGAGATACTCCGGCAGCTTGGCCACCTTCCCTTGCCCACCAGTGGCGGTCTCGCCCAGCTTAAGGCAAGCATCAAAGAGTGCATTGGGACCAAGAGGTAATTCAATCAATCAGATACCTGTCTCTATTGCTATACTAGCTTCATCTATCGATGTAATCCTTGTCTGACTAGTTTTCATGTTCAATTATGTACCTAGGTTCTTTTTTGTAGTTGATGACTTGCAGAAGAAAACATATTGGCATGGCATAAAGGCAGCCTTCATGGGTTTAAGCGGCAGATTTCTGGTGACGACGTCCATTCAACATGTAGCAAATACCTGCAGCAGCTCAGCTATTCATGATCATGTGTACACAATGGAAACTCTTGCCAATGAACACTCAAGACTATTGTTCTTCAAGGAAATTTTCCAAGATGATGATCTACCGCCAGATGTGGAGGAGCTCGGCTCTGCAGCGCTCAAGAAATGTGATGGTCTGCCCCTTGCTCTTGTTACCACTGCCAGATTCTTGCAAAGCACAGGTGATCCGACACCCATGAAATGGGCAAAGTTATGCGCCAACCTGGGTACACATTTGGAGAGCGATGAGCTATTTTCAAGAATGAGGAGTGTGCTTGTGCAGAGCTACACCAGCCTTGATAGCCAGGTTGCCAGGACATTCTTGTTATATTTGAGTACCTACCCAAGTGGGCGTCAATCAAGAGATCAACCCTGATAAGGAAGTGGTTAGCCGAGGATTTCACCAGGAAACATTTCAAGCAATGCCCTCGACGCCGCTACCAGCTGTTTCGATAAGCTAGTTGACCAGAGTATCATCCAACCTATTGATGCCACTGGTAACAGCACAGAGGTGAAGACATGCCATACGCATGGCATGATGCTGGAGTTTGTCATCCGCAAGTCCATGTCTGACAACTTTGTTACCTTGTTGTGTGATCAACCATCTGCTCCACCCTACCCAGTAAAATCCGTCGGCTGTCTCTTCATCATGCAAGGCCCGGAGGAGTGAATGATTTGTCTCTTTTCCGGTCACTGACTGTCTCCGGCCAGACACACCCATCAATCTTGGACTTCCGCAATTATGAACTGATGCGAATTTTGGATCTAGGAGACTATGATCATCACTTGGGTGATAGCGATCTCAAGTTGGTATGCAGCTATCTGTTGCTGCTAAGGTACCTAAGCCTCGGAGCTGCTGTTATGGCGCTGCCAAAAAATATCAAGAAGCTTCAGTTCTTGGAGACACTGGATGTAAGAAGGACAAATATAGAGATTCTGCCAACACAAGTCATGGAGTTGCCATTTTTAGTTCATCCGTTTGGGAAGTTCAAGCTGAAACAAGATGTAGGAGCCCAGAGAATGAGTAAGCTACAGGCTTGGTTGTCAGCAAATAGTAAACTGGAAACAGTACCAGGATTTGTTGTGGACAGCAACAAGAGCCAAGGATTTGCACAGCTCATTGAGCACATGAAGCATTTGACAAAGGTGAAAATATGGTATGCGTCTCACGCCGATGCCAGCAGCACAAGTACTCTCTCGAAGGCCATCAAGGGGTTCATCGAGAGAGGCACGCATTTTACAACTTCACTTGCACTCTCACTGACTCTCAGTGGAGAAGGGTCTAAGCACTGGCTAGCAAATTTAGTAGAAGGGATTTCAACTTTACCATATCTATAGAGAGAATTTACCTTCACTACCTGTGTCGGGTTATCAAGACGATGTGTTTCTTCAACAGGAGGTATATTAAGACTATGTATTTCTTCAATAGGAGGTAAATTTTAACATCTTCAGCTTTAATACCTTTCTCTTTCATTGATTTCTTTGCCTCTTGCATATCTTCAGGACTGAGAAATAGAACACCCCTCTTCTTCGGAGTTGGTTTAGGAATAGGCTCAGGAGTTGGCTCAATTGGCTCAGGAATTGGCTCAGGAAGAGTCCAATTATTTTCATTAGTCAACATAGTATTCATATTATTCAATAACAATTCAGCTTGGTCGGCTGTTCTTTCCTGAAAACACAACCAGCACAACTATCCAAGTGGTCCTTGGAAGCATCAGTTAGTCCATTATAAAAGATATCAAGTATTTCATTTTTCTTATGAGGATGATCAGGCAAAGCATTAAGTAATCGGAGAAGCCTCCCCCAAGCTTGTGGGAGACTCTCTTCTTCGATTTGCAAAAATTATACAATTCCCGCAATGCAGCTTGTTTCTTATGAGCAGGGAAATATTCAGCAGAGAAGTAATAGATCATATCCTGGGGACTACGCACACAACCAAGATCAAGAGAATTAAACCATGTCTTAGCATCACCCTTTAATGAGAAAGGAAATATTTTAAGGATATAGTAATAGCGAGATTTCTCATCATTAGTAAACAAGGTGGATATATCATTTAACTTAGTAAGGTGTGCCACTACAGTTTCAGATTCGATTGCCATAGAAAGGATCAGATTCAACTAAAGTAATTATCTCAGGATCAACAGAGAATTAATAATTCTTATCAGTATAAAAGATAGGTGAAGTAGCCAAAGCAGGGTCATATATAATTCTAGCATTCAAAGTCTTTTGTTGCAGCTTAGCTAATAATTTCTTAAGATCTGATCTATCATTGCAAGCAAGAAAATCTCTAGCAGTTTCTTCATCCATAACATAACCCTCAAATAATTTATATTTAGGGGGAGAACCTTCATCATCACTATCTTCAATATAATCAGTTTCAATAATTTCATTCTCCCTAGCTCTAGTAAGTTGTTCATCAAGAAATTCACCTAATGGCACGGTAGTATCAAGCACAGAAGTAGTTTCATCATAAGTATCATGCGTAGTAGAAGTGGCATAATCAATAACATGCGACATATCAGAATTAATAGCAGTAGCAGGTTTAGGTGTCGCTAGCTTACTCATAACAGAAGGAGAATCAAGTGCAGAGCTAGATGGCAGTTCCTTACCTCCCCTCGTAGTTGAGGGATAAATTTTAGTTCTTTGATCTTTCAAGTTCTTCATAGTGATCAGCAGATATAAATTCCAAGTGACTCAAAGAATAGAGCTATGCTCCCTGGCAATGGCTCCAGAAAATAGTCTTGATAACCCACAAATATAGGGGATCGCAACAGTTTTCAAGGGTAGTGTATTCAACCCAAATTTATTGATTCGACATAAGGGGAGCCAAAGAATATTCTCAAGTATTAGCAGTTGAGTTGTCAATTCAACCACACCTGGATAACTTAGTATCTGCAGCAAAGTATTTAGTAGCAAAGTAGTATGATAGTAATGGTAACAGTGGCAAAAGGTAACGATAGCAGTTTTGTAGTAATTGTAATAGCAGCAACGGAAAAGAAAATAAGCAAAGCACAATATGTGAAAAGCTCGTAGGCATTGGATCAGTGATGGATAATTATGTCGGACGCAATTCATCATGTAATAGTTATAACATAGGGTGACACAGAACTAGCTCCAGTTCATCAATGTAATGTAGTCATGTATTTCGAATATAGTCATACATGCTTATGGAAAAGAACTTGCATGACATCTTTTGTCCTACCCTCCCGTGGGAGCGGAGTCCTAATGGAAACTAAGGGATATTAAGGCCTCCTTTTAATAGAGTACCGGACCAAAGCATTAACACATAGTGAATACATGAACTCCTCAAACTACGGTCATCACCGAGAAGTATCCCGATTATTGTCACTTCGGGGTTGTCGGTTCATAACACATAATAGGTGACTATAGACTTGCAAGATAGGATCAAGAACTCACATATATTCATGAAAACATAATAGGTTCAGATCTGAAATCATGGCACTCGGGCCATAATGACAAGCATTAAGCATAGCAAAGTCATAGCAACATCAATCTCAGAACATAGTGGATACTAGGGATCAAACCCTAACAAAACTAACTTGATTACATGGTAAATCTCATCCAACCCATCACCGTCCAGCAAGCCTACGATGGAATTACTCACGCATCGACGATGAGCATCATGAAATTGGTGATGGAGGATGGTTGATGATGACGACGACGAATCCTCCTCTTCGAAGCCCCGAACGGACTCTAGATCAGCCCTCCCGAGAGGGTTTAGGGTTTGGCGGCGGCTCCGTATTGTAAAACGCGATGAAACTTCCTCTCTGATTTTTTTCTCCGTGAAACGAAATATATGGTGTTGGAGTTGAGGTCGGTGGAGCAGCAGGGCCCACGAGATGGGTGCGCCAGGGGAGGGGGCGCTTCACCCTCATGGACAGGGTGTGGGCCCCCTGACCTTGATTCTTTCGCTGATATTTTTTATAGTTTCGAAAAGTTATCTCCGTGGATTTGCAGGTCATTCCGAGAACTTTTGTTTCTGCACAAAAATAACACCATGGCAGTTCTGCTGGAAACAGCGTCAGTCCGGGTTAGTTCCATTCAAATCATGCAAATTAGGGTCCAAAACAAGGGCAAAAGTGTTTGGAAAAGTAGATACGTTGGAGACATATTAAACACCGCCTCAACGGTACACGTTCCTCGAGGTGTACACACGATGAATGACAGGATCATAGCATCGGTAACCTTTGGTGTCTGGAGGGTAGCCAAGGAAGACGCATCGAACGGATCGGGGTGCGAGCTTATGTGGTGTGGTGGACGCGGTGTTAGGATAACAGAGGCACCCAAAGATGCGGAGACCATCATAGGACGGTGGTGTACCAAAATGAAGGTGGTGAGCGGCGTAGTTCCCCCGAGGACGACACGGACGAATGTTAACTAAGAGGGTGGAGGTGGCGAGGGCATCGGGCCAAAACCGAGCGGGCACGTTAGAGTGAAAGAGTAATGTGCGAACGCAGTCATTAAGAGTGCGGAGAATGCGCTCAGCGCGACCGTTCTGCTGTGAAGTGTAGGGGCAAGTCAGACGGAAGATGGTGCCGTGAGAGGCGAGAAGTGTGCGAAGAGCGACATTGTCAAACTCTTTTCCGTTATCAGTTTGGAGTGCAAGTATGGGGCGACCAAACTGGGTGGTGATATAGGAATAAAAGGTGGTGAGTGTGGCTAAAGCATCGGATTTATGACAAAGAGGAAAAGTCCACACATAATGAGAATAATCATCTAAAATCACCAAGTAGTATAGATAGCCCGTGTTACTGCAACAGGAGATGTCCAAACATCACTATGAAGTAATTGAAACGGAAAAGACTCACTAAAGGGAAGACGAACGTGCATTTAAGCGATTTAGCCTCACAAGAGTGCTCACGAGCTTATTACATGAGAAAGAGAAACTCCTAAGTATCGATGCAACTGCATGCTGGAGCTAGCCCCTAGGGAAGGGCAACCACTATCTTGTGTACTCTGCACACTGGCTGAGCGTGAGCTCCACGCATGGATTTCATATTTTTCTTCCCTCCCAAGGTTGCATCTCATGCTTGGCATGCCACGCCAAGATCCAGTACAAACTTCTGAGACCCAAAAGGCCCACAAGGTGGCCACTATGATGTTTTGCTGGCTACTAAATCATAACACATTTTATTTCTACATTTGAGTTTGGCTTGTGTCTGCATTGCAGTGCTTAGTTATATGATAGTTCAGGTAAAAAAAATTGGCAACTTAAGAGGTAACTTCGGTGTATCAATGGACAGCGACCAACTCAGATATTTATATATTGTTGTAGTTGGAGTACAGTAACTTTTCACAATTTTCACCATGATTTGTTGATCAACAATCACATGACTTTCACTCTCGAGCATATGTTCTGTATTTCTTTTTCCTGTTAAAGATTGTTAAAATTATAAAAAACATCTTTTAGAAACAAGGTTTATAACATAGATTGCTCACACCACATCGTTCACATTTTGTTCCTCTTGCCGGCAGGGCAGGTCCTGGGATTTCGGGGGCCCGGGGTGAAACTATAGCCAGACGCCCCCTAACTTACATATTGAAATACTTGTAAATATATGTGTTTGTATATGTGAAATGTCCCTTGATTTTCTATCAAGATTATTCAAATTCCTTGCTTCATAAATATGTATAATAAAAAATTGTTCTTCACCAGAACTAGTACTAGATACTACAACAGATAAATTTAATGTGGATGCATGACCACTCACATTGCTATCGTCCGTCTTGATGTTAACCTTGTCTTTGTCGTCTTCTTGATCAACAATAGTTTGCTTCTCCACAACAACTATTGCTAACTCATATAGATCTCCGTTAGGGCAGAGGAGCAAACCAAATGAATGGGAGGAGATTTGAGGGATAGCCAACATCCTGTAAGTTTGTGTTTTCATCTCTAACCATAACAATCCTTTCTACTCTAGGTATTTGGGGAGAAAACCTCAATCCCAAATTCACATGTATAATCCCCCGTTATATAGAACCAAACAAAGGATTGGGTCTGTGCCTATACCAAGACATGCTAATCAGCCGTAAAACACTACTCGGGTCCAATGTAAATAAAATCAACATAATTTAGAAAAGAACATCCTAAGTTCTATTTTTTTGTAAAGAAAACTGTTTTTTTTTTCTCATTACATTTATGAAACAATTGTTTCAATACAGAACATCCAGAGATGAAATAAGGAGTAACAGTTTTCATAATAATGGTAGTAAGCTACCATGTACAATCAAATTATTTTTAAAAAAGGATGGTGATGATAAAGCTCTATGTGAAACAGCCTTTGAAGTCAAACGGGGCCAAATATATATCCAACGACTTACATGGTGAACTAAGTTACAGCCGAAAGACACCAAATTAGCATTCATGAAAATGAACTCATGCACATTCAGGAGAATCGCTTCATCATCTTCAGGAGACGAGCCCCTATACATCCAGCACCTTAGAATCCACCTTTAGCACACCAGAAATTGACAGTGCAGTGTCCAAAGGTTCCACAAGACAGACCCACTGCCGAAGCAACAGATGGTACAGCTACTTAAAAACACCAAATGCCAACCTGATACTCAAAGCACACCTCATCTCTGCGCCGGGCAAGATTAACTGGGCCGAGGCACCAACCGCCCCTGTCGACTTCTTGGGCGAAAGACACCAATGGCCACCAGTGACGACAATCTTGCATGCAGGCACTGTTTCTTCTGTATTCCTTATTTCTTTACACGAGTCCAGTCCATAACACAGTACAGCAATTGAGAAACAAAGCAGTAGTAGGAAACTTATTATTAAAGGCAACAACATTTTTCGCTTCCCATATAGTGCACACTGTCAGATTTCTCCTTTTTAGCTATAAATAAATTTTTATGTCTTGCAGCCTCCATATCTGTAATCACTTGCATATCATGATCGAAGAAGACCTCATGTGCATTCAGGAGAAACTTATCAGAAGCACTTCATTGGCCTCCCCTTGTTCTACCCCTTATCTCCTGTTGGACTTAAAAAAAACTCTTCAAAAAAGTGTCTGAAGAAACATCCAACATATTTTGAGTTTCTAGGAGTTATTTAGTTGAAACTAGCTAAATATTCATGCACTGGTACCGAAGTTGAATGCTCAATTGCTCATGCATTGCAGAGAAGTTAGCTACTACATAGAATGTATTTTTTTCCTGGGGTAAAAATGTATGATAGTTGTGTTAATTAATTTCATGACAACTTAAGAGGCAACCTCTGCCTCGAGGGAGAAGGGACATTCAGCAACTCAGATATAGATAATTTGTTGTAACTTAGTGTATATTAAGTTTTGATAATTTATTGGCATCTCCCTTTAAGTCTGTATAGCATCAATGAGCCCTCGGTGGTGGCTGGCTGGTTGCTGTTGAGCTCGCCGGTCACACCCTCATTTTTCCTTCTCCTCATTCTTTTGCCTTCCTGCTCCGCGTTGTTTCTCCTCCGCCTCCATAACTCTTTCCGATTGGATCGGGTGGAGCATCAAACGGATCCCACAGTAACACCATCCGATTGAAATCAAATGGGAAGCCGACCCGTATCACGTGTCTGACTGCTAGCTGCAGTAAAACAATGCACCGCCCCTGCAGCTTTGCAAACAGAGAGATAAGTTTAACAACTGGCAAAGCAGGTGGCCAGGCACAACACGACGGTGCATTTCCTGATGCTTGCTTGCTTAAAAGACTTCTTTTTAACTAAACCCCAAACGCGCAGTCCTCTAAGGTCGCCAGGATCGATGCAAACGTATGCTGGAGCAAGCGATTAGGGAAGGGCAACCACTATCTTGTGTACTTTGCACGCATGGATTTGATTTATTTTTCTCCCCTCCCAAGGTTGCATCTGAGGCTTGTCATGCCAGCCCAGGATCGATGCATGCTAGAACTACCCAGCACGAACTGCTGACATCCAAAAGGCCCACGAGGCAGCTACTGTGATGCTTAGCTGGCTACTAAATCGGAACACATTTTATGTCTACATTCGAGTTTTCAGTTGTGTCTGGATTGCAGTGCATCACTCCAAATCCACATTGGTATGTCACAACTAAGCTCTAGGGGGTGTCACAGCCATTGTGCTTGCAGGCCACCAACTCATTTGTGTCATCCTCCACAAATCCTCTTGATTGGACTGCGTGTGATTTTCATTTTGCAAATGTGAAAATTTGTGAATATATAATATATTGGTAGATGTGGTGTGAAAGACTTATGAGTTCATTGGGCTATTGAACGGTAGCATCGCCTTTTTCGAGTCAATGCAAATGCAAAGTTGATTCTCACTGCATGCTAAACTGACAAGTCTAAATAAACTACGAACACACCGCCAGCTGCTAGGACCGGTGAGGCTGATAACCCAGACACAAGGCGTCAAAGGTCCAGACTTCGTTAGTGCATCAAGTGTAATTTTTTTCTTTCAAATTGGCAGGAACGCAGTGCGCATCCACAGACAGCCAAATTGCCATGTTAAACTACTACCTGTACTGCTTGGATCAATGAGGTGGAGAAACGGGAGATAAGTTTAAAAACCTATAAACATGCAGAACAGCTTTGGAGACTGAGGAGGCTTGCAGTGCTTTAGTAATAGATTAGTGAACTCTAAGCCGCCCCCAGTTCTTTATGTTTTCCTCACCTCCCAAGGTTGCATCTGAGCTTTGGTTGTCTACTGGCAGCTTACTGCGGTATCAAAGGCAATGAAAAGCATTATGCAGTGCAAGTGCTTTCAATTCAGCCTCCTAAAGGGTCATGGATGTTCTCGTCCGTGAAAACTCCATGATGTGATCTTGCGACCAAACACACAACCACACACCCACCCATACACACAGAGTGAGAGAGAAAAAGAGCGATGGAGGCTGTGGTGACGTCTGCGGCCACCTCAGTCGTGGAGTGGATGGTGCCGAAGCTCTTTGATTCCTTGCTGGCAAAGCACAAGCTCCGGAAGAGCCTGGAGATTGACATCAACTACATCAAGAACGAGTTTGCTATGATTTCGGCCGTCATCCAGGATGATGATCTCCGCAGCGGCTGCCGTGGCGGCCGTGAAGATGTGAATATGGTGTGGATCAATATGGTGCGTGAATTGGCACACGCCATAGAGGACTGCATCGACCGCTTCATGCACCGTGTGACGGCCAACCCAGACACTGGGAAACGGTGCCAGGCTGTCCACCGGGTGAAGACGGTGAAGGCCCGGAACAAGTTTGCTGCGGAGATCCAGCTGCTCAAGAAGAGATCCGTGGATGTATTCAAGCTGAGAGACACATACAGCAACACTAGCAGCAGCACCTCCTCACCAAGGTGGTCATTGTCGTCTGAGCAGACGGACACGCCGATGGCAATTGAGGATGACGACGATGGCACCCAATCAGCAACATCCATCCCCGTGCCTGTGGGTATGGACGGTCCCGCAATGAGCTCCTGGATCTTATCCAGCAGGAGCAGCAGCTGAAAGTGATTACCATTGTGGGGTTCCATGGTATGGGGAAGACTCTTCTTGCAAATCATGTGTACAAGGCGATTGAGAGCCAATACGAAGCAAGGGCTTGGGTCCCTTCAAGGAAACTAGGGGGTAGCGGGGCAGCCGCGGATGTTCTCAAAGAGATACTCCGGCAGCTTGGCCACCTTCCCTTGCCCACCAGTGGCGGTCTCGCCCAGCTTAAGGCAAGCATCAAAGAGTGCATTGGGACCAAGAGGTAATTCAATCAATCAGATACCTGTCTCTATTGCTATACTAGCTTCATCTATCGATGTAATCCTTGTCTGACTAGTTTTCATGTTCAATTATGTACCTAGGTTCTTTTTGTAGTTGATGACTTGCAGAAGAAAACATATTGGCATGGCATAAAGGCAGCCTTCATGGGTTTAAGCGGCAGATTTCTGGTGACGACGTCCATTCAACATGTAGCAAATACCTGCAGCAGCTCAGCTATTCATGATCATGTGTACACAATGGAAACTCTTGCCAATGAACACTCAAGACTATTGTTCTTCAAGGAAATTTTCCAAGATGATGATCTACCGCCAGATGTGGAGGAGCTCGGCTCTGCAGCGCTCAAGAAATGTGATGGTCTGCCCCTTGCTCTTGTTACCACTGCCAGATTCTTGCAAAGCACAGGTGATCCGACACCCATGAAATGGGCAAAGTTATGCGCCAACCTGGGTACACATTTGGAGAGCGATGAGCTATTTTCAAGAATGAGGAGTGTGCTTGTGCAGAGCTACACCAGCCTTGATAGCCAGGTTGCCAGGACATTCTTGTTATATTTGAGTACCTACCCAAGTGGGCGTCCAATCAAGAGATCAACCCTGATAAGGAAGTGGTTAGCCGAGGGGATTTCACCAGGAAACATTTCAAGCAATGCCCTCGACGCCGCTACCAGCTGTTTCGATAAGCTAGTTGACCAGAGTATCATCCAACCTATTGATGCCACTGGTAACAGCACAGAGGTGAAGACATGCCATACGCATGGCATGATGCTGGAGTTTGTCATCCGCAAGTCCATGTCTGACAACTTTGTTACCTTGTTGTGTGATCAACCATCTGCTCCACCCCTACCCAGTAAAATCCGTCGGCTGTCTCTTCATCATGCAAGGCCCGGAGGAGTGAATGATTTGTCTCTTTTCCGGTCACTGACTGTCTCCGGCCAGACACACCCATCAATCTTGGACTTCCGCAATTATGAACTGATGCGAATTTTGGATCTAGGAGACTATGATCATCACTTGGGTGATAGCGATCTCAAGTTGGTATGCAGCTATCTGTTGCTGCTAAGGTACCTAAGCCTCGGAGTTGCTGTTATGGCGCTGCCAAAAATATCAAGAAGCTTCAGTTCTTGGAGACACTGGATGTAAGAAGGACAAATATAGAGATTCTGCCAACACAAGTCATGGAGTTGCCATTTTTAGTTCATCCGTTTGGGAAGTTCAAGCTGAAACAAGATGTAGGAGCCCGTAGAATGAGTAAGCTACAAGCTTGGTTGTCAGCAAATAGTAAACTGGAAACAGTACCAGGATTTGTTGTGGACAGCAACAAGAGCCAAGGATTTGCACAGCTCATTGAGCACATGAAGCATTTGACAAAGGTGAAAATATGGTATGCGTCTCACGCCGATGCCAAGAGCACAAGTACTCTCTCAAGGCCATCAAGGGGTTCATCGAGAGAGGCACGCATTTTACAACTTCACTTGCACTCTCACCGACTCTCAAAGGAGAAGGGTCTAAGCACTGGCTAGCAAATTTAGTAGAAGGGATTTCAACTTTACCATATCTATAGAGAGAATTTACCTTCACTACCTGTGTCGGGTTATCAAGACGATGTGTTTCTTCAACAGGAGGTATATTAAGACTATGTATTTCTTCAATAGGAGGTAAATTTTTAACATCTTCGGCTTTAATACCTTTTGTTTCATTGTTTTCTTTGCCTCTTGCATATCTTCAGGACTGAGAAATAGAACACCCCTCTTCTTCGGAGTTGGTTTAGGAATAGGCTCAGGAGTTGGCTCAATTGGCTCAGGAATTGGCTCAGGAAGATTCCAATTATTTTCATTAGTCAACATATTATTCATATTATTCAATAACAATTCAGCTTGGTCGGCTGTTCTTTCCCTGAAAACACAACCAGCACAACTATCCAAGTGGTCCTTGGAAGCATCAGTTAGTCCATTATAAAAGATATCAAGTATTTCATTTTTCTTATGAGGATGATCAGGCAAAGCATTAAGTAATCGGAGAAGCCTCCCCCAAGCTTGTGGGAGACTCTCTTCTTCGATTTGCAAAAAATTATACAATTCCCGCAATGCAGCTTGTTTCTTATGAGCAGGGAAATATTCAGCAGAGAAGTAATAGATCATATCCTGGGACTACGACACAACCAAGATCAAGAGAATTAAACCATGTCTTAGCATCACCCTTTAATGAGAAAGGAAATATTTTAAGGATATAGTAATAGCGAGATTTCTCATCATTAGTAAACAAGGTGGATATATCATTTAACTTAGTAAGGTGTGCCACTACAGTTTCAGATTCGGTGCCATAGAAAGGATCAGATTCAACTAAAGTAATTATCTCAGGATCAACAGAGAATTAATAATTCTTATCAGTAACAAAGATAGGTGAAGTAGCCAAAGCAGGGTCATATATAATTCTAGCATTCAAAGTCTTTTGTTGCAGCTTAGCTAATAATTTCTTAAGATCTGATCTATCATTGCAAGCAAGAAAATCTCTAGCAGTTTCTTCATCCATAACATAACCCTCAGTCAATTTATATTTAGGGGGAGAACCTTCATCATCACTATCTTCAATATAATCAGTTTCAATAATTTCATTCTCCCTAGCTCTAGTAAGTTGTTCATCAAGAAATTCACCTAATGGCACGGTAGTATCAAGCACAGAAGTAGTTTCATCATAAGTATCATGCGTAGTAGAAGTGGCATAATCAATAACATGCGACATATCAGAATTAATAGCAGTAGCAGGTTTAGGTGTCGCTAGCTTACTCATAACAGAAGGAGAATCAAGTGCAGAGCTAGATGGCAGTTCCTTACCTCCCCTCGTAGTTGAGGGATAAATTTTAGTTCTTTGATCTTTCAAGTTCTTCATAGTGATCAGCAGATATAAATCCCAAGTGACTCAAAGAATAGAGCTATGCTCCTGGCAATGGCTCCAGAAAATAGTCTTGATAACCCACAAATATAGGGGATCGCAACAGTTTTCAAGGGTAGTGTATTCAACCCAAATTTATTGATTCGACATAAGGGGAGCCAAAGAATATTCTCAAGTATTAGCAGTTGAGTTGTCAATTCAACCACACCTGGATAACTTAGTATCTGCAGCAAAGTATTTAGTAGCAAAGTAGTATGATAGTAATGGTAACAGTGGCAAAAGGTAACGATAGCAGTTTTGTAGTAATTGTAATAGCAGCAACGGAAAAGAAAATAAGCAAAGCACAATATGTGAAAAGCTCGTAGGCATTGGATCAGTGATGGATAATTATGTCGGACGCAATTCATCATGTAATAGTTATAACATAGGGTGACACAGAACTAGCTCCAGTTCATCAATGTAATGTAGTCATGTATTTCGAATATAGTCATACATGCTTATGGAAAAGAACTTGCATGACATCTTTTGTCCTACCCTCCCGTGGGAGCGGGGTCCTAATGGAAACTAAGGGATATTAAGGCCTCCTTTTAATAGAGTACCGGACCAAAGCATTAACACATAGTGAATACATGAACTCCTCAAACTACGGTCATCACCGAGAAGTATCCCGATTATTGTCACTTCGGGGTTGTCGGTTCATAACACATAATAGGTGACTATAGACTTGCAAGATAGGATCAAGAACTCACATATATTCATGAAAACATAATAGGTTCAGATCTGAAATCATGGCACTCGGGCCATAATGACAAGCATTAAGCATAGCAAAGTCATAGCAACATCAATCTCAGAACATAGTGGATACTAGGGATCAAACCCTAACAAAACTAACTTGATTACATGGTAAATCTCATCCAACCCATCACCGCCCAGCAAGCCTACGATGGAATTACTCACGCATCGACGATGAGCATCATGAAATTGGTGATGGAGGATGGTTGATGATGACGACGGCGATTTAATCCTCCTCTTCAAGCCCCGAACGGACTCTAGATCAGCCCTCCCGAGAGGGTTTAGGGTTTATGGCGGCTCCGTATTGTAAAACGCGATGAAACTTCCTCTCTGATTTTTTTCTCGGCGAAACGGAATATATGGAGTTGGAGTTGAGGTCGGTGGAGCAGCAGGGGGCCCACGAGATGGGGTGCGCCAGGGGAGGGGCGCGCTTCACCCTCATGGACAGGGTGTGGGCCCCTGACCTTGATTCTTTCGCTGATATTTTTATAGTTTCAAAAGTTATCTCCGTGGATTTGCAGGTCATTCCGAGAACTTTTGTTTCTGCACAAAAATAACACCATGGCAGTTCTGCCGAAACAGCGTCGATCCGGGTTAGTTCCATTCAAATCATGCAAATTAGGGTCCAAAACAAGGGCAAAAGTGTTTGGAAAAGTAGATACGTTGGAGACATATTAAACACCGTCTCAACGGCACACGTTCCTCGAGGTGTACACACGATGAATGACAGGATCATAGCATCGGTAACCTTTGGTGTCTGGAGGGTAGCCAAGGAAGACGCATCGAACGGATCGGGGTGCGAGCTTATGTGGTGTGGTGGACGCGGTGTTAGGATAACAGAGGCACCCAAAGATGCGGAGACCATCATAGGACGGTGGTGTACCAAAATGAAGGTGGTGAGCGGCGTAGTTCCCCCGAGGACGACACGGACGAATGTTAACTAAGAGGGTGGAGGTGGCGAGGGCATCGGGCCAAAACCGAGCGGGCACGTTAGAGTGAAAGAGTAATGTGCGAACGCAGTCATTAAGAGTGCGGAGAATGCGCTCAGCGCGACCGTTCTGCTGTGAAGTGTAGGGGCAAGTCAGACGGAAGATGGTGCCGTGAGAGGCGAGAAGTGTGCGAAGAGCGACATTGTCAAACTCTTTTTCCGTTATCAGTTTGGAGTGCAAGTATGGGGCGACCAAACTGGGTGGTGATATAGGAATAAAAGGTGGTGAGTGTGGCTAAAGCATCGGATTTATGACAAAGAGGAAAAGTCCACACATAATGAGAATAATCATCTAAAATCACCAAGTAGTATAGATAGCCCGTGTTACTGCAACAGGAGATGTCCAAACATCACTATGAAGTAATTGAAACGGAAAAGACTCACTAAAGGGAAGACGAACGTGCTTACCTAAGCGACGAGCCTCACAAGAGTGCTCGTCGAGCTTATTACATGAGAAAGAGAAACTCCTAAGTATCGATGCAACTGCATGCTGGAGCTAGCCCCTAGGGAAGGGCAACCACTATCTTGTGTACTCTGCACACTGGCTGAGCGTGAGCTCCACGCATGGATTTCATATTTTTCTTCCCTCCCAAGGTTGCATCTCATGCTTGGCATGCCACGCCAAGATCCAGTACAAACTTCTGAGACCCAAAAGGCCCACAAGGTGGCCACTATGATGTTTTGCTGGCTACTAAATCATAACACATTTTATTTCTACATTTGAGTTTGGCTTGTGTCTGCATTGCAGTGCTTAGTTATATGATAGTTCAGGTAAAAAAAATTGGCAACTTAAGAGGTAACTTCGGTGTATCAATGGACAGCGACCAACTCAGATATTTATATATTGTTGTAGTTGGAGTACAGTAACTTTTCACAATTTTCACCATGATTTGTTGATCAACAATCACATGACTTTCACTCTCGAGCATATGTTCTGTATTTCTTTTTCCTGTTAAAGATTGTTAAAATTATAAAAAACATCTTTTAGAAACAAGGTTTATAACATAGATTGCTCACACCACATCGTTCACATTTTGTTCCTCTTGCCGGCAGGGCAGGTCCTGGGATTTCGGGGGCCCGGGGTGAAACTATAGCCAGACGCCCCCTAACTTACATATTGAAATACTTGTAAATATATGTGTTTGTATATGTGAAATGTCCCTTGATTTTCTATCAAGATTATTCAAATTCCTTGCTTCATAAATATGTATAATAAAAATTGTTCTTCACCAGAACTAGTACTAGATACTACAACAGATAAATTTAATGTGGATGCATGACCACTCACATTGCTATCGTCCGTCTTGATGTTAACCTTGTCTTTGTCGTCTTCTTGATCAACAATAGTTTGCTTCTCCACAACAACTATTGCTAACTCATATAGATCTCCGTTAGGGCAGAGGAGCAAACCAAATGAATGGGAGGAGATTTGAGGGATAGCCAACATCCTGTAAGTTTGTGTTTTCATCTCTAACCATAACAATCCTTTCTACTCTAGGTATTTGGGGAGAAAACCTCAATCCCAAATTCACATGTATAATCCCCCGTTATATAGAACCAAACAAAGGATTGGGTCTGTGCCTATACCAAGACATGCTAATCAGCCGTAAAACACTACTCGGGTCCAATGTAAATAAAATCAACATAATTTAGAAAAGAACATCCTAAGTTCTATTTTTTGTAAAGAAAACTGTTTTTTTTCTCATTACATTTATGAAACAATTGTTTCAATACAGAACATCCAGAGATGAAATAAGGAGTAACAGTTTTCATAATAATGGTAGTAAGCTACCATGTACAATCAAATTATTTTTAAAAAGGATGGTGATGATAAAGCTCTATGTGAAACAGCCTTTGAAGTCAAACGGGGCCAAATATATATCCAACGACTTACATGGTGAACTAAGTTACAGCCGAAAGACACCAAATTAGCATTCATGAAAATGAACTCATGCACATTCAGGAGAATCGCTTCATCATCTTCAGGAGACGAGCCCCTATACATCCAGCACCTTAGAATCCACCTTTAGCACACCAGAAATTGACAGTGCAGTGTCCAAAGGTTCCACAAGACAGACCCACTGCCGAAGCAACAGATGGTACAGCTACTTAAAAACACCAAATGCCAACCTGATACTCAAAGCACACCTCATCTCTGCGCCGGGCAAGATTAACTGGGCCGAGGCACCAACCGCCCCTGTCGACTTCTTGGGCGAAAAGACACCAATGGCCACCAGTGACGACAATCTTGCATGCAGGCACTGTTTCTTCTGTATTCCTTATTTCTTTACACGAGTCCAGTCCATAACACAGTACAGCAATTGAGAAACAAAGCAGTAGTAGGAAACTTATTATTAAAGGCAACAACATTTTTCGCTTCCCATATAGTGCGCACACTGTCAGATTTCTCCTTTTTAGCTATAAATAAATTTTTATGTCTTGCAGCCTCCATATCTGTAATCACTTGCATATCATGATCGAAGAAGACCTCATGTGCATTCAGGAGAAACTTATCAGAAGCACTTCATTGGCCTCCCCTTGTTCTACCCTTATCTCCTGTTGGACTTAAAAAACTCTTCAAAAGTGTCTGAAGAAACATCCAACATATTTTGAGTTTCTAGGAGTTATTTAGTTGAAACTAGCTAAATATTCATGCACTGGTACCGAAGTTGAATGCTCAATTGCTCATGCATTGCAGAGAAGTTAGCTACTACATAGAATGTATTTTTTTCCTGGGGTAAAAATGTATGATAGTTGTGTTAATTAATTTCATGACAACTTAAGAGGCAACCTCTGCCTCGAGGGAGAAGGGACATTCAGCAACTCAGATATAGATAATTTGTTGTAACTTAGTGTATATTAAGTTTTGATAATTTATTGGCATCTCCCTTTAAGTCTGTATAGCATCAATGAGCCCTCGGTGGTGGCTGGCTGGTTGCTGTTGAGCTCGCCGGTCACACCCTCATTTTTCCTTCTCCTCATTCTTTTGCCTTCCTGCTCCGCGTTGTTTCTCCTCCGCCTCCATAACTCTTTCCGATTGGATCGGGTGGAGCATCAAACGGATCCCACAGTAACACCATCCGATTGAAATCAAATGGGAAGCCGACCCGTATCACGTGTCTGACTGCTAGCTGCAGTAAAACAATGCACCGCCCCTGCAGCTTTGCAAACAGAGAGATAAGTTTAACAACTGGCAAAGCAGGTGGCCAGGCACAACACGACGGTGCATTTCCTGATGCTTGCTTGCTTAAAAGACTTCTTTTTAACTAAACCCCAAACGCGCAGTCCTCTAAGGTCGCCAGGATCGATGCAAACGTATGCTGGAGCAAGCGATTAGGGAAGGGCAACCACTATCTTGTGTACTTTGCACGCATGGATTTGATTTATTTTTCTCCCCTCCCAAGGTTGCATCTGAGGCTTGTCATGCCAGCCCAGGATCGATGCATGCTAGAACTACCCAGCACGAACTGCTGACATCCAAAAGGCCCACGAGGCAGCTACTGTGATGCTTAGCTGGCTACTAAATCGGAACACATTTTATGTCTACATTCGAGTTTTCAGTTGTGTCTGGATTGCAGTGCATCACTCCAAATCCACATTGGTATGTCACAACTAAGCTCTAGGGGGTGTCACAGCCATTGTGCTTGCAGGCCACCAACTCATTTGTGTCATCCTCCACAAATCCTCTTGATTGGACTGCGTGTGATTTTTCATTTTGCAAATGTGAAAATTTGTGAATATATAATATATTGGTAGATGTGGTGTGAAAGACTTATGAGTTCATTGGGCTATTGAACGGTAGCATCGCCTTTTTTCGAGTCAATGCAAATGCAAAGTTGATTCTCACTGCATGCTAAACTGACAAGTCTAAATAAACTACGAACACACCGCCAGCTGCTAGGACCGGTGAGGCTGATAACCCAGACACAAGGCGTCAAAGGTCCAGACTTCGTTAGTGCATCAAGTGTAATTTTTTTCTTTCAAATTGGCAGGAACGCAGTGCGCATCCACAGACAGCCAAATTGCCATGTTAAACTACTACCTGTACTGCTTGGATCAATGAGGTGGAGAAACGGGAGATAAGTTTAAAAACCTATAAACATGCAGAACAGCTTTGGAGACTGAGGAGGCTTGCAGTGCTTTAGTAATAGATTAGTGAACTCTAAGCCGCCCCAGTTCTTTATGTTTTCCTCACCTCCCAAGGTTGCATCTGAGCTTTGGTTGTCTACTGGCAGCTTACTGCGGTATCAAAGGCAATGAAAAGCATTATGCAGTGCAAGTGCTTTCAATTCAGCCTCCTAAAGGGTCATGGATGTTCTCGTCCGTGAAAACTCCATGATGTGATCTTGCGACCAAACACACAACCACACACCCACCCATACACACAGAGTGAGAGAGAAAAGAGCGATGGAGGCTGTGGTGACGGCGGCGGCCACCTCAGTCGTGGAGTGGATGGTGCCGAAGCTCTTTGATTCCTTGCTGGCAAAGCACAAGCTCCGGAAGAGCCTGGAGATTGACATCAACTACATCAAGAACGAGTTTGCTATGATTTCGGCCGTCATCCAGGATGATGATCTCCGCAGCGGCTGCCGTGGCGGCCGTGAAGATGTGAATATGGTGTGGATCAATATGGTGCGTGAATTGGCACACGCCATAGAGGACTGCATCGACCGCTTCATGCACCGTGTGACGGCCAACCCAGACACTGGGAAACGGTGCCAGGCTGTCCACCGGGTGAAGACGGTGAAGGCCCGGAACAAGTTTGCTGCGGAGATCCAGCTGCTCAAGAAGAGATCCGTGGATGTATTCAAGCTGAGAGACACATACAGCAACACTAGCAGCAGCACCTCCTCACCAAGGTGGTCATTGTCGTCTGAGCAGACGGACACGCCGATGGCAATTGAGGATGACGACGATGGCACCCAATCAGCAACATCCATCCCCGTGCCTGTGGGTATGGACGGTCCCGCAATGAGCTCCTGGATCTTATCCAGCAGGAGCAGCAGCTGAAAGTGATTACCATTGTGGGGTTCCATGGTATGGGGAAGACTCTTCTTGCAAATCATGTGTACAAGGCGATTGAGAGCCAATACGAAGCAAGGGCTTGGGTCCCTTCAAGGAAACTAGGGGTAGCTGGGCAGCCGCGGTTGTTATCAAAGAGATACTCCGGCAGCTTGGCCACCTTCCCTTGCCCACCAGTGGCGGTCTCGCCCAGCTTAAGGCAAGCATCAAAGAGTGCATTGGGACCAAGAGGTAATTCATTCAATCAGATACCTGTCTCTATTGCTATACTAGCTTCATCTATCGATGTAATCCTTGTCTGACTAGTTTTCATGTTCAATTCTGTACCTAGGTTCTTTATTGTAGTTGATGACTTGCAGAAGAAAACATATTGGCATGGCATAAAGGCAGCCTTCATGGGTTTAAGCGGCAGATTTCTGGTGACGACGTCCATTCAGCATGTAGCAAATACCTGCAGCAGCTCAGCTATTCATGATCATGTGTACACAATGGCAACTCTTGCCAATGAACACTCAAGACTATTGTTCTTCAAGGAAATTTTCCAAGATGATGATCTACCGCCAGATGTGGAGGAGCTCGGCTCTGCAGCGCTCAAGAAATGTGATGGTCTGCCCTTGCTCTTGTTACCACTGCCAGATTCTTGCAAAGCACAGGTGATCCGACACCCATGAAATGGGCAAAGTTATCGCCAACCTGGGTACACATTTGGAGAGCGATGAGCTATTTTCAATAATGAGGAGTGTGCTTGTGCAGAGCTACACCAGCCTTGATAGCCAGGTTGCCAGGACATTCTTGCTATATTTGAGTACCTACCCAAGTGGGCGTCCAATCAAGAGATCAACCCTGATAAGGAAGTGGTTAGCCGAGGGGATTTCACCAGGAAACATTTCAAGCAATGCCCTCGACGCCGCTACCAGCTGTTTCGATAAGCTAGTTGACCAGAGTATCATCCAACCTATTGATGCCACTGGTAACAGCACAGAGGTGAAGACATGCCATACGCATGGCATGATGCTGGAGTTTGTCATCCGCAAGTCCATGTCCGACAACTTTGTTACCTTGTTGTGTGATCAACCATCTGCTCCACCCTACCCAGTAAAATCCGTCGGCTGTCTCTTCATCATGCAAGGCCCGGAGGAGTGAATGATTTGTCTCTTTTCCGGTCACCGACTGTCTCCGCCGAACACACCCATCAATCTTGGACTTCCGCAATTATGAACTGATGCGAATTTTGGATCTAGGAGACTATGATCATCACTTGGGTGATAGCGATCTCAAGTTGGTATGCAGCTATCTGTTGCTGCTAAGGTACCTAAGCCTCGGAGCTGCTGTTATGGCGCTGCCAAAAAATATCAAGAAGCTTCAGTTCTTGGAGACACTGGATGTAAGAAGGACAAATATAGAGATTCTGCCAACACAAGTCATGGAGTTGCCATTTTTAGTTCATCCGCTTGGGAAGTTCAAGCTGAAACAAGATGTAGGAGCCCAGAGAATGAGTAAGCTACAAGCTTGGTTGTCAGCAAATAGTAAACTGGAAACAGTACCAGGATTTGTTGTGGACAGCAACAAGAGCCAAGGATTTGCACAGCTCATTGAGCACATGAAGCATTTGACAAAGGTGAAAATATGGTATGCGTCTCACGCCCGATGCCAGCAGCACAAGTACTCTCTCGAAGGCCATCAAGGGGTTCATCGAGAGAGGCACGCATTTTACAACTTCACTTGCACTCTCACTGACTCTCAGTGGAGAAGGGTCTAAGCACTGGCTAGCAAATTTAGTAGAAGGGATTTCAACTTTACCATATCTATAGAGAGAATTTACCTTCACTACCTGTGTCGGGTTATCAAGGCGATGTGTTTCTTCAACAGGAGGTATATTAAGACTATGTATTTCTTCAATAGGAGGTAAATTTTTAACATCTTCGGCTTTAATACCTTTTGTTTCATTGTTTTCTTTGCCTCTTGCATATCTTCAGGACTGAGAAATAGAACACCCTCTTCTTCGGAGTTGGTTTAGGAATAGGCTCAGGAGTTGGCTCAATTGGCTCAGGAATTGGCTCAGGAAGATTCCAATTATTTTCATTAGTCAACATATTATTCATATTATTCAATAACAATTCAGCTTGGTCGGCTGTTCTTTCCCTGAAAACACAACCAGCACAACTATCCAAGTGGTCCTTGGAAGCATCAGTTAGTCCATTATAAAAGATATCAAGTATTTCATTTTTCTTATGAGGATGATCAGGCAAAGCATTAAGTAATCGGAGAAGCCTCCCCCAAGCTTGTGGGAGACTCTCTTCTTCGATTTGCAAAAAATTATACAATTCCCGCAATGCAGCTTGTTTCTTATGAGCAGGGAAATATTCAGCAGAGAAGTAATAGATCATATCCTGGGGACTACGCACACAACCAAGATCAAGAGAATTAAACCATGTCTTAGCATCACCCTTTAATGAGAAAGGAAATATTTTAAGGATATAGTAATAGCGAGATTTCTCATCATTAGTAAACAAGGTGGATATATCATTTAACTTAGTAAGGTGTGCCACTACAGTTTCAGATTCGGTGCCATAGAAAGGATCAGATTCAACTAAAGTAATTATCTCAGGATCAACAGAGAATTAATAATTCTTATCAGTAACAAAGATAGGTGAAGTAGCCAAAGCAGGGTCATATATAATTCTAGCATTCAAAGTCTTTTGTTGCAGCTTAGCTAATAATTTCTTAAGATCTGATCTATCATTGCAAGCAAGAAAATCTCTAGCAGTTTCTTCATCCATAACATAACCCTCAGTCAATTTATATTTAGGGGGAGAACCTTCATCATCACTATCTTCAATATAATCAGTTTCAATAATTTCATTCTCCCTAGCTCTAGTAAGTTGTTCATCAAGAAATTCACCTAATGGCACGGTAGTATCAAGCACAGAAGTAGTTTCATCATAAGTATCATGCGTAGTAGAAGTGGCATAATCAATAACATGCGACATATCAGAATTAATAGCAGTAGCAGGTTTAGGTGTCGCTAGCTTACTCATAACAGAAGGAGAATCAAGTGCAGAGCTAGATGGCAGTTCCTTACCTCCCCTCGTAGTTGAGGGATAAATTTTAGTTCTTTGATCTTTCAAGTTCTTCATAGTGATCAGCAGATATAAATTCCAAGTGACTCAAAGAATAGAGCTATGCTCCCTGGCAATGGCTCCGGAAAATAGTCTTGATAACCCACAAATATAGGGGATCGCAACAGTTTTCAAGGGTAGTGTATTCAACCCAAATTTATTGATTCGACATAAGGGGAGCCAAAGAATATTCTCAAGTATTAGCAGTTGAGTTGTCAATTCAACCACACCTGGATAACTTAGTATCTGCAGCAAAGTATTTAGTAGCAAAGTAGTATGATAGTAATGGTAACAGTGGCAAAAGGTAACGATAGCAGTTTTGTAGTAATTGTAATAGCAGCAACGGAAAAGAAAATAAGCAAAGCACAATATGTGAAAAGCTCGTAGGCATTGGATCAGTGATGGATAATTATGTCGGACGCAATTCATCATGTAATAGTTATAACATAGGGTGACACAGTAACTAGCTCCAGTTCATCAATGTAATGTAGTCATGTATTTTGAATATAGTCATACATGCTTATGGAAAAGAACTTGCATGACATCTTTTGTCCTACCCTCCCGTGGGAGCGGGTCCTAATGGAAACTAAGGGATATTAAGGCCTCCTTTTAATAGAGTACCGGACCAAAGCATTAACACATAGTGAATACATGAACTCCTCAAACTACGGTCATCACCGAGAAGTATCCCGATTATTGTCACTTCGGGGTTGTCGGTTCATAACACATAATAGGTGACTATAGACTTGCAAGATAGGATCAAGAACTCACATATATTCATGAAAACATAATAGGTTCAGATCTGAAATCATGGCACTCGGGCCATAATGACAAGCATTAAGCATAGCAAAGTCATAGCAACATCAATCTCAGAACATAGTGGATACTAGGGATCAAACCCTAACAAAACTAACTTGATTACATGGTAAATCTCATCCAACCCATCACCGTCCAGCAAGCCTACGATGGAATTACTCACGCACGACGATGAGCATCATGAAATTGGTGATGGAGGATGGTTGATGATGACGACGGCGACGAATCCTCCTCTTCGAAGCCCCGAACGGACTCTAGATCAGCCCTCCCGAGAGGGTTTAGGGTTTGGCGGCGGCTCCGTATTGTAAAACGCGATGAAACTTCCTCTCTGATTTTTTTCTCCGTGAAACGAAATATATGGTGTTGGAGTTGAGGTCGGTGGAGCAGCAGGGGGCCCACGAGACAGGGGGTGCGCCCAGGGGGAGGGGGCGCGCCCCCCACCCTCATGGACAGGGTGTGGGCCCCCTGACCTTGATTCTTTCGCTGATATTTTTTATAGTTTCGAAAAGTTATCTCCGTGGATTTGCAGGTCATTCCGAGAACTTTTGTTTCTGCACAAAAATAACACCATGGCAGTTCTGCTGGAAACAGCGTCAGTCCGGGTTAGTTCCATTCAAATCATGCAAATTAGGGTCCAAAACAAGGGCAAAAGTGTTTGGAAAAGTAGATACGTTGGAGACATATTAAACACCGTCTCAACGAAGTACACGTTCCTCGAGGTGTACACACGATGAATGACAGGATCATAGCATCGGTAACCTTTGGTGTCTGGAGGGTAGCCAAGGAAGACGCATCGAACGGATCGGGGTGCGAGCTTATGTGGTGTGGTGGACGCGGTGTTAGGATAACAGAGGCACCCAAAGATGCGGAGACCATCATAGGACGGTGGTGTACCAAAATGAAGGTGGTGAGCGGCGTAGTTCCCCGAGGGCGACACGGACGAATGTTAACTAAGAGGGTGGAGGTGGCGAGGGCATCGGGCCAAAACCGGCGGGCCCGTTAGACTGAAAGAGTAACGTGCGAACGCAGTCATTAAGAGTGCGGAGAATGCGCTCGACGCGCCCGTTCTGCTGGGAAGTGTAGGGGCAAGTCAGACGGAAGGTGGTGCCGTGAGAGGCGAGAAGTGTGCGAAGAGCGACATTGTCAAACTCTTTTCCGTTATCAGTTTGGAGTGCAAGTATGGGGCGACCAAACTGGGTGGTGATATAGGAATAAAAGGTGGTGAGTGTGGCTAAAGCATCGGATTTATGACAAAGAGGAAAAGTCCACACATAATGAGAATAATCATCTAAAATCACCAAGTAGTATAGATAGCCCGTGTTACTCGCAACAGGAGATGTCCAAACATCACTATGAAGTAATTGAAACGGAAAAGACTCACTAAAGGGAAGACGAACGTGCTTACCTAAGCGACGAGCCTCACAAGAGTGCTCGTCGAGCTTATTACATGAGAAAGAGAAACTCCTAAGTATCGATGCAACTGCATGCTGGAGCTAGCCCCTAGGGAAGGGCAACCACTATCTTGTGTACTCTGCACACTGGCTGAGCGTGAGCTCCACGCATGGATTTCATATTTTTCTTCCCTCCCAAGGTTGCATCTCATGCTTGGCATGCCACGCCAAGATCCAGTACAAACTTCTGAGACCCAAAAGGCCCACAAGGTGGCCACTATGATGTTTTGCTGGCTACTAAATCATAACACATTTTATTTCTACATTTGAGTTTGGCTTGTGTCTGCATTGCAGTGCTTAGTTATATGATAGTTCAGGTAAAAAATTGGCAACTTAAGAGGTAACTTCGGTGTATCAATGGACAGCGACCAACTCAGATATTTATATATTGTTGTAGTTGGAGTACAGTAACTTTTCACAATTTTCACCATGATTTGTTGATCAACAATCACATGACTTTCACTCTCGAGCATATGTTCTGTATTTCTTTTTCCTGTTAAAGATTGTTAAAATTATAAAAAACATCTTTTAGAAACAAGGTTTATAACATAGATTGCTCACACCACATCGTTCACATTTTGTTCCTCTTGCCGGCAGGGCAGGTCCTGGGATTTCGGGGGCCCGGGGTGAAACTATAGCCAGACGCCCCCTAACTTACATATTGAAATACTTGTAAATATATGTGTTTGTATATGTGAAATGTCCCTTGATTTTCTATCAAGATTATTCAAATTCCTTGCTTCATAAATATGTATAATAAAAATTGTTCTTCACCAGAACTAGTACTAGATACTACAACAGATAAATTTAATGTGGATGCATGACCACTCACATTGCTATCGTCCGTCTTGATGTTAACCTTGTCTTTGTCGTCTTCTTGATCAACAATAGTTTGCTTCTCCACAACAACTATTGCTAACTCATATAGATCTCCGTTAGGGCAGAGGAGCAAACCAAATGAATGGGAGGAGATTTGAGGGATAGCCAACATCCTGTAAGTTTGTGTTTTCATCTCTAACCATAACAATCCTTTCTACTCTAGGTATTTGGGGAGAAAACCTCAATCCCAAATTCACATGTATAATCCCCCGTTATATAGAACCAAACAAAGGATTGGGTCTGTGCCTATACCAAGACATGCTAATCAGCCGTAAAACACTACTCGGGTCCAATGTAAATAAAATCAACATAATTTAGAAAAGAACATCCTAAGTTCTATTTTTTTGTAAAGAAAACTGTTTTTTTTTCTCATTACATTTATGAAACAATTGTTTCAATACAGAACATCCAGAGATGAAATAAGGAGTAACAGTTTTCATAATAATGGTAGTAAGCTACCATGTACAATCAAATTATTTTTAAAAAAGGATGGTGATGATAAAGCTCTATGTGAAACAGCCTTTGAAGTCAAACGGGCCAAATATATATCCAACGACTTACATGGTGAACTAAGTTACAGCCGAAAGACACCAAATTAGCATTCATGAAAATGAACTCATGCACATTCAGGAGAATCGCTTCATCATCTTCAGGAGACGAGCCCCTATACATCCAGCACCTTAGAATCCACCTTTAGCACACCAGAAATTGACAGTGCAGTGTCCAAAGGTTCCACAAGACAGACCCACTGCCGAAGCAACAGATGGTACAGCTACTTAAAACACCAAATGCCAACCTGATACTCAAAGCACACCTCATCTCTGCGCCGGGCAAGATTAACTGGGCCGAGGCACCAACCGCCCCTGTCGACTTCTTGGGCGAAAGACACCAATGGCCACCAGTGACGACAATCTTGCATGCAGGCACTGTTTCTTCTGTATTCCTTATTTCTTTACACGAGTCCAGTCCATAACACAGTACAGCAATTGAGAAACAAAGCAGTAGTAGGAAACTTATTATTAAAGGCAACAACATTTTTCGCTTCCCATATAGTGCGCACACTGTCAGATTTCTCCTTTTAGCTATAAATAAATTTTTATGTCTTGCAGCCTCCATATCTGTAATCACTTGCATATCATGATCGAAGAAGACCTCATGTGCATTCAGGAGAAACTTATCAGAAGCACTTCATTGGCCTCCCCTTGTTCTACCCCTTATCTCCTGTTGGACTTAAAAAAAACTCTTCAAAAAAGTGTCTGAAGAAACATCCAACATATTTTGAGTTTCTAGGAGTTATTTAGTTGAAACTAGCTAAATATTCATGCACTGGTACCGAAGTTGAATGCTCAATTGCTCATGCATTGCAGAGAAGTTAGCTACTACATAGAATGTATTTTTTCCTGGGGTAAAATGTATGATAGTTGTGTTAATTAATTTCATGACAACTTAAGAGGCAACCTCTGCCTCGAGGGAGAAGGGACATTCAGCAACTCAGATATAGATAATTTGTTGTAACTTAGTGTATATTAAGTTTTGATAATTTATTGGCATCTCCCTTTAAGTCTGTATAGCATCAATGAGCCCTCGGTGGTGGCTGGCTGGTTGCTGTTGAGCTCGCCGGTCACACCCTCATTTTTCCTTCTCCTCATTCTTTTGCCTTCCTGCTCCGCGTTGTTTCTCCTCCGCCTCCATAACTCTTTCCGATTGGATCGGGTGGAGCATCAAACGGATCCCACAGTAACACCATCCGATTGAAATCAAATGGGAAGCCGACCCGTATCACGTGTCTGACTGCTAGCTGCAGTAAAACAATGCACCGCCCCTGCAGCTTTGCAAACAGAGAGATAAGTTTAACAACTGGCAAAGCAGGTGGCCAGGCACAACACGACGGTGCATTTCCTGATGCTTGCTTGCTTAAAAGACTTCTTTTTAACTAAACCCCAAACGCGCAGTCCTCTAAGGTCGCCAGGATCGATGCAAACGTATGCTGGAGCAAGCGATTAGGAAGGGCAACCACTATCTTGTGTACTTTGCACGCATGGATTTGATTTATTTTTCTCCCCTCCCAAGGTTGCATCTGAGGCTTGTCATGCCAGCCCAGGATCGATGCATGCTAGAACTACCCAGCACGAACTGCTGACATCCAAAAGGCCCACGAGGCAGCTACTGTGATGCTTAGCTGGCTACTAAATCGGAACACATTTTATGTCTACATTCGAGTTTTCAGTTGTGTCTGGATTGCAGTGCATCACTCCAAATCCACATTGGTATGTCACAACTAAGCTCTAGGGGGTGTCACAGCCATTGTGCTTGCAGGCCACCAACTCATTTGTGTCATCCTCCACAAATCCTCTTGATTGGACTGCGTGTGATTTTTCATTTTGCAAATGTGAAAATTTGTGAATATATAATATATTGGTAGATGTGGTGTGAAAGACTTATGAGTTCATTGGGCTATTGAACGGTAGCATCGCCTTTTTTCGAGTCAATGCAAATGCAAAGTTGATTCTCACTGCATGCTAAACTGACAAGTCTAAATAAACTACGAACACACCGCCAGCTGCTAGGACCGGTGAGGCTGATAACCCAGACACAAGGCGTCAAAGGTCCAGACTTCGTTAGTGCATCAAGTGTAATTTTTTTCTTTCAAATTGGCAGGAACGCAGTGCGCATCCACAGACAGCCAAATTGCCATGTTAAACTACTACCTGTACTGCTTGGATCAATGAGGTGGAGAAACGGGAGATAAGTTTAAAAACCTATAAACATGCAGAACAGCTTTGGAGACTGAGGAGGCTTGCAGTGCTTTAGTAATAGATTAGTGAACTCTAAGCCGCCCCCAGTTCTTTATGTTTTCCTCACCTCCCAAGGTTGCATCTGAGCTTTGGTTGTCTACTGGCAGCTTACTGCGGTATCAAAGGCAATGAAAAGCATTATGCAGTGCAAGTGCTTTCAATTCAGCCTCCTAAAGGGTCATGGATGTTCTCGTCCGTGAAAACTCCATGATGTGATCTTGCGACCAAACACACAACCACACACCCACCCATACACACAGAGTGAGAGAGAAAAAGAGCGATGGAGGCTGTGGTGACGGCGGCGGCCACCTCAGTCGTGGAGTGGATGGTGCCGAAGCTCTTTGATTCCTTGCTGGCAAAGCACAAGCTCCGGAAGAGCCTGGAGATTGACATCAACTACATCAAGAACGAGTTTGCTATGATTTCGGCCGTCATCCAGGATGATGATCTCCGCAGCGGCTGCCGTGGCGGCCGTGAAGATGTGAATATGGTGTGGATCAATATGGTGCGTGAATTGGCACACGCCATAGAGGACTGCATCGACCGCTTCATGCACCGTGTGACGGCCAACCCAGACACTGGGAAACGGTGCCAGGCTGTCCACCGGGTGAAGACGGTGAAGGCCCGGAACAAGTTTGCTGCGGAGATCCAGCTGCTCAAGAAGAGATCCGTGGATGTATTCAAGCTGAGAGACACATACAGCAACACTAGCAGCAGCACCTCCTCACCAAGGTGGTCATTGTCGTCTGAGCAGACGGACACGCCGATGGCAATTGAGGATGACGACGATGGCACCCAATCAGCAACATCCATCCCCGTGCCTGTGGGTATGGACGGTCCCCGCAATGAGCTCCTGGATCTTATCCAGCAGGAGCAGCAGCTGAAAGTGATTACCATTGTGGGGTTCCATGGTATGGGGAAGACTCTTCTTGCAAATCATGTGTACAAGGCGATTGAGAGCCAATACGAAGCAAGGGCTTGGGTCCCTTCAAGGAAACTAGGGGGTAGCGGGGCAGCCGCGGATGTTCTCAAAGAGATACTCCGGCAGCTTGGCCACCTTCCCTTGCCCACCAGTGGCGGTCTCGCCCAGCTTAAGGCAAGCATCAAAGAGTGCATTGGGACCAAGAGGTAATTCATTCAATCAGATACCTGTCTCTATTGCTATACTAGCTTCATCTATCGATGTAATCCTTGTCTGACTAGTTTTCATGTTCAATTCTGTACCTAGGTTCTTTATTGTAGTTGATGACTTGCAGAAGAAAACATATTGGCATGGCATAAAGGCAGCCTTCATGGGTTTAAGCGGCAGATTTCTGGTGACGACGTCCATTCAGCATGTAGCAAATACCTGCAGCAGCTCAGCTATTCATGATCATGTGTACACAATGGCAACTCTTGCCAATGAACACTCAAGACTATTGTTCTTCAAGGAAATTTTCCAAGATGATGATCTACCGCCAGATGTGGAGGAGCTCGGCTCTGCAGCGCTCAAGAAATGTGATGGTCTGCCCCTTGCTCTTGTTACCACTGCCAGATTCTTGCAAAGCACAGGTGATCCGACACCCATGAAATGGGCAAAGTTATGCGCCAACCTGGGTACACATTTGGAGAGCGATGAGCTATTTTCAATAATGAGGAGTGTGCTTGTGCAGAGCTACACCAGCCTTGATAGCCAGGTTGCCAGGACATTCTTGCTATATTTGAGTACCTACCCAAGTGGGCGTCCAATCAAGAGATCAACCCTGATAAGGAAGTGGTTAGCCGAGGGGATTTCACCAGGAAACATTTCAAGCAATGCCCTCGACGCCGCTACCAGCTGTTTCGATAAGCTAGTTGACCAGAGTATCATCCAACCTATTGATGCCACTGGTAACAGCACAGAGGTGAAGACATGCCATACGCATGGCATGATGCTGGAGTTTGTCATCCGCAAGTCCATGTCTGACAACTTTGTTACCTTGTTGTGTGATCAACCATCTGCTCCACCCCTACCCAGTAAAATCCGTCGGCTGTCTCTTCATCATGCAAGGCCCGGAGGAGTGAATGATTTGTCTCTTGTCCGGTCACTGACTGTCTCCGGCCAGACACACCCATCAATCTTGGACTTCCGCAATTATGAACTGATGCGAGTTTTGGATCTAGGAGAGTATGATCATCACTTGGGTGATAGCGATCTCAAGTTGGTATGCAGCTATCTGTTGCTGCTGAGGTACCTAAGCCTCGGAGCCACTGTTACGGCGCTGCCAAAAAATATCAAGAAGCTTCAGTTCTTGGAGACACTGGATTTAAGAAGGACAAATATAGAGATTCTGCCAACACAAGTCATGGAGTTGCCATTTTTACTTCATCTGTTTGGGAAGTTCAAGCTGAAACAAGATGTAGGAGCCCGCAGAATGAGAAAGCTACAGGGTTGGCTGTCAGCCAGCAGTAAACTGGAAACAGTAGCAGGATTTGTTGTGGACGGCAACAAGAACCAAGGATTTGCACAGCTCATTGAGCACATGAAACATTTGACAAAGGTGAAAATATGGTATGCGTCTCACGCCGATGCCAGCAGCACAAGTACTCTCTCGAAGTCCATCAAGGGGTTCATCGAGAGAGGCACGGATTTTACAACTTCACTTGCACTCTCACTGACTCTTAGTGGAGAAGGGTCTCAAGACATGCTGAATTTCACCCTGGAAAATGACAAGTCCTTCTATCTTAGATCACTCAAGCTACAAGGGGGCAATATATTCAGCCTCCCTCCCTTTGTTACCATGCTGGCTGGTCTCAATAAGTTGTGCCTTTTAGTCACTCATCAGCTGAGTAGTGACATTATTGCTGCCCTAAGTGAAATGTGCAGCCTGAAGCAGCTGAAGCTGACTGCAACTCAATTGGACAAGCACATCATCGGAAAAGGTGCATTCAGAATCCTGCAACACCTAAGCATCACGGTGGAAGTGATGACTAAGCTGGACATCGAAGACGGAGTTCTGCCGTGCCTCAAGTCGCTCCGGCTGCTATGTAAAAATCTAGATGGCTTTTCCGGCACATCAGCGATCAAATACTTTAAGCACCTCAAGGAGATTGCTCTTCATTGTGAAGTGGGCGATGACACAAAACAGCAGTGGAAAGAAGCAGCAAGGAAACACCCAAGATGTCCCAAGATCTTGTTTGTCTAGACAGCACATCAACATCCAGGCAATGAATTGTCTCTTACTTGCATTGCATTGAGCTTCCTCCTCACCTCTCCATAGTGGCACAGTTCACATCCTGGTAATGAAATTTTTTTTAATTGTGCAGGCAGTACAGGCTGTGACTTGCTAATGGCAAAGCATTCTCATATGCTGCTTATTGGTTGATGTCCATTCATCAACATGATCAAGTGCGTCGAATAATTTAGTCCTCTTTGCTCTCGTGTCGATTTGTTGGCTTCCCCGCCATTCGTACTTTTATGTTGTGTCACCACTAGGATTTATTTACTTGTAACAGATCGAAGTTAATGAACTGTTAAGCCGAGCAAACGATTTTCTTTGCAAGAAATATGGTGACTTCCTGGTGTAATAAATAAGTTTACTCTGTTTGTTGTTGGACATGTATTTGGTTATTTCGGTCCTAGTCAACTTAATTGGCTTCTACGGAGTATTATTTCTCACAACTTTAGCACTACAATAAATATCCTAGTACTTGTTTGGGATAAATTCTGGAATCTTTATTTACTTGATGTGCAGTGCTTCCTGTGCTCTGTTTTTTAAAGCGAGGTTAAGTTCTACACGCTGATGGTCTAGATATGGAGCGGAGCTGTGAGACTTACCTAGAAGAGGAGACCCCTTGACGATTATGCCGATAATTCTGAAGTCTGAACATTTGCCTGTAGTTAGCTTCCTCTGCTTTTCCTCTGTTTTCCGGACTCTCAACATTTGGCTGTAGCTAGCTTGAGGTTTGAGGCCTGATAGACAATCTTTCTCCTTCAGACCATTAATGATGGACGGAGATGCTGCCTGCCCCCTCGCTTTCTGTGCTGATTGGTTGACAATCAAACATCAATCCAATCCGCTCAATCTTTTAAGGGAATTATCTGTGTAGTTGGTTTCTAAAATTTACTAGAGGTTGGAAATTTGATGGCTGTCATTGCTGGTGCATTAGTTTAGATCAAGCTGCGAGAGTGTATCCACACACTTATAGCTCAGGGACGGAACCTCAAGATATTGACAGTTTTACTGTTGGTTTCTGAAGAAAAACGCTTGGCTCCTGCGGTCAGATCTTCATCGAGCGACTGCATACTTACTGCTCAGGAGACGAATACTGGGATGAAGGCTGAAGCAGCCACAGCCAGCCTCTGTATGTACGTAATCGGCACCCATGGTGGCGCAGACCGGATGACCACCAAGGTTACTCTGCTCTCTAGCATCAAGCAACTTCCTGTGGTTTAGTTTTATCTCATACATGCCAATATCTAGCTTATCCAGCAATTTCGTCAGAATTTTGATAACCTCAAAATCTGGTTCCATTGGCTCCAGCAATGTCAAAGTCACACTGGTAGAATTCTCAGTACCTTCCCTTTGAAGTGTTATCCCTCCTGTATACTTTTGCAATCTGGTACCTCCTCAATGCACTTATGTTGTTCATGCATGGCAAGATATATCAGGCAAAAGGAAGAGTCAGATTGTACTGCAGAGAGCAAAGCAACCTGTAGGTTACTTGATGATCAGACTTCAAAGTTCAAACATCGAGGAATGTATATAATAATGCAATAAAGGATTGGCTGGGTTGCTGAATGCTGCAAACACTTAACAACTGTAGTACAATTAACCTTGTCCGGATAACAATTTATATACAGAACCAGCACGCGATAAATCAAGCAGAAATAGAGAGAATTCCTTGGAAATCAAACCCTTCCGCAAATATTAATTAATGATAAAAGGACATTGAAACTGTTTGTACCTGATCAGCAAGGTCGTCGTATGCCAACTTAGAGTCTTCACCAGATTTAATTTGCCCATAAGGTTTTCCAGAAATACAGCAGGCTCAGTTGATCTGCCCCAAAGTCACATGTTCCCTCCCTAGCAGGACAGTTGCAAGGATAAAGATTCAGACAGAGAGAGAATTGACTCTTGCTATTTATTCAAGATGATGCTTCTGAATTCTACCTACTCAACATAAGAAACGACACCGCCGTGTACGTGCAATGGTTGATTAATTCATTCATACCTTGGTAGCTTACTTCACTTGCTCCACTTCCTTCCCAATCTGAAACCCGTGTACTCCCTCCGTCCGTGGATAAATGTACATCTAGCTTTTGTCTTAAGTCAAAGTTTTAAAACTTTGACCATCTTTCTAGGAAAAAGTAAAAGCATTTATGACACCAAATTAGTATCAATAGATTCGTTTTGAAATGTACTTTGATAATATATCAATTTGATCTCATATATAATAGTACTATTTTTTATAAAGTTGGTCAAAATTTTAAAACTTTGACTTAGAACAAAAGCTAGATGTACACTTATTCGTGGACGGAGGGAGTAGCACCCACTTCCCCAGCCTGACGGAAGCCTTGAGCTCGGCCAGCACATTCGCTTCCCACCGCCGCGCGATGAACAATCTTGGCCACCTCCTCCGGATCCGGCAGCAAGATTAGAGGACCCAGTTAGGAGCCTCGTGAGGTCGGCGGCGACGTGGGCCTCGTCCTTGGCGGGCGTGGCGAGAGCATCGGGCGAGGCGCAGCGCGCGGCCTCGTCGCGGCTGAGTGCGGCGGCGGCGGCGGCGGCGGCGGCGGGGTGAGTCGCCATGGGATGGGTAGTTCCGATGGGGGCACATTTTTTGTTTTGTTTTTTAGGGCACATTTTCTTTTGTTTATATGTACATTTTTGGGGCGTAAATTACACAAATATCACGTGTTTGAAAAATAAAAATATGCATGTGTTTCAAAAGGTATCCTCGGATATAAAAATGTGCATGTCTATTTCAAAAATGGTTTTTGTAACAAAAGAATTATCATGCCAACGAACGAGATACATTCTTGTATTTTAAAAACAATGTCCTGGTATGCCCAAAAACATTTCCGTTAACATAAAAAATGTATGTGTAATTTAATAAAAGTTCTCCATGATTTCCAAAATATATAACATTGTCTGTAAAAATGTTCATCACATATTTGAAAAACAAATCAATGTGTATGTGAAAACAAATCAACGCGTGATTTAAAAATATTATTATGGCCTTAAAAAAGGTTCATCTAATAATTCATAAATATTAATATTGTATTTTATAGGTGTATTATAAAATGCTCATTGTGTATATATAAAATAAAAGGTTGACTGTGCATTAAAATAATGTTCAGCATTTATTTAAAAAATGTTCATGGTGTATCTAAAATTGTTTAGTGTGCATGAAAAACTATTTATCGTGTATTTACAAAATGGTCATCATGTATTAACAAATGCTCTTGTGTAATTATTAATATTCATCCTATTATATTAAATTTTCAACATTCATTAAAAATATAACGTGTAATTAAAAAATGTTCCTCTTTTTATTTTAAAATAAACATCATGTATTTAAAAATACTCATAGGGCATTTGTGAAATGTCCAACATGTATTAATATGTTCATCGTATATTTTGAAACATCATGTATTATAAAAAATATGAATTTTTTAAAAAGTTATATATTTTATAAGAAAGAAGCAATTATAATTTTCAAGTACTTTTATAATAAAAAACATACTTTTTGAAATTTAGAAGAATAAAATGTTCACGGTGGAATAAATGGTCATGTTCTTGAAATTACACTTTAAAAAATGTTTGCATAACTAAAGAATTGTTCATATAACTCTTTAAAAACCATATATTTTACCTCCCAGGAATAAAGAAAAAGGTCAGAAATATAAAAGCAGAAGACAGAGTGACGGAGTCCTGTACCGGAGGTGGCTTAGCACCCAGGAGCCGGCCTCATCAACTACAAAGGTCCGCTAGGCCCAAGATGAGAAGCAAACCCTAGGAAGCGAACGATCTTCGTGGCATCCAAGACAAGAGGGTGGCAACGCCCTATACCGTAGCCGCCGTCGTGTAAACCTTAGACCTCTCCTGCCTATATGCAGCAAGGATGATACTGCAACCCGATGACCATGCTAACCAAGTTGACGCACTCTCGCAGCATGCCTTGCACGCGGTCGCGGCACCATCGTAGTATCCTTGCACTCACCCACGTCTTACAAATACCGGCCGAGAGGAGAGTGGTCACAAAAAGAGAGGATGAGCGCTGGGGGGTTTACTTGAGGAGAGATGCGGTATGTGGGGCTGGGCCTCGACAGTTAACCGAGCTATGCACAACATGGGTGGACGTGTGGTGCGCGGACGACATGGTTGATTTCTGGATTAAACTGTTTCCCAAAAAAAAGAAATTAGCTAGATGAATCAAACTATTTTTCAAAAAATAAACAGGGGCACGGACCCCACATGGCCTGGCCCAAAGTTTCGCCTGTGCATGCTTCCCACCGTCTGGGTCGTTCTCGAACCAAACATACCCTAAATATGAGGTCTCCCCACAACAACAAACTACTAGAGAGGAGGAGGGCGACCCATCATGAGGCATGTAAGTAAGCTTTATTCAACCCGTCCAGTCAGCCCCCCACCCCCATCATGATGCATGATCCTGATGGTTCGGCTGCCAATGAACGGCGAGGTGTGTAGCGGCTGGCAGCAGCCGAGCAGCATGCAGATGATGTCACGCACATGGTCGTCCCTTGTCCGCCGCTTGGCCAGGGGAGTGTCGTCAGCACCGATTCGTCCTCCCCAGTCCATTGCCCGCGGCTTGGCACGCCACTTCGCCGGGGGAGCGCCGCCAGCTCCGATTCGTCCTTGTCTCCAGTCCGCTGGAATCTCCATCGGGTAAACTAGCCTGCTTGCCCGCCAGGTGCTTGTCTTTTTTTTAACGAAAGTGGTTTTTCCCAGCCCGAACTTTATTAAACCAAGGCAAAAGCAACATCCTTAGACTGTTAAACAGCTCTTGGCGACAATGAAAAGTAGCTGCCACAGAACAGAAACTTAACAGGGTTTAAAAACAAGTATCCCTATTACATTTTCCAACAAGTATCCCTATATACTTATATGTTTCGGGTGAAATAAATGTTCATGCATGTACTTTTTTGCGGGGTAATGTTCATGTACTTAAAAACTATACTTTATAAAAATGTTTGCATATCTAAATAATTATTCCTACAACTCTTTGAAAAGATATATTTTACCTCCGAGAATAAAGAAAAAAGCTAAAAAATCAGAAAACAAAAAAAAACAACAGAAAAAGAGAAAACCAAGAAAGTAATGTAGATAGAAATAGTTAAAAATGAGATAGAAAAAGAAAGACGGAGAATAATACAAGAATATATCCAGAGAGTAATACCCTACGTCCTGCTGGTTTGATGATTCATAGTGGAGGGATACCTTGTGCGAGAGGTTACAATGATTTATGAAACTCCTACTAAGAGTTCTCCTATATGAAGATAGACGATAAATGGGTGTCCTAGACCTCCCTTTATATTGGCTAGAGATATTTAGGATTTTACACGGTAGATGCGATTTGGGACGCTGCCGCCCTCTAGTCTTGGGCGTCAAGAAGGTCGCCCTGCCTCCTAGGGTTTCCTTCAAGTCGTGGGCCTGGCGGGCCCCCTGCTGGTTGATGAGGTCGGGCTCCTGGATGTTAGCCACCCTCAGTATAGGACCACGCCAGTAGCTCCCGAGCATGCCGGAGGTCACTGTGAGAGTGGCGAGACCTATGGCGGGCTCCCTTATCTTCTTGTCTTCCTAGAGCCCGGATTGAGTCCTAGCTTGGTTTGTCCGGTATGCCGGATGTCTGTAGGCTTGACGCTTGGCCCGATGCAGATTGTCAGGCCTGCCATGGATTTTGAGGAGATATTGCATCCATGACCACCATTCTTGCCTTATGAGGAAAAAACCTACCGGGACGGAAGGAAAGAAAAACGTTTGTTCCGGCCTGGATGGACGATGCTTCGGGTCTGGTAATTTATAAAAAAGAGGGAAATTGAGGGTTTCAAACCCTACCCTGCTTTGGCGCATTCCACTCCGTTGTCTTTCTCAAGCCCTTCGCCGCGCGGACGCCGCCTCTTCGCCGATTGCCAAGACAAGGAGTGAGAAGGGGAAGTGAGTCACTGGTGAAGAGCCGTCATCGTGCTCCGGCGGCGGCTCCTGACGAGATCAGCCTCATGACGGCTCCTGAACAAAATTATTTTTTCACGCAAAAGGTGAGATCAGCCTCATGAAAAAAAAAATTCTATTTAGAAAATTGCCTGCATCTCCAAAGGACCACAAGCGAGCACTGATGGCTGTTGTATAATTTAGTCATTTCAGTCCCTTGCCTCAAGGTTGGAGATCCGGAAATGTATGCTTTGAAAATTCAGAAGTGTTTCAGAAGGTTGGAGATCCACACACTTATTTTTGAGGACCAGGTTAGGAGCCTCCTGCGTCGGGCGAGACGCAGCGCGCGGCCTTGCAGGAGAGCGCGGCAACAGCGGGGCCGCGGAGCAGCCGATGGCGGCGTCGGCGGCGGCGGGGGAGTCGCCATGGGATGGGAGTTCCGATGGGAGCCAGTCGCCTAAAGTGCTAGGCCCAGCAGCGCCTACTCTTCTTCTTCTTTTACATTTTTTTTCTTTTTTTATATGTAATATTTTTAGGGCGTAAATTACACAAATATCACGTGTTTGAAAAATAAAAATATGCATGTGTTTCAAAATTTATTATTCTCGGGTATAAAAATGTGCATGTCTATTTCAAAAATTGTTTTTGTATAACAAAAGACTTATCATACCAACGAACGAGATACATTCTTGTATTTTAAAAACAACGTCCTCGTATGCCCAAGAACATTTCCGTGAACATAAAAACTGTATGTGTAATTTAACGAAAGTTCTCCATGATTTCCAAAATACATAACGTTGTCTGTAAAAATATTCATGATATATTTGAAAAAAAATCAATGTGTACGTTAAAACAAATCAGCGTGTGATTTAAAAATATTACCGTGGCCTTAAAAAAGATTCATCTAATAATTCATAAATATTAGTATTGTATTTTATAAATATTCAAAGTGTATTATAAAATACTCATTGTGTATATATATAATAAAAGGTTGACTCTGTATTAAAATAATGTTCAGCATTTATTTAAAAAAGGTTCATGGTGTATCTAAAAATTGTTCATTGTCCATGAAAAACTATTTGTTGTGTATTTCCGAAAATGTTCATCATGTTTTGACAAATGCTCATGTGTAATAAATTAATATTCATCCTATCATATTAAATTTTCAACATGAATTAAAAAATATGATTTGAATTATAAAATGTTCACTTTTTATTTTAAAATAAAAATAATGTATTTAAAAATACTCATAGGCCATTTGTGAAATGTCCAAAATGTATTAATATGTTCATCATATATTTTGAAACATCATGTATTATAAAAATTACGAATTTGTGAAAAAGTTTTATATTTTATAAGAAAGAAGCAAATATAATGTTCAAGTACTTTTATAATAAAAATCATACTTTTTAAAATCTAGAAGAAAAAAGTTCCATGTCAAATAAATGGTCATGTAATTGAAAATTATACTATAAAAAATGTTTGCATAACTAAATAATTATTCATATAACTCTCTAAAAAACTTATATTTTACCTCCCAAGAATAACGAAAAAGGTAACAAATATAAAAGTAGAAGACAATGTGACGGAGTCCTGTACGGGAGGTGGCTAGGCACTAGGGAGACCGGCCTCAACAACTACAAAGGTCCGCTAGGCCCAAGACGAGAAGCAAACCCTAGGAAGCGAACGACCTTTGTGGCATCCAGGACAAGAGGGCGGCAATACCCTATATCGTAGCCCCTGCCGTGTAAACCTTAGACCTCTCCTGCCTATAGGCAGCAAGGATGATTCTGCAACCCGATGACCATGTTGACCAAGCTGCTTCACCGGGGGAGCGTCGTCGGTTCCAATTCGTCCTTGTCTCCAGTCCGCTGGAATCTCCACCGGGTCAACCAGTATGCTTGCCCGCCAGGTGCTTGTCTTTTTTTATAACGAAACGGGTTTTCCCCAGCTCCAACTTTATTAAGACAAGGCAAAAGCAACATCCTCAGACTATTAAACAGCTCTTGGTGACAACCAAAAGTAGCTGCCACAGAACAGAAACTTAACATTGTTTAAAAACAAGTATCCCCATAACATTTTCCAACATGTATCCCTATTACATTTTCCAACAAGTATCCCTATAACATTTTCCAACAAGTATCCCTATATATTTATATGTTTCGGGTGAATTACACAAATATCACCGGTTTTACAAATAAAATATTCGTGTATTTTAAAAAGTATTCGTGTATATTGAAAATGTCATGTCTATTTTTTTCCATGGATGTTCATGTCTATTTGAAAATTTATTTTTGTATAACAAAATTTTTATCATACCAAAGAGATATATTCTTGTATTTTAAAAACAATGTTGTCATATAACCAAAAGAATCCGTGAATATAGAAGATGTATGTGTAACTGAAAAACAATTTCTGTGATTTTTATAACATTGTATGTAAAAATGTTCATCATATATTAAAAAATAAAGTGTATGTGAAGAAAAATCTCAATGCACCTTTTAAAAAAATTCAGCGTGTGCTTAAAAATGTTTCAAGTAATTCATAAATTTTAATCATGTGTTTTATAAATATTCAAGGTATATTATAAAATGCTCATCATGTATATATAAATGGTTGACTGTGTATTAGAAAATGTGCAGAATTTATTTAAAAAATCATGGTGTATTTACAAATTGTTCATACTTATTTTTTTTCATTATACATGAAAAACTCATTATTTTGTATTCCTGAAAATATTTATCGTTTATTAACAAATTTGCATGTTTAATAAATATATATTCATCTTATAATACTAAATGTTCAATAGGAGTTAGAAATTTAATGTGTAAATGTTCATCTTGTAATTTAAAATAAAAATCATGTATTTCAAAAGTGCATCATGTATTGAGAATTACTCATAGTGCATTTCTAAGTTGTCCAACGTGTATTAATATGCGAACCGCCCTGTGGTTGAATATCCCTAAAAAAGGCCTGTGGTTGGATGGTAGACGGACAGTGGTATCCCCAGCCTGCCAGGGTTCAAGTCCTGATCCTCACGTTATTCCTGGATTTATTTCAGAATTTCCGATGATGCGCTTTCAATGGGACACTACAAAAAAATACACTTCCATGATGATACGTGTTTGTCACAGTAGGTCGTGTTTTCTGTCATGCATGTACATCCATGACAAATTTATGACAGAATCAAGATAGTCATACATGTGCTGTCGTAGAAGTGTTCCATGACATTATTAAAATTATCATCACGGAAGTGTCCACTTCCATGACGATAAATCGCGTGTCACAGAAGTGCTTTCGTCAAGGGTGACCGACACGTGGCATCCACCGTAACGGAATGCCGTTAAGCTATCGGGTTGGGTTTTGGATCCGATAACCCGTTAACAGCCCCGACCAATGGGAATTTTCCACGTGTAAAATCATCATTGGCTGGAGGAAACACGTGTCAGCTCATCGTTGGGACAGATGTCATCCACTCATTGAACAGAAGGCGCCTATGATACGTCGACACGTAGCACGGCCCATCAAGTTTAAATGGGCCGGCCTGATAGGAGTTGTGAAATTGTCCCTAAGCAATTGACTATGTTACTAGAGCGGTAATCACTATTGCAATTCTATTTGAGGGAGAGGCATAAGCTAACATACTTTCTCTACTTGGATCATATGCACTTATGATTGGAACTCTAGCAAGCATCCGCAAGTACTAGAGATTCATTAAGGTAAAACCAAACCATAGCATTAAAGTACCAAGTCCCCTTTTATCCGATACGCAAACAACCTACTTACACGGGTCTGTGCTTCTGTCACTCACGCCACCCACCATAAGCAAATCATAAACATATTGCAAACCCTAAGCGGGAATCCCTCACGCTTGCGCGACACGGAGGGCACAATAGGACATCACCAATAATAAAACATGCAACTCAAACCAATCATTGCAATTCATCAATCACCGATAGGACAACGAAAATCTACTCAGACATCATAGGATGGAAACACATCATTGGATAATAATATGAAGCATAAAGCACCATGTTCAAGTAGAGGGTACAGCGGGATGCGGGAGAGTGGACCGCTGAATATAGAAGGGGGAAGGTGATGGAGATGTTGGTGAAGATGACGGTGTTGGTGAAGATCGCGGTGATGATGATGGCTCCGGCGCGCCCGCGCCACCGAAGCAAGGGGAGAGGGCCCTTCTTCTTCTTCTTCTTCTTCCTTGACCTCGTCCCTTGATGAGAGAAGGGTTTCTCCTCTGGTCCTTGGCTCCCATGGCGTGGGAGGGGCGAGAGCCCCTCCGAGATTGGATCTATCTCTCTGTTTCTGCTTTCCCAAATTCTACCCCTTCACCGTTTCTTTAATATCCGGAGATCCGTAACTCCAATTGAGGTGAATCTTTCGCCCAGATTTTTCTCATAAAATTAGCTTTCTTGCGGCAAAAGAAGGGCATCAACCGCCTTACGGGTGGCCCCCAAGAGTGCCAGGCGCGCCCAGGTGGTGTGGACACGCCCCCTGTCTCGTGGCCACCTCGGACACCGTTTCGCGTTGATTCTTCCTCCGGAAAATCCCAAATATTCCAAAATAATTCTCTGTCCATTTTTATCCCGTTTGGACTCTGTTTGATATTGGTTTTCTGTGAAACATAAAACATGCAACAAACAGGAACTGGCACTGGGCACTGGATCAATATGTTAGTCCCAAAAATAGTATAAAAAGTTGTCAAAAGTATATGAAAGTTGAAGAATATTGGCATGGAACAATAAAAAATTATAGATACGATGGAGAGGTAACAGCATCCCCAAGCTTAATTCCTGCTCGTCCTCGAGTAGGTAAATGATAAAAAAGATAATTTTTGATGTGGAATGCTACCTAGCATAATCTTGATCATATGTCTAATCATGTCATGAATATTAAGACACGAGTGATTCAAAGCAATAGTCTATCATTTGACATAAAAACGATAATACTTCGAGCGTACCAATAAAGCAATCATGTCTTTTCGAAACAACAACGCCAAAGCAAGCTTATCCCTAAAAAATCATACAGTTTGACCATGCTTCGTCTTCGTCACACAAAATGCTCCCATCATGCACAACCCCGATGACGAGCCGAGCAATTGGTTCATACTTTTTAACGCGCTTCAGCTTTTTCAACCCTCACGCAATACATGAGCGCAAGCCATGGATATAGCACTATAGGTGGAATATAATACAATGATGCGGGTTATGTGGAGAAGACAAAAAAGGAGAAAGTCTCACATCGACGCAGCTAATCAACGGGCTATGGAGATGCCCATCAATTGATGTCAATGCGAGGAGTAGGGATTTCCATGCAATGAATGCACTAGAGATATAAGTGTATGAAAGCTCAAACTGAAAAACTAAGTGGGTGTGCATCCAACTTGCTTGCTCATGAAGACCTAGGGCATTTGAGGAAGCCCATCATTGGAATATACAATCCAAGTTCTATAATGAAAAATTCCCACTAGTATATGAAAGTGACAACATAAGAGACTCTCTATATGAAGAACATGGTGCTACTTTGAAGCACAAGTGTGGAAAAAGGATAGTAACATTGCCCCTTTTCTTTTTCTTTTTTTCCTTTTTTTCTTTTGCGGGCTTCTTTGGCCCCCTTTTTAATTTAGGCTTCTTTGGCCTTTCCTTTTTTTAATTTTTTTCTTTTTTTATGGGGCAATGCTCTATAATGATGATCATCACACTTTTATTTACTTACAAATCGATATTACAACTCGATACTAGAACAAAGATATGACTCTATATTAATGCCTCCGGCGGTGTACTGGGATGTGCAATCATCTAGCGTAGCAATGACATCGAAAAATGGACAAGCCATGAAAACATCATGCTAGCTATCTTACGATCATGCAAAGCAATATGACAATAAATGCTCAAGTCATGTATATGATGATGATGGAAGTTGCATGGCAATATATCTCGGAATGGCTATGGAAATGCCATAATAGGTAGGTATGGTGGCTGTTTTGAGGAAGATATAAGGAGGCTTATGTGTGATAGAGCGTATCATATCACGGGGTTTGGATGCACCGCGAAGTTTGCACCAACTCTCAAGGTGAGAAAAGGCAATGCACGCAATCAAGAGGCTAGCAATGATGGAAAGGTAAAAGTGCGTATAATCCATGGACTCACATTAATCATAAAGAACTCATATACTTATTGCAAAAGTTTATTATCCCTCAAAGCGAAGTACTACTACGCATGCCCCTAGGGGGATAGATTGGTAGTAAAAGACCATCGTCATTCCCCGATCGCCACTCATAAGGAAGACAATCAAAGAAACACCCCATGCTTCAAATTTGTCACACAATGGTTACCATACGTGCATGCTACGGGACTTGCAAACCTCAACACAAGTGTCTCTACAATTCACAACCACCCACTAGCATGAATCTAATATCACCATCTTTATATCGCAAAACTATTGCAAGGTATCAAACATATCATATTCAGCGATCTACAAGTTTATGTAGGATTTTATGACTAACCATATGAATGACCAATTCCTGTCATCTCTCTAAATAGATATAAGTGAAGAAAGAGAGTTTAATTCTTTCTACAAAAGATGTGCCCATACTATAAAAAATATAAATTAAGCAAAAGAGCATTCTACAAATGGCAGTTTTCTTTGTAAAGAGAAATAGGCAATCCAAACTTCAAACGATATACGTGAAGCACAAGAAGCATTCAATAAAGCCATACTCAAAAGATTTAAGTGAAGTGCAATCAGCATTCTATAAATCAACCAAGGACTATCTCATACCAACATGGTGCATAAAAGAAAAATGTAAACTAAATGCAAAATACGCTCCAAGACTTGCACATAATGCATGAACGAAACGAATCCGAAAACATACCGATACTTGTTGAAGAAAGAGTGGATGCCTTCCGGCGCATCCCCAAGCTTAGACGCTTGAGTCTCCTTGAATATTTACTTGGGGTGCCTTGGGCATCCCCAAACTTGATCTCTTGCCTCTCTTCCTTTTCCTCATATCGAGACCTCCTCGATTAGACACTTCATCCACACAAAACTTCAACAGAAAACTCGGTAAGATCCGTTAGTATAATAAAGCAAATCACCACTCTAAGTACTGTAGCAAACCAATTCATATATATTTTTTGCATTGTGTCTACTGTAATATAACTTTTTCATGGCTTATTCCACTAATATAAATTGATAGTTTCATCAAAATAAGTAAACTATGCATCAAAAATAGAATCTGTCAAAAACAGAACAGACTATAGCAATCTGAACATTCACCATACTTACGGTACCCAAAAAATTCTACCAACATTAGGAAAAATAAACCAGTTGTACAGAAAGACAGTGCAAAAAGAATCAGAACCGTTTGACTTTCCAGTTAAAAATGTAAAATCGCGCACTACAGCCAAAGTTTCTGTCCTGCACCGTACAGACCAACAAGCATTGTAAACATCCTAAAGGCAAACCTTGGTACATTATTTTTATAATACGATGGAATTGTACAAGGGGATAATTATTTTTTATGAAAAGTTTCTGTAATCGAGATTCACAAAGTTTCCGTGAGCATGAACAAAGTTCAAGGAGCTCTCCCACTTCAACAATGCTTGTCTCTCTCACTTTCACTTTCCTTTTTGAAAAGTATTTAGGTTCCCATCTTTATTTATTTTTTTGTTTTTAAACTATAAGAAAGCACTCAAAAAAATGACTCTGTAAAACTTCCGGGTTGTCTCCCTGGCAGTGCTTTCTTTAAAGCCATTATGCTAGGCATATAGTGTTGGGGAACGTTGCAGAAAATTAAAATTTTTCCTACGGTTTCACCAAGATCCATCTATGAGTTCATCTAGCAACGAGTATTCAGATTGGATAGCATCTACATACCACTTTGTAGATCGCAACGGAAGCTTCGGAGTGAACGTGGATGAGGTAGTCGAACTTGCCGTGATCCAATTCACCGATGATCTAGTGCCGAACGGACGGCACCTCCGCGTTCAACACACGTGACGGTCATGTAACGCCTCCTTCTTCTTGATCCAGCAAGGTGAAGGAGAGGTTGAGGAAGATGGCTCCAGCAGCAGCACGACGCGTGGTGATGGTGGAACTTGCAAGATTCGGCAGGGCTTCGCCGTGCACTACGGAGGAGGAGGATGTGTTGGAGAGGGAGAGGGAGGCGTCCAGGCAAAGGTGCTGCTGCCCCTTCCCTCCCCCCTTTATATAGGTGCCAAGGAGGGGAGGGCGCAGCCTGCCCCCTCCTCCAAGGGAGGGGTGCGGCCAAGAGAGGGGAGGTGTCCACCTCCCAAGGCACCTGAGGTGCCTTCCCCTCATGGACTCTCCCTTTTTCCACCCTAGGCGCATGGGCCCCTTGGGGCTGGTTCCCTTGGCCCATGTGGGCCTAGGGCGCACCACCTAGGGCCCATGTGGCCCCCTCGGGCTGGTGGCCCCACTTGGTGGACCCCGACCCCTCCGTGGTCCCAGACAATACCGATATCACCGAAACTTGTCCCGATGGTCAAACAGCACTTCCTATATATAATTCTTTACCTCCGACCATTCCGAACTCCTCGTGACGCCCAGGATCTCATCCGGGACTCAACAACATTCGGGTTACTGCACATACATATTCCTACAACCCTAGCGTTATCAACCTTATGTGTAGACCCTACGGGTTCGGGAGACATGCATACATGACCGAGACGGCTCTCGGGCAATAACCAACAGCGGATCTGGATACCCATGTTGGCTCCCACATGCTCCACGATGATCTCATCGGATGAACCACGATGTCAAGGATTCAATTAATCCCGTATACGATTCCCTTTGTCAATCGGTATTTTACTTGCCCGAGATTCGATCGTCGGTATACCAATACCTCGCTCAATCTCAAGCACGGCAAGTCACTTTTCTCGTTATCCGTAATGCATGATCCCGTGATCAAACACTTCGATCACATTGAGCTCATTGTGATGATGCATTACCGAGAGGGCCCGGTGATACCTCTCCGCAAGCGGAGTGACAAATCCCAGCCTCGATCCATGTCAACCCAATGTACACTTTCGAGATACCGTAGCATACCTTTATAGTCACCCGATTCGTTGTGACGTTTGGCATACCCAAAGCACTCCCTACGGTATCCGGGAGTTACACGATCTCATGGTCTAAGGAAAGGACACTTGACATTGGAAAACTCTAGCAAACGAATCTGCGATCTTATGCTATGTTAAGATTGGGTCTTGTCCATCACATCATTCTCCTAATGATGTGATCCCGTTATCGATGACATCCAATGTCCATAGTCAGGAAACCATGACTATCTGTCGATCAACGAGCTAGTCAACTAGAGGCTCACTAGGGACATGTTGTTGTCTGTTATTCACACATGTATTACGATTTCCGGTTAACACAATTATAGCACGAATAAAGACAATTATCATGAATAAGGAAATATAATAATAATGCTTTTATTATTGCCTCTAGGGCATATTTCCAACAGTCTCCCACTTGCACTAGAGTCAATAATCTAGTTACATTGTGATGAATCGAACACCCATAGAGTTCTGGTGCTGATCATGTTTTGCCTTAGGGAGAGGTTTAGTCAACGGATCTGCGACATTCAGATCCGTGTGCACTTTACAAATTTCTATGTCTCCATCTTGAACATTTTCACGAATGGAGTTGAAGCGACGCTGATGTGCCTAGTCTTCTTGTGAAACCTGGGCTCCTTTGCAAGTGCAATAGCTCCGGTGTTGTCACAGAAGAGCTTGATTGGCCCCGACGCATTGGGTATGACTCGAGGTCGGTGATGAACTCTTTCACCCAAATTGCTTCATGTGCTGCCTCCGAGGCTGCCATGTACTCCGCTTCACATGTAGATCCCGCCACGACGCTTTGCTTGCAATCGCACCAGCCATCGCCCCACCATTCAAAATATACACGTATCCGGTTTGTGACTTAGAGTCATCAGATCTGTGTCGAAGCTAGCGCCGACGTAACCTTTCTGACGAGCTCTTCGTCACCTCCATAAACGAGAAACATTTCCTTAGTCCTTTTCGTGTACTTCAGGATATTCTTGACCGCTGTCCGGTGTTCCTTGCCGGGATTACTTTGGTACCTTCCTACCAAACTTACGGCAAGGTTTACATCAGGTCTGGTACACAGCATGGCATACATAATAGAACCTATGGCTGAGGCATAGGGAATGACACTCATCTCTTCTATATCTTCTGCCGTGGTCGGACATTGGGCTGAGCTCAATTTCACACCTTGTAACACAGGTAAGAACCCCTTCTTAGATTGATCCATATTGAACTTCTTCAATATCTTATCAAGGTATGTGCTTTGTGAAAGACCTATGAGGCGTCTCGATCTATCTCTATAGATCTTGATGCCTAATATATAAGCAGCTTCTCCAAGGTCCTTCATTGAAAAACTTTTATTCAAATAGGCCTTAATGCTGTCCAAGAGTTCTATATCATTTCCCATCAAAAGTATGTCGCCTACATATAATATGAGAAATGCTACAGAGCTCCCACTCACTTTCTTGTAAACACAGGCTTCTCCATAAGTCTGTAAACCCAAACGCTTTGATCATCTCATCAAAGCGAATGTTCCAACTCCGAGATGCTTGCACCAGCCCATAAATCGAAAGCGTTGGAGCTTGCACACCTTGTCAAAGATTCTTAGGATCGACAAAACCTTCCGCTGCATCATATACAATTCTTCCTTAAGGAAACCATTAAGGAATGCCGTTTTGACGTCCATTTGCCATATCTCATAATCATAGTATGCGGCAATTGCTAACATGATTCTGACGGACTTCAGCTTCGCTACCGGTGAGAAAGTCTCATCGTAGTCAACCCCTTGAACTTGTCGATAACCCTTAGCGACAAGCCGAGCTTTATAGATGGTCACATTACCATCCGCGTCTGCCTTCTTCTTCTTAAAGATCCATTTATTTTCTATGGCTCGCCGTTCAACGGGCAAGTCACCAAAGTCCATACTTCATTTTCATACATGGATCCTATCTCGGATTTCATGGCTTCCAGCCATTTGTCGGAATCCGGGCCCGCCATTGCTTCCTCATAGTTCGAAGGTTCACCGTTGTCTAACAACATGATTTCCAAGACAGGGTTCCCATACCACTCTGGTGCGGAACGTGTCCTTGTGGACCTTCGAATTTCAGTAGGAGCTTGATCAGAAGTATCTTGATCATAATCATTAATTTCCTCTCTAGTTGGTGCAGGCACCTCAGGAACGATTTCTTGAGTTTCGCCATTTTCCGTTCAAGAGGTAACACTTCATCAAGTTCTACTTTCCACCCACTTACTTCTTTCGATAGAAACACTTACTCCAGAAAGGATCCATTCTTGGCAACAAAGATCTTGCCTTCGGATCTGAGGTAGAAGGTATACCAAATAGTTTCTTTCGGGTATCCTATGAAGACGCATTTTTCCGACTTGGGTTCGAGCTTCTCAGGTTGAAGTTTCTTGACATAAGCATCGCATCCCCAAACTTTTAGAAACGACAGCTTAGGTTTCTTCCCAAACCATAATTCATACGGTGTCGTCTCAACGGATTTCGACGGAGCCCTATTTAAAGTGAATGCGGCAGTCTCTAAAGCATAGCCCCAAAAGATAGCGGTAAATCGGTAAGAGACATCATAGATCGCACCATATCTAATAGAGTGCGACATTTACGACGCTCGGACACACCGTTACGCTGAGGTGTTCCAAGCGGCGTGAGTTGTGAAATTATTCCACATTTTCTTAAGTGTGTGCCAAATTCGTGACTCAAGTATTCTCCTCCACGATCTGATCGTAGAAACTTGATCTTTCTATCACGTTGATTTTCAACCTCACTCTGAAATTCCTTGAATTTTTCAAAGGTCTCAGACTTGTGTTTCATTAAGTAGACATACCCATATCTACTCAAGTCATCGGTGAGGGTGAGAACATAACGATAGCCACCATGAGCCTCAACACTCATTGGACCGCACACATCGGTATGTATGATTTCCAATAAGTTGGTTGCTCGCTCCATTGTTCCTGAGAATGGAGTCTTGGTCATTTTACCCATGAGGCATGGTTCGCACGTGTCAAATGATTCATAATCAAGAGACTCTAAAAGTCCATCTGCATGGAGCTTCTTCATGCGTTTGACACCTATGTGACCAAGGCGGCGGTGCCACAAATATGTGGGACTATTGTTATCAACTTTAACTCTTTTGGTATTCACACTATGAATATGTGTATCATCACGCATTTAGATTCATTAAGAATAAACCATTAACCATCGGAGCATGACCATAAAACATATCTCTCATATAAATAGAACAACCATTATTCTCGGATTTAAATGAGTAGCCATCTCGAATTAAACGAGATCCAGATACAATGTTCATGCTCAAACTTGGCACTAAATAACAATTATTGAGGTTTAAAACTAATCCCGTAGGTAAATGCAGAGGCAGTGTGCCGACGGCGATCACATCGACCTTGGAACCATTCCCGACACGCATCGTCACCTCGTCCTTCGCCAGTCTCCGTTTATTCCGCAGCTCCTGCTTTGAGTTACAAATATGAGCAACTGCACCGGTATCAAATACCCAAGAGCTACTACTAGTACGGGTAAGGTACACATCAATTACATGTATATCACATATACCTTTGGTTTTGCCGGCCTTCTTGTCAGCTATGTATTTGGGGCAGTTCCGCTTCCAAGGACCACTTCCCTTGCAATAAAAGCACTCAGTTTCGGGCTTGGGTCCATTCTTTGGCTTCTTCCGGCAACTTGCTTGCGGCGCAACAACTTCCTTGCCGTCCTTCTTGAAGTTCTTTTACCCTTGCCCTTCTTGAACTTAGTGGTTTTATTCACCATCAACACTTGATGCTCCTTCTTGATTTCTACCTCTGCTGATTTCAGCATAGCATATACTTCGTGAATGGTCTTTACCATCCCCTGCATATTGTAGTTCATCACAAAGCTCTTGTAGCTAGGTGGAAGCGATCGAGGATTCTGTCAATGACCGCTTCATCCGGAGATTAACTTCCAGTTGAGTCAAGCGGTTGTGCAACCCAGACATTTTGAGTATGTGTTCACCGATGAGCCATTTTCCTCCATCTTACAGCTAAAGAATTTGTCGGAGACTTCATATCTCTCGACCGGGCATGAGCTTGGAAAACCATTTTCAGCTCTTGAACATCTCATATGCTCCATGTCTCTCAAAACGCTTTTGGAGTCCGGCTCTAAGCTGTAAAGCATGCCGCATCGAACGAGGGAGTAATCATCGCAGCGTGACTGCCAAGCGTTCATAACGCCTTGTTCTGCAGGGAGAATAGGTGCGTCACCCAGCGGTGCTCTTAGGACATAATCTTTCTTGGCAGCTATGAGGATAATCCTCAGGTTCCGGACCCAGTCCGTATAGTTGCTACCATCGTCTTTCAGCTTGGTTTTCTCTAGGAGCAGCGTTGAAGTTGAGGACTACGTTGGCCATTTGATCTACAAGACATATTGTAAATATTTAGACTAAGTTCATGATAATAAAGTTCATTTAATCAAATTTAATGAACTCCCACTTAGATAGACATCCCTCTACTAGTCATCTAAGTATTACATGATCCGAGTCAACTAGGCCGTGTCCGATCATCACGTGAGACGGACTAGCCAACATCGGTGAACATCTTCATGTTGATCGTATCTTCTATACGACTCATGCTCGACCTTTCGGTCTTACGTGTTCGAGGCCATGTCTGTACATGCTAGGCTCGTCAAGTCAACCTAAGTGTTTTGCGTGTGTAAATCTGTCTTACACCCGTTGTATGCGAACGTAAGGACCTATCACACCCGATCATCACGTGGTGCTTGAACGTGAACCTTAGCAACGGTGCACGATTAGGGGAACACTTCTTGAAATTATTATGAGGGATCATCTTATTTACTACCGTCGTTCTAAGTAAACAAGATGCATAAAACATAATAAACATCACATGCAATTATATAAAGTAGTGACATGATATGGCCAATATCATATAGCTCCTTTGATCTTCATCTTCGGGCTCCATGATCATCTTGTCACCGGCATGACACCATGATCTCCATCATCATGATCTCCATCATCGTGTCTTCATGAAGTTGTCACGCCAACGACTACTTCTACTTCTATGACTAACGTGTTTAGCAATAAAGTAAAGTAGTTTACATGGCGTTCTTCAATGACACGCAGGTCATACAAAAAATAAAGACAACTCCTATGGCTCCTGCCGTTGTCATACTCATCGACATGCAAGTCGTGATCCCTATTACAATAGCATGAACATCTCATACATCACATATAGATCATTCATCATTCATCACAACTTCTGGCCATATCATATCACAAAGCACTTGCTGCAAAAACAAGTTAGACGTCCTCTAATTGTTGTTGCAAGTTTTACGTGGCTGAATTAGGGTTCTAGCAAGAACGCTTTTCTTACCTACGCTCAAACCACAACGTGATTTGTCAATCTCTATTTACCCTTCATAAGGACCCTGTTCATCGAATCCGATCCAACTAAAGTAGGAGAGATGCACACCCGCCAGCCACCTTATGCAACTAGTGCATGTTAGTCGGTGGAACCGGTCTCACGTAAGCGTCACGTAAGGTTGGTCCGGGCCGCTTCATCCCACAATACCGCTGAATCAAGATTGACTAGTAACGGCAAGAAGAATTGACAACATCTACGCCCACAACAAATTGTGTTCTACTCAAGAAGAAGAACTACGATAGACCTAGCTCATGATGCCACTGTTGAGGAACGTTGCAGAAAATTAAAATTTTTCCCTACCGTTTCACCAAGATCCATCTATGAGTTCATCTAGCAACGAGTATTCAGATTGGATAGCATCTACATACCACTTTGTAGATCGCAACGGAAGCTTCGGAGTGAACGTGGATGAGGTAGTCGAACTTGCCGCGATCCAATTCACCGATGATCTAGTACCGAACAGACGGCACCTCCGCGTTCAACACACGTACGGTCAGCGTAACGTCTCCTTCTTCTTGATCCAGCAAGGTGAAGGAGAGGTTGAGGAAGATGGCTCCAGCAGCAGCACGACGGCGTGGTGATGGTGGAACTTGCAGTACTCTGGCAGGGCTTCGCCCGTGCACTACGGAGGAGGAGGATGTGTTGGAGAGGGAGAGGAGGCGTCCAGGGCAAAGGTGCTGCTGCCCCTTCCCTCCCCCTTTATATAGGTGCCAAGGAGGGGAGGCGCAGCCTTGCCCCCTCCTCCAAGGGAGGGGTGCGGCCAAGAGAGGGGAGGTGTCCACCCTCCCAAGGCACCTCGGAGGTGCCTTCCCCTCATGGACTCTCCCTTTTCCACCCTAGGCGCATGGGCCCCTTGGGGCTGGTTCCCCTTGGCCCATGTGGGCCTAGGCGCACCACCTAGGGCCCATGTGCCCCCCTGGGGCTGGTGGCCCCACTTGGTGGACCCCCGGGACCCCTCCGGTGGTCCCGGTACAATACCGATATCACCGAAACTTGTCCCGATGGCCGAAACAGCACTTCCTATATATAATTCTTTACCTCCGGACCATTTCGGAACTCCTCGTGACGTCCAGGATCTCATCCGGTACTCCGAACAACATTCGGGTTACTGAACATACATATTCCTACAACCCTAGCGTTCGAACCTTATGTGTAGACCCTACGGGTTCGGGAGACATGCGAGACATGACCGAGACGGCTCTCGGGCAATAACCAACAGCGGATCTGGATACCCATGTTGGCTCCCACATGCTCCACGATGATCTCATCGGATGAACCACGATGTCAAGGATTCAATTAATCCCGTGATACGATTCCCTTTGTCAATCGGTATTTTACTTGCCCGAGATTCGATCGTCGGTATACCAATACCTCGTTCAATCTCGTTACCGCAAGTCACTTTTCTCGTTACCGTAATGCATGATCCCGTGATCAAACACTTCGATCACATTGAGCTCATTGTGATGATGCATTACCGAGAGGGCCCGGTGATACCTCTCCGTCAAGCGGAGTGACAAATCCCGATCTCGATCCATGTCAACCCAATGAGACACTTTCGTAGATACCTGTAGCATACCTTTATAGTCACCCGATTACGTTGTGACGCTTTGGCATACCCAAAGCACTCCTACGGTATCCGGAGTTACACGATCTCATGGTCTAAGGAAAGGACACTTGACATTGGAAAACTCTAGCAAACGAACTGTGCGATCTTATGCTATGTTAAGATTGGGTCTTGTCCATCACATCATTCTCCTAATGATGTGATCCCGTTATCGATGACATCCAATGTCCATAGTCAGGAAACCATGACTATCTGTCGATCAACGAGCTAGTCAACTAGAGGCTCACTAGGGACATGTTGTTGTCTGTTATTCACACATGTATTACGATTTCCGGTTAACACAATTATAGCACGAATAAAGACAATTATCATGAATAAGGAAATATAATAATAATGCTTTTATTATTGCCTCTAGGGCATATTTCCAACATATAGTCCTCAAGTAATGGATCCACCCGGATCACAAGGTATATCAAAGCCAATTTTAATTAACAATGATTTATAATTTAGTAGTGAGGACAAAGTAACATATATCAAGCAATGACGAATTCTAAATCTCTTCCTATGCATCGGCATGTCATAAAAGAACAATTCATGCACACCGAGTAAAGGCCAATGCATAGTATAAGCAATTTCTTGCAATTCTATCATATTGGAAACATAAAGAGGCGGAGATATAGTTCCTCTCTCATAATAATTGCAAGTAGGAGCAGCAAGCACATGCATATTATATCTATCAAAATCATCATGTGCAATAGTAAAAGGCAACCCATCAATATATTCCTCAATAAGCACAAACTTCTCCGGTATAGTGTAGTTGGGAGAATTCAAAAAGATAATAGGACTATCATGCGTGGGTGCAATAGCAACAATTTCATGTTTAACATAAGGAACTGTAGCAAGTTCATCTCCATAAGCATAATTCATATTGGCATCTTGGCCACAAGCATAGCAAGCATCATCAAAAAGGGATATTTCATACCAATTAAAGGGATCATAACAATCATCATAGCAATCATGCTTCGGTAAGCACGAAGGGGGATTAAACAATGTATGAGTTGAAGAGTTACTCTCATTAGAAGGTGGACACGGGTGATCAATCCGCTCTTCCTCCTTTTGTTCTTCGCTCTCCTCATCATCTTTTTCATCCAATGAGCTCACAGTTTCATCAATTTCTCTTCCATAGCTTCCTGCAAAATATTAATCTCTTCTTGGATAGCGGAGACTTTCTCAATAAATGCATTAATATTGTAATTGTATTCATAATTTTCATAGCAATAACTAAGTATAGCAAGATTTTCTGGTCTATAAACTGAATCATCAAAATTGTCAAACGCTTTAAACATAGACTCAATCTCATAAGCACCCATAAAAGCAACAAATTCTTCTATTTGTTCCACATCATTGTAATCGTAGATACCATTAGCATAAGAAGCTAAGGTTTCATTATCATTAAATTTGCATGAAAAGGGAAGGTGTGGAGCCTTCATCCTAGAGCAGCAAGTATAATCATGTCTCAAGCATAGATCCCGAGCATACTAACGCAACATATAAATTTGATCCCATAATAGTTTCCCTTTTTGTGTCAAGCGATAATCCCTAAAGTATTCACATTGATCCAATGTTACTCCCATAACATAGTTGAATGGGATTTTCTCAGGATTATTAAAGTAGTACATAATTTCTTTCACATAACTAGCATCGAGGGTTTTAGGAGGTTCCCCATCCCCATGAGTAGCATCTACACCTAATTTTTTTTTGTATTTCGTGTTCCATATCCATAACTAAAGATAGAGAACAACTTAGAACAGAAAATAAAAATTACTTAGTGATAAAGCAAACAAGCACACACGAGAATATTCACCCCACGCTATGACTCCCCGGCAACGGCGCCAGAAAAAGGTCTTGATAACCTGCAAGTGTAGGGGATCGCAACAGTTTTTGATAAGTAAGAGTGTCGAACCCAACGAGGAGCTAAAGGTAGAACAAATGTTCCCTCAAGTTCTATCGACCACCGATACAACTCTACGCACGCTTGACGTTCGCTTTACCTAGAACAAGTATGAAACTAGAAGTACTTTGTAGGTGTTGTTGGATAAGTTTGCTAGATAATAAAGAATACGTAAGCAAAAAGTAGGGGCTGTTTAGATAAAGATGCAATAAAGTAAATATAGCGAGCATGGAAAAGTGGTGATAGGAGTTGTGAAATTGTCCCTAAGCAATTGACTATGTTACTAGACCGGTAATCACTATTGCAATTCTATTTGAGGGAGAGGCATAAGCTAACATACTTTCTCTACTTGGATCATATGCACTTATGATTGGAAATCTAGCAAGCATCCGCAACTACTAAAAATTCATTAAGGTAAAACCCAACCATAGAATTAAAGTACCAAGTCCCCTTTTATCCCATACGCAAACAACCTACTTACTCGGGTCTGTGCTTCTGTCACTCACGCCACCCACCATAAGCAAATCATAAACATATTGCAAACCCTACAACGGGAATCCCTCACGCTTGCGCGATACGGAGGGCACAATAGGATAGCACCAATAATAAAACATGCAACTCAAACCAATCATAGCAATTCATCAATCACCGATAGGACAACGAAAATCTACTCAAACATCATAGGATGGCAACACATCATAGGATAATAATATGAAGCATAAAGCACCATGTTCAAGTAGAGGGTACAGCGGGATGCGGGAGAGTGAACCGCTGAATATAGAAGGGGGAAGGTGATGGAGATGTTGGTGAAGATGACGGCCGTGTTGGTGAAGATCGCGGTGATGATGATGGCCCCCGGCGGCGCTCCGGAGCCACCGGAAGCAAGGGGGAGAGGGCCCCCGTTCTTCTTCTTCTTCCTTGACATCGTCCCTAGATGGGAGAAGGGTTTCCCCTCTGGTCCTTGGCTCCCATGGCGTGGGAGGGGCGAGAGCCCCTCTGAGATTGTATCTATCTCTCTGTTTCTGCGTTCCCAGATTCTACCCCTTCACCGTTTCTTTAATATCCGGAGATCCGTAACTCCGATTGGGGTGAATCTTTCGCCCAGATTTTTCTCATAAAATTAGCTTTCTTGCGGCAAAAGAAGGGCATCAACCGCCTTACGGGTGGCCCACGAGAGTGCCAGGCGCGCCCAGGGTGTGTGGGAGCGCCCCCCTGTCTCATGGCCACCTCGGACACCGTTTCGCGTTGATTCTTCCTCCGGAAAATCCCAAATATTGCAAAATAATTCTCCGTCCGTTTTTATCCCGTTTGGACTCCATTTGATATTGGTTTTCTGCGAAACATAAAACATGCAACAAACAGGAACTGGCACTGGGCACTGGATCAATATGTTAGTCCCAAAAATAGTATAAAAAGTTGCCAAAAGTATATGAAAGTTGAAGAATATTGGCATGGAACAATCAAAAATTATAGATACGACGGAGACGTATTGGCCCTCGCCCTCCGCTGCCCCCGAGCGCGCCCTACCGCGCCCCCCTGCGCCACGACCCCCACTGTCGCCGCTGTCGTCGGCCACACCTCTACCCCTGCCCGCGCCACCCACCGTGGCCATCGCCGACGCCGTCGCCGCCCCCGCCGTCGCCCTCGTCGGCTGCCCCCGATGTGAGCCACGCCGCCGCCACGGCTCTGTTCAGTGCTTTTTTCATATAATCTGTATTATTTTTTGTTCATTGCATTTTTTTGGTTTGTATGAATAATGTGGTAGCTATATGATGAATGGATGTGGCTATGTATGTATGAATATAATTTTCATAGCATTTTTTTGTTCATATATGTTTTTTTTTCATATATGTATTAATTTTTTATTTAGGTTAGTAGATATCGATTTTAGGTTAGTGCTTAGTAGTTGAACTAGTTGATATAATAAAACTACTTTATTAAATTTTACTATATATAGAAGTAGTTTATTTTTAGTAAGTACTACTTTATTTTATTTATTTATAGTAAGTGCTTAGTAGTTGAATAGTAAATTTAATAAAACTACTTTATTTTACTATATATAGAAGTATTTTATTTTTAGCAAGAAAATTAATAGAACTAGTTTATTTTACTATATATAGAAGTAGTTTATTTTTAGCAAGAAAATTAATAGAACTAGTTTATTTTTCTAGTTCAAGCAATTAATCCCGCATCGATCGACGTCGACGATGCCTATCCGGCATCCTCGTCGTCGACTCGGCGGAGGAGGCAACTTGATCAAAGGGGCCATGTCCGGACTGGCTCCGCCGGCTGGTATTGGGAGGTGCTACCTTCCCGGCGTAGGTTGGTGACGAACCAGCCCGTCGTTGACCCGATCCTTGTTTGGTGTTGGTCGCGTGTGCCAGTGACGGTGCCGAGGCTTCCGGACACCGCGGAGGTGGTACGTCACCGTGTCAGCGAGGAGGACGAGCACGTCCGTCGCTACATGGTTTCATTGGAGGGCAGATTCGACAATACCTGGCAGGTTCTTCAGGAATCTCACTGGAGCTATGATCCTGTGATGGTTCCTTCTCTTTGGGTGTCCACAGCCCGCGACGATACCCGTCGGACGCTACGGTTCTAGCTGTATTGGCGGTGCTATATGTATGATAGTATTCGAGGAGTATTAGTGATAATATTCGACGATGTACGGACAGAAGAGATGATGTAGTTTTGCTTATAATTGAATGCATGCTAATTTGAATACTACTTTATTTTACGATTTGGTTTTGCTTATTGAATGCTCAAATTAGAAAATACTCCTACTTTGAATGCTAAAATTGGAGAGCACTACGCAAGGCATGTGCATTTGATTACTTGATAGCTTATAGGGTTTTTGTTTTTACATAAATCTAGGAGCCCCCTCCATCATCCGCGCCGTCGTCCCCGTCACTGACCCCCCTCCGACCTCGAGGTGAGACCAGCCAAATCTATCTGTCAATACGAGTCCTATAATATGAGTCCTCGGGTTGACTTTAAGTCTGTCGAGTCTCCACCACATATGAGAGAACGAAGAATCCCGACTGTTGTTGTGGGGGTAGCGAGTTTAATATTTAATTGTACAAGTTTAATATAAATTATGAACATAGGAAATGTCGTACTCGGACGACGAAAACTGCCCGGAGGAGTGCGACTGGTGCCACGATGACCGAGGTATGTGCTACAGGTTCCTTGAGATGGACGATGATCGGCGCTTCAGCATTAAGCTCGAGGAGACCTTCGATGTTGAAACGGTACGCAACGACGACAAGAGATTTTTCGTAATTAATTAAGCACAACTTCAACTTTTTCAACGTGTACTTTTCATCTTTTCCAATTCGACTAGCTTATCCCATGCTATGCAAGACGCTATGTCTTGGAGAGGATGGGTTTTGAAGACCATGAAAGTATGGAAACAAAGAAAATTCACCTAAAGACCCATCCTGGTGTGGATTCTGAAGTAAAGTTGTACAATTCTGAGAGTGTAACCCATTTTGGTTTCAAAAATTGGGAAGCACTTTGCAAGATGTATGGTTTTGATGAGGGTATGCTTGTCACCATGGATCTTGGTGCTCCTAAAATCGAGCAAGACAATATGGATATTTGGGTCCTTGTTGATACGCTTCCAATTCTTCCCCTATGTGAGCTTCTCAAACATAGTTATTAAGTAATTTATATTGTTTATTTCAAAATAGTTGACAACTTATTTTCATTCTTCAAAGAATGTGCGGAAGATGTTAGACAAATCCCACTACGCCGATGGTACCGAATTAACTTATTGGGAGAAAAATCATCTGATCGCATTTTGTACTGATCTTGAGAATTACAATATCTACAATCGAACTCCTCAACATTATGGTCAATAGGTGCCACTAGTGCACGTGTTGAACTACGGTAACTACCATGGAGATACCCTGGTAAGCTTTTTTACTATTACGACATCCGTGCATCTTTTGCATACTTCTAAAACTAGTACATCATTGCTAACTACGAAGTTATTACTATATTTTCAACAGATAATCCCGAATGATTGTGTGCCTCATCTGATGTATCAGCACAGTCGCCTTGATGTTTTGAACATACAACCAGGTCGTCCTACATATCTCAACTGTCCATACCGGATTTCTAAAAGAAGTGGAAAAATGACAATCAAAAAATGGAAAAAATGTATGGACAGTTGTAAGGAGGTTCTTGGAAGCAAAAGGAAGCAAAGCGCAAGAATTGGAGACAGGATGATCTCCATTCTCCATAATGGAGAGTCAGGGTCTATATTGTTTTATGCTATTTTACCTTAAAGAGGGTATTTAGGTCCTACCTAATACTGATGATCATGTGCTAAGAACAATTAAGTATGGTTGGTTCGATGATTATGAGGATGATGATCGTATGACTTGTTATTAATAACGAGTAGAAGTTGTATGATGATGATTAATTAGTAGGAGTTGTTATTATATATGATGATGCATGATGCGAGCATGAAGAGTTATTATATATCAGCAGGTGAAATGAACATGAATTGGATTGAAGTGAAGGCAACATGCATGTGGTGCATGTCGAAAGTAGTACAATCCAAACTTGATCAAGTTAGGATTAGTATTACTTTCGACATGCACCACATGTTGCCTTCACTTCAATCTAAGCCGTGTTAACGTTAGGCATAGCAGTAACGTTAGGCATGGCATGGAGATATATAAGAGAGGACACTTCTCTCTATTAGCTAGCTAAAAACAACCTAAATTAACCCCCAAAACCCCCAAACCAGCCCCTTTCAAAAAAAAAACCTCAACTCCAGCCAGCTGCTGACGCATGGATGCCTTTTGGTCCCGGTTGGTGTCATCAACCGGGAACAAAGGCCCCCCTGCCTGGGCTGGCCGCAGCGGCCATGTGGAGGCCCATCTGTCCCGGTTCGTGTAAGAACCGGGACTAAAGGCCAAGAGCATTAGTGACGACCTTTTAGTCTCGGTTCCTAAACCGGGACAAAAGGCCCTTATGAACCGGGACAATTGGCCCTTTTTCTACTAGTGCAAGTGTAACCACACTTGAAGAAGTATAACTACAAAACTACTCTATACAACAATTTGAAATAAAAAAAACAAATAAATTGATAGAACATGCACACGCTTTTGAGCGAGCCACTCCACTAGTTAAGAACAAAATATTTAAAATAAGAAAATTGTGAAATTTTGGTATATGAAACATGGTCAACCATTCTACTCATGTATGAAGTTTCGTGAAGGAATGACATCCAGCGTATAGCGTAATGAAGAAAATATAATCCGACCTAACTATTCCTTCTAAAAATGTTTCTGAAAATAGCTTCGATTTCGTCATTTTTGCCTAGAACGTCATTGGTGTCATTTCTATGTGAAAATTTATATGCGAGTAGAATGGTTGACCTTGTATGTTACAAATCAAATTCAGATCTTTTTGACATTTTAAAGTATGTTTCCTGAAATTACTATTCATAGCGGGTGTGCATGCAACCATGTTCCTAAAATTCGCGTTTGCTATGAAAAACATATTTTATTTCTGAAATATTTTTGCTGGAATTTTGAGGTCAAATTGACCAAGAAAATGACGGACGATGCTATTCTTCTTGACAAAGAAATGTTGGGCATAGATGTGGCTGTTTTAGTTCGTGCAAATATAGCAATGGTCGTGGTAGCAAATCCCAAATGTCATAGAATTGACAAGGAATGAATGGGAGATAATACAAATATCTCTTATGGACACTGACATTAAAGGTTAAAATAAAGTAACTGAAACATGCATTTAGGATTTTTCAAATCAAATCCCAAGTGGCATACTACAACTAAAACTGAGGCCACAGTTAGGGCAAAAAGTATGTTAGGATTTTTCGTACAACATGTAAATTGCTTGGAAATTCAGGTGCAAGCAAAAAGGATCTAGTATCTGTAACATGGTTATAAATTTACTAAAAATGTGGTGCTCTGAAACACGATTACAAATGCAGCGTACAAACATTGAGCCACCTTAGAAATACAACCAACTTACAAACACTGTTACAACTATTATTGATGTTGTGATGGATGTAAAGTCTTAAGGATTTTCTCAAACATTACTTAGTGACAAAAATCCTACACCTGACGAGATCGGTCCAGTATGAGTAGCCGCTCAGCTACTTCCATCATCGTTGGTCTTTGGTCTACATCAAGGCTAAGGCATTCCACCACCATACCTGCTAGAGTATCAAGAAGCTCCAAATCTTCTTGTGATGCAATATCCTTGTCAAAAAACTCAGTCGCTTTCTTATGTTTCTTGTGAGCATCAAGAAAGTTCTTTACCAAGCTATTTTTCTCAGAATATATGGCCCTCCTTCTACTAATAAGCTCCAGGACCACAATCCCAAAACTATAGACATCACTTTTTTCGGTGAGTAGGCCTTCTTGTAGATATACTGGATCCATATAATTCTTGTCACCGATGACAGATCCAGTGTGTTCCTTGTCTCTCTGAATCAACCTAGATATGCCAAAGTCTGAAACCTTGGGTACAAAGTTATCATCTAAGAGTATATTTGCTGGTTTAACATCACCATGTAGAATTTTAATATTTGCTTTTGAGTGCATATAAGCTAGACCATCCGCAGATTGTGCAGCAATACTTAAACGTGTACTCAAGTTGAGAGCCACGCTGTTATTGATGTTGTGAAGGATGTCATGGAGACTACCTTGGGAGATAAACTCGTAGACCAACATGGGGGCATCAACTTCAAGGCAACAACCAATAAGCCTGACAATGTTCTTGTGGATGACTCGAGATTGGATGATGACTTCATTTGCAAATTGGTCACTCTCTGGCACAGAACCATTAATCGGCTTCTTTATAGCAACTAGTTGCTTGTCAAGAAGCCCCTTGTAAACTTCACCAAAGCAACCTTTTCCAATTAAGTTGCTATTCTTCAAAATTGGCTTCAGCTCATCTTTTCTGAAAAGTTTAATCACACTTGCCTTCTCTAATGTAGGGCCGCCATTCTTTTTGAAGAATTCGTCTGTCTTCTTTTTCTCATTTCGCAGGATAACAATAAACGATAGAATCACCATGAGAAGAATTCCACCTATTGCCCCTAGATGGCCATGGAATAAAGTAAGTTTATATCACCAAATTCACAATTACAATTCTAGTAGGAATATTCAGTATAAGAAGTAAATAGATCATTTTACTCATCTACTTAGAGTCTAAAACAAACCACCACTTGAATTATCAGAACAATATAGAGTCAAAAGCAAGACCGGCAAGCAGTTGAATCACTGAGGAAATTAAGTGTCGAAAGACAAGGAAAGCCTATAGCTCTCAATTGGATATATATTACTATATCCAAGCATGTTCCTGCTTGAGGACATAATAATTGAATGTTATTATTGATCGATTTAGGTGACGCCAAACAGATATTGCTTTGGACTGCAGATCAAACCATCTGACGGCACCCAGAGCGTGTTAATTCTACCCATAGTCACGGGGACAGATGAGATCTCACCCGGTCTGCTATGTAGCACGCCCTCTAAGCACCTTGTGGAAAGAAGTCAAAAATATATAATACTCAGAGTGTGCAGTGCTTACCCACAGTCCACTTTGCTGCTAGAGGGAATACATCTGTGCAGGTTCCTACTTTTCCGTCCCCTTTCATCCCCGGTTTGCATGGACACTCATAGCCTCCCACGGTGTTGGTGCATGAACCATCGTAGCAATGATAACGCTGAGGATCGTCGCACTCATTGATGTCTGCAGTAAATAAGAAAGAAAATAGAGGGCTGTGAAACTATTGAAGATAGGAATTAACAACGAATGATAATGTCCAAATAATTAAAAAGAAACAGCAAATATGTTACCTTTGCATCCATCAGTTGTGTAAGGGTTGCCATGGAAATTTTTCGAGCAGTGGCAAACATAGCCGTTTGTCGCGTTGGCGCAATAGCAAGCATTGTCCAGAGGTGGCTGCTGGCCCACCTGCACAACTGGGCAAAACACCCCATCCCACTGACTAGTAATGTTGTTGATGGCGAAGTCGATGATGACGGGTACGCCCCTGGAGAACTTCTTGTTGTAGTCGACAGTGTCCGACATAGAGAAGTTGTACCATGAGCTTTCCACCACCATTCCGTAGTACCAGGAAGGGGATTCGTAATCGTAACCCTGATCCTCAAAACGGACCCCAAAAGAACGGAGGTCGCCCATATCGTACCCGGAATTACGACAGCAGAGTTGCCCATCGCACAGCCCGTCATGCCCAGTGGACACTAGCAAGGCATTTGTGCGGCAGGTGGTAAAGTACCCCATCTTGGAAATTCCGCCGTCCACCAGCCCGAACAGCATCGAGCTCGGTCCGATGCCAACAAGAGAGTTGCGCTGCCGCGACAGGATGAAGGGCGAGCCCAGGAAGGTGAACTGGATATTGCTGAACCCGCTGCTGCCGGACCAATGGGAGCTGACAAGTGAGTAGGCCCGTACCTCATTCTTGTCGATTGAGATGTCTATGAGCTCCACCGGATCTCCCTCTCCTTCGAGTTCAGACGTCGCGGACAACGAATGGGATGATCCGTCGGACAAGGGTCGTCCTTCCCCTTTGGAGAGGAAGGCGCGAGGCGGGGCGAAGGAGTGGTTGCAGAGGACCTCGAATCCCTTACGGAAGCAGCCGGGCTTCCCCATGCCGAACGGGTAGGGGATGCTTATGTTGCCGCACTTGTCGGGGCAACCCGCAGGTGGCACTCTTTTCCCTTCCCCGGAAGAAGAAGCAGCTGCTGCTAGGAACAAGAGGAGGAGGAATGTAAAAGGCGCCATTAATTGTCCAACTAGTACGAGGATGGTGGTCTGGTATAGCTTAGGGTGGTGCTACTTGCGATACTTGTAGCCAGCAGGTGCTGTGACAGAGAATGGCTGTCAGTATAATTTAACTCAACTAGCTAACTTGGCTAGCTAGACCATTTACTTCCCAAATCCCAATTCCCAAATAAACTAGCTAACATGCGACTAACAAATATGCAGTAAAAATGGAGTCCTGACTTGTGCTCTGTCCTTTATTCTTCACATGGACAGCTCATTTTGTTAGTCCCACTTTTGTTTACCACTTTTGTTTCTTCACTTCAGATTTGCAGTAAAATAGGATGCATTTTTTCTATATATATATATATATACACACACGTACCAACATCTTTGTTTGGTTCACCACACAAACACTGTCAGTGCCCGAGACATGGCAAGCAACCACGGCGGACACATACCCGCGCAAACTCTATTTCCTAGTAGGTTTGTACGACATACAATGTTTTTTTAGATCTTCAATTTAACTAAAGCAACGTGTGTTAGTATGCATGCCAACAAAAGTTTATGTTCACAAAATTCATTCGACGGCAAATCCAATTAATATTTTTAGTGGCATGTAACTCATGGTTCGCTAGTCAAATTGAGAGCTAAAAACTAATGCCCACCTTACAAACCAAGATAGGGAGATTAAATTGTCTTTCACCATCGAATCCCATCCTCACCTAAACGTACTCCAGCAAAGCAACATCAGACTGTTTTTTTTTTCTGACAAGGAGGTTATCCCCCGGCCTCTGCATCAGATTGATGCATGTGGCCAATTTATTAATAAGCAAACCGATTAACATGTTGAAATATATTGCCCACCTCCCTCCATCAGTTCGAACTTTTGGATGAAATGGCTGAAGCATGAATTCAATATAATATCCGAGCCACGAGGTCTTGAGTTCAACACCCTGTCACGTATTAAATAAAAATGATCGTACATATTTTTTGAGGGGGTCTAAGGCCAAATAATCTGCACCATTTTAATGGCCGGTTTCCCGGAACCATTCCCGGAACCTACATGCATGCGTGCTGCTCGAAACTGACAGAGTGATGGTAAACAAAAGGGGCTGATGACAAAACGAAAGTTGTCCTAGCACATGTGAAAAGGCAAGTGTACACAGCTCATGATGCCAACTCCCGATGCTAACATGGTCCAATTGAGAGCGCTTGTGTTAACAAAAAGGACTAACGAGTCCTTAAAAGCAAGAAATTCAAACAAGCATTTTTAAACCTGTCCAGATCTGCGACATGACTTTGGGTTGAGGTCCTCACTCATACCATTGAATAATTAGGCCGACCGTCACCTAACCAGCAACCATTCTATAGCCAGAAGATTCCTTAATGCCGGGCAGAATGGTTTATTCAATCACGAACCTCATCTCTAGGTCACTAGCTGCGCGTTGCCTGTCTCATGTCTGACAATTAGCTCAGAGAAAACATTTCTACCAAAATTGTTTCGACAGATCTAGACGTCTGAAATCCCGTAAACCAGCAACAAACTAAGGGGAGGTTTGAGGGAGCACATATATTCGCCACGTCGGAGTCCGACCCCAGGATCAATCTGATACCCCTATCTAGGCCTCGAGAAGCATGTGCGCACTGGCGAAGCTATGTAAACATTTTTTTGAAGTTAAAAAAGCAAAGAATACAAATAAACAAAAAGACTGGCGCGGCCCGCCCTACGTATGGGTTGGCCCAATGCTTGTAAAGGGAAGGTGGTGCGTGTTTCCATGTTGACCAGCCCATGTTGACCCCTTGTGATCCCCATTTACAGTGGGGGTCACTGAGCAGCGAGCAAACCCATACACCCTGTGATTTCTATGCTCGCTGGGGGCCGGCTAGGCTATATCTGTGTGTAGCGAGCATAAGAGGCTATATCTGGATTAGAGATTAATCGAAAATCGGCCGATTAATCGATTTTATCGATGGACTATTAATCGGCCATTTTGTGCAAATCCTAGGTTCCCAACACTATAATATGCTATATTCAACACCAAAACAATATTGGACAGAAGTGTTACCAGGATAACTAGCCTTTGCATCCTCGTATAATGACAAACAAAATATGACAATAGTACATATTGCATAACAAGGTCCACAAAACAAAAAAAATACATAGTTTTTGCAAACATAATGTTAGGAATAGGCTCGATTTATCAGTATATTCCTGATAAATCGCTTGTCAGAGTGATAAATCGGCTCAAACAGTAAACGGTGAAGATAAGGCATAATCTTATCGGTCACCCCATGAGTAGCGATAAATCGGACAATAAATCGCTGAATTGGAAGATTTTTTGAACAGTCTAAACATAAAGGGGGCCAAGCGGCCAAGATGGATCAAATCCTATACACTACTAGGGGAAATCCTAGTAGTAGCGCTGGAAATACCCATACCAGTAGCCCTCGAGGCAGCGCTACTCATAAGGCGTTACAGCTAAGTTTTAGTAGTCGCTGTTTCAACTAGCGCTACTGGTAAGTATAGTTAGCAGTAGCGCTGTGGAGAACAACGCCACTGAGAACTATCTGTAGTGCTGCTCCACAACAAACGCTGCTGCTAGGCGCCCACCAGCGCTACTGCTAATATTCCTGCTTTAGTGTATTCAATTCCCCTGTACGTATTCGTGTTGTGTTTGTGCATGCTCTATATAGTAGTTTCATCATATCATAATAAACATACAACATTCTCATGATATCATATACATACACTAGTAGAAAAAGAGCCTAATGTGAAGCTCATTAGTCCCGGTTTGTAATTGAACCAACACTAATGTGACCATTAGTGCCGGTTCCAACGGCTAGGCGGGCGGCACTCATTAGTACCGGTTCGTGGCGAACCTTTAGTACCAGTTCGTGCCATGAACCGGTACTAAAGAGGTGGTGGCCTTTAGTACGGGTTGGTGGCTCCAACTGGTACTAAAGACCCCCCCTCCCCCCTTTAGTACGGGTTCGTGCCATCAACCGGTACTAAAGGGGTGCGCTGCCACCCGCAGTGCACAATGTTTAGTCCCACCTCGCTAGTTGAGAGGAGCTCGCACCGGTTTATAAGCCCCGTCGTGGATACCGTGTCGAGCTCCTCTCTAAGCAGGCCCCTGTGGGCCTATTGCAAGTCTTCTGTCCTGTGGGGCCTACTGGGCCGTACGGGCCTGCATCCTGGCCCAACTCGAGTTTGAGTTTCTAGTCGTATGCATGCCGTGTTGGCCCAGTAGGTGGGTTGCAAGTCTTCTGCCCTGTGGGGCCTACTGGGCCGTACATGCTTTATTTCAAAAAAAAAACCTTTAGTACTGGTTGGTGTTACCAACCGGTACTAAAGGTCTCCCCGCCCCCGGCGCTGACTCGTGCCACGTGGTGGCCCTTTAGTGGCGGTTCGTGCTGCATCGGTACTAAAGGAGGGGGGCCTTTAGTCTCCACCCTTTAGTGCCGGTTCTGTAACCGGCACTAAAGGGCCTTACAAACCCGTAATACAGCCTCGTTCTGCACTAGTGATACAATAGTCTCGTCATATCATCATCATCCAACACAAATATCATCATCTCGAAAATAGTGATACACAAGTCATGTCTTGAATAAATGCAACTACGTGGTCATGGCACACACACAAGTTTCATCATCTCTATCTAAACCCTGATGTAGAAGAGAAAAACGATCAGTATGAGCAAGAGCGCGACTATGTAGTACTTCTTGAGGTGCCGGTTTCGCTACCTCTCTTGCCGGAGCGTCGACCTCAAGTAACTATTTTCCGCTTCTGCTCTGTTGTCGAACCCTCTGTGGCTAGCACCCGGGTACCTGTCCACCTGGACCTGAGCATCTGGCTAGTGGTTGTACACTCCTGGAACCCTCCTAATGAATACGGTGTAGCAGTCCTTTGCCATCTCTGATCTATGTATCTGCATCGTCAGTTGATGAATTTATCGATAATATGCAACATAATGTACTTGAGAAACACGAAGAGACAGAGTTAGCAAAATACAAGCAACCTATAGTAAACATAAATAACGAAGTACCTCATACCCAAACTAATTAACTAGAGCGATCTACACTAGTTCAGGAGGACGGTTTAATTACATCACAGAGTTTCGTCGTCCATAAATTCAAAGTTTTGTCATAGGAAGACAGTAGTGACTAAACAACCACATTGTCATCGTCAATCACTCATCCATGTCGGCGCTCCAATCTTCATAGTCAGGGAGGAAGCACCCGAGCTTCATGAAAGGCTTCAGGTACAGACGCTGAGCGATTAGCAGTGCTCAAACATCATCCCACGCCGTTGGCCCATGGTAGAACATCCCTGTTTGTTCGAGGTTCTCCTTCATGACCACTTGGGCAAGTTCAGTACTGTACATGATAAAAATGAGCTCGGATTCGATGATCCGGTGTCCGTCCTATGCTTGTGGCCCAGTTGACAATCTCGGCATCGTTGGAAGTAGGTGACATGCGAAGGCGTTGATTATCCCTTCTGTAGTACAGCTTGTGATGCATCAGGTAGGATCCATCAGCCTTACTATCCTTCGGTTGCTGGATGCAGCGAAAGTTGGTCTTATGGCCGAAACACAACCCATTCTTCTTGTGCTTTTTCAGCTTGATATATCCACCAGACAAGCTGAAGGTTATCATGGAACTATCAAGAACACTCCTTATGTATGTGTAATCCTTTTTGCTGATATTCCTCAATGAGTCCATGGGAGTATTGTGGGTACAGAATGATGAGGACGCCCCCCCTCGCTATGCAAAATAAATACACCTCAAATTAGCCTCCATGCGTGCAAATGAATGATCAAAACTTACAAAAGGATATCCGTGGATGACTTACTTGGGATGGTAAGGCAGCAGAATTTTTCCTTGTCCTTATTGGCGACCATGAACTCGCTGATGTACTTGCTCACATAGTCACGGTGCTCTTTGTAGACTGCCAAGAATCTCTCATGCATATAGTATGGGTCCGCGACATAGATACATTTTATGTTCTCACGCCTGGTGATGTAATTCAGATACAACGCATACATGCGGATGAACTGAAAATCCAGCTTGGTCCTGTGGAACATGTCGTAGTTGTAGTCAAATCGCAGGATGGACTTATCCGCGGGCCATCTATCGACGTAAAACTTCCCAGCCGGCACCAGAGCCACGTAAAGTGGGTATCTTGGATTTTTCGAGAGGAGAAGGATTTTCTCTCTCGCCAGCACATCTTCATGAAGTCTCCTTAGACCATTGTTTAGTATGTCCTCTTGCGCTTTTCGAGGTAGGATCGGGTGGCCGGCGACATGGAACTGCTCCACACCATCGACATGTATTTTGTGTACCTTCCGAGGCTGTAGAGGCGGCTGGTTGCTTCAAGCAGCTCTGGCACCTTTAGATCCTTTCCTATCCGGTCTCCTCCTTTGTTTCTTGGCGGGTGGTAGTAGTGAGCCCACCATACCTTCCCTCACCACCACCCCCAGTGTCGTGGGCCATCAGTGGACGGCCCTTGCGTTGTTGTTGCTGGGTAGAGGCGGCATCAGGAGGTGTCTCCCGCGAGGATCGCATGAAGAGAGACTTCTTGCAATCAGCCTTAGGACGTTCCTGCTTTGGCACATCAACCAGCATCAAGTCATCTCCACGCTCATAGCCTAAGTCATAGTCCCGAGCCATCAATCCTCCATCGTCATAGCCGGTATTGATATACTTGAGAGGGTCATCACCATACTCCTCCATGACATCATCAACATTTGCTTCTTCGACGGGGGTGACGTCGTCAGGCACTAATGGAAGCTCTCCCTCACGTCGTCCGCTATCACCTGGCATGACAGGTGCAGGTAATTGGGTAGGTGGGGTGGTGTTCATACCTTGTTGAGGCGTTGTCGTTGGTGTGCTCCCGGGCGCCTCCAGACGAAGAAGAGTCTTTGGCCAAGGCAGGAACCAACTATTGCATGCGACAATCCATTTAGGGGTCTCGTCGTCTCCCTCAAGTGGGACCGGAGGAGTGATATGTCTCCAACGTATCTATAATTTTTGATTGTTCCATGCTATTATATTATCTGTTTTGGATGTTTTATAAGCATTTATATGCTATTTTATATTATTTTTGGGACTAACCAATTAACCTAGAGCCCGGTGCCAGTTTCTGTTTTTTGCCTGTTTTAGAGTTTCGCAGAAAAGGAATACCAAACGGAGTCCAAACAGAATAAAACTTTCACGATGATCTTTCTTGGATCAGAAGCAAACCAGGAGACTTGGAGATGAAGTAGGATACTCAACGAGGCGACCACGAGGGTGGAGGGTGCGCCCAGGGGGGTAGGGCGCGCCTCCCTACCTCGTGGGCCCCTCGGAGCTCTCCTGACCTAATTCTTTCGCCTATATATACTCTTATACCCCAAAACCATTAGGGGAGCCATGAAAACACTTTTCCGCCGCCGCAACCTTCTCTACCCGTGAGATCCCATCTAGGGGCCTTTTCCGACGTCCTGTCGGAGGGGGATTCAATCACAGAGGGCTTCTACATCAACACAATTGCCCTTTCGATGAAGCGTGAGTACTTTACCATAGACCTACGGGTCCATATCTAGTAGCTAGATGCCTTCTTCTCTCTCTTTGATTCTCAATACCATGTTCTCCTCGACGTTCTTGGAGATCTATTCGATATAAAATTCTTTTGCGGTGTGTTTGAGAGATCCGAAGAATTGTGGATTTATGATTAGATTATCGATGAATATTATTTGAGTCTTGTCTGAATTCTTATATGCATGATTTGATATCTTTGCAAGTCTCTTCGAATTATCTGTTTATTTTGGCCTACTAGATTGGTTTTTCTTGCAAAAGGATAAGTGCTTAGCTTTTTGTTCAATCTTGCGGTGTCCTTTCCCAGTGATAGTAGGGGAGCAAGGCACATATTGTATTGTTGCCATCGAGGATAAAAAGATGGTGTTTTAATTATATTGCTTGACTTAATTCCTCTATGTCATGTCATCTTACTTAATGCGTTACTCTGTTCTTTATGTACTTAATACTCTAGATGCAGGCAGGAGTCGGTCGATGTGTGGAGTAATAGTAGTAGATGCATAATCGTTTCATTCTACTTGACACGGATGTGATGCCTACGTTCATGATCATTGCCTTAGATATTGTCATAATTATGGGCTCTTCTATCAATTGCTTGGTAGTAATTTATTCACCCACCATATTATTTGCTATCTTGAGAGAATCCACTAGTGAAACCTATGGCCCTCGTGTCTCTTTTCCATCATATAACTTCTATTTTCCATCATACTAGTTTCTCATATACTATTTTGCAATCTTTTACTTTCCGATCTATAAACCAAAAATACCAAAAATATTTACTCTACCGTTTATCTATCTCTATCAGATCTCACTTTTGCAAGTAATCGTGAAGGGATTAACACCCCCTTTATCGCGTTGGGTGAAAGTTGGTGATTGTTTGTGCAGGTATTCGGTGACTTATGCATTATCTCCTACTGGATTGAGACCTTGGTTCTCAAACTGAAGGAAATACTTACTCTACTTTGCTGCATCACCCTTTTCTCTTCAAGGGAAAAACCAAAGCAAGCTCAATAGGTAGCAGGAATAATTTCTGGCACTGTTGCCGGGGGGATCTACGCCATGTCAAACCATACCAAGTACCCATCATAAACTCTCCTCTCTTGCATTACATCATTCGCCATTCGTCTCTCGTTTTCCTCTCCCCCGCCTCTAAGACGATTTTTTAAAAGGTTTTCCTTTTCTTCGCCCCTCTTCCATTCGTCTTTCTTCGCTTGCTTTTTGTGTGCTCGTTCGTTAGATTGGTTTATTGCCACCACGTCTGAATCTGGGGAGGTTATCATTGAAAATCTTGAGGAAACACTCGAATCTTGTTCTTTGGATCACAAAACTAAAACTCCTCATAATTACAAAACGAAAATCTTTCGTGTAGGGGAAGGTAATATTATTGGAAAAAGTGGTATTCATGAGTTCTTTGATTGTAAGTGATCCATGCCTATTAATAAAAAGTCTATTATTCTAGAGAACAACTGCTATGCAGATGCCATTGCTATGCTTGTTGAGAAATTAGAAAGAAAATTTGTGCATATTCATCCTGCTTTGCAAAAGGTGTTTTATGAACTTCACAATATCAATCATCCAGTAGCTAAAACAACTGCCACCATTATCCTTATGCGTGAATTTGATTTTATAATTCAACAATGTAGGGATTTTTTGCTTTCTATAAAAATGATGTTGAACACCCTCCAATTATAGATATTCTCCATGATAAGGAAACTATGCGTAGTTTGGAATCTAGGGATTATCAATCTTACAGTGAAAATCTTAGGAGGAGAGTTCCCTATTCAGAAATCTCTCAATCTTTGTACCTTGAGGCTTTTTAGGACTTTGATTGGATTACTAGGGGAATTTATGTAGGATTTAATAGGGATTGGATGAATAAAATGATGAAAGAACCCGTTAGAAACGAGCTACGTATTCTATATGCTGATATATACGGTGATTATCCCGACTATGGGTTTATGAATGTTAAAATTACCAACCAAAAGTCCATTCCATGATTTGATTTCATCTAATAGGAGGGAAATAAAATAAAGGATAGATTTTCTAATACGAATTTTGTAGGATTTGATAAGGAAAGAATTGCATACCAAAGATGACAATACCTAGATCTATTCGTGTTTTATGCCTAGCTAAGGGCGTTAAACGATAGTGCTTGTTGGGAGGCAACCCAATCTTATTTTTGTTCTTTACTCTTTGTTCCTGTTTAGTAATAAATAATTCATCTATCCTCTGGTTAGATGTGGTTTTATGTTTTAATTATTGTTCGTGCCAAGTTAAACCTTTAGGATAGCTTACGGTGATAGTTGTGTTGATCCTGCTGAAAAACAGAAACTTTTGTTCCTAGTAAATAATATCCAGAATTTTTTGGAAACGTGCATTTGATCTGATTCTTTTTGCTCTGGATTGGTGCACAAATTTCCCTAGTCTTCCTATTTTTTCAGAATTTTTGGAGTTACAGAAGTATTGGAGAGTTACAGATTACTACAGTCTGTTCTATTTTTGACAGATTCTATTTTCTGCGTGTTGTTTGCTTATTTTGATGAATCTATGGGTAGTATCGGGGGGGGGGGGGGGGGGTGAACCAAGGAAAAGTTATAATATAGTAGATATTACACCAATCTAAATAAAGTATGAGTTTTCAACAGTACCTTAAATTGGTGATTTATTTTCTTATACTAACGGAGCTCATGAGATTTTCGGTTGAGTTTTGTGTTGTGAAGTTTTCAAGTTTTGGGTAAGGATTTGATGGACTATTGAATAAGGAGTGATAAGAGCCTAAGCTTAGAGATTCCCAAAGCACCCCAAGGTAATGTTCAAGGACAACCAATATCCTAAGCTTGGGGATGCCCCGGAAGGCATCCCCTCTTTCGTCTTCATCTATCGGTAACTTTACTAGAGGCTATATTTTTGCTCACCATATGATATGGGTTTTGCTTGGAGCGTCTTGTATGATTTGAGTCTTTGCTTTTTAGTTTACCACAATCATCCTTGCTGTACACACCTTTTGGGAGAGACACGCATGAATAGTGATTTATTAGAATACTCTATGTGCTTCACTTATATCTTATTGAGCTAGGAAATATTGCTCTAGTGCTTCACTTATCTTTTTAGAGCACGGCAGTGGCTTTATTTATAGAAATTTATGAACTCTCGTTCTTCACTTATATTATTTTGAGAGTCTTTTAAAACAGCGTGGTAATTTGCTTTGGTTATAAATTTAGTCCTAATATGATAGGCATCCAAGAGGGATATAATAAAAACCTTCATATAAAATGCATTGAATACTATGAGAAGTTTGATTCTTTTTAGATATGAAGAAGGTGATATTAGAGTCATGCTAGTGGAGGAATTGTGAATTTGAGAAATACTTGTGTTGAGGTTTGTGGGTCCCGTAGCATGCACATATGGTGAACCGTTGTGTAACGAAGTTGGAGCATGAAGTATTTATTGATTGTCTTCCTTATGAGTGGCGGTCGGGGACGAGCGATGGTCTTTTCCTACCAATATATCCCCCTAGGAGCATGTGTGTAGTACTTCTTTCGATGACTAATAGATTTTTGCAATAAATATGTGAGTTATTTTTGACTAATGTTCAGTCCATGGATTATACGCACCCTCACCCTTCCACCATTGCTAGCCTCTCTTGTGCCGCACAACTTTTGCCAGTACCATACACCCACCATATACCTTCCTCAAAACATCCACCATTCTTACCTATTATGGCATTTCCATAGCTATTCCGAGATATATTGCCATGCAACTTTCCACCGTTCCATTTATTATGACACGCTTCATCATTGTCATAATGCTTTGCATGATCATGTAGTTGACATAGTATTTGTAGCAAAGCCACCTTTCATAATTCTTTCATACATGTCACTCTTGATTCATTGCACATCCCGGTACACCGCCGGAGGCATTCACATAGAGTCATATTTTGTTCTAAGCATTGAGTTGTAATTTTTCAAGTTGTAAGTAAATAGAAGTGTGATGATCATCATTATTAGAGCATTTTCCCATGTGAGAAAATAAGAAAAAGAAGAGGCCATAAAAAAGAGAGAAAGGCCAAACAAAAAAATGAGAGAAAAAGAGAGAAGGGACAATGTTACTATCCTTTTCCACACTTGTGCTTCAAAGTAGCACTATGACCTTCATGATATAGAGTCTCTTATTTTGTCCCTTTCATATAATAGTGGGAATTTTATTTATATAACTTGGCTTGTATATTCCAACGATGGGCTTCCTCAAATGCCCTAGGTCTTCATGAGCAAGCAAGTTGGATGCAAGCAAGTTTTCATACACTAATAGCTCTAGTGCATCCGTTGCATGGCAATCCCTACTCATTCATATTGATACCTATTGATGGGCATCTCCATAGCCCGTTGGTACACCTAGTTGATGTGAGACCATCTCCCTCTTTTTTGTCTTCTCCACAACCACCATATTCTCTTTCACCATAGTGCTATGTGCATGGCTCACGCTCATGTATTGCGTGAAAGTTGAAAAAGTTTGAGAACATCAAAGTATGAAACAATTGCTTGGCTTGTCATCGGGGTTGTGCATGATTTGAGTATTGTATGTGATGAAGATGGAGCATAGCCAGAATATATAATTTTATAGGGATAAGCTTTCTTTGACCATGTTATTTTGAGAAGACATAATTGTGTTGTTAGTATGCTTGAAGTATTATTGTTTTTATGTCAATATTGAACTTTTGTTTTGAATCTTACGGATCTGAACATTCATGCCACAATAAATAGAATTACATGGATAAATATGTTAGGCAGCATTCCGCATCAAAAATTCTATTTTTATCATTTACCTACTCGAGGACGAGCAGGAATTAAACTTGGGGATGCTTGATACGTCTCCAACATATCTATAATTTTTATTGTTCGATGCTATTATATTATCTGTTTTGGATGTTTATATGCCTTTATATGCTATTTTATATTTTTCTTGGGACTAACACTATTAACCTAGATCCCGGTGCCAGTTTCTATTTTTTGCCTGTTTAGAGTTTCGCAGACAAGGAATACCAAACGAGAAAAGGAATACCAAACAGAATAAAACTTCCACGATAATCTTATTGGGCTTAATTTAGATATGTTGGTTCAATTTTTTTTCTGTATATAACAGTTTAGTTGTTTCTTATGCTCGTATTTTTGAAGTACTTCCTTCTAAATTACTCCTGTCACTGCAAATTTAGGCCTTCTGCTGAGCATGCTCTGTAACTGCTTTAAGGGACCTTGGTTGGTGGTCATAATGTGAGGCTTTCATCGAGAAGAAGCTCTTCGAACAAACAAACTCAGGTTAATACTTGCGTACCGAGCTTCTAGCCTATCTGGAGTTGTATATATACTAGAGGTAAAATGGGTAATATATAACATGTGAACATTTTCAGCCTCAGGAAGCCAGCCAGTTGTATGTCCAGTTCTCCACTATAAAATTGTTTGTGCTCTGCTTATTTTCGCCTCTTTCTTTGATATATAACAGTTCCTAGAACATAAACGAGTGTGTTTCTATATTTACTTTCCCTTTAGGACGGTGGAAATTCATATTCTATTCAAAATCACTTCATGTACATAGTCAAATGCTTCAGAACCACTTCACTTTTAATCTTCCCGTGGGTTCATATTCATCTTTATTAACCAAAGAAGCTTGTGATATTATTTTCATTGGCACAGTGCAAATCAAATCAAAAAAACTACACATGCTTGCCCTTTGTAAAGAACCCCTATTGCTATATATGCTCTACTTTGTACAGAATCACATGTATATTATGCTTGCCGGTAAATTGTTGCTTTATGCTGAACCATTATTACTATATTATGAATTGAACTAAGATTTAGTGCTTGAATCAAGTATTTATGGATACCATGCCCTTATGCGAGTGTTCAGGCCTTGCTGGGTTGTTTTATTGTTCTAAAGGCATCATCATGTGCGATTGTAGTTACATTTTTTAGGGTGATTGTAGTTACATCGCCTCCTTCACACTTACATCCACCATCAATCAGGTAGGCACTCCCTTTTTTCCACATAAAATAAAGTGAATGTTGTACTCCCAAACCAATTAGCACGTTTTGGTTTGATACATACTGCATTGATCCCTACACTTTTGACAAATGTATATTCATGACATCTCATGTTTACTATTGTTCTCATTTTTTGTGCTTCTTAGATCTGGAAGCTCCATAGAGGCATGGAACCTATCATCATTTTTTGGGACTAAGTGTGGAGTTACTTGTGCAAGTTACACCATCGGCAAAAACAGGAAGTCACAAGTTGAGCATTTACATGCTCTAAGTTAATCTGATAAGGAGAAAACAAAGGCATGTGTGCTCATTAGTAATTTTTTTGTTTTATCATAGTGGGTATCTATCTGTAACATGTGACTTGTGCAACTACAAAGGTGTTGGGCGATAAAAATTTCTGTGTAACACATGTTCTTATACACTCTGCATGTGCTTGTATAGAAACTATACATAGCTATTAGTCTCTTTTTACGGCCTTGTGTAGTATATATTGTAAATAAATTATCATGAACTATGGAGCCTTTCACTTTTTCTATAACATATTGAACCTTTGCATTATTGCTTTCATTGTATAAACGTATGAAATTCAAAATGTTTCATTCCAGGTTGGATATGGCTGGGGCGGGTGGGGTGCGGCAAGCCGCACTTCCTACCTAGTCTATTACTAAAGCAATACAAGACTCTTCAATCGCCAAACCTGTCCCACATGTTCATTTGTTTTTAAACATAGCAATGTGGCTCGTTGTGGATGCATACTGCATTCCTACCAATTTGAAAGAAAAAAATTTATACTTGATACACTAATGGACTATGGACCTTTGACGCCTTGTCTCTGGGTTATCAGCCTCACCGGTCCAAGCAGCTGGCGGTGCATTCGTAGTTTATTTTAACCTGTCAGTTTAGCACACAGTGGGAATCAACATTGCGTTTGCATTGACTCGGAAAAGGTGATGCTATCATTCAATAGGCCAATGAACTCATAAGTCTTTCACACCACATCTACCATTACAGTTATATTTTCACAAATTTCCACATTTGCAAGATGAAAATCACACGCCGCTCTATCAAGAGTATTTCTGGACGATGAGCAAAAGAGGGGAGGGACTACGGGGATAATAGAAATGAGCGAGTGGCCTGCAAGCACAATGGCTGTGACACCCCCGAGGGCTCAGTTGTGATATACCAATGGGGATTTAGAGTGATGCACCACAATCCGGATACAACTGAAAACTCGGATGTAGACATAAATGTGTTCAAATTTAGTAGCCAGCAAAGCATCACAGTGGCAGCCTCGTTGGCCTTTTAGGTGTCACCAGTTTGTACTGGGTAGTTCCTGCTGGAATTTAGTCTATTTTGGGACAGCCCAATAACTATTTTAGAAACTCCTAATAAATCCTAGAGGCCCACTTAGCCCATTCTTGCAAGGAAAGGGATACTACTAAAGTTTAGTCCCACATTGCTAGTTTTGTGGGAGTTGGACCTCCTTATAAGGGAGGTTCTTTCCCCACTTGTATGTGCATGAGAACAAGTAGGACATCCACGCACGCTCTGTTGGGGAACGCAGTAATTTCAAAAATTTTCCTACGATCACGCAGGACCATGGTGATGGCATAGCAACGAGAGGGGAGAGTGTTGTCTACGTACCCTCGTAGACCGTAAGCGGAAGCGATCACAACGTAGAGGAAGTAGTCGTACTTTCTCCTCGCGATCCTGCCGATCCCAGCGCCGTTACTCCGGCACCTCCGAGTCGATGATGACGTAGAGGAAGTAGTCGTACGTTCTCCTCACGATCCGACCGATCACAGCACCGTTACTCCGGCGCCTCCGAGTTCTTAGCACATGTTCAGCTCGATGACGCTCCATGGGCTTCGATCCAGCAAAGCTCCGGGGAGGGGAGTTCCGTCAGCACGACGGCGTGGTGACGATCTTGATGTCTCACCGTCGCAGGGCTTCGCCTAAGCACCGCTACAATAGGCCCGAGGTGTAATATGGTGTAGGGGCACCGCACGGCTAAGGAACGATCTCAAGGATCAACTTGTGTGTCATGGGGTGCCCCCCTGCCCCCGGATATAAAGGAGCAAGGAGGAGGTGGCCGGCCAAGGGAGGAGGCGCACCAAGATGTGGAGTCCTACTAGGATTCCAAGTCCTAGTAGGAGTCCACCAAGAGGGGAGGAAGGGAGAAGGAAGTGGAGGAGAAGGAGAGGTGGCCGGCCCCCTTTCCCTAGTCCAATTCGGACTAGAGGGAGGGGGCGCAGCAGCCCCTTGGCCCTTTCTCCTCTTCCCACTAAAGCCCATCAAGGCCCATTGCTTCTCCGTAACTACCCGGTACTCCGAAAAATAACCGAATCATTCGTAACCTTTCCGAACTCCGAATATAGTCGTCCAATATATCGATTTTTACGTCTCGACAATTTCGAGACTCCTCGTCATGTCCCCGATCTCATCCGGGACTCCGAACTCCTTCGGTACATCAAAACTCATAAACTCATAATATAAGCATCGCCTTGAAACCTTAAGCGTGCGGACCCTACGGGTTCGAGAACTATGTAGACATGACCTAGAACTATTCTTGGTCAATAACCAATAGCGGAACCTGGATGCCCATATTGGCTCCTACATATTCTACGAAGATCTTTATCGGTCAAACCGCATAACAACATACTTTGTTCCCTTTGTCATCGGTATGTTACTTGCCCGAGATTCGATCGTCGGTATCCAATACCTAGTTCAATCTCGTTACCGGTAAGTCTCTTTACTCGTTCCGTAATACATCATCTCACAACTAACTCATTAGTTGTAATGCTTGCAAGGCTTATGTGATGTGTATTACCGAGAAGGCCCAGAGATACCTCTCCGAGCAATCGGAGTGACAAAACCTAATCTCGAAATCGCCAACCCAACAAGTACCTTTGGAGACACCTGTAGTACTCCTTTATAATCACCCAGTTACGTTGTGACGTTTGGTAGTACCCAAAGTGTTCCTCCGTAAACGGAGTTGCATAATCTCATAGTTACAGGAACATGTATAAGTCATGAAGAAAGCAATAGCAACATACTAAACGATCAAGTGCTAGGCTAACGGAATGGGTCATGTCAATCAGATCATTCTTCTAATGATGTGATCCCGTTAATCAAATGACAACTCATGTCTATGGTTAGGAAACATAACCATCTTGATTAACGAGCTAGTCAAGTAGAGGCATACTAGTGACACTCTGTTTGTCTATGTATTCACACATGTATTATGTTTCCGGTTAATACAATTCTAGCATGAATAATAAACATTTATCATGATATAAGGAAATAAATAATAACTTTATTATTGCCTCTAGGGCATATTTCCTTCAGTCTCCCACTTGCACTAGAGTCAATAATCTAGTTCACATCGCCATGTGATTTAACATCAATAGTTCACATCTATATGTGGTTAACACCCATAGTTCACATCGACATGTGACCAACACCCAAAGGGTTTACTAGAGTCAGTAATCTAGTTCACATCGTTATGTGATTAACACCCAAAGAGTACTAAGGTGTGATCATGTTTTGCTTGTGAGATAATTTTAGTCAACGGGTCTGTTACATTCAGAGCCGTAAGTATTTTGCAAATCTCTATGTCTACAATGCTCTGCACGGAGCTACTCTAGCTAATTGCTCCCACTTTCAATATGTATCTAGATCGTGACTTAGAGTCATCCAGATCGGTGTCAAAACTTGCATCGACGTAATCCTTTACGACGAACCTTTTGTCACTTCCATAATCGAGAAACATATCCTTATTCTACTAAGGATAATTTTGACCGCTGTCCATTGATCTACTCCTAGATCACTATTGCACTCCTTGCCAAGTATAGTGGTAGGGTATGCAATAGATCTTGGTACACAACATGACATACTTTATAGAACCTATGGCTGATGCATAGGGAATGACTTTCATTCTCTTTCTATCTTCTGCCGTGGTCGGGTTTTGAGTCTTACTCAATCTCACACCTTGTAACACAGGCAAGAACTCTTTCTTTGGCTGTTCCATTTTGAACTACTTCAAAATCTTGACAAGGTATGTACTTACTGAAAAACTTATCAAGCGTCTTGATCTATCTCTATAGATCTTGATGCTCAATATGTAAGCAGCTTCACCGAGGTCTTTCTTTGAAAAACTCCTTTCAAATACTCCTTTATGCTTTGCAGAATAATTCTACATTATTTCCGATCAACAATATGTCATTCACATATACTTATCAGAAATGTTGTAGTGCTCCCACTCACTTTCTTGTAAATACAGGCTTCTCCAAAAGTCTGTATAAAACCATATGCTTTGATCACACTATCAAAGCGTTTATTCCAACTCCGAGATGCTTGCACCAGTCCATAGATGGATCATTTGGAGCTTGCACATTTTGTTAGCTCCTTTAGGATTGATAAAACCTTCTGGTTGCATCATATACAACTCTTCTTTAATAAATCCATTAAAGAATGTAGTCTTGACATCCATTTGCCAGATTTCATAAAATGTGGCAATTGCTAACATGATTCGGACAGACTTTTAAGCATCGCTACAGTTGAGAAAATCTCATTGTAGTCAACACTTTGAAATTTGTCGAAAACCCTTATGCGACAAGTCGAGCTTTGTAGATAGTAACACTACTATCAGCATCATCTTCCTCTTGAAGATCCATTTATTTAACTTGACTTGCTGATCATCGAGCAAGTTAACCAAAAGTCCACACTTTGTTCTCATATATGGATCCTATCTCAGATTTTATGGCCTCAAGCCATTTCGCGGAATCTGGGCTCATTATCGCTTCCTCATAGTTCGTAGGTTCATCATGGTCTAGTAACATGACTTCCGAACATGATTACCGTACCACTACAGTGCGGATCTTACTCTGGAAGACCTACGAGGTTTGGTAGCAACTTGATCTGAAGTTTTCATGATCATCATCATTAACTTCCTCACTAATTGGTGTAGGAATCACTAGAACTGATTTCTGTGATGAACTACTTTCCAATAATGGAGAAGGTACAATTACCTCATCAAGCTTCTACTTTCCTCCCACTCACTTCTTTCGAGAGAAACTTCTTCTCTAGAAAGGATCCATCTTAACAACGAAAAACTTGCCTTCGGATCTGTGATAGAAGGTGTACCCAATAGTTACCTTTGGGTATTCTATGAAGACGCACTTCTCCGATTTGGGTTTGAGCTTATCAGGTGAAAACTTTTTCACATAAGCATCACAACTCCAAACTTTTAAGAAACGACAGCTTAGGTTTACTGTTAAACCATAGTTCATACGGTGTCGTCTCAACGGATTTAGATGGTGCCCTATTAAACGTGAATGCAACTGTCTCTAATGCATAACCCCAAAACTATATTGGTAAATCGGTAAGAGACATCGTTGATCGCACCATATCAAAAAAAAGAAATGCGGTTCTGACGTTCGGACACACCATAACGTTGTGGTGTTCCAGGTGGCGTGAGCTGTGAAACTATTCCACATTGTTTTAATTGAAGACCAAACTCGTAACTCAATTATTCGTCTTCGCGATCAGATCGCAGAAACTTTATTTTCTTGTTACGATGATTTTTTCACTTCACTCTGAAATTTTTTTGAACCTTTCAACTATTTCAGACTTATGTTTCATCAAGAAGATATACGCATATCTGCTCAAATCATCTGTGAAGGTCAGAAAATTATGATACTTGCCACGAGCATCAACACTCATTGAATCGCATACATCGGTATGTATTATTTCCAATTAGTCAGTAGCTTGTTCCATTGTTCCGGAGAACGGAGTTTTAGTCATCTTTGCCCAAAAGGCACGGTTCGCAAGCATCAAATGATTCATAATCAAGTGATTCCAAAAATCCATCAGCATGGAGTTTCTTCATGCGCTTTACACCAATATGACCTAAACGGCAGTGCCACAAATAAGTTGCACTATCATTATTAACTTTGCATCTTTTGGTTTCAATATTATGAATATGTGTATCACTATGATCGAGATCCAATGAACTGTTTTCATTGGGTGTGTAACCATATAAGGTTTTATTCATGTAAACAGAACAACAATTTATTCTCTTACTTAAATGAATAACCGTATTGCAATAAACATGATCAAATCATTTTTATGCTCAGCATAAACGCTAAATAACATTTATTTGGCTTTTAACACTAATCTCGAAAGTATAGGAGTGTGCGATGATGATCATATCAATCTTGGAACTACTTCCAACACTCATCGTCACTTCCCTTCAACTAGTTTCTGTTCATTCGGCAACTCCCGTTTCAAGTTACTACTCTTAGCAACTGAACCAGTATCAAATACCGAGGGGCTGCTACGAACACTAGTAAAATACACATCAATAATCTGTATATCAAATATACCTTTGTTCACTTTGCCATCCTTCTTATCCGCCAAATACTTGGGGTAGTTCCGCTTCTAGTGACCAGTTCCATTGCAGCAAAAGCACTTAGTCTCAGGCTTAGGTCCAGACTTGGGCTTCTTCACTCGAGCAGCAACTTGCTTGCCGTTCTTCTTGAAGTTCCCCTTCTTCCCTTTGCCCTTTTTCCTTGAGACTAGTGGTCTTGTCAATCATCAACACTTGATGCTCTTTCTTGATTTCTACCTTCGTCGATTTCAACATCACGAAGAGCTCGGGAACTGTTTTCGTCATCCCTTGCATACTATAGTTCATCACGAAGTTCTAGTAACTTAGTGATGGTGACTAGAGAATTCTGTCAATCACTGTCTTATCTGGAAGATTAACTCCCACTTGATTCAAGCGATTGAAGTACCCAGACAATCTGAGAACATGCTCACTAGTTGAGCGATTCTCTTCCATCTTTTAGCTATAGAACTTGTTGGAGACTTCATATCTCTCAACTCGGGTATTTGCTTGAAATATTAACTTCAATTCCTGGAACATCTCATATGGTCCATGACGTTCAAAACGTCTTTGAAGTCCCGATTCTAAGCCGTTAAGCATGGTGCACTAAACTATCAAGTAGTCATCATATTGAGCTAGCCAAACGTTCATAACGTCTGCATCTGCTCCTGCAATAGGTCTGTCACCTAGCGGTGCATCAAGGACATAATTCTTCTGTGCAGCAATGAGGATAAACCTCAGATCACGGATCCAATCCGCATCATTGCTACTAACATTTTTCAATACAATTTTCTCTAGGAACACATAAAAACATAGGGAAGCAACAACGCGAGCTATTGTTCTACAACATAATTTGCAAAATACTACCAGGACTAAGTTCATGATAAGTTAAAGTTCAATTAATCATATTACTTAAGAACTCCCACTTAGATAGACATCTCTCTAGTCATCTAAGTGATTACGTGATCCAAATCAACTAAACCATGTCCGATCATCACGTGAGATGGAGTAGTTTCAATGGTGAACATCACTATGTTGATCATATCTACTATATGATTCACGCTTTCGACCTTCGGTCTCCGTGTTCCGAGGTCATATCTTATATGCATAGCTCGTCAAGTATAACCTGAGTATTCCAGCGTGCGCAACTGTTTTGCACCCGTTGTATTTGAGCGTAGAGCCTATCACACCCGATCATCACGTGGTGTCTCAGCACGAAGAACTTTCGCAACGGTGCATACTCCGGGAGAACACTTCTTGATAATTTTAGTGAGAGATCATCTTATAATGCTACCGTCAATCAAAGCAAGATAAGATGCATAAAGGATAAACATCACATGCAATCAATATAAGTGATATGATATGGTCATCATCATCTTGTGCTTGTGATCTCCATCGCTGAAGCACCGTCATGATCACCATCGTCACCGCGCCGACACCTTGATCTCCATCGTAGCATCGTTGTCGTCTCGCCAATCTTATGCTTCCACGACTATCACTACCGCTTAGTAATAAAGTAAAGCATTACATCGCGATTGCATTGCATACAATAAAGCGACAACCATATGGCTCCTGCCGATTGCCGATAACTCGGTTACAAAACATGATCATCTCATACAATAAAATTTAGCATCATGTCTTGACCATATCACATCACAACATGCCCTGCAAAAACAAGTTAGACGTCCTCTACTTTGTTGTTGCAAGTTTTACGTGGCTGCTACGGGCTGAGCAAGAACCGTACTTACCTACGCATCAAAACCACAACGATAGTTTGTCAAATAGACTCCGTTTTAACCTTCTCAAGGACCGGGCGTATGCCACACTCGGTTCAACTAAAGTTGGAGAGACAGTCTTCCATAAGCCATCTATGTGCAAAGCACGTCGAGGGAACCGGTCTCGCGTGGAAGAGCACGCGTAAGGTTGGTCCGGATCGTCTCGTCCAACAATACCGCTGAACCAAAGTATGACATGCTGGTAGGCAGTATGACTTGTATCGTCCACAACTCACTTGTGTTCTACTCGTGCATATGACATCAACGCGCATAAAACCAGGCTCGGATGCCACTGTTGGGGAACGCAGTAATTTCAAAAATTTCCCTACGATCACGCGGGACCATGGTGATGGCATAGCAACGAGAGGAGAGTGTTGTCTACGTACCCTCGTGAGACCGTGGCGGAAGCGATCACAACGTAGAGGAAGTAGTCGTACTTTCTCCTCGCGATCCTGCCGATCCCAGCGCCGTTACTCCGGCACCTCCGAGTCGATGATGACGTAGAGGAAGTAGTCGTACGTTCTCCTCACGATCCGACCGATCACAGCACCGTTACTCCGGCGCCTCCGAGTTCTTAGCACACGTTCAGCTCGATGACGCTCCATGGGCTTCGATCCAGCAAAGCTCCGGGGAGGGGAGTTCCGTCAGCACGACGGCGTGGTGACGATCTTGATGTCTCACCGTCGCAGGGCTTCGCCTAAGCACCGCTACAATATGACCGAGGTGGAATATGGTGGAGGGGGGCACCGCACACGGCTAAGGAACGATCTCAAGGATCAACTTGTGTGTCATGGGGTGCCCCCCTGCCCCCGTATATAAAGGAGCAAGGAGGAGGTGGCCGGCCAAGGGAGGAGGCGCACCAAGATGTGGAGTCCTACTAGGATTCCAAGTCCTAGTAGGAGTCCACCAAGAGGTGAGGAAGGTAGAAGGAATTGGAGGAGAAGGAGAGGTGGCCGGCCCCCTTTTCCCTAGTCCAATTCGGACTAGAGGGAGGGGGCGCAGCAGCCCTTGGCCCTTTCTCCTCTTCCCACTAAAGCCCATCAAGGCCCATTGCTTCTCCCGTAACTACCGGTACTCCGAAAATACCCGAATCATTCGGAACCTTTCCGAACTCCGAATATAGTCGTCAATATATCGATTTTTACGTCTCGACCATTTAGAGACTCCTCGTCATGTCCCCGATCTCATCCGGGACTCCGAACTCCTTCGGTACATCAAAACTCATAAACTCATAATATAACTGCCATCGAAACCTTAAGCGTGCGGACCCTACGGGTTCGAGAACTATGTAGACATGACCTAGAACTATTCTTGGTCAATAACCAATAGCGGAACCTGGATGCCCATATTGGCTCCTACATATTCTACGAAGATCTTTATCGGTCAAACCGCATAACAACATACTTTGTTCCCTTTGTCATCGGTATGTTACTTGCCCGAGATTCGATCGTCGGTATCCAATACCTAGTTCAATCTCGTTACGGTAAGTCTCTTTACTCGTTCCGTAATACCTCATCTCACAACTAACTCATTAGTGGTAATGCTTGCACGGCTTATGTGATGTGTATTACCGAGAAGGCCCAGAGATACCTCTCCGACAATCGGAGTGACAATACCTCATCTCGAAATACGCCAACCCAACAAGTACCTTTGGAGACACCTGTAGTACTCCTTTATAATCACCCAGTTACGTTGTGACGTTTGGTAGTAACCAAAGTGTTCCTCCGGTAAACGGGAGTTGCATAATCTCATAGTTACAGGAACATGTATAAGTCATGAAGAAAGCAATAGCAACATACTAAACGATCAAGTGCTAGGCTAACGGAATGGGTCATGTCAATCAGATCATTCTTCTAATGATGTGATCCCGTTAATCAAATGACAACTCATGTCTATGGTTAGGAAACATAACCATCTTCGATTAACGAGCTAGTCAAGTAGAGGCATACTAGTGACACTCTGTTTGTCTATGTATTCACACATGTATTATGTTTCCGGTTAATACAATTCTAGCATGAATAATAAACATTTATCATGATATAAGGAAATAAATAATAACTTTATTATTGCCTCTAGGGCATATTTCCTTCACGCTCCTCCTCCGCCACGTACCTTGCCACGCCTCGTCAGGACGCGCCGTAGGTTGCGGTAATGAGCCGAGCTGATGTCAAAAAATTTGCCACCCACGACGGGTATACGAAAGGTCACACGGATGCTGAAAAGATTTTTTGCGATAGTGGAGTTTGAATGCGAATGGTACAGCCGTTCGGCTGCTGGCTGTTCGCTTCATCACCATCTCTTTGTTTCACTTTCCGTCGCTGCCCTCTCGCCTCTCTCTCCTATGCCTATAAAAGGGAGGTCGCTCCTCTCCAGAGATGCATACCAGAAGATCCTCTTCCTCTCGCCAAAAAGTTCCTGAGCACTCCGCTGCTGCTATGATCTTCCCCATCCCGTCTTGCGGCGTGCGCCGCAGGTCAGGACAGTAGGCCTCCGAAACTCTACATCTTTGAGTCATGTACGGGAGAAGGGTGATAAGGTTTTTGGGGAGCGCTCTGCGCGACAACTGACCGATTCATCATGGACACCGACGACCACATCCCCAACGAAGACTTCTTCCTCGATGTCGACAACGTCTTCGACGACATGGCTGGCTAGGATGTCGACCCCAAGTCCATTGCTCCTGTTGCTGCTCTTGTCCTGTACGTTTTCTTGCTCTTCCTGTTAGAGGTCCTGCCACAATTCCTTGTTCTAGTGTTTGCCCTAGATATGTTTGGCTACAATTCATATATACAGATGCTATTTACCTTCTCTCCGTCAGATCGCATGACTTCTTTTATTTCTGCTATATTAGTGATGCTTTATCTAGTATTTCTGTTAATAAAATCATTTGGAAAATTGCTCATGTTTCCAACAATCCAAAAACCTTATTATAGGCAATTTACCCCGAGTGGTTTTGCTGCTTCCATGATACCTCCTATGTTTGAGGGTATCCACTATAAGAGGTGGCGCGTGAGAGTTGTCTTATGGTTTCAAACCATGAGTTGCTATGACGCCACACTCGGCAAACCTGAAGGAGAGCATGATACTCAACAGGAACACGTTTTTCAGAAAATGGATACCCTGTTTAAGGCTGCTCTATTGAGTGTTCTTGGTGAGAAGATAGTTGATGCTTATGCATGATTGATAATGGAAAAGATATGTGGGACGCACTCGAGGCCAAGTTTGGGGTCTTGGATGCTGGCACTGAGCTGTACATCATGAAGCACTTCTATGATTATAGGATGACTGAAGAGCGCTCCGGGGTTGAGCAAGCTCATGAGATATAGTCATTTGCTAGAGAACTTGAGCACTTCAATTTTATGCTACCGGACAAGTTTGTTGCCGGAGGTATCATCACTAAGCTTCCTCCTTCGTGGAGGAATTTTGCTACCTTATTGAAGCATAAGAGGCAGGAGTTTTCTATTCTGGATCTCATTGGTACTCTTGATGTGGAAGAAAAGGCGAGAGCAAAGGACACACATGCTCGAGGTATTGAGGGAGGATCTAGTGCCAATCTGGTACAAAAGAAAAACTTCCAGCCCCACAAGTTCAAGAATAAGGGCAAGTTTGATGGTAAAGAAAAGTTTGAAGGGAAGAACAAGGCGTTGCAGCACGCCAACTTCAAGAAGAAGAATGATAAGAAGAAAGGTGTCTGTCATGTGTGCAGAGATCCTGATCACTGGGATCCTAGTTGCCCTAATCGCTATGACAAGCGTCATCTTGGAAAAGGTGGCAAGACCGCTAATGTTGTCATTGGAGACACTGGCATGAAGGATGCTGGGTATGTATATTTCCCACTATTCTTTCAGTATGTCATTCTCCTGATTGGTTGATTGACACAGGTGATAATGTGCATGTATGCGGTGATATTTCCATGTTTTCGTCTTATCAGACCGCAAGGACTTCCATCGTGCTGATGGGCAACAGTTCAAGTGCTTCTGTTCATGGTGTTGGCATGGTCGATCTAAAGTTTAGTTCGGGGAAGATCGTGCGGCTGAACAACGTACATTATGTCCCCTCCATCAATAAAAATCTTGTTAGCGGATCTCTTCTATGCATAGATGGCTACAAGCTTGTTTTTGAGTCGAATAAATTTGTAATATCCAAGTTGAAGGAAATATGCCCTAGAGGCAATAATAAAGTTATTATTTATTTCCTTATATCATGATAAATGTTTATTATTCATGCTAGAATTGTATTAACTGGAAACATAATACATGTGTGAATACATAGACAAACAGAGAGTCACTAGTATGCCTCTACTTGACTAGCTCGTTAATCAAAGATGGTTATGTTTCCTAACCATGGACAAAGAGTTGTTATTTGATTAACGGGATCACATCATTAGGTGAATGATCTGATTGACTTGACCCATTCCGTTAGCTTAGCACACGATCGTATAGTATGTTGCTGTTGCTTTCTTCATGACTTATACATGTTCCTATAACTATGAGATTATGCAACTCCGTTTACCGGAGGAACACTTTGTGTGCTACCAAACGTCACAACGTAACTGGGTGATTATAAAGGTGCTCTACAGGTGTCTCCAAAAGTATATGTTGAATTGGCATAATTCGAGATTAGGTTTTGTCACTCCGATTGTCGGAGAGGTATCTCTGGGCCTTCTCGGTAATACTCATCACCTAAGCCTTGCAAGCATTGTAACTAATGAGTTAGTTATGAAATGATGTATTACGGAACGAGTAAAGAGACTTGCCGGTAACGAGATTGAACTAGGTATTGGATACCGACGATCGAATCTCGGGCAAGTAACATACCGATGACAAAGGGAACAACGTATGTTGTTATGCAGTTTGACCGATAAAGATCTTCGTAGAATATGTAGGAGCCAATATGAACATCCAGGTTCCGCTATTGGTTATTGACCAAGAATAGTTCTAGGTCATGTCTACATAGTTCTCGAACCCGTAGGGTCCGCACGCTTAAGGTTTCGATGACAGTTATATTATGAGTTTATGAGTTTTGATGTACCGAAGGAGTTCGAAGTCCCGGATGAGATCGGGGACATGACGAGGAGTCTCGAAATGGTCGAGACATAAAGATCGATATATTGGACGACTATATTCGGAGTTCGGAAAGGTTCCGAGTGATTCGGGTATTTTTCGGAGTACCGGAGAGTTACGGGAATTCGCCGGGGAGAAGTGTTGGGCCTTATTGGGCCCTGCGGGAAAGAGAGAGGGGCTGCCTAGGGCAGGCCGCGCGCCCCCCATGGCCTAGTCCGAATTGGACTAGGGGGAGGGGCCGCACCCCCTCCTTTCTTCCCTTCTCTCTTCCCCTTCCTTGTCTCCTACTCCTAATACATGGAAGGACTCCTAGTTGGACTAGGAAAGGGGGAATCCTACTCCCGGTGGGAGTAGGACTCCCCATGGCGCGCCTCCTAGGGCCGGCCTCCTCCTCCCTCCCTCCTTTATGGGGGCAGGGGCACCCCATGAACACACAAGTTGATCTACGGATCGTTCCTTAGCCGTGTGCGGTGCCCCTCCACCATATTCCACTTCGTCATATCGTCATGAGCTTAGGCGAAGCCCTGCGCCTGTAGAGTCATATCGACACGGAGCTTAGGCGAAGCCCTGTGCCGGAGGAGCATCATCATCGTCACCACGCCCACCTGATGACGGACCTCGTCCCCGACGCTTAGCTGGAGCGGAGCCCGGGGATCTTCATCGAGCTGAACGTGTGCTGAACTCGGAGGTGCCGTATGCTCGGTACTTGGATCGGTCGGATCGTGAAGACGTACGACTACATCAACCGCGTTGTTATAACGCTTCCGCTTACGGTCTACGAGGGTACGTGGACATACACTCTCCCCTCTCGTTGCTATGCCATCACCCTGATCTTGTGTGTGCGTAGGAATTTTTTTGAAATTACTACGTTCCCCAACAGTGGTATCTGAGCCAGGTTTTATGCGTTGATGTCATATGCACGAGTAGAACACAAGTGAGTTGTGGGCGATATAAGTCATACTGCTTACCAGCATGTCATACTTTGGTTCGGCGGTATTGTGAGATGAAGCGGCCGGACCGACATTACGCCAGACGCTTACGCCGAGACTGGTTTCACCGCTTCGAGCACTCGTTGCTTAAAGGTGACCGGCAGGTGTCTGTTTCTCTCACTTTAGTTGAACCGAGTGTGGCTACGCCCGGTCCTTGCGAAGGTTAAACAGCACCAACTTGACAAACTATCGTTGTGGTTTTGATGCGTAGGTAAGAACGGTTCTTGCTCAGCCCGTAGCAGCCACGTAAAACTTGCAACAACAAAGTAGAGGACGTCTAACTTGTTTTTGCAGGGCATGTTGTGATGTGATATGGTCAAGACGTGATGCTATATTTTATTGTATGAGATGATCATGTTTTGTAACCAAGTTATCGGCAATCGGCAGGAGCCATATGGTTGTCGCTTTATTGTATGATATGCAAACGCCATGTAATTGCTTTACTTTGTCACTAAGCGGTAGCGATAGTCGTAGAAGCAATAGTTGGCGAGACGACAACGATGCTACGATGGAGATCAAGGTGTCGCGCCGGTGACGATAGTGACCATGATGGTGCTTCGGAGATGGAGATCACAAGCACAAGATGATGATGGCCATATCATATCACTTATATTGATTGCATGTGATGTTTATCCTTTATGCATCTTATCTTGCTTTGATTGACGGTAGCATTTTAAGATGATCTCTCACTAAAAATTATCAAGAAGTGTTCTCCTGAGTATGCACCGTTGCTAAAAGTTCAGTAGTGCCCGGACACCACGTGATGATCGGGTGTGATAAGCTCTCGTCCATCTACAACGGGTGCAAGCCAGTTTTGCACACGGAATACTCAGGTTAAACTTGACGAGCCTAGCATATGCAGATATGGCCTCGGAACACGGAGACCGAAGGTCGGCGTGAATCATATAGTAGATATGATCAACATATTGATGTTCACCATTGAAACTACTCCATCTCACGTGATGATCGGACATGGTTTAGTTGATATGGATCACGTAATCACTTAGAAGATTAGAGGGATATCTATCTAAGTGGGAGTTCTTAAGTAATATGATTAATTGAACTTTAATTTATTATGAACTTAGTCCTGGTAGTATTTTGCAAATTATGTTGTAGATCAATAAGCTCGCGTTGTTGCTTCCCTATGTTTTTTATATGTGTTCCTAGAGAAAATTGTATTGAAAAATGTTAGTAGCAATGATGCGGATTGGATCCGTGATCGGAGGTTTATCCTCATTGCTGCACAGAAGAATTATGTTCTTAAAGCACCGCTAGGTGACAGACCTGTTGCAGGAGCAGATGCAGACGTTATGAACGTTTGGCTAGCTCAAAATGATGACTACTTGATAGTTTAGTGCACCATACTTAACGGCTTAGAATCGGGACTTCAAAGACGTTTTGAACGTCATGGACCATATGAGATGTTCCAGAAGTTGAAGTTAACATTTCAAGCAAATACCCGAGTTGAGAAATATGAAGTCTCCAACAAGTTCTATAGCTAAAAGATGGAGGAGAATCGCTCAACTAGTGAGCATGTGCTCAGATTGTCTGGGTACTTTAATCACTTGAATCAAGTGGGAGTTAATCTTCCCGATAAGATAGTGATTGACAGAATTCTCTAGTCACCATCACTAAGTTACTAGAACTTCGTGATGAACTACAGTATGCAAGGGATGACGAAAACGATTCCCGAGCTCTTCGTGATGTTGAAATCAACGAAGGTAGAAATCAAGAAAGAGCATCAAGTGTTGATGATTGAAAAGACCACTGGTTTCAAGAGAAGGGCCAAGGGAAAGAAAGGGAACTTCAAGTAGAAAGACAAGTAAGTTGTCACTCCTGCGAAGAAGCCCAAAGCTGGACCAAAGCCTGAAACTGAGTGCTTACACTGCACTGGAACTGGTCACTAGAAGCGGAACTACCCTGAATATTTGGTGGATAAGAAGGATGGCAAAGTGAACAAGGGTATATTTGATATACAGGTTATTGATGCGTGCCTTGCTAGTGTTTATAGTAGCCCCTGAGTATTTGATACTCGTTCGGTTGCTAAGATTAGTAACTCGAAACAGGAGTTACAGAATAAACAGAGACTAGTTGAAGGGGAAGTGACGATGAGTGTTGGAAGTAGTCCAAGATTGATATGATCATCATCGCACACTCCCTATACTCTCGGGATTAAGTGTTGAACCTAAATAAATGTTATTTGGCGTTTGCGTTAAACATGAATATGATTTGATCATGTTTATTGCTATACGGTTATTCATGTAAGTTAAAGAATAATTATTGTTCTGTTTACATGAATAAAACCTTCTATGGTCATACACCCAATGAAAATGGTTTGTTGGATCTCGATCATGTGATACACATATTCATAATATTGAAACCAAAAGATGTAAAGTTAATAATGATAGTGCAACTTATTTGTGGCACTGCAGTTTAGGTCATATTGGTGTAAAGCGCATGAAGAAACTCCATACTGATGGGCTTTTGGAATCACTTGATTATGAATCATTTGATGCTTGCGAACCGTGCCTTTTGGGCAAGATGACTAAAACTCCGTTCTCCGGAACAATGGAACGAGCTACTGACTTGTTGGAAATAATACATACCGATGTATGCGATCCAATGAGTGTTGATGCTCGTGGCAAGTATCATTATTTTCTGACCTTCACAGATGATTTGAGCAGATATGCAAATATCTTCTTGATGAAACATAAGTCTGAAATAGTTGAAAAGTTCAAAGAATTTCAGAGTGAAGTAGAAAATCATCGTAACAAGAAAATAAATTTTCCGCGATCTGATCGTGGAGATGAATATTTGAGTTACGAGTTTGGTCTTCAATTAAAACAAAGTGGAATAGTTTCACAGCTCACGCCACCTGGAACACCACAACGTTATGGTGTGTTCGAACGTCAGAATCAGTACTTTATTTTGATATGGTGCGATCAATGATGTCTCTTACCGATTTACCAATATCGTTTTGGGGTTATGCATTAGAGACAACTGCATTCACGTTTAATAGGGCACCATCTAAATCCGTTGAGACGACACCGTATGAACTATGGTTTAACAGTAAACCTAGGCTGTCGTTTCTTAAAGTTTGGAGTTGTGATGCTTATGTGAAAAGTTTTCACCTGATAAGCTCGAACCCAAATCGGAGAAGTGCGTCTTCATAGAATACCCAAAGGTAACTATTGGGTACACCTTCTATCACAGATCCGAAGGCAAGTTATTCGTTGTTAAAATGGATCCTTTCTAGAGAAGGAGTTTCTCTCGAAAAGAAGTGAGTGGGAGGAAAGTAGAGCTTGATAAGGTAATTTGTACCTTCTCCCGAATTGGAAAGTAGTTCATCATAGAAATCAGTTCTAGTGATTCCTACACCAATTAGTGAGGAAGCTAATGATAATGATCATGAAGCTTCACATCAAGTTACTACCGAACTTTGTAGATCTTTCAGATTAAGATCCGCACCAGAGTGGTACGGTAATCCTATTCTGGAAATCATGTTACTAGACCATGATAAACCTACGAACTATGAGGAAGCGATGATGAGCCCAGATTCCGCGAAATGGTTTGAGACCATGAAATCTGAGATGGGATCCATGTATGAGAACAAAGTGTGGACTTTGATTGATTTGCCCGATGATCGGCAAGTCATAGAAAATAAATGGATCTTCAAAGAGGAAGACGGACGCTGATAGTAGTGTTACTATCTACAAAGCTCGACTTGTCGCAGAAGGTTTTCGACAAGTTCAAGGTGTTGACTACGATGAGAGTTTCTCACTTGTATCTATGCTTAAGTCTGTCCGAATCATGTTAGCAATTGCCGCATTTTATGAAATCTGGCAAATGGATAAACAAAGCTGCATTCCTTAATGGATTTATTAAAGAAGAGTTGTATATGATGCAACCAGAAGGTTTTGTAAATCCTAAAGGTGCTAACAAAAATATGCAAGCTCCAGCGATCCATCTATGGACTGGTGCAAGCATCTCAGAGTTCGAATACACGCTTTGATAAGTTGATCATAGCATATAGTTTTATACAGACTTGCGGTGAAGCCTGTATTTACAAGAAAGTGAGTGGGAGCACTACAGCATTTCTGATAAGTATATGTGAATGACATATTGTTGATCGGAAATAATGTAGAATTATTCTGCAAAGCATAAAGGAGTGTTTGAAAGGAGTTTTTCAAAGAAAGACCTCGGTGAAGCAGCTTACATATTGAGCATCAAGATCTATAGAGATAGATCAAGACGCTTGATAAGTTTTTTCAATGAGTACATACCTTGACAAGATTTTGAAGTAGTTCAAAATGGAACAGTCAAAGAAAGAGTTCTTGCCTGTGTTACAAGGTGTGAAATTGAGTAAGACTCAAAAGCCGACCACGGCAGAAGATAGAAAGAGAATGAAAGTCATTCCCTATGCCTTGGCCATAGGTTCTATAAAGTATGCCATGCTGTGTACCAGATCTATTCTATACCCTACACTGAGTTTGGCAAGGGAGTACAATAGTGATCTAGGAGTAGATCACTGGACAGCAGGTCAAAATTATCCTTAGTGGAATAAGGATATTTTTCTCGATTATGGACGTGACAAAAAGTTCGTCGTAAAGGGTTACGTCGATACAAGTTTTGGCACTGATCTAGATGACTCTAAGTCTCGGTCTAGATACATATTGAAAGTGGGAGCAATTAGCTATAGTAGCTCCGTGCAGAGCATTGTTGACATAGAGCTTTGCAAAATACATACGGCTCTGAATGTGGCAGACCCGTTGACTAAACTTCTCTCACAAACAAAACATGATCACACCTTAGTACTCTTTGGGTGTTAATCACATAGCGATGTGAACTAGATTATTGACTCTAGTAAACCCTTTGGGCGTTGGTCACATGACGATGTGAACAATGGGTGTTAATCACATGGTGATGTGAACTATTGATGTTAAATCACATGGCGATGTGATCTAGATTATTGACTCTAGTGCAAGTGGGAGACTGAAGGAAATATGCCCTAGAGGCAATAATAAAGTTATTATTTATTTCCTTATATCATGATAAATGTTTATTATTCATGCTAGAATTGTATTAACTGGAAACATAATACATGTGTGAATACATAGACAAACAGAGAGTCACTAGTATGCCTCTACTTGACTAGCTCGTTAATCAAAGATGGTTATGTTTCCTAACCATGGACAAAGAGTTGTTATTTGATTAATGGGATCACATCATTAGGTGAATGATCTGATTGACTTGACCCATTCCGTTAGCTTAGCACACGATCGTATAGTATGTTGCTGTTGCTTTCTTCATGACTTATACATGTTCCTATAACTATGAGATTATGCAACTCCTGCCATCGGAGGAACACTTTGTGTGCTACCAAACGTCACAACGTAATCGGGTGATTATAAAGGTGCTCTACAGGTGTCTCCAAAAGTATATGTTGAATTGGCATAATTCGAGATTAGGTTTTGTCACTCCGATTGTCGGAGAGGTATCTTCCGGCCTTCTCGGTAATACTCATCACCTAAGCCTTGCAAGCATTGTAACTAATGAGTTAGTTATGAAATGATGTATTACGGAACGAGTAAAGAGACTTGCCGTAACGAGATTGAACTAGGTATGGGATACCGACGATCGAATCTCGGGCAAGTAACATACCGATGACAAAGGGAACAACGATGTTGTTATGCGGTTTGACCGATAAAGATCTTCAGAGAATATGTAGGAGCCAATATGAACATCCAGGTTCCGCTTATTGGTTATTGACCAAGAATAGTTCTAGGTCATGTCTACATAGTTCTCGAACCCGTAGGGTCCGCACGCTTAAGGTTTCGATGGCGATGCTTATATTATGAGTTTATGAGTTTTGATGTACCGAAGGAGTTCGGAGTCCCGGATGAGATCGGGGACATGACGAGGAGTCTCGAAATGGTCGAGACGTAAAGATCGATATATTGGACGACTATATTCGGAGTTCGGAAAGGTTCCGAGTGATTCGGTATTTTTCGAGTACCGGAGAGTTACGGGAATTCGCCGGTGAGAAGTATTGGGCCTTATTAGCCCTGCGGGAAAGAGAGAGGGCTGCCTAGGGCAGGCCGCGCGCCCCCCCATGGCCTAGTCCGAATTGGAATAGGGGGAGGGGCCGCACCCCCTCCTTCCTTCCCTTCTCTCTTCCCCTTCCTTGTCTCCTACTCCTAATACATGGAAGGACTCCTAGTTGGACTAGGAAAGTGGGAATCCTACTCCCGGTGGGAGTAGGACTCCCCGAGGCGCTCCAAACATAGGGCCGGCATCCTCCCTCCCTCCCTCCTATATATACGGGGGCAGGGGGCAACCCATGAACACACAAGTTGATCTACGGATCGTTCCTTAGCCGTGTGCGGTGCCCCCCTCCACCATATTCCACTTCGGTCATATCTTCGCGGAGCTTAGGCGAAGCCCTGCGCCGGTAGAGTCATATCGTCACGGAGCTTAGGCGAAGCCCTGTGCCGGTGGAGCATCATCATCGTCACCACGCCGTCGTGCTGACGGAACTCATCCCCGACGCTTTGCTGGATCGGAGCCCGGGGATCGTCATCGAGCTGAACGTGTGCTGAACTCGGAGGTGCCGTGCGTTTGGTACTTGGATCGGTCGGATCGTGAAGACGCATTTACTACATCAACCGCGTTGTTATAATGCTTCCGCTTACGGTCTACGAGGGTACGTGGACATACACTCTCCCCTCTCGTTGCTATGCCATCACCATGATCTTGTGTGTGCGTAGGAATTTTTTTGAAATTACTACGTTCCCCAACACAAGTATGGAACGATTGTTGGCAAAGGCTATGAGTCAGGAGGCCTGTTTGGTTTATCCTTGTCAGTTGTTTGCAATAAAGTTGTTAATCACGTTTGCAACAATAGTGAATCAAATGTGTGGCATTCACGTCTCTGTCATGTTAACTTTGGTTGCGTGTCGCGATTAGCCAAGTTGAACTTAATCCCTAGTTTCACCACTGTCAAGGGATCTAAGTGTCAAGTTTGTGTGCAAGCTAAGCAATCTCGTAAGTTTCACATGACTACAGAAACGAGAAATCTTGCATCACTAGAGCTCATACATTCAGATCTATGTGAAATGAATGGTGTTTTGATGAAAGGTGGAATGAAATATTTAATGACGTTAATTGATGACGGAGGGAGTCCTGGATAAGGGGGTATCCGGACAGCCGGACTATATACTTTGGCCGGACTGTTGGACTATGAAGATACAAGATTGAAGACTTCATCCCGTGTCCGGATGGGACTCTCCTTGGCGATTCGGATGTAGATCTCCTTCTCTGCAAACCGTCTCCGTGTAACCCTAGCCCCCTCCGATGTCTATATAAACCGGAGGGTTTAGTCCGTAGGACACAACAACAATCATACCATAGGCTAGCTTCTAGGGTTTAGCCTCCCTGATCTCGTGGTAGATCAACTCATGTAATACTCATATCATCAAGATCAATCAAGCAGGAATTAGGGTATTACCTCCATCGAGAGGGCCCGAACCTGGGTAAACATTGTGTCCCCAGTCTCCTGTTACCATTAGCCTTAGACGCACAGTTCGGGACCCCCTACCCGAGATCCGCCGGTTTTGAAACCGACATTGGTGCTTTCATTGAGAGTTCCTCTGTGTCGTCGTTGTAAGGCTCGATGGCTCCTCCAACCTTCAACAACGCCGTCCTGGGTGAGACTTTCCTCCCCGGACAGATCTTCGTGTTCGGCGGCTTCGCACTACGGGCCAACTCGCTTGGCCATCTGGAGCAGATCGAGAGCTACGCCCCTGGCCATCAGGTCAGGTTTGGAAACCTACACTACACTGCCGACATCCGCGGAGACTTGATCTACGACGGATTCGGGCCCATGTCAGGAGCACCGAACGATCACGACGTGCACGACCTAGATCTGCCGTCAGACAGTATGCAGAACATCGCACCTGCTACGGCTCCGGACTCCGTTCCAGAGCAGGTCGTGCCTTCCGAGGACGGGTGGATGGACCCTCCCCCGGAGGCCGCAAACTCATCGGTGTTGGAGCCGAACACAGACTCCGCTCCTAAGGAGATCTGTGTCTCCGGACCCCCGGACTTGTCTCCGGCCGTGTGTTCCGGACCGCGCGCATCTGTGCCCATCAAATCTAATTGGGCTTCGGTTATGGAGTTCACCGCCGCGGATATCTTTCAGCACTCACCCTTTGGACACGTGCTAGATTTATTAAGGTCTCTCTCTGTCAGGAGATTCCTGGCTGAACTATGTTCGGCTCGAGTGGGAAGCTGGCGACGAAGAAATTTGTTACCCACCCACCACCCACTTAATAGCCACGGTCGATGACTTGACCGACGTGCTTAACTTCAATTCCGAAGACTTCGACGGTATAGACGATGATGCGGGAGAAGGACCGGAACCACCGCCCACAGGGCGCTGGACTGCCACCTCTTTATATGATATATATATGGTGGATACTCCCAAAGAAGGCAATGGCGAAGAGGCAACAGGAGATAACCCCTCAGGGAAGAAATCAAAGCATGGGCGTCACCGGCGCCGCTCCAAGCCCCGCCACAACAACACCGGCACTGGAGAAGAAAATCCAGATGGTGCCGAAGAGGAATACGATCCTGATCAACCCACCTTCGAGCAAGCCGAACAGGAACATGGTTAGGCCAGCCCAGACGAACATGCGACGGACGGATACATGGATGACGATAACTATATGCCTCCCTCCGAAGATGAGGTGAGCCTAGGTGACGACGAATTCGGCGTACCAGAGGATCCCATAGAGCAGGAGAGCTTCAAGCGCCGGCTTATAGCCACTGCAAGAAGCCTGAAAAAGAAGCAGCAGCAGCTCCAAGCTGATCAATATCTGCTCGCAGACAGATGGACTGAAGTCCTGGCGGCCGAGGAATACGGACTCGAGCCCCCCATCAGAGGATACCCAAAGCACAAATCTCTCGAAGAAGAGGCCGAAGAGCCTGAACTTCCAGCACAAGATGAGGCTGACCGGCCACCCCGTGGCCGGGATAAAACAACATATCAGGCCGGATACCAGCCCGCACCCCCATGCCGGTTCACTACGGCCCGGGGCAATACGCAAGACCTGCGAGACATATTGGAAAACAACACAGGACAACCAAGATCGATCTATGGATCACGGGGGCGCGCCACTGATCGTTCTGCCGGATACAATACTGATAAATCCGGCCGAGCCGAACACAACCGAACAGAACTAATCGGACTGCGCCACGACATAGCCCGGCACAGAGGCGCCACACAGCCCCTCTGCTTCACTGATGAAGTAATGGAACATGAATTCCCAGAAGGGTTTCAACCCGTCAACATCGAGTCATACGATGGCACAACAGACCCCGCGGTGTGGATCGAAGATTTTCTTCTCCACATTCATATGGCCCGCGGTGATGACCTACACGCCATCAAGTATCTCCCACTCAAGCTTAAAGGGCCAGCCAGACATTGGGTGAATAGCCTACCAGCAAACTCCATTGGCAGTTGGGAAAATCTTGACGACGCATTCCTAGACAACTTCCAGGGCACCTACGTGCGACCACCGGATGCTGATGACTTAAGTCACATTACCCAACAGCCCGGAGAGTCAGCCAGGAAATTCTGGACTCGGTTCCTAACAAAAAAGAACCAAATTGTCGACTGTCCGTATGCCGAGGCCCTGGCGACGTTTAAGCATAATATCCGCGATGAGTGGCTTGCCCGACACCTCGGCCAAGAAAAACCGAAGTCTATGGTGGCCCTCACGACACTAATGACCTGCTTTTGCGCAGGTGAGGATAGCTGGCTGGCTCGCAGTAACACCGCGCCAGGAAACTCTGGCACTTCAGATATCCGCGAGATTAGCGGAAAGCCACGGCGCAACAGACACAAACGTTGAAACAATGGCGACAATGCTGAGGATACGGCAGCCAATGCTGGATTCAGGAAGTCCAGATCCGGTCAGCGGAAGAAGCCGTTCAAAAGAAACAATCCGGTATCGTCCAGTCTGGACCGCATACTCGACCGCTCATGCCAAATTCACGGCACCCCCGATAAACCAGACAATCACACTAACAGAGATTGCTGAGTGTTCAAATAGGCCGGCAAGATAAATGCGGAGAACAAGGACAAGGGGCTGCACAGCGACGATGACGAGGAGCCCTGGCGTACGAACACTGGGGCACAGAAGAAATTCCCCCCCCCCCAGGTGAAAACGGTGGACATGATCTATGCCACTCACATCCCCAAACGGGAGCGAAAGCGTGCACTTAGGGACGTCTATGCGATGGAGCCCGTCGCCCCAAAGTTCAACCCATGGTCAACCTGCCCGATCACCTTTGATCGTAGGGACCATCCCACCAGCACCTGTCATGGTGGCTTAGCCGCATTGGTTCTTGACCCAATAATCGACGGATTCCACCTCACGCGAGTCCTCATGGAAGGTGGAAGCAGCCTGAACCTGCTTTACGAGGACACTGTGCGCAAAATGGGCATCGATCCGTCACGGATCAAACCCACCAAAACCACCTTCAAGGGTGTAATTCCAGGGGTAGAGGCCCGTTGTACGGGCTCAATAACACTAGAAGTAGTCTTCGGATCTCCGGATAACTTCCGAAGCGAGGAGTTAATCTTCTATATCGTCCCTTCCCGTAGTGGCTATCATGCACTACTTGGACGAACCGCGTTTGCTCGATTCAATGCGGTACGACACTATGCATACCTCAAGCTCAAAATGCCAGGACCTCGCGGGGTTATAACAGTCAACGGAAACACAGACTGCTCCCTCCATATGGAAGAGCACACTGCGGCCCTCGCGGCAGAAGTACAAAGCAGCCTCCTTCGACAAACAGCCAATTCGGCAACGACAACCCCGAACACCGTCAAGCGAGTCCGGAGCACCCCGCAACAGGACCGTCAGGCACGCCAGGAGCTCGATTAGCAATCCGGCCTCCACCCCAGCCCCATTCAGGCGGCGTTCGTGCCACACATACAAAAATACGCGCTTAAAATACCATGAGCATAGGTGGAGGCGAGACGACAATGCGGTCTGCAGTGCGGTGCAGCCGCCATGAGGCCCGCATACCATTTTTCTTTCTTTCTTTCAGGACCCTACTTTCGGGAACCCCTTCAGAGAGATCGGATAACTGGACTCATTACAGGAGGGAACACCAAGGAGGCAAGAGGCTTTGCACACAAGGGAGTACCCAGGTGGTCTCTGTTAATGATCGTTATACCTGTCTCACAACCTGCATGCAGCCTACCCTTGGATAGGCCATGTCAAATGGTCCTATTTGTTTTCGCTTAATGCATTAATTGTAAGCATACGCCTTGACGTATTATGCAAATAACAATGGGAAATGGTATAACAGCGTCAGCTTTTTACTAATATCTTCATATTTTCCCTTGAATATTTATTTACTATCGCATCCGTACATTTTGGTACGCTCAGTTTGCCAGGGGCTTCTTATCGAGCCCCATAATATGGCAAGAAAAGTCTGAACACTTTCGACAGTGCGGCACCCCGAACTTATAGCATTATATGCATCAGCTCCGAATCATGTCTTGGGTCAATAGTTGGGTTAGCCCGGCTCCCTTGTTTTGGTACCTTACGTTCCGTTATATCGGCTAAGGTAGCGCAGGGAGAACTACTGCGATTGTGTCCCGGTTCTTCCGGACGAGCACCTCAGTAGAGAAAGCCGAAAACTGACCGTCATGATGCGGCGAGAGCTGGTCGCTGTTCGCGAGGTACTAAATCCTTAAAGATTTTTTCCGCTTAAGGCGAGGAATCGGCCTTGCCCGATTTAGGTGTGTATAGCGCCCTAGTTCAGCCTTCCGAATACTAGGGGCTTCGCCGAAATTTAAAATTATAGACTTCTATGACCAAGTGAGAGTTATAAATCCGAATAGTCCAATTGCCTTGTTCGCTACGCTAAGCTCCTTCTTAAAGGACCAAGAATTTGATAAAGAGTGTTTGCGTTTTCCACGAACACCCCAGTACTAGTTACAAGGGGGCGGAAGCCGACGACGGGCCTACTTTCAGATTTTGATAAACGACCGCACAGAAGGTAATATTTTAAATCAAACAAAGCGTTATATAGCCCAAAAAAACTCGTTCTCATATTACAAAGACGACATGAGTACATTCACTCAAAAATTATGTTCTTGGGACACTCATTTGCCACAAGACGAGCGCCTTTCATAACGCCATCATAATATTTTTCGGGCTAGCGATGCTCCTTACCACCCGGGGGTCCGTCCTTCACGAGCTTCTCAGCATCCAGTTTGGCCCAATGCATCTTCGCTCAGGCAAAGGCCCATCGGGCACCCTCAATACAGACTGACTGCTTGATAACTTCTAGCCGTGGACAGGCATTCACCATCCGCTTTATTAGGCCAAAGTAGCTGTCGGGCAGGGGCTCACCAGGCCACATCCGGACTATGAGGTCCTTCATGACCAGTTCGGCTGCATTATGGAGTTCGGCCAATTGCTTCAGTTGGTCACTTAGAGGCATCGGGTGTTCGGTTCCAATGTATTGGGACCAGAACAACTTCTCCGTTGAGCTCCCCTCTTTAGCACGATAGAACTCCGCGACATCCGAAATGCTGGGTGGCATATCTGCGAATGCCCCTGGAGAGCTCTGAAGTCGTGTAAGTAAAAGAAATGACTCCTCCACGTGCTTGCTTTGCATAAAGAATGCCTTACCCTCCGCTATCTTCTTGGCCACCTGGATCTCCTGGAGGGCCTTAAGGGCTTCGGCCTTGGCGTCTGTCGCACTCTGGAGGGCCTTCGCAAGCTCAGACTCTTGCGTCTTGAAGTCATGCTCCAGGGACTCCAACTTCTACCCGAGCTCCTGGATCTCTTGTTGTACCTCTCCCACCTGAGCATCTTGCTTCTCGCGCTCGGTGCGCTCCGTAGCCGCCTTGACTTCGGCTGCGGACCGCACTTTCTTCAGGGCCGCCACTTCGGTCGCGGTTCCTATCAAAAGCCATGATGCTTTTAGTTAGCATCATCAACTTTTTCTCCTCTATACGACACACGGACGGGGTCTCACTTACCTTTGTTCTCCTCAAGCTGCTTCTTCACGAGGCCGAGCTCTTCTTCTGCCTGCCCTAGTTCGCGCTTGAGTCCGGCAACCTCAGCCGTGCGCGCAGCGGCGGTCAGCAGCAATGCCTGTTTGTTCACATAGACAAGTACTATTAGCTTCATGTGGGTTTTAGTTGACCCTCCAATTGGCTTTTTCTCCCGAACACCAACCAGAGTATCAGGGGCTACTGTCTATCGGGTAATATTTCCTCACACCTTTTCGTTACTTACCTCAAAGCCTGTTAGTAGGCTGGTGCAGGCTTCGGTCAATCCGCTCTTGGTGAACCGAACCTTTTCAATCACCGCACTCATAAGAGTACAGTGCTCATCATCGATGGAAGCGCCTCGAAGCACTTCCAACAAATTATCCGATGCCTCCGGCAGGGCGGAGGTCATCGGCACGGCCGGCTCGCTCCTTCGCGAGGGGCTGCCTTCTGTAATCCAGAGCCTTTGGAGGCTCCAGCGCAGTAACCGGCTGGGAGCCATACTTGCTGTGGCTCCCGTCAGCGTAATCCATGGGGATCTTACTCCCCATGCGCCCGGCGTCTGGGATCTCGCCTTGGGGCGTCTCCGGAGCTGTCGTCTCCTGCTCTGGTATCCTTCGGGACAACACCTCGGTGTCATCCGCAGGTCGCGGGGAGGTGGTCGTCGGGAGTGAATTCATCTCCGACTCGCCCAGAGACTCCTCCGAAGAGGACACCCCGAGATTGGACCCGGCCGGACTGCATATACGTGTTCGGCATTATTGAAAGCCATAAGGTCAAAGCCGCACGAAAAAAATATTACAGAATGCAGATACTTACGACCTCGCCCGGGGCTTGCCCCTGGGCAGCCACTCCTCGTCGCTATAAGCAGCGGTTGAGGAGTGATCTGGAAGAGACGCATTTCCCTTCTTCAGTGCCCCGGCCTCCCCCGACGGGGCGGCCTTCCTTTTCTTCTCCTCCCCAGTATGGGGTGGGGGCGTTTCTTCATGTTTCCCCCCGTCTTCGGGGTGGGGGGGATCTTCCTCGTCATCTTCGGATGACGATTCTATCATGGCTTTGCGCCGGAGATCTTTTCTGGTCCCCGTGGCCGCCTTCTTGGACCCTTCGGCCCCCTCAGTTGAGGCGGCCTTCCTCTTTCTCTCCTCCCCTTCGTGGGAGGACTACGCCTCGTCATCTTCTGGCGAGGCTTCTGGCGCGGCCTCGCGTCGGAGACCCTTCCGGGTCCCCGTGGTCTTCTTTTCGGCCTTTTTCTCCGGCGCCTTGTAAGGCACCAAAACCAGCATCTTCGCTAGGAGTGCGTCTACTCGGTCCTCAGGAAACGGAGCCGGACAATCAATCCGCTCCGCCATCTCCACCCAATCCTGTTTGGTCGGCATGGTGACTTAAAAATCCTCCCACGAATGTACTTGGAAGGGAACATCTTGTGATTGTCAGAGGGCTTACTGGACTGGCGAGGCGCTTTGCGCTGAGCCCATGGTCCTCGGAAAGGGGAGGAGGAACTTCGCCGGTCTTGAACAGCACCTTCCAGATTTCTTTGTGCGTCGTGTCGAAGAGCTCCAGCAGCATCTGGTGTTCGGCCGGGTTGAACTCCCACATATTAAATGCCCGTCTTTGACACGGGAGAATCTAGCGAATGAGCATGACCTAGACCATGTTGACGTGCTTGATCTTCTTATCCCTCATACTTCTGATGCAGGTCTCGAGTCCGGTCAGCTCCGTGGGTTCGCCCCAGGCCAGGCCCTTCTTTTCCCAAGAAGTGAGCCGCATGGGGATTCCGGATCTGAATTTGGGGGCCGCCGCCCAGTTGGCGTCGCACGGCTCGGTGATGTAGAACCATCCTGATTGCCACCCTTTTATGGTCTCCACGAAGGAGCCATCAAGCCATGTGACGTTGGGCATCAAGCCAGCTAGCTAGTTCTAGATTTGCCACTAATATATATATATATATATATATATATATATATATATATATATATATATATGTACCATGTTTGAATAATAATTGACATGTTTAAATATTTGCAGAAACTATGGAGCACTCCCGAGACGAAGAAACAGAAGCGATGTTGGGGAACGTAATCGCACAAGAAAGTGATGAAGTTGCGTCATTTCTCAACGACACCGGACTGGGTGAAGAAGAGGGCTATGTTCATGATGGCTTCGACCCATTAATGCCGGTACAAGAAGAGGACTATGTTCATGATGGCTCTGGTGACACAATGGAGGTACAAGCAGAAGGAGGCCGTGCTGACTGCTCCGGTGACCGAACCGAGTCCGGCCAGGTATATATATATATATATTAGTTAAGCCCGTTGTTGGGGATATACCCCGCGGCGTAAACCGGCCGGAAGTATAACCCGGCCGGACTTGGCGGTTTACCTGAAGAACCCGCTGACACTTGGCGGTTCACTGGCGACCCGGCGGTTTACGGTTCATTGGTAATCCGGCAGGCGGGTCAGAGGAGCGACAAGACCCGGTGGCCCGACTGGCGGTTCATGAAGGCCGGTTCAACTACGGTGGGCCGGTTTATAAGGAAAGGCATAAGGAATATTTGTCTTACAAGGAGTTAAGACCTGGACTTGTATCCGGTTTGTATTAGAGATAGGTTTGTCCTAATCCTAGTAGGACTCCAAATGTAACCCGCCCCTTCAACTTATATAAGGAGGGGCAGGGCTCCCGAAAGAGGGACAGGCTACAAGCAAGAAACAATCTCTAGGGCTAGACACAATTAGAGGAGAGCCGGTTTACGGCGACTCCCTCGTGATGATAATGAGATCTAGCTTCAAACAGCATGTAGGGTTTTTACCGGATGATGTTTCCCGGGGCTCGAAGCTGTCTAAATCCCTGTCTTGCGTTGCGTCTCTCGATTCCGCTCAACCCCTCTCAAACTACCACATAGATGCGTTGGCCTCGCGACTAAGTCCTGACACTAAGGACATCTGACGTGTTAATTCCACGACAGTTGGCGCCCACCGTGGGGCTCGCGCACGGTGGTGTTGAGTTCTTGGAGGGATCTTTCTTAGGGTTTTAAGAAGTTCGCAATTTTCCGAGGAAAGAAAAGTCGGGTCTTGGAAGGATCTGCATCGACGATTGTTTGCTAGAAATTTTTTATTAATGGTGTTCATCCGTTCGTTCGGCAAGATCATGAGAGAAGATCTCGAAGGGTGAAGATCTTTGTTTGGTTCAACAAGGATTCTCCGGGTCAGATGGATGCAAGTCGCCAACAGGCGCAAAGCCCAGTCACCGTCGAGCGATCAAGTCAAAAAATATAAGCAAAAGCACGGTTTCATCGCATCCAAGGATTTCGAGTACTAATGCATGGTTGGACACGCCATCTGAGACAAAATTAATTTTTTCCTTTGTCAACTCCGCTTGGATCCATCAGGGGAAGATTACGACCGGAAGGTCTCCGTCTCGATCTGTGGCCTCCGAGTCGCCCGCTGAGGCGCCCTTGCCTGGTCGAACCGCGGCCACCCCGAGCAGCCGCGCCGACCTCGCGCCTGTTTTTTGAGCCGCCATGGCCTTTCCAACTCTCCTTGACGAGCGCGTGCCCCTCGCCGTGGCGTTGAATCGCTCCTCGCACCCGCCCAGACCAAAAGTTTGTTGTGGTTGATTGAACCCGTACGCCTTGATGATGATCGATTCCTGTACGGGCAGTCCGCCGAGGTGGACACAAATCCACACACATGCATTCAAATGCATCCAGCTGGTCTGAACAAAGTAACGTTGTCACATCTCTGAAGCTACAGCCACGAGACACATCAGCCTAGACACTGCCGTCTCTACTTTTCCACAAGAAGACAGAAATCTACGGTTGCTATTTTTTCTGAAGACTGAAGCCTGCTACAAGTCAATTTGTCGTACAAGCAAATCCATGGCTGTCAAATTAAATACTACTCTAGAATCCAAATACTTGTGCTATGAATCAATCAACGGACGACTGCTGCGACATCTCCTTGCGCTCGTCCATTGCCGGGTCATCGTCGCCGCCGTAAACCGCTGCGGCTTTGCTCCCTTAAGCATCAACTGCGCCGCGCTTTGCTCACACTTGCTCCGTGCCTGCGGCCCTGACCGTTTCCGCGCCGCCGTGCCGGTGGCCGGCTCCGCCTCCCGCACGTCGGTTGATCCGCCAAAGCGCCTCAAGACCCCGCTTCTAGTCGCTGCTGCGCCCTTGCCGGCTCCGTCTCCTCCTGCAGCCGACCCGGTCCGGTTCGCCGCTGCACGAGGCTATGCCTGCGTGCCTCCGCTCCGGTTCCGCTGCCGCTGCCGCAATCTGCTTCTACTGAACCGGCCTTGAGGCATCCATAGCTGCGCCCCCTCGGCCTTGTGTTGAACCGCTGGATGCTACCAAGCTGCCACCGCGACGGTCACGCTGGTCCTCCGCTGATCCAGCTCTAAACCGTCGCGCCGGGTCTACTTCAACCCGCCCGAATCTACTCTGAGCTTGTTGCACGCTTCCATCTCAGCCTCCGGATCAAGCGCTCTGCGCCTCGTCAACCGTGTCTGCCGCTTCTTCGCGTCCACAACGCCCGCCGCCTCACGCCTGCTGCGGGCTCATCTTCTGTTCGAATGAGACAATAGTAGCAATCCTACTACTACAAATTAGTACTCTGCCACCGGTTGGAAAAAGTTGATCTACAAATTTTATATTGGCCAAAACTGCTACAAGGGGAGCGACCAGATCGGATCAGCCTTGGCAAATTCATATAGGAAATATACACCAAGAAAACTGAAGCAGTGCTACGGTCAGCAAGACGGCATAAAAAAAAGCAAGGGCATGTTTAGCACCAGAGGGCTGTGCATGCGCGTAGACCGGAGGGAATACTATAAAAGTTTATCATCACGTAAGACAAAAGGAAGGAGTACTTTGCGTTCGGATCAGCATATCCGAATTCTACTCAGTACTGGTACATGTCCAACAAAACAAAAACAAATCAGATGGCCGCCTAATTAGCCGGTCTAGTCTGGAGCAGAGGTGATTCAAACTTGGATATATGTGTACGAAGGAAGGGCCAGTCTATACTTTGGACATTCAAAAACTTGGATATCCGTTTTGCCTTGGCCCGCCATGCCGGCGCCCTCCAGGCCGCTGCTCTGCCTTAAAGCTGCCCGGATTGGACCCTGCTGTGGCCCGCCTCGCATGCTGTGAGCCGTCTCCGCCGCCTGCCCTGGATCGACCCGCGTCGTTTCAAGCTGTCCAAGTCGCCGCCTCCGCCGTCTCGAACACGCTGCCGCTGCAGTTTCTGAGCCACCGTCATGGTGATGCCTCCGTTTTGCTGCCGTGTTGAGCCGCCAGGGCCGCGTTGAGCCGCCTCTGCTATGTTGAGCCATCCAGGTTATATCGAGTTGTCGGTTTACCTGAACCACCTCTGTTGTGTTGAACGGATCATCCGTCATCCGAACAAATAGGTGATATCCATCCGATCAATTTTTATGATATTTCTTCATTCTTTCGAGAACAATTACTCTCGTTTGTGATCTTTGTGCAGGAAAATTACTCATTATAAGAGTGGCTATCATGCCACAGATACGGAGAGCACATTGCTGGCGTCTGTCTATACCGACAATCGACCGCGCCGGTTTTCAAACACCCGTAGCCGACTCTCCGTCCGCACCGGTTTACGACGCCCGCAACCGACTCTCGGTTTACACCGCCGTGGCCGACTCGGCCGTGATTAATTTCAGCTTTCCCATGGTGATCATCGACTCCACGATGAATGACCCCTGGCCGGATATATCAGGTGAAATCCGTCCAATATATTTTATATTGTATATTGCCTTCTTTAAAAGAGCAATTACTTTGTCCTGCAAAGTTGTCTAATGCAGGACCCTAAACCGCCATATTGGTGCAAATTTAAGGGCCGTCAGAAAATTTCCGGCTTAAAAAGAGGGATTCCGGTTTAAAATCCGGCTCAAGGGGAAGATATCTCCCACAAAGCTTTGAAGCTCTCAATATCCGGTTTAACGTCTGGTTCAAGATGGATTTATCTCTTGCAAAAAGTTAAAGGGTGCCAAAGAGGACCTGCTGTCATGATGCGCGGTTCAAACATGGGTATCATGCCTTATTGGCTTATCATATTATTGATCACTTGGGGGCTTGGTCATGTCTGAACCATAGTCACACCTCTTGATCGGCGCAATGCCACAATATCACTTGGGGGCTTGGTCGTGTCCGAACCAATGCAACACCTCTTGATAGGCGAAAGCCACCAGATCACTTGGGGACATGGTCAAGTCTGAACCAGTCACGCCTCTTGATCGGCCTAAGGCCATAGAATCACTTGGGGGCTTGGTCGAACCCGAACCATTGCCACGCCACTTGATCGGCATAATGCCACGGTTTCAGTTGGGGACCTGGCTGACTTGAACCATAGCTACACCTTATTGGGAGCTTGGTCGTATCCGACTATGGTAACACCATCTGATCGGCTCAGTAAAGCCTCTTTTTTCAAACGGTTTTATCATTGCCTTTGCTTCCATATTTTTTCATAACTGTTATTTGATTTTTGTTGCGTTTTTTAAACCGACATTGTTAATCCGGTTCGACAGTCAATTACAAAGTGGCGGAACACGGTCAAATCTTAATCTGGAGACTATCTGCCCGGTTTGATTTTATGTTGCCATCTTATTATGGAGTAAACCGGTGTTCATTAACCCGGTTTGACTTTCAATTACAAATTGTCAGTACATGATCAAATCATAATCCGGAGACTATCCGCCCGGTCTGGTTTGACTACGAGTCGCCAGTATTATATATGGTTAAACCGGTGTTTATCACAACCCGGTACGATTTTATCATAAACCGGCACAGTATGAAAGGAGTTATCATTACTCAAGATTGGGGTTATCACCCTTACTACAAAAAGTTGGTAAACCAATGATGTGATTCAATGTCACAGGTATGATATATTTCATTGATTATTCTTAAATGCAGCCTTGGTTATAAACCTGGGTTATATGTTGGGCATTATGACCCGTCCGGCGGTAAACCGCCAGGACACTTTAAACTTGTTGTATGCAGAAACAGGTTGAATAAAGCATGATTATAAATTATCCGGTGTTTATTAAATCGGCCTGGCTTTGGACTATAAGTCGCCAGTACATATTTGGATTGCGCCATTGGAATCATGCGCTTATAAATCATTGGGTTATATTATTCAAATCTTGAATAGCCAACATGGCTGGATTTCTATTGTGATTATCAATAACGAGTGTTATTGAGGTTTTCAAAGTCGCTTTAGCGCAATGGCTATTATTTTATCAAAGGATATGATTTATTCTACAATGGAAGGAATAGTCCCGAGTCGCTGCAGGCTTACGACCCGGCACTTGGGGGCTACATTATTCAAATTGAGGTTATATCAAATATGCAAGTCTCATGTCGCTGCAAGCATGCACCATGACACTTGGGGGCTAATGCAAAGTAATTTTTTGCTCGTATTATTGAAGACCCGACTCATCACATTATAATGAGTCGACCCTTGGGGGCTACCAATTGCTCCTGTCAACAATTGAAGGTACAAAGCTTTTTATTCATTATATTGAAGGGTCCACTGCTCAATTGGTACAACACAAGGCTCTTAACCTTGTGGACGTGGATTCAAGTCCCATGATGGGGGTTACATCATATGATGTTATTTTCATTGAAGTATATATCAAGTCCCAGCTCAATATTATCTTACTGAGTCGGCCCTTGGGGGCTACACATCATTGCTCAAATCTATATGATTATACCTACAAAGTCCCTGCTTATTATTGCATATTGACCCGGCACTTGGGGGCTACATAATATGGAGTATTCAGTTTTTACTAAGTGACTGGGATGAACAACATGGATTTCTTCTTAAGTGGCAGTATTTATATTGGATCAAGTCTTAAGCCATCACTTTGTTCTGCTTAAGACTTGGGGGCTACAGGTATTATATTATTATTGAAGAACTATTTTCAAAGTCTCTGTTTTGAGCAAACCAAATTGATCCGGCGTCACCAATCATTACGACCCTGTGTCTGCAACCCGGCGTCATCAACAATCATGAACCGGTGTTGGCAACAATCATGAACCGGCGTTGGCAACAATCATGACCCGGAATTATCAGTTTTTATAACCCGACAATGATGAGCATTGAAAGCCGACTCAAGTGGATTATTCTTCACAATATTTTTTCTATAAGAAGCCAACATCAGCAATTTGAGTATGAAGCTGGTTATTGACCCGGATTTTCTAGAAGGAGGAAATGACAAAGGACTTAAGGACGATCAGGTGCCGGTCTACAAGAATTCTTAACCCGGAGCATAATCTGTCAAGTTTGTTCTTGTGTTTATTTCACAGGATCAGTTTAACATGGATAAATCCAAATTAAACTAGGGGCTAATGTCGGGGATATACCCCGCGGCGTAAACCGGCCGGAAGTATAACCCGGCCGGACTTGGCGGTTTACCTGAAGAACCCGCTGACACTTGGCGGTTCACTGGCGACCCGGCGGTTTACGGTTCATTGGTGATCCGGCAGGCAGGGCAGAGGAGCGACAAGACCCGGTGGCCCGACTGGCGGTTCATGAAGGCCGGTTCAACTACGGTGGGCCAGTTTATAAGGAAAGGCATAAGGAATATTTGTCTTACAAGGAGTTAAGACCTGGACGTGTATCCGGTTTGTATTAGAGATAGGTTTGTCCTAATCCTAGTAGGACTCCACATGTAACCCGCCCCTTCAACTTATATAAGGAGGGGCAGGGCTCCCCAAAGAGGGACAAGCTACAAGCAAGAAACAATCTCTAGCGCTAGACACAATTAGAGGAGAGCCGGTTTACGACGACTCCCTCGTGATGATAATGAGATCTAGCTTCAAACAGCATGTAGGGTTTTTACCGGATGATGTTTCCGGGCCCAAGCTGTCTAAATCCCTGTCTTCGCTATGCGTCTCTCGATTCCGCTCAACCCCTCTCAAGCTACCACATAGATGCGTTGGCCTCGCGACTAAGTCCTGACACTAAGGACATCTGACGTGTTAATTCCACGACACCCGTGCTGACTAGTTAATTGATGCATCCATTGTTTTGGTATATGTACACATATTAATTACTCTCGTCTTTCTTCCTTATAATTTCTAGCCTTCCGGATCGAGCACAACTTCGGTAAGGAGACGAGGCCCGAAGAAAAAGTTGAGCTCGGATGAAAAGTTTGAGATCATAGAAATCGCGCCCGACGGCGAACCGATTGAACCCATGCAAACAAGGAAGGCATTTTACGCTCAGTCTTGGGGTTCTTGTTAGGGACAAGATCCCGATCAGCATCCATCAACGGTATAAGCCTAAGGAGGAAGACCCTGAGGTGTCTTATGTCAATGATATGCAGAAAGAAGATCTTTGGACTGAGCTGAAGGCAAATTTCACCCTACCGCCAGAGGAGGATCCGGAGAAGCCAGTTAAAGAGAAATTAATCAATTCTTGTGCTCTTAATAAGATGGCAACCCTAATGAGGAGGTGGAGGAAAGAGCTGAACCAGTTTGTCGAGAAAGATAAGACACCAGAATTCATCGGCAAATATGAGAAGATCAAAGATCACTGGCCCGCATTTGTGGCCCATAAGACATCGGAAAAGAGTAAGAAGATGTCGGCGACAAACAAGCAAAATGCTGCGAAGAAGAAGCTTCACCATCGCACGGGGTAAGGTGGCTACCTCAAAGCCCAGCCTAAGTGGTCCAAGGCTGAGCATGATCTGCTTGAAAAAGGGATCGAACCAGAGACAATGTACTGGCCAGACCGTTGCCGGACGTGGTTCTTCGGGGCTGGCGGAACCTTGGACCCTGTAACAGGGAAGTGCCATTATGCGGCCTCGGTGGGGCTCAAGATCAACTTTCATAAATCGACCCTCATACCCATTAATGTCGACCAACTGCATGCTGGCGGGTTGGCAGGGGTGTTTGGCTGCTCCGTTGGCACCCTGCCGTTCACTTACCTGGGTCTCCCCATGGGGACGACGAGGCCAACCATTCTCGACCTCATGCCATTGGTACATTCTGTTGACAGGAAAACTTCCACTGCCGTAGCACTCATGTCGTCGGGGGCCAAGCTGACGCTGGTGAATTCGGTGATCACCTCCATGCTAATTTACGCAATGTGCATGATCAAACTGCACCCTAAAGTGGTTGAGCACCTTGACAAATTACGTCGATACTGCCTCTGGGCAAAAAACTCTGATGATGGGATCAAAGCCAACTCCCTTGCTGCCTGGGAGCTTGTCTGTCGACCGAAACGGTGTGGCGTTCTTGGTGTTATTGATATCAAAATGCAAAATGCCGCGCTCCTTCTAAAGTACTTGTTCAAGTTCTACAATCGTGAGGATGTGCCCTGGGTTCAGCTAGTATGGGAGGCTTACTACCTGAACAAGGTGCCGCACGCCACTGAGCCTGTGGGTTCGTTCTGGTGGAAAGACGTAATGCAGCTCAATGGAACCTTCCGAGGGGTCACCAAAGTCATCCCCGGGGATGGTTGCAGCTCTCTGTTTTGGAAAGATGTCTGGTTTACTGACACTGGCTCCACACTGATGGACACGCATCCGCGAGCCTTCTCTTTTGCTTTGAACGAGGATGACTCCATTGCCAAGGTTCTCAGGACCACTGATCCGGCCACAATCTTCAATCTACCTCTCTCAGTCCAGGCTAGGGAGGAGGTCAGAGAGATCCAGCAAGGGTCCTTGCATGTCAGCCTGGAAACCGACTCGCCCGACGTTTGGGTCTGTGACCTAGGACGATATTCGTCAAAGAAATACTACAACCATCAAGTTCGGGCAGGTGAAAGCTGATGAGGCCTTTGGATGGCTATGGAAATCCAAATGCCCGATCAAATTTAAGATGTTTGGGTGGCTGCTTATGGTCGATCGTTTGAATACCAGGAACATGCTGAAGCGGCGGCACTTTGCTGTGGCCGGGGGCAACTACGCTTGCATGCTCTGCCAAAACCCGCCCGAGGAGACTGTGGAACATCTCTTCTTCGTGTGCCCATTTGCCAAACAATGTTGGAGTAAGGTTGGTCTGACCTGGCCAGGAGGAACCAATCGGTTAGCCATCTTGCATGGTGGGAGAGAGAACTGGCGTCGGCCGCTCTTTATGGATAGCTTCCTACTTGCTGCTTGGAGCCTGTGGATGGAAAGAGACAACCAACATTTCAGGGGGATCCCGCACTCGTTCGTCGCGTGGTTAGCTAGGTTCAAACATTTGTTGGGTTTGGTGATTCACAACTGCCCTGAGAAGGTTCATCCTTTTCTCTCTGATTTCATTGTAAATTTGGACCGCTAGTCTTGTTTCTGATCCCCATGTGGCCGGGGGGGCCTAAAACCCATTGTAACATTCTTGTAATTGTTATGTGGTGAGTAATACAAAGTCAGTAGGAGCCTCTCCCACTGTCACTGATCCTTCAAAAAAAACAGGGAAGTGCCAGTGGACGGACGAGCAACTGCAAATACCAGTCAGGAAGCTTCGACACTATATCGATGCAGCGCAGCGAGGGACGTTCCTTCCAAACAGGGAGAAGGACAAGCTCACAATGGCCCTTGGGAATCCTGAGCACCCTGGACGGACACGAGGCACGCCAGGCTCCCTTTCGTGGAAGGTTGGCTTTCCGAATGCAGGGGTTACAAAACCCACGGGAGGAGGAAGAAACTGGAGCAGGACCAACTGCAGGCGCTGCACGAAAGGGTAATGGGGCTAGAGGAACGAGAAGCAGCAGATCCCAACAAACGACCTACCGAAGCTTCCCCCCAAGCTACCCCGCCATCTCAGCGGAGAAGCAGCGTGGCTTCCACCGAGCTGCTTCAGCCGGAGCATGTTTTGACGGCTCCTTCCGGCTATCCCGTGGATGGTATCACGGAGTCTCAAAGTTGCCACATTATGGCGCGATGGATGACTTTGAAGGTCAAGGCGGCTGTTGGCCAAGTTTATCCTAGTGGACCCGGCACAACTTATCACCGCCACCGATTCCAGAGGGATATGCTAAGGTGATGGTGGATGAAATAACGGAGGGATTTGAGGACCTCCCGCTTGACCACCCTACCGGTGAAGGGGAGACTAGGCTGGGTTCTGCTCTGAAGACTCCATGCCTAAGGCGGAAGGAGCTCATCAACCTTCCGAACTGGACGCCTCCGCCTCCTCCTCCTCCTCCGGCGAGTCAAGGCACTCCGCCTCCTCCACCGCCTCCTCCTCCGACGAGTGACGATCAGGGCACGTGTGGCGGCACTCCGCCTCCTTCTCCGGCGCATGGCGGCACTCCGCCTCCTTCTCTTCCTGCGCCGGCGCGCCCGAGCAGCCAGCCTCCTCCTTCTTCGCCTCGTCAGCAAGGGCGGAAGAGACCCGCCGCCGCTCAGGCTGCTCCGGCGCGTCGTAGTCCTTCTCCTCCGCCTCGTAAGCAAGGAAAAAAGAAGACATCCGCTCCGTCTGCTCTGCCGGCGTCCAGCAGTACAGCCAAAGGCGGGAGGAAATACAGATACGGTCCTTCTCTGAAGACTCCGGAGAAATTACCATACGAGAGGACCGAGGAGGAAAACGCGAAGATCACACAGACCGAACTGGATGACTGGTTTGCAGGGTTGAAAGCAAAGAGACGTCCACCTTCGGAGGAGAAGGTAGATCCGGTGAAAGCGAATCGCACTCTGGCTTCCCTGAGGAAACCGGCAAAGTCTCCGCCGAGAACCAACTATGAGCGCATTACTGAACAGACATATCTCCAAGCGGAGCGGTCGGGAAGTACTGTCAGACATCGAAGAGCAAAAGAACGAGCAGCTAAGAAAAAAATTGACCAGCTCGGCGAACAAGCAAACCAATCGTGCCCCCCTCTCAATGTGTCTAGCGGCAACATCGTCGCTAATATTCTGGGGATGGTGGCCGGTTATGGCAATCTAGAAGATTACCTGCCTGACGATGCACTTCCTGAATACATGAAGGTGGACGAACACAGATATGAGTACGGGAAGCCTCTCGTCAAAGATGAAAAATCTCTAACAACGATGATGCGAAGATTCCATACTTGGTACATGAAAACCTGCAGAGAGTCTGGGGGGACGAATTGTTTGTATCTGAACATTAAAGAGGAGCACGACCTTGTTGGAACTGATCTGTTGTGTGTTCCATTTGAGGAGTTCTTCAGTTCTTCAATCAAAAGGCCATCGATAAATTAACGGTCTTTTGCTACTGCCTGTAAGTACTATTTCTGTCATTAAGTCTCTATATATAGCTCGGCTCTTTCATTGCATGTATTTATAATTAATTATCCTCAATATATTATGCTGATTGAAGATCGTCGAGTGCAAAAAAATGAAATCTATGATATTGGGTTCATTAACACAAATATCATAGATGTATTTCTGGTTGAAAAGCACGTCAAAGAGGCCGAGGACAACTTGCTACAATCGTTGATGAAAAATCAAAACAAATATACCATACTCTTTCCTTATAACGGCAAGTGAGTGTTACTGATCGTTTGCATATTCGGTTTCCCTTATTACTCGAGTGAGGTTATAGTAATGTAATTGATGAGTTATGCATGCGTGCACAGGTTCCACTATATTCTTCTGGAGATTAAGCTTGAGCGTGCACTAGTAACCGTCTTAGACTCGAGACGGAAAGATCCCAGCACCTATGCGGACATGACTGAAATGCTCAGCAAGTAAGTTCAATTAACCGATCATTATCGCACCATAGCGGCAACTTTTTGTTCATTTCCTGATATCTCAAGTAATAATTATTATTTTCTTTGTCTTGCAGGGTTTTGAAACAGTTCACCGCAAAAGCTCCGGACTGCGAAGGAGCTGCAATATATATACCGAAAGTAAGTACTACTGGCTAGCTAGTTGTGCGCATCTCCTTTGATTCTATAGCTATACTTTCATCAATGCCATTTATAATGCTTCATTATCAGTTTGATTGACCTTTATTTCTCGTAAAGTGCTTGTGGCAGGAACAAGGGAATGATTTCTGTGTATACTACGTGTGCGAGTTCATCTACAACGCGACTTTGAAAAACAAGCGGGGCTACTCTCCAAGACAATATGAAGTGCGTAAGCAATTAATAATATTCACAATTTCATTTTATTACACCATCACTTTTGTTGAGTTTCATTCATATATATGTATTAATTAACCCCCTTCTTCAAATTAGACGTCGCAGATGCGGAATGAACTCCTAGAACCAGATCGCATCAAAGCAATTCAAGAGGAATTGGCGGGATTCTTTCTTGACCACGTCATCAATAAAGCCGGAGAATACCATACGGAGGTTGATTTGAAATGCTAGGGGACTGTAATTGAGAGATCTTATATATTGTACATGTATGTAGCCAGTAGCGTCGGACGTACATGATACGAAAACTTGTTTTAAATTGTTCGACCAATCTCTCGGAGAAGGAGAGGTCGGTCGATCGATCATTTCTCTCAGTATGCATGACAAACTTCTGTACTCGATGGTTCCGTTCATTTTCTTACTAGCTAGCGTGTCGAGGGCTATATGTATATAGTACGTAGCGTCGACCAAGCACGGTCATAAGAGAGGACACTTCTCTCTATTAATTAGCTAGCTAACACAATATATGAAACAGCTAAATTAACCCCCAAAACCCCCAACCCCCCCCCCCCCTTTCAAAAAAAATAAAAACCCTAGCCACTGGAATGCTGACGCGTGGATGCCTTTTGGTCCCGGTTGGTGCCACCAACCGGGACCAAAGGCCCCCTGGGCTCGGGCGCACCGCCACGTGGAGGACCATCTGTCCCGGTTCGTGTTAGAACCGACTAAAGGGGGAGGTATTAGTAACGACCCATTAGTCCCGGTTCATGAACCGGGACTAAAGGCCCTTACGAACCGGGACTAATAGGTGTTTTTCTACTAGTGTGACAAATCCCAGTCTCGATCCGTGTCAACCCAATATACACTTTCGAAGATACCTGTAGTGCACCTTTATAGTCACCCAGTTACGTTGTGACGTTTGGTAAACCCAAAGCACTCCTATGGTATCCGGGAGTTACACAATCTCATGGTCTAAGGAAAAGATACTTGACATTGGAAAAGCTCTAGCAAAACGAACTACACGATCTTGTGCTATGCTTAGGATTGGGCCTTGTCCATCACATCATTCTCCTAATGATGTGATCCCGTTATCAATGACATCCAATGTCCATAGTCAGGAAACCATGACTATCTATTGATCAACGAGCTAGTCAACTAGAGGCTCACTAGGGACATGTTGTGGTCTATGTATTCACACGTGTATTACGATTTCTGGATAATACAATTATAGCATGAATAAAAGACAATTATCACGAACAAGCAAATATAATAATAATCCTTTTATTGTTGCCTCTAGGGCATATTTCCAATAAGGGGGCGCTACCCCTTGTGGGCTGGTGTGCTCCCCTCTAATGGCCCATATGGCCCATATACCTCCCCTGGGGTTCCGGTAACCCATCTGGTACTCTGATAAATGCCCGATACATTCTGAAACAATTCCGGTGTCTGAATACCATCATCCTACATATCAATCTGTACCTCTCGTCCATTTCGAGACTCCTCGTCATGTCCGTGATCTCATTTGGGACTCCGAACAACATTCGGTCACCAAATCACATAACTCATATAATATAATATCATCATCGAACGTTAAGCGTGCGGACCCTACGGGTACGAGAACTATGTAGACATGACTGTGACACCTCTCCGGCCAATAACCAATAGCGGAAGCTGGATGCTCATATTGGCTCCTACATATTCTACGAAGATCTTTATCGGTTGAACCATTAGGACAACATACGTAATTCCCTTTGTCTATCGGCATGTTACTTGCCCGAGATTCGATCGTCGGTATCTACATACCTAGTTCAATCTCATTACTGGCTATTCTCTTTACGCGTTCCGTAATACATCAACCTGCAACTAACTCATTAGTCACTTTGCTTGCAAAGCTCTTTGTGATGTGTATTACCGAGAGGCCCCAGAGATACCTCTCCGATACTCGGAGTGACAAATCCTAATCTGGATCTATGGCAACCCAACCGACACCTTCGGAGATACCTGTAGAGATTCTTTACAATCAACAGCTAAGTTGTGACGTTTGATAGAACACAAGGCATTCCTCTGGTATCCGGGAGTTGCATAATCTCATAGTCAAAGGAATATGTCTTTGACATGAAGAAAGAAATAGCAATAAAACTGAATGATCAATATGCTATGCTAATGGATGGGTCTTATCCATCACATCATTGTCCTAGTGATGTGATCCCGTTCATCAAATGACAACACATGTCCATGGTTAGGAAACCTTAACAATTTTTGATAATCGAGCTACTCAAGTAGAGGCTCACTAGGGGTACAGTGTTTGTCTATGTATTCACACAAGTATTTAGGTTTCCAATCAATACAATTCTAGCATGAATAATAAACGTTTATCATGAATAAGGAAATATAAAATAACAACTTTATTATTGCCTCTAGGTCATATTTCCTTCATAGTTACCGTACAAGTTTGTCGCGGGTTGCATTATTGCAAAACTCCCTCATGGATGGAGGAACTTTGCTACTTCCCTCAAGCACCTGAGACGTGAATTCTCTGTTGAGAATGTCATCGACCATCTAAGTGTTGAGCAGAACTCGAGAGCAAAGGACTCACACGTGAAAGTGGCAGAGGGTTCTTCTAACACCAATGTGGTGTAGAAGAACTTCCACAAGTTCGAGGGACAGAACTCTGTACAGCAGAATACTGCCTTTAAGAAGAAGGGTAAGAAGAAAGACAAGAAGAGAGATGATTGCTTTAACAAGTACAAGAAGTCAGGACAGGACTCCAAGTCTGCCAATGTCACTTTGAGCAACAATGATACATTCTTTGAGGATATTTTCCCCATGAGAGATATAGAAAGCACTTCTAGACTGCAATCTGATGAGAGTCCTGAACCCGCCATTCCGATGGAATACTATGAACACAAAAGTGGTGAAAGTTCCACGGAGAATGACGAGGAAGCTCCTATTAGGAGCAAGAGACAGAGGACGGCAAAGTCTTTTGGTGATGATTTCCTCGTGTATCTTGTGGATGATGATACTCCCAGTTCCATTTCAGAAGCTTATGCATCTCTGGATGCTGACTACTGGAAGGATGCGGTCTGTAGCGAGATGGACTCCATCTTGGATAACGGGACATGGGAGATCATTGATCGTCCTTATGGTTGCAAACCATTGGGATGTAACTGGGTGTTCAAGAAGAAGCTTAGGCCCGATGGTACTGTTGAGAGGTACAAGGCTAGGCTTGTGGCCAAGGGTTATACCCAAAAGAAGAAGAGGATTTCTTTGATACTCTCACTTGTGCATTCTATTTATATATATGCATAACGTGTACAATATGTAGTATCGTAAAATACCAGCAAACGAAAAAGAATTAAATGGAAAACACAAAATTAAAGGAAAAATAAATAATAAAACCAAAACCCCCCAAAAATTTTAGTACCGGTTGGTGTTACTAACCGGTACTAAAGGTCTCCCCACACCCGGCCCTGGCTCATGCCACGTGGTGGCCCTTTAGCGGCGTTTCGTGCTGAACCGATACTAAAGAGGGGGGACCTTTAGTCCCCACCCTTTAGTGTCGGTTACAGAACCGGCACTAAAGGCCCTTACGAACCGGGGCTATAGCCTGGTTTTGCACTAGTGGGTCTTCTCGTTCATCAGATGGACGTTAAGACGGCTTTCCTTAATAGAGAGCTAGACGAAGAAATTTACATGCAATAGCCAGATGGCTTTGTAGTAAATGGTTAGGAAAGAAAGGTGTGCAAGCTAGTGAAATCTTTGTATGGCCTGATCAAGCGCCTAAGAAATGGCATGAGAAATTCCACACTACTCTGAGATCTGCTGGCTTTGTTGTTAACGAAGCCGACAAATGTGTATACTATCGCTATGATGGGGGCGAAGGAGTTATACTGTGTCTGTATGTCGATGACATACTAATATTTGGAACCCACCTCAAAGTAATTGAGGAGGTCAAGGCCTTTTTATCACATAACTTTGGGATGAAAGACCTGGGCGTGACTGATGTTATCTTGAACATCAATCTATTGAGAGACACTAACGGTCAAATTACACTTTTGCAATCCCACTATGTTGAGAAGATTTTGTGTCATTTTGGATATTCGGACTGCAAACCTTCTGCAACACCATATGATCCTAGCGTGTGGATTTGATAGTTTGAAGGCACGACTATATATCAATTGACATATTCTCAAGTGGTTGGTTCACTGATGTAGCTAGCGTGTGCCACTCGTCCTGACGTCTCATTTGTTGTGTGCAAACTGAGCCGGTTTATTTCCAATTCGGGAGATGTGCATTGGCATGGCATTGAACAAGTTGTCGGTGTCAAAACCGGCGGATCTCGTGTAGGGGGTCCCGAACTGTGCGTCTAGGCGGATTGTAACAGGAGACAAGGGACACGATGTTTTTACCCAGGTTCGGGCCCTCTCGATGGAGGTAATACCCTAATCCTGCTTGATTAACATTGATGATATGGGTAGTACAAGAGTAGATCTACCACGAGATCAGAGAGGCTAAACCCTAGAAGCTAGCCTATGGTATGATTGTTGTTCGTCCTACGGACTAAAACCCTTCGGTTTATATAGACACCGAATAGGGTTAGGGTTACACAGAGTCGGTTACAATGGTAGGAAATCTACATATCCGTATCGCCAAGCTTGCCTTCGACGCCAAGGAAAGTCCTATCCGGACAAGGGACGAAGTCTTCAATCTTGTATCTTCATAGTCTAGGAGTCTGGCCAAAGATAATAGTCCGGCTATCCGGACACCCCCTAGTCCAGGACTCCCTCAGTAGCCCCTGAACCAGGCTTCAATGACGACGAGTCCGGCGCCCATATTGTCTTCGGCATTGCAAGGCGGGTTCCTCCTCCGAATACTTCATAGAAGGTTTTGAACACAAGGATAGTGTCCGGTCTACAAAACAAGTTCCACATACCACCGTAGAGAGAATAATTCTTTGCACAGATCTGCTGACGTATTCCGCGGCGTGACATCACACCACGGCCAGGCCTTTATTCGAATCATTTTTTACTCAGCGCGTTTAGCGAGGCGGTTTCCTTGGCACGTCTTATCAAAACGGAGATCGTGCCCCCTTATTCCGGGATTCCCATCAATACGGACATGGGTAACCCATCCGCGCCATTGATTACGACGCTTGGGAGATAAGCGAGTTTTACCAGGCTGGCGGGGGACGCATAGATTCGTCCGTCCATATAAGGGGATAAGGATCCACCTTTTCACCTACGCCTTCTTTCTCCTTTGCTCATCCATTTCCGCGCACTCGAGCTCCAGCGCCCAAGTCCGCACACCCCACCTCAACCTTCTCCAACTATGTCCGGAGCGGGAGGCAGCTGGATGGCCTCCTCCGTCACGGAGGGGCACATCAAAAAGCTGCGGAAGGCCGGATACTTGTCCAAATGACATCGCTGCCGGCTCCCCGATGAGGGGCAGCTCATTCCAACCCCCAGGCCGCATGAGAGGGTGGTGTTTCTCACCCACTTCCTCCACGGACTAGGTTTTCCACTTCACCCATTTGTCCGGGGGCTCATGTTCTACTACGGCCTGGACTTCCACGATCTGGCCCCGAATTTCATCCTCAACATCTCGGCGTTCATCGTCATGTGCGAGGCCTTCCTCTGCATCCAGCCCCACTTCGGCTTATGGCTGAAGATCTTCAATGTCAAGCCGAAGGTAGTGAGCGGCCGCCAAGCGGAGTGCGGAGGTGCCATGGTTGGCAAGATGGCCAAAGTCCTATGGCTCGAGGGCTCCTTTGTGGAGACCATAAAGGGGTGGCAATCGGGGTGGTTCTACATCACCGAGCCGCGCGACTCTCAATGGGCGGTGGCCCCCGAATTCCGATCTGGTTTCCCCACGCGGCTCACATCACGGAAAGAGACGGGCCTGTCGTGGGGTGATTCGGACGAGCTGTCCGGACTCCAAACCTGCGTCCGAAACCTGGCGGACAAGAATCTCAGGCTTGTCAACGTTATCCAGGTGATGCTCATCTGCCGGATTCTCCCATGCCAACAACGGGCCTTCAAATTGTGGGAGTTCGATCCGGCACAGCACCCAACTCTGAAAAGGCACTTCGACACTACGTACGAAGATGCCTGGAAGGTGCTGTTCAAGGGCGCCGAGGCTCCCACATCCGCTACCGAAGATCGCCGACAACGACGAGGAGGAGTGGCCAACATGGGCCAAGCCCCTGGTGAGATCGTAAGTGTCCAGATACCCATGGCTTTTTTTTCATTGTATAGTGTTCTCTAATGCCGAACAATCATGCAGCCCACCCAAGGACGAGCTCGCCGCTTCGTCGAGCAGGTCCCTGAATTCGTCGGAAGTGGAGAGTACTTCACTTCCGGCCGCCTCCTCACCTCACGCTGCGGACGACGCCGAGGTGGGGCCCCGAGGGGGGCCTGGTCAAGAGGAGGTGGCACAGGAGGCGCCGCAAGGCAGCCTCCCAGACTCCAGGCGCGAGGGGAGCGAGACCCCCAGGGGCTCTAAGCCCGACCCCTGTCCGGACTCCATACCGGAACCTTCAGCGGTTCCGAAGTCCGGCAAGCGGCCCCTTCGTAGGAAGGCACCAGATAGCTTACTGGAGGCGCTTAACAGCGCCTCCATCAAGGAGGAGCACCGCACTGTTATGAGTGTGGTGATTCAGAAAGTTCAGTCCGCCAAGAGTGGGCTGACTGAAGCCTGCAACGGCCTTCTAACAGGCTTTGAGGTAAGTTTTCAATATATGTAAGAAGATTACCGCATAGACAGTAGCCCCTGATGCTTAGTTCGGTGTTCGGAAAGAAAAGCCGGACTGAGGATCTAAAAAGATATACGCAGGAGTCTAACATAATTATGTCAATATGGGAATGCAGGCTGCCCTGCTGACCTCTGCCAAGACCGATCATGGAGGTCAATGCATTGAAGGAGAGCCTCGAGCGGTCCGAGAACGAGCTCGGCCAAGCCAAGAAGCAGCTTGAGAACAAGGAAGGTAAGTAATACCTTATGGAATTTAAAAAATGTGGTCGCAAAAGATAACAGGAATAACATGGGTACTGCAAGGGCCACGAGCGAGGTGGCGACCCTAAAGGAGGCGGTGTCCGCGGCCGAAAACAAAGCGGCCGCGGAGCGCACCGAGCGAAAGAAGGGGGAGGCGCAGCTGGCGGAGGTATGGCAAGAGCTCCAGGCTCTCGTGAAAAAACATGAGGGTTTGGAGCGTGACTCGAAGACCCGAGAGTCCGAGCTTGCCTCGGCTCTTGAGAGTGCCAAAGCTGCTAAGGCCGAGACCCAAAAAGCCCTCCAGGAGATTGAGGCAATAAAGAAGATCGCGACGGGTAAGGCATTCCTTATGCAGAGCAAGAATGTAAAAGTCAATTATCTAGTACATACCCGAATCCGGAGCTCTCCAGGAGCGTTCGTAGATCTGCCGCGGAGTGTCTCCGATGCCGCCGCTTTCTACCGAGCCGAAGAAGGGAGCTCGACGGAAAAGGTGTTTTGGTCTCAGTATGCTGAGGCCGAACACCCGGTGCCCTTGAGCGACCAACTGAAGCAATTGGTCGAGCTCCACAAGGTCGCCGAACAGGCCATGAAGGGCCTTATAGCTCTGCTGTGGCCGAATGAGGCCATGCCTGGGAGCTACTTCGGGCTAGTGCGGCGGCTGGTAGATGCCTGTCCATGGATCGAAGTCGTCAAGTGCTCCGTCTGTATTGAAGGTTCCCGTAGGGCCCTTGCCCGTGCCAAGGTGCACTGGTGCAAGCTGGACGTGGAGAAGCTGGTGACGGACAGGCCGCTGTCGGGCAAAGAACATCGCAAGCCCGAGAAGTATTATGAGGGCGTCCTGAAGGGTGCCCGTCTTATAGCGGGTGAATGCTCCAAAGATGTAATATTTGAGTAGACTCGCATTTGTTATCCTGTACGCTGAAAACTTGTTCATATGCGCTAAGCAACGCTTGTGAATTTGAAATATTACCTTCTGTGCGGCCGTTTATCAAATTTGAGAGATGGCAAGTCGTTGGCTTCAGCCCCCATGCCACAAGTGCTGGGGTGTTCGGGATAAACTTGAGCGCTCTTGTTCCCATTCTTGGGTCCTTCGAGGGAGGCGCTCAACGCAACGAGCAAGGCAACCGGAATTATAGTGCTTGAACACTCTCACTTAGCCATAGAATTCTATAATTTTAAATTTCGGCGAAGCCCCTAGTATTCGGAAGACCGAGTTGGGGCGCTATCCACGCCTTGGCCGGACAATGCCGACTCCTCGCTCTAAGCGGCATAAGTCTTTAGGGACCCGAAGAAACCTCTCAAACAGCGAGCCGGCTCTCGCCCTATCATGACGGTCAGTTTTAGCTTTCTCCACTGAGGTGCTCAACCCAGCTCAACCGGGGCACAATCGCAGTGGTTCTCCCAGCGCTACCTTAGTCGATATAACGGAACGTAAGGTACCAAAACATGGGAGCCGGGCAAACCCGACTATTGACCCAAGACATGATTCAGAGCCGATGCATATAATGCTATAAGTTCGGGGTGCCACACTTGTGAAAGTGTTCGGACTTATCACACCATACTTTTGGGGTACTTAAGCCCCTGGTGTATTGGCTGTACCAAAGTTTACGGGTGCAGCATGTCATGAAATGAACATATATATAGATAAAGAAAGGAGTGCAATAATAGGCAGAAGCTATGTATTGTTTATTCAAAAAGGTACTGCAATGGAAGCAGAACGATACAAATAGTGCGATAAGCAAGGGATGGGACTATTTAACATGTCCCCTCCAGGGGTAAGCTGCGGGATGGTATGTAAAACAGGTATAATGCTCGTAGTAGAGACCACCTGGACACTCGACGTAGCTTTCTGCTTCCCTGGCTGTTGCATCGTGAGTTCGGCAATTCTAGTGTCGTACAAGACTTCTGGAAAACGGAGTCCTGAAAGTAAGAAAAAATAAGAAAGAAAAAGAATGACACAATCGGGAGTCCCTGGTGCGGTTGAGCCGCATTCTGGGCGTGTCGTGGTCGTGCCCCTCCCCTTAGGCCCATGGTATCTCCACAACGTAGTTATGTAAGCGTAGTACTGGCTTCGCAGTTTCGCAAGGGCTGGGGTTGGGGCCGGATTGCTACGCGTGCTCTAATCGTGCTAGGCGGTCTTGTTGTAGGTTACTCCGGGCACGCTTGACGATGGCCGGACGTTTAATAGCCGGACTCGAGAATTGCCGTGAGAGGCTGCTTTGCACCTCCGCCGCGAGGGCCGCCGTGTGCTCCTCCGTTTGGAGAGAGCGTTCGGTGTTTCCATTGACCGTGATTACTCCTCGAGGGCCTGGCATCTTGAGCTTGAGGTATGCATAGTGCGGCACCGCATTGAACTTTGCAAATGCGGTTCGTCCAAGCAGTGCGTGATAGCCGCTGCGGAACGGGACTATGTTGAAGATTAACTCTTCGCTTCGGAAGTTATCCGGGGATCCGAAGACCACTTCGAGTGTAACTGAGCCTGTACAATTGGCCTCTACACCTGGTATGACGCCTTTAAAGGTCGTCTTTGTGGGTTTAATCCTTGAGGGGTCTATGCCCATTTTGCGCACTGTATCCTAATAAAGCAGGTTCAGGCTGCTACCGCCGTCCATCAGGACTAGTGAGGTGAAATCCGTCGATGATTGGGTCAAGAACCAATGCGGAAAATCCGCCGTGACAGATGCTAGTGGGGTGGTCCCTTCGATCAAAGGTGATCGGGCAGGAGGACCATGGGTTGAACTTCGGGGCGACTGGCTCCATCGCATATACGTCCCTTAGCGCACGCTTCCGCTCCTTTTGGGTATGTGGGTTGCGTATATCATGTTCAACGTCCGCACTTGTGTGGGAAAGCCCTTCATACTCTATTGTTCGGCGGCCGGGGCTCTTCCTCGTCATCGCTATGCAGCCTCTTGTCGTTGTTTTCGGCGCTTAGCTTGCCTGCTTGCTTGAACACCCAACAATCCCTGTTGGTGTGGTTGGCTGGTTTCTCAGGGGTGCCATGTATCTGGCACAAGCGATCGAGTATTCGGTCCAAGTTGGACAGGCCCTGGGTATTTCTTTTGAATGTCTTCTTCCGCTGACCGGGTTTAGAGCCTCTGAATCCGGCATTTATTGTCGTATCTTCAGCATTATCACCGTTAATGCGGCGTTTATGCTTGTTGCGACGCGACCTGCCATTGCTGTCCTTGGTATCCGAACTACCAGGGTGTTTGGCCAAGTTGTTGCTTCAAGCTAGCCAGCTGTCCTCTCCCGCGCAAAAGCGGGTCATGAGTGTGGTGAGGGCTGCCATGGATTTCGGCTTTTCCTGTCCTAGGTGCCGGGCTAGCCACTCGTCGCGGATGTTGTCACTACTAGGGAAAAGCCTATACACAGAATCTTAGCAGCAGCGCGGGTCAAAAAGGAGCGCTGCTGCTAATTAGTAGTAGCGAGTGTGCGGGAAACTCGCTGCTGATAAGTTTTTAGCAGTAGCGCTCTGTGTAAACCGCGCTGCTACAAATATCAACCGCGATGTTCACCGAGCTCCATTTAGCAAGATGGCGCCGTTGCGAACCGCGCTATCGTTACGGATATATAGTAGCAGCCGCTTTTACTTGGGATTGTTGCTGCTACATTTCAAATTGGCAATTTTTTTGTCACTGTTAGCGATGGCGCCGTTGCCCAGCGCTGCTGCTAATTCTTCTAGCAGCAGCGTTTCTTCTCCAGCGCCATCGCTAACCCGCACCAACCCACCACCTTTCCCCACCCGTGCCTCCCTCCCCCTCCTCTCTCTTCCCTTCCCCTACCTCCCCCACATGCTCCCACTCTCACTCTTCTTCTTCCTCAATACTTCTCCCCATTACTCTTTCTCTTCTATCCACCTTTCTCTCTCTTCATTACTCCTACCTAACTACACCACCTCCATTAATGCATCTCCTTTCTCTTTTTCCTTTCCCATCCACTAGTTGAATTTGTCTCCTCCCAAATTAGCTAGCTAGGTAGATGTAGAATTTAGTTAATTGACCTATTTGCCACCAAACAAGATCTATCTTTGTCAACAAGAGCTTTGTGCACTTTTGATCTCCCTACAACATCATCTCCACCGTGTGCTCGATCTCGATCGAGGTGATGAAAATTTCATGCTTTTGCAAAATGAAAATATGTTTATGTGTGTGTGATATGTTTGTGGAAATTGTGTGTGTGTGGCACGCCAATTGTGCTTTTGAGTTGCCTATGTTTTGCGAAACGTCGATTTATTTCCGCTTCAGCGAATTCGGGCAAACTCTAGATCCATATATGTCCTATTTTTAGGGAAGGTCATGCCAAATTTTTGTATGACTTTGATGCATGCATGCATTTTATAATCAATTTGTTTATTATTACCGTGCAGAGTTGACGATGGTCAATGGAACGATGGTGGACAGGTGGTTGCGGTCGGCGGTGCAGGACATGAAAGAAAATAACCGGACAGAGGTTTTATGTCTGTGTCGAAAATGCAAAGGAATAGTTTGGCTCGACCCCCATGACGATGGTCGTGTCGAAGCGCACCTGCTCATGACTGGTTTCATGGATGGCTATACGCGGTGGATAATTGAAGATGAGGATGACGATGTTGAGGATGCCGACGGGCAGGCAATGATGACACGGGCAAGACGAAGAGATGATCGATAATGGCGGCGGGGAAGAGGCGGACATGGCGGCGGAGAAAGGGCGGACATGGCGGAGGAGAAGGGCCGGACATGGCGGCGGAGAGAACGACATGGACTCCACGCAGCAGAGTTCGTCGGTACTAAGTTCAATCGTCAAGGGACCCTCATGTTCAAGCATTGCTTCGCAAGGAGACGAAATCTTAGAGAGCTGCTTCTAGAGAGGAGGCTAAGCTGGAGCAACTGGTGGTAGACTCGAACACTCCATTGTATGATGGTTGCAATCCTGAGGTGACCCGCTTGAGTTTCACGCTCCAACTCCTGAAGACGAAGGCTAAAAACAAATGGACCAACACTAGCCTCGATGAGCATCTCAAGTACCTAAAGGATGTTCTTCCCTGGGTAATCTATGTCCTACTAGTGTTGATGAGGCCAAGAAGATCGTGTGCCCTCTTGATCTGCCACACGTTAGATACCATGCATGCATCAACGATTGCACAATTTATCGGAAGGAGCACGGAAAAAACAAGCTATCCGATTGTGCAATGCTTCTCGATACAACAAGCCCGGAAGAAATGTCCCAGAAAGTTGTATGGTACTTACCGATCACTCCCGTCTCCGGTATTTTGTAGATCCTAAGGAAGCAAAGCTAATGCGCCGCACGGAGAGGAAGAAGCCCGGCGATGGAGATGATCCGAAGCTGAGACACGTGAAGGATGGAAGCCAGTGGAGAGCGTTGAACAGCTTCTATCGGTATTTTGAATGTGATGCAAGGAACATCGTGCTCGCAGCGTGTACCGATGTCATGAATCTGTTTGGCAACCAGAACACCAACCATAGCACATGGCTCGTGTTTGTATGGATGTACAACCTCCCCTGGTTGTGCATGAAATCGAAGTACATTAACATGAGCATGCTTATTCAAGGGCGAAACAACCAGGAAATAATATTAATTTGTATCTGGGGCTACTTCAAGAGGAGTTAGACACGTTATGGAAAACACCTGCCAAGACATGGGACGCCTTGACAAGGTGAGTATTTCAACATGAGAGTCAGCGCTGATCACGATAAAGGCAGGACTATCTCGATTACGGTTATGTGGCAGGCCAGGTGTGCCATGGATATTGCGGATGCACGCGGTGCATGGATGATCTGACGTCTCAGCAGCTAACGTCAAGGAAAGATGGCGGAGTGCAGGAAAATCGTGTACATGGGGCATCGAAGATGGCTTGAACAGGACGACCCGTGGAGAAACCGTGGAGATCTATTCAATGGTCACACTGAGCATCGAGGACCTCCACGTAAGCGGAGCGGTGCCGAAATCGATGAGCTGTTGAAAAACTGGAAGGAGTGCCCCGCGCCGGGAAAGACGATGAGAAAGGCGCCGGAGCCGCTGCTGAAGGTATGGAAGACGAGGTCTGTGTTTTGGGACTTGGAGTCTTGGCACAAACTCGATACACCTCATTGCCTTGATCAAATGCATATCTGTAAGAATGTCCTTGAGAGCTTGCTCGCAACAACGATGAACATGCCGGATAAGACCAAGGATGGGCCGAAGGCAAGAAAAGACTTGCAAGATTTGAAAATTAGGGAAGATCTGCACATGCCGCCCCGTAAAATGTCAGACGAGACAGAGACGGAGATAGAGGCACGGGAGAAGAAGGGCAAGAAAATAAAGAAAGAGGATTATTGCCCCCCTTCTTGCTTCACCTTAAGTCAGGCTGAGATCAATGCCTTCTTTAAGTGCCTTACCGGAGTCAAAGTTAGTTCCGTTTACTGTGGCAAGATAAGCAGATATCTAGACACGGACAAGAAAAGGTTCAGCGGGATGAAGTCTCATGACTGTCATGTGATGATGACGCAGATACTACCTGTTGCCCTTAGAGCGATAATGGACAAGCACGTCCGTGACACGCTTATTGGTCTCTGCAACTTTTTCGACGTCATCTCTCAAAAGTCGATCAGTGTGAAGCAGCTCCAAAGGCTACAGGAAGAGATCGTTGTGATACTGAATGAGCTTGAGATGTACTTCCCGCCCGCGTTCTTTGACGTGATGGTGCATCTGTGTGTCCATATTGTGGATGACATAATAGACCTGGGGCCGTCATTCCTGCACAACATGATGCCATTTGAGAGGATGAATGGGATCATCAAAGGATTCGTTCGTAACATGTCCCGTCCGGATGGAAGCATCGTCCAGGGCTATTTGGCACAAGAGTGCATCTCTTTCTGTGAGAATTTTCTATATGGCGCAGACCAGCCGCCTGGTGTTAGTGTTGGTTTGCCCGTTAACAAGCACGATGGGAGGCTCGAAGGAGATGGTCACTACAACGGTCGCAGGGAACTGCACGTGGCATACTCAGATCGACGCAGCGACTTTTACAGAGCAAACTTGGTAGTGCTACAACACCTAGACGAGGTAGATCCTTTCGTGGCACTGCACAAAGAAATTATCGCAAAGAAGTATCGTGATCGGGGGGTATACTTCATCATCATCGTCATCTTCCCTCATGAAGATGACGATGATGATGAAGTATACGTCAAAAGAAGAATCAATACTACGTTACCTAAGAAAAATCGTACTCCATGGAAAAGGCAAAGTCACAATGAGGGGCTCAATTATTCTTCGACGAACAAGAAGGGAAAGAAGCTGACTCAAAAACGAAAACGTCAGCAGTGAGGAAACTTATGTTATCGGTCAAATGATGTAATATATATATATATATATATATATATATATATATATATATATGTTCCTATTTTGTATACACACTTAGCCATTATTATGCATGGGTCCAATGATGTGTAATATATATGTTCCTATTTTGCGTACATATTTAACTGTCAAATGATGCAATATATATCGCCCTCCCTTCGTTCACTGCCCTCGGGAAATAAAAGGGGATAAAATAAAGGAAAAGGAAAACTAGCAGTAGCGAAGGTAGTAGCAGCGCGTTTTTCCTAAACCGCTACAGATATTGAAGTTAGTAGAAGCGAATTTCGTGTAAAGCGCTACAGCTACTGAAGGTAGTAGCAGCGCGTTTTGTCCAAATGCGCTACTGCTACGTCCACTTAACCCAAAATTCTCACCCGCCCTGCTTCATCCCGCCTCCCTCCCCCCAAATCCCCACTCCCCGTTGCACCGCGCCCGACCAGCCCAGCGCTCGCCCCGACTCGGCGCGGCGCTTCGACCCAGCCTTCGCCCCGACCCGGCCCTCGCCCCGACCCGACCGACCCTCGCCCCGACCCAGGCGCAGGCGCTTCGCCCCGACCAGGCGCCTTCGCCCGACCAGCGCGCTCGCCCCGACCACGTCGGCCCTCGCCTCCTCCTCTCCCCTCCCGGTCGTCGTCGGGCTGGCTCCTCGCCCCTGCACCCTCTGTAAACCCCCCCTCTGCTAGGGTTCTTGGTTAATATACTTAGGTTTTAGTTAGGGCAGTATGTTAATTAGGTTATCTATTTAGTTATGAATTTAGCTAGGTTTCAAAATTTGAACTGGACATGTGATATGTGCAAATTTGAACTGGACATGTGATATGTGCATATGTCATGTTTTGGACATGTCATGTTTGGAAAATGATCCGAGTGGCCTATGTTACGCCGGAATGTTGATTCATTTCCGCCCGGTGAATTTCAGGCGCTCGATATGTCCATTTTTTAGCAAAGGTCATGCCGAAATTTCCCGTGAATAAACGCATGATTTTGTGCTACATAGTTGGCATATCGAGTGCTGGCACATAGATTTATTCTTATGTCATTTATCATTTATTCATACTTTTAGAAATAAATAATCCTGTAGAACAGAGAATGGATGATGAGACGGAGGTCGACCCTATGGATTACCTCAATACAAACGCGTATGACTGTGACATAGATATGATGAGTCAACCATATGACGAATCGGGCTATCAGCTTGCTAATGAGGATATGGATGATATGCCCGGCAGGGTCGTACCATGGATTGCAAAAGTCTCTCTTCATGAAATCCTCACAGGACACGCTGAAGATGCCGCCTCAACACAGGCTCAACTAGCCGGGCGCGAGGGTCGTCTGATGTAGCCCGGGAACACCGGGGCAGGGGTTAAGGAAGGGTCTGGAAGGTGTGCCCAAGAAAAGGAGAGGAAGAGATCGGGGAAGGTAACTGCCTCCAAACAAGCCAGAGCACATAGCAGCCAGACGATGCATTCTGAAGAGCGTGTACCCGTGAAAAGTGCGGTCATGTTCCATCTCACGGGCGAGCCGATGCTACCGCCGAAACCGCTGGAGGCACTATCAGGGGATCTCAGGAGACTGCACGACCATGTGCTGTCGACTGAGAAAAGCCTACTAGCCTCAAAGGATCCAGGATATCCGACATACGCGGCTCGTGTGCCTGAGGGGAAGTGCTACGTCGACACACAGCCCGCGGAGGTGTTCTTCCTGCGGTTTGACCATATCTTTGAGATGTTTTTAACAAGGCAGCTTGATTTTACTATCGTCCGCCTTTTTTGAGCTACATATGAGCTCCGTCATGAAGAATGAAGAAGTCTCGCAAATCTGCGTGGCGGATCCGTACTACATGCACGAGTCTTTCTTGAGTCTCGGCGACTTTGAGCGTGAAACTGCTAGGGAGTACCTACAAAACTTCATGGTACAGAATAAGGACCGGGAAATTGTCCTCGTGCCTTATCATCCAAAGTAAGTGAGGTCCGGACAACCCTTTCGTACATTTCAATCATTCCTTCTCTCTCATATGCGGAATAATTTGATGTGTCTTTTCCCGCAACAGCAGGGCGCCGTCCTTATCGTTCTTTACCCGCAAGTCTCCCACGCCCGTGTATTTTGACCCTTCCAGAGACTACGAGAAAAAAGACTACACCCACATAATGAATATTCTAGATGATGCTCTCCAAGGCTTCAGCTTTAGAGGTGGCCACGTGCAGATCAAGAAACAAAGGAACAAGAAGATGGGTTCCCGCATAAAACTAACTTCTCCTGCATCCATGTCCCAAAACCAAGCAAGAAGGATGGATTCTACATCGTCCATCTCATGATTCAGTTCAACACGGATCACCAAAAGCTTTGCATTAACAGCAGAAATGATGATCGTATCCACAAGTGGCTAGAATCTCATGGAGAAGCGGATTATAAACTTAGAGATGACTTCTTTCGCATCCAAAGCGACATTGCGACGATCATCATGAAAGAAGTCGTCGATGAGAAGGGGATGTTCCACCACGGCCCTATATCGCGAGCTGACGTCCGAACTCGCATAGGCATGCAACGTCTAGACCTCATGCCGTTCAAGAAGCTAGGGTTCGTCCTCGATGATATGGAAGGATGGAACTTCTAGTGATTTATGATGCCGATGATGATGATGATATGTGTCGGTTGAACTTGTATACTTCTTGTAGCGATGAAACTTTGTGATGTCCACGGTCCATGTGCGGAACTTGCGTAACGCTACTTTGTTAGTTTGCGTACGATGACCTGCGTACCTCTAGTTAATTAATTTGTGTACTGTATGTTGCATCTAGTTGCTAACCCTTTCTTTTTCGGTGTTGCTCTAGTATATTTTGTTGCATATATATGAGTGTACATCCTCTTCATGAACATGCATATATTTTGTTGCATATATATGATTGTACATCCTCTTCATGAACATGCATCTCTAACAGGTACCTAGTTTCTTGATGGCGAGATGGAATTGCTATGTCGTGTACAAAGGGAAGGTTCCGGGGGTGTACAACGAGTGGCATGAGTGTCAGGCGCAAGTGAATGGGTTCACGGGCGCCAGCCATAAAGGCTTCAAAAGCAGACAAGAAGGAGAAGCTAGTTACTTGAGGTTCACGCTAGCGCGAGAGAGGACTCGTAACCGCCACCTCATGTACTGCATAGTTCCGCTCTCACTCATAGTGATAGCACTTCTTGCGTCTACCTTTGTTTAGATGGATGATGTTGTTGTAGTTGCAGATAGTGAGGCAGAGCAGGAGCAGGCAAGCGTTGGAGCCGCGGGCACCCATGGAAACCCATGAGCCTTCCGGTCATCGTCTCAGCGACTGGGTTCATGGAGGGCAGCAGCACGTCGTCTCCTGGAGCGATATCATTAGTGGGATAGGCCGTAGCCTTTTCATCAAATGCCTCCTACGGCTGTCCAGGTCAGACTATGGCTCCGTGGCATGCTTGAACCGCGACTTCAATTCGCTGGTCCGCAGTGGGGAGATCTACCGCTTGCGTCGCGACAATGGCATAGCAGAGTACTGGCTCTACTTCTCCTGCAACCCTCTGCAGTGGGATGCTTACGACCCGCACCGTGGGCGCTGGATCCAAGTGCCCAAGATACCGCGAGACGAATGCTTCATGTGCTCTGAGAAGGAGTCCCTTGCTGTCGGAACCGAGCTGTTGGTGTTTGGGATGGCACACGTTGTGTACACATATAGCATCCTAACCAATTCATGGACAAGGACTGATCCGATGAACTTGCTGCGGTGCCTGTTCGGATCGACAAGTGTCGGTGAAAAGGGATATGTTGCGGGGGGCAGCGATTCTTGTGGAAGAATGCTTAGCTCCACGGAGATGTATGACTCGGAGACACATACTTGGACACCCCTTCCTTGCATGAATAAGGCTAGGAAGTTGTGTTCTGGCGCATTCATGGACGGAAAGTTCTATGTGATTGGTGGTGTTACCAACAACAACAAGGTGTTGGCATGTGGTGAGGAATATGACTTGGAGCGGCGGTCTTGGAGGGTCATCGACAACATGTCCGAGGGCCTCTATGGAGTGGCCGGTGCTCCTCCACTTATTGCCGCTGTCAACAATCAGCTTTATGCAGCTGATTACAGTGACAAGGGTGTTAAGAGATATGACAATAATAGGTGGATCACTCTTGGAAAATTGCCTGAACAATGCGTGTCAAACGATTCTTGGGGCATTTCTTTTAGAGCCTGTGGTGACCGGCTGATTGTCATTGGAGGTCCTAGGACTTATACTGATAGCACGATTGAGATTCATTCATGGATCCCAGATCAGCAACCGCCTGGGTGGAATTTGGTTGCTAAACGGTCATCCAAGAGCTTCGTTTATAACTTGGCCGTGATGGGTTGCTGAGTCCGCTGAATAAAGATCGAATCCGGTAGACATTTATGAATAAAGATTATCCTCTGACCTTCTTGAATATTTGTGTTATTAGCTTTAATTCTGTTCGAGTTGCTAATAATATTCGTGTTACTTTTTTTTACTGCTTATGTGTAATGTGATACAAGATGGTCCTCTTGATCTTGCTTGTTATTGTTTCAGTTTTAAGTTGATGGTCAACTTGTGTGTTCGATTTCCATGAACTGATACTTCTGTTAGTCTATATTTGCGGGTCGTGTTTGACTGTTTGAGTGCTTTTCTTTTCTGTCGGGCAGAACAAATCTGGAATACTATTCGAAATTTGGAATTATGTTTCTTATGTAACCTTCTCCTATAGTCGAGCACCGCTGCGTCTTGTCACATGTTTTTTGTGGATTCAGGGCTCGACGCATTCAAAAGCAAGTCGTCGCCCTTGAAGCTGCTCAAAGAGGTCATGTCACCACCACTGATAATAAAACACACTGACACCAGTTGAAGAGAAAATCCATGAAGAAACATGTTTTTTTTGGAGGAATCAACATGCGGGTTTTTAGTCAGTAGCTGTTATTTTCTGTTCTGATTTGGATTCCAGTAAGGTTTTGACGTTCTCCCCGGTGTTCAAGGTATAGCTTTGCCCTCTTCCTGTTGAAGGTGGTTCGAATCCTGAATTAATAAAATTCTAAATTATCGGGTCAAAGGACAAGCCACTGCTCTCCACCTGGGATTAGTAATCTCAGTTAATTAGCACTGTTATGATGATGATGTGTATTGTGACCTGCAACTTTAAGTTTCCTTCCGAATTGACAGTTTCAGACTGTCGTTAAGAGAAAGAAGAACAGGTTAAGTCCTTGCCGGCCTGACCCCAAGGCTGTTCAAATTCTGAAGAGAACGTATGGCCCACCGAAACCAGCGAGCGAATTTTTCAACATTATAGAAAAACATTGCCAAATCTATGGTTATTTTCATAATCTCCTCAGTGCACTACGTTCTTCACCCAAGGTGAAATACATCATTGAACGACAAACTTCAGAGGTTAACGTAACCTTGCCTCGTCGATAATAGATCGCCGATCTGAGAAACATCGAAGACGTGGCTGCTGCCGCCGAGCTAGCTAGTGGGTTGAATTCTTCTTAAGTTCCTGGGGGCACGCACTGATGGTATAAAAATAGGAGACATGAGTGTGTTCAAGAGGAAGTGCCTGCATAAATAAACATCTCAAGGCTTGATCTTGAGTTGCGACCTGCTGTTTTGCTGTAATTCTGCCGTACAGGGATACAGATGCTTCCACATTACATGAAACTTCATCTTCCAAAGATGCTGTAGAATTGAATGGCAAACATGATGACTGTTCACTTGTAAATTCTATTGGTGGCAGTAATTTTGCTGTGATCACGATCTTATCCTTTTCACCTGCTGTTGCAAACCTGATGAACTCTGAATACTTGCATGCCGCGACCTCTGCTTTGGCTCTTTTTCTCAACTCTGCTTTCCCTCCTCTACTCCTTTACTTTCCTCTGTTGTCTCAACTCTGAATATTTGCATGTCAATTCCCCTGCTTCTCCGGCATCTCTTTTTCTATCGACTCCTCTGCAACAGAGTCGAGAGAGGTGCCCACGTGTCAGTGGCAGGTGTGCTCGCATGACGCAGCGCGGATCCGATGGCCACGGAAACTCAGTTGCGATTTAGAAAATCTTTTTCTTTTACATCATGTCTTTTTTTTCAGGTGGGGCTCTGCTATGTTAAATCAATTTATTTTTGCTTTCAGGGATCAATTTGCTGTGTTGGTACCAATGTAGCAGGCATGTATGTATATGGTATAGCAGCCTGCAGACAGAAATTGGTTCATAGAAGCTTCCGGTCCAAAATAACAGGGGGCATGCCGAATATGCCGGTGCAGTCCTTGATGGCAACATCGCAAGTTTATATATCCACTCAAACTCTTGAAAACAATCGTAAGCTTGGGGTACCATACGATTACCAAAGCACCCATGACACTATATCATTTCATGTTTCATCAGCCAAACACAAATAAAGCTTTTAATTCACAAATTAAGCTTTTAATTTGGATTTAGTTCATAATGTTCCATAAGAAAAACACTCATGACAGTATATAGTTACCAAAGCACTGATGACATGGTGTACGTCAGCTTAAATTTTGATTTATTTAATGTTCCTGCAATTACATTTAAGCTGGGTGGTTTATAATAAAATTGTTGTTTGTGCCTGGCTGTAAATCAATCAAGATTTGTAAACCTTGCGTGGTGTGGTGTGTGCCAGTGTGTGTGATTGATGAACCATATAAACTGAGCTTGATTTGTGTGTTTTGATGGAACAAGAAATGTTATGCTATCATCAGTGCTTTGTTAAATACTCCTATATGGTTATTTGCGATTTGTACCGAAGAGTTTGAGTGGATAATCTTGCAGGGCTACCATCATAGTAGTACTCACATATTCTTCTTCATGATGCCGGCTTCTGATCGATTCGGCAGATCCGTTTCTTGAATTTACACTAGTAGGTTTCATTCAGACAATGTCTGTACGTTAAGTCACTCCCATGGCAATGGGCAACCGTACGTGTCAACCTGCTGATCCCCGAGGAGCAGGTACGTGTCGTTATTTATCTCAATGCGGCGAGCCTCCAGGTTTTCTAGCTGGGTTGCCTTCTCCGGAGTCATTGGCGCGAGAGCATGGAGGGGTGAGGACGAATTCGAGGAGCAAGCGTTAATCCATTTCCCGTGCCACATCACAATCACACGTATTGGGGCGGTTCAAGGTGACCAGGTGTGCGGCGATTACGGCTCCCGATGTGAGTAACTTTTTTTGTGGCATATTTTTTGTCTAAGTTCTAGTGAACATGGTGTTTTAATTTGCCAGATATGTGATCTACAGAAGCATGTGTTGTGGATTCTTCTCCAGGTTAGTGGGTCTCTATTTTAAAACTCGCTAGTATTTGCCCCTTTCTTTTTGTCCAGGACATTTTATTTGCCAAGTCCAGGCAGGGGTGGGCAGGGCAATTTTTTTACTGCGAAGGCAAATCGTGAACTAGACACGTCTGACATCATCATTGGACAAAAAATTCGACTTGTACTAAAATGAAAATCGGTAGACAGTTGAATGGAAAATTCCAAAACAAAAGGACTTACTAAATCGTACCAGAGTTTTGGTGGCCGTCCGACGATTCGCATAAGCACCTGTGGCTCCTTGTTTCATTTGTAAATCGTCCCAATCAAAATGGTGGAAATAATTATATGTGAAAGAACATGGCGGTTATTTTCCTCATCATGCCTATCTCCATATGCTTGCACATATCTCCATCGTACTCTATGTCGCTCTTCCATTAAAGCAATGCAACTATGGATTTGTCAAAAATTGGTAGACAATATCTCCCACTCACTCTGACCATATATTGTTCTTTTAACAGATAATTGTGTTGTATTTAGTACCGTATATTTGCCACTCACCAGATGATAATTTCAGAAGTCATCAACCATGCAATAGAAACCACACATCAATGCTCGGGGTGATTCAGTATTAGAAAAAGGACACATGTTTCTCAACATTCCACTTTCTGCTAATTAACTATTGGAATTGATTCCCTTGCATAAACACATAGCAAATCAAATTGACTTGCGAATTTTGGATTTATTATCATCACTAATTGGCCAGACCCAACTAAATCCAACATGTGATATTTACTTTAATACTTGCGATCGCCCCAGTGCCTTCTCGATGACAGGTTTACTCATTCCATGCAAGAAGGAGCAACAAAATGATCCACAACACTACCATGATTTGATTTTGATTAGTAAATGCCCCCATATATAAATGAACATTATGTACTACTTGACTATAAAGCAGAAAATTTATTTCCAATATTTATAAATTAATGTCGGGGCAGTTTTTTTTTTTTTTGCAAGGAGAATCAAATAACACATCAATAGTTCACCTCATTATTTTTCAAATCTTTAGAAATTAATGCTAGATCAGAAAATTTCTGCGACGAGACTAGAATAGGAAGAGATAAATGACTATGTGAGGAAGGAGGTGAGAAAACATCCATATAAATACAGTACACATCGTATGATAGACCGCCAACCAGATTAAGAAATAGCCATGGCTCGTAAGGTTTTCGTCGTTGTTGTGGCATCCATCCTCATATTGGCGCTCCTCATGTCTTGTGGTAATAAGAAGATAATAATGGTACCTTCTCTCCATATAAGAGTTTTGTACATTTAAATAGAATAAAACAACTTTCTTTCGTTTGCAGGCGTGGTTCAAAGCACATGCCATGACTATACCAGCAAGGTCCGTTGTGGTGACTCCCGAACTTGTTCTTGGTGGTGCAAGTACAACGGTGCTAGTGATGGTCGCTGCAATAAACGTTTATGTGTGTGCACGGACTGCGGGCGGCACGTGATGGGTTCTACTTGATTAGTTCCTTTGTATCCGAAAAGTTATTTGGTGATCAGGGGTCTCGTACTCGCAGAATAAATAGTATGTTATGATGAACCGAGCATAGCTTTCATGGTTAGTGAAGGTGGTTTCACCCTTGATAATCTAGGATTGAACGCTAGGTTTGATTATGGGGGTGGGGGTCATCTTAGTGAGTTTCACCTTATTTTTGTTATGCACCCCTTTAATCATGTGCCGCCCCCACCACACACACACACACACACACACACACACACACACACACACACACACACACACACAAATGTTTCTCAATCCCTTACCATCGGCCATGTTTTTAGTCCATCCCACAAAGATTCACCATTTTTAATTACATAGCCTAGCAGTCCACTTATTCCCCCATACCATAAAAGTTGTTTTTTGGTAGCAAATACTACCTCCATTCCAAAATACAAGACGTTTTGGTAAGCTAGTTTAGCCTACCAAGACTTCTTATATTTTAGAACAGAGGTATACTTGAACCACAATTTTATGAGTAAGCACATTTGTTTGCACCTATAATTATCAGTAATCACATCTTAATAAATGAGACATCGGCATGTACATGGCAAATATATTCCTGCTAGAATCGTAGGAAAAAGAGAGAAAGAGAAAGATTTTCTAGACCTGAGCATCCACATATGAAAAATAAAAGGGCTTACAAAATCGCACCTGAGTTTTGGTGGCCGTCCGATTCGCGTAAGCACATGTGGCTTTGGGACGCAGGGAGCAGAGAAGCCGAGAGAGAAAAGATACCAGAGAGGCACGGGAATGGTTATGTCTTGTCTTGTACTCTAAGTAGATCATTGTACTCCTATATATATGCCCACAAGGCTCAAGCAATACAACAAACTATTCCACCAATATCCCTCTCTCCCTTTTAACACATCTCATCTCAAATTCTCAAGTCTTTTCTTCATTATTAGCTTGACCTCCACTTGGACTCCTGGACTCCGTCAAACTTTCTAGTAACCACTACTTTTCACCGCTCGTCGCTGTTTGAGCTGGACAAGGTTGTTGCGACATGTATGATATGGAATCCCACGGGTCTACCGATTGTCCTGCTATATACTTTTCTTTCGGGACAGGGCAAAGATCTTCTAATTAGTTGATGTGCCGCCTATCTCGAGAGGTTTCTTTATTGGCAAGCATTACCATGTGGAGCCGTTAAGCCATTTACAGGTCTATGGTTCGAGATTTAACGGTTATTAGTTCCATTGTCCTGTTTTCTATAGATTCCATCGATTCACTTGCCCTCATCAATGTGCTACTTAACAGACGAACATGAGACACGCTAAAATTTGTGTTGAGCACCGTTCGATTTTTTTTTTAATTTTGAGCAATATGCATGTGAAATATAAACCATCGAATAAAACCAAGGTTGTAATAGATAAACCATTATGAAACAAACAAGACACGGCGATACGAAATGAACCATCTGTGGTTTAGGTCAATAAAATACGTTAGCTCACTCTCATCAGCTGGGCTGTGGGTTGATAATTGGGTGTAATTATAATGTTTCCTTTCCTTTGTGATGAGGGGGCTACGGGCTACCTTGACTCTTTATAATGTAGTTAGTACAGACTATGATGGACAAGACGGCTACTGGAATCTGCGTGGACATTTCAAGACCTGTTCAAAGGAAGTTTCTATTTGCGCATCAAAATCTCAATGTCTCCCGGTCTTTATCATGTTACGTGCAGAAAACTTGGACTTTACGGGATCTGAATTTGTGCGTAAATTCACCAGAAGACTTGTATGTGCTTTTTGAAGTATATTCATTCATGGAAAGTTCAAGCTAGTTGCTTGTGGCAAAGGACTGAAAGGAGTACTTTGCATGCAGTTCCAAATAAAAAAATACATTGGCATCAGTCACATGCAAAATTAAATTTGTTTAGGAAATTGTCTGCATTTCCGAAGTACCACAAGTGGGCACCGATGGCTGTTGTACTATAATTTACTCGTTTCAGTCCTTTGCCTCAAGCTCAAAATTGGAGATTCGGAAAAGTATCCTTCTCTTGTTTTGGACATTCAGAAGTGTTTCTTCTTTGCCTTCAACTTTTGAGTATGCACCTTTGCGATATCAAGCGAAATCAGAAGCGGCTATTGTCAGCGGTTTGCTGTAGGAATGAACCCAAATCTGCAGATTTCATCACGCTGCAGAACATATAACGTACTCCATCACAGAACCTTTCTCACATACACGTTACTTATGTCCGCAAAAACATACACACACACCACTCTCGCTCGGCTTCTCTCTCCCTCTCTTGAAGAAAGGGGAAAAAGGGAAAGAGATCCACGCCGCCGGCGACAAGCCTCCGCCATTCTTCTACCTTCACGGATCCTCGCTCTTCTCCGCCCCCCATCTCGCGTGGGGCTTCAGCAACTGCGATTTCTTCTCGACGTACAGAGTACCGGCGGCGGCAGGAGAGGAGGGATGTGGAGGCCCCACGCGCATCGGCGAGTGCATCCGAATCTCTTCAACGAAAACACTCTTCAGTGAGTGTGCAGGCTGTTGAGTTACTATGAGAAACTGAAACTTGCCACCTCAAACTTTCTGACCACCGGGTAATTTCCTCTAACATCTGCATTACTTTCGAATACATGTTCCCTTTTTTCAGCAAAGTTGCAAGCTAATTTTGTTTATCCAATGCAGATATGTTGATTGGATGAAAGGATTGCAAGGCATGGTTCTGATGGCACCTGATATATGCTGCACAAAGATTCTGACGCTGTAATTGATAACTAAAGCCTTGTCCTTGGGTATGAACCGGGGAAGGTAAGCAACAAGACGGAACATGCTTACGATTCGATACCTAACCTCTTGGTAAGTAGCATAATACTGTGCAACTACAGCTGTTCTGCAGGCAAGTGCGATAATATTCAGTCTTAACTGTCCTTCACATCGCAAAAGGCACTTGAATTCTGCATCATGGTAAGTTAGTACAACAATGTGCATCAACTTTTTCCTCTCAGTTCTGAAGATGCTTGGATCCACAACATGCCTCTCTGTCAACTTTTTCCTCGCTTGTACAAACTTACTTTCCATCAAAACATTACGGTTGCTAAAGCATTTGAACAAGATTTTAACTGCATTAGATTTAGGAGATGTTTATATGGGGAGACATTGGATATGTGGAATAAACTTCTAGATATGTGCAGTCAGGTTGTTCTGAGTGAGGAACCTGACAAAGTCAAATGGCTTTTGACCAGCTCTGGTCAGTTCTCTGTTAAATCTCTTTATCAATATACTATTGCTAGGAGAGTAGTGTTCCCTTTTAAGTTTTTGTGGAAACTGAAGGTACCTTTGAAAATTAAGGCTTTTATTTGGTTAGTTATCAAAGGGAGGATCCTGACCAATGACAACTTGTGTAAAAAAGGCTGGAAAGGCACCAACAAATGTGAATTTTGTGATGCCAATGAATGTATTGACCATTTGTTTTTCACTTGCTCTTTTGCTCGGTTTCTTTGGAATGTAGTTGGGAGTGCTTTGGGAAATCCCCAAGCACCCCTGTCATTATTTGACTTTTGCCAGAATTGGCTTCGTAAGTATACTGGGAAAGATAGAGTGGTTATAGTTATTGGTACGGCTGCTTTATTGTGGTCGATCTGGAAAGCAAGAAATAAATCTTGCTTTCAAAGTTCTTTACCTAAAGATCCTACTGACATTATCTTCTCCTTATGTTCTGTGTTGGATTCGTGGGGTGTGCTACAGAAAAAAGGAGTGCAAAAAACTCTTAAGGAAGTGACCAAGAGGTTAGCCCAGATAGCGAGGGACGTCTTCAAGCGTGCTTACGGCTGGGGCCCTGCTGTACGGAGGCTCTGTTGATCAAGAGGTTAGCCCAGATAGCATTTGCGATGATCTCTCTTGTTCTTGTGCTATAGCACCCTATCTCAGGTTGTAGGAGTTTATTTCCCTGATGCAAAAATGTTAGGCAAAAATGTAGCGACGGTGCTTTGGAGCGGTCTTTTGTTGTAGCATCCTGTAGGTGCAGTTGAAGTGCCTCAAGATGTAGGAGTAGTTTTTTCCTGATGCATATGTTAGGCATCGAAAAAGTTAAGTTTTTATGGAACTTGATCTGTATGCTGTGACTCCATTTTCGTAATGAAAATGGGGGCCGTGTGGCCCCTCTGATCGAAAAAAAAATGTGCATCATTGTAGATGCATCTGCTTTTCAATATTATCAAAAAGGAAGGGGGGCTTTTGAATCGCTTTTCAAACATTGTTTGCATTGGTTACTACAACTCTGTTGAAGGGTTATCTATGCTTACAACCCATCAACATTTTCTACCTTGGCCAGTCCTCTCTTCCACACTTCCACTAGACCATCTCCCAACGGCTAGCTTTTGAGAATTCCATACGCGTCTAGGCATGGAAGAGCTAACCCAGCAGCGCAACAGCGTCTCCATATAGCTTTGTGGACAGGCCGTTATTTACGAAGATTTCATACGCATCTGGACATGGAAGAACTCATCGTCAGAAAAAAATAACATTGAATGGAAATGAATCTCAAAGAAACCATTGGGCCAGAGAAGGAAGAAATATCTATACTCCACTCCACTTCCATAGAAGTAGTGCTTCAGTTATTTCCAAAGAGTAACCATGTATTCATTTTCCGAAAGCTGCATACTCTGGTTCTGTGAAGAAACGAAGAATTACTCGTGAAACTAACCTCGTAAAAGCCTTTCAGAGCGAGACTAAGAAATGATCATGAAGTTAATTTTCCAAATCACGATAGAAGTCTTTTTCTGCTGAGACTACTGCACATACAAAAAAAAATACTTGGCTGAGATGCTCTCTCCGAGACATGAAAAGGAGTCAAAGATTTGTGTGGCAGAGAGAGCCTACAAAGAAAACCAGGTGCTCGTCTTCTTGGCATTATTCCTTGGGGAGCGATTTGTTTACAAATAAGCCCTTGAGCATTCAGAAATAGTCAAACCTGAACCACCAGGTATGCTGAACTAAGATGTTATATACCCGAACAAGGTATTTAAGAAAATAAAGAACAAACAATACAAATAAAGGATACAGTCAACCGTAAGAACATAAAAAGGTCACCACATTTGGTTAATGAGTAGGTGTTTAGTCCCTCCTCCGTTTTCCGGACTTGGGACCGGCTATGCAACATGAAGTTTAACATCATATTAGCATAGGCAGAGTTACACCACCCCTACCCCCTTCCAACTGAAAGACACGTATATACAGACACCTGACCCCCAAAACCAAAACCCAAGAAACAAACTCAAATACACACACGACATAAATGGTACTCCCTCTGTCCAAAAATACTTGTCGTAGAAATGGATACAAATGGATGTATCTAGAACTAAAATACATCCATTCCTTGGACAAGTATTTCCGGACGGAGGGAACTAATCTTCCTCCTTCTGATCACGCTAATGGCGGCTGCTATCTATCGTCGTTTTCTTTTTAATAACAAGGATAATACACACTAATGGCCAGACAGATAATCTATCCTCTCAACTGGGACGCGGCGGCTAGAGTATGCAGGACTTATGGCTGTCTATGCGTTCTGAATACGTCAGTTACAACCGAAAATCCTATTTTACTCCTGAGCTCAAATGCTTCTTGACCACATCAACCTCAATTTATGGCATTCACCAAAGAAAGTAAAATAATAGTTTCTTGCGAGTAAACACAAGAGCTTTCATACTATCATGCAAACACGTTTACACCGTCATTTTCAGTACAAGGATCAATTCCTAGTCAAGATTCATTTATCCTGTGACTTAGTTATAACCCAGGCAGGCAGCACATGTTCTGCCAGTTGCTCCTTCTCTCAACTTTCTGAAAGACAAATTCAAAGACCTGACATTCACCTTTTCTGAATTTTGCTTTCAGCAACACACATTACTCTAGTTCTGAAGCTCGATTGCCACATCCCAACAAGATCAATTGTACACCATTTTACTCGTATTTATAATGCAACCACCTCCGTTTTATTATATTCAACAACCCGTTATTTGTACAACATTTAGTTAGCCCAACTATATGGAAATTGGTAGCGAAGTAGCGGGGCCGGGTTCGGGAGGCATGAGCGACGACTTGTCCATCGCGCGTCACTGGATGCGTGGCACTAGCACCACCGGCGGTTGACAGGAATTACGCGCGGTGGCACGAGATTTTTACCACGAGACGGTAACTATTCATTTCTACAGTGCCGTTGGCTCGATCCGACGGCCCAGCTCCTCCCAACTCTCGATCCGACAGCCAGAATCGCATCAAAGAATCGAGATGACGGTCAGATCTTCCAAATCGCTGAGGAGCCTCGGTGAGACCTTCTTCTCTTATTTCTGGAATCTTAGATCATACGTGCGTGCCCAAGATAGTCGGTAGCATAGAACAATAATGTTTTTTTTACTAAGACGCACTAACTAGCTCTTCGCCGCCTCTCAGGCCTCAGGGATGACGTTGAACACTAATAAAATATACTCCCTCCATGTCAGAATAAGTGTCGCTCAAATGGATGTATCTAGATGCATTTCAGAAGAGATACATTCATTAATTTCAGCGACACTTATTTTGAGACAAAGGGAATACCTACCAAGTCGATTAGCTATTGTGCAGTACAAAATATTGATTACCAGCAAAGATATGAGCACATACTTTACATTCAATGGAAGCTTATCTTGGTCAGGGAACAGAGAAATTTAATAAATATATGAGCAAGGTGATTCCTAGGGTTCAATATCTTTACACGGACACACTGATGGAAGTAGGTAATGAATGATACCTTTGCTGGTATTCAATATTTTGTACTACACAATAGCTAACCCAAGTTGCACTGCATGCAGCCATCCAAGTTGGTACTCCATCTTGGAGGAATAGTTGGACTGATGGAGGATTAGTTGTATTGACAAACGTCACTCATTTGTTCAAAGTGCATGTGGACGGATCAATGTGGCATTTCTTCTTTAATATATGACATGTACACTCGTGCATATTCAAGAAAAGAATTAAATAGATAAAGGAAGGTTCAAATGCTGACTGATTAAAGCTCCGTCCGGTGCAGATGCCTGCTTGTGTCACTAGGTTCATTTTCATGACAACATTCGAGTCTTGGATTCCAACGCAAGAACCAACTTGCCTTTACATTATTGTTACACTAGATGCCAAATTCATATTGTTTAAATATGGTTACAGCGCTGGCTAGTTATTGTTGTAACGTCTTGTGATGTTGCTAATCCTTTTGCCCAAAATGTCCAAGACCGGTCAACCAACATAAGTAATCACCCTTAAGGAACAAGTAATAGCAACTTCAATGGGGCGATCAATTTTGTCCGCTGTCGTTCATTTGGATTAGCACGGATAAAAGAGAAGGTCCAACGCACCGACCCAAACCCATTTCATGTCCGCTTCGCGTTCGCGCCTACGCATTTACGGCCCAAATTTGCGCCCCAAATGCGTCGGCGCGGATGCGGAACGGACGCCACGCGCGCCTTCTCGATGTCCGCCGTGGGCTCACCTGGCGGTCGTCCAACTGCCCACCACCTCGCTGCAGCTTAATTTATGACCTCGGCCCACGCGTCAGCGATGGGAATCGTCCTTTTTTAAGCCGACCGTGCGGCGGGGCCGTCCTCATCCAGCCCCGTCACCGGCAAACTATAGCCAACCCTAGCCACCCCAGCCGTGCCAAATGCGGCTCTTCTCCGGCGCCGGCAGCAGCAGCAAGGCGAACGGCAAGTCGCCCGCCATCCCTTTTTCCCTGGAGTTTCTCCCGCCTCCGCCGGCGCCAGCTCGCCGGCCAAGGCATCGCGTCAACGTGCCAGTGCACCAGGCGGAGTGTCACTGGCAGCACCGCGTGCCTCTCCCGTACACCGACGCCACCCTGCCGTACGACTGGCACTTGGATCTGGAGAGGATCCCGGTACCGGCGGCCCCGCGGTCGGCTAGGGCGCACGCGGAGGAGGTGCGGCGCCGGCGGGCGCTCCTGACGTCGGAGTAGCGCCGCGACCCCGCCTACGCCTTCGACTCGCCCAACTTGGCGCGCTGGTTCGCCTTCGAGCACGAGGAAGCGAGGCAACGCGGCGTCCGCGAAGTCGATTGCACCGTGCCACCGCCCCCGCTCATCGTCCGCGAGGAGGAACAGGCGGCGGAGGCCGCCTACCAGGATGCCCTTGCTGCGGTCTATCGAGAGAGCGAGGAGGACGAGCGGCGGAGGGCGGCGGCAGCCAAGGAAGAGGAGGCGGCATACGAGGCGGCCATGCCGCGCAGGCCATGGCCCTCTCCGCGGCGGTCAACTGCTTACTGCCGTCGGTGACCCCGCCGTCCCTTGTGAAAGCGGAGCCGGAGCCGGAACCGTCCCCCATCGAGTGCTACTCCTGGACGGGAGTAGTGCGTGAGTGGGTCAGCGCGCCACCGGTCTGGGTGGAGGCGACGCAGGCGCAGGAGGCGGCGTACCTCGATTACTGGCGCCAGATACGGCTGATGGCGAGTGACTCGAGATGCTCAAGCGCGACGCCGAGGACGAGCAGCGCGAGGCCGAGGAGGAGGCGCGTCAGGCCGCGGCGGCCCAGGCGATTGCATAGCCCGCGCTCGACATGAACACGCTCTGGAACAAGTCGTTCCCCTGGGCCGGGCCGGCGCCGACGCTCATCGACCTCACGGACCCCGAGGACGACGACGACGCCGCCTAGGGCAGCGCGCCACCGCGTAGTTTAGTTTGTTTTTATTTTTCCTATATGCAAATGTGGACGCGAGGACTCCCGCCGACCTTCGTGGCCGCCTTTAATGTTTAATTAATGTTGTTTTTATTTTAAATATGCATGCATTTTTTTCTAGCACCGTTAAAATGGGTCGCGCCAGCGTTGGGCGCACGCGCCGACCAAATGTGGAAGGGAACGTTCGTGTCCGCCTGACCGACCCAAACGGACAAAAAGCAAACAAAATCGCCGTCCGTTTGGTTCGGCCCGTTAGAGTTGCTCTAATTACACATAGCTCGTTAGGAGAAAATGGCACCGTCCAGGGATCTATCCAAAAAAAAGTCAAAGGTATGACAAATACATGACACATTGCCTTTATAGGCTTAAATATTCAAGAAAAAGTGACCTGATCTACATGGACCGAGGTTTGTAGTCCAACAAAATCCCAAGGATCAACACATACAGACGTACGGTGGAGAAGAAGAACACATGTGCCTTTTCTCTTGTTCAAGATAACAAACTCAGCTGATTAAACACACACGCACTAACAAATCTGACTTATTGCTAATACCAAGATTAGTTCCAACATAGAGATGTGTTTTTTCCGTCAATCATCAACATGTTTAATTAGGCTTGAGGGACGCGGGTCGGCTATAAGGCTAGCCATAGTGGGAGTAACTTAGGTAGTAACATAGCACATCTTAAGAAAAAATAGCTTATGTGGCATGGAGTTAATGAGGAAAGAGATGCTTGTGGTAACATAATTGTTACTGTAACATAACACACCCCGAGGTAAAATGAGTCTATATATCAATTAATGAAGGCTTGCATGTTACCATCCATATGTTACTACCCACTATGAAGGTAGTAACATAGACTAGTAACATATATGTTGACGCCTGATTTTGGCAAGATACGGAGTGAAAAGATTTTCAGCATGAAAAGTTTCACATCACCGAATGGAACAACTTTAATGTTTGGACCATAATTATTCGGCATCATATCAAAGACCAAAACTACACTCAGATTGTCATGTTTAGGTGTTCTGAGTGCTTTTTGGTCAATTAAGCCTCCAGGACAACCTCGGATGAAGGAATGCTCTACATGAATTGTCTTCGTCTCGTCAAATCGGTCGATTTTTATATAAAAATCATCTCAATCCGAGTTCGTATGCAAAAGTTAGAGCTATCTGAATGCAGCCCTGTCAAGAGGCGAAATATGACGCAGGAGACCGGACATGTCTTGGCAAGTGTCTGACGTAATGCGTGAGTGTTTTGCCCCAGAAGATGGCCTCGAATCGGAAAATGTTCAACATAAAAGTTGTTCGTCTCGTCGGAACGGTCAAGATTGCTTTTGGGCTCGTATCCATCCGAGATCGTTTACCACCACAAAAAAGACCCGCAAGGTGCAGCCAGTTTAAACCGAGCAGTTTTGGAAAGTTCGGACAAAATCGATCCGAATTTGACTAGGGTTTTGGACGTGAATCCAAGCCTTTTCCTTGCACGGGAAGTCCAGCCGCCTCTTATATATCCAAGGGGTGACGGCCGATTGAACAACACACAATCGAACAATCAATCTACTTTTTACCCTAGTTTTACATCCCTCCCTTGTTCTTTCTCTCGTTCTTCGTTCGTTCTTCGTGTTGAAGGGCAGCGATCCTCGAGGCTCTAGGGGCGGGCGAACCGACCTAGGGCAGCCCATAGCCGCCGCGCGTCCAGACGGGGTCCCTCCCGGGCGCGTGGGGTTTCGGGTGCTCAAAAGCGCCCGCCGGATTGCTTGCGTACCGCGCTTCCGGACGGGTCTCCTTCGGCGCGAGCTGCGGTGCATCACCCTCGGCGTCGGAGGTACACGGTGACGTGTTCGTGCGAACACACTTTTTGGCGACTCCCCAGGGACGAAAGATCAAGAATCATCATCAACCATGTCTAATCTCCCCAAGCCCTCAGAAGTTGACACTGATAACATCATTAAGCCCGGTCTTGATGAGCTATCGGATGAACATCGCCAAGCCTACGAAGCGCACAAGAAGCAGCGTGAAGAGGCTTTTGAGGCGCTCAAGAAGAAGCGCGAGGAGGAGGATTTGGAAGCGTTTCTTTCAAGTTTCAAGAAGGACCGTCAAGGCAACATCACTCCGGTTGGAAACGCGTCAATTTTCCTCCCTCATCGACGAACAAGATGTAATCACTGTGAGTAAAGTTTTTTCTCCGGAGCAAGTGGCTGTGATTGAAAGTCTTGTTAGTAAGGGTAATGTGATGGCATACAATTCTTTTGTGGCTAGTGCTAATGCTCAGAAAAATATGCCTCCGTCATCTAGTGGTACTGTTGGTGTATCTGAAAATGCTAGTCCAACTTTACCTATTTCATCGGCACCTCCTATACAACAACAATATAGTATGCCATTGAATTTTTACCCTAGTCAAACCAACCAGCTTGTGACTACACCTACATACCCTAATCCTATTATGAGTGTGCCCAATTGGCGTCAACGCCCGAATCACTTTGTCACACCACCCATAGGCGCAAGCATGTTTGGTCTTCCGAATTATGGTTGGCGCCCATCCCACAAGTTGCACCAATAGCTAGTACTCAGGTTGCTCCTATGTCATTGCCACAAACATCTTCATCTACCTCGGATCCAATTTTAGCTAAATTAAGGGAGGATTTGCATAAGATGTTTCAAGAAACTTTCGAAACGAGCGAAAGTAAAGAGTCGTGGTGTATCAAAAGCCTTATCCTGAACACTTGATGCAATTTCTTACCCTCAAGGTTATAAGGTTCCTGATTTTGTTAAATTTAGTGGTGAGGGTACGAAAACAACTTGGGAGCATGTGAGTCAGTATCTAGCACAACTGGGTGAAGCAGGTTCCATAGAAGAGTTGAAAGTGCGTTTATTTCCCTTGTCTTTAACTGGCACCGCATTTTCATGGTTTGCTGCTTTACCACATGGCTCAATTCTCTTATGGTCGCAATTAGAGCAAAAGTTTCATGATCATTTTTATAGCGGCGATAATGAGCTGAAGTTGTCACATCTTACATCGGTTAGGCAGAAACATGATGAATCGGTCACCGATTATGTCAAGAGATTTAGAGATATAAAAACCCGATGTTATAGCTTAGTGATAACTGAGAGAGACTTGGCAGATCTTGTTCTTAATGGTTTGAAAACTCACATTAAAGAGAAGCTAGAAAGTTATGAGTTTTGAGCATTAATCAAGTCTTACAAAAAGCTTTGGCCCAAGAGATTCGAAGTAAAGAGGTCCATAGGTCTACAACCGATCGTCCTAGAATGCATATGGTTGAACACAATGATGATAATTCGGACGATGAGGTTGATGTCTATACTACTGAATTTGTTTGGTCCTCAAAGGCCAAACCCTATATGTGCAATGCTCTTAAGCCGATTCGCAAGAATCGTGATGAGGAGATGAGGTTTACTTTTGATATATCAAAGTGTGATAAAAAATTTGATGCACTCTTGCAAGATAAGATGATTAGAATATCACACACCATACCGCCGTTTGAGGAGCTGAAACGGCGTGCTTATTGCAAGTACCATAATTCATTTTCTCATGCTACTAACGATTGCAATGTTTTCCGACGACAGATACAATCGGCCATTAATGACGGACGATTGAATTTTGCTGAGATGCAAGTTGATAAACAGCCCTTCCCGATAAACACCATGGACTTGGAGGAAAGAAAATGTTGATTCGCCTAGCATAGCCGAATCTGCTAATAAAGATAATGTTGTTATTGGTGAACCCAGGAATAGCAAGGAGGGCGACAAGGTCTTGGGAAGAAAGATTGTGCTTGAGAAGCAACCAGATGGCAAGGAAGTGTTGAAGATCACTATAAAGAATGCCACACTCGGGGGGCAACCGCAAGTACAAGAGGATGCTCATGTTGAATTGATCAAGCCCAAGAATTCAGAAGTTGGCAAGTGGAAAAAGAATGAAACTAAGAACAAAAGAATCAAGCCAACTTTTGATATGTTGCTATCCAAATATGCAAGTCAAGCGGCGGTTCTAGCTCTAATCGGCCATCACATTCAAAGCGTTCGAGATTGCCTCCGGAGCAAGAGTTTCAACGATATGCAAGGCTATATGGGTCAGGGGCACCGACACCATGGATGTCACAACCCTCCTATGCGCCATATTACATGAGAGGCTTCGGTGGAGGATGGGGGCAGCCCCCAATGGCTCCTTATGCTTTCCATATGGGGTGGGCAGCACCTAGAAGGCCTGCTTGTGAGAGGCTTTATTATCCCACACAAGGCCGTTTGAGATATGGTGCTAATCGGCCAACAAAAATTTCTCCAAGTAAGGCCAATAAAAAAGTGTGGCGTCTTAAGTCATCTAGTGCGGAAATTTCAGAATGCGACAAGCAAAAGGAGATCAAAAAGCGGTTGTTGGTAATCTGGCTACTTATAATGATGATATTGTTATTTTTCAGCAGGGTTCCATGCTTAGTGATCATGAGGCGAGCACAAGCAAGGCCAAACCAAGGGATCCCAAATATACTCAACCTAAGTGGTGTCCTCCCGGTTTAACCAAGACCATGAAAAGGAGATTACAACGCATGAGGAACCACGAGAAGGTAGAGCACAACGCGGAGAGGCAAAGGGACGAATTGTTAAGTGAAATTGACCCATGGCACTCGACAAAACAAGTGTGGAGGCCTAAAGAAAAAGAAAAGCAGATGCTTCTACATTAGCTACAACAACAGATTCACCACCAAAAGAGGATGATGCAACCCCTATTACATCGTCCACACCACCTGAAACATCCCCTTCAATTGAGGAATCTTTGAGCCCAATATTCACATTGGGAGACGAAGATGAGATGGTGGATTATGAATATACGCCGGTTCGGGAAGGTATGGATATTAATATGGTATATTACTTACCTACCGAGTTTCGTGCTATAGGTGAAGAAGGGGAGGTAGCCCAGCTGAATTTTGGTCCTAAGAATGCTATTTTCGAGAAGCCAAGAGAACCGGTGAAACACTTGAAGCCATTGTACCTCAAAGGTCATATTAACGGATCGCGGTTGCTAGGATGCTTTCGTTGATGGTGGTGCTGTGATAAATCTTATGCCCTACTCGATCTTCAAAAAGTTGGGGTTAGATGATGATGCATTGATGAAGACCAATATGGTACTTAATGGATTCGAGGGTAAAGAAAAGACAGAGGCCAAAGGTGTGATGTGCATGGAACTCACCGTGGGAAGCAAAACTTTGGCCACCACATTCTTCATCGCCGAGGTGCAAGGTAACTATAATGTTATATTAGGTCGTGATTGGGTTCATGCTAACCAATGTGTGCCATCTACCATGCATCAATTTTTAATACAATGGATCGATGATGAGGTAGAAATCATTCGCGCGGATAATTCGGCTTGTGTTGCTTTGGCCGATGCATCGGTGGATTGGAATCATCCCGATGTTACTAGCTTAACAGGGCGTGACCTCTCGGAGTTTTGCAAGTTATTTTTCGGCGCGCTAGCTTTGCCGAAAAACAGGGGGGCATGTGTTGAGGCCTGATTTTGGCAAGATACAGAGTGAAAGGGTTTTCAGCATGAAAAGTTTCACATCACCGAATGGAACAACTTTAATGTTTGGACCATAATTATTCGCATCATATCAAAGACCAAAACTACACTTAGATTGTCATGTTTAGGTGTTCTGAGTGCTTTTTGGTCAATTAAGCCTCCAGGACAACCTCGGATGAAGGAATGCTCTACATGAATTGTCTTCGTCTCGTCAAATCGGTCGATTTTTATATAAAAATCATCTCAATCCGAGTTCGTATGCAAAAGTTAGAGCTATCTGAATGCAGCCCTGTCAAGAGGTGAAATATGACGCGGGAGACCAGACATGTCTTGGCAAGTGTCTGACGTAATGCGTGACTGTTTTGCCCCAGAAGATGGCCTCGAATCGGAAAACGTTCAACATAAAAGTTGTTCGTCTCGTCGAAACGGTCAAGATTGCTTTTGGGCTCGTTTCCATCCGAGATCGTTTACCACCACAAAAAAGACAAAAGGTGCAGCCAGTTTAAACCGAGCAGTTTTGGAAAGTTCGGACAAAATCGATCCGAATTTGACTAGGGTTTTGGACGTGAATCCAAGCCTTTTCCTTGCACGGGAAGTCCAGCCGCCTCTTATATACCCAAGGGGTGACGGCCGATTGAACAACACACAATCGAACAATCAATCTACTTTTTACCCTAGTTTTACATCCCTCCCTTGTTCTTTCTCTCTCGTTCTTCGTTCGTTCTTCGTGTTGAAGGGCAGCGATCCTCGAGGCTCTAGGGGCGAGTGAACCGACCTAGGGCAGCCCATAGCCGCCGCGCGTCCAGACGGGGTCCCTCCCGGGCGCGTGGGGTTTCGGGTGCTCAAAAGCGCCCCCCGGATTGCTTGCGTACCGCGCTTCCGGACGGGTCTCCTCCGGCGCGAGCTGCGGTGCATCACCCTCGGCGTCGGAGGTACACGGTGACGTGTTCGTGTGCGAACAATATGCATGTTACTAGTCTAAGTTACTCCCCACTATGACCAGCCTAAGACTAGCCACAGTGGGAGTAACTTCAGCACTAACATCGAGTCCAAATCAGCAAAATTGCTTATGTGGCAATGAGTTAATAAAAAAGAGGTAGATATAGTAACTTAGCTAGTTACTGTAACATCACATGTCCCAATGCAATATGAGTCTATAACCTAATAAATAAAGCTTTGCATGTTACCACACTTGTGTTACTACCCACTATGAAGGTAGTAACATAGTCTAGGTATATGTATATGTTACTAGTGTATGTTATCACCATTAAGCGAGTGGCAGCTCCACCTAGCTGCTCTCCTTGACCCTCACCCTCGACCTCAACATCGCGCTCCTCCGCATGGCCAATCTCATCAGAGTACGTACCCCTAACCCGTTTAATTTACTCGCCACTGATCGTCAGTGATTCAGTTCGTGTTGTTCGGGGTGATTAATTTCTTCCGGTAACCAGTGACATCAACCCGTGTTAATTGTGAGTGAGTCTGATTGATTAATCTGATCCCACTCATGGCGATGCTTAATCGTCAAATGTGTCCTGTCGACATGTACATGTCGATGCTTAACGTATGATTAATCTGAACTGAACAAATTCTCCTCTCTTTTTTCTGGCCAGCCGGTTGGTCAAAGAAGAGTCTGGTTGTGACGTGAGAACATATATAGCTGTCCATGCGGAAAGCCAGTAATTAGTCAGTGTTTGAATCGACGAGTTAGGGGTACAAAGTTAGGGGATGCTCTATGCGCTCACGAAGTCGTTTCACGAAAAGCCGACATTTTTATGCCGTGCATAAAAAAGGTAAAATTTAATTGCTAAAAAGGGTTTTTCACGAGATATTTTTTGTTTTTCTACACAGACCATAAAAAATATAGATTTTCCATTAAACTTGGCGTGGGTACATGGAATGTCTAGATGTACATGTTAATTTTTGTTCTGATTTCTTTTTAATATTTCAAAATGTTTTTTTTTCTGATGGCAGGTGTGGGCGTGTGGTTTACTTTCCTTGCTGTCATCTGTCTGGTGCAACAAGGCTGCCATGTCACCAACTCGGTGTGATTCAGTGGAAAACGGCAACCACCGCAATGACCATGCATCAAATACTTGCCTGGTGAAGCATTTCAGCTCCTATGGGTGTGCTGACGCTGAAGCAGGCCTGGTCGATTCCTTGTAGCTGTCAGCTAATCTAGCTGCCCCTCTCAATCGTGTATCTTTTCCCGCTTTCATTTGAATTCGAAAGACTTGTAGTTGAGCTCGAACTCGCAGCCTATGCGTGTCGTGCGTGTTCTGGTCAGAGCAGTTGCTTGACCGCGTCACGGTATTCCGCCACAGTCTGAGTCCGTGGGATGGCACGGGTTAGACCTCGATCGTGGGTACGGTCACGCCCTGCCAACCTCTTTAAAGTTGCTATCAATCAAAGGGAAAAGCTGTACGCTTACAGGCGCAACACACAATACACGGAACTAGTGTTCGTTCAAGTGTATGTCTTCAGGTTCAGAAACGTCAATCTGTATCAGAGCCTTTGATCTCTCCGATGCCCAAGTAGATGGAGGAGGAGAAGAAGTGAGATGAGAGCACCCCTTTCAAGTTCCAAGTCTGCTGACGATGTCATGGCTAGGGATTGGGAGCATGCTGTGAAGGCAACAGCGACCGCATGAGGCGATCGTGAACTCCCTGCTTCGCGCGGGCCGGCGCGCACCTTCCGTGATATGGCGTTGTCTTCCGCACAGATTCCTTCTCATGCTGGTGATTCTGCAGGCACGAGACCTGTGGACCACGGTGAAGACAGGTTTTGTTGGGTACTCGGAAGATATGTCGGCAATGGAGGCCATTATGCGCGTGGTGCCGCCAAAACTGGTCTCCACCCTCGTCGTCAAGAAAACCACAGAGGGAGCATGGGACGCGATCCGCTCCATGCGCGTAGGAGCTGATCGTGTGCGTGAATACCACCAGCCGAGGCCTCGGTAGAGGCGGATGCCCGCAACCCACGCCGACCGCGGCCCTCGCTGGCAGGGCCCAGATCTGGCTGAACGCCGCCGCCGGAGCCCTCCGCGCAGCACCTCCGCTGCAGCCCCTTCACGCCACCGCCCACAACTCGCGTCGCCACCGCCAGCTGCTGCCGCCACGCCGCCCGGCGCCCGGCGCGCCGCTGCCCGCCCCGAAAGCCCGCGTCTGCCGAACCAAGAGGGGGAAGGATAGGGCCCCGCCGCCGCCAAGATCTGGCCGCGCTTTGCCCGCCAGTACGTCGAGGCGGCGGCGAGGGGGGGAGGGGGGAGGCTCGAGGTTTTCCCCCCGGGCGATCGCGGGAACACCGCAGGAGGGGGGGAGGCTTGAATCAAAAACTCCTAGAGTCCACACACATATGTATACCGCATAGGTGGAGAATTTCACAGCATTATACTTTCACCTGTGGTGTAAAAAAAAAGAGAAATACACATTTTTAGAAGGCCTTTTATATTGTTATTGGTCTGGATTTTTATTATTTTTTTTTGTACAGCCTACAAATCACAACATTTTTAGACGAAATTTAACACATTCTTACGGAACACATATATCTTCGTCTGTATTTTTCAGATATTTCTGAAATTTGTAAATATATTTTTTGTTTTTTTAAATACCGAGCTCGTGCTTGCTGGAGCTCGGCCTCCAAAACTTTGTACTCGGTGTGGGGTAAGCTATCTACAAAGAATATATTTACTAGCAGAGTCAGTTACCTGAAAAAAAAAAGACTTAAAACGCAGCGGTGGCCGTCCGATCTGCGCGGGGCACACATGGAGCAGAGTTGCGTGAGAAAGATGCCGGAGATCGAGGCGGCGAGCCGATGCTTCTGCCGGCGGCCGGTGGTGCGGAGGTCGCCCGGAGACGGAGACGGAGCCGTACCTTCCCAGAGCTCGAGTGGAGGCACTCATCGCTGCTTCATCTGTAAGTGTTGGATCTATAGCTAGAAGAAACTAGGGTTCTTGATTCCTGCTGCTACCGAGATTCATGCGGGGGTTGTCTTAGATTTATTTTTTATCGCAATATAGTCTAGTGCGGAGTACTCCTTGCTCCAACTAAAGGGTTGCATCAGCCATTTGCAGCGTCTGCCCCCGTCCTCTGCTCAGTAGGAGGAAGATGCAGAGTCTGCATTTTCTTCTTCAGACAAACATCCACTTGCTGTACCAATTCTTAGTTCAGAGATAGGGATGTATAAGCGGTTGCCCATCTCTTCGTGCATAATACAGTAGCCTCTAGTACATGATGTATTCTGCATAGATGATTGACAACATTGATTGCTTAGTCCACTCGGAAACCAATAAATAAATAAACTCTGGAAAATGTAGGAACATACTCCCTCCGTCTCAAAATTCTTGTCTTAGATTTGTCTAAATGCGGATGTACTTATTTCGAATACGGACCCGTAATATTTGGCACATGTGTGGTGGATAGCAAAACTACCATACTCCTCCTTCCTCACATATAAATACATGCATGCATGCATTAGGATATAGATTAGGGTGTGACTAACTCTCTTTTCACGCCCATCCCTTTCTCTAATTACATACATGCACTAGAGGACAAAAAAACTGATGTCATTCTAGATTCTCTCCTATTTCAAAAATTCAAAATGTTTTGTAGCTTAAACCGTTGGTCCGATGCAAAAACCGTTTTCACATAAAAGATTCATCGCGATGAGATCTTCGAAACTAGATCCCATGTTGGTATGTTCCGACGAATCTTTTTTCCGGGTCAAAAGTTACCACGCCTCGGCTACATAAGTTACCAAGCATGTGGTATGCAACACCCCCGCTTTCAAAAGTTAAGCAGGTATTTGTACTTAATTTAGTAGGTACGTGGTTCATGTATTACCGTGCTATTTTCATATAAGTTATCAGGCCTGCGGTTTTTTATACTACCATGTTGTTTTTAGGTCTGCGCTTCGTATGTTATCATGATGTTTTCATTTAAGTTACCGGGGGGATGGGGGTGTATGTTTCTAACATTTTTTCCGCTGATCAAGATTACCGTGGTGTTTGTACGTAGGTATGTGATGCGTATGTAACCATGCTATTTACACAAAATTTACGGGGCTATGTTTTCAACAATTTCCCCACCGAGTCAAATATTACCATGGTATTTGTACGTCAGTTATCAAGTATGTGATGGGTATATTACTATGCTATTTACACAGAAGTTACTGGGGGTATCTTTTCAACATTTTTTTCTCCAGATCAAATTTACCGCGGTGTTTGGTCCTAAATTATCAAGGTTGTGGTGTATAATTTCTATGCTATTTACATACAAAAAGTTACCATGTGTATTTTTCGACCACTTTTTACTACTCTTCCCCAAATCAAGATTATTACCATGCTATTTACACATGAGTTCTTGAGGTATATTTTCAACAATTTCATCCACTTGAATCAAACTTATCATGGTATTTGTACGTAAGTTATCGGGTTTTGCGGTTCATATATAACCGTGTTATTTTCGCTTAAGTTATCGCGGGTATGTTTTTTGACAACTTTTTTGCCCTTTAGTCAAAGTTACCGTGGTGTCTCTATTTTCACGTAAATTATCAGGGGTATATTTTTCAACAATTTTTCCCTTTTTGGGCAAAGTTACCATGGTGTTTGCACCCAAGATATCAAGTCAGTGTTTCCTATTTTACCAAGCGATTCACACATGGATGAACTCATGGATTTGGACGGTGGGCGTCTGGGCGACAGAGTAAAAAGGTAGGGGTTGGTTGGGAGCAATTTATTTTGTGTTTGCAAAAAAAATTCATCCACCATATAGGAACAATTCAATCAGTTTCAAACAGGAGAGGGCCACTGTAGCAATTAAAAGAGTCAGTAATTACCGGAGAAATCTTTTCAACAATTTTTTCCCATGGTTAAAATTACCACTCTGTTTGTACCTAAGTTATCAGGTTTGTGGTGGAGATATTACCATGCTACTTACACAGAATTTACCGTGGGTATGTTTTAACAACCTTATTCCCCAGGTTAAAGTTACCGTAGTGTTTTTGTGTAAGTTATCAAATGTGCATTGCGTATATTACCGTCTATCTATTTACTAAAAATTACTAGGGATTTGTTTGCAATAACTTTTTTCTGAGTCAATAACTCTTTAAGGCCCAAAAGGTGTCCTAGGTGCAATCAAGAATGACTAGTGTGGATGCATGCATGGATCATACTAGTCAGCAAGCTTGCCTCTTGTCTCAACATGAAAGAGAGAGACTATTGGCTTAATAATGTCATGACAGATTATCATATGAATAACAATGTCAAAGGTCATTAGGCTGTGTTGATTCGACCTATTTATACACATGTAAATGTTGTGTTGCTACATTCAGTAATGTCAGGAGTTCTACTCCAAAACATTTTCTCTTCTTTCTCTTCTCGAGGCATACAAGGATAAAGTTGCAATTAGAATAGTACTAGTAGCTATCCACGTTAGATCAGGTTACACCACCCCGTTTCTTCCTTCAGACTAAAGACCTTATATGCTGCTTTTGCCGTTAATTCAAGGAGAAGGTTACTGAATGAACTATAGTATTGTTTGATTTTTTTTTTTTACATTTACTTGCTATATGTTTCAGCCATCACAATCCTTCTCCTTCAACAGTTGGATCATCCTGTCCTACTGAATGACGGTATTGTTTGAGCCTCCTTAATCACCCCAGCCTGGAGTGTTTCAGCGTGGAGGTGAACAAAAATAAGAACCAACGTTGAGATAGAAAATGGCATTTAGCCCAGTAGAAAAATAGGCAAAAGGTTGGTTGGACTTTGAAATCTATACTTCTGGCTACACATGATAGAATTACATCCAGCTAACAACTTACTATCAAAAAACCACTCCGTCATCTTAGGCGCAAGAGACTGTTGAGCTAATAATGCTAGGACGAGTAATCAGATCAATAATAATGTGACAATTCTCGGTTTCTGTTAGTTCATTCAACCTATGTACACATGTGTAAAGGTTCTGTTGCCACATTCAGTAAACGATTCAGGCGCCATCATACCCAGATCAACAGCAGAGACCGGATCACTGAACCCGCCCTCCGAGTTAGCTCCGTCGTGGCACCCAGAAAGAGACGCGAGAGAGGGGGGATGCGGGTGTACCGACGAAGTGGGTGCCGACAGCGACGGCGACGATTGCCTGGCAGGTGCGGCAGGCGGCGGCATGCGGCTGCAGCAGGCGCTGGGGCACCGACCCCGCAACGTCTCCCATCGCGCCACCGCGGAGCATCAATGAATGTTCTTAGTCACACTCCACATAGTGGTCCACTTTTTCTGAAGCACAGCAAACACATAGATTTGGGGAAATAAGAGATTTACGGCTTAAAACAAACTTCACTTTACGACTCAACTACATACACCATTGAAAGAAATAGGACCGATCTGAATATTCAGTGCAGCTTAACCGCACTCCACAAATATTCAGCTCCCGTATCACTTGTCACTTGAATACTTTCTCTTGAACAGCTAATTCTGTCTGTCTCTTGAGCTGTAGCGTTTCCTCTGCTTTTGCTCTGTTTTCTCAACTCTGAATACTTTCCTGTGGCTTAAGGTTTCAGGCGTCAGGTCAACTTGGGAAGAGACAGAGATGTTAACTGAGTACAGACCACAAAATAGACAATGGCACTATACATAGTTATCCTGAAGGTTGGCAATGTAGACTGAACAGAAAGGCCTAATGTGGATATAGGCAGAGGCAGATCTTTTCTGAGATCTTTGTACAAGTCGAACAATACTAAGGAAACAGCAAAAATAGGGGATCATGAATCTGGGCCATTCAATCCTGAAAAGATCCTTACTTATTGCTGTCTTACTGGACCGGAGAGCCTGCTCAAAAGTAGTAGCGATTCTCCATCGCCCATATCTCTTAGCTACAGGGTATCTGTGGATAGGAGGCAATTTGAATTATTTCCAGTAGTTGGGATACTAGTTTCACCACCGATTTGTGGTCAGGACTCCGGACTCGCTAGGTTCATTGCATGCTTGTGAGTCTTGTGACACATTGCAACTGTGCGTGTAAGATGAAATCCAAGCAACTGTGTCGAGAAGATATTCAGTCATATTCATCTGAGTGAATACAAAATGATACTCATGTGCTTTTTTCCAAATAGTTTTATTTATTCAGAGTTTGGCAAATTTTGAACAGAAAAGAACTCAAGATACAGACTGAATCTGATGTTCAAAAATAACCGATAGTAGAATGCTACGGTACAGATAAAGTTGGGTCATAGTAAGTGACAGTAACATTTCTGGAATCCAAATTGAAACAATAAATCACAGCTAGCTAACAACTGGAAAAACCAAATTGTCACTTTCTCCAAACTCATACATGTCTTCTCTTTTTGTAGAACACTCCAGCAGACTTGAGAATGAGTCAGAGGCAGACGTTCCAGCAGCCACTACATGGAAATATGAACAGAAGCACAACGTCAGTCAAACAAATCCACGAATTGACCATCACAACTAAATAATACAGGGTACGTGTACGTAGCGCATCGAAAACAGAAAAAATTCACAGCCAGCAAAATAGCATATCATTAGCTTCAGACGATGATAACATAACTGAACAAAACCATATCGTGGAGCAAACTGTCAAAAAAATAGACAATGAACATGAGGTACGCACCTTATTGATAATTGAAAAGACGTGCCTTTGTTGCAGCCAAACATGAATCATCAACAATGAAACACGAGCTGTTGATACAAATGCAAATGTGAAATGGATTGCCGAGGAAAACACAAGTATCAGGATTCAAAGGTTGCTGCTGCTCAGCAGATACATAGATGTCCAGCTAATACAAACTAGGGTCTGAAACTGGTCAGAAATCTGCATTCATCCATAAATACCCACTGCATTCAGTATTTATTCTGTGGACTCAGCAAGCCATCACTGCGCACAGAATCCGGTAGTTCCCTTCTGGCCTTGTGGCAAGCAAATTCCACACAGGCGGTTGGTCTTGCCCATCTGGGGTCCATGAATGAAGCTCAGCCACTTTTTCACGAGTAGAATTGATTGGAGGCCCAATAACAATCAGCCGGCCACCACACGCTCTGAAAACCATGTCCCAGCCTTGTTGTTTAGACTGTACAGGCAATTTTCCAAGAGTGATCCACTTGTTGTCCCGCTTATCATACTGCTTCAAATCATTATTCTCACTGTAATCGGCACCATAAAGCTCATTGTTCACAACTGCAATGAGCGGAGGAGCACCGTACGCCACAATGTTCAGTCCCTGAGATATGTTGTCAATGACCCTCCATGACCGCCGGTTCAAGTCATACTCCTCACCGCATGTAAATAGCTCGTTGCTACTGGTAAAACCACCGATCACATAGAATTTGCCATCCATGAACGCGCCAGAGCATCGGTACCTAGCCCTATTCATGCTGGGAAGGGGTGTCCAAGTATGCATCTCCGAGTCATAAATCTCTGCGGAGCTCAATAAACTATAAGAAGAATCAATGCCTCCCGCAATATACGCCTTTTCAGCGACACTTGCTGACCCAAACCAGTACCGCGGGGTGTTCATCGCATCAGCATCAGCCAGACATGTCCATGAATTGGTAAGGATGCTATATCTCAAGGCAACCCTTCCTTCGTCCCCAAACACCAGCAGCTCTGTTCCTACAGCAAGCGAATCCCAGAAGACGGTTTCAGCCGGTGGCATCTTGGGCACTTGGATCCAGCGCCCAGTGGACGGGTCATAAGCCTCCCACTCGTGGGGATTACGGCAAGGGAGGTATATCCAATGCTCCGCTACCCCATTCTTGCGACGCAGGCGGTAGATGTCCCCGTTGCAAACCACGGAATTGAAATCACGGTTGAGGGAGGCGATGGTGCCATATTCCCACCTGGAGAGGCGGTGGAGGCAATAGATGAAGAGGTCACGACCTATCACGCCAATGATATTGCTCCACGACACCTCTCCACCACCATCAGCTACCGCTCCTGACAAAAGTTGACAAATTAATTAACGGGTAATTTATCTCGTGACAAAAGTTGACAAAAGTTGACAAAAGTTGACAAAAGTTGACAAAAGTTGACAAAAGAAGACTGATGGCAAATTGTCTCTGTTAGAAAAGTATATACCTGGAAGCGGAACATGCAGCGGGCAGGAAGCAGCCTCCGGTGACCTTGATGATATCCTGCAGATTACAACAATCATGCATGTAGCTCGGCGCTGGCACTACCTTTTGTCACCATGGGAACCAGAATCCACTTGTTGCACGTCAATTATAGGATTGCTTGCATGATTGCTAACTACGCCAATCCTGGTGGCGACATACTCTAGATCAGCAGCTGTACCCCCAAATTTTGCGGACACCTCTCTAAGGCGTGGCATATGCTCGATGCTGATTAATGCATTACCATGTCGATATTGTTTCCACTGCTCAGACTCCGAAAAAAGTTCAAGTCGTTGGTCCATTTGGGGGATGACGTCGAAAACGAGCCTGAGCTTCCAGAGATTAGGCATTGCGCCCGCCTCAAATTTTAGCCAAGCTATTCCACTCATGAACCTCAGCTTCAAGTACTTGAGAGCGGTGAATCCAGCAGCCGTGCCAAAGATTATCTTAATATTAGGCGACTTCTCCACATACAACGACAGAGCAGTGAGGGCAGGCAACCCTCTAAGAATATCAACATCATTTACTGACAGCCCATTCACTACAATCTTCAGAATGCATAGGTTGCCATGTTGGATACTGCCAAATATGACGGGGCTGTGTGCTGAGTGCTCCAATCTCTGGAGATGGACGGTAGCTTTATTTAACATCCAGCCAACTCTTGCTCTTGAATCGCCACCATAGCTAACCGAGGATCCGTGAGCCACCAGTTTTACAGTTTTTCAGGTTGTCATGTCCATCCATTAGATAATCCAGAGCATACATGCTTCTCTCCAGATGGTTGGAATCAGAAGAAGGCGGAGTAGAAATGCAAAGATCCTGCAGGTGGTTCGGCTTGCAAAGGCTCAGATCGTCATCGACAGACCAATCCTGCAGACATCACATACAATCTTCAGATATATAAGATGGAACAGTTCGGATATCCCAGTGAGGTCTATAGCCAGGTCTTGGTTGCCATTATGATGTCCAGATAGATGAAGGTTCAGAACACGAACAAGCTTGAACTCTCCAATGCAAGGCATGCACTCTGATACTCCAAAAACTCCAAGTGAACGTACTTGTGACTTTCTGATGTTTGCTGGTATCTTGGCATATTTTGCATCACCAAGTTGGCATATTTTGCATCACCATATTTTGCTGGTATCTGACGGACCTTATGAGAAAGTGCCATATTCCTTCGATTATAATCTACCACCACAATGAAATTCTCTTCTGCAGACTTGTGTGCAATAAGATCATGCACCACGGCATGGACTGTGCAGGTCAACACCTCATTGTTGAAGTTGATAGACATAGGTTGGATGAATCTTCTGTCAACAAGCTCATTGAAATACATTACTGCAACTTCCTCCATGTTTTGCCCTTCACTTGCAGCAAGAAACCCTTCAGCCACCCATTGCTTGACCAGGTCATGTTTGAAGATTACGGAGCACTCTGGATACATACCAAGCATGTCTTGAGGTAATGAGGAAGGCTGTTGTAGCCGAGGTTCAGTACTTGTCTCGTTCTTTCTGAAGTTGAATTTGATGACAAACAAGACACTAGCGAATCATGTATGTGTGTCAATAAATCCAATGATACACAAGGCTGGTTTGCTAAAAGACTAGCAATGCTGATGGTGGCTAGTGGCAAACCACCACATATTTCTACAATTTGGCTTGAAACTTGTTTCAGTTCTTCAGGACAGTCACTTTCACAGCCAAAAAGTCTGCCAAAGAATAGCTTCCTTGAGTGATCATCATCCAAAGGTTTCATCTCAAAAACTTGCTCTGGGTCATCGCAGCAACATGCTAATGAAACATCTTCGATCTGTGTAGTTGTTATTATTCTGCTTCCTTGACTACACTTCGGGAAAAGCTGATTAATAACAATAACTAGATACCTGCATGTCAAGAATGTATATGTGTCACATTTATATATGTGTCAGGCAAACGGCATAAACACTTAGATACGCTAGAAAAGAATGTATTTTTAGTCGATACATGTCCTATACTGAGGGAGTATTTATTTTCTAGCGTAATTTAGTCGATAAATTGCATGCTGAGTTAGGAGGCACGATCTAAATGTTAGATATGCATAAACACTTATGGTATTAACCTAAAGTTAAATGTTACTGTCAGCATCAAGTTAGTGCTGACTTGAAGTGTAAAACTAATGTCCGTTGACTCGACACGCATGTACTGAAGCTTTTCTAGCTCACTGTAAAGCTTGTCTGAGAAACATCTTTTCAGAAATTGACTAATATCATCATGCCCTTTTTTTTTGTGAAAAACAAAAGAGCAACCTGTACATGCGGTTCTGGATCATGTGGAAATAAGTACATACTATTTGCATGTGGAAAATAAGTACCTCTTGGCATGTAGATAATTCCTGATATTTTCAGCAGTAATGTGAAGTTCATCAGAAGCGTCTTCGCTTGCTTGGGGATGCTTTCGCTGGATTTGTGAGAGCATGTCACGGAAAAGCCTTTTCATATCAGGCTTTTTGGACACCCGGATGAAAGCCCGGCAATGGAATTGCCTCCCCAATTTATTATACAACACTTTGGCAAGCATTTTTTTACCAAGACATCCAGATCCGTAAATAGACACCACCCTGAGCTGCTGATTCTCATCATTAGCCAGCTGGGAGCAGATAAACTTGCTCATCCGATGATCAATTGCTAGGCCGGAACAAGTTTTCTCACAAGGCGGTGGCGGCATTGGCATCATAGGCCCAATGGCCGAAAATATACTTTCCACCGAGGTGCTACAACAATGGACCTGGTATCTGTCGTACCGTCGAACCACCTCCTGGGCGTAAATCCTAAATTCTGATACCTTTTCAACGATCTGCTGGTACCACTTGAGCCTCCTGGGAGCACAAATTACATCAACATGGATGGTTTTGGAGATAACATGTCCTGACACATCAGGAGCTGCATATTCAATCTGTTTCTGCCACTTGAGCCTCTTGGGAATCTTAACATGAGTCATCTTGTGGTCAGATTTGTAGCCAAGAGACTCAAGGGGCACAAAGTTGTCAATACAATCTAGGATATCATAAGATAACTCCCGTGCCTCTTTCATCCAGCACTTGGCCGCCTGGGGAGGGTCCTCCACCTCTAACAGATCTTCGAGGTATGCGCCAATTTCTTCAAGATCATCTTTGAGGAGCTGCGACCTATCATTGACCCCCTTGGTCAGCTTGCATCCATGAGGACCTAGCATCATGTCAAGCTTCTTAAGAAGGGGTCTCATGGCGCCCAGAGAAACACTGAAACTCGCATCCATCTCTCTGCCTCTACCTCCCACTGAAACATCTGAAAAGAAACATAGACAAGAAAGAACGATTTAGTTTACACAAGTAGATGTTGCATGTAATACAAACTAATAGAAGAAATCAGCTCCACGAGTTATGTCAGCATCAAGAAAAGGAAACGGCTCTCTAAGCAAGTTCAATCTCGGGGTTTATCATTTCTTTTTGTAGTAGAGGGATAGGAAGGAGAGAAGCGAAGCGTCACCTTGGGTTGGATAAAAAAGGAGATGCCGCGCCGGGCTACCTCCTCGTACTCCGCGGGCAAGCCGGGCTCCGGCTTGGGCTCGACGAGGACGAGGCGGCCGGCGGGTGGAGAGGCGTTAAGCGCCCGATCACGGGCCGCCAGGCGGCGTGCAGCGCTGACCAGCGCCACAGGGCTCCGGCTTGACGGGCGGAGGAAGGCGAGCCGCGGACGAGGAGGAGGACCCCGGTCTCCATGCGCCTCGGGGTCAGGAGCTTCCCGGCGTGAGAAGGAAGCGGGAGCGGGGTACTCGAGGCGCGGCGTGTTGCGGCCCTGGATGTACTCGAGGACGGCCTCCAACGTGCGCCCGGGCACGCCCCACAACCGACGCCGGCCGGCGGCGTTGAGCCTGCCGGAGGGCTCAACGCCGTTGGTGGCCTCGAGCTGCTGGGCGTGACGGCGGCGGAAGTAGGGTTCAGGCGGGCTGTCGGGGGCGTGCCGTGGCCCCTCCCTCGCCCAGCGGCAGGTTCAGCGGATGCGTCGCGATCTCCGCCGCCCGGCCGCTCCGGTGGTATCGGGGCACCGGCCGCGCCCGCTGATCCTCCGCCACAGGCACCCGCATGTCCGGCGGGACGGGTACTCGGCCTCGTAAAGGAGGCGAGCCTCGTCTTCATGAAGATGGCGGCGGCGAAGCCGTTCGCCGCCCAGCCGTCGCTGAAGCGCTCGGCCATGGGTGTGAACTGAAGACGGCGAAAGAGAGGAGAGGAGAGGGAGGAACGACGACGGCGGGAGAGTGTGATGAGTCGCCGAGTGCGCCAGGGCGCGTCATATATAGGCCGAGGCGCGCGTGCCACCGTGTGTACGCGTGTGCTCTTCTTCTTCTTCTTCTTCTTCTTCTTCTTCTTCTTCTTCTTCTTCTTCTTCTTCTTCTTCTTCTTCTTCTTCTTCTTCTTCTTCTTCTTCTTCTTCTTCTTCTTCTTCTTCTTCTTCTTCTTCTTCTTCTTCTTCTTCTTCTTCTTCTTCTTCTTCTTCTTCTTCTTCTTCTTCTTCTTCTTCTTCTTCTTCTTCTTCTTCTTCTTCTTCTTCTTCTTCTTCTTCTTCTTCTTCTTCTTCTTCTTCTTCTTCTTCTTCTTCTTCTTCTTCTTCTTCTTCTTCTTCTTCTTCTTCTTCTTCTTCTTCTTCTTCTTCTTCTTCTTCTTCTTCTTCTTCTTCTTCTTCTTCTTCTTCTTCTTCTTCTTCTTCTTCTTCTTCTTCTTCTTCTTCTTCTTCTTCTTCTTCTTCTTCTTCTTCTTCTTCTTCTTCTTCTTCTTCTTCTTCTTCTTCTTCTTCTTCTTCTTCTTCTTCTTCTTCTTCTTCTTCTTCTTCTTCTTCTTCTTCTTCTTCTTCTTCTTCTTCTTCTTCTTCTTCTTCTTCTTCTTCTTCTTCTTCTTCTTCTTCTTCTTCTTCTTCTTCTTCTTCTTCTTCTTCTTCTTCTTCTTCTTCTTCTTCTTCTTCTTCTTCTTCTTCTTCTTCTTCTTCTTCTTCTTCTTCTTCTTCTTCTTCTTCTTCTTCTTCTTCTTCTTCTTCTTCTTCTTCTTCTTCTTCTTCTTCTTCTTCTTCTTCTTCTTCTTCTTCTTCTTCTTCTTCTTCTTCTTCTTCTTCTTCTTCTTCTTCTTCTTCTTCTTCTTCTTCTTCTTCTTCTTCTTCTTCTTCTTCTTCTTCTTCTTCTTCTTCTTCTTCTTCTTCTTCTTCTTCTTCTTCTTCTTCTTATTATTATTATTCTTATTATTATTATTATTATTATTATTATTATTATTATTATTATTATTATTATTATTATTATTATTATTATTATTATTATTATTATTATTATTATTATTATTGTTGTTGTTGTTGTTGTTGTTGTTGTGATAAATATATTGTAACATGTGAGATCAATGGCAGAAAAAAATAAAGGAGATGAAGACAAGGGGACGGAAAAGACTGAGATAAGAAAAAACATATATAAGTGTGTTCCATATTCTAATTTGTAGTCCTCCAATCATCTCCCACACATAAGCTAAGAAATGAAAAAAGAATTATCATTGTCTGGTTTTCCACAAATTTGAATCAAATTGTCTGCCCGTTCACTTTTAGAAGAAGTGATCACTTGTCCCAAGTTGAAAATCATTAGTTGCTGGGGTGTTCAAATGACATCCTCCACAATTTAAGCAACACCTAGTAGTGATCTAAAACGTCTTATATTACTTCACCGAGGTAGTAGTTTTGTAGAGCAGTAGACGTAATTATGTTCTCTTGGTAAAACTGTAGATACCCAATTGTAGTTTTGTAGTGCTACTGAAACTGCAAAAATGATACACTTACGGAATCCCATAAGGTTTCTTGCTTACGGACCCGCTCTCCAACCAATCCGTCCCCCCTGCTTTCTGCTGTTCACTGATGGACCCCACCTCCTATTTAATCTCCAACCATTATTTCACAAGTCAGTCCGTAAGAACAATCCTGTAAGGATTTGTCCGTAGGTGTAGAAAAGTCCCTGAAACTGTTACCACTTAGTCTGTTTGCACCCAGTTTTCTGAATGTTTGTGGAATGTGGTTAAGTGCACACTAAATATTCAGGTCGGTCATGGTTTTCTTTTACAATGCATGTAGTTCAGTTGTGAAGTTTAATGATGTTACAAATTCGATGGTTGTTGGAGAAGTTGCTCTAGTTTTGACTATAAGGAACCTGTGATACATTTTTCTAGCAAATTCTAATGATGGATTGAATCCTCAGGTGGTGGTGTGCAAACTAGAAAGACTGCTAGGGCTATGGACTCTGTCTTCTGAACATGATGAAGTGCTTCCAACAAGTTCCTCCCCTCTCTTCTTTGGCTTCCAGTGCGTGAATACTGTTGCGGTGTATGTTGTCTGATATGATATATATTTGCTGCTGGTCGACTTTGACTTCTCGGAATTTCACAGAACTTTTACCATGGTCCTTCATTCATTTACAAGACCATCTATCTTCCTTTAGACTTTCACGCCCAAAACAGCGATATCTCTTGCCTTAACCGGGCCCTCATAATCCTCCTTCCAAAGCATTCTGATGCTCGCTCCCCCGCTGACTTCCGCCCCATCTCTCTTCAAAACTGTCCTATCAAAGGAGTCGCAAAACTTCTAACCAACAGGCTAAAACCCCTTATCCCCCTCTTGGTGCATGCTGACCAGACCGGTTTCCTGTCTGGTCGTAAGATCTCTGAGAACTTCCTCTACGCTGCAGATATCCTTCACTGTTGTGCTAAAAGGAAAACCCCCTCCCTCATCATCAAACTAGACTTTCGGAAAGCTTTAGACTCTGTTTGCTGGAAGACCCTCCTCCATACCCTTCAGGTTAGAGGTTTCCCCCCTCGGTGGTGCGACTGGATTAACTCTCTCCTTAGCACTGGATCCACTGCCGTTATGCTAGATGGCATCCCGGGGAGGTGGATTCAATGCAAAAATGGCCTCCGGCAAGGCGACCCTCTGTCCCCTTACCTTTTCATTATTGTCGCCGATATCCTCCAACAAATGATCATCAAAACCAACAGTGAAGGTAAGTTGTTGCACCCCCTAAGCCCTTGCCTTCCCTGTCCCGTCCTTCAATACGCCGATGACACGCTTATCATAGTTAAAGCTACGCCCGGGGCCGCAAAACACCTCAAGAGTATTCTAGATAGCTTCGCTGCGGCCACTGGTCTCCAGACCTTGCCACTAACATCTCCTCCTTCCCGCAAACTTATCTCGGCCTTCCTCTCTCTCCCTACAAACTTCCCCCCTCAGCCTTCCAACCAGTCATCGATCGGTGTGATATCTACCTCGCTGGGTGGTGCGCGCTACTTCTCTCTCGTGGTGGCAAGCTTGTACTCCTTTCCGCCGTTCTAGACAGCCTCCCTACCTATTTTATGCTCTGTTTCGCTCTTCCTGTCCAGGTTATTGAAGCTATCGACAAGAGACGACGTACCTTTTTCTGGTCTAACGACGACACTTGCTCTGGGGCAAAATGTCTGGTTGCTTGGGATAAAGTTTGTACCCCTAGAGAAGCTGGTGGTCTAGATGTAAAAAACCTTCACGCACAAAACTTTTGTCTACTGCTGAAATTTGCTTATAATTTTTTACACTCAAACCTTCCCTGGAAGGATTGGGTCTTACACCATTCGCCTCTTCACATTGGACATGGCAAAAACAGCTCTTTCCTAGCTAAAACCATTTTCAAGCATCTTCAGAGTTTGAGAGAGATTTCCCAGTGCACTGTTGGAGATGGTTGCTCTACTTTTTTTTGGTTAGATCGTTGGCTAAAGCCGAACCCCTGGCTTTAGTGTACCCAGCTCTTTTTCTCACCACACAAACCAAAATGGCCTGGTAGTCACTATTTTGCAGGATGGGATCGAACTTTCTCTTCGTAATCGACTAACCTCTATTGCGATTGCAGAACTTGCTTCTCTTAATTCCTTGTTGCAGGATTGTGCACTCTCTCAGGTACCGGACGATCGTCGCCTGCTTAACGGCGCTGCCTTTTCCATAAAGGGCGCATATGCGGCCCTCTCGGGTCACCTCTCCGACCCAATGCTTAATGATATTTGGGACTCAAAGGTTCCCAAGAAGGTTATGATCTTCGGTTGGCTATTCTACCTTGATCGCCTAAACACAAGGAAGAATCTGCATAAGAAGAGCATTCTGGACTCTTCAGCTTGTCCTAGATGTACTCACTCGGTTGAGGATCGACAACACCTTTTTTTTACTTGTCCAGCAGCTCGCAGGATCTGGAGAGCAGCCGGCATCTGCCCTCATTACACTCCTATCACCAGTCTCTTCAGTACGACGCTTCCGGATTCGCTGCCTACCACGGTCCGCCCCTTCATGCTCCTTTTGATTCTTTGGAAAATCTGGGACGCACGCAACAAGAAAGTTTTCCAAGGACTAGATGTTGTGGCCTCAAACTCCTTGAGAGCTATCTTGGATGATTTGATTGTTTGGTCTCATAGACTAAAATCTGAAACTTTGAAGGGCCACGCCGGTCTGTAGCGTGAGTTCCTATCCTCGCAACACTCTTAACTCTGTAACACCTGGCAGGTTTTGAAATATATATTCAGGTGGGGAGCCTTTCCCCCCCGGTGAACATTTAAAAAAAAACAATTTGCAGAGTTTTTTTTTTCTTGATTCCTTTTTGGTTTCCCAGTGAATGAAACTACAAAATCCCGCACAACTGACACGCGATCAGTCCAAAACAAATCCTGTATAAAAGTGACTGTGTGCACAACTGACACGGGGATAGGCAAGCCTTTGTCTATCGGGATTGGCTAATGCGCGCGCGAGCGTTGCAGCGCTCGAATTCCGACCGTGGGTGGCTGTTCCTGATTAAGAAAGTTCATCAGGGCGCATTAATTCAAGAGTGGCACGAAGTGGATCGCGCGTTGGAACGCGTGGTCGCGAAAGAGTCTTCTCGTTGTATATCTATGCCTGACCTAAAAATTAGGAGAGCAATCGGATGTCAGGAAAAAAAATGCAGACTCCTCTGTCCCAGCGACTCCATCTTCCTGCTGAGCACAGGACGGAGGGAGACGCTGCCCCCTCACACTAATGGCGGATTCCATCCATTCTTTTTTTAGCAAAGAGTGCTCCGAAGTAGACTAAATATTGCGAGAACCAAGACGACCCCCAACTGAATCTCCAAGGCATCAGGAACCCTAGCTTCTGGCTACAGATCAAAAAAAACTTACAGAACAAGCTGCGATGACTCCACTCGGGCCCACGAACGGGATGGCGCCACCGGCTACCCGCAGAAACACTGGTTTGCCGCCTCTCCGGCACATCTTTCTCTCACGCCTGCTCTGCTCCGGAGAGACACCCGCGGCCCAGTGCCACGTGTGCTCGCACGAATCGCTGCGCTGATCGGACGGCCACCAAAATTTGCCCGCGATAAGAGCCTTTTCTTCAACTGACTGACTCTGCTCTAGCAAATCTTTTTTTTTCTGTGCACACACGCACAGATGTATTATAGTAAGTCCCAGCGTATGTAGTAAAAAAATCAGTACATTGTTATTTCACATCTTTCTTTCCCCTCTCGCAGCCATCTTCGCCAGCGGGCCCATGAAAAAGGAATCTCCGTGCCTCGGCTTCGACAGTAGATATGTTAGGGCATCTCCAGCAGACCCCTTAAAACCGTGACCCTTATAACCGGGATAAGAGCGGAGAAAAGCGTGTTTTAAGGGCCGAAAGTTGCTGCGGCCGAACTGACCCCGCAAATCTGAGCGGTAAAAGAGAATATTTGCGGGGTCTGTTCGGCGTGATGCCACTTCGCCCTTAAAATACTTGGTTTTCATCATTTTACCACATATATGTCATATAGCAAATATATATATGAACTAAAATATAAACATTGCTACCACCATTGATCCACGCTGTTTCTTCTTCTTCCTCTCCTCGAGTTCCTCCAGGGCGAGAACCGCCACCACCGTTGGTTGTCGATGGCTTCCGAGCAGCGTATCTATGTCCGAATCGTCGGACGAGGAGGAATCCTCAAGCAAAAATTCCGCAGCTGAGCTCACATCCATCTATAAAACCACAAGCAAATAGATGAATCGGGGCGGCGACTATGTGGTGGCAGACGGGGAGCAAGCATACTAGTAGAAAAAGGGCCAGGTTCGTGAGGGCCATTTGTCCCGGTTCACGAACCAGGAGTAAAGGGTCGTAACTAAAGCCCTCCACCTTTAGTCCCGGTTCGATAGGGAAACAGGACAGATAGGGCTCCACGTGGCCGTAGTGGCTTGCGCAGGCCGGGGGACCTTTTGTCCCGGTTGGTGCCACCAACCGGGACCAAAAACCTCAAGCGTCGGCAGTTCGAGGCTGGGTTTGTTTTTTTACGAAAGGGGGGTCGTGAGGCTAATTTAGGGTTTCATATATTGTGTTAGCTAGCTAATAGAGAGGACCGTGCTCTCTTATCTCCGTGCTTGGTCGACGCTACGTATAGAGAGGACTCGACACGCTATCTAGCTAGTAAGCAAATGAAGGAAACCATTAAGTTCAGAAAATCGTCATGAACACAGAGAAGTGATCGACCTCTCCTCCGATAAATTGGTCGAACAACAAGTTTTCCTATATTTATCCGACGCTACTGGCTACATATATAATATACAATAATAATCCCTTACGTCCCCTAACATCTGATGGTGCGTTTCCGCCGGGAGTGGTCGATCTTGCGCGACGACTGCTCGTTGGCGGCCGGTCGGTGGGGGAGGCGGCGACCGAGAGAAAAGGGACGTAGAAGAAAGCGCGCGCGTGAAATGTCCGCCGTGCCAACCATTTTTCCCAAGTTTTTCTCAACTTTCAAGCTTTAGTTGAACGCCAATTTGACAGTAAAATTCTTGCTCTTCAATCTGATTGGGGAGGGGAATACGAGAAACTAAACTCTTTCTTTCAAAAACTTGGAATCTCTCATCATGTGTCTTGTCCACACGCTCACCAACAAAACGGGTCTGCCGAATGCAAGCATAGGCACATTATAGAGGTTGGACTAGCTCTTTTAGCTGGCGCCTCCATGCCCCTCAAGTTCTGGGATGAGGCGTTTCTCACTGCCGTTCATATCATCAACATGCTCCCTAGTCGTGTCATTAACAATGAAACTCCTATGGAAAGACTTTCTTCACACCAAACCCGACTACACCTCTCTTCGTGTGTTTGGGTGTGCTTGCTAGCCCAATCTTCGTCCATACAACAATCGCAAATTAATGTTCCGCTCTAAGCAATGCGTGTTCCTTGGCTATAGTGCCAAGCATAAAGGTGTTAAGTGCCTCGATGTTTCTACAGGCCGAGTATATATTTCTCGTGATGTAGTCTTTGATGAAACGAAGTTCCCGTTTTCCGATCTTCATCCCAACGCCGGTGCACTACTTCGTCAAGAAATACTTCTCCCCCCGTCTAGCCTCACCGGTCTTAATCAAGGGGGAAATAATTGTGTTGATCAATCACTGACTAACTCTCATAACCATGCACTTGAGCTTTGTGATGATGCAGATGAAAACGGTGGAGAAAACGGTGCAGAAATCACCCAAAACGGTGATGAAATCAGCCCACATTTTATGTGTCCAGGGCTGGGGCGCAGATCCTCATCGGGATTGGAACTGCAGCAGCCCAGCAGCGAATCTGCCTCGGGATCGATGCAGCAGCAGGGCAGCAGCCCACGGGAACCCGTGTCGCCCGCCAGGCGCGCCTCCAGCGACCCAGCGCCTGGCACGCGGCGCCCCTCCACTGGCTCGGGCGCATCCCCCGGCGCCCATCAATTCGGTGCCGACACGCGGTGTCGCTGGCCCGCAGATGGGCCCCACCACTACATCCGACGGCAACCAACCGGTGCCGCACCCAGCAGACAGGAGGCAGGCGCGGAGCCCCGCGCTGATCCGTCTGGCGGCGCGCGATCCGGCGTGGATTTGCCCAGGCCGACACCATCATTGCGTTATGATGGGTCGCCAATGGACCCACAGCTAGGTGCGGGATCTTCTGCACCGGCTGTATCGCAGCAGCTGCAGACCACCGCCACAGAAAATCCCGTGGACTCCTTCCCTGGTGCGACAGGTGCACTGGAAGGATCTGCCTCGGGATCAACCGGTGCAGCAGCTGGATCCTCTGTGCCGGACAATACTACAACAGCACCTGTTTCTCAGCGTACACGTCTACAGAAAGGGGTAACAAAACCTGTCAATTATAAGCAAATAACAAAGTTTGGCCTGGCATGTTCAACAGGTGAACCAAGTACTCTTGATGAGGCACTTAGTGATGCATGGTGGAAAAAGGCCATGGAAGAAGAATGCATGGCACTTCGGAAAAATAAAATATGGCATCTCGTTTCCCCACAGCAAGGTAAAAATTTAATTGATTGCAAGTGGGTCTACAGAATCAAGAGAAAGTTTGATGGAACTATAGATCGCTACAAGGCCAGACTAGTGGCAAAAGGTTTTAAGCAACGATATGGCATAGATTACGAGGACACATTTAGTCCTGTTGTGAAAACTGCAACTATTCGTCTTGTACTGTCCATTGCTGTGTCCAGGGGATGGAGTCTTCGGCAGCTAGATGTCAAGAACGCGTTCCTTCATGGTGTTCTGGAAGAGGAAGTCTACATGAAACAACCTCCTGGGTTTGTAAGTAAAAGCAAGCCATTTCATGTGTGTAAACTTGACAAAGCTTTATATGGACTGAAGCAGGCTCCTCGAGCATGGTACTCACGACTCAGTCAGAAGTTGCAGACACTCGGTTTCATTCCTTCCAAGTCTGACACGTCTTTGTTTATCTACAATAAGTCAAATACATCCATATTTGTTCTTATTTATGTTGATGATATTATTGTCACAAGTTCATCTGATGAGGCAGTGACAGGACTGTTGAAGGATCTGAATGCTGAGTTTGCTCTTAAAGATCTGGGAGACCTGCATTTCTTTCTAGGGATTGAAGTCAAGAAACATGGAAATAGTCTTCATCTCTCTCAGGAAAAATATGCTAATGATCTGGTAAGAAGAGTTGGGTTGCAAGGGTGTAAGTCCTCACCAACTCCATTGTCCAGTACAGAGAAATTATCCCTTGCAGAAGGAGAACCTTTGAGTCAAGAGGATAGTACCAGATACAGGAGTTTAGTGGGAGCACTTCAATATTTAACGTTGACAAGACCTGATATTTCTTTTGCTGTGAACAAATTCACTGTTATTGATAGAAAACTACTCTCGGAACAGGCTTACACCAGATCAATTACCTGATGCAGATCTTTCTATTTGGATTGTTGCACAAAGGGCAGTCTCTCATTATGAAGGATCTCTGCCAGAAGCAACGCTAAAGTCTGATATTGAAACAAATCATTCTGAAGGCTATGTGAGGTTAGATTCCGAGTAGATGCTGGTTACCTTTTGCTATTTTAGGAGCATCTATTTGGCTTCTACTTTATATCATCTTAGGCAAATCAACTTCATTAGGGAGACCAGGGTTTGACTATCAACCTCATAACCACTTGCTTATTATAAGATTCCAAAGTTCACATTCTCATTATCTGTCGCGTACATGCTTCCATGCCGCCAGAACCCCAAAAGTACTGCTGTCACCCTTATTTATTGGTTTCTTTCTTTTTAAATGCGTATATTATCATTGAAAAGAAGTGTGATATAATCAACATTAAAATTGATACTATAGGTTTTTCCCTCTTTATTTGTGGTGTCTACGTTGGTAGTTGACCACTATACATTCATGAATTTAAGAAGTATATTCTGCTTTTGCTTCAGGCCAAATTTTCTACCTAGAATTACCCTTGCAAACATATACTCCCTCCGTTCCTAAGTATTTGTCTTTCTAGAGATTTCAACAAGCAACTACATACGGAGCAAAATGAGTGAATGTACACTCTAAAATATGTCTATATGCATCCGTATGTGGTAGTCCATTTGAAATCTCTAAAAAGACAAATATATAGGAACGGAGGGAGTAGGAGCCAGCAAGCAGAGAATCTTGTGGCAACAATATTTGGGAGATAATGAAAGCTTCTTTTGGCATTTTATTTGCTGAGTCTGTTTATTACGAAAAAGGAGGAGGGGCCAAACTCTGTTTATTATGAAATTGTGTGACAATCTTATCTTCTTATGCTTGATTGTACCCATTAGCTGTAGCATTTGCAGAACCAGAGTATGCAGCGGGTTATTGGCATTTCCCTTTTTGCCTCTTAGAGTTCCATTTCCATGTAGTGTTATTTTTCCTGAGGGTGCAGCTATATATCCTGGCTTCCATCCATACCCATCTCGTACATGATGTCCACGAGATCTAACGGGCGAAAGAAGAGTATCAGTTATGGCATGTTTATGTATGAAAATTCACATGTAAAGGCGAGGAGTCAATACCTTCTGTCTTTAGTTTGATTCATGATTTCATATCTGGATTGACAAACTGAAGCTCTGCTGAAAGAGCAAACTTATGCAGAGAATTCACTATTGTTGATAGAAAACTACTCTTGGGACAGGCTTATGCCAGATCAAGTATCAGGCGTGCGGCATTGGTCTCTGGCCCTTTTCCCCTTTCTTCGTTTTTATTTGAGGGTTTTTTAGCAACATTTGAGGGTTTTTTAGCGTAGCCGCTCACAGGTGGGCTGACGGCCCATCGGTCGTTCCCGCTAATCCATTTTTCTCCACGGCTTCCAGCGTTCTGCGGCACATTTCGATTGTGCACGTTTTTTTCCCGCTGACATGTCTACGTACGTGTGTTGTTCTTGTTCATCTGAAAAACCATGTGTGTGAGAAAGGTTCTGTGATGCTGTTGAAAGTGGAAGGGCACGTCTAAGATTTACTCCCTCTGTAAACTAATATAAGAGTGTTTAGATAACTAAAATAGTAATCTAAACACTCTTACATTAGTTTACGGAGGGAGTACTATGTTATATGTGCTGCAGTGCAGGGTGATGAAGTTTGCAGATTGGGGTTCATATTCATTCCTACTGCCGAACGCCTGATACTCAACAAGTTGAAGAGGGAAAAACACACTTCTGAATTTCCAAAACAGGACAAGGATACTTTTATGAATTTCCAACCTTGAGGCAAAGGACTGGAATGAGTAAATTATACAAGTCATCACTATGCCCACTTGTAGTCCTTTGGAGACCCCCTCGATTGCTTTTGGGTCGCCACCATTCTGTCGCCCGTCTCCGTACTCCGACCGTGTGCCCGTGGTTCTCCGGCACAATCATTGAAACCATCAGTGCCTCTCTATATGACAGGCATGGACAATGGTGTCTGTACTGAAAGTTGAACACACACATTGAACTCTTGGCCTGCCTTTGTTGTCTGTACTCAATGTTGGATGTTACATGAATGCAAGTCCTGGAGTAAATCTCAGGCAAAAACTAGAGCCTATTGAACTACACAATATCCCTGATGAATGCGTGATGTGCATTAGCTGAATGTTTCAGAACCTTTGTGCAGGGTATAACCGGTGCCATCAAAACCGTGCCTTGCAATCCTCCCTTCCAAGTCACCATATCTGAGATTGCAGAAATAAAAGAAGCTGTTGCTGAAGAAAATCGCCGTTGCTGAAGCCACGCGCGAGAAGGAGGACGGAGAAGAGCGGGGAGGCGCGAAGGGCGAAGGATGGATAGGGAGATGGCGGAGATTCGTTGCCGGCGGCGTGGAGCTTGGGGATCCGGGTGATGAAGACCGGCGGTCTCTGTCTTTTCTTTTTCTTTCTTCATCCAAGGGGGAAGAAAATGGTCTCCTGGCTAGCTGGACTAAACTGGGCCGACGGCCCATCGTTTCTGCTAGTCCATTCTTTCTGGCTTCCCGCTTTCTAGGTCCCATTTCATATCTTCTTCCAATCCATCTTTTTTCATGCCGATTGTACAGTTGCGGCGCGATGGTTCCGCCCGGAAGAAAAGGGGGCGAAAAATCATGAAAAACTGTGGAGGATGGAGCATGACATGTGGGCCAAGTGTCAAGTCAACAACATGAACATCCAAGCAAGATTTAGAATTGGTCTCAGTATCAATTTCGAGGTCTGAATATGAACATCCAAATGAAGCATTACCATTTGGGTAGCGATATTTTTTAAATGGCGATAAATTTTATTCAATCGGCGGAATTGGATCCATGAAAGATCAGTGACATATAAATTACTATCTAGGAATTCATCTCAAGGACGACTATTCTTATCAATAGATGCACTAAGTTTCTTGGGAGAGCAACAACATTGGGAAGAAACTCCGTGTATCTGTTCGCAATAGGAAATAGACCTTTGCAGCTACGCTTGCACAAGTCCAGATCGCATCTCACGAAAGGCATGAAGCACCACCTCCTTCTGCATGTTCACAAAAACAATATTATTTAGAAGAATACCCAGACAACATGGCAAGCTATGCTTCAGCATCGACCAGATGCAGTAAGATCCCTACAACTCAATATTGTGAAATACACAGAAAATTAGCGTTGCATAGCAAACCACAGTGACTTATAGTTAGGTCAGAGATGCATGTACCTGGGCCAAACGCTTCACAAGAAGAAATGATAGTAGCCATGAGCACAAGAGCCAACAAGCACTGGGCACTTGTGTTCTTCTTGAATATTTCCATGAGGTCCTTTTTCCTTCTCAATGTTATGTTGTTCTTCTGAATTTCTGTGGGTTGCAACGATCTCTTTTGGCAGTACTTATATAGAAGCAAATTGATGTTTTGGAGCACTATAAATTGGATTCATTTACCATTCGAATTAATGCAATATTTGAGAAGCAAATAAATATAGTATTATTGGTAGGAGGTATTTACAATCAATAATTTTAGAAGGAAGAAATATTTATTTGCAGGCCATTATTGCCACCGGACCATGGCGTGAAATGACGTCATGCAGCAACATGCCAAGAATCTATTTTTGAAAGGCTGATATACAAAATAGAGAAGCATCACTTATGATCTGCCTATAAGACATCAATGCAAAACAAATAACGTAGAAGCAAATAAGAGCAAATTGGGTTACATCAAAGTTTGGTATATATACCTTCCTAATAACATTTCTACAAGACCCAAAAGACAAAGAAATGCATGACACTGACATTTTTATCAATGATGAAGGGATATAAGCTATTAATGCCTTCATGTGTGCTCTTCTGCAAGCATCAGAGATAGGTGTGATCGAGCAGGTTATGTATGACTATTTTTTTATGCAAAGTTGGGGAGTCGATAATCATTAAATGCCGTTGGGATAGTCTGCTATAGCATAAAATCCCACTTCAGAGGAGCATCAGTACAAAAAGGAATAGGAGCAGGAGCATGAATGGACACAGGAGCAGGAGCAACAGGACCAGTGCTCAATATGTGTATTTCCTTGCAACACTAAAAAGTGCTATAACCGGACATGGCAAATAAACAAAATTGATGTTCCAAAAATGCTAGTTTTGAAAACATTTTGGAGTGTTGCTTTTGTTTCTTTTTTGCCACGCCTTCCATGAATGTCATTTTCTACCGAACTTTTGCAAGCATACATAACACTTGCCAATGTCTACCACAAAAAAATTCAGAATTTTTTGAATATTTTTACTATTTTACTATTCGTCAGGAAGCATTTGAGCTCAGGAGCATAATAGGATTTTCGGTTGTAACCGACGTATTCAGAACGCATAGACAGCCATAAGTCCTGCATACTCTAGCCGCCGCGTCGCAGTTGAGAGCATAGATTATCTGTCTAGCCATTAGTGTGTATTATCCTTGTTATTAAAAAGAAAGAGACGATAGATAGCAGCCGCCATTAGCGTGATCAGAAGGAGGAAGATTATGTGTCTGGCCATTCATGTGTATTATCCTTGTTATTAAAAACAAAGAGAGGGTAGGTAGCAGCCGCCATTAGCGTGATCTGAAAGAGGAAGATTGTCTTTCCGGCCTGAAGCTACAATCAAATATTCAGAGCTCATAAAACAGAGCAAAAGCAAAGTAAGGGACTTGCAAATGTTCAGACCTGGGAAAACGGAGCAAAGCATAGGATGCTAACTCAAGGTAAAGCAGAGATGATAGAACGCAGCCGCCATTAGTGTGAGGAGGATCTCCGTCCATTATTGGTCGAATCGACCTAACGCCTCATGCTACAGCCAAATATTCAGAGTTGAGAAAACAAAGGAGTAGAGGAGGCTAACTAGAGGTAAAGCAGGGTTGAGAAAACAGAGCAAAAGCAGAGGTTGCGACAGAATGAATTGACGGCATCCATCATCAAGGGGTCTCCGGCAGCTAAGCTTCACAACTCAACTACATATATACACCATCACTGTTCACCTAACCGCGCTTTAGAAACAGAGCACCGAAGGTAGGTTCTCTAGCACTACACAACATACGCTCAGCTCTCCCTTACCAACCCCTTCTGTTAACACTAACCTCAGCTAAGATACTGTACTCCACAAGCAAGCCACATAGAAATAAACCTTGAGTTTCAAAGTTTCCTTGGCAACATCCAAGGTTTATTTGTTTTAAGGAATAACCAAGTAGGATATTGTCCACAACACCGATAGCATTCAGTGGCGACAAACAACAGAGAGAGAGAGAGATGCCGCTGTGGCAGCGAGCGGAGGTTGCCCGTAGCCCCGGCGCCATCCCATCGCACAGCTGGAGTGAAGTTGTCATGGCTTGATCTGTAAGTTTGGTCTGTACTACCTAGCTAGCAAGGGTTCCTGATGCTATGGATTTGGCACTGTACATCGAGTAGTATCACACAGTCTAGTGTGTATTCTCCATGTTAAAGAGAAAGAGAGGATAGATAGGAGCCATTAACGTGTGGAGACACCATTTTCTTCGATCCTCTGGTCGAGAGTAATATTGTCTGTCAGGCCCCAAGTCGATCTGACGCATGAAACGGACCTGAAGCTAGAGGGAAATATTCAAAGTTGAGAAAACAGAGCAAAAGCAGAGGAAGCGACAGGCAAGTATTCAGGGTTCAGAAAGCAGAGGAAGCACAATTGCAGTCAGTTTTATATGCATCAGTTCTGAGTGTCCATCTTTGTCCACTGCCTTCTGCATTCCAAGGTTAGTTGATCATCATCAGTGGATCTCCGGCAGGTAAGGTTCACATCTCAGCTACATATATAGACCATCAATGAAAAGAAACATGATAACACACAATCCGTTCAACCCCCGCGTTGCTCAATCAAAAGAATAGAAACAGGAGAGTCTGAACAATCTTCATCCCAAGGAAGTGCAGAAGAACGAACAATCTTCTGCCTCTAGCATGCAGACCAAACAATCTTTTGAGCAAGGCACGGTAGCCAAATACGAAACATCTTTTTAAAAACTGACACGCTGCCTGCCTAAAGAAAGGGTCTGAAGCAAATCTGAACAATCTTCCAATGAATGCTTTTTTTTTTGCAGAAAATTGAGACTAAAATCTTGGTTGATGCACAGCCGGGCACAAACAACAATTCTATTACAAACCACCAGCTTAAATTTAATTGCAGGAACATTAAGTAAATAAAACTTTAAGCTGATGCACACCATGCCACGAGTGCTTTGGTAACTATATACTGTCATGAGTGCTTTCTTAATGGAACATTAAGTAAATAAAAAATCTAAGCTCAATTTGCGTTTGAATGATGAAACCCGAAATGATAGTGACACGAGTGCTTTTCCAGCCGCCGCCTCCTCTTCCAAGAAAAGCTAGGGTTCGTGCCTCTCGCCGGCTACGCTGCAGGTCCGCCTCGTCTCCGGTGACCCTAGGGCCATGGGAGCGCGGTGGATCCTGGCAAGGGCCGGCGGGAGGGCTCCGTTGTTAGTCGTTCCTTCAAGATTTGTTAGGTTTGTGTCCTACTCAGGAAGACGAGACGGCGGCGGCTCCCTAAAGATGGAATAAAGGTCTCCCCGCCTAGTCCCCGTTTCAGTGGTGCGTCTAGCATTGTTGGTGGGCGTGTGGAGGTGTGTCTCCGGCAGATCTATCCTCGGTGGATTTGCTCGGATCCGGTTGTGGTTCGTCTATGTTCGTGTGTCTTCAGGTTGGATCCTTTTGATCTACACTATTCTTCATCAGCGACGGTTGATGTTTTGGTGCGCTGCTCCTATGGGGCCTTAGCACGACGACTTCCCGACTGTCTACTACAACAAGTTGTGCCCAACTCCGGCGAGGGAGGGATGATGACGATGGCACGCCTTCGGCTCGCTTCAGTGATTGTAGTCGTCGCTAGATGGTCTACGGATCTGGATGGAATTTTTATTATTTCTAGTGTTCGTTGTACTGCCATGATAGAAGATGAATAGATTGAAAGTTTTCTCGAAAAAAAAAGTGCTTTGGTGACTATATGATACTCCCAAGTTTCTGTGGATTCCCTGAGAATAGAAGAGCCATTTCAGAGCATTTCCGTGGCCGTCGGATCCGCGGCGCGATTCGTGCGACCAAACCTACGGCTGACACGCGGGTGTCTCTCTGGCAGAGGATTCAAGAGAGAAAGAGAACGGTTTCGCTCACGGCAGTGGTGGTGGTGGCGGAGGTTGCCCTGCGCTGGCACCATCCTGTCCCAGAGCTCGAGTGGAGTCGTCGCTGATTGATCTGTGAGTGTTGGAGTTGTCGCTGATTGGAGCTCTAAGAGTTGCTGAAACTGTTCATTCAGTGCCGTGTCTAAGTATCATATGGTCTAGTCTACATCCTCCTGACCTTGTTAAAAAGAAAGAGAGGATAGATAGCATCTCCGTCCATAATTCCGTCCTGTGGTGGTCGGAAGGAGGAAGATTGTCAGGCCCTGAATGGAGTCGACCTCAGGACTGCAACGGACCTGGAGCTACAGCCAAATATTCAGAGTTCAGAAAACGGAGCAAAAGCAGAGGAAGCGACATGCAAATATTTAGAGTTGAGAAAACAGAGCAAAGCAGAGGCTAACTACAGGTAAAGCAGAGTTCTGAAAACAGAGCAACGAAATGCAAGTATGCAGAGTTTCGAAAGCAGGGGAAACAGAGGTTGCAGTCTGTATCCGTTCGTATTGCCTATCTTTGTCCACTGCCTTCTGCCTTCACCCTCGCTGATAATTGCACGGTGAGAGAGAGAGAGATAGGGAGAGAGAGAGAGAGAGAGAGTGCCAAGTGCTCCAGTAATCCTGCTGCTGTGCTCCAGTAAATCCTGGTATGAGAACTAGAAAGTGCCAAATGCTTTCACCACTCATCGGTTTTCTTCAGAAATAGTATCCACTATCTATTGTGAGATGGAGAAAGTATACCAGTGAACAACAATACATACATGGATGTGGTGCAAAATGTTACTATATCTCAGAACATAGAAACTTGAGCTATCTGCAATTAATGTGACTTTTGTTTCTGAAAATCAAAATATAATACGGGCTTGTTGAAGTAGTCGGTGATGCTGAGGTCGCCAAGCTTCGTCTCACCCAACTCGGTGCGTATAGAGTGAGCACGCGCCTGAGACTGAGAGGCAAAGCTGGTGTGAAGCGCCGCCCACGCCTCCCGGGACGTAGCGGCGAAGATGACCAGCGACGAGACGCTCGGGGTGAGCGAGGACTGGATGGCGGAGAGGATGGCCTGATCCTGAGCCACCCAGGTGTGGTATGCCGGGTGGTGGGGGGTGGACACGGTATGGACCCGTCAACATATCCCTCCAAGTAGCGGCTCCGCAGAAGAGGCAACACCTGGGCACGCCAGGACAAGTAATTATCCGGCGCAAGTTTCACCGGTAGCAGATGTGAAAAATAGAACGGCGACGGCGCGGCGACCGGGTCGGCATGAGCAGCAGGCACCGAATACAGTGCGGGGAACCCGGGAGGACCAGCGGCAGAGGCGCCGTAATTTGACACAGCATGAGCCCCATAGGGCGAGACGACCGCGGCCCCAGGAGGCTGCTGCTGTGGCGCCGCCGCAGCCCCATAGGATGGCTGCAGCGAGGCAGCCGCACCCCCTGCATAGGAGGCCGCGGCACCATGCGGTGCAGGGTAGGCCGCGTAGGGTTGCAAGGGAGGCGACGGCGACGGCCCGTAGGGGTGGCTCGGTGGCGCCGCCTGGGGTTGAGGCGGAGGCGGCGCACCAAACGTCGGCCATGAAGACGGCGGCAGCGGCGGGGCACCCGGGGCCATCGGGGGAGCGCCATACGGGTGATGGCCGTAGGGCGAGGGCGCGCCAATGCCGTAGGACAGCGGCGCGGCGACGCCGTAGAACGGTGGTGGTGCAGCGGCATAGGACGGCGGCGCGGAAGCGTCGGCCGCGATCGGGGCTAGGTCACCCGAGGGCTCGCCATGCGGGCGAGATCCGATCGGGGACCCAGGCGGCGGCTGGGCCCCATAGGCCGCCGCGAGAGGCCTGGAGGCGAGGAACGGCGACGTAGGGGCGAGAACCGGCGCGACGGCGGCCGCGGCGACGGAGGTCGGCGCGACGGCGGCGGCGGCGGGAGCAGCGGAAGACATCGTAACCTAGTCTGATACCATGTAGAACAAAGTATTTTGGGAACTGCACGACACCCCTAACCCGAGGTGTGGCTATCTCATTATATAGAGGTACCAAAGGGGTGCAATATAATGTTACAATACAGATATACAGAGGCTACGTATATACAGTCTAACATGATTTGCTTTCTTCGAAATTTAAGAAAAACATGGCATATTTGGATATGTAAGGGAGACTGAAGCTCAAAAGTAATTGACGGTATAGACACAAGACGAGTGACAAAGATCACCAGAGTACCATGAGAAGCATAAAAACTTAAAATCCACTCCAAATTTACAACAAAATAGCAGCTAAAAGCCGGATTCTCTTCATGCACTTTCTCTTGAACTCATTCTTTCATGTCTTCGCTTTTTGTACCACAAGTACGGCAGATGTTTGTGCACCCACTGCGTGAGGGAATGACGACAGACCTGGGGCTGGGGGAGCTGGTGCACCTTGTTCGTTGATGTTAAAGTGCACCAGAAGCCTTGTGATCAGCACACCCGCTAATATTGCGGTCAGAAGACCGCAACGGTTTGTACGACAACATGTTCAATCTCTTACGTAAGTGAGGTTGTTTACTCATATTTTGAGATGTGATCTGGAACCGGAGTATTTCCCTCGGTTTTTTGGTGGATTGACAGTCGGCAAAGGCTGAACTTGTTTCTCCTTAAGAAGCTGATGAAAGGGTAGTACAAGGTGCAAAGGGAAGACATGTTGAGCGGGAAAATAACAAGTTCAATAAACAACATAAAAGGTAATTTGTTCTTCATTCTTCATACACCAAAAATCTATATAAAATATGCTCTGGGGAAAAATCACAACAGGTTCGGTTCAAAGAAACAACAAGAAGTTCAGTCTGAATATGCTGTGGCTCCTTTCTCTGTTGAAGATGAAGATTGTTCGGATTACAAAGGAAGCAAGTAATTCACTTGCTTATGAAACCATTTGCTATGAAAGTACGAGTATCTGTCTCACACTGTGGTCTTTAAAATATACTGTAGTACTCCTTACTACTTTGGTGTTTCTCATAAGGAAAAAATGCAGTAAAGCAACTACAGGACAGTCATCTTTTTTTTTCGAAAAGGGGGGACTCCCCGGCCTCTGTATCAGAACGATGCACACGGCCACAATACAGGAGAGGTGGCTGAAATAGAACCCGTAATTATAGCAGAATCAGCCATGTGGTGCTGGACCGCGGGCGTCTCTCTGTGGAGCAGATGAGTCGAGAGACAGAGAGTAAAACCGGAGAGGTGGCGAGCGAACGATTTTGCAGGCAGCGTCAGCGGCGCCAGCGCCGGACTCATCCTATTTCAGAGCTTGAGTTGAGACCCTCTTCTGTCGCCGCTTGATATGTAAGTATTGGATCTGCAGCTAGAAGCCAGGGTTCCTGATGCTTTCCAGATTCCAGATTCAGGTGGGGGTGGTCCTAGTTTTCGACCGCAATAGGGTGTCTCTACGGTGATGGACCGGCATCTCCCTCCATCCTGTGCTTGCTCAGGAGGAAGATGGAGACGCCGGGGGTCTGCATCTTTTTTTTCTGGTTCAGGCAAAAGGTTGCCAATTTCTATGTGCAATTGTGCACACAGTCACTTTTATACAGGATTCACTTAGGATAATTCAGATCAGACATAGGGTAAAACATTGATCGGTGTGCAGTAGGCTTTTGTAGTTTCAGCTATTCAGAAACCAAATAAGAAAGAAAAAAACTCAACAAATTGTAGAAACATGGCATATTTTCATCAACATACAGAATTAAGAGACCTATCCTGTAACTGAATGAAGGATCATCGTAAAAGGTGTGTGAAATTCAGGCACGTCAAAGTCGACCAGAAAACAAATGTACATTACATGGTGCGCTCTGTTAAGGCACACATAGCCAACAAAATGACGTGCATGACAAAGATGGGCTATTGGAACTGCAATTTTGCATGCCTCTAGCACTTTCCTCTGCTTTTCCTCTGTTTTCTCAAGTCTGAATACTTGTCTGTGGCTTCCTCTACTTTCACAGGGCCAACTCCTGGCATACAAACCAGCTACCCACGGGTGTAATTAAACTTTTCGAAACTAATCTCCACCAAGCTTGATCGCACTTGTATCTAACCGGACACTTATAACTAATACTACTTGCCTAATCCAACACAACTCAGTTTGGGTTACTCCACCAGACAAGGGCATTTGAACAGTACCAAAAGACCTTGCCATATCTCTGCTTATTTTCTCCTCTATACTTCTAATATACCTGACTTAGTCCGAGGAGAGGTGGATATCGGCCCCCGCTCCCGCGCTCCCCGCCGCCGGCGGCGCGCATGGGGAGGCGCTGGGGCCTCCCGATGGCGGCGGTGTTGCTTGGCGACAGTGGATCCAGCGGCGGCGTGGCCCCTTGGGTGGCACGGTGCCGGGTGGCGAGGTGGCGTCGGCGCGGCTACTTGGCGGCGGGGCACACGTATTCAGAAAATAGGGTGCAAAAAGACTAAGTGGGACACACGAAAACTGCTTCGTCTTGCCCGCCAGCGCGAGCGCGCGGGCCCTAGATGGAGCCGCCGCGGCAGGGTGCAGGGGCGAGGGCGCCGGTGGCGGGATCGTGCGCGTGCACGCCTGTGCCGACCCCTGGCTTGGGGTGGCTCGCTGCTTCCGGCCGTGTTCATGGCGGCCGGTGCGCTGGCCGATCTAGTGGCAGTGTGCCGGGCGGATTCAACGCCCGGAGTTCGGCGGGCGGTGCGGGATGGGCAGTGGCCTGGTGTGGCTGCTGCTCCGGCCGTGAATGGATCCACGATAGCTTGGCAGGTCAGATGCGGCGGCGGCTGACATGTTTCGGCATCGGTCCGTCGGCAGGCGGCGTGCGTTAGCCTTCGATTCCTCTCCCCGTCGTCTGCGTGCCACTTTCGTCGGAGGGCTGGTCTTTTTTCAACTGTGATCCATCGCTTGTCTCCGGCAGCAGGACCGGGCTCGTCTCGCGCCCGATAGCAGGACCGCGCTCGTCTCGCGCCCGGCGGCATGACCAGACTCGTCTCACGCCCAGCGGCAGGACTGCGCTCGTCTCACGCCCGGCGGCACGACCAGACTCGTCTCGCGCCCAGCGGCAGGACTGAGCTCATCTCACGCCCGGCGACAGGACGGGCCGATGGAGGCTAGTTTTGGCCGGCCTATTAGGTCTCGGCGTCGGGGGCAGCTCAGGGGTGCTAAAGGCGGGGCCTTTCCACCCGTCTCTTTGGGTCGGGTGGCGCTGGGTGGCCGGTGAGGTGGCGTCGAGGTCTTGGATGCTGGGGCGGCGGCCCTGGTGGTGGTGTCGCGGTGCTCATGGGCAAAGCCCGTGCCTTGGTGCTGCCCGGTGACCATGGTCGTGTGGGCGGCATGGTCGCCGGGGTGTGGCGTTCGGTGGCGGTGAGTATTGGCCGGGGTGAAAACCTGTTCTACCTTCGGACGGAACGGCGGCGGCGAAGTCTGTTCCCTTCTTGAAGGTGTCGTCGCGGCCTTCATTGCCCGTCGTGTTGCTCTAGGGGAAACTCTGACTCTCGGATCGGGCGGTGGCGGCGCTCCGGTGTCGTATCCTTCCTGAAGGCACCGCCTTGGAGCCCACGGTTCGTCATATGCGGCTTCATCTCTTCGCGGTCGAGGACCCGGCTGCTCTTGTAGTGCTTGGAGTGGTGTTGCTGGGCTCAGCGCCTATATATCTTGCCTTGAGTATGTGTGTTGTGGTGGCGTGCATTTCAACTGGGTTGTTGTTGGTTGATGCTTTATATATAAAACGGGACGAAAGCCTTTTCGGTAAAAGACTATTAGTGGTAACAGTTTCAGTAGCACTACAAAACCACATTTGGGTATACTTCGAAACCCATCCTATTCACCCCCAATAGTCTCAGAATAAAAAATTCCCATCTCTGATTCTCCACTCCAAGGCACACTGCCAGACTTCTCTAGTCTAGCTATTAAAAACATATCCATCGGCTTCCTTCTTTCACCTGATCGAATAGATTTATTAACTCAAGAATGTTACTACTTCCTAACTTCACCCCAGCTCTACTGGCTACATCACTAAGATAGCACTGGAAGAATCTAACACAGCTGGCTATTTTGTCTGTCTTTTGAGACAAGGGCCTGGATTGCAAACCCAATGCGCCAGCCTGCAATTATCACCGAGCCGTGAAGCACCTAGGGACAATCACAACTGATACATGTAGATGCGGGCTGCAATTGTGCTTGCTCGTGGCTAGCTTTCTCCTGCTTTTGCTCTGTTTTCTCAACTCTGAATACTTGCCTGTAGCTTCAGATTTCAGGTTTCTCTGCGACGTGATCTAGTGAGCGTGAGCTACATATCTCTACATCGTCAGGTTTATCAGTGTTTTATATCTCTACATATCTCTATATCATCTACATATCTCTACATCGCGCATCCCGTCGACGGCGGGATTCGGTCTCCTGTGGACTCTGGTCATATTGATAGTTATTACTGTACTTGGTCAGTGTGTGTAGCAGCCCTGTCTGTATCTGTATGTATGTACCTTGTTCAATCTGCTCACACCTACTGCAGCGGGGGCTACTGCTGCTCATGCACGGTGCGACAACGCAGGCATACCCAGTAGCGAACAGCAGAACAATAACAGTGACATAACATGCAGATGCATATCAGCAGTTGGGTTATCGTCTGAAGCCAGAAGCATGCAGAATATATGAACAAAGCACTCATGACAATTGCAAATTGGAGTACCTTATAATTAATTAAGAAAGCATTCATGACAGTAATACTATTTCTTGATCCATCAACCCAATTTTGCTTTACAAAGTATAGATAGATAAATGTGCTAGTAGTGACTTGAAACATATTGTAATGTGGGCTGTGTGATCATATATAGGTATGTAGAAGATGTAATTTAGCCAAATGGCTAAAAAAGTCATCCAGAATGTTAGACATGTCACGTATGTGCATTGGAGATATTGTTAGGAGGTTAGGTTAGAGATCTCATTTATCTTCTTATCTCCTTATCTCTCTAAACCTCCATGTAATCTCCTCTGATCGGTTAAGTCTCGAGCTACCGCACGTTGTATCGACCACGCTATCAATATATATCACGCGGGTCTCCTGTATGGAGATTGAGACGCTTCTATCATTCTCCACATGGTATACAGAGCAGGCTCTTCCGATTGCATCTAGCTCGTGCCTCCCACCTCTCGACACCCATCCATCTTCTTCGTCCCCAACCCACGCATCTCCTCTCGCCGCCACCCATCCCCTCCACCATGTCTTCCTCAAGCACTGCCGTCTCCTCCACCCTCAATTACAACACCTCTGAACCACTTACCCGGAGGAACTACGTTGTCTGGAAAGCTCAAGCCCGATCCCAGATACTGGGCGCTGGCCTCTATGGCTACATCGACGGCACCACCGTCGAGCCTCCCAAAACCCTTACCACCAAAGACAAAGACGGCAAAGATCAGGTCACTCCCAACCCTGCCCATACCCCCTGGCTCATCCAGGATCAACAGATCGTTGCGTATCTTCTGCGCAACCTGTCCAAGGAAGTTCTCATCCAGGTCGCCTCGCTTGAGTCCTCCCACGCCATCTGGACTGCCTTGGCCACCATGTTCTCCGCCGTTTCTCTGTCTCATGCCAACAATCTTCGCGCCGCACTCACCAACGCTCAGAAGGACTCCATGTCCGCCTCTGCCTACTTTGGCCAAATGCGCTCTCTTTCCGACGAGCTCACCGCGGCGGGCAAACCCCTTGGAGAAGGGGAACTCATCTCTTTCATCATCGCAGGGCTTGACATGGACTATCAACCCATCATCTCCGCTCTCGACGTCCGCACCGAGCCCATCACGGTTGATGACCTCTTCTCCCTCGTGGCAAACTTCGACCAGCGCATGGAGATGTTCCTTGGTGCTGGCAATGGCGGCTTCAAGTCCTCTGCCAACATCGCCTCGCGGGGCCGTTCTGGTGGTGGAAACGACGGCTACCGCAAAGGCGGGGGTGGTGGCTCTCGCGGCGGCAGCGGCGGCTACAACGCTGCTGCTGGTGGCTCCGGCGGTGGCGCTCCTGGAGGCTACCACATGGCAGGTGGAAACGGCGGCTACCCTAACCCTAATCCTGGTGGCGGCTATGGCTACCACCAGAACGGCGGGGGTCATCAGGGGGGGCTCTAGTGGTGGCGGTGGCCACTTTCCTCAGAACCAGAACCCTTCTGGTGGTGGCGGCTACAACCGGCGAAACAACAACAACAATCGGCGCCCCTTTCAAGGGTATGAAGGGTATGAAAACAAATGTCAAATATGCAAAAAAAAAAACCATATTGCAAAAGACTGTGATTGGCATTACGCCGATGACAAAAATTCCCAGAAAAAGAAAGTTGCAGCTGCAGCCGACGTGTCTTATGGCGTTGACACCAACTGGAACATGGACACGGGTGCCACCAATCACATCACAGGCGAGTTGGACAGGCTGACTATGCATGAGAAATATCGTGGTCATGATCAAGTCTACACTGCAGCAAACGGTGCAGGTATGGAAATAAGTCATGTTGGTCAATCCTTTATCAAAACCCCACACAAAGACCTTGAAGTCAATGACATCTTGTATGTACCTAATGCTTCCAAAACTCTGCTATCTGTTCATCGTATTGCTCTTGACAATAATGTGTTTCTAGAGTTTCACCCATTCTTATTTTTGATCAAGGATCAGGTCAGGAAGAAAGTTCTCCATAAGGGTGTCTGTGTTGAAGGCCTCTATGCTTTGCTTCCCAAGTATTGCCAGAACAATAAACAAGTGTATGGTTCCATCAAGCTTTCTGCTGAAAGGTGGCACAATCGCTTAGGTCATCCTTCTTTTTCTACTATTCATCAGATCCTTAGTAGAAATAAACTCCCAGTTGTTGGTGAGAGAAACTTAGAAACCATTTGTGATTCATGTCAACGAGCAAAAAGTCATCAATTGCCATATCATGTGTCTACTAGTGTTTCCACTAAGCCTTTACAGCTTATTTTTTCTGATGTGTGGGGTCCTGCCCCCACCTCTGTTGGTAGACACTCTTACTATGTAAGCTTCATTGATGATTACAACAAGTATACATGGATATATCTCCTTAAGAAACGTGCTGATGTGTTCCAAGTTTTTCACAATTTTCAAGCTCTCGTTGAACGCAAACTTGATAGTAAAATTATCTCTGTCCAGTCGGACTGGGGGGCGGGGGTGAGTATGAGAAACTGAATTCTTCTTTTCAAAAGATAGGTATCTCACATCACGTATCTTGTCCCCATGCGCACCAACAGAATGGCTCTGCTGAACGCAAGCATAGGCACATCGTTGAAGTAGGCCTTGCTATCTTAGCTTCTACTTTAATGCCACTAAAATTTTGGGACGAAGCCTTTCTCACTGTCGTGCATCTCATCAACATGTGGCCTAGTCGCACTATTTTTAATGAAACTCCCACTGAACGTCTCTTTCATGTCACACCAGATTACACCACACTTCACTTTGGGTGTGCCTGTTGGCCAAATCTTCGTCCCTACAACACTCGTAAGCTTAGTTTCCGGTCTAAGCAATGTGTCTTTCTTGGGTATAGCGCTCAGCATAAGGGGGTCAAGTGCTTAGATGTTTCCACCGGACGTGTGTATATCTCACGTGACGTTGTGTTTGATGAAACTCAATTCCCTTTTGCAAAACTCCATCCAAACGCCGGCGCCCTTCTCCGAAAGGAAATCCTTCTCCTTCCTCCTCGGTTATCCGGCGTTCCGTGTGAGGGTGATGATATTTGTACTGATCCAACATTGACTAATCCATCACCTATTGCACCCTTGAGTTTTGTATTTCAGCAGCAAATGGCGCAGAAAACACTGTTTCAGGAGCAACAGAAGAGGCAACAGGAGATCCCAGGGAATCTCCATCGGGATCGGTGCCCCTGACTGCGTCAGCCCCGACCGAATCCTCCTCGGGATCGCTGCTGGGCCCAGGCAGACTGCCGAGCCAGTCCCGCCCGGTCGCGTCGCGCCTTCCCACCGACCCGCCCTCCCCACGTGCGGTGCACCAATCGGCTGCAGGGGGTAGCCCGACCAGGCGGTCTGCACCGGATTCCCCGGGCGAGGCGCGCCAATCACCTGCCGAGGACAGCCCGACCAGGCGGTACGCGCCGGTCCCGCAGGTCTACTCTAGGCGGGCCCCTGCGCCTGCATCGGCTGGCCGCAGCACGGTCCCCGCGTTTGATTCACCCGGATCTTCTGCGGCTGCCTCTGATGATCCTTCCACTGCAGCTGCCACAGAAGATCCCGCGCTGTCGAGCGGATCTGTCTCGGGATCGCCAGGACTGCGTCCGTCGCTGTCGCCCGGATCGTCTGCGGCTCCTCAGCCGCGGCCTCGTACGCGTCTACAGGCAGGAACCATTCATCCAATTAATTACAAGACTAAATATGGTTTAGCTACTTCCATTGATTCCACAGGTGAACCTCGGACTGTCACCGATGCTCTTGCTGATCCCCGCTGGAAACACGCTATGGATGAAGAATTTAGTGCTCTGCAGAATAATCATACATGGCATCTTGTTTCTTATCATCCACGTTACAACATCATTGATTGTAAGTGGGTTTATCGCATCAAACGTCGTTCAGATGGCACCATTGATCGCTACAAAGCCAGACTCGTTGCTAAGGGTTTTAAGCAGAGGTATGGACTTGACTATGAGGACACATTTAGTCCAGTTGTTAAAGCTGCCACCATTCGCCTTGTACTGTCTGTTGCTGTGTCCAGAGGTTGGAGCCTTCGTCAGCTTGATGTTCAGAATGCGTTTCTTCATGGCGTTCTGGAAGAGAAAGTTTACATGAAACAACCTCCTGGGTATGAAAATAAACACAAACCGTCTCATGTTTGTAAACTTGACAAGTCCCACTATGGTCTCAAGCAAGCTCCTAGAGTATGGTATTCACGTCTGAGTTCTAAACTGCTAGCTCTTGGGTTTATTTCCTCCAAGTCAGATACATCATTGTTCATTTACAAGAAGTCACATATTATCATTTTTGTGCTTATTTATGTCGATGATATTATTGTTACAAGTTCCTTAGATAAGGCAATCACAGCTTTATTGCAAGATTTGCATTCAGATTTTGCGCTTAAGGATCTGGGAGATCTTCACTTTTTCCTTGGCATTGAGGTGAAGCGGAACAGTGATGGTGGTCTTCACCTCTCTCAGGAAAAGTATGCCACTGATCTTTTGACCAAGGCTGGGATGAGAGATTGTAAACCATCTCCAACTCCCCTTTCTAGTGCAGAAAGATTATCACTTGCCGAGGGTGTACTCTTGGATCAAGTTGATGGCACCAAGTACAGAAGTTTGGTTGGAGCACTTCAGTACTTAACACTTACACAACCTGACATTTCTTTTGCAGTCAATAAAGTATGTCAGTTTCTGCATGCACCTACCTCAGCTCATTGGACTGCTGCTAAGCGGATTCTACGATATGTGAAGAGTACCTTGAGTGTTGGACTTACTTTCAGCAAGTCCTCCTCTACTCTTGTTAGTGCTTTTTCTGATTCTGACTGGGCAGGTTGCTTGGATGACAGACGGTCCATTGGTGGGTTTGCAGTATTCTTTGGACCTAATATCACTAGTAGAAAAGAGGGCTTTGGTCCAGGCCTGGTTAGCCCATTAGTCCCGGTTCAATCCAGAACCGGGACTAATGGGGGCATTAGTCCCGGTTCGTGAGCCCAGGGGGCCGGCCGGGCCACGTGGGCCATTTGTCCCGGTTCGTCTGGACGTTTTAGTCCCGGTTGGTGCCACGAACCGGGACTAAAGGGTGGTATGCCCATTAGCACCGGTTCGTGACACCAACCGGTACTAAAGGTTAGACCTTTAGTCCCGGTTCGAGCCACCAACCGGTACTAATGGGGTTTTAGGCATTAGTACCGGTTCATGGCACGAACCGGTACTAAAAGTCCCATTTTCAAACTCTACCCAGCGGGTGGATCGCCTTTTCAATTTAAAAAAATAAAAGAACATGATGAAAATGTCAAAAAAATAAAAGAAAATAAGTTTCCCATGTGATATGTGGTCTAGTTGTTGGGAAAATTTACAAATATGAATTTCGACTTTATTTGAAAAATCTCTCTAGAATTTAGTAAAATGGGCATAACTTTTGCATACGAACTCGGATTAAAAAGTTTTTTATATGAAAAATCATCTACTCGAAAAGTTACATCCAAATTTAACTGGGGGAACCCCGTTAAACATTTTCAAAATCCTCAAAAACCTAACAGAAAAAAAGTTACGGGGCTTTTAAGATCTAGAGTGGAAAAAATCGAAAAAAAATTCAAACTGTGGTCAAACAATGGTCAAACTAATTATTCTAGAATATTAGTGTTACTAAATAATAATTTCAGTTATTTTGAATTTTGGTCAAATTTGGTCAAACTATAGTCAAACAATGGTCAAACTAATTATTCAAGAAATATTAGTGTTACTAAATAATTATTGTTTTTTAAAACAATAGTTTCAAACTCAAACAGTGAAATGTGTCACTTCATGCTCAAGCAAAATTCCTGAGGGTTAATAGGATTAACATCTTACTATTGTCAGGAAAGCAACAAGTGCAGACTTGGAAACGAGGGAGAATAGAACCCGGAAGTTAAGCGTGTTCAGGCTGGGGGAGTGGGAGGATGGGTGACCCTTCGGGAAGTTAGATGATTTGGAATGATGAGGGGTGATTAGAGATTAGAGAATAAATTGAGCAGTGATGAGGGGTGGTGATTAGAGATTAGAGGTTAAAATAATTCAGAAATTTGAAAATAAAAAAAATTCAAAAAACAATCATAAAATTTCCTTTAGTCCCGGCCGGGACTAAAGGTGGAGCTCCACGTGGCCGCGACCTTTAGTCCCGGTTCCAGTTTGAACCGGGACTAAAGGGGAGAGATTAATCTGATCTTTAGTCCCGGTTCTTGAACCGGGACTAAAGGGCCTTACCAACCGGGACTGATGCCCCCTTTTCTACTAGTGTCTTATCTCTTGGTGTGCCAAGAAGCAAGCAACAGTGTCACGATCTAGTACTGAGGCAGAATACAAAGCACTAGCCAATGCAACAGCTGAGATCATCTGGGTTAAGGCCATGTCGAAAGAACTTGGAATACATGCTCAAACACCATGTCTTTAGTGTGATAATCTTGGTGCCACATATCTTTCTGCTAATCCCGTGTTTCATGCAAGGACAAAGCACATTGAAATCGATTATCATTTTGTGAGAGAAAGAGTTGCAAGCAAGGAGTTGGACATTAGATTTATTCCTTCAAAAGATCAAGTTGCAGATGGGTTCACAAAAGCTTTGGCTACAAGACAGTTTGAAGAGTTTAAACGTAATCTCAACTTGAGAAGTTCAGATTAAGGGGGCGTATTAGACATGTCACATATGTGCATTGGAGATATTGTTAGGAGGTTAGGTTAGAGATCTCATTTATCTTCTTATCTCCTTATCTCTCTAAACCTTCCTGTAATCTCCTCTGATCGGTTAAGCCTCGAGCTACCGCACGTTGTATCGACCACGCTATCAATATATATCACGCGGGTCTGCTGTATGGAGATTGAGACGCTTCTATCATTCTCCACATAGAATAGGTGGTTTATTTGCTTTCTTAGAAATCCAAAAAAATAAAAAGAAAACATGGCATATTTGGATATGTCAATCAGAAGCAAACTTGCTGTTTTCCCTGCTCCAAAAATAACTGGTAAAAACATGTGACGGTTCAGGCGAACTGAGTGACAAAGATCACCAAAAGTACCATACGAAGCATGAAAACTCAAAATGTACGCAAAAATTACAACAAAACAGCAGATAGCAAATCAAAAAGACTTCTGATGTTTCCTCAAGCAATTTCTCCTGGACCCATGCGTGGCTTCTCTTTCTGTACCAACAGTGTTCGGAGGAGCTTCAGACTTCACAATGAGGCCCACTGCATGTGGGAGCAGCTGACCTGGAGGAGCTGATTGATGCACCTCCTAATTGATTTATGAGGCCAAAGTGCACCAGAGGCCTCGTGATCAGCACGCCCGTCAGAAGACCGCAATGATCTCGATCTTACCCGAGTGAGGTTGATTGCTTCAATTCTTTTCAGTTTGGTTGGATCATCTCACCTCCGTGGAGTTGGAACAGCCTTTGGCATGTGGCAAAGACTGAACCTGTTCTTCTTCAAGAAACTGATAGGGTAACTAACTGGCAGAAAATTTTGGTATATAGACGCGTAGCTCCTCGGGCTCACATCTGCGTATGGAAGTAGTACGAGTAAATGCGTCACACTAGCCCGCGAAAATACAATACAAAATGTGTCACACTATACTCTGTAAAACTACCAGTTATTTTTGCGAAGTAATAGGGATAAAAAGTTGTCGATTTATATTGGATATGATCACAGATCGGTTGTGCAGCAGTTTCATTCAATCGGAAACCAAAAGGGAAGCAGAAAGAAAAAGATAACTCTGCAAAATGTAGGAACATATAGCATTATCAAGGAGATACGAATAGATGATCCTGTAACTGAATGGAGGACCATGGTAAAATTCTGTGAAATTTAGGCATGCCATAGTCGACTGGGACTCCGTTACAGCAGAAAGCCCACCAAATTGACATGCATATGAACACAAACAACTCGTCTGCTGGAAGCATAAGCACAGAGACGAGGAACTTGTTGGAAGCACTTCATCGTCTTCAGGAGAGAGACCCCATAGCCGTAGCAGTCTGTCTAGTACACGCAGCACCAGAATGTATATTACAGGTCCATTATAGTCAAACTGGAGCAACTTCTCCAACATCAATCAAATTTCTAACATCTCCAGTAAACTGGAGCAACTTCTCCAACATCAATCAAATTTTGAACAGAGAAGAAGGCAAGATACAGACTGAATTTGATGTTAAAAAATAACTGATAGTAGCATGCTACGGTACAGATAATGTTGGGTCATAGTAACAGACAGTAACATTTCTGGAATCCAAATTGAAACAATAAATCACAGCTAGCTAACAACTGAAAAAACCAAATTGTCGCTTTCTCCAAACTCATACATGTCTTCTCTTTTTGTAGCATCAGTGCTCACAGGACATTTCAGCAGACTTGAGAATGAAGCGCCCAGTGAGACGTTCCAGCAGCCACTGCATGGAAATATGAAGAGAAACACGATGTCAGTCAAACAAACCCACGATTTGACCATACAAGTAATATCAGTACCATTCAGAAGGTGATAACACAACTGAACAAAAGCATATCACGGAGCAAACTGGGTAAAAAGAACATAGAGTACATTGTATGAGGTGCGTACCTGATTGATTATAGAGAACACGAGTTGCCGCCAAAGTTGAATCATCAAGAGTGAAAAGCCATGTGGAAAACACGAGTTGTTGATAATGTGGAAATGGATTGGCTAATAAAACACAAGGAGTGCTGTATTCCCCGTATTTATTCCGCGTGGACTCAGCAACCCATCACGGTGCACAAAATCTGGTCGCCCCCGTATGGCCGTGTGGCAACCAAATTCCACACAGGCGGTTGCTCATCCGGGGTCCATGAATGAAGCTCAACCACCTTTTCATCAGTAGAATTGTTTGGAGACCCAATTACAATCAGCCGGTCACCACATGCTCGGAAACCCATGTCCCAGCCATCTTTGTCCTTAGACTGTACAGGCAATTTTCCAAGAGTGATCCACTTGTTGTCCAACTTATCATACTGCTTCAAATCATTATTCTCACTGTAATCAGCGCCATAAAGCTCATTCTTCACAACTGCAATGAGCGGAGGAGCACCAATGGCTGTACTGTTGAGCCCCTGAGACATATTGTCGATGACCCTCCATGACCGCCGGTTCAGGTCATACTCCTCACCGCATGTCAAGAGCTCGCGGCTACGGGTAACACCACCGATCACATAGAACTTGCCATCCATGAACGCACCAGAGCATTTGTGCCTAGCCCTATTCATGTTGGGAAGGGGTGTCCAAGTATGTGCCTCCAAGTCATACATCTCTGCGGAGCTCAAGTAACTAATGTAAGAAACCTTGCCTCCCGCGACATACGCCTTTTCACCGACACTTGCTGACCCAAACAAGTATCGCGGGGGGTACATCGCATCAGCCAGCCATGTCCATGAATTGGTAAGGATGCTATATCTCAAGGCAACCCCCTCGTTCCCAAAAACCAGCAGCCCAGTTCCTACAGCAAGCGACTCCCAGAGGATGCTTTGAGCCGGTGGCATCTTGGGCACTTGGATCCAGCGCCCAGTGGACGGGTCATAAGCCTCCCACTCGTGGGGATCACTGCAAGAGAGGTAGAGCCAGTGCTCTGCGACCCCATTCTTCCGACGCAGGCGGTAGATCTCCCCGTTGCGAACCACCGAATTGAAGTCGCGGTTCAGGGAGGCGATGGAGCCATAGTCCCACCTGGACATACGATGGAGGCAATAGATGAAGAGTTCCCGGCCTATCACACCAATGGTATTGCTCCACGAGACCACATCCTGTTGCTCTCCACCATCTGCACCTGACAAAATTCAACACTTCATCAATCCTTTTGCACCTGACACTATTAGTAATTTAACACCTGATGACGGAACGTCTCTGTTAGAACTCCTTTTGACTAAAAAGAATACCTGGAGGATGCAAGTCTGAAGAGGACTCTGATGATATCCTGATCACAACAGCCATTAGATAACTTAGTCAGAGCATGAATATCAAATCAGTTTGATTTGAATAATTGAACAGTTACAACAGAAACACCAATCATTTAGATTGGACTAGTACTAGAGTACCTTTTATCACCATCGGAACCGGAATCCACTAATTGCATGCTGATTACAGGATTGCCCGGATGATTAATAACTACGCCGATCCTCGAGACATACTGCAGATCAGCAGTTGCACCTCCAAATTTTGCGGAGACTTCTCTAAGGCCTGTCATATGATTGATGCTGATTAATGCAGTACCATGTTGATATTGTTTCCACTGGTCAGGCTTCGAAAAAAGATTAAGTCGTTGGTCCATTCGGGGGATGGAATTGAAAACGAGCTTGAGCTTCCAGAGATTAGGCATTGCGTCCGCCTCAAATTTTAGCCAAGCTATTCCACTTGCGAACTTCAGCTTGAAGGACTTGAGAGCTGTGAATCCTACAGCCATGCCAAAGATGATCTTCACGCTAGGCGCCGTCTCCACATACAATGACAGAGCAGTGAGGGCAGGCATCCCTCTAAGAATATCAACATCATTTACTAGCAGTTCCCTCACTTCAATCTTCAGAATGCACAGGTGGCCAAGTCGCCTCTTCCCCCATGGGATTTCATCAAATATGATGCGGCTGTGTGGAGAGCATTCAAATCTCTGGAGATTCGCGGGAGGTGTTACGTTAAACCAGTTAATGGTTGCTTTTGAAGCGTCATCATACTTAACCGAGGATCTGTGAGCCACCAGTTTTACAGTTTTCAGGCTGCCATGTCTTCCGATTAAGGTACCCAGAGCTCCCATGCTTCTCTTCACATGGTCATGGTTAGAAGGAGGTGTAGGAATATAAAGATCCTCCAGATGGTTCAGCATGCCAAGGGTCCGAATACCGACGACCCAATCTAGCAGATTTGTCTCGGGAGGAAGACTAAGGTGCAACAAGTGTGGGAGATATATAATATCCCAGGGAACATGAGTGCCTCTTGGTGTATCCATAACATCCAGTGTCTCCAAACATTGCAGCCCTCTCATACGGCCTGGCAATTTTATGCAGACATCACATACAATCTTCAGATATATAAGATGGAACAGTTCCGATATCCCAGTGAGGTTTATAGCCAGGTCTTGGTCTCCATTATGATGGCTAGATAGATGAAGGTTCAGAACACGAACAAGCTTGAACTCTCCAATGCAAGGCATGCACTCTGATAATCCAAAAACTCCAAGTGAACGTACTTGTGACTTTCTGATGTTTTCTGGTATCTTGGCATATTTTGCATCACCAAGTTGGAGCGATAGTCGACGGACCTTATGAAAAAGTGTCAAATTCTTTCGATTGTAATCTAGTATCACAAGGAAATTCTCTTCAGCAGACTTGTGCGCAATAAGATCATGCACCACGGCATGAACTGTGCAGGACACCACCTCATTGTTGAAGTTGATAGACATAGGTTGGATGAATCTTCTATCAACAAGTTCATCGAAATACAATCCTGCAACTTCCTCCATGTTTTTCCCTTCACTTGCAGCAAGAAACCCTTCAGCCACCCATTGCCTGACCAGGTCATGTTTGAAGATTATGGAGCCCTCTGGATACATACTAAGATGGAGCAGGCATGTCTTTAGGTAATAAGGAAGGCTGTTGTAGCTGAGGTCCAGTACTTGTGTCGTTCTTTCTGAAGTTAAATTTGATGACAAAAGAGAGATAAACGAATCATGTATGTGTGTGAATAATTCCATTGAAACGGAAGGCTGGTTTGCTAACAGACTAGCTATGCTGATAGTTGCTAGCGGCAAACCACCACATATTTCTACAATTTGGCTTGAAACTTGTTTGAATTCTTCAGGACAGTCACTTTCAGAGCCAAAAGTCCTGCCAAAGAATAGCTTCCTTGAGTGATCATCATCCAAAGGTTTCATCTCATAAACTTGTTCTGGGTCATCGCAGCAACATGCTAATGCAACATCTTCAATCTGTGTAGTTGTTATAATTCTGCTTCCTTGACTACACTTCGGGAAAAGCTGATTAATAACATCCCATGCTGCTGTATCCCATAAATCATCAACAACGATTAGGTACCTGCATGTCAAGAATTCACACATGTCACATTTATGCGTCAGGCTAACAGTAACAACAGTTAGATACGCTAGGAAAGAATGAAATTTTGGTCCATACATGTCCAGGACTTATGGTATTAACCTGAAGTTAAATGTTCCTACCAGCATCAAGTTAGTGCTGACTTGAAGAGTAAAACTAATGTCCATTGATTGGACAGGCATGTACTATAACGCTTACTATCAAGCTTTTTCAGCTCACTGTAAAGCTTGTCTGAGAAACATCTTTTCAGAAATTGACTATATATCATCATGCCTTTTTTTTGTGAAAAACAAAACAACACCTGTAGGGATTTGATCTACATGCTATTCTGGACCATGTGGAAAATAAGCAGTACATACTATGCTGTACAACTAGTACATACTATTTGCATGTGGAAAATAAGTACCTCTTGGCATGTAGATAATTCCTGATATTTTCAGTATCAATGCGAAGTTCATCAGAAGCGTCTTCGCTTGCTTGGGGATGCTTTTGCTGGATTTGTGAGAGCATGTCGCGGAAAAGTCTTTTCATATCAGGCTTTTTGGACACCCGGATGAAAGCCCGACAATGGAATTGCCTCCCCAATTTATTATACAACACTTTGGCAAGCATTGTTTTACCAAGACATCCAGATCCGTGAATAGACACCACCCCGAGCTGCCGATTCTCATCATTAGCCAGCTGGGAGTTGATAAACTTCCTCATCCGACCATCAATTACTAGGCCGGAACAAGTTTTCTCACAAGGCGGTGGCGGCATTGGCATCATAGGCCCAATGGCCGAAAATCTACTTGCCACCGAGATGCTACAACAGTGGACCTGGTATCTGTCGTACCGTTGAACCACCTCCTGGGCATAAATCCTAAATTCTGATACCTTTTCAACGATCTGCTGGTACCACTTGAGCCTCCTGGGAGCACAAATTACATCAACACGAATGGTTTTGGAGATAACATGTCCTGACACATCAGGAGCTGCATATTCAATCTGTTTCTGCCACTTGAGCCTCTTGGGAATCTTAACATGAGTCATGTTATGGTCAAATTTGTAGCCAAGAGACTGATCAGGGGGCAGAAAGTTGTCAATACAATCTAGGATGTCATAAGATAACTCATGTGCCTCTTTCATCCAGCATTTGGCCGCCAGGGGAGGGTCCTCCACCTCTATCAGATCTTCAAGGTATGTGGTTATTTCTTCAAGATCATCTTTGAGGAGCTGACACCTATCATTGACCCCTTGGTTAGCTTGCATCCATGAGGACCTAGCATCATGTCAAGCTTCTTAAGAAGGGGTCTCATGGCACCCAGAGAAACACTGAAACTCGCATCCATCTCTCTGCCTCCACCTCCCACTGAAACATCTGAAAAGAAACATAGACAAGAAAGAACGATTTAGTTTACACAAGCAGATGTTGCATGTAATATAAACTAACAGAAGAAATCAGCTGCACCTACTTTATTTAGATATAAGTAATACTGCCTATAGCGCAACAAGATCGAGTTATGTCAGCATCAAGAAAAGGAAACGGCTCTCTAAGCAAGTTCAGTCTCTTTCATTTCTTTTTGTAGTAGAGGGATAGGAATTAGGAAGGAGAGAAGCGAAGTGTCACCTTGGGTTGGATAAAAAAGGACAACCCTCTCCTCCTCCTCCTCCTGCTCGTCGGAAATAACGCCATGATCCACCATCTTGTTGCGGGTGTTCCTGCACTTCCTGCAGGGAACGGAGCCGACTCTCTTACAAGCTTGGCAGACGAAGGCGGGGCTCGGCCTTGGGGCGCCGTCGAGGAGAGGCCTCAGCCCGCCGGCCTGGTGCAGCTGCCTAACATCTTTGGGGCCGCCAATGAGCCGGCCGCCGACGAGGAGCTGCGGGAGGGAGAAGGCGCAGCCCCGAGCCGCAAGCAACGACTTGAGCTCGCGGCGGTGCGCTTTGCTCGTGGACACGTCGCGCTCGTGCACGGTCAGGCGGTAGCCCCGCAGCAGGGCGCGCAAGGCGTAGAGGTTGGCGGTGGTGCGCCCTCGGCGGCGCGACGCCGAAGCTGACGCCGTGTAGAGAACCACCTCCGGTTGCAGCTCCTCCTTGCCGCGCGGCCGGGACGAGGAGCTTCCGCCATGGTCATACATCTCCGGTGGCCTCATCCGCAGATGAGTGACGGTGGCTAGAGTTCCGGCGAGAGAAGACTAAGCAAGTTGTGGCTTTGTTGTGTGTCTCTCACTCTTGTTCGTCTCCTTCTCGCATGCATCAGACGGTATGCATCACGTGCTTGTGCCTCTACTGTCGTGTCTTATATCTTTAGGGCAGCGATCTGCGCCGGCGCACCGGCCCAACAGTTGGGCCGGTCAAGCCCGAGCCGTCAGATCTTGCCCCCCTGAGCCGTCAGATCCCTTCGTTCCCCACCTCCCATCTTCAACCTCTCGCACGGAAAAGGGGGGAGGCCTGCCTCGCACATGGGCCGACGCCTCCGCGCACGCCAACCGCCTCGCCTCTTCACCGCCGGTCGCCCACACCGCCGGTCGCTGCCCTCGCCGCTGGTCGCCGTCCACACCTATGTCGCCTTTGTGCGTTTCTCACCTCCGTTGATGCAGCAGTGTGCGCCCATGGATGCAGCCTTGTAGCTCCGGTGCCACCGCTCGCAATTCCAGTGCATGACGGCCACGCTCCGGTGGCGACGGTTCGCCAGAAAACAGCGCCCCGATGGTTGCAACTTCTCTGATTGTGCAGAGTCTAGCTTTCCCTCTCAAAGGTTGAAGCTTTTTTCCTCTACGGTAGAAGCTTTTCTGTAAACGATTGAAACTTTTTTCACACATACGATTCAAAGCTTTCTCTGTCGAATGGTTGCAACTTCTCTGATTGTGTAGAGTCTAGCTTTCTCTCTCAAAGGTTGAAGCTTTTTTCCTCTATGGTTGAAGCTTTTCTGTAAACGATTGAAACTTTTTTTGCACATACGATTTCAAAGCTTTCCTTGTTGAACGGTTGCAACTTCACTGATTGTGCAGAGTCTGGTTGTAGCTTTCTCTCTGAAAGGTTGAAGCTTTTTTCGTCTACGATCGAAGCTTTTCTGTAAACGATTGAATTGTTTTTTCGTTTTGAGCAGCGCCTGGGTGAAAGCTTCCTTTATCATTTGATTGAAGCTTTTCTCGTCAAAGGTTGTAGCATTTCTGTAGACGGTGGTAGCTTTCCTCGATAGCACTGAAGGTTTGCAGTTTTCTGTATATCGTATAGCATACTGGATTCGATCGCCGGTGTCCGCCATTATTTGCCGTCCTTGCCATGTCATGTGCTTGCGTGTTGCACTTTGCCATGTCATCATCTGCATTTCATATCATGTCGTCATGTACATCGCATTTGCATACGTGTTCGTCTCATGCATCCGAGCATTTTCCCGTTGTCCGCTTTTGCAATCCGGCACTCCTATGTCTCCCGGCGCCCCCTTTTGCCTCTTTTCATGTGCGGGTGTTAAACGGTCTCGGAATGGACCGAGGTTTGCCAAGCGGCCTTGGTATAGCACCGATAGACCGCCTGTCAAGTTTCGTGTCATTTGGAGGTCGTTTGATACTCCAACGGTTAACCGGGTAACCGTAAAAGCCCCTTTCTCTTTGCAGCCCAACACCCCTTCCAAAGTGGCCCAAAACCCATCTAAGTCACCTCCATGCTCTCGGTCGTTCGATCACGATCGTGTGGGCGAAAACCGCTCCCCATTTAGAGTCACCTAGCTCCCTCTACCTATAAATATGTGCATCCCCCCGATTTTTTCGCGCATATCAAACCCTAGATCAAACCTCCCTCTCGCCCGCCGGACATGTCCACCACGCAACCGGACGTGTCCACCGCCGGCAGCCACGTCGCTTCGACCAATGGCGTCGCGCCACGTCACCCCGCCGCCACTCTCCTCCAACTGTCGGCCGCCACCTCACCCTCTCTCTCCTCCCTCCACCGCGTGGCCCGCGGGACACAGATCGGGCCCGCGCGAGCCAGCGCCCGCCGCGCCCTTGATTCGGCCGCGCCCGCTTTCGGCCTGACTCCGCCGCCGCCGCATCTCCGGCGCCCGCCGCCTCCGCCTGCGCCAACCACGGCGCCTCGCCGCCCCTCCGTCCCAGCGCCCCGCGCCCGCCGCGCCGCGCGCCGCCCGCGCCTCGCCGCTGGCCCATGCCTCGCTGAGCCGATCCGGCCACTGCGCCGCCCGCCCCTCGCGAAGCTCGGGAGAAGGCTCCCGAGCTCCGGCGCTTCGCCGCCGCCCCGACAGGCGCCGCCCGGCAGGTCCGCCCAGCGCCCTGCCGCCGCAGCTCCCTCCGGCCGCCTCCTTCTTCTTCTTCCCCGACATGTCCCCGAATATGTGATATTTTATGCCATGTTCATCGCATCATAACTCTGCATCCGTAGCTCCGTTTTGTGCGTGTAATATGTCAAATTGTTCGTCTCGACGAGTAATTCATTTTATTCCATTGCATCATGTTCATTTGAGCTCATCTTGTTGCCTGAATCATCATTACAAGAGTGCTATATGATGTTAATCTGCTAAAACTGTTATAACTTGATGATTTGTCATTTTTGTTGCATTTTATGTGTGCATCTTATGAGTATGAGCTCTACATGTGTTTCGTGCTATGTCATGCCATCTTCACGGAGGTGCAATCCATGTATTTTTATGAGTCTTGTACTGAGTGCATCAATCTTGTAAAGTAGGGTACTTGCTGTTGCTGTTTTGCATGTCTGAATCTGCTATATCATGATGCTATGTTAACCTGCTTCTACAAGTCATTCTATGCATAATATGGAGATGTTCACTAAGGGTGTTTTGTTCTACATGTCATGCTCTATCCATTGATGCCCCTTGTTGCATTTATAGCCTGCTTTAACATGTTGTTATCTTGCTCCAAACTTGCTAAATAATGTTGCTGTCAGCCTGTTAACATTAAGTTCAATGTTGCCATGATTGTTGTTAGTGATACATGCACTATATGAACTTTCTCTTGCCATGCTTAGCTTTATAAACATGTCTTCTTACTGTTGGTTGCCTTGCCATGCCATTTGTTGCTCTGTGGTGAGTGGTTCAAGCTCACCAACATGGCTACTTATTGTTGTTCCTGCCATGTATGAATCTGTAATATAACTTGCCATGTTTACATGGGTGCCATCATATCTTCTGATCCTTTTTAGCTCATGGTCAGTAAAGGACTTTTGTTATATGCAATTAGTAGATTCATTCCATGCCTTTGTTTGCCATGATAAGTTCCTGTAACATGTTGTTTGATAGCTCTAAACATTGCAACCTGATGCTATTTCTGCTAATGACTGAAACTGTTATTATTTGCAATCTTGCCATGTCCTTTTGAGCATGTTCTAGTTATTTCTGGAGATAGCTCAGTGTTCATGTTTTGTCATGTTTTACCTGTATTTCATGTCGAGATGCTGTAGCATAGTGTTTTGATGCTTGCAGTATGCCTAGTTGCTGTTTTGGACAGATTATTGTCATGACTTGTATAGGGTGTATGTGTTGAACCGTTGCTCCGTTTTGAGTGTGCTCTATATGAAACTTTCTTAGTTTTGCATGTAGTTTCATATTATCATGTTGCATCATTGATTTGAGGTGTTTGCTTGATGTTTGTATGCATTTTGCATCAATGCCATGCATATCTTGTTTTGCTCATATCTTCTAGGCCGTAGCTCCGAATTAAATGAACTTTATATGTAACTTGACTAGAATTTTGTGTAGATCCTCTTGGTGCTCTTTAAATTGCTGTTTAACAACTTGAATATAAGGTTTATTCAGATCTGGACCAATTTCGAAATTTACATATGAGGACTTACCGGAATTGTTATATGTTGTTTCTGGCCTCATTTAAACTTGCTTTGATGTGTTGCTCTTGTATGCATCATCTCTTGCCATGAGTAGCTTCATGTAGCCTCGTCATGCATCATGCTTGTTTGTGCATCATGCCTTGTTCATGTGTGGTGTGTTTACTATGTTGTGTGCTTCTTCTTGTTAGTTCCTGTTTCGTTGCGATCGTGAGGATTCGTTCGTCTACGCTTGGTTCGGCTTCATCCGTTCGTCTTCTTCATGGACTCGTTCTTCTTTCTAGCGGGATTTCAGGCAAGATGACCGTCACCTTGGATCTCATTACTATCATTGCTATGCTAGTTGCTTCGTTCTTTCGCTATGCTGCGCTACCTATCACTTGCTCCTCAAGCCTCCCAATTTGCCATGTCAGCCTCTAACCTTTGTGACCCTTCCTAGCAAACCGTTGTTTGGCTATGTTACCGCTTTGCTCAGCCCCTCTTATAGCGTTGCTAGTTGCAGGTGAAGATGAAGATTGCTCCATGGTGTACAGGATTATGTTGGGATATCACAATATCTCTTATATTATTAATGCATCTATATACTTGGTAAAGGGTGGAAGGCTCGGCCTTATGCCTTGTGTTTTGTTCCACTCTTGCCGCCCTAGTTTCCGTCATATCGGTATTATGTTCCCGGATTTTGCGTCCCTAACGGTTGGGTGATTTATGGGACCCCCTTGACAGTTCGCTTTGAATAAGACTCCTCCAGCAAGGCCCAACCTTGGTTTTACCATTTGCCTCACCACCACCTACTTTTCCCTTGGGAGTAATTAACCCAAGGGCCATCTTTATTTAGCCCCCCCCCCCGGGCCAATGCTTGTCTAAGTGTTGGCCCGAACCGAGCTTTCTTGAACCCACCACGGGAAACTTCGAGGCCTGGTTTTACTCGTAGCTTTGTCTCATCCGGTGTTGCCACGAGAACGAGATATGTGCAGCTCCTATCGGGATTGTCGGCGCATCGAGCGGTCTTGCTGGTCTTGTTTTATTACTGTCGAAATGTCTTGTAGCCGGGATTCCGAGACTGATCGGGTCTTCCCGGGGAGAAGGAATATCCTTCGTTGATCACGAGAGCTTATCATGGGCTAAGTTGGGACACCCTTGCAGGGTATAAACTTTCGAGAGCCGTGCCCGCGGTTATGTAGCAGATGGAAATTTGTTAATATCCGGTTGTAGTAAACTTGAAGTAAACTCTTCTAAAATACACCAACCGTGTGCGTAACCGTGAGTGTCTCTTTTCGGGGTTGATCGAGAGGAGAACACGGTTTTACGGGTTATGTCTCGGCGTAAGTAGGAGTTAGGATCACTTCTTGATCATTAGTAGTTGACGACCCGTTCCTTTGTTTCTCTTCTCGCTCTCATTTGCGTATGTTAGCCACCATATAAGCTTAGCCGCTGCTGCAACCTCGCCACCTTACCCATTCCTTTCCCATTAAGCTTTGCTAGTCTTGATACCCATGGTAATGGGATTGCTGAGTCCTCGTGGCTCACAGATTACTACACCACCAATTGCAGGTACAGGTTTGCGATGATCATGACGCCGAGCGATGCTTGCTTGCGTTGAGTTCTTCTTCTGCTTCTTCGATCAGGGGATAGGTTCCAGGTCGGCAGCCTGGGCTAGCTGGGTGGATATTGTTTGAGTTTCTGTTTATGTTTCATCCGTAGGCGGATGTTGATCTTGTATATGATGTATTGTTGTATTCATGTGACATTGTATGTATTGGATGTATCCCCACTATTATGTAATGTTGATGTAATGATATCCACCTTGCAAAAGCGTTTCAATATGCGGGTCTAACCTTCGTGGGACCTTCGAGTTCCTTTTGGATAGGGTCGCATATTGGGCATGACAAGTTGGTATCAGAGCCTCGACCAACCCTAGGAGCCCCCTTGATTGATCGTGTAGTTTGGCCGATGTCGAGTCTAGAAAAACTTTTCGGAATCTAGTTATATCGGAGAGTAGGAATTCTTTTTACTCCTCAGTCCCTTAAAGCTCTGGTGAGGAATCTTGACGTAGGTGTTTTGAATTACTCCTCTTCCCATTCAAATTTTTCTTTAGGGTCACGTGGTTAGTTTCGTGAGTTGTCCATCCTCTTTTGTCCGGTGCATTTCTCGTCAAGTCGACTCGACCATCTTCATCTTTGTCAAGTTCAATCCTCAGTTGTTTTCTTTTCCCACCCACCCACCTTTTTTCTTCTCGGAGCCGGAGTCCGTAATTGAGTATCCATCCTACTCGTGCAAAGTTTTTGCTCTCTCTCCTCAATGATTTCAACCGGTGTTTTATCTTCAAGATATTCGTCGTTTTCCCCTTCCAAGTTACCCTTGTTTTCCCGCCCTCCCACCCTCTTCTTCCTGTAGTTTGAGTCTCCTTCGACCATCTATTTCATTCGTACGGAGCCTCTTCAGTCTTCTCTCATTTATTTCAACCGGTGAATTCTCGTCTCGTTCGTCATTCTTCATCCCTTTCTTTCCGGTGGATTTCAACTCAATTTTCTTGGTTCGATCATATTCTTTTCCTCGACTCAAGTGTTTTCCCTGCTCGTTCGCCTCTCGCCAGTTTATCCTTCCGGAGTGATGAAGACATCTCAGGAGATTCGTCTGTGTTCCAATTAATTCGAGGTTGTCACCTCATTCAAATATTTCAATTGTTCCGATGCATCATCTATCTGTTTATCATCCCTTTTCAACGGTGTTTTTCTCTTCAGTGGGCCCTAACCCACAGGTCTTTTCCCAGGATCTTACCTGACTCTTCTAATTCCCCCGGAGTTATTCTCAATTCTTTTCAAGTGTGACGTAAGAATGGATTCCATCAGTCACATGCCTTTTCCAAGATCAATTTCAAATCATTTCATTGTTGGCTCAACCTCTCTGTTTTTCTTTCTTCCGGAGTATCTCATTAATTTTGGTGGTGTTTCTCCTCATCATTTGAAGATTGAAGAGAATTTTTCCTCTAAATCTTGCCCATTCTCCCGAAGATTCGTGGTTCTAGCTTCATGCTATCCTCTTGAATTATTCCGTTTGTCAGATATTCTTTCTTACCCATCCGGAGTATGTCAGGAGTTGTTTTTCCATTTCTTTTCACCGGAGGCCATCATTCCAGAAGAATTCTTTGTCCTCACATTTCAGCTACCGTTATCCAATTATCCCGGTGCTTCGCTCAAGTGTTCTTTAATCAGCTCATGATCTATTTGTTCTTTTGCATCTAAATCCCCTCTAGCTTATTTGTTCTCCTAATTCTTTGCTTCTTCTCTTGAGTTCTTGTTTCACCTCATCCATTTTCCCTTCCGTCTCGGTCCTAAGATCTCGGGACGAGATCTCTTGTTAGTGGAGGAGTGTTGCAACGCCCCGGATTCGATGCGCCAGGTGTCCGCCAGTTATTTGCCGTCCTTGCCATGTCATGTGCTTGCGTGTTGCACTTTGCCATGTCATCATCTGCATTTCATATCATGTCGTCATGTACATCGCATTTGCATACGTGTTTGTCTCATGCATCCGAGCATTTTCCCCGTTGTCCGTTTTGCAATCCGGCACTCCTATGTCTCCCGGCGCCCCCTTTTGCCTCTTTTCGTGTGCGGGTGTTAAACGGTCTCAGAATGGACCGAGGTTTGCCAAGCGGCCTTGGTATAGCACCGATAGACCGTCTGTCAAGTTTCGTGTCATTTGGAGGTCGTTTGATACTCCAACGGTTAACCGGGTAACCGTAAAAGCCCCTTTCTCTTTGCAGCCCAACACCCCTTCCAAAGTGGCTCAAAACCCATCTAAGTCACCTCCATGCTCTTGGTCGTTCGATCACGATCGTGTGGGCGAAAACCGCTCCCCATTTGGAGTCTCCTAGCTCCCTCTACCTATAAATATGTGCATCCCCCCGATTTTTTCGCGCAGATCAAACCCTAGATCAAACCTCCCTTTCGCCCGCCGGACATGTCCACCCCGCCGCCGGACGTGTCCACCACCGGCAACCACGTCGCTTTGACCAATGGCGTCGCGCCACGTCACCCGCCGCCACTCTCCTCCAACTGCCGGCCGCCACCTCACCTCTCTCCTCCACCACGCGGCCCTTGGACACGGATCGGGCCGCGCTAGCCAGCGCCGCCCGCCGCCGTTCGGCCCCGCGCCCCAGCGCTCCGCAGCTCCGCCGCCGCCGCATCTCCGGCGCCCGCCGCCTCGCCTCGCCAACCCGGCGCCTCGCCCGGCAGCGCCGCTTCGCCGCCCTCCGTCCCAGCGCCCGCGCCCGGCCGCCCGACCCGGCGCCCGCCCCTCCCCGCCGCTGGCCCATGCCTCGCGGAGCCGATCCAGCTCCGGCTGCCCTGCGCCCCTCCGCGCGAAGCTCCAGGGAGAGGAGCTCCCGAGCTCCGGCGCTCGCCTTCGCCCCCGACCGGCGCCGCCCCGGCCGGGTCCGCCCCGCGCCCTGCCGCCGCAACTCCCTCCAGCCGCCTCCTTCTTGTTCTTCCCCGACATGTCTCCGGTGAACCTCGGTTCCCGCGTCTGGATCTGGATCTGCAGGTTGACCCCGTCTATTTCCCTAAGTCCCCGAATATGTGATATTTTATGCCATGTTCATCGCATCGTAACTCTGCAGCAGTAGCTCCGTTTTGTGCGTGTAATATGTCAAATTGTTCGTCTCGACGAGTAATTCATTTCATTCCATTGCATCATGTTCGTTTGAGCTCATCTTGTTGCCTGAATCATCGTTGCAAGAGTGCTATGTGATGTTAATCTGCTGAAACTGTTATAACTTGATGATTTGTCATTTTTGTTGCATTTTATGTGTGCATCTTATGAGTATGAGCTCTACATGTGTTTCATGCTATGTCATGCCATCTTCACAGAGGTGCAATCCATGTATTTTTGTGAGTCTTGTACTGAGTGCATCAATCTTGTAAAGTAGGGTACTTGCTGTTGCTGTTTTGCATGTCTGAATCTGCTATATCATGCTGCTATGTTAACCTGCTTCTACAAGTCATTCTATGCATAATCTGGAGATGTTCAATAAGGGTGTTTTGTTCTACATGTCATGCTCTATCCATCAATTCCCCTTGTTGCATTTATAGCCTGCTTTAACATGTTGTTATCTTGCTCCAAACTTGCTAAATAATGTTGCTGTCAGCCTGTTAACATTAAGTTCAATGTTGCCATGATTGTTGTTAGTGATACATGCACTATATGAACTTTCTCTTGCCATGCTTGGCTTTATAAACATGTCTTCTTACTGTTGGTTGCCTTGCCATGCCATTTGTTGCTCTGTGGTGAGTGGTTCAAGCTCACCAACATGCCTACTTATTATTGTTCCTGCCATGTATGAATCTGTAATATAACTTGCCATGTTTACATGGGTACCATCATATCTTCTGATCCTTTTTAGCTCATGGTAAGTAAAGGACTTTTGTTATATGCAATTAGTAGATTCATTCCATGCCTTTGTTTGCCATGATAAGTTCCTGTAACATGTTGTTTGATAGCTCTAAACATTGCAACCTGATGCTATTTCTGCTAATGACTGAAACTGTTATTATTTGCAATCTTGCCATGTCCTTTTGAGCATGTTCTAGTTATTTTTGGAGATAGCTCAGTGTTCATGTTTTGTCATGTTTTACCTGTATTTCATGTCGAGATGCTGTAGCATAGTGTTTTGATGCTTGCAGTATGCCTAGTTGCTGTTTTGGACAGATTATTGTCATGACTTGTATAGGGTGTATGTGTTGAACCGTTGCTCCGTTTTGAGTGTGCTCTATATGAAACTTTCTTAGTTTTGCATGTAGTTTAATATTATCATGTTGCATCCTTGATTTGAGGTGTTTGCTTGATGTTTGTATGCATTTTGCATCAATGCCATGCTTATCTTGTTTTGCTCATATCTTCTAGGCCGTAGCTCGAATTAAATGAAATTTATATGTAACTTGACTAGAATTTCGTGTAGATCCTCTTGGTGCTCTTTAAATTGCTGGTTAACAACTTGAATATAAGGTTTATTCAGATCTGGACCAATTTCGAAATTTACATATGAGGACTTACCGGAATTGTTATATGTTGTTTCTGGCCTCATTTAAACTTGCTTTGATGTGTTGCTCTTGTATGCATCATCTCTTGCCATGAGTAGCTTCATGTAGCCTCGTCATGCATCATGCTTGTTTGTGCATCATGCCTTGTTCATGTGTGGTGTGTTTACTATGTTGTGTGCTTCTTCTTGTTAGTTCCTGTTTCGTTGCGATCGCGAGGATTCGTTCGTCTACGCTTGGTTCGGCTTCATCCCTTCGTCTTCTTCATGGACTCGTTCTTCTTCTAGCGGGATTTCAGGCAAGATGACCGTCACCTTGGATCTCATTACTATCATTGCTATGCTAGTTGCTTCGTTCTTTCGCTATGCTGCGCTACCTATCACTTGCTGCTCAAGCCTCCCAATTTGCCATGTCAGCCTCTAACCTTTGTCACCCTTCCTAGCAAACCGTTGTTTGGCTATGTTACCCGTTTGCTCAGCCCTCTTATAGCATTGCTAGTTGCAGGTGAAGATGAAGATTGCTCCATGGTGTACAGGATTATGTTGGGATATCACAATATCTCTTATATTATTAATGCATCTATATACTTGGTAAAGGGTGGAAGGCTCGGCCTTATGCCTTGTGTTTTGTTCCACTCTTGCCGCCCTAGTTTCCGTCATATCGGTATTATGTTCCCGGATTTTGCGTCCCTAACGCGGTTGGGTGATTTATGGGACCCCCTTGACAGTTCGCTTTGAATAAGACTCCTCCAAAGAAGGCCCAACCTTGGTTTTACCATTTGCCTCACCACCACCTACTTTTCCCTTGGGAGTAATTAACCCAAGGGCCATCTTTATTTAGCCCCCCCCCGGGCCAATGCTTGTCTAAGTGTTGGCCCGAACCGAGCCGCCTGCGGGGCCACCACGGGGAAACTCGAGGCCTGGTTTTACTCGTAGCCTGTCTCATCCGGTGTTGCCCTGAGAACGAGATATGTGCAGCTCCTATCGGGATTGTCGGCGCATCGGGCGGTCTTGCTGGTCTTGTTTTATTACTGTCGAAATGTCTTGTAGCCGGGATTCCGAGACTGATCGGGTCTTCCCGGGGAGAAGGAATATCCTTCGTTGATCACGAGAGCTTATCATGGGCTAAGTTGGGACACCCTTGCAGGGTATAAACTTTCGAGAGCCGTGCCCGCGGTTATGTAGCAGATGGAAATTTGTTAATATCCGGTTGTAGTAAACTTGAAGTAAACTCTTCTAAAATACACCAACCGTGTGCGTAACCGTGAGTGTCTCTTTTCGGGGTTGATCGAGAGGAGAACACGGTTTCTGGGTTATGTCTGACGTAAGTAGGAGTTAGGATCACTTCTTGATCATTAGTAGTTGACGACCGTTCCTTTGTTTCTCTTCTCGCTCTCATTTGCGTATGTTAGCCACCATATAAGCTTAGCCGCTGCTGCAACCTCGCCACCTTACCCATTCCTTTCCCATTAAGCTTTGCTAGTCTTGATACCCATGGTAATGGGATTGCTGAGTCCTCGTGGCTCACAGATTACTACACCACCAATTGCAGGTACAGGTTTGCGATGATCATGACGCGAGAGCGATGCTTGCTTGCGTTGAGTTCTTCTTCTGCTTCTTCGATCAGGGGATAGGTTCCAGGTCGGCAGCCTGGGCTAGCTGGGTGGATATTGTTTGAGTTTTTGTTTATGTTTCATCCGTAGGCGGATGTTGATCTTGTATATGATGTATTGTTGTATTCATGTGACATTATATGTATTGGATGTATCCCCACTATTATGTAATGTTGATGTAATGATATCCACCTTGCAAAAGCGTTTCAATATCTTGGTCTATCCTTGGTGGGACCTTCGAGTTCCTTTTGGATAGGGTCGCATATTGGGCGTGACAATACGGTTGAAGCTTTTCATATAGAGGTTGAAGCTTTTTTTTAGCGGTTGCAGCACACGGGGTCTGCAGCAGGTTCTACAATGCCTCGCCTGCAGGTTCGCCGGGATACGACACCCCCGACAGCGGCGACCATGGGTGCCAGGACTGCAACATCGCCGTGCACTCCCAAAAACAGCACTCGCTCGTACCAAGGCGCCACCATGGTCGCTATGCAGCTACTAGAACCACCGGCGAGCTCCGAGCAGATGTGTGACAGGGGCAGCCGTGTGGCTGCGCGGCAGGGGATGGAGCAACCGCTCACGGCCGTGGCCGAGGCCTGCGAGGAGCTGGCGCCTGGGATGGAGGCCGACTGCGGCGAGCTCCGCTTTGTGCCCTTCGGCGACACCTGTGAGCTGCGTGAGGAGGTTGTGGAGGAGCAGAGCCGCGGTAAGGTGGAAGAAAGGGGCAGAGGAGAACGAAGAGAGAGGGATAAGTCATGATATTTGGTTCGCACGTAGGTGGGTCCACTGTCCTTACGTGTCGCAAACTGAAAGGCTGGAGCGCTGCGTGCGTGGACGCGTCCGGCCGAATTTCGGCCGGTGCGCCGCACCCAAGCGTTTCCCATATCTTTATTACAAATTACGTCCTCAAACGCTATGCCTGTGGCCCTATGCGCGCTCAATTAAATTATGGTGTGTTTCCTTCAAAGCACTGGGATTAGACTGGAGGAGATCTCACTGGATTCTTCATCCTACAAAGGCCCACCATTTTCCATCCAAACTTACGTTTTTTGCATCCCGTGAGTTTTGTTCCGCCAAGACGTTTAGGGGGGAGGTAAAGTGTCCAGTTGTAGATGCTGTAAGAAAGGCCGGGACAAGACCATTCATGCTGTTTTTCACCCCTCCAAAGGTTGCCTCTTAGACTAGGCTTGCTAAAGTCGCAAGGGCTTTGACTGCATTTTATTGATCTTCTTCAATCGACATTGTCCCGTGTGTGGATGGTTACGAACTACCATTTGTTACATTCAAGCGTTCGTTTCAGGTTTTTACGTCGTTTAAAAAGATTTTTCAAATTAAAAAATATATTGCAAGACACCTAATATAAGCGTTCACATCTCACATATTTTACTTTTTGCTCCTCCTGCTATTTGAGCTAGGAGTGGCGCAAGCACCTGTAAAGCCATCGGAAGTGTCTAGTTGCTGCTGAGCTTGCCGGCCGCTCTCATCTACCCTTCGTTCTCATCCTCCATCATTCATCCGATAGGCGCTTGATTTTTATTTTATTGAATACAAAGATTGAAAAATTGTGAAAATGTTGCGTCGGTAATAAATCCGTCCTGATTTATTAGCCGCCTTGTATTTAGGCTCATATTTTCATCATGATTTTAACTAATAAAATATAAGCTATGCATAATAAAAAAATCAAAATTATGTTCGAATATGAATCCAGTGATATAACATTTTGTGCTATGCTTTAAATTTTTGTTAGTTAAATCTATGGCCATAGTTTGACATAAATTACGAAGGAGGCCAATAAACCAGAAAGAAGGTAGCAGGTGTACATGTACTGTGAAAGACTTGTGAATTCATTAGTCCATTCAAGAGACACTGTGTTCCCATTCAGTGCAAAGTGAAGTAAACTAAATGCACCGCCAGCTGCTTGGATCAATGAGTTGACGAGGCGTGAAAGATCCACGAGTTGATTAGTCCATCTAATGTAACACTGTGTCCCCTCCCCTCCCCTCCCCTCCCGCGACGCTCCCGCGGGCGTCCGGGGGGCAACCCTAGCGCCGCCGCCGCCACCCTCCCCTTCTCTCTCTCCTCCCTCGCCGCTGCCAAGGGGCACGGCCGAAGCGGCCGTTAAATGCGCCCGGCCAGCGGCGAATCTCGTCTCCTTGCGCGAAGTGCGGCCTGAGCCGGATCTCGCCGGTGGGGATGCTGCCCTCGTGCGGGCGTGGCGGTCGCGGCTCTCTGGAGTAGCCCAGCGACGGCGGCGTGGCGTCGGGCGACAGCGGCATGGTGGTGGTGCAGGCGGCGGGTGGTGGCGGCGGCGGCGCCAGCAGCGGCGCCTCGGCGCCTCGTCTGGCGCTGCGGGTCGCTTGCGACCGGGTCGCGGGCGGCCCTTCTCGCCGTGGATCTCAGGTGGAGAGGCGGCGCGGCAGCGGTGGAGGTGGGCGGCCCTTGTCCAGCCAGGCCCCTGCGGCTGGACGGCGGCGCTCGGCGCGGGAAGGCCTCCCCGGTGGCCTCTCATGGATGCAGCTCGGGGTTCCGTGTGCCCTCCTCCTCGGCAGCGGGCGGTGGCCGACGCTCTCTTGCGCTCCTCCCCCTTTCCCCTTGAGGCAGTGGTCGCCGGCGGTTATGAGGTGGTTGGGCTCATGGATCTTGTCCAAGCTGTGACCTTTGGGGCTTCTCGGGGTGGTCCGGTGGCGGGGCGGCGGCCCTGGCAGTGGGAGTCGCGTCGGTCGTAGGCGGACTGTGCGACTCGGATGCGGGCGTGCAACCACGGCCGCTTGGGTGGCATGGTTGCAGGTGGTTGGCCGACCGGGGATGCAGCGGAAGGGTGGAGCACCGGGGTTCATCACTTACCTGTCCGTACACGGGTCGATGGTGGCGGCGTCCGCGAATGTCGTGTTCCTCCCTGTAGGCTCCGTCGTGGTGCTCTCACTCCTCCCATCGTGTTCCGGGTGAAAACCTGATCTTTGGATCGGACGATGGCGACGGTCCGTGGTCGTGCCCTTCTTGGAGGCATCGTCTTAGAACCCTCGGTCCGGCGTGGTCCGTTGCAGTTCTTCCCGGACGATCTCTCATCTTGTTGGTGGTCTCCGTCGGCTACAAGCGGTTCTTTTTGCTCATTTCTGTTGATTCTTGGTAGTCGTTGAAGTTGTGTGTCGGTGCCCGGCATTCTTGTTTCTTGCTTTGGGTTGTGTGGCGTGCATTTGTATCGGTTACTTGGATGTAAGTGTTGGTGCTTTATTTATAAAGGGGAAACCCTTTTTCGGTAATGTAACACTGTGTATCTTGAATTGGCAGTCTGACACATTGTGCATATCGATACGGTGCCAAACTCTGCTTACCAGCTTAAACTAATACAGTGTCAGCTGCTTTGGATCGACGAGCTAGGCGGAGAAACGGGCGCCAAGTTTAACCATGAAGTCAGAGGGCGGCTTGTGGGGCACAATAGTTTGTATTTCCCCAAAATCAATGCAATTTCTCTCTACGTAACCGTGAACTATGGAGGCATCTTGTGAAGTTACATGGAGATTGAGGAAACTTGCACTGCTTTGAAGTAGGTTAGTGCACCTCGGCGTAGGCTACACCAACATGTTAACGAGGACCCCGTAGGACAAGGTCGGGCGACTGCCCTACCTTGATTCTTTTGCAAAAATAAATCACACAAGCATGCATCATTGCATCTCTACTTTCGAAATTCTAGAACATTGCGAGTTTTCAACTTTCAAAAGTTCAACGCTAACATTGTGTGTCTCGAGCAATGAAAAAAATAGCGCGCTACAGCAAAATAACGACGACTCAAAATATGCTATTAGCGTGCTATATCGCGCTATAGCATGCTATTAGTGAGATATTGTACACTGATATATTTAGCGAGGCAATTCTCGATACGCTATAGCGTGCTATTAGCGACGCTATAGCGCGCTATTTTTTTCCAGTGGTTTCGAGCCAATGCAAAGTGGAATTAAACTAGTGCACCAGTAGCTGCTTGGATTAATGAGCTGACTAGTTATGCGCGAAAGATTCGTGAGTTGATTAGTACAACTAATGCAACACTGTCTGCCTTGAATTGGTCAGCACTAAACTAATACAGTGCTTGGATGGACCAACTTTTTTTTGGACGTCGCATGGATCGACGAGCTAGGGGGAGTTTAACAACTAGCAGAGCAGGTGGCAAAGGTACCAGAGAGTCACAATCCAAAAAGTTGGGAAAATGTAGTTTTGGTAGGTGTACTATGAAAAAGTTATGAGTTCACTACTCCAATCAACGTTAATACACTCTGTTTCGACTCCATGCAAAGTTGAAGTAAACCCATGAACCACAATTAGCTGCCAGGTTTGATGAGCCGACATGCAAGGCCTGAAAGACTCATGAGCTGATTAGTCAATCTATTGTAACACTATCGTCTGTCTACAATTGGCAGTCTGGCAAGCAGTTCAGATCGATGCCATAGCAAGCTCTGCGTGCCAGGTTAAACTACTACAATGTCAGCTGCTTGGATCGGCGAGTTAGGCGGAGAAGCGGGAGCTAAGTTTAACAATTTGCAGAGCAGGTGGCGCGGGAACAGTCGATAAACAATAATCTCTATCTGCTTAACCGTGAACTGCGGAGGCATCTTGTGAAGGTACATGGAGATTGAGGAAGCTTGCACTGCTTTAATGCAAGTTAGTACACCCCAACACAATACTCTATTATTCTAAGCAGCATCCGATATATGCTTTAGCCCCTCCCAAGGTCGCATCTCAACAACCATGGCTAATTGGCAGCTAGAACACTTCATTTATATGGTAAACAGGACAAGGAAAAGCTCCACATCTCCAAAAATAAACTATATTAAAACTATCAGAATCTCCTATATAGACTTCCCATCGACTGTTTTCTGTCTAACTACCTCTTTACCTCAAAGTGTCCCCCTAATGGATGAAGAAACAACAGTTACAATGCATGGCGTAGTTTGTCTTTACGCTCTCTTAATGCAAGAAATGTCGTCATCATAGTGCTTCTCACAGGTGTCCGTGCAAACCATATTTTAAAGTTTCAAAAAAATCTGAAAAATATAAGAGATGTTAAGTTGGTGATGTTTTATTGCCACGCAAAATTTCAAGTTGAAACACATTACGAGATGTGAACTATGAAAAGACAAAATCAATGATCAGAATATTAACATCCCATATTTTTTCAGATTTTTTTCAAAACTTAAAAACATCTTCTTTTCGTGGTGTTCACTGGTTTTCACTGAATGTTGTTTCCGAATATGTCCATTGCTATTGTTGTAGCTGAATTTAATATATTTGTCTTTATTTTTACTATTGATGTGTTTTAACTATGGGAAAAGACATAAAAATCATATATGTTGAGTAGTCTCAGGAACTAACTTATTATTATTATTATTATTATTATTATTATTATTATTATTATTATTATTATTATTATTATTATTATTATTATTATTATCGGATATATATTATAACAAATATATTGTAACATGTGAGATCAATGGCAGAAAAAAATAAAGGAGATGAAGACAAGGGGATGGGAAAGACTGAGATAAGAAAAAACACATATAAGTGTGTTCCATATTCTAATTTGTAATCCTCCAATCATCTCCATACATAACCTAAGAAATGAAAAAAATTATCATTGTCTGGTTTTCCACAAATTTGTATCAAATTGTCTGCCCGTTCACTTTTAGAAGAAGTGATCACTTGTCCCAAGTTGAAAACCATTAGTTGCTGGGGTGTTCAGTGACATCCTCCACAATTTAAGCAACACCTAGTAGTGATCTAAGGCGTCTTATATTACTTCTCAGAGGTAGTAGTTTTGTAGAGCTGTAGACGTAATTATGTTTTCTTGGTAGAACTGTAGAAGTATACCCAAATGTAGTTTTGTAGTGCTACTGAAACTGTTACCACACTTAGTCTGTTTGCACCCAGTTTTGTGAATGTTTGTGGAATGTGGTTAAGTGCACACTAAATATTCAGGTCGGTCATGGCTTTCTTTTACAATGTATGTAGTTCAGTTGTGAAGTTCAAATGCACACTAAATATTCAAGCGGGCCTCACTTGTCGGTTTTGCTGTTTTCTCGACTAAATCCGAGCATCAGTGCTCCGTGTTACGCATTAGGCGTAGAACCCATGGGTTTTTATGCCGTGGTTCAAATGTGATACCACGTTGTTACCCTAGCCTCAAGTGTGGTGGTTTTCGGTAAATAACTCTGGCTACAGATCGAAAAAGCTTACAGAACAAGTTGTGACCACTCCACTCAGGCCCACGAACGGGATGGCGCCGGCGTTGGGTGACCTCTGCGCCACCGGCTACCGGCAGAAATACTGGTTCGCCGCCTCTCCAGCACATCTTTCTCTCACGCTTGACACCCGCGGCCCAGTGCCACGTCTTCTCGCGCGAATCGCTGCGCTGATCGGACGGCCAAATTTGTCGGCGATATGAGCCGCAGAGATTGATATGCTGGAGAGGCCGCTGGTGAATAGTTATGCCGGCTGCGGTGGCGGTGACCGTGGAAGTTGCTCGACACCAGCATAGGCTTCATCCGGTAGCAGGCTTGAGTGGAGTCGTCGGTGCTTGATCAGAAAGTGTTGGGTTTATACCTAGCTATGGTTCCTGAATCCTGATGACGTCGATTAGGCGCTGTATGTAAATATCACACAGCCTAGTGTGCATTCTCCCTGCTAACAAAAAGAAAAAGAGGATATCCACCAGCGTCCATTAACATGAAGATGCAGGCAGCATCTCCGTCTGTCCCGTGCTCGAGTCAACTGACGCATGAAACCTCAAGCTAAAACCAAATATCCACAGTTAAATATTCAGAGTTGAGAACACAAAGGAATATTCAGAGGCTAGCTACATGCAAAAGCAGAGGGCACTGCCTTCTGCCTTCACAAGTATTCAGAGGAAGCGATACACAAGTATTTAGAGTTTAGAGGCACAATTGCAGTCTGTATCAGTTCTGATTGTTCATCTCTGTCCACTGCCTTCTGCCTTCATCTTTCACTGATAAATGCAGGCTTGAGCACGGGGCTCAGGAGACAGAATTAATTGACAAATCAACTTCATCATCATCAAGGGTCTCCGGCAGGTAAGCTTCACAACTCAACTACATACATATATAGACCATCAGTGTGCACTTAAACCACGCTTTAGAAACAGAGCACGGAAGGCACAAGCGAGCTGCACAACCTAGTCTCTTCTGGTACCTTCCCAGCCCCTTATGGTAATATTAACCTCAGTTAAGTACTTAAGTTACTGTACTCCAAAAGCAAGACACATCGAAAAATCGAGTTTGAAAGTTTCCTTGGCAAATGGCAACATCCGAGGTTTATGACTGGGACCGAAATAACCAAATACATATCCAACAACAAACAGAGTAAACTTATTTATTACAGCAGGAAGTCACCGTATTTCTTAAAGAAAAAATATTGTTTCCTCGGCTTAACATGCCATTAACTTCGATCTGTTACAAATAAATCCCGGAGGTGACACAACATATAAGCTTGAACGGCGGGAAGCCACTAAACTGACACGATCGATGTGATAGAGGAGTAACTTATTCGAGGCACTTGATCATGTTGATGAGACACACCAATCCATTGTCGTCAACCAGTTATTAGCAAGCAACATATGAGAATGTTCTGCCATTAGCAACTCGCACCCTGCACAATAGAAAAAGTGTCATTACCAGGATGTGAACTGTGTCAGCGTGGAGAGGTGAGGAGGAAGCTTAATGCAAGGCAAGTACGGCACAATTCATTACCTGGATGTCGATGTGCTGTCTAGACAAACAAGATCTTTGGACATCTTGGGTGTTTCCTTGCTGCTTCTTTCCACTTCTGTTTTGTGTCACCACCCACTTCACGATGAAGAGCAATCTCCTTGAGGCGCGTAAAGTATTTGATCGCCGATGTGCAGGAAAAGCCATCTAGATTTTTACATAGCAGCCGGAGCGATTTGAGGCACGGCAGAGCTCCGTCTTCGATCTCCAGCTCAGTCATCACTTCCACCGTGATCCATAGGTCTTCCAGGATTTTGAATGCACCTTGTCCGATGATGTGCTTGTCCAGATTAGTTCCTGTCAGCTTCAACTGCTTCAGGCTGCGCATTTTGCTCAGGGCAGCAATAATGTCACTGCTCAGCTGATGAGGGAATGAAAGGGACAGCTTATTAAGACCAACCAGCATGGTAACAAAGGGAGGGAGGCTGAATATATTGCCCCCTTGTAGCTTGAGTGATCTAAGATAGAAGGACTTGTTATATTCCAGGGTGAAGTTCAGCAAGTCTTGAGACCCTTCACCACCGAGAGTCAGTGAGAGTGCAAGTGAAGTTGTAAACTCCGTGCCTCTCTCGATGAACCCCTTGATGGCCTTCGAGAGAGTACTTATGCTGCTGGCATCGGCGTGAGACGCATACCATATTTTCACCTTTGTCAAATGTTTCATGTGCTCAATGAGCTGTGCAAATCCTTGGCTCTTGTTGCTGTCCACAACAAATCCTGCTACTGTTTCCAATTTACTATTGGCTGACAACCAAGCCTGTAGCTTACTCATTCTGCGGGCTCCTACATCTTGTTTCAGCTTGAACTTCCCAAACAGATGAAGTAAAAATGGCAACTCCATGACTTGTGTTGGCAGAATCTCTATCTTCGTCATTCTTACATCCAGTGTCTCCAAGAACTGAAGCTTCTTGATATTTTTTGGAAGCGCAGTAACAGCGGCTCCAAGGCTTAGGTACCTCAGCAGCAACAGGTTGCTGCATGCCAACTGAGATGGCTATCCAACAACTGATGATCATATTCTTCCAGATCCAAAACTCGCACCAGTTCATACTTGGAAAAGTCTAGGATTGATGGGTGCGTCTACTTGGAGACAGTCAATGACCGGACAAGAGATAGATCATTCACTTCTTTGGGCCTTGCATGATGCAAACACAGCCGGCGGATTTTGCTGGGTAGGGGTGGAGCAGACGGCTGATTACACAAGGTAAGAAAGTTGTCAGACATGGATTTGCGGATGACAAACTCCAGCATCATTCCATGCGTATGGCATGTCTTCACCTCTGTGCTTCTACCACTGGCATCAATAGGTTGGATGATACTCCGGTCAACTAGCTTATCAAAACAGCTGGTAGCGGCATCGAGGGCATTGCTTGTAATGTTTCCTGGTGAAAACCCTCGGCTAACCATTTCCTTATCAGGGTTGATCTCTTGATTGGACGCCCACTTGGGTAGGTACTCAAATATAGCAAGAATGTCCTGGCAACCTGGCTATCAAGGCTGGTGTAGCTCTGCACAAGCACACTCCTCATTCTTGAAAATAGCTCATCACACTCCAAATGTGAACCCAGGTTGGTGCATAACTTTGCCCATTTCATGGGTGTCGGATTACCTGCGCTTTGCAAGAACCTGGCAGTGGTAACAAGAGCAAGGGGGAGACCATCACATTTCTTGAGTGCTTCAGAGCCGAGCTCCTCCGCATCTGGCGGTAGATCATCATCTTGGAAAATTTCCTTAAAGAACAATAGTCTTGAGTGTTGATTGGCAAGAGTTGCCATTGTGTACACATGATCATGAAGAGCTGAGCTGCTGCACGTATTTGCTACGCGCTGAATAGTCGTCGTCACCAGAAATCTGCCCTTAACCCCATAAAGGCCACTTTTATATCGTGCCAATATCCTACTTTCCGCAAGCCATCAATCACAATGAAGAACCTATGCACCAAATTAAACATGACAAGCTAATTAGGCAAGGATTACAATGGTAGACAAAGCTAGCAGAGCAAGAGGGGATAGGGAACTGAATGAATGAATGAAAAAATAAGGCATGGGAAAATTGAATGGGAAAATGTTTTAGCAAAGACAACTAAAGTATGATGAGGATGCATCACTACAGGGTTCACCAACTCGGCATTGTGTTTCCCATGTTTTGTTCTCGGTAAACAGGGCGCAGGTGGACGTAAATGCGGCAATCGTGTACATTGCCGACTACTTATCATTGGGAACTTCGGCAAAGGATTCAATATCCATTGCCGAGTTCTGCAAACGAGAACTCAGCAAACAAAAAATGCGTGGCACAATATTTTGCCGAAACTCAACAAACCTTGGCCCACTATGGAACACTGCAGGCTTTTAATCTGTTTGCCGAGTATTCCATTTTGCCAAGCATCGCACTCGACAAAGCTAGACAGCACCACTACTAGAAAATCGTTGTATGCCAAGTAAAAGTTGACATGTGGGAGTTCCTGGGGAGTTGCTTATGCCAGGTAAGCCGAGAACCTGAATTCGGCAGCTACGGAAGTGTTTGCGGAGTTCTATGCCGGCTCTCGGCAAAGACATGATGGTGCCGTCGCTACCTTCCAGGAGTTACAATAACTGCCATGTATCCGTATTTGCCGACTGCATTGCAGTAATTAAAATCTATACAAAATACAAGATCTATATAAAATCCATTAATATTTAACAATTAAATCTTGGTGATTTGTTATTAAAAATATTTGCGATAAAAGTAGAAACAACGGATCCCGGGGATGAGTTGAAGTGAAAAAGCAAGATCATATTATTGACAATGGACTAAGCGCCATTGCATAGTCTTCAAGTACCACATATCAATGTGTCTTTGACAACAACTTGATATATTAACATATATATAGTAAATAAACTTAATATATTTAACTCAAAGTCTATTTTTTTCTTGAGATATATATATTCGCTTTAATATATTTTACTATAAGTGGTAACTAAAATTATGAAGCAAGTTGAACGAAATAACAGTTGACCACAGGAGTAAAAAATTAAAGAGAGGAATTAACATTAAGTATAGTCGGAATAATCTGGCTCATAAATGTGTGGGTATTTAGAACGATGAACATACATACCAAATTTGACATGACAGATTTATTAGACAAGAATTTATTGAAGGACTTCGGTACATCGATCAGTAGAAAAATTACCTTTTGGTCCCAATGCACTCTTTGATTCTTTCCTGAAGCTTGGTGAGACGGCCTTGGGTGGGATGGCCAAGTTGACCGAGTATCTCCCTGAGAACGTTGGCAGCTGTTCCTCCAACAAGTTTCGCTGGAGGAACCCAGGCCCGTGCTTCGTATTGGCTCTCAATTGCCTTGTAAACATGATTGGCCAGGAGAGTCTTGCCCATACCATGGAACCCAACAATGGTGATCACCTTGAGTTGCTGCTGCTGCCGGATCAGATCCAGAAGCTCGTCCCGGGGATCGTCCATCCCCATGGGAACACGGCAGGATGGTGCTGAATGGTCGTCGTCTTCATCGTCTTCTGTGGCCGCTGCCGTCTCTGTCTGCTCAGACGACAGCGACCGCCCTGGCGAAGAGGTGGTGCTGCTACAGTATGCTCCTCTCAGCTTGGACACATCCTCTGATATCTTCTTGAGCTCCTGGATAGCCATGGCGAACTCGTTACGGGCCTTCACCGTCTTCACCCGGTGGACAGCCCGTCGCATCCACCCGGCCCCTGTCTTGGTCATCCTCACGCGGTGCATGAAGCGGTCGATGCAGTCTTCAATGGCGTGCGCCACCTCACGTACCATCCTGATCCACTCCTTATGCACCTCTTCACCCCTTCCATGGAGACTGTTTTGCTCATCCTGGATGACGGCAGAAATCATGGCAAACTCGTCCTTGATGAACTTGATGTCACGCTCCAGGTTCTTCCGCAGCTCGTGATTTTTATCTAAAAAATCGAAGAGCTTCGGCACCATCCACTCCACGAAAGAGGTGGCCGCGGCCGTCGCCACAGCCTCCATCTGTGTGTGTGTGTGTGTGTGTGTGTGTGTGTGTGTGTGTGTGTGTGTGTGTGTGTGTTCAACGGTTGCAAGGTCACACCATGGGAGTTTTCACTGACCGGCGAGGACAACACACAATAGCAACCATGGATGGATGAAGTTGAACTAAGCTACCTAGACCTGCCAGGATGCTAACAATACTAACCCGTCACATGACATTTGACATGCACAAATCTGCCAAGAAAATATCTTGTTCACATGGTAATATCTTCAAAGTATTGCTGTCCTTCCTTCTTACTATATCCATCCTTAGCTTAACAAACTTACAAACACTAAGTTAATTAACGTGAAACGATATGTGAAATGAGGACACACCATTACTATTATACGTATATTAGAACTAGAAGTACACGTAACCAAAAATAAATAAACATATGCTAGGTAATCACACAAAAAGGAAAAGTAGTTAACACTGTCGCTAAATAATAGACCATACATGAATTCAAAGTATTATGGATGGAACTGAAAGCACTGTGCACTGCCTTGGAGTTAGATTTTTGAAAAACTACTGCAAGACGTAGGCATTAATATTAATAGTACTTGAGGAAAAGACAATCGATGTAGGGCAAACACTAAATAGCTATTTACAACATCATCTTCGGTGCATGCAGCGTACAGGCAGGCTGATGAGTGCGGGTGGACTGCGCAGACGAGTCAAAAATATCTTTGTACTTTTTCCTCTTGGTTTTGGCATCATCAATCAATCAATCAATCAATCAATCCACTGTGTCCACGATCGAGCGTGCCTCCATCGGTATCCTCGCGGGGTGGGAGTTGTCGGCAAGGAGGCACCGAGCATCTTTGTACATGTTTTACACTGTTCTACCAGCCCACTCCCCACCGCTTTAACACTTTTATCACTAGTACTCCATTAGTGTGTTTGGACTGCATATTTGCTTTCCTACTTGTCGGGTAGCCTCTCCATAATGAAGTCCAGTACCCGCTCTCTCTCACTCACCTGCACGAACAGAGAAAAAGAGGAACCGTACTAGACTGGACCTGATCTACCATGACTAAGATCGGTGCAACCATACTAGTAATTCAGTAGACATCTCATCCCCAAAAGCCCAGGCGGCTGCCCTGCCACTGCCCGAATGAATGAAAAACCTGCAAACAACGGGACGTCTCATATCCGGCCAAACGTTCGGCATTTCTCATACCCGGCCCAAATATAAGGCGGGCAGGGGACACCCAGACGGGTCCGTCATGTCACGATTTATAATTATTTCTAGCAGCGTTTCTCTAACTATTTTTTGCGGTTAGCAGCTCATTCTGACGACGGTAGTGGTTATTTCAGAGACGTCGATGTAATTTTTATTCCAAAGTTTTAATAAGTGCGGCTGAACTTTTTAGAGCTCCCAAATACACCCTCGCGCATTATCCGATCTAGTTCGTGAGCCCCGTAAGTCCCCGTGTCACAAACGGTCCACATGGGCATGTCTTCCAGGTATTCCCTTTTAAGTAACGACCGTGCATCCCGCAAGTTCTCCATGGCACGTGGAAATGCCTCAGGCGAGATAGTAGTTGTGGGGCCCAGTCGAAGACACGTTCCCTTCCCTCTCTCTCTCTCTGCACACATTTGGAAATAGCGTGAGGAAGAGTGATACATCTCAAACATATCTAGTACAATTTATGAAGTTTTCATGCTATATATTTACTTCATTTATTTATGATTTTGGTGTAATTTTATATTCTTTTTGAGACTAACCAATTAATCTAGTGCCCAATGTTCTATTCCTGTTTTATCCATGTATTTGGTTTTACAGAAAATCAATATATAGGAAGGTCAAAATACCTCGAAGATTTAATATAATCTTTGTTGGAATATATATGATTTTTTGAAAGTAATCAACGCAAGACGGTCCTTCTCCATCTCTTCGACCAACAAATGTTTAAACTTCCTGACGGCATTCTCGAGTTGTTCATGACAGTTTTATTGGACTTTGGCAATCTTGACAAGTTTAGCATTACACTAGTAGAAACACAGGGCTTTGGTCTAGACTGGGTAAGCCCATTAATACCGGTTCACACACGATCCGGGACCCATGGGGGCATCGGTCCCGGGTCGTGAGACAAGGGGGCCGGACGGGGGAAATGGTTCCGTTTGTATGGCCCCTTAGGTCCCGGTTCCAGACACGGACCGAGACTAATGGACCCCGCTCTTGGCCCAGAACCATTGGTCCCAGTTGGTGGCTGGAACCGGGACCAAATGTGGTCCTTTAGTCCGGTTTCCAGCCACGAACCGGGACCAATGACATGCCTATATATACCCCCTTGCCCGCGAGCAGAGCAGTGGAGTGCTCTGTTTTTTTGGCTGCTCGTGGGAGAGCTTTGTGGTGCTCGAGCTCACCTCCTATGCACATGAGGTATTTGATGAAATGCCCGAGCCACACTCAAGCTTTCTCCTCTCGAAGCTCCTTGTCCAATCTTTATTTTTCTCAAGATTTGTCTAGGTTTCCATAGAGATATCTATTATATATAAAAAGTATTTGATGGGTTCACCAGAAAAAAGAAAATAATCTAGAAATTACCACAAAAAACAGAAACATCCAACCGTTTATTTTATTGACTGAAATTATATAGCCATTAGATTAGAATTAAGTGAAAAAATTACCCACCATTGCCATTATAAAGGTTATAAACATATTACCCACCATTGCCATTATAAAGGTTATAAACATCCGACCACTAGCCAATCAGTTTCCTCCTGTCCACCACGCCCAAGCTAAGGCAGTATATAGAAACCCTATTAAAAGAAAAAGAATACAGGGGCAACCTTACGAAAAAAGAAAACAGAAAAAAATTAGGATGATTAGGATTGCCGCCGCCCTTCTCCACAGCCATGCTCTTGCCCTCGGCAACATACGTCCTAACCATAAGGAAGAGGCCGTGGCCCGTACGTCCTAGCCATAAGGAAGAGCGCCAATCCAACACGTACACAAAGCCAATCCGCTGCAACTGAGGTAATATACTCAGACTTCTTTTCCAAATTGTTTAGGGTCATCCACTATCTGCTTCCTAGCAAGGCCTTCATCGTGGGATCTCAACCAGAATCAAAAAGGAATATGTTTGCTGCTCAGGTAGAGGACCGGCGAGAAATTGTCATGGAGGAAGGTCATGTATGGGGACCTGCTAGAGGTGGCCTCTAAGTTTGTTTTTTTGGTAACAACGTAGAAGCCGACGATGAAAATTGGAAACTAATCTCGCCCTAATCTACAAAATTTGGTGCCCATGAAAATCAGCCGGCGACCCTGTCGGACATGAAGACGCTCCAGCACATGGCGGCTTGCTACAAGATATACCAATGGTTTGCTGTCGGCAGGAGCCAGGTTCATTCCATATGAAGCTTCCTCACATATTGACTTTATATTCATAACCTTGCTCGATCACCTGGTATATGTGAAAGCAGAAGTCATCTTGCCCGATGTAACGGACATGCATGCCAGATATAGTTGTAAGGGCGTGTCTCCGTTTACCTTGCATGAAGCTGCTGACTGATCGATGCAATACATGATTGGAGTCTTGATTGGACTGGAGAAATTATTTTTTGCAATAGGCCTGATTGGAGTAGAGACTGTAGAGTATTTTTCTTTTCTGCGTGATTGGGAAGGCAAGCCAATAGGCAGAGTTTGCATCTGGACGGATGAAGATCAACCAACGCACAATCAGCTCGCACCTCACTAAAAGAACATGAAATAGCAGCCTAGCAGCTCACATCAGTGCGTACTGCGTACATCATGAGTCGTGCGTACTGTAGTTCCTGGCTTGCAGTTCGACCATGACATGGACGCAGAGATCAGCTAGGTTGAGAATTACGTGTGCAGCTTGCCGTAGACACTACATGTGCAGCTTGCCATAGACTCCATACGTGACTGGTCGTTTCTCTGAGCAGCTCTCTCCTAAACATCGTGATAACCTTTCGCTATCACAACAGGCCACAAGTTGCTGGAGACATAAATTGATGTTTCTCTTGGCTAGCTTTGCACCTGTATGTATTGCACCTTGAGAAATTAATAGGGCTCAAAACGAACATGTTGACACGAAGTACGCGGGGATACACTGGTGATTGGAACGAGGAAGCGGCACCGACGACGAGGTTAATTAAGGAACTAATACGGATATTTTCTGGCAGGGTTGACTATAGACAATCCACGGTGACCTCCTGTTCGTTCGCCTGCACTAACCCTCTAACTACCTCATAATTCCCATGTAGTTTTCACACATTATATGGAAAGAATTATACCGGGATAATTTACTATTTCCAAGAATCGATGTAGAAGAAGTGAATAAAATTTCATGTATTAATGACCAATTGCTTTGTGTAGATTTTATGATATAAGGATAAATCAGGCCATCATAACGAGCATATGGTTAAGTGGACAGTATATGTGTCCTTTTTAGCTACCAGTTAAGGTGATGATGTGATTGTAGATTGTTTAGTTATGGCAGGATTACCTTCATTCTACCGGAGTTACCTTAACACGATTAATTTTACTGTAATTCCTACATCAGAACATGATATTCACTACTTTAGTGTTAAGTATAGAAGTTCAAAATAATGTGTGAGTTTCCTATGTTACCAGTGAATGCAAACAATCCAAGTGGTAGATCATATAATTGTCTTCATTATTGGTAGTTTAAATCAATTTTGAAAAAGCGGAATCATATCAGTATAAGAATGGCTCGACTTTCCTATTCCCTTCACTTCCTATGCAAACCCTGCTTTAGACAATTCCCACAATTGTTCATAATGTTATTCACATTATGTAGAGACATGCGATAAGCCTGTAATGTTGCTGCATCCAAATGTATAGATCAGTTGCAGTGCATAATGATGACGAATTCCAGGAGCTATGCTTCCTAAAAAAATATCAGAAAATTGTAGAAGGTTTGAAAGTGCTATACAACTTCAAAATGTTCATCATGATTTTGAGGGTATATTAACATGACTGTAGTTACAATTTATATAATTTATATAGCTCTTTAGTTAGAATTCGACACGTTTTTAGCATTCTTACCATATATACATACAATTTATAGATTGTTATAATGTGTTTGTACTTACCATTTGACCTCTGTTCAAAATTTTACCTAGGGTCAAATTAAGCATCAGTATTTGCGCAAATGTTCGCGTCATTCTGCCTACATTGAATATGCTTGTGCATGCTTCTAATTAAATTACCTCTCATGGTATTTTCATTCTTCTATAGTATTGTTGTTATTTTACTATTACATATTTTCCATTTCTGCACTAAATTTTTATGAAGTAGCTTCCATATATATGTCCTCCATAGAACATTGTCTCTATGACTTACAAAGGCATATTAAATCTAGCACCATAATTGAACAATAAATAATATTAATATAGGACTGTAATTCTAATTCTGATTATTTCAATACAAAGATGGTCTTTCCCCTACAAGCACCACGAACAGAAGGATTTAATCATTGATTGTATTACTCATGATAAAGCAAAGGAAATGGATGAATAGTAAAGAAAATCTTTACTACTTATAGGAATATAGTGCTAGATCTGGTCTTGATCGACAAAAACAAAATGATTGGATGGTGTGCACTGAAACCATCACATAACCTATGCTGCGGACTTATTCAACCACAAACAAATAAATAAATGCTATCAGCATCACGATGGGAACATATAAATTGAAAAAAATTGATGAGTACACATTTTTTTGTGTTTGTTCCATCCAACTACCGATCTTTCCTCACATGGTCAAGACAATTCAACCACAAACAGTTAGGTGTTATCAAGCATCGCCATGACAAGATATATATTGAAAACACATTTGGAAACATAAATATGTTGAAAATATTTATGACAATATTAATGGTGTTTGTAAAGAGGTTGATAGGTATGCATTAGTTGATTGCTCTTTAACCATTTGGGTATGTTTATATGGAGTTCAAGATTCATTATTAAAGTTTCTAAAGTTCTAGCCCAGCGCATCGAGCGGGCCACTTTACTAGTTTTATTAATTATACTATTGGTTGTTATTATATAGAGCGATGCTTCTGGGATCCACCCCCGTCGGCCCTCGTCCTGTCTATGATTCGGATGTGGTATATTATCTTTTATAACTATTTGTTTCATTTAGTGTTTATGACAATTATGCCGACCAACGTGACATAGATGTTTTTATCTAGGATGTATGTGAATCGGAAATTCGAACCGACATAGAACTTCTTGTCGAGAATTTAAATTTAGTTGAAAAAGAAAAACGAGTATTTGAAAGAAAAACTGAAAAGAATTGAAGAAGTGAAGATGAAACTGGAGTTGTATGTTGCCGATGTCATCGATGATCACAAGATCAAGTTGGATGCAATGCGCCTGAAGATTAGAAAGATTAGAAAATATGCCATTGATAATGAGGCTTGGTATCACTATACTACTGGATCAACTGTTACCTTAGTTGCGATAATCTCAGTGTATGTTTTAATTAGATGCTCTAGCTAGAGAGCTATATGTTGTTCTATGAGAACTATGTATGAACTTTATGTATTTATTTTTTCAGTAATAACATTTGATCATTACAGTACTTTGGTTTTAATGTGATGATGAACTTCTATTAATTTGGTCACTTCTCTATTCATGATGTTCTGTTATGGTTTTTGACACACTTAATTATATGTAATGCACGCAGATGAACCGACAATGGGTGTACGGTAATGACGCACCTCCGAGTACATTAAGAGGCGTGCATAATTTTCTCGAAGTGGCTGAGGCAAACAAGCATAATGGTTTTTATGTGTTGTCCATGCCCTATCTGTGGGAATACAAAGTCTTACTCTTAAAGAAAACCCTTCACGTCCACCTGCTTGAGAAGGGTTTCATGCCACACTATACTGTTTGGACCAAGCATGAAGAAAGATGGGTTATGATGGAAGACAACAAAAAGAAGAGTATGATGACAACTATGTGCCCCCTGAATAAGGTGATGCTGCAATGGGGAAGCTGAAGATCAAGAGGAACCAGAGGCTGTGCCTGATGATGATCTTCGCCAGATCATTGTTGATGCACAGAGAATGCCGGTGAAAAGGAGAAGTTGAAGTTCGATCGCATGTTAGAGGATCCCAAAACCGTTGTACCCAAATTGCGAAGATGGCAACACAAAGCTCTGTACCACACCGAAATGCTGGAATGGAAGGCCGAGAATGGTGTATCTGTCAAGGGATTTGAGTAGCTACTGAAAACAATGATGAAGAAGCTTCCAAAGGATAACGAAATGCCTGACAGTACGTACGGAGCAAAGAAGGTTCTCGGCCCTCTAGGATTAGAGGTGCAGAAGATACATGTATGCCCTAATGACTGCATCCTGTACCGCGGTGATTACGAGGTATGTGGTGCATTGCGGTATAAGATCAGACGAGATGACCTGGTGATGTTGAGGCGGCGCCCGGAAGAGGGTTCCTGCCAAGGTGATGTGGTATGCTCCTATAATACCACGGCTGAAACGTCTGTTCAGAAACAAAGAGCATGCCAAGTTGATGCGATGGCACAAAGAAGACTGTAAGAAAGACGGAGAGTTGAGAGCACCCGCTGATGGGTCGCAGTGGAGACTTTGCAGCTGACGCAAGGAACATATGGTTTGGTGTAAGCGCGAATGGCATTAATCCTTTTGGGGAGCAGAACATCAATCATAGCACCTGGCCCTGATGAGGACATAGACCTGGGGTAGGGTAATAAGCCTGACCTATCGTCCTACCTAAGGCCCTTGTCCTAAAAGCAAAGAAGTTCAAGAGTAAATAGAGAGGGCCCAACAAAGGTGTCGAGTGAAATCCACTCGACTTATCATTCACTCGAAGACCCTCCTTATTTAAGTCACTCGGCGACTAAACCACTCGACGTGCAGAAGACCTAAAGCCACTCCAGCGCAGCAACGGTGAGGCGTTTACCCATATACTTAACGATCACTAATAGCACTTTATTGTAGGCGTTACCTATAACATTCTCTCTCTTTATGTACATTGAACTCCTTGTAACGTGGGCGGGCTGGGGTCCTGGCACACTCTATATAAGCCACCCCCCTCCACTGGCACAAGGGTTCGCACCCCGTTAATACCACACTCATATAATCCAGTCGACCGCCTCAGGGCATCCGAGACGTAGGGCTGTTACTTCCTCTGAGAAGGGTCTGAACTCGTAAAACTCTTGTCAGCAACTCACCATAGCTAGGATCTTACCTCTTCATACCTACCCCCTAATCTACTGTCAGACTTAGTACCACGACAGTTGGCGCCCACCGTGGGGCAGGTGTCTTAGTGACTTTTGGTGAAGTTGTGATTTTTCCGATTGCCATCATCATGGTTTCCAGCGGAGGAATGGCTGAGGGCCGCGAGGTCCATCTCGGTGCGCTCGTTTTCGTCGCCGACGACTCCGCCTGGCTCCGGAGAGGCTCCGCTCGGCGTCGGCGCACTCCCGTCCACGGGCGGCACTTCAGCGCGCGCGTCCATGGCGTTCTCCTTCGTCTGCCGTTGACTCAGTATCGGTCGACTCCTATGCCATACTCGCTCCAGGCTGTACACCGGCGCAAGCGTTCCGGTCGATCGCGGCTCCAGCGGTGGGTCAGGCACGCGGTGGCCCGCCAGTCGGCCACCCCACAAGTCGCGGCGAGTGAGCCCGACGAAACTCTCTATGGCCTGTTTGACTGGCTCCGTCGAGACCGCATCCGAGTGCGGCAGCGGCGATCCTGCGGCCGAAGTCTTGATGGTCGATGGACCGCGTAGCCCGCCTGGTTTCTACTGCAACAATGGAGGCGGCGATGGGGCGACGATCGGTCGCCGCGATCACGAGTACCGCCCGAGCCCCTCTTCGCAATGAGAGGGAAGAACTTTGTCGCCATAGCGTGGATGCACCCCACACGCCCATCGTTGGAGAAACTCCACGAGGCCCGGGCCTTGGAGGAGGCGCGCCTGGCCAACTTGGCTGAGCGCACTCGACTGGAGAATCTCCAGCATGCACTCGACGAGCGTGCTCAGCAGCGGATTCCTGAATCCAGTCGATGACAACTTTTTCTGCCTCCAACTCAGGTATACCGAACTCCGATTCAGAATCTCACAGGTGCAGCCCGAATAGCGGAGTCGATTCAGCCCTCCCAGTCAGAAGCTGGCAGAGGTTTGATGTAGATCAGGGCTTTACTCCGGGCAGCGAGAGAACAAAACACAGCAGTATCTCAGTCGCGGAATAGGATCCATAGCAGATCCGTTGTAGCAGACACAGTCCAGTCGGCTCACAGCCCAAGATCGCCCCCGAGGCATGAGGAACGTGGAGACCGACGAGATCGATCTGAAACCGTGACCGGTATGATCACCAACTCGCCACGACGATCGTCGTTGAGTGCCCACTCCTCCCCCAAGGAGTGGGTCATACGCGCCTCGGCAGCACGATGACAGACGCCCCCATAGTGGTGGGCGAAGTATTCCAGTCGACCCCAGGGAGCCGGGCTTTGATGCGAGATCTATTCTCGTTCAAGGTCTGGTTGACGAACAGAGCACCTGAGAGAAGGCCATGACAGATATCACCCGACCGGCAGCAGTGTGCACATTTCAGGTCCCGAGTGTTTCATTAGAGCCATCGAGGCGTAGTGATTCCTCCCAACTTCAGATTGGCGGCCGGAGTCGGCAAGTTCACCGGTGAGTCCAAGCCCGACACTTGGCTCGAGGACTACCGAGTGGCGGTGCAGATCGATGGTGGCAATGATGAAGTGGCCATGAAGCACCTTCCTTTGATGTTGGAAGGCTCGGCGAGCTTGGTTGAATCGGTTGGCACCGAGCAGCATATATAGTTGGGAGGAACTCGCTTGAGTGTTTGTTAGGACCTTTGAAGGTACATGCAAATGACCAGCAGGGTTAACGAGTTGCGATCTTGTGTGCGAAACCGAATGAAACCTTGAGAGATTATATCCATAGATTGATCACGTTGCACCACACGGTGGAGAATGTGTCAGATCACCAGGCAGTTTGTGCCTTCAAGGAAGGCGTCAAGTATCAAGAATTGAATCTGAAGTTCGGTCGGACTGGAGATATGTCTCTAAGTCGGATGATGGAAATTGCCACCAAGTATGCCAATGGTGAAGAGGAGGATCGGCTCCGGAGTGGCAAGCACAAAACAGTCACCCACGAAAACGGAGGAGGGAACTCCGATTGAAGCGAAGCGCCAAGGCCGAGCCAGCTGCTCTGGTGAAGCCTTAGCCGTGACTCAAGGAAAGTTTAAGGGAAGCCCAAAGGACCATGGAATCCCAAGAAAGTGAAAGATCAAGATGGAAATGATGTGTTGGATTTACCCTGTCACATTCATACCAAGAAAGATGAGGAGGGTAACCTGATTTACCCCAAACACACCACTCGACAATGTCGGCTCCTGATTCAACAGTTACAGGAGAAACAACCCAAGGAGAAGGAAAAGGAGTCGGACAAGGGTGAGGATAAAGAAGAATAAGATGATGGTTTTGTTGGAAATATGCCCTAGAGGCAATAATAAATTGATTATTATTATATTTCCTTGTTCATGATAATCGTTTATTATCCATGCTAGAATTGTATTGATAGGAAACTCAGATACATGTGTGGATACATAGACAATACCATGTCCCTAGTAAGCCTCTAGTTGACTAGCTCGTTGATCAATAGATGGTAACGGTTTCCTGACCATGGACATTGGATGTCATTGATAACGGGATCACATCATTAGGAGAATGATGTGATGGACAAGACCCAATCCTAAGCATAGCACAAGATCGTGTAGTTCGTATGCTAAAGCTTTTCTAATGTCAAGTATCATTTCCTTAGACCATGAGATTGTGCAACTCCCGGATACCGTAGGAGTGCTTTGGATGTGCCAAATGTCACAACGTAACTGGGTGGCTATAAAGGTACACTACAGGTATCTCCGAGAGTGTCTGTTGGGTTGGCACGAATCGAGACTAGGATTTGTCACTCCGTGTGACGGAGACGTATCTCTGGGCCCACTCGGTAGGACATCATCATAATGTGCACAATGTGATCAAGGAGTTGATCACGGGATGGTGTGTTACCAAACGAGGAAAGAGACTTGCCGATAACGAGATTGAACAAGGTATCGGGATACCGACGATCGAATCTCGGGCAAGTATCGTACCGCTAGACAAAGGGAATTGTATACGGGAATGATTAAGTCCTTGACATCGTGGTTCATCCGATGAGATCATCGTGGAACATGTAGAGCCAACATGGGTATCCAGATCCCGCTGTTGGTTATTGACGGTGAGTCATCTGTCATGTCTGCATGTCTCCCGAACCCGTAGGGTCTACACATAAGGTTCGGTGACGCTAGGGTTATAGAGATATTAGTATGCGGTAACCCGAAAGTTGTTCGGAGTCCCGGATGAGATCCCGGACGTCACGAGGAGTTCCGGAATGGTCCGGAGGTCTAGAATTATATATAGGAAGTGCTATTTTGGCCGTCGGGACAAGTTTGAGGTCACCGGTATTGTACCGGGACCACCGGAAGGGTCCCGGGGGTCCACCGGGTGGGGCCACCTGCCCCGGGGGGCCACATGGGCTGTAGGGGGTGCGCCTTGGCCTATATGGGCCAAGGGCACCAGCCCCAAGAGGCCCATGCGCCAAGAGAAGAGGAAAAGGAAGAGTCCTAAAGGGAAGGCACCTCAGGGGTGCCTTGGGAGGAGGACTCCTCCCTGGCCGCACCCTTCCTTGGAGGAAGGGCCAAGGCTGCGCCTCCCCCTCTCCCTTGGCCCTATATGTAGTGGGGGAAGGGAGGGCAACCATACCTAAGCCACAGCCTCCCTCTCCCTCCCATGACACATCTCCTCCTCCCAGCTTGGCGAAGCCTGTTGGAATCCGCTACTTCCACCACGCCGTCGTGCTGCTGGATCTCCATCAACCTCTCCTTCCCCCTTGCGGGATCAAGAAGGAGGAGACGTCGCTGCTCCGGCCGTGTGTTGAACGCGGAGGTGTCGTCCGATCGGCGCTCGGATCATCGGTGATTTGGATCACGGCAGTGCGACTCCATCAACCCCGTTCTCTTGAACGCTTCATGTGATCTACAAGGGTATGTAGATCCACTCCTCCCTCGTTGCTAGATGACTCCATAGATTGATCTTGGTGACACGTGGGAAAATTTTGAATTTATGCTACGTTACCCCAACAGTGGCATCATGAGCTAGGTCTATGCGTAGTTTCTATGCACGAGTAGAACACAAAGTAGTTGTGGGCGTTGATTTTGTTCAATATGCTTACCGTTACTAGTCCAATCTTGATTCGGCGGCATCGTGGGATGAAGCGGCCCGGACCGACCTTACACGTACTCTTACGTGAGACTGGTTCCACCGACTGACATGCACTAGTTGCATAAGGTGGCTAGCGGGTGCTTGTCTCTCCCACTTTAGTCGGATCGGATTCGATGAACAGGGTCCTTATGAAGGGTAAATAGCAATTGGCATATCACGTTGTGGTCTTTGCGTAGGTAAGAAAGCGTTCTTGCTAGAAACCCATAGCAGCCACGTAAAACATGCAAACAACAATTAGAGGACGTCTAACTTGTTTTTGCAGGGTATGCTATGTGATGTGATATGGCCAAAGGATGTGATGAATGATATATGTGATGTATGAGATGATCATGTTCTTGTAATAGGAATCACGACTTGCATGTCGATGAGTATGACAACCGGCAGGAGCCATAGGAGTTGTCTTTATTTATTTATGACCTACGTGTCAACATAAACGTCATGTAATTAGTTTACTTTATTGCTAACCGTTAGCTGTAGTAGTAGAAGTAATAGTTGGCGAGACAACTTCATAAAGACACAATGATGGAGATCATGATGATGGAGATCATGATGATGGAGATCATGATGATGGAGATCATGGTGTCATGCGGTGGCGATGATGATCATGGAGCCCCGAAGATGGAGATCAAAAGGAGCAATATGATATTGGCCATATCATGTCACTATTTGATTGCATGTGATGTTTATCATGTTTATACATCTTATTTGCTTAGAACGACGGTAGTAAATAAGATGATCCCTCATTAAAATTTCAAGAAAGTGTTCCCCCTAACTGTGCACCGTTGCTAAAAGTTCGTAGTTTCGAAGCACCACGTGATGATCGGGTGTGATAGATTCTTACGTTCAAATACAACGGGTGTTGACGAGCCTAGCATGTACAGACATGGCCTCGGAACACATGCAAAACACTTAGGTTGACTTGACGAGCCTAGCATGTACAGACATGGCCTCGGAACACATGCAAAACACTTAGGTTGACTTGACGAGCCTAGCATGTACAGACATGGCCTCGGAATACAGAAGACCGAAAGGTCGAGCATGAGTCGTATAGAAGATACGATCAACATGAAGATGTTCACCGATGTTGACTAGTCCGTCTCACGTGATGATCGGACACGGCCTATTTGACTCGGATCATGTAATCACTTAGATGACTAGAGGGATGTCTATCTGGTGGGAGTTCATAAGATGAACTTGTTTATCCTGAACATAGTCAAAAGGATTTTGCAAATTATGTCGTAGCTCGCGCTTTAGTTCTACTGTTTAGATATGTTCCTAGAGAAAATTTAGTTGAAAGTTGATAGTAGCAATTATGCGGACTAGGTCCGTAAACTGAGGATTGTCCTCATTGCTTCATAGAAGGCTTATGTCCTTAATGCACCGCTCGGTGTGCTGAACCTCGAACGTCGTTTGTGGATGTTGCGAACATCTGACATACACGTTTTGATGACTACATGATAGTTCAGTGCGTAATGCTAAACGGTTTAGAGTTGAGGCACCGAAAACATTTTGAAACGTCGCGAAACATATGAGATGTTTCGAGGGCTGAAATTGGGATTTCAGGCTTGTGCCCACGTCAAGAGGGATAAGACCTTCGACGATTTTCTTAACCTGCAAACTAAGGGAGAAAAGCTCAATTGTTGAGCTTGTGCTTAGATTGTCTGAGTACAACAATCATTTGAATCGAGTGGGAGTTGATCTTCCAGATGAGACAGTGATGTTTCTCCAAAATCATTGCCACCAAGCTGCTAGAGCTTCGTGATGAACTATAATATATCAGGGACATATATGATGATCCTTGAGATATTCGCGATGTTTGACACCACAAAAGTAGAAATCAAGAAGGAGCATCAATTGTTGATGGTTGGTGAAACCACTAGTTTCAAGAAGGGCAAGGGCACGAAGGGATACTTCATGAAAGCGGCAATTTAGCTGCTGCTCTAGTGAAGAAACCCAAGGTTGAACCCAAACCCGAGACTAAGTGCTTACGTAATAAGGGGAATAGCCACTGGAGCAGAATTACCCTAGATACTTGGTAGATGAGAAGGCTGGCAAGGTCGATAGAAGTATATTGGATATACATTGTGTTGATGTGTACTTTACTAGTACTCCTAGTAGCACCAGGGTATTAGATACCGGTTCGGTTGCTAAGTGTTAGTAACTTCAAGTAAAAGCTACGGAATAAGCGGAGACTAGCTAAAGGTGAGCTGACGATATGTGTTGGAAGTGTTTCCGATGTTGATATGATCAAGCATCGCGCTCCCTCTACCATCGAGATTTGGTGTTTGCGTTGAGCATAGACATGATTGGATTATGTCTATCGCAATACGGTTATTCATTTAAGGAGAATAACGGTTACTCTGTTTATTTGAATAATACCTTCAATGGTCTTGCACCTAAAATGAATGGTTTATTGAATCTCGATCGTAGTGATACACATGTTCATGCCAAAAGATAGTAATGATAGTACCACCTACTTGTGGCACTGCCACTTAAGTCATATCGGTATAAAATGCATGAAGAAGCTCCATATTGATGGATCTTTGGACTCACTCATTTTCGAAAAGTTTGAGACATGCGAACCATGTCTATTGGTGTATATGCATAAAGAAACTCCATGCAAATGGACCATTTGGACTCACTTGATTTTGAATCACTTGAGACATGCAAATCATACCACATGGGCAAGATGACTGAAAGCCTCGTTTTCAGTAAAATGGAACTAGAAAGCAACTTGCTAGAAGTAATACATTTTGATGTGTGCAGTCCAATGAGTGCTGAGGCATGTAGTGGATATCGTTATGTTCTTCACAGATGATTTGAGTAGATGTTGAGTATATTTACTTGATGAATCACGAGTCTGAATTATTGAAAGGTTCAAGTAAGTTTAGTGTGAAGTTGAAAGATAAATGCGTGACAAGAGGATAAAAGATCTATGATATGATCATAGAGATGAATATCTGAATTACGAGTTTGGCACAGAATTAAGACATTGTGGAAATTGTTTCACAACTAATACAGCCTGGAACACCATAGTGTGATGGTGTGTCCGAACATCATAACTGCACCCTATTGGATATGATGCATACCATGATGTCTCTTATCGAATTACCACGATAGTTTATGGGTTAGGCATTAGAGACAACCGCATTCACTTTAAATAGGGCACCACGTAATTCCGATGAGATGACACCGTATGAACTGTGGTTTAGAGAAACCTAAGTTGTCATTTCTTAAAAGTTTGGGGCTATGACGCTTATGTGAAAAAGTTTCAGGCTGACAAGCTCGAACCCAAAGCGGATAAATGCATCCTCATAGACACCCAAAACAGTTGGGTATACCTCCTGTCTCAGATCCGAAAGCAATAAGGGATTGTTTCTAGAATCGGGTCCTTTCTCGAGGAAAAGTTTCTCTCGAAAGAATTGAGTGGGAGGATGGTGGAGACTTGATGAGGTTATTGAACCGTCTCTTCAACTAGTGTGTGGCAGGGCACAGGAAGTTGTTCCTGTGGCACCTACACCAATTGAAGTGGAAGCTTATGATAGTGATCATGAAACTTCAGATCAAGTCACTACCAAACCTCGTGGGATGACAAGGATGTGTACTACTTCAGAGTGGTACGTAATCCTGTCTTAGAAGTCATGTTGCTAGACAACAATGAACCTACGAGCTATGGAGAAGCGATGGTGGGCCTGGATTCTGATAAATGGCTCAAGGCCATAAAATCCGAGAGAGGATCCATGTATGAAAACAAAGTGTAGACTTTGGCAGAACAACTCGATGGTCTTAAGGCTGTTGAGTATAGATGGGTTTTAAAAGGAAGACGGACAATGATGGTAAGTATCACCATTAAGAAAGCTCGACTTGTCGTTAAGATGTTTTCCGACAAGTTCAAGGAGTTGACTACGATGAGACTTTCTCACCCGTGGCGATGCTAAGAGTCTGTTGGAATTATGTTAGCGATTACTGCATTATTTATGAAATCTTGCAGATAGGATGTCAAAACATTGTTTCCTCGATGATTTTCTTGAGGAAAGGTTGTATGTGATACAATCGGAAGGTTTTGTCAATCCTGAAAGATGCTAACAAGTGTACAAAGCTCCAGCTATCCTTCTAACGACTGGAGTAAGCATCTCGGAGTTGGAATGTGTGCTTTGATGAGATGATCAAAGATTTTGGGTGTATATAAAGTTTATGAGAAACTTGTATTTCCAAAGAAGTGAGTGGGAGCACTATAAAATTTCTGATGAGTATATGTTGTTGACATATTAAGGATCAGAAATGATGTAGAATTTTGGAAAGCATATAGGGTTATTTGGAAAGTGTTTTTCAATGGAAAGCCTGGATTAAGCTACATGAGCATTGAGCATCAAGATCTATAAGGATAGATCAAAACGCTTAATGGTACTTTCAAATGAGCACATACCTTGACATGATCTTGAAGGTGTTCAAGATGGATCATTCAAAGGAGTTCTTGCCTGAGTTGTAAGGTATGAAGTTAAGACTTAACGCTCGACCACGGCAGAATAGAGAGAAAGGACGAAGGTCATACCCTATGCTTAAGACATAGGCTCTACAGTATGCTATGCTATGTACTGCACCTGAAATGTGCCTTGCCATGAGTCAGTCAAGGGGTACAAGAGTGATCCAAGAATGGATCACAGGACAGCGGTCAAAGTTATCCTTAGTAACTAGTGGACTAAGGAATTTTCTCGATTATGGAGGTGGTAAAAGAGTTCGTCGTAAAGGGTTACGCCGATGCAAACTTTGACACTAATCCAGATTATTCTGAGTAGTAAACTAGATTCGTATAGTAGAACAGTTATTTGGAATAGCTCCAAATAGAACGTGGTAGCTGCATCTAGGAGATGACATAGAGATTTGTAAAGCACACACGGATCTGAAAGATTCATACCCGTTGACTATAACCTCTCTCACAAGCATAACATGATCAAACCCAGAACTCATCGAGTGTTAATCACATGGTAAATGTGAACTAGATTATTGACTCTAGTAAACTCTTTGGGTGTTAGTCACATGGGGATGTGACCTCGGAGTGTTAATCACATGGCGATGTGAACTAGATTATTGACTATATTGCAAGTTGGTGTCTGTTGGAAATATGCCCTAGAGGCAATAATAATTTGATTATTATTATATTTCCTTGTTCATGATAATCGTTTATTATCCATGCTAGAATTGTATTGATAGGAAACTTCGGATACATGTGTGGATACATAGACAACACCATGTCCCTTGTAAGCCTCTAGTTGACTAGCTCGTTGATCAATAGATGGTTACGGTTTCCTGACCATGGACATTGGATGTCATTGATAACGGGATCACATCATTAGGAGAATGATGTGATGGACAAGACAATCCTAAGCATAGCACAAGATCATGTAGTTAAGTATGCTAAAGCTTTTCTAATGTCAAGTATCATTTCCTTAGACCATGAGATTGTGCAACTCCCGGATATCGTAGGAGTGCTTTGGGTGTGCCAAACGTCACAACGTAACTGGGTGGCTATAAAGGTACACTACAGGTATCTCCGAAAGTGTCTGTTGGGTTGGCACGAATCGAGACTGGGATTTGTCACTCCGTGTGACGGAGAGGTATCTCTGGGCCCACTCGGTAGAACATCATCATAATGTGCACAATGTGATCAAGGAGTTGATCACGGGATGATGTGTTACGAAACGAGTAAAGAGACTTGCGATAGCGAGATTGAACAAGGTATCGGCATACAGACGATCGAATCTCGGGCAAGTATCGTACCGCTAGACAAAGGGAATTGTATACGAGATTGATTAAGTCCTTGGCATCGTGGTTCATCCAATGAGATCATCGTGGAACATGTGGGAGCCAACATGGGTATCCAGATCCCGCTGTTGGTTATTGACCGGAGAGTCATCTCTGTCATGTCTGCATGTCTCCCGAACCCGTAGGGTCTACAAACTTAAGGTTCGGTGACGCTAGGGTTATAGAGATATTAGTATGCGGTAACCGAAAGTTGTTGAGTCCGGATGAGATCCCGGACGTCACGAGGAGTTCCGGAATGGTCCGGAGGTAAAGAATTATATATAGGAAGTGCTATTTCGGCCGTCGGGACAAGTTTCGGGGTCACCGGTATTGTACCGGGACCACCGGAAGGGTCCCGGGGGTCCACCGGGTGGGGCCACCTGCCCCGGGGGGCCACATGGGCTGTAGGGGGTGCGCCTTGGCCTATATGGGCCAAGGGCACCAGCCCCAAGAGGCCCATGCTCCAAGAGAATAGGAAAAGGAAGAGTCCTAAAAGGGGAAGGCACCTCCGTGGTGCCTTGGGGAGGAGGGACTCCTCCCTGGCCGCACCCTTCCTTGGAGGAAGGGCCAAGGCTGCGCCTCCCCCCTCTCCCTTGGCCCTATATGTAGTGGGGGGAAGGGAGGGCAACCATACCTAAGCCCTGGCGCCTCCCTCTCCCTCCCATGACACATCTCCCTCCTCCCGCAGCGCTTGGCGAAGCCCTGTTGGAATCCCGCTACTTCCACCACGTCGTCGTGCTGCTGGATCTCCATCAACCTCTCCTTCCCCCTTGCTGGATCAAGAAGGAGGAGACGTCGCTGCTCTGTACGTGTGTGGAACGCGGAGGTGCCGTCCGTTCGGCGCTAGGATCATCGGTGATTTGGATCACGGCAGTGCGACTCCATCAACCCCGTTCTCTTGAACGCTTCCGCGCGCGATCTACAAGGGTATGTAGATCCACTCCTCCCTCGTTGCTAGATGACTCCATAGATTGATCTTGGTGACACGTTGGAAAATTTTGAATTTATGCTACGTTACCCAACAGGTTTCCCCAACGTCAATTCCACTCTGATGATTTTTGCTGATGTTGAAAGCAAAAGTCGGTTGAAAGTTATAAACAGAGAAGTGAATATGGTTGCTCCAGCGACACCTAGTTATCTGAAGTGGTCACAGACTGCCATCACATTCGACCAGTCTGACCACCCAGCACGTATAGCCACCCCTGGGAGGCAAGCATTGGTGGTCGACCCAGTTGTTGAAGGCACTCGACTGACTAAAGTGCTGATGGATGGTGGTAGTTGTAACACCCACGATGCGGCTATATCTCTCACGTGTCGAGGCACGACTTAGAGGCATAACCGCATTGTAGGTTTTGTCGCAAGAAGGGTCATCTTCACACAATCCCATGTAATGAACAAGAATGGGATAAAGAGTTGGCTTACAATCGCCACTTCACACAACATACAGATTAAACATAAAACATTGAGTACACACATAGTCCGACTACGGACAACCAAAAGAAAAAGAAGATAACCCAACTGCTAGATCCCGATCGTCCCCAACTGGGCACCACTATTGATCATCTGGAACCGAAACATAATAATGACCAAGGTCTCCATCGAACTCGTACTTGAGCTCGGTTGCGTCGCCTACATTGGTATCCTCGGCACCTGCAACTGTTTTGGTAGTATTTGTGAGTCACGAGGACTCAGCAATCTCACACCCGCAAGATCAAGACTATTTAAGCTTATGGGTAGGATAGGGGTAATGTAGTGGAGCTGGAGCAAGCACTAAGCAAATATGGTGGCTAACATACGCAAATAAGAGCGAGAAGAGAAGCAACACAACGTCGTGAAGCTAGAAGTGATTAAGAAGTGATCCTGAATCTACTTACGCACAACCATAACACAAGAACCGTGTTCACTTCGTGGACTCCGCCGAAAAGAGACCATCACGGCTACACACGCGGTTGATGCATTTTTATTTAAGTCAAGTGTCAAGTTCTCTACAACCGGACATTAACAAATTCCCATCTGCCACATGCCCGCTCGCACGGCTTTCGAAAGTTCAAAACCACTGTAGGGGTGTCCAAACTTAGCCCATCATAAGCTCTCACGGTCAGCGAAGGATATTCCTTCTCCCGGAAGACCGGTCGGACTCGGAATCCGGTTACAAGACATTTCGGCAATGGTAAAACAAGACCAGCAAAGCCGCCCGAATGTGCCGACAAATCCCGATAGGAGCTGCACATATCTCGTTTTCAGGGCACACCGGATTGTCCAAACTTCCAGTAGGCCAGCCCAGAGTTGCCCCTGGTGGCCACCAGCGGCTGACAGATTGGACCAACACTCAGAGGAGCACTGGCCCGGGGGTTTAAAATAAAGATGACCCTTGAGTCTGCGGAACCCAAGGGAAAAAGGCTTAGGTAGGCAAATGGTAAAACCAAGGTTGGGCCTTGCTGGAGGAGTTTTATTCAAAGCGAACTATCAAGGGGTTCCCATAACACCCAACAGCGTAAGGAAGCATAAAATCAAGGAACATAACACTGGTATGACGGAAACTAAGGCGGCAAGAGTGGAACAAAACACCAGGCATAAGGCCGAGCCTTCCACCCTTTACCAAGTATATAGATGCATTAATTAAATAAGAGATATTGTGATATCCCAAAATATCCATGTTCCAACATGGAACCAACTTCATCTTCACCTGCAACTAGCAACGCTATAAGAAGGGCTGAGCAAAAGCGGTAACTTAGCCAAACAATGGTTTGCTAGGAAGGATGGTTAGAGGCTTGACATGGCAATATGGGAGGCATGATATAGCAAGTGGTAGGTAGCGCGGCATAGCAAAAGGGTGAACAACTAGCAAGCAAAGATAGAAGTGATTTCGAGGTATGGTCACCTTGCACGAAATCCCGCAATGAAGAAGACCGAATCCATGAAGAAGACAAACAGAGGTAGTCGAACTAATCCTCACAACTCTGGTACGAAACCGAAGCTAACGAGAGAAGCAAACCGGAAAGAAGCAAATACCATGGTAAACAACCATCACATCAACATGGCATGTTGCACAATCAAGTATGATGCATGTCCTGTTTAATGAGGCATGGCATGGCAAAGTGCACAAACGATACTACAAATTAAGAGGAGCTCAATATGCAACGGGTTGCATATTGATGAAACACCACATCAAATATTTAGTTCTCTCTCGTTTATGTACCCAACCATATTAACAGTTATTAAACATGGCAAGGGGTGAAGCATATGAAAACTATCTATCTAGGCAAGTTTAAATGAGGCCGGAACAACAAACAACAATTCCGGAAAATCCCCATGTCCAATTTTCGAATTAGCTACTGTTCTGCCCTAAAACATATTTTAATGTTATTGAACAGTAAAACAAAGTGCACCATGTTAATCTATGCATTTTTCTACCCCATTTACATATAAAGTTTATTAGATTCCGAGTTAGGGTTATTTAGTAATGAAATAAAACATTTTAACATGGCATTTATGCAAATTTAAACAAACGGTAATTTAAGCATTTCAAACATGGATGGAAGTGGTATAATATGAAACTAAACAGAATTCTAAGCATTTTACATGTATAAAACATTTTAATATGATGCACGGTTCATGAGTTATTAAATGCATGAATGTTGAGGGTTTTTCTGTAAATCTGTTATCTCAGGATAAATGCTAAAATCGCTAGCCAGGGAAAAAAACATGACGGGTTGAATAGCTGGGTGCTGGGCTGGGCTCTCACCATGGGCCAAGCCCAGGTCGGTGAGGAAGCGGCTGGGCCGGCAGGGAAGCAGCGCGTCCGGCCCACGTGCGTAGGCGATCCAGCCCTCTCGCGCGACTTAAGTCAACGAGAGGGGCGCTCGGTGGGGATGAGCCTGCGTCTTGTTCGTCTGCTCGAAGCAGAGGAAGTAGGGCGCGATGGCGGGGCTTGGCGAAGGCGCAGCGGCGCGAGATCGAAGCGGCCGCGGCTTGATGCGAGGATCTCCGGCGGCCGGACTTGATGAGCTCGGGCACGATAAGCAGCATAGGGAGGCAGCGGCGCTAAGTTCCCGGCAGCCGACGGGAAACGCAGGCAGAGACGGAGGTTGCGGTTCCCGGCGAGGAACATGACCGGCGGCGGGCATCGAACTTCATGGTGCCGCGGGATGCTCTTGCTTCTGTTCGAAGAGAAAGGAGGGAGAGCAGGGGAGGTCAGAGCGGCCAAAAGAGAGACAGAGAAAGGGGCACGCGGTGGCAGGGCCTCACCGGCGAGGTGCCGGCTACCAGTGAGCAAGGCAGCCGAGCAGCAGCTGCGAGAAGACGGGCGACAGGACCTTGAGGCCGAGCTCAGGCCATGGCGCCTCCTTTGGTTCCCTGTTCAAAACAAGACAGGGAGATAGTTTGAGAACAGGGAAGAGAAAGAAGGCAGAGAGAGGAAGGGGAAAATGAGGTGCGGGGGAGGAGATCCGGCGTTGGGGAAGGCGTGGAGCGGCGCTGGTCTCCGGCGAGGTTGCTGCAGAATCAGGACGGGATGGGCGCGAGGAGGCAAGCTCCAAATCCATGGCAGGGACGGTAGGCGTTGGGCAGAGGAGGAAGAGGCGAGGCCTTGGGCACGGGCGCTGGCTGGATCATGAGCGCAAGGAAGCTTCAGATCGGGAGCTCCTCTCCCGATCGGATTTGGAGGAGGAGGCACCCGGCGAGGTGGATCAAGTTCTCGGGGTCGGGGAGGCGGAGCTCGGGCTCCTGTTGGTGGGTGGAGGAAAACAAGGAGAAGGGAATCTGAGGTGGATTGAGAAGCAGGCGGCGGCGATGTGGACAAACCTCCTAGAAATTAGGGTTAGGATGATTTGGTAGGTGATGGTCTTATATATAGCAAGTGGATTTTTGGGTAGGGGTATTTGGTCCTTCCGATCTTAATCGGACGGTCGAGAAATAAATAGATAGGAGTCTAAATAAGAAAGCGGAGATGTTTTATAGATGTTGGAGATGATCCGGATCCAATGGTGATAATCGAGCGGGTCGGTCCGAAGAATCTTTCAGACGCCTTGAGGGGTTTGAGTACTATGTAGAGAGGGTCAAGGGTCGGGCTACAAAAGGCGTCGAGAAAGGTCAACAATGGCGAGGAAGAAGCGACAACTATCAACAGATGCAAGTTTTACGAAAACATGTGATGCAATGCGAATGATGCGATGATGAATGCAACAAACAAATAATTAACACAACTAACACGCAAAACATGGAAGGCATCTGGAGCGCCAGTCTTGGGGCGTTACAGTAGTGGTCTAAATATCTTGTATGCGGAGACTTTGAAGAGAATGGGCATTTCGATGTCCAAGCTCAGCGAAAGCAATATGAGTTTCCATGGCGTCATACCTGGCAAGAAAGCTGAATCACTCGGTCAGATCGCCCTTGGCGTGGTTCTTGGTGATTCCAAAAATTAAGCGCAAGGAAAAGTTGACGTTTGAAGTCGTGGATTTCCAGAGTGCTTATCACGCTATTCTGGGTAGGCTTGCTTATGCACGTTTTATGGCTCGACCATGTTACGTGTACCTCAAACTGAAGATGTCTGGTCCCAGAGGAGTGATCACTATCACTGGCAATCGGCGTAAGCGGAAGAGTGCTTCGAAGGGCTCAAAGATCGCCGATGCACAAATGGCAGTAGTAGAATTGCAAGAGTATCAGAAAAATGCAGATCCGAGTGATTTGCTACGAGCCAAGAAGCCTGCTACAGACTCTGCATTTCAGTCGTCTGGTGAAACGAAGCCGATTCATATTCACCCAACCGATCCCGATGCTGCTCCGACTCACATTTCTACAACACTTGACTCCAAATAGGAAGAAGCGCTCATCCAGCTCCTCTGTGAGAACTGGGACATCTTTGCATAGAAACCTTCTGACATGCCGGGTGTTCCCAGGGGGCTGGCTGAGCACCATTTGCGAGTCGACCCAAAAGTGAAACCAGTCAAGGAACATCTTCGATGGTCCGCCGTACAGAAGAGAAAAGCAATTGGTGAAGAAGTGGCTCGGCTCCTGGCAGCTGAGTTTATCCGAGAGATTTACCACTCCGAGTGGCTCGCCAATGTTGTCATGGTCCCCAAGAAGGACAACTCACATCGCATGTGCATTGACTTCAAGCATATCAATCGAGCCTGCGAGCGATCATTTTCCTCTCCCGCATCGACCAAATAGTCAACTCGATTGCGGGGTGTGAGTGCTTGTCCTTTTGGGCGCCTATTCCGGGTATCATCAGATCCATTGTATGGACCCGATGAGATAAAACGGCTTTCATCACTCCATTCGGGTGCTTTTGTTATGTCAAATGCCATTCGGCTTGAAGAACGCTGGAGCCACATTCATGAGGATGATTCAGAAGTGCTTGCTCACTCAAATCAGTCGGAATGTGGAAGCATACATGGATGACACTGTGGTCAAGTCACGAAAAAGGTTCTGACCTGCTGGCTGACCTTTGATGTCTACTATACAACGTTCTTCTTGTAGACGTTATTGGGCCTCCAAGTGTAGAGGTTTGTAGGACAGTAGCAAATTTCCCTCAAGTGGATGACCTAAGGTTTATCAATCCGTGGGAGGCGTAGGATGAAGATGGTCTCTCTCAAGCAACCCTGCAACCAAATAACAAAGAGTCTCTTGTGTCCCCAACACACCCAATACAATGGTAAATTGTATAGGTGCACTAGTTCGGCGAAGAGATGGTGATACAAGTGCAATATGGATGATGGATGTAGGTTTTTGTAATCTGAAAATATAAAAACAGCAAGGTAACTATTGATAAAAGTGAGCGTAAACGGCATTGCAATGATAGGAAACAAGGCCTAGGGTTCATACTTTCACTAGTGCAAGTTCTCTCAACAATAATAACATAGTTGGATCATATAACTATCCCTCAACATGCAACAAAGAGTCACTCCAAAGTCACTAATAGCAGAGAACAAAAGAAGAGATTATGGTAGGTGCGAAACCACCTCAAAGTTATTCTTTCCAATCAATCCGTTGGGCTATTCCTATAAGTGTCACAAACAGCCCTAGAGTTCGTACTAGAATAACACCTTAAGACACAAATCAACCAAAACCCTAATGTCACCTAGATACTCCAATGTCACCTCAAGTATCCGTGGGTATGATTATACGATATGCATCACACAATCTCAGATTCATCTATTCAACCAACACATAGAACCTCAAAGAGTGCCCCAAAGTTTCTACCGGAGAGTCAAGATGAAAACGTGTGCCAACCCCTATGCATAGATTCCCAAGGTCCACGGAACCCGCAAGTTGATCACCAAAACATACACCAAGTGGATCAATAGAATAACCCATTGTCACCACAGTTATCCCACGCAAGACATACATCAAGTGTTCTCAAATCATTAAAGACTCAATCCGATAAGATTACTTCAAGGGGAAAACTCAATCCATTACAAGAGAGTAGAGGGGGAGAAACATCATAAGATCCAACTATAATAGCAAAGCTCGCGATACATCAAGATCATGCCAAATCAAGAACACGAGAGAGAGAGAGATCAAACACATAGCTACTAGTACATACCCTCAGCCCCGAGGGTGAACTACTCCCTCCTCGTCTTGGAGAGCACCGGGATGATGAAGAAGGCCACCGGTGAGGGATCCCCCCTCCGGCAGGCTACCGGAACAGGGTCCCGATTGGATTTTGGTGGCTACAAAGGCTTGCGGCGGCGGAACTCCTGATCTATTCTGTTCCCCGAAGTTTTTAGGGTATATGGGTATATATGGGAGGAAGAAGTACGTCGGTGGACCTTCGGGTTGTCCACGAGGCAGGGGGGCGCGCCCCCCACCCTCGTGGGCAGCCCGGGACTCCCCTGGTGCAACTCCGGTACTCCGTGGGCTTCTACTGGTCCAAAAATAAGTTCCGTGGAGTTTCAGTTCAATTGGACTCCGTTTGATATTCCTTTTCTTCGAAACACTAAAATAGGCAAAAAAACAGCAATTCTGGGCTAGGCCTCCGGTTAATAGGTTATTCCCCAAAATAATATAAAAGTGGATAATAAAGCCCAATATTGTCCAAAACAGTAGATAATATAGCATGGAGAAATCAAAAGTTATAGATACGTTGGAGACGTATGAAGCATCCCCAAGCTTAATTCCTGCTCGTCCTCGAGTAGCTAAATGATAAAAATAGAATTTTTGATGCGGTGCTACTTGGCATAATTTCAATGTAATTCTTCTTAATTGTGGTATGAATATTCAGATCCGAAGATTCAAGATAAAAAGTTTAATATTGACATAAAAATAATAATATTCAAGCATACTAACTAAGCAATCATGTCTTGTCAAAATAGCATAGCCAAAGAAAGTTCATCCCTACAAAATCATATAGTTTAGTCATGCTCCACTTTCGTCACACAAAATGCTATCCTCAGGCACAACCCCGATGACAAGCCAAGCAATTGTTTCACACTTTAGTAATCTCAAACTTTTTCAACCTTCGCGCAATACATGAGCGTGAGCCATGGATATAGCACTACGGTGGAATAGAATAATGATGGGGGTTATGTGAAGAAGACAAAAAAGGATAAAGTCTCACACCAACGAGGCTAATCAACGGGCTAGGGAGATGCCCATCGATTGATGTTAATGTGAGGAGTAGGGATTGCCATGCAACAGATGCACTAGAGCTATAAATGTATGAAAGCTCAACAAAAGAAACTAGTGGGTGTGCATCCAACTTGCTTGCTCCACGAAGACCTAGGGCATTTGAGGAAGCCCATTGTTGGAATATACAAGCCAAGTTGTATAATGAAAAATTCCTACTAGTATATGAAAGTGACAAAATATAAGACTTTCTATTATGAAGAATCATGGTGCTACTTTGAAGCACAAGTGTGGTAAAAGGATAGTAACATTTCCCCTTCTCTCTTTTTCTCTCATTTATTTTTTTTCTTTTTCTTTTTTTGGGCCTTCCTTTTTCTTTTATTTTGGCCCTTATCTTCCTTTTTATTTATATATTTGTTCCTCACTGGGGCAATGCTCTAATAATGATGATCATCACACTTTTATTTATTTACAATTCAATGATTACAACTCGATACTAGAACAAGACATGACTCTATATGAATGCCTCCGGTGTAATGCGGGATGCAATGAATCAAGAGTGACATGTATGAAAGAATTATCTATGGTGGCTTTGCCACAAATACGATGTCAACTACATGATCATGCAAAGCAATATGACAATGATGAATGTGTCATGATAAACGAAATGGTGGAAAGTTGCATGGAAATATATCTCGGAATGGCTATGGAAATGCCATGATAGGTAGGTATGGTGGCTGTTTTGAGGAAGATATAAGGAGGTTTATGTGTGATAGAGCGTATCGTATCACGGGGTTTGGATGCACCGGCGAAGTTTGCACCAACTCTCAAGGTGAGAAAGGGCAATGCACGGTACCGAAGAGGCTAGCAATGATGGAAGTGTGAGTGTGCGTATAATCCATGGACTCAACATTAGTCATAAAGAACTCACATACTTATTGCAAAAATCTACAAGTCATCAAAAACAAAGTATTACGCGCATGCTCCTAGGGGGATAGATTGGCAGGAAAAGACCATCGCTCGTCCCCGACCGCCACTCATAAGGAAGACACTCAAATAACATCTCATGCTTCAAATTTGTTACATAACGTTTACCATACATGCATGCTACGGGATCTGCACACTTCAACACAAGTATTTGTCAATTTCATAACAACTCAACTAGCACAACTTTAATATCACTACCTCCATATCTCAAAACAATCATCAAGCATCAAACTTCTCATAGTATTCAGCACACTCATGAGAAAGTTTTTCTTTTGTTTATTAGCATAATTTTCCAATTTTAAGCAAGTTACCATGCTGTTTAGGACTCTCAAAATAATATAAGTGAAGCATTAGAGAACAATAATTTCTATAAAACAAATCCACCACTGTGCTCTAAAAGATATAAGTGAAGCACTAGAGCAAAGCGACAAACTACTCCAAAAGATATAAGTGAAGATCAATGAGTAGTTGAATAATTATTTAGCTATGTGAAGATTTTCCCATTTAATAATTTCAGATCTTGACATTTTATTCAAATATCAAGCAAAAAAAATGACATGACGCTCCAAGCAAAACACATATCATGTGGTGAATAAAAATATAGCTCCAAGTAAAGTTACAGATGAACGAAGACGAAAGAGAGGATGCCATCCGGGGCATCCCCAATCTTAGGCTCTTGGTTATCCTTGAATATTACCTTGGGGTGCCTTGGGCATCCCCAAGCTTAGGCTCTTGCTAGTCCTTATTCCATAGTCCATCGAATCTTTACCCAAAACTTGAAAACTTCACAACACAAAACTTAACAGAAAATCTCGTGAGCTCTGTTAGCGAAGAAAACAAAACACCACTTCAAGGTACTGTAATGAACTCATTATTTATTTATATTGGTTTTATATCCTCTGTATTCCAACTTTTCTATGGTTTATAAACTATTTTACTAGCCATAGATTCATCAAAATAAGCAAACAACCCACGAAAAACAGAATCTGTCAAAAACAGAACAGTCTGTAGTAATCTGTAACTAACGCAAATGTCTGGAACCCAACAAATCCTACCAAAATAGGAAGACCTAGGTAATTTGTTTCTTGATCAGCAGCAATTGGAATCAGTATTTTATCACGTTCTGGTGATTTTTAACAATTCTGGCACTGGGCGCAAAGTTTCTGGAAATTACAGCAAGATCAAATAACTCTAATCCAATAAGATCCTATAGGTTTAACTAGGCACAAACACTAATTAAAATATAAAAACAAATCTAAACAGAGACTAAACAAAATATTTATTACTAAACAGAAGCAAAAAGCAAAAAAACTAAAATAAAATTGGGTTGCCTCCCAACAAAGCGCTATCGTTTAACGCCCCTAGTTAGGCATGATGATTTCAATGGTGCTTGCATAAGACATAAGAATATGACTAGCACATTTAAGTCTAACCCACCTCCTATGCATAGGGATTTTGTGAGCAAACAACTTATGGGAACAAGAATCAACTTGCATAGGAAGGTAAAAACAAGCATAACTTCAAAACTTTAAGCACATAGAAAGGAAACTTGATATTATTGCAATTCCTACAAGCATATATTCCTCCCTCATAATAATTTTCAGTAGCATCATGAATGAATTCAACCATATAACCAACACATAAAACTTTCTTTTCATGATCTACTTGCATAGAAATTTTACTACTCTCCACATAAGCAAATTTATTCTCATCAATAGTAGTGGGAGCAAGCTCAACAAAATAACTATCATGTGATTAAAAATTAAGATCAAGATGACAAGGTTCATGGTTATCATTATTCTTTATAGCATACGTGCCATCACAATAATCATCGTAGATAGGAGGCATGCTTTCTTCATAGTAAATTTGCTCATCAAAGCTTGGGGGACAAAAAATATCATCTTCATCAAACGTAGCTTCCCCAAGCTTGTGGCTTTGCATATCATTAGCATCATGGATATTCATAGAATTCATACTAACAACATTGCAATCTTGCTCATCGTACAAAGATTTAGTGCCAAACATTCTATAGATTTCTTCTTCTAGCACTTGAGCACAATTTTCCTTTCCATCATACTCACGAAAGATATTAAAAAGATGAAGCGTATGAGACAAACTCAATTCTAGTTTTTTGTAATTTTCTTTTATAAACTAAACTAGTTATAAAACAAGAAACTAAAAGATTCGATTGCAAGATCTAAAGATATACCTTCAAGCACTCACCTCCCCGGAAACGGCGCCAGAAAAGAGCGTGATGTCTACTACAAAACCTTCTTCTTGTAGGCGTTGTTGGGCCTCCAAGTGCAGAGGTTTGTAGGACAGTAGCAAATTTCCCTCAAGTGGATGACCTAAGGTTTATCAATCCGTGGGAGGCGTAGGATGAAGATGGTCTCTCTCAAACAACCCCACAACCAAATAACAAAGAGTCTCTTGTGTCCCCAACACACCCAATACAATGGTAAATTGTAGATGTGCACTAGTTCGGTGAAGAGATGGTGATACAAGTGCAATATGGATGATAGATATAGGTTTTGTAATCTGAAAATAAAAAACAGCAAGGTAACTAATGATAAAAGTGAGCATAAAGCGGTATTGCAATGATAGGAAACAAGGCCTAGGGTTCATACTTTCACTAGTGCAAGTTCTCTCAGCAATAATAACATAGTTGGATCATATAACTATCCCTCAACATGCAACAAAGAGTCACTCCAAAGTCACTAATAGCGGAGAACAAATGAAGAGATTATGGTAGGGTACGAAACCACCTCAAAGTTATTCTTTCCGATCAATCCGTTGGCCTATTCCTATGAGTGGCACAAACAGCCCTACAGTTCGTACTAGAATAATACCTTAAGACACAAATCAACCAAAACCCTAATGTCACCAAGATACTCCAATGTCACCTCAAGTATCCGTGGGTATGATTATACGATATGCATCACACAATCTCAGATTCATCTATTCAACCAACACATAGAACCTCAAAGTGTGCCCCAAAGTTTCTACCGGAGAGTCAAGACGAAAACGTGTGCCAACCCCTATGCATAGATTCCCAAGGTCACGGAACCCAAGTTGATCACCAAAACATACATCAAGTGGATCAATAGAATAACCCATTGTCACCACGGTTATCCCACGCAAGACATACATCAAGTGTTCTCAAATCATTAAAGACTCTATCCGATAAGATTACTTCAAGGGGAAAACTCAATCCATTACAAGAGAGTAGAGGGGGAGAAACATCATAAGATCCAACTATAATAGCAAAGCTCGCGATACATCAAGATCGTGCCAAATCAAGAACACGAGAGAGAGAGAGAGAGAGATCAAACACATAGCTACTGGTACATACCCTCAGCCCCGAGGGTGAACTACTCCCTCCTCGTCATGGAGAGCGCTGGGATGATGAAGAAGGCCACCGGTGAGGGATCCCCCCTCCGGCAGGGTGCCGGAACAGGGTCCCGATTGGGTTTTGGTGGCTACAGAGGCTTGCGGCGACGAAACTCTCGATCTATTCTGTTCCCCAAAGTTTTTAGGGTATATGGGTATATATGGGAGGAAGAAGTACGTCGGTGGACCTTCGGGCTGTCCACGAGGCAGGGGGCGCGCCCCCCACCCTCGTGGGCAGCCCGGGACTCCCCTTGTGCAACTCCGGTACTCCGTGGGCTTCTTCTGGTCCAAAAATAAGTTCCGTGGAGTTTCAGGTCAATTGGACTCCGTTTGATATTCCTTTTCTTCGAAACACTGAAATAGGCAAAAAAACAGCAATTCTGGGCTGGGCCTCCGGTTAATAGGTTAGTCCCAAAAATAATATAAAAGTGGATAATAAAGCCCAATATTGACCAAAGTAGTAGATAATATAGCATGGAGCAATCAAAAATTATAGATACGTCTGAGACGTATCAACCTTATGAAACTTTTGCCAACCTCGGAAGGTATGATATCAAGCTTAATCCATCAAAGTGCACATTTGGAGTCACTGGCGGAAAATTACTTGGTTTTCTCGTTTACAAGCGAGGGATCGGCGCTTCACCAAAGAAAGTTGGTGTTATACTCCGGATGAAACGCCTTGTGCGTGTGCATAATATCCGAAGCTTACTGGTTGTTTGGCCGCCCTAAGTCGATTCATTTCTCGCCTCGGTGAAAAGGCATTACCTCTTTACCGACTGATGAAGAAGTCTAATAAGTTCGAGTGGACTGCTGAAGCTGATGCAGCATTTGAAGAGCTCAAAGCACTGCTTTCCACCCAGCCGGTGCTTGCTGCCCCAATCAGCAAAGAGCCTTTACTGCTTTACATTGCAGCCACTGGACAAGTTGTCAGTACAATACTTACGATTAGGCCGGGAAGAATGTAACACCCCAAAATTTTAATCAAATTTTATTATGTAAAATTTGGCCAAAAATAAAATTTTGAATTATACTTGGTCATTTATTAATTTCACAACCTTTTCTATTTTCTGTTTTACAAAATTCTTCCCTCCATGGAAGATTATTTTTGTGAAATGTTGTGGTCTTTAGGTTGTTTTGTAAATCATTTGATTTATATCATAAGCAATAGTAGGAAACATTTCCATAATAAAATTTGCCACAAACAATTCTTTTACTAGCATTTTCAATACTTAAATTGCTATTTTAAATAATTATTTTAAAATCCCACAGAAATTATGGGAGGTCAGGTAATGCCTATAAATCACTTTTATGCAAAAACCTAACTATATCCATTGAAAAATTTGAGTGAAACATCCTGTTTTCATTTCTGTCCCATTCTTGAGTTATAACTGCAACCCTAATTTTTCTATCTCCATTAATTCTGAAATTTGCCATTTTGTAGTCCTTCGAACTAGTACCTTAACTCCTGAAGATGAGCTCCATTTGCATCTTTTAAGTCCACCAAACACTCCTCTAAACTTTACATCCGTAACTGAATTACGGTAAAACTTGCACTAGCAAGTTTCTCATCTTGCCAAACTAACGACACCACCATATATATCATCTAAAGAGACCCCACCCTGCCAAGTTTCAAATCCATCAAAGTCCTCTAGCTTGCCCTAGCATTCTGTCGAACACTTCATATGCATGACAAAGATCTGCAAGTTCATAAACTTGCATTGGGCACCTGCTCATCTAACCAAACCACCATGTCAACTAGCTCTAGTATACTCCAAATCAACTCTATGGAAAGTGGCACTAGCATCAGAGGCTCCTAGACCACGGAGGCATTTTGTCGAGCACGCTACGTGCACGTCCAGAGCATGACCAAAGCGCGCGTTTTGCACGCGTCGACACCAAGCTGCTGCCGCCGCTCTCCTGCCTCCCCCTCTCGTCTTGATCCTCCTCTAGATCAGCTCGACCACCTGGAAGCTCGCCGACACCTTCGCTTGGCCTCTAGCGCCGGCCACCGCCGTCCACGACGACCAAGACCGCCGCTCGACAAGTCCCGCAAGGCCACGTCTCTGCCCGAGCTGCGTGGCGCGTCCCAAGCAGCCCAGCTCCTCCTAGGAGTAACTGCGGGCGGCCACCGCCCTCACCGTCCACCCTGCCGACCTCAACGGCCTCACCTGCCGCCGTAATGATCGCCGCCGCCGTGCTTATCCTCTGGACACCGCGGAGCTGACCCCCTCGCACTATAAAAGCTCACCCCGGGGCTATCTACGATACTCACCACACTCCCCTCCCCCTCGCTGATCCCCCTCAAGCACCCAAGCAACCGGACGAGGCCATCTCCCTCGACTCCGACCAGGGCACCCGCCACCACCTTCCGGTCGATTTCAACGCCACTAGGGCCTCCCCCTCTCCACTATCTTCACTAATAGCCTCCTAGACCTCCCAGCAGTCCATACCCGTGCTCAATTCTGCTCGAGAGCCACCGTGGGAAAGCCCCAATTAAATCTCCATGAGTTCTTCGGCCGAGCTCGTCGCTGGCGACTCCGCCCACCCCTATGATCATAGCGAGCACCGGAAGGTACGCCACGACTCCCTGAGCACGTCCGTGTGCTCAGAACTCCGAGGGGAGCCGCCGTTCACCGGTGAGGACCGCTGGAGCAGCGCCTCTGTTTTGCCGGAGAGGAAGGCGCGCGCGGCGACTGGTCAAACCTGACCAGTGGGCCGGGCGGGCCCACCGTTAGTGACCCAGCGTCCGCTGACTCGTCCGTCAGTGGAGACAGAGTCCCCTGGAGCCGCCTTCGTGCAGGGAAAGCGTATTCACCGCAACACGTGTTCGACGTCACCGGCCCTCCCACGCGGCCGAACGGCTGGGCTAGGCCCAGTTGCACCAGACGGCTAAGTCTCGCTGTCGGTGTCAAAACCGGCGGATCTCGGGTAGGGGGTCCCGAACTATGCGTCTAGGCGGATGGTAACAGGAGATAAGGGACACGATGTTTTTACCCAGGTTCGGGCCCTCTCGATGGAGGTAAAACCCTACTCCTGCTTGATTAATATTGATGATATGGGTAGTACAAGAGTAGATCTACCACGAGATCAAGGAGGCTAAACCCTAGAAGCTAGCCTACGGTATGATTGTATGTTGAAGTTGTTGTCCTCTGAGACTAAAACCCTCTGGTTTATATAGACACCGGAAAGGGTTAGGGTTACATAGAGTCGGTTACAATGGTAGGAGATATTGAATATCCGCATCGCCAAGCTTTCCTTCCATGCGAAGGAAAGTCCCATCCGGACACGGGACGAAGTCTTCAATCTTGTATCTTCATAGTCCTGGAGTCCGGCTGAAGGTATAGTCCGGCTACCCGAACACCCCCTAATCCAGGACTCCCTCAGTAGCCCCTGAACCAGGCTTCAATGACGACGAGTCCGGCGCGCAGATTGTCTTCGGCATTGCAAGGCGGGTTCCTCCTCCAAGTTCTTGATAAAAGATTATAAACACTAAGGATAGTGTCCGGCTCTGCAAAAAAAGCTTCCACATATTGCCATAGAGAGAATAATATTAACACAAATCTAATCTGCTGACGTACCCCGCAGCATGACATCACACTGCGGCCAAGCCTTTATCTGAATCGTTTTCACTTCCCCACCTCAGCACGTTTTGCGAGGCAGTTTCCTTGGCACGTCTTGTTAAAGCAGAGATCGTGTCCCCTTTATTTATGGGATTCCCATCAATACGGACATGGGTAACCCAATCATGCCGGTTTAGCACGTTTTCTCGATTAAAGGCGAGTCCCAAACGGTTACGGGGAGGGCTCTTGGTATTCGACCTCCTATAAAGAGACCAAGGCCTTACTCCTTTCTTTCAATCTCAAACGAGTTCGTCCATCGCTTCGAGTTCCCACCCTAGGCTCTAGATTTCAGGCGCTTCGGACCTTTGACAATGTCCGGTTCCGACCTTCAAGGCCGATGGATGCCTGACGGAGGAGGACGTGCTAAAGCTGAGAGAGGCTAGGTTCTTGACCGGCGAAATTTCGCATAGGTTGCCTGCTCCAGGGCAGGCTATTCCCAGTCCCCTGCCCGGTGAGAGCGTGGTGTTCATGTCTCACTTCCTTCGGGGGTTAGGCTTCCCAATGGATCCCTTTGTGAGGGGGCTGATGTTCTATTATGGACAGGAATTTCACGACCTAGCTCTGGAGTCCATCCTCCATATTTCCTCATTCATCGTGATGTGTGAAGCATTCCTCCGTGTCACTCCTCACTTTGGATTATGGCTCAAGACCTTCAAAGTGGAGCCAAGATAGTCGAGGGGCGACACGCTTGAGTCTGGAGGTGTTGTTATAAGCAAGAATGCTGATGCTCCATGGCCCGAGGGCTCTTTTCGAGAGGAGCTTGGCTTATGGCAACGGGAGTGGTTCTATATCACCGCTCCCCGGGGCACCAAGTGGGTGGTGCCGCCTGCCTTTCGCTCGGGTCCCCCACCACAGCTAGCGTCATGGGCCAATAAAGGACTAGACTGGGGGCCATCTAAAGATGTGCCCTTGCTGCAGGGCCGCATCAGGGATCTCCTGGAAGGAGACCTCAACTTGGTCAAAGTGACGCAAGTCATGCTGATCCGCCGAACTCTGCCCGGCAAACGTCGCTCCCTTCGCCTGTGGGAGTTTAATCCGGAGGGACCGCGAGCTCTCCAACATTTCATTGTCGCTACGCCGGCGGAGATGTATAAACTATTTTTCGGATCACAAGCAATGTGTCCGGATTTAACCGAGGACGCAGGACTGAGCTGCAACCGCCCGGATACTCAAGTAAGTAGTCTTATGCCTGGACCAACCATCCGTATTATAAACTTGCCCTTAAAAGAGCTGTCCTTTTAAACAGGAGTGGATAGCGAAAGCGAAGCTGGTCAGGTGTCCGGCTCCTCCCGAGACCATGCGGATCCCGTGCGGGTCAGGATGTTGAAGATCGTGCCTTTGGAGAAAAACAAGGGAGGATGAGGAGACTACGGCCTCCTCAAAGGAGGCTGTTCCGAAGGGAGGAACCGACAATTCCTCTCCTAAGGGAAAGAAGAGGGACGCCTCTGACGACTCGGAGACCATGGCCTCAAAGCGGGGGAAGAAATCCTCGTCAGAGGGTCCCGAGCCGGGGGGTACCTCGGCCGAATTATGCCCTCAAGGGGATCAGCCCTCAAGCAAGCCGTAAGTAGAGAAAGACTTTCTTCTTGAAAGACAGGAGAAATCCTTGCTTTATATCTGAGAAAAGTAACAGAAAATTTACCTTGTAGTTCGGATCTCAACCCTTCTCAGTGAGCTCGTCTTGAGGACCTTCTTAGGAGATGATGGAGAGTGGAACGCCTCCCCCTGCCGTGCCGCTTAGCAAGGCGGGTGACCCTGAGGTGTCGTCGTGGAGGGTTTCTCCGAATCTGGTAGGGGCGGAAGGTAGCCATGTGGCCCCCCAAGGTTCTCCGCATCCGGTCTTCGAAAGAGGCCATAGGACGAGTCCGGCACCGTCCGGTGCTCGGTCGGAATGGTGAAGAATCTGCTAGGGCGACTTCTATCTCAGAGGAGCACCGTGCCTTGATGGACACGGTGATTGACAGGATTTCGATCACGGAAAGCGGATTGCACGAGGCCGTCATAAGTTTACTGACAGGTTTTGAGGTACGTGAAATAATGTACACTTTTTGGACAGTTGCGCATAAATGAGATGCGCCCTATGTATATAGTAGCCCCTGAGACTCTATGCGTTGACAAAAGTGACGACGTGCAGAGGATCATAATCCCAGGTCTAAAATGTCGCCTTTGTATATAGGCGGCGAAGTATCCGGAATCCAGCCGGACTGAAGAATTTGCCGAGCTAAAGCGGCAAGTTGACGTGGCAGATGCCGACATCGCGCTTGTGAACAAGCGGCTTGATGAAGCACAAGGTATGTGAGTCCTCGGGCAGCACCTGGTAAGAGAAGCCTTATGCCGATTATCTTACAATGGGTATGCTTGACGCAGATGGTGCAGCCGCCGTGGAGAGTCTCCGGGCGGAACTTGCCCGATTCAAGGAACAAGCCAGAAAGAGTGATGCAGCTGCCGAGAAGGCCCTTGAAGAGCCGAGAGCCGAACAGGCTGCTCACTGCCGAAGCAAGAAAGAGATGGCCGAAATGGCCGTGAAGCTAAAAAGCGCTACTGACCGTTGCAAGCTTCTTGAAAAAGAAGACCGGGCGAAGCGGACGGACTTGGAGAAGGCCGTTGCTGATGCCAAGGATGCTCGCTCTGCGATGAGAGCTGCGAAGGAGGAGCTGCGTCAGGCCGGACAGATCACGCCTGGAAAGCCCTATATGCTGCGGAGGAAGTTTTGGGATCCTAAGCATGCTCCGTTGGACCGATTGCGAGTCTGGCGGTCCCCCATCTGGATTTGGCAGCAAGTGCTGCTGATGCGACCGAACACTTTCGAGATCAGGGAGATTGCGAAGTGGAGAAACTCTTCTGGTCGTAGTTCCACAATCCAGAGCATCCACTGTCATTGGCCGATCGTCTGGCCGAGTGGGCCGAGCTGAATAGGTTGTCCAGACTCGCCATGAAGTGCGTCATGAGTCATTTGTGGCCGGAGAGATCGGAGCCGAAGAGTTACTTCAGCTTGATGCAACAATTCCTTGGTGCGGTGCCGCGTATCAATGCAATGAAGAGGTCAGCATGTATAGAGGGTGCGCGGATGGCTCTTGCCCGTGTCAAGACATACTAGGCAGAAATGGAGACCACCGCTGTCGCATCCCAAGATTCGGACAGAAGCTGAGTACCTGCTGAGCACTATTTTCCAGAAGTTATGCCAGCGCTCGTGTAATAGAGACGCAGTGCTCGAAGGATGCTATCTTAGAATTGCATATGCGATTGTAAAACTATATTACGATAAATTATAGGAACTTTTTATACTTGTGCCTGCAAGTATTTTAACACGTCCTGTGCGGCCGTTTATATAAAATCTGAAAGATGGCAGTCCTCGGCTTCTGCCCCCACGCCTGCGTAATGCGGGGTGTTCGCGGAAGCTGCGTTTCACACTTAATCCAACGTCTTGGTCTTACAAAGGAGGTGATAGCGCAGCGAATGAGGCAATCGGACTATTATGCTTTAACACTTTCACTTAGCCATAGGAGCTTGATATTTGGGCTACTTAGATAGCCCCTGGTGGCAGCTGCGCTCGTCCGAATTCGGGGCGCGTATGTGCCTGGCCGGGAAACGGCCCTTCGTTAAGCGGAGGAATCCTATAGATTCCGGTAGGTCATCGAGTGGCTGACCAGTCTCACGCTACATCATGACAGTCAGTTTTCGGCTTTCTCCACTAAGGTGCTCGCCCGGCCGAACCGGGGCACAATCGCAGTAGTTCTCCTGGTGCTACCTTAGCCGATAGAGCGGAACGTAAGGTAGCTGAACACAGGAGCCGGGCAACCCAACATTTGACCAAAGACATGACTCGGAGCTGATGCATATATTGCCAAAACTCGCGACGCCGAACACTCCCTAAGGTATTCGGTCTTTATGAGTGCGGGCGAAACAACACCCTTTGTAAAAAGCCCCTAGTGTCCAGTGCAGCGCAAAAATTCTGACGTGGCCACATGCCAAGACGCCAGCCTCCTCCTTGGTTATAGAGAAAACCAGGGGATGTATATCAACAAGAGACAGTCAAAAAGGTTTACGCAGGGTCTTAATCTGAAAAGAATCCTTGGAACGGGTCCCTACTGCACGTCTGCGCCTGTGTCTCCATTGTGCGGTATCCTGGGCCAGGTGCAGCACGATGTTCATCTGTAAAAGATAGGAACTAAGTTGAAAAAATGGTCGTGCTGAACAGAAGTTATATTAAATAAACAAAGTATAAAGTAAGATATGCAAAACTGAGCTCTATTGTCTCTTATGTTTACAGGTGCGTAGCCCCTAGAACAGGGGTGTACGACTATTAAGCCTTTATCAGTGATAGTGTATGCCGGACTCGTCTAGGTTTTTTCTTTGGTCTTAAGGACCTGTTCAGATATCCTGGCTAGGGAAGCCGTTTTATCATGGGGCTGTTAAAGCGGCCGCTGATCCTCCACTCGGGAGCGCACTCAGTGCTTTCCTTCAAAGAGATGATGCCTCGTGGACCGGGCATCTTAAGCGTAAGAGATGCATAATGCGGTATTGCATTAAAGAGAGCGAAAGCTTCGCGTCCTAGCAGTGCTTGATAGCGACTTGAGAATGGGGCGATGTGGAAAGTCAGCCTTTCGCAGCGGAAGTTACCGGTGGAGCCGAATATAACTTCGAGCCGGAGAAAACCCATACAGTGGGTGTCCGGACCTGACGTTACCCCTTGAAAGGAGGTTATGCTGTGGCGAATTCTTGTTGGGTCTATCCCCATGTGCCGGATTGTGTCCTGATATATCAGGTTTAGACCGCTGCCGCCGTCCATCAGGACATTTGTAAATTGGAGTCCGCCAATTATGGGAGCAAGTACCAAGGCAGTCCAGCCTGCATTCCTGATGCTTCTTGAATAATCCAGATGATGGAAGAATATTGGTTTTGACAACCAGTGGCGAGACTCTGTGCGGATAGGCCGTAGTGCGTGCCTTTATGGGCGCTGCATGTTTTGTTATGTGAAGTAAGTTTACTGTTTTTACTTCGTGTGGAAAATTCTTTTGTTTCTTGGTACTCTTCTGTTGGGGTTCATCATCGTCTTCACTTGGTGTGTCGAGCCCCTTGTGTTCGGCGTTGAGTCTGCCGGATTGTTTGAAGACCCAGCAATCTCTGTTGGTATGGTTAGCAGGCTTCCTAGGGATACTGTGTATTTGACATATCCTGTCCAGGATTTTGTTTAGGTTGGATGGGTCGTCCCTATTATCCTGGGTGGGCGGCTTTTTCTGATTCTGCCGCGAGCCCTTAAATCTGGCATTAACTGCCGTGTTCTTCGGACTATTTTCCTTAGTCCGGCGACGGTCCTTGTTGTGTTGCGGTTTTCCGTTTCCATCCCTAGTCTCGGATGTACTTGGGTCGCTGGTGCTACGTCTTGCCAACCAGCTGTCCTCTCCCTACGCATAAAAGCGGGTCATGCGGCTTGTTAGTGCGGCCATTGTTCTCGGCTTTTCTTGGCCGAGGTGTCTGGCGAGCCATTCGTCTTGGACATTATGCCTGAAAGCTGCTAAGGCTTCGGCGTCCGGACAGTCGACTATCTGATTCCTTTTAGTAAGAAATCTATTCCAGAACTGCCGAGCTGACTCTCCGGTCTGTTGGGTTATGTGACTGAGATCGTCTGCATCCGGAGGGCGGACATAGGTCCCCTGAAAATTTGCTTTAAAAGCGTCCTCGAGCTCTTCCCAACTTCCAATTGTGTTTTCAGGAAGGCTTTTAAACCAATGCCGGGCTGGCCCTTTAAGCTTGAGGGTTAAATATTTGATGGCGTGGAGATCGTCTCCTCTGGCCATATGTATGCGGAGGATATAATCCTCGATCCAGACTCCAGGGTTTGTTGTTCCGTCGTATGCCTCTATGTTTACGGGTTTGAATCCCACTGGAAATTCGTAATCCAGGACCTCATCGGTGAAACATAGGGGGTGTGCGGCACCCCTGTATTTGGGTGTGCCAGATTCGGATATTGATTTTGTTGCATTGCTTGAGAGCTTGCTTTCTTGGCCCAAAAATAGACCTGGCTGGGCCATCTTTTTGATGCGAGTCCTTGAGTGGGTCGCATGCCGGCTTGAGTGCGGCGTCGCTTGCCACTTTAAGCTGGCCATGGGGTCGTCTATCCGACCAGGTGGCTTTCTTACTTTTTGAATGCGAGGGCTCTAAGGCCTCTTCTTCGAATTCAGGCAGTAGCTTTCGCTTCGGGTAACTTTTGGAGTGGCGACTACCGCCGTATTTGTCTGCGGTATTGATTACTTTGCTCCATCTGATTCTGAGTGCATCTTCCGCAGTTTTGAGCTTCCGCTTCTGCTTTTTCAGGCTGCGTGCGGTTGCAACGAGCCTTTTGTGGAGGTTCTTCTGCTCCATGAGATTATCCGGAGTAAGATTGTCCGGAATGCCGTTTTCGCCGGGGGCGGTTTGTTCAGTTTCTTTATTCGAGTTGCCCTGTTCGGACGGTTCCTCTAGGGCATGCTCGTCGTCTACCAGCTCCTCCTGCTCTATGGCTGGGTTTAAATCGAGGCGGGGCTTGAGGCGGTGTTTACGCCGCCACTTTGATTGTTTTCCGAGAGATCGATCCCTCGTTGCCTCCCCGTGCTCCTCGTTGTCGCTTCCTTTAGGTGTATCCACCATGTACACATCAAGAGATGAGGTTGCTGTCCAATGCAATATAGGCGTTGGTTCATGTTAAATCTCCTGCATCGTCGTCCATACCGTCGATGTCTTTGGAGTCGAAGTTGAGCACGTCGTTTAAATTATCGACAGTGGCTACCAAATGGGTGGTGGGTGGGCTTTGAATTCCTTCATCGTCCGTATCCCAACCTTGTTGACCGTAGTCCGGCCACGGCTCTCCTGACAAAGAGAGGGACTTTAGTGATCGCAGGATATCGCCAAAGGCGAAGTCTTTGAAAGATGTCCTCAGCGGTGAACTCCATGATCAGCACCCAATAGGATTCGATTGGCAGGGGCGCGGAGGGCTCGGAGTCCGAAAAGGAGTCCGGCCCCTCAGAGTCATGGGTCTTGCAGAGTGCGGGGCTGGTATTCGGCTCGATCGCCTTTGGGATCACAGCCCCCGAGGCGGCGTCCAGCCGCTCGTCCTCGATTGGCGTAGTGGGCTCCGAATTAAGGGTCGGAACCGGTGCGTGTGCGGCCTCCAGGGCACTGTCGGCTGCAGAGCTAGATCATGCCCATCGAGACGGTCTGCGGCGCTTTTCGGCTGTGGCTTGAATCCATCGAAGATCAAGTCCCCGGATATCAGCCGTGTAATTTAAGCTTCAAACCTGACCTGATGGCCAGGGGCGTAGCTTTCGATCTGCTCCAGGTGGCCAAGTGAATTGGCCCGCAGTGCGAAGCCGCCGAAGACGAAGATCTGTCCGGGGAGAAAAGTCTCACCCTGGACTGTATTGTCGATGATCGAAGGAGCCATCTGGCCTAACAGTGACGACACAGAGGAACTCTCAATGAAAGCACCAATGTCGGTGTCAAAACTGGCGGATCTCGGGTAGGGGGTCCCGAACTGTGCGTCTAGGCGAATGGTAACAGGAGATAAGGGACACGATGTTTTTACCCGGGTTTGGGCCCTCTCGATGGAGGTAAAACCCTACTCCTGCTTGATTAATATTGATGATATGGGTAGTACAAGAGTAGATCTACCACGAGATCAAGGAGGCTAAACCCTAGAAGCTAGCCTACGGTATGATTGTATGTTGAAGTTGTTTTCCTACAGACTAAAACCCTCCGGTTTATATAGACACCGGAAAGGGTTAGGGTTACATAGAGTCGGTAACAATGGTAGGAGATCTTGAATATCCGGATCGCCAAGCTTGCCTTCCACGCCAAGGAAAGTCCCATTCAGACACGGGACGAAGTCTTCAATCTTGTATCTTCATAGTCCTGGAGTCCGGCTGAAGGTATAGTCCGGCTACCCGAACACCCCCTAATCCAGGACTCCCTCACTCGCCCAGTGCGCACTTCTGCCCTTCTCCTTTTCTTATCCAACAGATTTCAAATAATTCCACAGCATCCATTTCACATCCAAATTGGATTATTCAAATTTCTTCCTACTCCTAAAATCATGCTCTATTTATCCAGATAGGGTGAACATTTTTCCTAGGCCTCGTTTTTGCTGGATCTAATAAATAGCCCATTTCCTTGATTAGTCCAGCTTAGTAAATCCATATGAAAATCATACGAACCCCAAATGACTTGATTCTTTTTCTGTTATTTCTCAAATTTCATCTAGTTTATTTTAGTATTTATTTCAAAATTTTCCAAGCAACTTTTATGTACTGTTTTGGATTTATGTGGTAACTATAATATTTTGAAAATAGGAAATGGAGGGGAGATATAATTTTCAAAGTTTTGGAATGCACCCAACATTTCTGCATGCTCAAGGCAGGCATTTTGAACACATGATATGGTGACTGCATAATTATTCTGTGGCATGTGTATTTGAATTATGAATATGTTGAATTCCTATAGAGTTTGCATATTGTTGGTCATACATGCATGATCCCCTTGATGGTATTTTATTTTCAATTAAACATTAAGTATAAGTGAGTACGGTTATTTTCATGTGCCATATGTGCCTGTGTTGGTCCAGGCTAACTTACAGGAAGAATCAGTCACAAGAAAAGTGACCGTGAGACTGAAATCTCGTGGTGACGAGAATGATCAGTGAGGGTATGTTGAGACATACCAGAGGTGGTGACCCTGTTGGGTACCGCCAAGGAGTTATATTGTGCTAACCACTTCAGGAAAACTTAAACCTCCTGAGTTGACCGTAGATCGATTCTTGTTCCGGTAACCCCCATACTGGTTCGTGCTACCACTTGTCCCCACCACAGGCAGGGTACGGTTCAGTAAGTTGTTAACCCCTTTCCGTGCACACACCATACAGAGAGGCCACGATGAGGGTTTCCAGGTACCGGCTACAATGCCAGTCACCGGGCCAGGGGCATGGGTGTATCCGGCTGGGCCGAGAGGGGGGCACCCCTTGTAATCCGCGTGTGTTAATAGTGATCCCGTGCTACTCGAGATGATGGTCTCCCTGCCTTAGAGTTTCTCTTGAACGATGCTTTGGGTGATTCCTGGCATCCAGAAAGTTAATTTGGTGTGTGCTGGTCAGGTGTATTTTCAACCCAAATGCCTTAATGGGAATTAGTCAGCATGTCGATGCTGGCTAAAGAAATCCTTTACTTGTGGGTAAAGAGTACACCCTCTGCAGAGTTATATCTATTCGAATAGCCGTGTCCGTGGTTAAGGACTACAGTCTGGGTTGGTCAAGTGTCGGTCTTAGTGTCAGTCTCCGGAGGAAATAATTAAAGTGATCATGGTTCCTTTTGCAGGATAATGATTGTCACTACTGGTGCTATTATGAATATTATTGTTGATATGGATATTGTTGTGGACTAACCGTTTCCTCTTATGTTTAACCTTGATTATCTCTTGGGATGGCTAGACTACCCAGGATACTCAAGTTTATTTTCGCTTCGAGTATCACTTGGGATGGCTAGTCCACCTGGATACTTGTGTTATTATTTTCTTATAAGCCCTTTACGAGGCATCGCTCGAGACACCGATCGTGGCATTTCTTTTCAAGACCTCTCGTGGCATCGCTGGAGTTCTCGGGCGGTCCTTTCTCCCCCGATTCTCTTTTAGACACTCGTTTGGCATTTCTTTTCAAGACCTCTCATGGCGTCGCTTGAGTTCTCGGGCGGTCTTGTCTCGCCCGATTCTCTTTTAGACACCCGTTTGGCATTTATCTTGGAATTCTTCAGGCGGTCCAACGCCCGATGTTTTTTATTTTCTGTATGAATATTTTTCATGACATGCTTTAATACTGAGTCAACACATGCATGTAATTTAATTCATCATGAACATATGCATCCAGTATATCTTATGTTCTTGATGTATGCGAGTGCATTCAAACGTACTCACTGGCTTGTCCCTGGCTATTGTCTTGGCCAAATTATGACTCAGAGAGGAGCACTGCGATGACACGCCAACCTAGGATTCGGAGATAGTAGCCACGCGAGATAGGAGTTATCCAGGTCAGATGTTCCCGTGGGAATGGAGTCCCATCAACATTGGAGATCCACGAGTCGCTTCCGTCATCCACCACTAGAGATCCTTGTTATATTCAGTAGACCTCTGTGGTCTTGTATCCAATCTCTTGTAATTGCTTGGAATTCTATATCAAGGAAATGTCCACCAGCAACAGTAATCCTGGGGCTGGTGATGACACAAGGGTCGTTTACTGGGATTTATGTCCGGAAACCCGGCACCGACAAAGAAGAAGGAAAAGCTTATAAAGATCAGCGCCCCGTATATTATGTTTCTGAAGTTCTGACTCCATCCAAGCAAAGATATCCACATTATCAGAAGCTTGTCTGTGGGATTTATATGACCACAAAGAAGGTTGCACACTATTCTTTGACCACTCAATTACAGTTGTCAACGACGCTCCATTATCAGAGATTTCGAACAACAGAGATGCAACTGGTCGAGTGGTAAAGTGGACGATTGAACTCCTTCCCTTGGATATCAAGTTTGAGGCAAAGAAAGCTATCAAGTCCCAAGCAATAGCAGATTTCCTTGGCGAGTGGATCGAACAGCTGCTACCGTCTCAAGTCCACTCGAACCGGACCATGTTCTTTGATGGCTCCAAGATGCTGAATGGTTCCGGTGCTGGGGTGGTACTGGTATCCCCCCGAGGAGATAAGCTCGGATATGTTCTCCAGATTCACTTTGATTCCTCCAATAACGAAGCTGAATATGAAGCACTCTTATACGGGTTACGTATGGCCATTTCACTCGGCGTCCGTCGCCTCATGGTCTACGGTGACTCGGATTTGGTAGTCAATCAAGTGATGAAGGAGTGGGACGTCAGAAGCCCAGCTATGACTGGTTACTGTAATGCATTCAGGAAGTTGGAAAAGAAGTTTGAGGGGTTAGAGCTCCATCATATACCCCGACTGAAAAATCAAGCAGCCGATGATTTGGCAAAGATAGGTTCCAAGAGGGAAGCCATTCCCAGCAATGAGTTTTTGGAACACATTCATACACCTTCAGTTCAAGAAGATCCCTTCACTAAAGAGCCCCCGCAGCCTAAAAGTGCCACTGATCCGACTGAAGTCGAGGTCCCAGCCGTGGTCGACTTGATCATGGAGGTTTTGGTCATAACTCCCGACTGGACAGTGCCATACATTGCGTATATCCTGAGGTAGGAACTCCCAGAGGATGAAGAGGAGGCCCGACAGGTCGTCCGTCGATCCAAAGCCTTTACTGTGATAAGAGGACAGTTGTTCAGAGAAAGTGTGACTGGAGTCTGCCAGAAATGCATAACACCTAAAGAAGGTCGAGTGATCCTCAATGATATCCACTCGGGGACCTGTGGTCACCATGCGTCCTCTCGGACCATTGTGGCCAAAGCATACCGAGCTGGCTTTTATTGGCCACGAGCAAATGAGATGGCAAAAGAAATAGTCGACAAATGCGAAGGATGCCAATTCTACTCCAACATGTCTCATAAGCCTGCATCTGCCCTGAAGACCATTCCACTCGTCTGACCTTTTGCTGTCTGGGGGTTAGATATGGTTGGACCTTTGAGGACTGGTAGAAGTGGTTTCACTCATGTGCTCGTGGCGGTCGACAAGTTCACCAAGTGGATTGAAGCCAAGCCTATCAAGAGTCTTGATGCCAGTACTGCTGTCAGCTTCATCAGAGAACTAACGTTCAGATATGGTGTTCCGCACAGCATCATCACTGACAATGGGTCGAACTTCGACTCCGACGAGTTCAGAGCTTTCTATGCTTCACAAGGCACTCGGGTCGACTATGCTTCAGTCGCCCATCCTCAATCGAATGGACAAGCTGAAAGAGCAAACGGACTGATCCTCAAAGGACTGAAACCTCGATTGATGCGTGTTCTCAAGCATGCAGCGGGAGCTTGGGTCGACGAACTTCCATCGGTTCTTTGGGGGTTGAGAACAACTCCAAATCGGCCGACGGGCCAAACCCCATTCTTTTTGGTCTACGAAGCTGAAGCTGTCCTTCGGAGTGACCTCCTTCACAATGCCCCACGAGTCGAGCTTTTCTCGGAAGCTGAAGCAGAGCAAGCACAACAAGATGCAGTAGATCTCCTGGAAGAAGAGAGAGAGATGGCCTTGATTCAGTCAACCATTTATCAGCAAGACTTACGTCAACTCCACGCCAGGAACGTGAGAGGTTGAGCCTTTCAAGAGGGAGACTTGGTTCTTCGAGTGGATCAGCAGAAGCCTCACAAACTCGCTCATGCGTGCGAGGGCCCCTTCATTATCACCGAAGTACCCCACAACGGAGCGTACCATCTCTACAATGTCGAGCACAAGATAGATGAGCCACGTGCTTGGAACGCGGAGCTTCTCCGCCACTTTTATACTTAGGCATTCACTTTGTAGAGATGTAATAAGAAATACTTTTGTACTTTGTTTACAATTTCCTAAAAATAAGCATTTGTTGTTCATACTTGTGTGTGAAATCCCCCAGTGGGTGACTTAGCTGCGAATCCGTTTCGTCTAAGCTCAAAAAATCTTACTGAGTGGTGAGCAAACCTCCCACTCGGAGTCTTAGCTGCGAATCCGTTTTGCCTAAGCTCAAAAAATCTTACCGACTTGTGAGTGCTACCTCTTGAGCACTGCGTTGGATTTCCTTGAAGAGGAAAGGATGATGCAGCAAAGTAGCGTAAATATTTCCCTCAGTTTTTGAGAACCAAGGTATCAATCCAGTAGGAGGCCTCGCGAGAGTCCCTTGTACCTACACAAGTAAACAAACTCCGCGCAACCAACGTGATAAAGGGGTTGTCAATCCCTTCATGGCCACTTGCAAAGATTAAAATAGATAGATATGATAAGACAATATTTTTGGTATTTTTATGATAAAGATGCAAAGTAAAATAAAAGGCAATGAAAATAACAAAGTGTTGGAAGATTAATATGATGGAAAATAGACCCGGGGGCCATAGGTTTCACTAGTGGCTTCTCACAAGAGCATAAGTATTTACGGTGGGTGAGCAAATTACTGTTGAGCAATTCACAGAATTGAGCATAGTTATGAAAGTATGTAGGTATGATCATGTATATAGGCATCACGTCTGAGACAAGTAGACCGACTCCTGCCTGCATCTACTACTATTACTCCACTCATCGACTGCTATCCAGCATGCATCTAGAGTATTAAGTTCATGCAAACAGAGTAACGCCTTAAGCAAGATGACATGATGTAGAGGGATAAACTCATGCAATATGAAATAAACCCCACCTTGTTATCCTTGATGGCAACAATACTATACGTGCCTTGCTGCCCCTAGTGTCACTGGGAAAGGACACCGCAAGATTGAACCCAAAGCTAAGCACTTCTCCCATTGCAAGAAAGATCAATCTAGTAGGCCAAACTAAACCGATAATTCGAAGAGACATGCAAAGATAACCAATTATACATAAAAGAATTCAGAGAAGATTCAAATATTGTTCATAGATAAACTTGATCATAAACCCACAATTCATCGGTCTCAACAAACACACCGCAAAAGAAGATTACATCGAATAGATCTCCACAAGAGAGGGGGAGAACTTTGTATTGAGAACCAAAAAGAGAGAAGAAGCCATCTAGCTAGTAACTATGGACCCGAAGGTCTGAAAGTAAAGTACTCACACATCATCGGAGAGGCTATGGTCTTGATGTAGAAGCCCTCCATGATCAATGCCCCCTCCGGCGGAGCACCGAAAAGGGCTCCGAGATGGGATCTCACGGGTACAGAAGGTTGCAGCGGTGGAATTAGGGTTTTCGCTCCGTATTTGGTCGTTTGGGGGTACGTAGGTATATATAGGAGGAAGAAGTACGTCGGTGGAGCAACAGGGGGCCCACGAGGGTGGAGGGCGCGCCCTGGGGGGGTGGGCGCGCCCCCTACCTCGTGGCTTCCTCTTTTGTTTCTTGGCGTAGGGTCCAAGTCTCCTGGATCATGTTCGGTGAGAAAATCACGTTCCCGAAGGTTTCATTCCGTTTGGACTCCGTTCTTCGAAACCCTGAAATAGGCAAAAAAACAGCAATTTGGGTTGGGCCTCCGGTTAATAGGTTTGTCCCAAAAATAATATAAATGTGTATAATAAAGCCCAATAATCATTCTAAACAGTATATATAATATAGCATGAAGCAATCAAAAATTATAGATACATTGGAGACGTATCAAGCATCCCCAAGCTCAATTCCCGCTTGTCCTCGAGTAGGTAAATGATAAAAACTGATTTTCTGATGCAGAATGCTACTTAGCATAATTCTCAATGTAATTCTTCTCATTGTGGCATGAATATTCAGATTCGATATGATTCAAGACAAAAGTTCATGTTGACATAAAAAATAATAATACTTCAAGCATGCTAACCAAGCAATTATGTCTTATCAAAATAACATAGCCAAAGCAAGTTATCCCTACAAAATCATATAGTCTGGCTATGCTCCATCTTCCCCACACAAAACATTCATATCAAGTACAACCTCGGTTTTAGCCAAGCAATTGGTTCATACTTTTTAACGCGCTTCAGCATTTTCAATCTTTACGCAATACATGAGCGCAAGCCATGGATATAGCACTATGGTGGAGTGTGGTATAATGATAGGGGTTATAAGGGAAGACGAAAAAAAGAGAAAGCCTCACATCAACGAGGCTAATCAATGGGTTATGGAGATGCCCATCAATTGATGTTAATGCGAGGAGTAGGGATTGCCATGCAACGGATGCACTAGAGCTATAAGTATATGAAAGCTCAACAAAAGAAACTAAGTGGTGTGCATCCAACTTGCTTGCTCACGAAGACCTCGGGCATTTGAGGAAGCCCATCATTGGAATATACAAGCCAAGTTCTATAACGAAATTTCCCACTAGTATATGCAAGTGACAAAAATGAGAGACTCTCTATCATAAAGATCATGGTGGTACTTTGAAGCACAAGTGTGGTAAAAGTATAGTATAATTGTCCCTTCTCTCTTTTTCTCTCATTTTCATTTTTTTCTTTTTTGGGCCTTTTCTTTTTTTTATTTTTGGCCTCTTTTTTCTCTTTTTTTTATTTAGTCCGGAGTCTCATCCCGACTTGTGGGGGAATCATAGTCTCCATCATCCTTTCCTCACTTGGGACAATGCTCTAATAATGATGATCATCACACTTTTATTTTTTTATAACTCATGAATTACAACTCAATACTTAGAACAACATAAGACTCTATGTAAATGCCTCCGGCGGTGTACCGGGATATGCAATGAATCAAGAGTGACATGTATGAAAAAATTATAAATGGTGGCTTTGCCACAAATACGATGTCAACTACATGATCATGCAAAGCAATATGACAATGATGGAACGTGTCATGATGAATGAAATTTTGGAAAGTTGCATGGCAATATATCTCGGAATGGCTATGGAAATGCCATAATAGGTAGGTATGGTGGCTGTTTTGAGGAAGATATAAGGAGGTTTATGTGTGATAGGGCGTATCATATCACGAGGTTTGGATGCACCGGCGAAGTTTGCACCAACTCTCAAGGTGAGAAAGGGCAATGCACGGTACCGTAGAGGCTAGAAAATTGGGGAAAGGTAAGTGTGTGTATAATCCATGGACTCACATTAGTCATAAAGAACTCATATACTTATTGCAAAAATTTACTTGCCGTCGAAGCAAAGTACTACTACGCATGCTCCTAGGGGAAGGGTTGGTAGGAGTTAACCATCTCGCAATTCCGACCGCCACACAAAGGATGACAATCAACAAATATTTCATACTCCGACTTCGTTACATAACGGTTCACCATACATGCATGCTATGGGATTCACAAACTTCAACACAAGTATTTCTCAATTCCACAATTACTCAACTAGCACAACTATGATATTACCACCTTTATATCTCAAAACATTTATCAAGCATCAAACTTCTCTTAGTATTCAGCACACTCATAAGAAAGTTTTTACTTTGTTTATTAGCGTAATTTTCCAATCTAAGCAAATTACCATGATGTTTTTTAGGACTCTCAAAATAATATAAGTGAAGCATGAGAGAACAATTGTTTCTATAAAACAATTCCACCATGCTCTAAAAGATTTAAGTGAACCACTAGAGCAAAAACTATATAGCTCAAAAGATATAAGTGAAGCACATAGAGTATTCTAATAAATTTCGAATCATGTGTGTCTCTCTAAAAAGGTGTGTACAGCAAGGATGATTGTGGTAAACTAAAAAGCAAAGACTCAAATCATACAAGACGCTCCAAGCAAAACACTTATCATGTGGTGAATAAAAATATAGCTCCAAGTAGAGTTACCGATGGAAGTAGACGAAAAGAGGGATGCCTTCCGGGGCATCCCCAAGCTTTGGCTTTTTGGTGTCCTTAGATATCTTGGGGTGCCATGGGCATCCCCAAGCTTAGCCTCTTGCCACTCCTTGTTCCATAATGCATCAAATCTTTACCCAAAAACTTGAAAACTTCACAACACAAAACTCAGCAGAAAATCTCATGAGCTCCGTTAGCGAAAGAAAACAAAACACCACTTCAAAGGTACTATAATTAAATCATTCTTTATATATATTGGTCTTAAACCTAATGTATTCCAACTTCTCTATGGTTTATAAACTATTTTACTAGCCATAGATTCATCAAAATAAGAAACAACACACGAAAAACAAAATCTGTCAAAAACAGAACAGTCTGTAGTAATCTGTAACTAACATAAATGTATGGAACCCAAACAAATCTACAAAAATAGTAAGATCTAGATCATTTGTTTATTGATCAGAAGCAATTGGAATCAGTATTTTATCGCGTTCTGGTGATTTTTAACAATTCGGGCACTGAGCGCAAAGTTTCTGGAAATTACAGCAAGATCAAATAACTCTTATTCCAAGAAGATCCCATAGGTTTAACTTGGCACAAACACTAAATTAGGCATAAAAACACATCTAACCAGAGACTAAACAAAATTTATTATTACTAAACAGAAAAAAAAGCAAAAACCTAAAATAAAATTGGGTTGCCTCCCAACAAGCGCTATCGTTTAAAGATACGGATAGATCTAGGTATTGCCATCTTTGGTAGGCAATCAATAAATGGCTCTCATAATAGATTCATAAGGTAATTTTATTTTCTTTCTAGGGAAGTTGTCACTGTCAAAACCGGCGGATCTCGGGTAGGGGGTCCCGAACTATGCGTCTAGGCGGATGGTAGCAGGAGACAAGGGACACGATGTTTTTACCCAGCTTCAGGCCCTCTCGATGGAGGTAAAACCCTACTCCTGCTTGATTAATATTGATGATATGGGTAGTACAAGAGTAGATCTACCACGAGATCAAGGAGGCTAAACCCTAGAAGCTACCCTATGGTATGATTGAATGTTGAAGTTGTTGTCCTACGGACTAAAACCCTCCGGTTTATATAGACGCCGAAGAGGGTTAGGGTTACATAGAGTCGGTTACAATGGTAGGAGATCTTGAATATCCGCATCGCCAAGCTTGCCTTCCACGCCAAGGAAAGTCCCATCCGGACACGGGACGAAGTCTTCAATCTTGTATCTTCATAGTCCTGGAGTCCGGCTGAAGGTATAGTCCAGCTACCCGAACACCCCCTAATCCAGGACTCCCTCAGAAGTGTTCCATGCCTTTCCTTAACGGAAATTGGAATCTAATATTCCTTTCTTTCATATCGATAATTGCACCAATCGTTCTAAGAAAAGGTCTAGCAAGAATAATGGGACATGAAGAATTGCAATCAATCTCAAGAACGATAAAATCCACGGCAAATAATTCCTATTTGCAACAATAAGAACATCATTAATCCTTCCAATAGGTTTTTTAGTAGTGGAATCCACAAGGTGCAAATTTAGAGAACAATCTTCAAGTTCATAGAAACCTAGAATATCACATAAAGTTTTTCGAATCGTGGAAACACTAGCACCCAAATCACACAAAGCATAGAATTCATGATTTTTAATTTTAATTTTTATAGTAGGTTCCCACTCATCATAAAGTTTTCTAGGGATAGAGACTTCTAATTCAAGTTTTTCTTCATAAGATTGCATCAAAGCATCAACGATATGTTTAGTAAAAGCTTTATTTTGACTATAAGCATGAGGAGAATTTAGCACGGATTGGAACAAGGAAATACAATCTACCAAAGAACAATTATCATAATTAAATTCCTTGAAATCCGCAATAGTAGATTTATTATGAAGAGTTTCAACCTCTTCAATCTTACTTTTACAAATTTTTGCATCAAGATCTAGAAATGCAGAATTTTTAGAACGCCTTCTAGGCAAAGGTGGATCATATTCCGTCCCATCATTATCAAGATTCATATTGCAAAACAAAGATTTAATAGGGGACACATCAATAACTTTTAGGTCTTCATTATTATCATAGAAACTAGAAGAACACGCTTTTATAAAGCTATCTTTCTTAGCACGCATCCTAGCGGTTCTTTCTTTGCACACATCAATGGAAATTCTCATGGCTTTGAGAGACTCATTGATATCATGCTTAGGAGGAATAGATCTAAGTTTCAAAGAATCAACATCAAGAGAAATTCTATCAACATTCCTAGCCAATTCATCAACTTTAAGCAATTTTTCTTCAAGAAAAGCATTAAAATTCTTTTGCAAATTCATGAACTCCTTAACACTAGTCTCAAATTCAGAGGGCATATTATTAAAATTTCCATAAGAATTGTTGTTGGAATTACCATAATTATTAGACAAATTACTATGGAACGGCCTAGGATTAAAATTTCCTCTATACGCGTTGTTGCCAAAATTATTCCTACCAACAAAATTAACATCCATAGATTCATTATTATTCTCAATCAAGGTAGACAAAGGCATATCATTAGGATCAGAAAAACACTTTTAGTAGCAAATAATTTCATAAGTTCATCCATCTTTCCACTCAAGACATTGGTTTCTTCTATCGCATGTACTTTTTATTAGTAGATCTTTCGATTGTGCCATTAAGAATAATTAACCATAATATTATCTAGGAGTTTAGTAGCTTCTCCTAAAGTGATTTCCATAAAAGTGCCTCCCATTCGAATCTAAAAGATTTCTAGAAGCAAAATTCAATCCGCATAAAAATTTGTATAATCATCCACAAATTCAAACCATGAGTAGGGCAATTACGTATCATTAGTTTCATCCTCTCCCAAGCTTGTGCAACATGTTCATGATCAAGTTGCTCAAAATTCATAATATCGTTTCTAAGAGAGATGGTCTTAGCGGGAGGAAAATATTTAGAGATAAAAGCATCTTTGCACTTATTCCAAGAATCAATACTATTTTTAGGCAAAGATGAAGACCAAGCTTTAGCGCGACCTCTATGCGAAAAAAGGAAATAGCTTCAATTTAACATTATCATTATCAACATCTTTCTTCTTTTGCATATCACACAAATCAACGAAGCTATTTAGATGAGTAGCGGCATCTTCACTAGGAAGGCCGGCGAATTGATCTTCATGAAAAGATTCAACAAAGCAGCATTGATTTCACAAGATTCAGTTTTGGTAAGAGGAGCAATCAAAGTGCTAAGAAAATCATTGTTGTTGGTATTGGTAAAGTCAAACAATTTGGTATTATCTTGAGCCATCGTGACAAGCAAACAATCCAACACACAAGCAAAAAGCGAGTGAGAGAAAGAGGAGGAAGAAAAGAGAGGAGGAGGAAAAAGAGGGCAAATAAAACGGCAAGGGTGATGTGGGGTAGAGGAAAATGAGAGGCAAATGACAAATAATGTAATGTGGGAGATGAGTTTGTGATGGGTACTTGGTATGTTGACTTTTTGCGTAGACTCTCCGGCAACGGCGCCAGAAATGGCTCGTTACTGGGAGTCAGATCTTGACTTGACTTCGCACAAACCTCCCCGGCAACGGCGCCAGAAATTCTTCTTGCTACCTCTTGAGCACCGCGTTGGATTTCCTTGAAGAGGAAAGGATGATGCAGCAAAGTAGCGTAAGTATTTCTCTCAGTTTTTTAGAACCAAGGTATCAATCCAGTAGGAGGCCAGGCGAGAGTCCCTCGTACCTACACAAGTAAACAAACTCCTCGCAACCAACGCGATGAAGGGGTTGTCAATCCCTTCACGACCACTTGCAAAGATTAAAACTGATAGATATGATAATATAATATTTTTGGTATTTTTATGATAAAGATGCAAAGTAAAATAAAAGGCAATGAAAATAACAAAGTGTTGGAAGATTAATATGATGGAAAAGCGACCCGGGGGGCATAGGTTTCACTAGTGGCTTCTCTCAAGAGCATAAGTATTTACGGTGGGTGAACAAATTACTGTTGAGCAATTGACAGAATTGAGCATAGTTATGAAAGTATCTAGGTATGATCATGTATATAGGCATCACGTCCGAGACAAGTAGACCGACTCCTGCCTGCATCTACTACTATTACTCCACTCATCGACCGCTATCCAGCATGCATCTAGAGTATTAAGTTAACGAAAACAGAGTAACGCCTTAAGCAAGATGACATGATGTAGAGGGATAAACTCATGCAATATGATATAAACCCCATCTTCTTATCCTCGATGGCAACAATACAATACGTGCCTTGCTGCCCCTTCTGTCACTGGGAAAGGACACCGCAAGATTGAACTCAAAGCTAAGCACTTCTCCCATGGCAAGAAAAACCAATCTAGTAGGCCAAACCAAACTGATAATTTGAGGAGACTTGCAAAGATAACCAATCATACATAAAAGAATTTAGAAGATTCAAATATTTCTCATAGATAATCTTGATGTAGAGGCTATGGTCTTGATGTAGAAGCTATGGTCTTGATGTAGAAGCCCTCCATGATCAACCTTCGGCGGGGCACCGGAAAAGGCCCCGAGATGGGATCTCACGGGTACAGAAGGTTGCGGCGGTGGAATTAGTGTTTTGGCTCCGTATCTGGTCGTTTCGGGGTACGTAGGTATATATAGGAGGAAGAAGTGCGTCGGTGGAGCAACAAGGGGCCCACGAGGGTGGAGGGCGCGCCTTGGGGGGGTGGGCGCGCCCCCCTACCTCCTGGCTTCCTATTTTGTTTCTTGTCGTAGGGTCCAAGTCTCCTGGATCATGTTCGGTGAGAAAATCACGTTCCCGAAGGTTTCATTCCGTTTGGACTCCGTTTGATATTCCTTTGCTTCGAAACCCTGAAATAGGCAAAAAAACAACAATTTGGGCTGGGCCTCCGGTTAATAGGTTAGTCCCAAAAATAATATAAAAGTGTATAATAAAGCCCAATAATCATTCTAAACAGTATATAATATAGCATGAAGCAATCAAAAATTATAGATACATTGGAGACGTATCAGTGAGGAAACCTCCCACTCGGAGTCTTCGTTGCGAATCCGTTTCGCCTAAGTGTTTACAAATCCTACCGAGTGGTGAGCAAACCTCCCACTCGGGGGCTTAGCTGCAGTCCAGTACTCGCCTAAGTGTTTAAAAATCCTGCCGAGTGGTGAGAAAACCTCCCAGTCGGGGGCTTAGCTGCAGTCCAGTACTCGCCTAAGTTTGAAAAATCCTACCGAGTGGTGAGCAAACCTCCCACTCGGGGGCTTAGCTGCAGTCCAGTACTCGCCTAAGTTTGAAAAATCCTACCGAGTGGTGAGCAAACCTCCCACTCGGGGCTTAGCTGCAGTCCAGTACTAGCCTAAGTTTAAAAAATCCTACCAAGTAGTGAGCAAGCCTCCCACTCGGGGGCTTAGCTGCAGTCCAGTACTCGCCTAAGTTTGAAAAATCCTACCGAGTGGTGAGCAAACATCCCACTCGGGGGCTTAGCTGCAGTCCAGTACTCGCCTAAGTTTGAAAAATCCTACCGAGTGGTGAGCAAACCTCCCACTCGGGGGCTTAGCCGCAGTCTAGTACTCGCCTAAGTTTGAAAAATCCTACCGAGTGGTGAGAAAACGTCCCACTCGGGGGCTTAGCTGCAGTCCAGTACTCGCCTAAGTTTGAAAAATCCTACCAAGTGGTGAGCAAACATCCCACTCGGGGGCTTAGCTGCAGTCCAGTACTCGCCTAAGTTTGAAAAATCCTACCGAGTGGTGAGCAACTGATACGTCTCCGTCGTATCTATAATTTTTGATTGTTCCATGCCAATATTCTACAACTTCCATATACTTTTTGGCAACTTTTTATACTATTTTTCGGACTAACATATTGATCCAGTGCCCAGTGCCAGTTCCTGTCTGTTGCATGTTTTTGGTTTCACAGAATATCCATATCAAACGGAGTCCAAATGGGATAAAAACGGACGGAGCTTATTTTTGGAAAATATGGAAAATATGGAAGGAAAATCAACGCGAACTAGTATCCGAGGTGGTCATGAGGTAGGGGGGCACCCCCCCTAGGGCGCGCCCCCTACCCTCGTGAGCCACCCGTAAGGCGGTTGACGCTCTTCTTTAGCCGCAAGAAAGCTAATATTCGGAAAAAAAATCACGGCGAAGGTTTCAGGCCAATCGGAGTTACGGATCTCCATATATACACGAAACGGCGAAACAGGGCGAGGAGAGAACACAGAAATAAAGAGAAACAGAGAGATAGATCCAATCTCGGAGGGGCTCTCGCCCCTCCCACGCCATGGGAGCCAAGGACCAGAGGGGAAACCCTTCTCCCATCTAGGGAGGAGGTCAAGGAAGAAGAAGAAGAAGAAGGGGGCCCTCTCCCCCTTGCTTCCGGTGGCGCCGGAGCGCTGCCGGGGCCATCATCATCACCGCCATCTTCACCAACAACTTCACCGCCATCATCACCAACTCTTCCCCCCTCTATGCAGTGGTGTAACCTCTCTCTTACCCGCTGTAATCTCTACTTAAACATGGTGCTCAACGCTATATATTATTTCCCAATGATGTATGGCTATCCTATGATGTTTGAGTAGATCCGTTTTGTCCTAATGGCTATTTGATGATCAAGATTGGTTTGAGTTGCATGTTTTATTATTGGTGTTGTCCTATGGTGCTCTCCGTGTCACGCAAGTGTGAGGGATCCCTGCTATAGGGTTTGCAATATGTTCATGATTTGCTTATGGTGGGTGGCGTGAGTGACAGAAGCACAAACCCGAGTAAGTAGGTTGTTTGCGTATGGGATAAAGGGGACTTGATGCTTTAATGATATGGTTGTGTTTTACCTTAATGAATCTTTAGTAGTTGCGGATGCTTGCTAGAGTTCCAATCATAAGTGCATATGATCCAAGAAGAGAAAGTATGTTAGCTTATGCCTCTCCCTCATATAAAATTGCAATAATGATTACCGATCTAGTTATCGATTGCCTAGGGACAAATAACTTACTCGTAACAACAAGCCTTTACGAAAACTAATTTAGTTGTGTCTTTATCTAAATAGCCCCTAGCTTTTATTTTTGTGCTCTTTACTTTCTTACAAGCCTATCCATCAACACCTACAAAGTACTTCTAGTTTCATACTTGTTCTAGGCAAAGTAAACGTCAAGCGTGCGTAGAGTTGTATCGGTGGTCGATAGAACTTGAGGGAATATTTGTTCTACCTTTAGCTCCTCGTTGGGTTCGACACTCTTACTTATCTAAAGAGGCTACAATTGATCCCCTATACTTGTGGGTTATCAAGACCTTTTTCTTGCGCCGTTGCCGGGGAGCAATAGCGTGGGGTGAATATTCTCGTGTGTGCTTGTTTGCTTTATCACTAAGTAATTTTTATTTGCTGTTCTTAGTTGTTCTTTATCTTTAGTTATGGATATGGAACACGAAATACCAAAAAATTAGGTGTACTTGCTACTCATGGAGATGGGGAACCTCCTAAAACCCTCGATGCTGGTTATGTGAAAGATATTATGTACTACTTTAATAATCCTGAGAAAACCCCATTCAATTATGTAATCGGAGTAACGTTGGATCAACGTGAATACTTCAGGGATTATCGCTTAACACAAAAAGGGAAACTATTATGGGATCAAACTCATATATTGAAGTGGTATGCTAGACAACTATGCTCGGAATATGATTATACTTGTTGCTCTAGGATGAATGCTCCACACCTCCCCTTTTCATGCAAATTTAATGATAATGAAACCTTGGCTTCTTATGCTAAAGGTATATATGATTACTATGATGTGGAACAAATAGAAGAATTTGTTGCTTTTATGGGTGCTTATGAAATTGAATTGATGTTTAAAGAATTTGATGATTTTGAAGATGTTGTTTATAGATCTGCGAATTTAGCTATCCTGAAATATTGCTATGAGAATTATGAATACAATTACGAAATTAATGCACTTATTGAGAAAGTCTCCGCTGTCCAAGAAGAGACTAATATTTTGTAGGAATCTATGGAAGAAGAAATTGATGAAACTGTGAGCTCATTGGATGAAAAAGATGAGGAGGAGAGCGAAGAACAAAAGGAGGAAGAGCGGATTGATCACCCGTGCCCACCTTCTAATGAGAGTAACTCTTCAACTCATGCATTGTTTAATTCCCCTTCGTGCTTACCGAAGGATGATTGCTATGATGACTATTATGATCCCATTGATTCTTTTGAAATATCCCTTTTTGATGATGCTTGCTATGCTTGTGGACAAGATGCCAATATCAATTATGCTTATGGAGATGAACTTGCTATAGTTCCTTATGTTAAACATGAAATTGTTGCTATTGCACCCACGCATGATAGTCCTATTATCTTTTTGAATTCTCCCGATTATACTATATCGGAGAAGTTTGTGCTTATTAAGGATTATATTGATGGGTTGCCTCTTACTACTACACATGATTATTTTAATAGATATAATATTCATGTGCTTGCTGCTCCTACTTGCAATTATTATGCGAGAGGAACTATATCTCCACCTCTCTATGTTTCCAACATGATAAAATTGCGAGAAACTGTTTTTACTATGCATTGGCCTTTACTAGCTGTGCATGAATTGTTCTTTTATGAAATGCCGATGCATAGGAAGAGAGTTAGACTTCGTCATTGCTTGATATATGTTACTTTGTGCTCACTACTAAATTACAAATCATTGTTAATTAAAATTGGCTTTGATATACCTTGGGATCCGGGTGGATTCACTACTTGAGCACTATATGCCTAGCTTAATGGCTTTAAAGACGCTGCCAGGGAGACAACCCGGAAGTTTTAGAGAGTCATTTATTTCTGTTGAGTGCTTTCATATAGTTTAAAAACAAAAAAATAAAGAGGGGAACCCAAAACTTTTTCAAAAAGAAAAGCGAAAGTGAGAAAGACGAGCATTGTTGAAGTGGGAGCTAGCCTTGAACTTTGTTCATGCTCACGGAAACTTTGTGAATCTTAATTACAGAAACTTTTCAATAAAAATAATTATCCCCTTGTACAATTCCATTGTATTATAAAAATAATGTGCCAAGGTTTGCCTTTAGGATGTTTACGATGCTTGTTGGTTTGTATGGTGCAGGACAGAAACTTTGGCTGTAGTGCGTGAATTTTAAATTTTTACTGGAACGTCAAATGGTTCTGATTCTTTTTGCACCGTCTTGCTGTGCAAATTTTTTATTTGTCCTAATTTTTGTCAGAATTTTTCAAGTATCAGAAGTATGGTGAATGTTCAGATTATTACAGACTGTTCTGTTTTAGACAGATTCTGTTTTTGATGCATAGTTTGCTTGTTTTGATGAAACTATCAATTTATATCAGTGGATTAAGCCATGAAAAAGTTATATTACAGTAGACACAATGCAAAAACAAATATAAATTGGTTTTCAACAGTACTTAGAGTAGTGATTTGCTTTATTATACTAACGGATCTTACTGAGTTTTCTGTTGAAGTTTTGTGTGGATGAAGTGTTCGATGATTGAGAAGGTTTCGATGTGAGAAGAAGGAAGAGAGGCAAGAGCTCAAGCATGGGGATGCCCGAGGCACCCCAAGTAAATATTCAAGGAGACTCAAGCGTCTAAGCTTGGGGATTCTGGGAAGGCATCCCCTCTTTCTTCAACAAATATCGGTATGTTTTCGGATTCGTTTCATTCATGTGATATGTGCAAATCTTGGAGCGTATTTTGCATTTAGGTTTTTATTTTTCTTTCATGAACCATGCTGGTATGAGATGGTCCTTGGTTGATTTATAGAATGCTCTTTGCACTTCACTTATATCTTTTGAGTATGGCTTTATAGAATGCTTCATGTGCTTCACTTATATCATTTGAAGTTTGGATTGCCTGTTTCTCTTCACTTAGACAACCGCCATTTATAGAATGCTCTTTTGCTTCACTTATATTTGTTAGAGCACGGGCATATCTTTTGTAGAAAGAATTAAACTCTCTTGCTTCACTTATATCTATTTAGAGAGATGACAGGAACTGGTCATTCACATGGTTAGTCATTAAATCCTACATAAACTTGTAGATCGCTGAATATGATATGTTTGATTCCTTGCAATAGTTTTGTAATATAAAGCTGGTGATATTAGAGTCGTGCTAGTTGAGTAATTGTGAAATTGAGAAATACTTGTGTTGAGGTTTGCAAGTCCCGTAGAATGCACGTATGGTGAACTGTTATGTAACGAAGTCGGAGCATGAGGTGTTTATTGATTGTCTTCCTTATGAGTGGCGGTCGGGACGAGCGATGGTCTTTTCCTACCAATCTATCCCCCTAGGAGCATGCGCGTAGTAATTTGTTTTGATGACTAATAGATTTTTGCAATAAGTATGTGAGTTCTTTATGACTAATGTTGAGTCCATGGATTATAGGCACTCTCACCCTTCCATCATTGCTAGCCTCTTCGGTACCGTGCATTGCCCTTTCTCACCTCGAGAGTTGGTGCAAACTTCGCCGGTGCATCCAAAACCCGTGATACGATACGCTCTGTCACACATAAACCTCCTTATATCTTCCTCAAAACAGCCACCATACCTACCTATCATGGCATTTCCATAGCCATTCCGAGATATATTGCCATGCAACTTCCATCATCATCATCATATACATGACTTGAGCATTCATTGTCATATTGCTTTGCATGATCGTAAGATAGCTAGCATGATGTTTTCATGGCTTGTCCGTTTTTTGATGTCACTGCTACGCTAGATCATTGCACATCCCGGTACACCGTCGGAGGCATTCATATAGAGTCATATCTTTGTTCTAGTTATCGAGTTGTAATATTGAGTTGTAAGTAAATAAAAGTGTGATGATCATCATTATTAGAGCATTGCCCCAGTGAGGAAAGGATGACGGAGACTATGATTCCCCCACAAGTCGGGATGAGACTCCGGACGAAAAAAATAAAAAATAAAAAACAAAGGCCAAAAAAGAGAAGGCCCAAAAAAGAGAAAAAAGAAAAAAGAGAGAGAAAAGAGAGAAGGGCAATGTTACTATCCTTTTACCACACTTGTGCTTCAAAGTAGCACCATGTTCTTCATATAGAGAGTCTCTTGAGTTATCACTTTCATATACTAGTGGGAATTTTCATTATAGAACTTGGCTTGTATATTCCAACGATGGGCTTCCTCAAATGCCCTAGGTCTTCATGAGCAAGCAAGTTGGATGCACACCCACTTAGTTTCAGTTTGAGCTTTCATACACTTATAGCTCTAGTGCATCCATTGCATGGCAATCCCTACTCACTCACATTGACATCTATTAATGGGCATCTCCATAGCCCGTTGATACGCCTAGTTGATGTGAGACTTTCTCCTTTTTTGTCTTCTCCACATAACCCCCATCATCATATTCTATTCCACCTATAGTGCTATGTCCATGGCTCACGCTCATGTATTGCGTGAAAGTTGAAAAAGGTTTGAGAAACGTCAAAAGTATGAAACAATTGCTTGGCTTGTCATCGGGTTGTGCATGATGTGAATATTTTGTGTGGTGAAGATGGAGCATAGCAGGACTATATGATTTTGTAGCGATGAGCTTTATTTGGCTATGTTATTTCAATAAGACGTAATTGCTTGGTTGGTATGCTTGAAGTATTATTCTTTTTATGTCAAATGATAGATTATTGCTTTGAATCACTCATGTCTTAGTATTCATGCTATGATTATACATATGATCAAGATTATGCTAGGTAGCATTCCACATAAAGGATTATCTTTTTATCATTTACCTACTCGAGGACGAGCAGGAATTAAGCTTGGGGATGCTGATACGTCTCCGTCGTATCTATAATTTTTGATTGTTCCATGCCAATATTCTACAACTTCCATATACTTTTTGGCAACTTTTTATACTATTTTTGGGACTAACATATTGATCCAGTGCCCAGTGCCAGTTCCTGTCTGTTGCATGTTTTTGGTTTCGCAAAATATCCATGTCAAACGGAGTCCAAACGGGATAAAAATGGACGGAGCTTATTTTTTGAAAATATGGAAAATCTGGAAGGAAAATCAACGCGAACCAGTGTCCGAGGTGGTCACGAGGTAGGGGGCGCCCCCCCCCCCTAGGGCGCGCCCCTACCCTCGTGAGCCACCTGTAAGGTGGTTGACGCTCTTCTTTTTCCGCAAGAAAGCTAATATTCAGAAAAAAATCACGGCGAAGGTTTCAGGCCAATCGGAGTTACGGATCTCCATATATACACGAAACGGTGAAACAGAGCCAGGAGAGAACGCAGAAACAGAGAGATAGATCCAATCTCGGAGGGGCTCTCGCCCCTCCCACGCCATGGGAGCCAAGGACCAGAGGGGAAACCCTTCTCCCACCTAGGGAGGAGGTCAAGGAAGAAGAAGAAGGGGGGCCCTCTCCCCCTTGCTCCCGGTGGCGCCGGAGCACTGCCGGGGCCATCATCATCACCGCCATCTTCACCAACAACTTCACCGCCATCATCACCAACTCTTCCCCCCTCTATGCAGCGGTGTAACCTCTCTCTTACCCCCTGTAATCTCTACTTAAACATGGTTCTCAATGCTATATATTATTTCCCAATGATGTATGGCTATCCTATGATGTTTGAGTAGATCCGTTTTGTCCTAATGGCTATTTGATGATCAAGATTGGTTTGAGTTGCATGTTTTATTATTGGTGTTGTCCTATGGTGCTCTCCGTGTCGCGCAAGCATGAGGGATCCCCGCTGTAGGGTTTGCAATATGTTCATGATTTGCTTATGGTGGGTGGCGTGAGTGACAGAAGCACAGACCCGAGTAAGTAGGTTGTTTGTGTATGGGATAAAGGGGACTTGATGCTTTAATGCCATGGTTGGGTTTTACCTTAATGAATCTTTAGTAGTTGCGGATGCTTGCTAGAGTTCCAATCATAAGTGCATATGATCCAAGAAGAGAAAGTATGTTAGCTTATGCCTCTCCCTCATATAAAATTGCAATAATGATTACCGGTCTAGTTATCGATTGCCTAGGGACAAATAACTTTCTCGTAACAACAAGTTGTTTACTAAAACTAATTTAGTTGTGTCTTTATCTAAACAGCACCTAGCTTTTATTTGCGTGCTCTTTACTTTATTGCAAGCCTATCCATCAACACCTACAATGTACTTCTAGTTTCATACTTGTTCTAGGTAAAGTAAACGTCAAGCCTGCGTAGAGTTGTATCGGTGGTCGATAGAACTTGAGGAAATATTTGTTCTACCTTTAGCTCCTCGTTGGGTTCGACACTCTTACTTATCGAAAGAGGCTACAATTGATCCCCTATACTTCTGGGTTATGAGCAACCCTCCCACTCGGGGGCTTAGCTGTAGTCCAGTACTCGCCTATGTTTGAAAAATCCTACCGAGTGGTGAGCAACCCTCCCACTCGGGGGCTTAGCTGCAGTCCAGTACTCGCCTAAGTTTGGAACACATCTCTATCCACAAGGACGACGAGGTGCAGGTCGACTGCAACCTTCTCCTCGGAGCTGCGCCAAAAGTACAACGTACGCTCCATCGCTATCCACAAGGACGGCGAGGTGTAGGTCGACTGCAACCTTCTCCTCGGAGCAGCGCCACAAGTACAATGTACTCTCCATCCCTATCCGCATGGATGGCGAGGTGCAGGTCAACTGTAACCTTCTCCTCGGAGCTGTGTCATAAGTACGACGTACGCTCCATCTCTTCCTGCAAGGACGACGAGGTGCAGGTCGACTGCAACCTTCTTCTACGAGCTACATCTCAAGTACAAAGATTATTCCGAGTAAAGAGCAAATTCTACTCGAAGGAAAACCCAAGCATATTCAGAGATAAACCAAGTTCAGATAAATCCTAAGGTTCCGGATAATGGGTCAAAAGTATTCGTGCATCAAGCCCGAAGAAGTTTAACGGTTACACCATCACTCGGCATTCCGAGGCAAATAAAGGTAGAGCATAATGTTTTTCGGTCACTCATCAGGAGAAGGCCTGGCTGGGTCGCAGAAACTGTCAAGGTCTATGCTGTCTGCAATGCGAGTGGCGGCGTCAAGGAAAGTGTCCATGAAGGACTGGAAAGTGTGCCTCTTTGTGTTAGCAACCTTGAGCTCCGCCAGCTTGTCTTCTTTGACGTCTTTGCAGTGCACTCGGACAAGGGACAACGCTACATCAACGCCACAGCGAGCAGATGACTTCTTCCATTCTTGCACTCGGTCAGGTATTTGATTCAGTCGAGCCATCAGAGACTCGAGGTCTTGGGACAATTCCACCCGTGGCCAGAGTTCAGCATCAACCTGAGTCATCGCCGCCTTCAGGCGGGCAAGATAAGCAACCGCGCTGTCCATGCGAGATTCCAACCGCAGCACATTCATCGCAACATCATCCTTGACTGGACAATTTATGGGATCGAGACCCGTCTCGACCCGCCCAGTTTCCGCTTCAAAGTCTTGGCAAAGCTCTACACAGTTGAGTAAATGGTGAGTCGACGATATAATCAGGCCTGCCAGTCGATCGTAATAAGTCAGTCAAGCATCAGTACCTTCAAGTTTTAAGACCAGCTTTGCAGCAAGCTGGCCCAGATAAGACTCCAACTCGCCCTTCTTGGCCTGTCAGCTTGTCCTTGTCTTTCTTCAGTCGCTCGACCTCTCGATTAGCGCGAGAAACAACAGTCTTCAGTTTGGAGTTCTCTTCTTCTAACTTGCTGACTGAAGCAAGCTTCTTGTCAGCAAGTGCCATTTTCTCTCGCGCTTCCTTCTGTGCAGCAGCAAGATCCTGATCCTTCTTCTCCAAAGCCTGCTTCATTTTCTCTAAAGAAATAACATTCTTCAAACGGGCTTGGAGTTGACGGTTTTCACTACATACATCTGCTCGAGTGGAGTCACTCGGTTCAAAAAATGGAAAGGAAAAGTGCCAGCAGTGAGATAGACAGTTGACGATTGGTTACCTCCCATGGCAGCTACTTCATCACGAGCAGTCTTGAGATTCTTCCTGGCCAGTTCCAGATCAAGGTTGAGGCTGATTTGTTGCTTGTTCAGTGTAGAAAGTTGAACACCGAGATCACAAGATTTTTGCGGTCAATACATAAGACATATCAGTCGATTGAAATAAAAAGACATCACAGCGACAATTACTTCAAGACTACCGCCGAATCAAACATTCAACGGCAGTCTCGGGGACTACACCCAATGCATGCACTCAGCGTGCCCCCACTGGTTTGAGCAACCACTCGGCATGGTCTGCCCAGCGTGAGTTGAAAAAAAGGAGGGTTCTCAGACCATAGTCGACTGCCCGCAGTCAACCACGGTCTCGGGGACTACACCCAGTGGGTGCACTTAGCGTGCCCCCACTGGTTCTGGTTCCATTCGACCTGGTCCGCCCAGACCGAGTGACAAAATTCAGATTCTCAGACCACAGTCGACTGCCCGCAGTCAACTATGGTCTCGGGGACTACACCCAGTGGGTGCACTTAGCGTGCCCCTACTAGTTCTGGTTCCATTCGACCTGGTCCGCCCAGGCCGAGTGACAAAATTCAGATTCTCAGACCACAGTCGACTACCCGCAGTCAACTATGGTCCCAGCGGGTGCACTCAGAGTGCCCCCACTAGTTCAAAGATTCAATTCAAGTCAACCCAAATTGACATATGTAACTTCAAAACAGTCACACCCCAGTGGGTGATCAGACAAGAAATATGATCAATCCGAAATCAACTAACCTAGACATTGGTCTGCAGAGCAGCTCCAGCATTGAAGGCCACCTGACTGGCCTCATGCACCACTTTCATTTGCCCCATCACAAGGTTCAACTGAAGAAGAGCTTCCTTGGCGGTAGTCGGTGGGTCGTCCGGGGTCTGATACGCAGTGAAAAGCGATGATGGCAGAGCAGTCGAAGAAGCCATTGGGTCTGACGCGTGAAATTGTATTGGTGCAGCAGAGGTCTGAGTAGCGGATCCTGGTCGGCAATCAGTCTACAGCGGGATAGCGAAAGTGACGTTGGTGCGAGCCGGATCTGTCGATCGCTCGACCACTGTCCCAGGCATCACGGTCGACTGAGGAACCTGGACCTCAGGCGCTTTCCCGCTTAGTTCCTTGTCCCTCCTCCTCCTTCTCCTCACTGGTACTTCTTCTTCATCGTCCAGGAGCACAAAAACGTCCCGTGGAGCTACAACAAACAGAGAAAGTCAGAGAGACAGCTGACAAACAATCCAGTCGTCCAAATAAATTCGAGTCGGGCAGACTTACTGGCTTTGGAGGTAGCTGGATCGTCGGTTTCCTCGTCTTCTGGGGCCTTGTCGATATCCATATCAGTCGCGGCTGAGACTGGGCTGTAAAGGTTCATCATCCACTCGGTCGGTACAACAGGATCGGTCGGAACAAGGAAATACGGGAAGAACATTTACCCAGAAGCAATAGGAACATCCATCTTGATTCTAGGCAAGGTCTTCCGAGCCTTCAAGGGATTGATCTTGGGCTGCTTGGTGACTTTCTCGGCCAATTTCGGAGTCGAAGACCGAGCGCGCTTTTGAGATGGAGCGCCCGAGGCCACAGCCTTACCGTGCCTGCCTGCGGGATCATGGTGCTGCTTGGATCGACGTTCGAAATGAGGTGCGGAGTCGACCACCTCCTCATCATCCGACTGATCGCTCTCATCTTCATCATCGTCGGCTGGTGACTCCCATTCGCCGCTCTCCTCCGTGCTGTCCTCGCCCTCATGGTCCTGCTCCAGAGCTTGTTCGCCATTGGGCATTGAGTACATCTCTGTGTAAATCTACAAGACAAGGAGCCGAGTGGAAATCAGTCGGATTAACAAACAGTCAGAAAACACACGCAAATTCAATAGGCTATAGTGGCCAAACCTTGTTTGGCTGGTTGCTGTCGCTGAAAGGTTTGACTCTCCTGGCGCCCCTGGGGTTGTCCTTGTTCCCGGTGATGCCCCTCAGCTACCGAGCCACTGTTTTGGCCTCCACCTCCTCTGGATGAACCCGAGCAGTGTCACCAGCCCCGGAGTACATCCACATGGAGTGGTCGTGAGCCTGGAGTGGTTGAATGCGCCGACTGAGGAACACCTCCAACAGATCCATGCCGGTGACACCTTGGTTGATCAATTGAACCACCCTCTCAACCAACATGCACGTCTCTGCCATCTCCGCGGCGGTCACTTTCAACGAAGATGGGGTCTGAGCACGATCAAAAGAGAAAGGGGGAAGTCCAGTCGACTGGCCTGGAGTCACGATATCCTGGCACTAGAACCAGGTCGACTGCCAGCCCCTGACCGACTCAGGAAGAGTCATCGAAGGGAAGGAACTCCTCTTCCTCTTCTGGATACCCAGACCCCCACACATCTGAATAACATGGGTTTTCTCGTCGTTCGAGTTCGCTTTCTTCACTGTTTGGGAGCGGATGGTGAAAATGTGCTTGAAAAGGGCCCAGTGCGGTCGACACCCCAGGAAATTCTCGCACATGGACACAAATGCGGCAAGATATGTGATGGTGTTGGGCGTAAAATGATGGAGTTGAGCCCCGAATAAATTCAAGAAACCTCGAAAGAAGGGGTGTGGAGGAAGCGAGAAACCACGGTCGACATGAGTGGCGAGCAGAACACACTCACCCGGTCGCGGCTGCGGCTCCACTTCCCCCTCCGGCAACCGCGCAGACTCATGGACGATCAGCCCTTACTCGGCCATATCGTTCAAATCTTCCTGCCGAAGCGAAGATCGGATCCAATGTCCCTGGATCCAACCCAATGGCAGCCCCGAGCGCGATGAAGATCCCTGATTCGTCTTCTTGCTTTTCACTACCTTCTTCGCGCGTTCCAGCGCCGCCGTTTTCTCCTTCCCCATGGCGGCGGAGCAACGGCGTCAAAGAATGGAGAAACTGGACGAGGTGAAGGAGCAAGAGGAAGAAGAAGGAGAATGGGCACGAACAGTGCGGACGCCTCGGCCTCGCCGCTTTTAAAGGCCTACTTCCAGTGGGCGACGCATGGGCCCAGGCGGTCCTGTCAAATCCCTGAATAGTCGCACACGAGATACATGGCGAAAAAGGTGGCGCGGAAATCGAAACGTCCTATTTAACAGTTCCACTTACCACGGCGCGCTCCGCCTGGCGCACTTCCACCAAAATTTCGAATCCCGCAAAATCCGGGATCTTCTACAGCCGATCACGCCAAAGATTCCATGTCAAGGACAACACTCGACGTCGAATGTTATAAAAGCCAATCAACAATTTCTGAATCGATCAAGTCGACTGAAAAGAAGCCGAATTTCCAACAACTGACCTCCATTCGGGGAAGACTTCTTGAGAAAAGGAAGAATCAAAGCAAGGTCAACTTCAACCTTCTTTTCACTCGGACCTCAATCCATTCGGGAGCTAATGATGAGGACATAGACCTGGGGTAGGGTAATAAGCCTGACCTATACGTCCTACCTAAGGCCCTTGTCCTAAAAGCAAAGAAGTTCAAGAGTAAGTAGAGAGGGCCCAACAAAGGTGTCGAGTGCAATCCACTCAACTTATCATTCACTCGGAGACCCCTCCTTATTTAAGTCACTCGACGACTAAACCACTCGACGTGTAGAAGACCTAAAGCCACTCCGCGCAGCAACGGTCGGGCGTTTACCCATATACTTAATGATGATTAATAGCACTTTATTGTAGACGTTACCTATAACATTCTCTCTCTTTATGTACATTGAACTCCTTGTAACGTGGGCGGGTTGGGGTCCTGGCGCACTCTATATAAGCCACCCCCCTCCACTAGCACAAGGGTTCGCACCCCGGTAATACCACACTCATATAATCCAGACGACCGCCTCAGGGCATCCGAGACGTAGGGATGTTACTTCCTCCGAGAAGGGCCTGAACTCGTCAAACTCTTTTCAACAACTCACCATAGCTAGGATCACTAGTAGAAAAGGGGGCAAAGGTTCGGGCCGGGTAAGACCATTAGTCCCGGTTCAGTCTAGAACCGGGACCAATAGGTGCATTGGACCCGGTTCATGAGCCTAGGGGGCCGGCCGGGCCACATGGGCCATTGGTCCCGGTTCGTCTGGACCTTTTGGTCCCGGTTTGTGGGACAAACCAGGACCAATGGTCCTGGCTCCTGGCCCACCACCATTGGCCCCGGTTGGAGGCATGAACCGGGACCAAAGGCCCCCCTTTAGTCCCGGTTCATGCCAACAATCGGGACCAATGGTGGTGCCTATATATACCCCCTCGCGCAAGAGAAGAGCACACTGCTCTGTTTTTTCTAGCCGAGGGGGAGAGGGCTTGGTGGTGCTCTAGATCACAAGATCACAAGATCAAAAATTGAGGAGGAGAAGATGATATTGGAGTTGCATGTTGCGGATGTCGTCGATGATCACAAGATCAAGATGGATGCAATGCGCTTGAAGATTAGAAAGATTAGAAAATATGCCATTCATACCGAGGCTTGGTATCATTATGCCGTTGGATCAATTGTTACCTTGGTTGCGATTATGATCGCATTTGTTTTCACATTGAAATGTTTTACATAGTTTCAATGTATGGTTTAATTAATTAGATGCTCTGGAGAGCTATATGTTGTTAGATGAGAACTATGTATGTACTTTGGTTTTAATGTGATGATGAACTTATATTAATTTGGTCACTTAATTATCTATTCATGATGTTCTGTAATGGTTTTTGACACACTTAATTATATATAAGCATACCTTGAGATGAACCGGCAATGGATGTACGGTGACAGACACACCTCCGAGTACATTAAGGGCGTGCATGAATTTCTCGAAGCGGCTGAGGCAAACAAGCAGAATGGTTTTATGTGTTGTCCATGCCCTAATTGTGGGAATACGAAGTCTTACTCTCACCGGAAAATCCTTCACACCCACCTGCTTTACAAGGGTTTCATGCCACACTATAATGTTTGGACAAGGCACGGAGAAATAGGGGTTATGATGGAAGACATCGAAGAAGAAGAGTACGATGACAACTATGTGCCCCCTGAATACGGTGATGCTGCAACGGGGGGAGCTGGTGAAGATCAAGAGGAACCAGACGATGTGCCCAATGATGCTGCAACGGGTGAAGCTGCTGAAGATCAAGAGGAACCAGACGATGTGCCCGATGATGATGATCTCCGCCGGGTCATTGTCGATGCAAGGACGCACTGCGAAAGTCAAAAGGAAAAGCTGAAGTTCGATCGCATGTTAGAGGATCACAAAAAAGGTTTGTACCCCAATTGCGAAGATGGCAACACAAAGCTCGGTACCGTACTAGAATTGCTGCAGTGGAAGGCAGAGAACGTTGTGCCTGACAAAGGATTTGAGAAGCTACTGAAAATATTGAAGAAGAAGCTTCCAAAGGATAACGAATTGCCCGATAGTACATACGCAGCAAAGAAGGTCGTATGCCCTCTAGGATTGGAGGTGCAGAAGATACATGCATGCCCTAATGACTGCATCCTCTACTGCGGTGCATACAAGGATCTGAACGCATGCCCGGTATGCGGTGCATTGCGGTATAAGATCAGACGAGATGACCCTGGTGATGTTGATGGCGAGCCCCCCAGGAAGAGGGTTCCTGCGAAGGTGATGTGGTATGCTCCTATAATACCACGATTGAAACGTCTGTTCAGAAACGGAGAGCATGCCAAGTTGATGCGATGGCACAGTGAGGACCATAAGAAAGACGGGAAGTTGAGAGCACCCGCTGACGGGTCGCAGTGGAGAAAAATCGAGAGAAATACTGGGATGAGTTTGCAAAGGACCCAAGGAACGTATGGTTTGCTTTAAGCGCGGATGGCATTAATCCTTTCGGGGAGCAGAGCGACAATCACAGCACCTGGCCCGTGACTCTATGTATGTATAACCTTCCTCCTTGGATGTGCATGAAGCGGAAGTTCACTATGATGCCAGTTCTCATCCAAGGCCCTAAGCAACCCGGCAACGACATTGATGTGTACCTAAGGCCACTAGTTGAAGAACTTTTATAGCTGTGGAATGGAAACGGTGTACGTACGTGGGATGAGCACAAACAAGAGGAATTTAACCTAAAGGCATTGCTGTTCGTGACCATAAACGATTGGCCCGCTCTCAGTAACCTTTCACAACAGACAAACAAGGGATACCACGCATGCACGCACTGTTTGGATGACACCGAAAGTATATACCTGGACAGATGCAGGAAGAATGTGTACGTGGGCGATCGTTGATTTCTCCCGACCAACCATCAATGTCGAAAGAAAGGCGAGGCAGATCACCGGAAGAAGCCCGCCATGCGTACCGGTGATCATGTACTTGCTATGGTCAATGATTTACACGTAATCTTTGGAAAGGGTCCCGATGGACTAGCTGTTCCGAATGACGCTGAGGGACGCGCACCCATGTGGAAGAAGAAATCTATATTCTTCGACCTACCCTACTGGAAAGAGCTAGAGGTCCGCTCTTCAATCGACGTGATGCACGTGACGAAGAACCTTTGCGTGAACCTGTTAGGCTTCTTGGGCGTGTATGGGAAGACAAAAGATACACCTGAGGCACGGGAGGACCTGCAACATTTGCACGAAAAATACGGCATGCCTCCGAAGCAGTATGAAGGTCCTGCCAGCTACGCTCTTACGAAAGAAGAGAAAGAAATTTTCTTTGAATGCCTGCTCAGTATGAAGGTCCCGACTAGCTTCTCATCGAATATAAAGGGAATAATAAATATGCTAGAGAAAAAGTTCCAGAACCTAAAGTCTCATGACTGCCACGTGATTATGACGCAACTGCTTCTGGTTGCATTGAGGGGGCTTCTATCGGAAAACGTCCGATTAGCCATTGTGAAGCTATGTGCATTCCTTAATGCAATCTCTCAGAAGGTGATCGATCCAGAAATCATACCAAGGCAAGGAGTGATGTGGCACAATGTCTTGTCGGGCCGAGCTGGTGTTCCCACCATCCTTCTTCAATATCATGACGCACGTCCTAGTTCATCTAGTCGAAGAGATTGTCATTCTGGGGCCCGTATTTCTACACAATATGTTCCCCTTTGAGAGGTTCATGGGAGTCCTAAAGAAACATGTCGATAACCGCGCTAGGCCAGAAGGAAGCATCTCCATGGGCCATCAAACAGAGGATGTCATCGGGTTTTGTGTTGACTTCATTCCTGGCCTTAAGAAGATAGGTCTCCCTAAATCGCGGTATGAGGGGAGACTGACTGGAAAAGGCACGCTAGGAGCGGACTCAATAATATGTAGGGACGGGCATTCTTGGTCTCAAGCACACTACACAGTTCTACAGAACTCTACCTTGGTGACCCCGTATGTCGATGAACACAAGAACAGTCTGCGCTCCAAACACCCGGAGCAGTGCGACTACTGGATTACATGTGAACACATCAGGACTTTCAGCAGTTGGTTGTAAACACGTCTCAGAGGTGACAACACTGTTTGTGATGAGTTGTACTTGTTGTCGAGGGGACCATCTTTGACTGTATTGATTTACAAAGGATACGAGATAAATGGGAATACATTTTACACGATTGACCAAGATCAAAAGAGCACCAACTAAAACAGCGGTGTCCGCTTTGATGCAGCAACCGAGAAGGGAAATGACACATATTATGGTTACATAGTGGACATATGGGAACTTGACTATGGACATGATTTTAAGGTCCCTTTGTTTAAGTGCAAATGGGTCAATCTGTCAGGAGGCGGGGTACAGGTAGACCCACAGTATGGAATGACAACAGTGGATCTGAAAAATCTTGGGTACACTGACGAACCGTTCGTCCTAGCCAATGATATGGCACAGGTTATCTATGTGATGGACATGTCTACCAGACCAACAAAAAGAAAAGATAAGGAAGCGAATACATCATACGATGAGCCAAAGCGCCACATAGTTCTTTCAGGAAAAAGGGACATCGTGGGAGTGGAGGGCAAGACAGACATGTCTGAAGATTATGAAAAGTTTCATGAAATTCCTCTCTTCAAAGTCAAGGCTGACCCAAGCATCCTGATAAACGATGAAGATTATCCATGGTTACGGCGCAATAAGTAAATGACACAAGCGAAGAAAAAGTGAAGACTTTCTCCCGCAACTATTATGATGATATCATGCCAACTTTGTAACAGACGAGTATGATACCATTCTCCGTTTTGTACATGCACATGCTATGCCAACTTTTTCAGAGTTCATTTCAAATGCTTTAATGTCTTATGGTCTGGCCCTCGTAATACCATTAATCCCGGTCGCTCCTTGTCAACAATGTTCTCACCAAGAACACTCTCAAGAGGGCAGCCACGTGGGCCATTGGTAAAGTTAATCACAAACTTGTGATTCACACAAATTTCAAAGAATTCAAATTTTAACTATTCTAATTTGAAAACTAATGGCACTAATAGAAAGTGCATAATTTTTCTAAAACTAAGAGCAAAAGGAATTAAAAAATAAAGCAAAAAATAAAAGAAAATAAATAATGCAGAAAACAAAACAAAAAAACTGAAAAAAATAAAAATAGCAACAATAAGTATTTTGTTGTAAGTAGAAACAATATAAAATAAATAAAGTAACAAAGAAAACAAAAAAAGTGTTTTCAAATTTGAGAACTAATGGCATTAACAAAAAGTTTATAATTTTTCTAAAACTAAAAGCATAAAGAATTAAAAATAAAGCAAAAAAAAGAAAATAAAATAAATAAAGCAACAAAAAACAAAAAAAGTGCCACCTACTGGGCCCCCACGGCCTGAATACGACTAGAAACCCATCCATGGGCCAGGATTCAGGCCCGCAGGAGGCCGAGTAGGCCCACAGGCATAGCAGTGACAATTAGGCCCGTAAGCCTGCAATGGAGAGAAGCTCGAGAGGGGTGCGGCAGTGGGGCTTATAAACCACTGCGCACCCCTCTCAACTAGCGAGGTGGGACTAAACTTTCGACGCGGGCGCAGCAGCACAAGGCCTTTGGTCTCGGTTGGTGGTACCAACCGACTAAGAGCAGTACCGGTTCGTGCCACGAACCGGTACCAATGCCCCCCTTTAGTCCCGGTTGGTGCCACCAACCAGGACCAAAGGTCGCCGCTTCCCGCCCTTTGGGCTGCTAAAAAGTGGCCTTTGGTCCCGGTTGGTGGCACCAACCGGGACTAATGCCCACCTTTAGTCCCGGTTGCTGCCACGAACCGGGACTAAAGGCTCTACTATATAAGTCCACACTTAGGAAATTTTCACTCTCATCTTGCAGTTGACGGCCCCGACGACGCCGACGCCGCTAGGCTGCCCCGACGCCGCCCGCCCCGGCCCGCCCCCGTCGTCGCTGTCGCCCGCGCCTTCTACCCCGACGCGCCGGCCCCGCTTGCCTCGCGTGCCAGGCCAGGCCGCGCCGTCGCTGCCGCACCCCCTTCCCGACGCCGCCCGGCCCGCCCTCGCCGTCGCCCGCGCCTCCTACCCCGAGCGCGCGCCCACTGCCCCGTCGCCATCCTCGCCGCCGACCCCGCAGTCCTCCTGGTCCGGCCGGCGCCCTCCCTAGCTAGCATTTTTTTCATATATATGCTTTTTTCATATATATGCTTGTTATATATATATATATATATATGTATATATGTTCTCTGTGTATATATATGTTCATATATATATGCAAAAGATAGTTTTTAGAAAAATTAGGATTTTTTTCTGTTCATAGATTTTTGGTGATATTAATTATTGTAAATATGCAAATGTTTGTATATTCATATGAACAATGAATTAGGCAATACTACTTCATGTAATTTTAAGAAGGAAGAAGAAGAAAAAGAATGAGAGGAAAAAGGAAATAAGAAGAGGAAGAAAGGAGAAGAAGAGGGGAGAGGAAGAAGAGGAGAAATAAATAAGAAGAAGAAAAAGAAGAGTAGAAGAAGAAAGGAATAGAGAAGAAGAGAAAATAGAATATATTCTATTTTCTCTTCTTCTCCTCTATTCCTTTCTTCTTCTCCTCTCTTTTTTCTTCTTTTTTTTCTTTGATCTTCTCCTCTAGCTATTCCTTTCTTCTTCTCCTCTTTTTATTTCATCTTCGTTTTCTTATGTTTTATCGGGTCTATCATCGTCGATATACCCCTCCCGATAACTTCAACACGTGGGGGGGGGGTCGATATACCCCCTCCCCGATAACATTACTTTCCCATGTATGTATCTCATCGTTGTCGATATTACCCCCTCCCGGTAACCTCAACACGTGGGGGGGTCGATATACCCCCTCCCGATAACTTCAACACGTGGGGGGGGGTCGATATACCCCCTCCCCGATAATATTATTTTCCCATGTACGTATGTCGTCGTTGTCGATATATAAACCCCTCCCGATAACTTCAACACGTGGGGCGATATACTCGCTCCCGATAACATTATTTTCCCATGTATGTATCTCATCGTTGTCGATATTACCCCTCCGGGAACTTCAACACGAGGGGGGGGGTCGATATACCCCCTCCGTTAACTTCAACATGTGGGGGGTCGATATACCCCTCCCGATAATATTATTTTCCCATGTAGGTATGTAAATGCGTTGTCGATATAAACCCATCCCGATAACTTCAACACGTGGGGGAATTCGATATACCCGCTCCCCAATAACATTATTTTCCCGTGTATGTATCTCATCGTTGTCGATATTACCCCCTCCCGGATAACTTCGACAGTGAAAACTCTAGAGGAGTACACCCAAACTAATATATCCACGTGCTGTCATGCTTGTGTAATAATTGCCATGTTGTAATATATATTTGCAGAAACAATGGAGCACAGACGAGACGAGGAAGCAGAAGAGACATTGCGGGACATAATCTTAGACGGAAGTGATGTCATGTCGTGTTATCTTAACAACAATGATTGTCTGGAAGAACAGCAGGGCGAAGAAGCAGGTATGGAAGAACAGCAGGGTGAAGAAGCAGGTCCGGAAGAACAGGGTGACGGCTCCGGTGACCGAACAGAGTCCGGCCAAGTAAATATATTAGTTAAGCCTGTGCTGAGACTAGCTAATTGATGCATTCATTGTTTTGGTATGTACACATATTAATTAACTCTCGTCTTTCTTCTTTTTTCTAGCCCTCCGGATCGAGCACAACTCCGGTAAAGAGACGAGGCCTGAAGAAAAAGTTGCGCAAGGATGAAAGGTTTGAGATCACAGCAATCGCGCGCGACGGCCTACCGGTTGAACCCATCCGGACGAAGGATGCATTCTTGCTTTCGGTCTTGGGGTTCTTGTTAGGGACAAGATCCCGATCAGCATCCACCAATGGTTTAAGCCGGCTAAAGAAGACTCTGAGGTGTCTTATGTTAATGATATGCAGAAAGATAATCTTTGGAATGAGCTGAAGGCAAATTTCACCCTACCGCCAGAGGAGGATCCGGAGAAGCCGGTTATAGAGCAATTAATTAAGTCTGCTGCTCTTAATAAGATGGCAGAGCCATTCAGGAGGTGGAAGAATGAGCTGAAAAGGTTTGTCGACAAAGAAGAGACACCAGAATTCAAGGGCAAATATGAGAAGATCAGAGATCAATGGCCCGCATTTGTGGCCCACAAGACATCGGATAAGAGTAAGAAGATGTCGGAGACAAACAAGAAAAATGTTGCGAAGAAGAAGCTTCACCATCGCACGGGGTCCGGTGGCTACCTCAAAGGCCGGCCTATGTGGGCAAAGGCTGAGACTGATCTGCTTGATAAAGGGATCGAACCAGAGACAATGAACTGGCCAGACCGTTGCCGGACTTGGTTCTTCAGGGCTGGCGGATCCTTGGACCCTGTAACAGGGAAGTGCGTTTGGACGGACGAGCAACTTGACATACCCTTCAAGAACCTTCGGTACTATATCGATGCAGCGCAGAAAGGGACGTTCCTTCCAGACAGAGAGAACGACGAGCTCACAAAGGCCCTCGGAAATCCTGAGCACCCTGGACAGACACGAGGCACGCCAGGCTCCATTCCGTGGAAGGCTGGGTTTCCGGACGCAGGCGGTTACAAATGCCACGAGAGGAGGAAGATAGTGCAGCAGACCGAACTGCAGGCGCTGCACACAAGGGTACAAGCGATAGAGGAACGAGAAGCAAATCGCAGCAAACGACTTGCCGAAGCTTCCCCTGAAGCTACCCCGCCATCTCAGCGGAGAAGCAGCATGGCTTCCACCGAGCTGCTTCAGCCGGAGCATGTCTTGACGGCTCCTGCCAGCTATCCCGTGGATGCTATCACGGAGTCTCAAAATTGCCACCTTATGACGCAATGGATTAATATGAAGGTCCAGGCGGCTGTTGGCTCTGTTTTTCCTAATGAACCCGGCGCAACTTTTCACCGCCGCTGATTCCGAAGGATATGCTAAGGTGATGGTGGATGAAATAACGGAGGATTTGAGGACCTCCGCTTGACCACCCTACCGGAGAAGGGGAGACTCGGCTGGGTTCTTCTCTGAAGACTCCATGCCTATGGCGGAAGGAGCTCATCAACCTTCCAAACTGGATGCCTCCGCCTCCTCCTCCTCCTCCGGTGAGTCAGGGCACTCCGCCTCCTCCACCACCTCCTCCTCCGACGAATGACGATCAGGGCACTCGGCCGGCTCCTTCTCCGGCGCGTGGCAGCACTCCGCCTCCTTCTCCGCCTGCGCCGGCGCGCCCGACCAGCCAGCCTCCTCCTTCTCCGCCTCGTCAGCAAGGGCGGAAGAGACCCGCCGCCGCTCCGGCAGCTGCTCCGGCGCGTCGTAGTCCTTCTCCTCCACCTCGTAAGCAAGTAAAGAAGACAGCCTCTCCGTCTGCTCGGCCGTCGTCTAGCAGTACAGCCAGAGGCGGGAGGACATACAGATTCGGTCCTTCTCTGAAGACTCCAGATAAGTTACCATACAAGAGGACCCCGGAGGAGAACGCGAAGATCGCGCGAACCGAAGTGGATGATTGGTTTCAAGGGTTGAAAGCAAAGAGACATCCACCTCCAGAGGAGAAGGTAGATCCGATGAAAGCGAAGCGCACTCTGGCTGCCTTGGCAAAACCACCCACGTCTCCGCCGAAAGGCAACTATGAGCGCATTATTGGAAAGACATGGGCCGAAGCGGAGCGGTCGGGAAGTACAGTTAGTGATCAAAGGATGAAAGAACGACGAGCAGCTGGGAAACAAATTGCCCAGCTCGGCGAACAAGGGAATCAATCGTGCCCCCCGCTCAAGGTGCCTAGCGACATCGTCGATCCGAGGATGGTGCCCGGTTATAGCAATCTTGGAGAGTCCCTGCCCGACGATGTACATTATGATTCCATGGACGTGCAGATACACAGATACGAGTACGGGAAGCCTCTCGTCAAAGATGAAAGATCTCTATCAACGGTGATGCGAAGATTGCATGATTGGTACTTGAAAATTTGCAGAGAGTCTGGGGGAGGAGTACTTTGTATGTGAGAGTTAAAAAGGAGCATGACCTCGTTGGAATTGATCTGTTGCCTATTCCATTTGAGGAGTTCTATCAGTTTTTCAATCAATTGGCCCTCGATAAAGCAACGGTCACCTGCTACTGTCTGTAAGTACTACTACTTCTGTCATTAAGTCTCTCTATATAGCTCAGCTCTTTCATTGCATGTATTTATAATTATCCTCACTATATTATGCAGATTGAAGATCGCCGAATTGAAGAAAACACAAGTCGGTGATATTGGGTTCATTAACACATATCTCATAGATGCAACTGAGGTTGAATTTCGTGTCGCAGATACCGAGGCCAACTTGCTACGATCATTCAAAATAAATGAAAACAAAGATATAATACTCTTTCCTTACAACTTCAAGTGAGTGTTACTGTCTTGTGCATATTCGGTTTCCCTTATATATTAGTCCAGGTTATAGTAATGTAATTGATGAGTTATGCATGCGTGCGCAGGTACCACTATATTCTCCTAGAGATTAGGCTTGAGCAGGGAGTAGTAACTGTCTTGGACTCTAAACGAAAAGATCCCCAGGAGTATGCGGACATGACTCAAATACTCGAGAAGTAAGTTAAATCGATCATTATCCACCATATCTGCAACTTTGTTCATTTTTTATATCAAGTAATTGTTTTGTTTGTCTGGCAGGGTTTGGAGAAAATTCACCAAAAAAGCTCCGGGACTGGCGAAGGAGCTGCAATTTAGACACCCGAAAGTAAGTACTATAGCTGCAATTCACAAGCATATTCAATGTAGGCAGAATGACGCGAACATTTGCGCAAATACTGATGCTTAATTTGACCCTAGGTAAAATTTTGAACAGAGGTCAAATGGTAAGTACAAACACATTATAACAATCTATAAATTGTATGTATATATGGTAAGAATGCTAAAAACGTGTCGAATTCTAACTAAAGAGCTATATAAATTATATAAATTGTAACTACAGTCATGTTAATATCCCCTCAAAATCATGATGAACATTTTGAAGTTGTATAGCACTTTCAAACCTTCTACAATTTTCTGATATTTTTTTAGGAAGCATAGCTCCTGGAATTCGTCATCATTATGCACTGCAACTGATCTATACATTTGGATGCAGCAACATTACAGGCTTATCGCATGTCTCTACATAATGTGAATAACATTATGAACAATTGTGGGAATTGTCTAAAGCAGGGTTTGCATAGGAAGTGAAGGGAATAGGAAAGTCGAGCCATTCTTATACTGATATGATTCCGCTTTTTCAAAATTGACGAAACTACCAATAATGAAGACAATTATATGATCTACCACTTGGATTGTTTGCATTCACTGGTAACATAGGAAACTCACACATTATTTTGAACTTCTATACTTAACACTAAAGTAGTGAATATCATGTTCTGATGTAGGAATTACAGTAAAATTAATCGTGTTAAGGTAACTCCGGTAGAATGAAGGTAATCCTGCCATAACTAAACAATCTACAATCACATCATCACCTTAACTGGTAGCTAAAAAGGACACATATACTGTCCACTTAACCATATGCTCGTTATGATGGCCTGATTTATCCTTATATCATAAAATCTACACAAAGCAATTGGTCATTAATACATGAAATTTTATTCACTTCTTCTACATCGATTCTTGGAAATAGTAAATTATCCGGTATAATTCTTTCCATATAATGTGTGAAAACTACATGGGAATTATGAGGTAGTTAGAGGGTTAGTGCAGGCGAACGAACAGGAGGTCACCGTGGATTGTCTATAGTCAACCCTGCCAGAAAATATCCGTATTAGTTCCTTAATTAACCTCGTCGTCGGTGCCGCTTCCTCGTTCCAATCACCAGTGTATCCCCGCGTACTTCGTGTCAACATGTTCGTTTTTGAGCCCTATTAATTTCTCAAGGTGCAATACATACAGGTGCAAAGCTAGCCAAGAGAAACATCAATTTATGTCTCCAGCAACTTGTGGCCTGTTGTGATAGCGAAAGGTTATCACGATGTTTAGGAGAGAGCTGCTCAGAGAAACGACCAGTCACGTATGGAGTCTATGGCAAGCTGCACATGTAGTGTCTACGGCAAGCTGCACACGTAATTCTCAACCTAGCTGATCTCTGCGTCCATGTCATGGTCGAACTGCAAGCCAGGAACTACAGTACGCACGACTCATGATGTACGCAGTACGCACTGATGTGAGCTGCTAGGCTGCTATTTCATGTTCTTTTAGTGAGGTGCGAGCTGATTGTGCGTTGGTTGATCTTCATCCGTCCAGATGCAAACTCTGCCTATTGGCTTGCCTTCCCAATCACGCAGAAAAGAAAAATACTCTACAGTCTCTACTCCAATCAGGCCTATTGCAAAAATAATTTCTCCAGTCCAATCAAGACTCCAATCATGTATTGCATCGATCAGTCAGCAGCTTCATGCAAGGTAAACGGAGACACGCCCTTACAACTATATCTGGCATGCATGTCCGTTACATCGGGCAAGATGACTTCTGCTTTCACATATACCAGGTGATCGAGCAAGGTTATGAATATAAAGTCAATATGTGAGGAAGCTTCATATGGAATGAACCTGGCTCCTGCCGACAGCAAACCATTGGTATATCTTGTAGCAAGCCGCCATGTGCTGGAGCGTCTTCATGTCCGACAGGGTCGCCGGCTGATTTTCATGGGCACCAAATTTTGTAGATTAGGGGCGAGATTAGTTTCAATTTTCATCGTCGGCTTCTACGTTGTTACCAAAAAAACAAACTTAGAGGCCACCTCTAGCAGGTCCCCATACATGACCTTCCTCCATGACAATTTCTCGCCGGTCCTCTACCTGAGCAGCAAACATATTCCTTTTTGATTCTGGTTGAGATCCCACGATGAAGGCCTTGCTAGGAAGCAGATAGTGGATGACCCTAAACAATTTGGAAAAGAAGTCTGAGTATATTACCTCAGTTGCAGCGGATTGGCTTTGTGTACGTGTTGGATTGGCGCTCTTCCTTATGGCTAGGACGTACGGGCCACGGCCTCTTCCTTATGGTTAGGACGTATGTTGCCGAGGGCAAGAGCATGGCTGTGGAGAAGGGCGGCGGCAATCCTAATCATCCTAATTTTTTTCTGTTTTCTTTTTTTTTCGTAAGGTTGCCCTGTATTATTTTTCTTTTTAATAGGGTTTCTATATACTGCCTTAGCTTGGGCGTGGTGGACAGGAGGAAACTGATTGGCTAGTGGTCGGATGTTTATAACCTTTATAATGGCAATGGTGGGTAATATGTTTATAACCTTTATAATGGCAATGGTGGGTAATTTTTTCACTTAATTCTAATCTAATGGCTATATAATTTCAGTCAATAAAATAAACGGTTGGATGTTTCTGTTTTTTGTGGTAATTTCTAGATTATTTTCTTTTTTCTGGTGAACCCATCAAATACTTTTTATATATAATAGATATCTCTATGGACTAATGGTTGCCTCGAGTTATATTTGAAGGATTTGTCCATAGGATTTTCTTGAAGTCCATGTGTTGGTTTCAAGGAGTTTATGAGATGACCAAAGTGGTATTCTAGGATCTATCCAAAGATTGGTCATGATGGAGTTGAGCTTATTGCAAGTATGTCTTGAAGAACAAGAAGATTGTGTGAATATTCATGTTTACCTTCAAGACATCATATTTATATGATACAAGGTTGATCAATACTAAGTCAAAGAGTGGATCAAGTTGATCAACACACAAAGCGTACAAGATGTACCAAGCGGGATCAAGTGATCTCATGGTATGCTAAGCATTGTCCATTGCGCTTTGTGTACTAACCCGGGTTCTATGTGAGAGTTCCTTCTGGGGTTAGGTTTGGCTCCATGGCGTGCATCAAAAGGAAGATATCGTACAACCCATGGAGGATGGCATCAAGTGGTGATCGTCATCAAGATTGCAGTGTGGAAGTTCAAGTGGAGCATCACGAAGAGATCATGCTTGAAACTTGCCGTCCATTGTGGTGATAATGGACTTGTGAAGATGTGCCGAAGGGTGGCTCACCCATAGTGGAGTATGGGGGAGCAATCTACTAGTCTTCATCGAGCAGGCGCAATTAAGAAAGGTGGTCCATATTGAGGAGGTCAAGTCCGTCATCAGCTAGCTCAAGTGGACTATGCACAAGGCAAAGGTTTGCCCTTGATAGGTTTTCTATTTTACCGGTCTCATGGTGGTAGTTGGGAGACCGGGTTATAGGATCAATAGCCGTACTTGTCGTGGTTCTAACTCTGACAGTGATGTAGGGCGGTATGTATGGAGAGGCTAGATCTCAGCTATTGGGAAGTTGTAAACACACCAAGATGTACGAGTTGAGGCCCTTCGCGGAGGAAGTAACAGCCCTACGTCTCGGTGCCCGGAGGTGGTCGGCTGGATTACTGGCGTGTGAATAACAGGGGTGCGAACCCTTCATACTGAGGAGGGGGTGGCTTATATAGAGTTCGCCGGCCCCCTCCTGCCCTCAGTAATGCAGGGTTTAAGGTACATTTAAGGTTGGGCGTTACCGGTAACGCCCTTAATAAAGTGTGATAATGACCATAAAGACTACTTAATAGCCGACGGTTTGCCTGCGGAGTGACTCTAGGTCTCCTGGCAGTCGAGTGGTTGGCTTCATGGTCGAGTGTCTTGAACCCGTCGAGTGGGATACCTTCAAGTCAAATGAAAGGTGACTTCTCCTAGGGATGTCCCAGGGTAGGGCTCTTTGGACAGGCCCGTGCCCCTACCCTAGGTACATGGCTCCATCATTAGCCCCTGAATGGATCGAGGTTAGAGTGGGGAAAGAGTTGGAGATCTTTCTGACCGGTTCTTTGGGCTACGTGAGCGCCTCGCCTTGGGCCAACCGTCACGGATGACGTCATCAACCTCTTTCAGTCGCCTTGCTCCATTCCAGGCCTTTCGTCGAGTGAATTTCTTTATGTGTGACATACCGAGTGTCGGCGCGAGCGGGGTCTTCTGTTTTAGCAAGTTGTTCTGCGGCCCGTGGGTGTCGCGGGATTCGGATTTCGGGAAGCGCGCGAGACGGGAGCGGCCACAGTAATCGGAAGCGATAAAGTGGAAGCTCCTCGATCCTCGCGTCGCCTTTTTCGCCACGTACTGCGCGCGCGTTTGTTGCGGGATTTGACTGGTAGCCTGGGCCTACCAGTCAGCCACTCGGGAGCGGCCCTTTATAAGTTGCCGGCTCCGGGTTTCCAAACAGTGCGCTTCCTTCTTCCTCTCTCCCTTCGCGAGTTCCTCTGCCACCTCCATTCTCACCCTAGCGCCGCGGGTCCGTGCAAGATTTGCCGGCGACGATGGCGAAGGACAAGACATCCGCCCTGGAGCGCGCGAAGAAGGCGGCGGCGCAGGGGAAAGGGAAGAGGTCCGCGCGGGGCGGATCCTCCTCAAGGTCTGCTCTGCCCCGAGGCTGGATCCAAGGCGACTAGATGCCGTCGGTGATCCGGCAAGAAGATCTCGATGACATGGTCGAGGGGGGGTCATTCCCCACGAAGCCGCGCGTCTCCCGGGGAGAGAGATCGAACCTCAGCCCCGCGACGGTGAGTGTGTGCTCCTAGCCACCCATGTCGACCGCGGGTTTTCTCTGCCGCCCCATCCTTTTTTCCGGAGCTTCCTGAACTTCTTCGGAGCGCAGCTTCACCACTTCACTCCCAACTCCATCGTATACCTTGCTGCTTTCATTTCCATGTGTGAGGGTTTCTTGGGTTGCCGCCCCCATTGGGGTCTCTTCAAGCACATCTTTACCTGTCGTTCTCAGTCGGTCAAGAAGGCCAAGTCGAGCGATGAAAGGACGCAGGTGATCCAGCTGTGCGGGGGCCTGGCGATCCAGACGAGGGGAAAGAGTTGTTTTCCATCTATCACTTTCCCGGAGTCGGTCCGTGGCTGGCAGGTGACCTGGTTCTACTATCAAGACCAGGCGACCCCAGGACAGTCGACTGGTCTCCCCCCTTTCTCACTCGACCGAGCTGAAAAACCTGCTTCTCTGAAAGTGGCGCCGGAGGAAAGGGACCAAGTCAAAGTGCTGGCCGGTCGAGTGGTTGAGCTTGTCCGTGAGGGCGTGACGGGCATGGATTTGCTGGAGGTCTTCCTCCGGAGGCGCATCCAACCGCTCCAGGCTCGTGACCACCCAATGTGGCTGTACTCGGGTCTTGACGACACCACTCGGATCCACCCCGAGGAGGTCACTGATGAGATGCTGGAGGGGTGGCTGTCGAGCATCACAGGAAACAAGGACAACCCCCGAGGAGCCAGGAGGGTAATTCCACTCGACAACTCGTACGACGTGGACCAGGTATGTCTCTATGCTCCTGACTGAGATCTTGTTTTTCTTCATTGGTCTTCTTTGAGTTGGTCGATTGACCTTTGTCTTGTCTGTTGTTTTTCAGGCGACTACTGAGATGTACTCGACGCCCAATGGGGCACAGGGGCCAACTGAGGAAGGGGAGGCGAGCGGAGGTGAGAGCGGGGACGATCAAGGCGAGTGGGAGTCCGACGGTGAAGGAGAGGGAGGCAACGACGTCGACTCCAGCGAAGAGGAGGAGGAGGAGGTTGAACCCCCCCGCCCGGAGGGGCGATCCAAGCTCACACACGATCCAGTGCGGGAGCGTGGTAGTGCGACTGCTCCTGTTGGGCAGTCATCGAAACGCCCTCGGACCTCTTCTCCTACGCCGACTGGAAAGGCTCCCAAGCACCCGCGCGCAGCGCCGTCCAAGCCGCCCAAGGCTCTGCCCAAGATGAAGATGGCCGTCCCCACCATTTCTGGGTAATAATAAAACTTGTTTTCCTTTGTCGACCGTGGACGGATCCTTGGTCGATCCATTGAGCCAACCGACTGACTTTCGAGGCTTGCAGTGCTGCTACTTCTGAGATCTCCGCCAAGGACGATGACCAAGAGATGGAGGATGCTGTTACCTCCAACCCTGGTACGATTACTGACGTTCCGCTTTGAGTCGACTAAACATTTATTGCAACCCTGGTCGATTGAACGTTTCCTTTGTAGCCCCTCCTCATGTTATCGACCTCCCGGATGACGACAACGGTCCGTTGAGAGTGAGGAGCCACAAGAGGGCGTCGGCTGACAAGACCCCCCAATCCGCTCCGGCGTCCGAGGCCGTGGCTCGGGATGGTGGTGACACCACTCGGGCTTTTATGACCTTCGCCGTTCCTCTGGCGAGTGCACGGCCCTCGTCGTCGACTGCGGATCCGTCTTCGCTTTTTGCCGCATACCCCGTCCCTGAGGACCAAGCGGCTGCTGCAAAAGAGGCTATACGTCAGGCGGGGATCATGATGGAGCAAGTGAAGTTGGCTCGGGAGGCCAGCCAAGCAGCTTATGACGCGAGCTCGGCTCTTTAGAGCAACGTCTAGGTCAGTCGACTCAACGTTTGGTCTGTTATGATATGCTGTTTGGAGAATCTCTTTTCCGAAGATCTTTGTATCTGTACACCCACTGGGTGTGTCTGCCAATTCCTGGACGAGTGGGGGCATGCTAAGTGCACCCACTGGGTGTAGTCCCCGAGACTACGGTGGACTGCGGGCAGTCGACTGTAGTCTTTATATTGTGTTGCTGTAGCTGTATTTCTTCATTCGGTCTGGTCAGGCCATGTCGAATGGGACTGTATCCGGTCGACTGCGGGCAGTCGACTTCTTCTTCTTCTTCTTTTTTTACAGTGGGGGCACGCTGAGTGCACCCACTGGGTGTAGTCCCCGAGACTACTGTCGAATGTTCTTGATTCGGCTGTAGTCTTAGAAACGTCATCATTGCCTCTTGGTTGCTCGGAAGCAACTTGTCTTGGACGTCTGTCGACTGATTTTTCTTTTTACAGAAATCTTGCGAACTTGTAGCTCGCTATACTGAGTTGGAGAATCAGCAGATCCAGCTCAACCTTAACTTGAAGCTTGCTCAGGAGAATTTGAAGAAGGCGCAGGAAGAAGCAAAAGGTATGGCTGGTGAGGTTCTCCATTCTTAACGGGTGGCTTTTCTTTCTTGTCCATTCTTGATGTTAGTTCCACTCGACGCGCCGCAGATAAACTGGAGGAAGCTCTGAAGAAGAAGGATCAAGACCTTGCAGAGGCACAGAAGGAGGCCTCGAGCAAAACGAAGCTCGCAGAAGAGAAACTGGCTTCGGTCGGAACTCTTGAACAGGAGAACTCCAGACTTAAAACTGCTCTCGAGACAGCTACTCGAGATGCCAGTCGACTGAAGAAAGAAAAGATGGCTCTGCACGACAAGGCGGGTGAGCTGGCGGGGAAGGTAAAAGATCTGGAGGCTTATCTCGGTGGACTCGCCAAGAAGCTGTTCGTCATGCTCGAAGGTAATTATTCCAACCCGGCTGTCTTGTAGTTGCCGAGCCCGCGTACGGCCACTGTCTTATTCTTGAATCGTGTTTGCAGAATTCTGCTAGAGCTTCGAAGAGGAAACCAGTCGAGTGGAGCCAGGCTTGGATCCCGCCAATTCTCTCGTGAAGGACGAGGCTGCTATGAACGTGCTCCGACTGGAGTCTCGTGTTACCAGCGTTGTTGATTATCTTGCTCGGCTGAAGGTTGCGATGTCGCGGATCGACACATCACTCTGGCCCGGAATGACACTTCAGAACAACCTCGAGTCCCTGATGGTTCGACTGAATGAAGTCCCGGGTCGAGTGGCGGAATGGAAGAAATCTTCTGCTAGATGTGGTGCTGATGTCGCTCTGTCTCTGGTTCGCGTCCATTGCAAGGAGGCGCGATAAGAAAAGCTGGCTGCCATCCAAGTTGCCAATACCAGGAAGCACAACTTTCAGGACTTCATGGAGACTTTTATTGCTGTTGCCACTCGTATTGCAGACGGGATCGACTTGGACGAGTTCATCGCCCCTTCCAGTCCTCCTCCTGAGGAGTGAAAAACTTTTATGCTTCACTTTAAATTTTCCTCGGAATGTCGAGTGGATTTGTAACCGTTAAACTCCGCCAAGCCGAGGGCTTGAGTACTTTGATCTGAGGTCTGGGACCTTTTAGGCTTTATCTGATCTTGATTTCTCGTTGAATATCTTCATGGTTTGATTCGTCAAGTGGATCTTGATCTTCACTCGGAATAACCTTGTATTTGCGGCGCAGCTCCGAAGGGGAAGGTAGCAGTCGACTCGCGGATTGGGTTGTGTCTTGTACTTAGGCGAGCACCGGGCTGCAGCTAAGCCTCCGAGTGAGAGGTTTGCTCTCCACTCGGTAGTATTTTTAAACACTTAGGCGAGCGTTGGGCTGCAGCTAAGCCCCCGAGTGGGAGGTTTGCTCTCTACTCAGTAGGATTTTTAAACACTTAGGCGAGCGCTGGGCTGCAGCTAAGCCCCCGAGTGGGAGGTTTGCTCTCCACTCGGTAGGATTTTTAAACACTTAGGCGAGCGTTGGGCTGCAGCTAAGCCCCCGAGTGGGAGGTTTGCTCTCCACTCGGTAGGATTTTTAAACACTTAGGCGAGCGCTGGGCTGCAGCTAAGCCCTCGAGTGGGAGGTTTGCTCTCCTCTCGGTAGGATTTTTTATATACTCAGGCGAGCGCCTGACTGCAGCTAAGCCTCTAAGTGAGAGAACTTAGGCGAGTACTAGATTGCAGCTAAGCCCCCGAGCGGGAGGATTGCTCTCCACTCGGTAGGAATTTTTTTTCAAACTTAGGCGAGTGTCTGACTGTAGCTAAGCCTCTAAGTGAGAGAACTTAGGCGAGTACTGGACTGCAGCTAAGCCCCCGAGTGGGAGGATTGCTCTCCACTCGGTAGGATTTTTTCAAACTTAGGCGAGCGCTTGACTACAGGTAAGCCTCTAAGTGAGAGAACTTAGGCGAGTACTGGACTGCAGCTAAGCCCCCGAGTGGGAGGATTGCTCTCCACTCGGTAGGATTTTTCAAGTTTAGGCGAGTGCCTGACTGCAGCTAAGTCTCTAAGTGGGAGAACTTAGGCGAGTACTGGACTGCAGCTAAGCCCCCGAGTGGGAGGATTGCTCTCCACTCGGTAGGATTTTTCAAACTTAGGCGAAACGGATTCGCAGCTAAGTCACCCACTGAGGGATTTCGTATGCAAACAAGAGTGACAGCAATTATTGGGACGCTCTTGTCTTTGGTAAAAATGAACTGCAGAAATTTTTTCTTATTACATCTCGTCCAAGGGAGAACTCAAGTGTAAAAGGGGCGGAGTAGTTCCTCATTCCAAGCTCGTGGCTCGTCGATCTGGTGATCAACATTGTAGAGGTGATATGCTCCATTGTGGAGGACTCTGGTGACGATGAAGGGGCCATCCCAAGTAGGAGCAAGTTTGTGTGGTTTCTGTTGATCCACTCGGAGGACCAAATCTCCTTCCTGGATGGCTCCGCTCTTCACATTTCTGGCATGGAATCGATGCAAGTCTTGATGATAGATGGTCGATCTGATCATAGCCATTTCCCTCTCCTCCTCTAGGAGGTTGACTGCATCTTGCCGGGCTTGCTTTGCTTCGTCTTCGTTATAAAGCTCGACTCTGGGGGCGTTGTGAAGTAGATCACTCGGCAGGACGGCTTCGGCTCCGTAAACCAGAAAAAATGGCGTTCTTCCGGTCGATCGGTTCGGGGTGGTCCTCAGCCCCCACAAAACCGACGGAAGTTCGTCGACCCAAGCGCCTGCTGCGTGCTTGAGATCACGCATCAATCGAGGCTTCAATCCTTTGAGAATCAGACCATTTGCTCTTTCAGCTTGTCCATTCGACTGAGCATGCGCGACCGACGCGTAGTCGACTCGCATGCCTTGAGAGGCGCAAAAAGCTCTGAACTTGTCTGAATCGAAGTTTGACCCATTGTCGGTGATGATGCTATGCAGGAGCCCATATCTGAACGTCAGTCCTCTGACGAAACTGATAGCAGTGCAAACATCGAGATTCTTGATAGGCTTGGCTTCAATCCATTTGGTGAACTTGTCGACTGCCACAAGCACATGCGTGAATCCGCTCCTGCCTGTTCTCAGTGGACCGACCATGTCCAGTCCCTAGACAGCAAAGGGCCAGACGAGTGGGATGGTCTTCAGGGCTGATGCAGGCTTGTGTGACATGTTGGAGTAGAACTGGAAACCTCCACACTTGTCGACTATCTCTTTTGCCATCTCATTTGCTCTTGGCCAGTAAAATCCTGCTCGGTATGCTTTAGCCACAATGGTCCGAGAGGACGCATGGTGACCACAGGTCCCCGAGTGGATATCATTAAGGATCATCTGACCATCTTCTGCTGTTATGCATTTCTGACCGATTCCAGTCGCGCTTTCCCTATACAACTGTCCCTTTACGACTGTGAAGGCCTTGGATCGGCAGACGATCTGTCGAGCCTCTTCCTCGTCCTCCGGGAGTTCTTTCCTCAAGATATACGCGATGTATGGCACCGTCCAGTCAGGAGTGATAGCCAAGACCTCCATGACTAGGTCGACCACAGCAGGAATTTCGACTTCAGTCGGATCTGTGGCACTTTTCGATTGCGGGGCTTCTTCTGCGAAGGGATCCTCCTGGACTGACGGCGAGCGGATGTGCTCCAAAAACACATTGCTGGGAATGGCTTCTCTCTTGGAGCCTATCTTTGCCAGATCATCTGCTGCTTGATTTTTCAGTCGGGGGATGTGATGAAGCTCTAACCCCTCGAATTTCTTTTCTAGCTTTCTTACTGCGTTGCAATAGCCAGTCATAGCTGGGCTTCTGACGTCCCACTCCTTCATCACCTGATTAACCACCAAATCTGAGTCGCCGTAGACCATGAGGCGCCGGACACCGAGTGAAATGGCCATGCGCAACCCGTACAAGAGTGCTTCATATTCTGCTTCATTGTTGGAGGAATCGAAGTGAATCTGGAGAACGTATCTGAGCTTATCTCCTCGGGGGGAGACCAATACTACCCCAGCACCGGAACCATTCAGCATCTTAGATCCATCGAAGAACATGGTCCAGTGCTCCGAGTGAACTTGAGTCGGGAGTTGCTGTTCAATCCACTCGGCGACGAAATCTGCAATTGCTTGGGACTTGATAGCCTTCTTTGCTTCAAACTTGATATCTAGGGGGAGGAGTTCAATCGCCCACTTAGCCTCTCGACCAGTTGCATCTCTGTTGTGCAAGATCTCTGACAGTGGAGCGTCGCTGACGACTGTAATGGAATGGTCAGAGAAGTAGTGTGCAACCTTCTTCGTGGTCATGTAGATCCCATATACAAGCTTCTGGTAATGGGGATATCTTTGCTTCGAAGGGGTCAAAACTTCAGACACATAATATACTGGGCGCTGAACTCTGAAGGCCTTTCCTTCTTCTTCCCGCTCGACCGTGAGTACTGTACTGACAACTTGTCCCGTGGCCGCAATGTACAACAGCAGAGGCTCTTTACTGATTGGGGCAGCAAGCACCGGCTGGGCGTCAGCTTCCGGAGTCCTCTCGAACTTGTCAGACTTCTTCATCAGTCGGTAAAGAGGCAACGCCTTTTCACCGAGATGAGAAATGAATCGACTTAGAGCGGCCAAGCAACCTGTAAGTTTCTGGACATCGTGTACACGCACAGGGCGCTTCATCCGGAGTATGGTGCCAACTTTCTCGGGATTGGTGTCGATTCCTTGTTCGGAAACGAGAAAACCGAGTAACTTTCCACCTGGAACTCCGAATGTGCACTTTGATGGATTGAGCTTCATATCGTATCCCCTGAGGTTAGCAAAGGTTTCGGCAAGGTCAGTCAGTAGGTCGGAACCTTTCCGTGACTTAACCACAATATCATCCATGTATGCTTCTACGTTCCGACTGATCTGAGTGAGTAAACACTTCTGAATCATCCTCATGAACGTGGCTCCAGCATTCTTGAGGCCGAAGGGCATGGTGACATAACAGAAGCACCCAAATGGGGTGATGAAAGCCGTTTTGATCTCGTCGGGTCCATACAGACGGATCTGATGGTACCCTGAATAAGCATCTAGAAAAGACAAACGCTCACACCCCGCGGTCGAGTCCACTACCTGGTCGATGCGGGGGAGAGGGAAATGATCTTTCGGGCAGGCCCGATTGATGTGTTTAAAGTCAATGCACATGCGAAGTGACTTGTCCTTTTTGGGGACCATGACAACATTGGCGAGCCACTCGGAGTGGTAAATCTCTCGGATGAACTCCGCTGCTAAGAGCCGAGCCACCTCCTCGCCAATAGCTTTCCTCTTCTGGACGGCGGACCGTCGAAGATGTTCTTTCACAGGCTTGAACTTCGGGTCGACTCGTAGACGGTGCTCAGCCAGCCCCCTGGGAACTCCAGGCATGTCAGAAGGCTTCCATGCGAAGACGTCCCAGTTCTCACGGAGGAACTGGATGAGCGCTTCTTCCTATTTGGAGTCGAGCGTCGTCGAGATGTGAGTCGGAGCAGCGTCGGGGTCGGTCGGGTGAATGTGAGCTGGCTTAGTTTCACCGGACGACTGAAAAGCAGATTCTGAAGCAGGCTTCTTGGCTCGTAGCAATTCACTCGGATCAGCAGTCTTCTGGTACTCTTGTAGCTCAACAACTGCCATCTGAGCGTCAGCAATCTTCGATCCTTTCTGAAAACACTCTTCTGCTTTCTTCCGATTGCCAGTAACGGTGATCACACCTCTGGGGCCGGGCATCTTCAACTTGAGATACACGTAGCATGGTCGAGCCATGAAGCGTGCATAAGCTGGCCGGCCCAGAATAGCATGATAAGCACTTTGGAAGTCCACAACCTCAAATGTCAACTTTTCCCTGTGGTAATTCTTTGAATCACCGAAAACCACGTCGAGAGCAATCTGGCCGAGTGACTCGGCTTTCTTTCCAGGAATGACTCCATGGAAGCTCATGTTGCTGGCACTGAGCCTGGACATCGAAATGCCCATCCCTTTCAATGTTTCAGCATACAATATGTTCAGGCCACTGCCACCATCCATCAGGACTTTGGTCAGTCGAGTGCCTTCGACAACTGGGTCGACCACCAAAGCTTGCCTCCCAGGGGTGGCAATGTGCGTAGGGTGATCGGACTGGTCGAATGTGATGGCAGTCTGAGACCACTTCAGATAACTGGGTGTCGCCGGAGCAACCATATTCACCTCACGGTTAATGACTTTCAGTCGACTTTTGCTTTCGACATCAGCAAAAATCATCAGGGTGGAATTGATTTGGGGGTATCCGTCATCGCTATCTTCCTTGTCCTCGACTCTGTCCGACTCTTTTTCCTTATCTTTGGGTTGTTTGCCCTGAAACTGCTGGATCAGGAGCCGGCACTGTCGAGTGGTATGCTTTGGGTAAATGAAATTACCCTCTTCATCTTTCTTGGTGTGGATGTGACATGGCAGATCCAAAACATCATTTCCATCTTGATCCTTGACTTTCTTGGGCTTTGAGGGGCCTTTGGGTTTTCCCTTGAAATTTCCCTGGGTTGCGGCCAGGGCCTCCCCAGGGGCGGCTGGCTCGGCCTTCCGCTTCTGCTTCCGACTGGAATTGCCTCCGGTTTCCTGGGCGACTGCTTTCTGCTTGCCACTCCGGAGTCGATCTTCATCTTCTCCGTTAGCGTATTTGGTGGCAATTTCCATCATCCGATTCAGGGACATTTCTCCGGTCCGACCGAACTTCAGGTTCAACTCTCTGTTCTTGACGCCTTCTTTAAAGGCACAAACTGCTTGGTGATCCGGTACGTTCTCAACTGTGTGATGCAAAGTGATCCACCTCTAGATGTAATCCCTCAGAGTTTCACTCGGCTTCTGCACGCAAGACCGCAATTCTGTAAGGCCTGCGGGTCGCTTGCATGTTCCCTCAAAGGTTGTGACAAACACTCGAGAGAGATCCTCCCAAGTGTAGATGCTGCTGGGTGCTAACATAATCAGCCACGCTCTGGCCGAGCCCTCTAACAGGAGAGGCAAATGCTTCATAGCCACCTCATCATTGCCACCGCCAATCTGTACAGCCACTCGGTAATCTTCAAGACAAGTGCCAGGCTTAGACTCACCGGTGAACTTGCTGACTCCAGTCGCCAACCGAAAGTTGGGAGGAATCACCGCGGCCCTGATGGCTCGACTAAAACACTCCGGCCCTGAAACACGTATTCTGCTGCTGACGGGCGCATCTCTGTTCTGGCCTTCCCAATGAGCCCTGTTCCTGTCAACCAAGCCTTGAACGAGGACAGATCTCGCGTCAAAGCCTAGGTCCCTGGGGTCGACGGGAATCCTCTGCCCAACGCTATGAGGGCGCCTGTCATCTCAATGTCGGGGTGCATATGACCCACTCCTCGGGGGAGGGGTTGGCACTCGACGTCGATCATCACGATCGGATCGGTGATCATACTGCTCATTCCTTCTGTACTAATCATGCCGGTCGCCACGTCCCTCACTCCTCGGGGGCGACCGCGGGCTGTGAGCCGACTGGACTGTATCTGTTGCAACGGATCGACTGTGGATCCTATTCCGCGACTGACAAACAGCGGAATTCTGGTTTCCCGCCGCCCGGAGCAACGCTCTGATCTGTAACAAGCCCCTGCCAGCCTCCGACTGGGAGGGCTGAATCGATTCTGCTATACGGGTCGCGGCGGCCAAATTCTGAACTGGGGTTCGGTATACCTGCGTCGGCGGGAAGAGCTGGTGTCGACTAGACTCGGGAGCCCGCTGACGCGCTTGCTCGTCGAGTGCTCGCTGGAGATTCTCCAGTCGAGTGCGCTCGGCCAAATTAGCCAAGCGCGCGTCCTCCAAGGCCCGGGCCTCGGGGGACTCCCCGACGATAGGAGTGTGGAGTGCGTCTGTGTTCCGGCGGCGAAGCTCCTCTCACTGTAATGACATGAGAGGTTCGGGGAGATACTCATCATGGGGATGCGACTTGTCGCCCCCACCCGCGCCTCCATCAGCGCGAGGGAAACCGGGAGGACTGTGCGTTCCATCGACCGCCAGGATCTCAGCCGCTGGGTCGCTGCTGTCGCACTCGGATGCGGTCTCCGCGGAGCCAGTCGACAGGTCGAACAGGCCGCAGAGGGATTCGTCGGGCTCGATTGCCGCGACTTGCGGGGCGGCCGACTGGCGAGCCACGGCATGCCTCACCCACCTCTGAAGTCTCGACCGACCGGAGCGCTTGCGCCGGTGGGAGACAGGGCGGGGAGACGATACGGGGGCCGACCATACTGGGTCGACGGCTGCCGCAGGAGGACGCCACGAACGCATGCGCGGAAATGCGTCGCACCGTGGACGGGGAGCGCGTCGATGTCGAGTGGCGCCTCCTGAAGCCAGGTGGAGTCGTCGGCGATGAACGTGAGCGCGCCGAGGCGGATCTCGCGGCCCTCCACCAAAACTCCGCACGAAACCATGATCAAAGGGATCGGAAAAATCGCAACTTCTCCAATCAGGCGCTAAGATTCTGGCCCCACGGTGGGCGCCAACTGTCGTGGTTCTAACTCTGACAGTGATGTAGGGGGGTATGTATGGAGAGGCTAGATCTCAGCTATTGGGAAGTTGTAAACACACCAAGATGTACGAAGTTCGTGCCCTTGGCGGAGGAAGTAACAGCCCTACGTCTCGGTGCCCGGAGGTGGTCGTTGGATTACTTGGCGTGAATAATAGGGTGCGAACCCTTAATATCGAGGAGGGTGGCTTATATAGAGTTCGCCGCCCCTCCTGCCCTCAAGAATGCAGGGTTTAAGGTACATTTAAGGTTGGGCGTTACTGTAACGCCTTAATAAAGTGTGATAATGACCATAAAGACTACTTAATAGCCGACGGTTTGCCTGCGGAGTGACTCTAGGTCTCCTGGCAGTCGAGTGGTTGGCTTCATGGTCGAGTGTCTTGAACCCGTCGAGTGGGATACCTTCAAGTCGATTGAAAGGTGACTTCTCCTAGGGATGTCCCAGGGTAGGGCTCTTTGGACAGGCCCGTGCCCCTACCCTAGGTACATGGCTTCATCAGTACTATCAAGGGGGGCTCTCGAATGAGTAGCTTGATCGTATCCTTTGTTGAGAGCTCAAACAATTGCATTCTTGCATCATCTTTCTTGGTTCTTGTTTGGCCTTTGCTTTGAGACTCCTTGAGCTTTTGGTCACCTTCATGACAAGTTCAATTTCATCGAGAACCGATTTCGGTTGCTTCTTCTATTGCGTTTTCGGTGTTGGAGGTTTTACCGGTCTTATTCAAGGTAGGGTTCTCACCATTTTCTTATGGGCCTTTTCACATTTGCTTCTTATTGTTATTTCTATCAAGATTGTGTTAGCCCATGTCATTAGCTTTCCAACAAACTTAGTTTTGTTAAATTTGGAGTCCGTTTGTAGAAGTTGTGGTAGTTTTGGTGTCCTGAAAAGGCTGCAGCGGTACTACCGTGGCTACTACCGCTTTAGAGGGGATGTAATTTTTTACTTCCGCTCCAAGAGCGGTACTACCGCGGCTACTACCGCAGCTACTGCCCCTCCGGACCAAAATCTCGTATTAAGTCCAGCGGTGGTAGGCATGGATGTATTTTTTAGTACCACTCCTAGGCAGTAGTACCACTACCCTTTGCGGTAGTACCGCTACCCCTAGCGGTAGTACCGCTCCCCTGAGCAGTAGTTCCGCTCTGTGCGGGCTGTGAGCATAACGGTTGGATTTTCCCCACCTATAAAAGGGGGTCTTCTTCCCCATTGAACCTTATCCTTTGAGCTCGTGTTCTTCCCCCATTGTTGACCTTCTTCGAGCTTGCTATCTCTCAATCCCTCCATGGATTCTTGCTAGTTTTTGGGAGAAAAGAGAGAGGAGATCTAGATCCACATTTCCACCAATCACTTTCTCCTCTATGTGAGGGGAACCCCTTGGATCTAGATCTTGGAGTTCTTCGTGTTCTCTTCTTCGTTCTTCCTCTCACTTTCCTCCTAGCATTAGTTGCTTTGGTGGGATTTGGGAGAGAAGGACTTGGGCACTCCGTGTGTCCTTGCCATTGCATTTGGTGCATCGGTTCGAGTTCTCCACGGTGATACGTGGAAGTGAAGTTTGAGAAGCTTATTACTCTTGGGTGTTTGGGCATCCTAGAGCTTGTTCCTCTTGGGTGCCTTGGCGCCCTAGACGGTTGGTGGTGCGCGGAGCTCAATCATTGTGGTGTAAAGCTCCGGGCAAGCGTCGGGGTCTCCAATTAGGTTGTGGAGGTCGCCCCGAGCAATTTGACGGGTACCGGTGACCGCCCCCAAGGATTGCCAAAGTGTACGGGTTTGGTGACCGCCCCTAAGAGTTAACATTTGTACAGGTACCGGTGACCGCCCTCAAGGGTCCCTTAGTGGAATCACGACATCTTGCATTGTCTTGAGGCGTGAGGAGATTACTGATGGCCTTAGTGGCATCTTGGGAGCATTGTGCCTCCACACCACTCCGAACGGAGATTAGCATCCGCAAGGGTGTGAACTTGGCGATACATTGTCGTCTCCGCGTGCCTCGGTTATCTCTTACCCCGAGTCCTTTACTTATGCACTTTACTTTGTGATAGCCATATTATTTCTTGTTATACATCTTGCTATCACATAGTTGTTTATCTTGCTTAGCATAAGTTGTTGGTGCACATAGGTGAGCCTATTGTTTTAGGTTTTGTGCTTGACAAATTAAATGTTAGTTTTATTCCGCATTTGTTCAAGCCTAAACCGTAATTATTTTAAAGCGCCTATTCACCCCCCTCCTCTAGGCGACATCCACGATCTTTCACCTATGTGCCAGGCTATTGGTCCCGGTTGGAGGCTCCAACCGGGATGAAAGGGTACCTTTGGTTCTTGTTGGTGCCACCAACCTGGACCAATGCAACCCTTTGGTCCCGGTTTGTGCCACCAACCGGGACCAAAGGTCAATTTCCAGCAGCCCAAAGGGCGGGAAGTAGATGCCTTTGGTCCCGGTTGGTGGCACGAACCGGGAGCAAAGGGGGGTATTGGTCCCGGTTTGTGCCACGAACCAGGACCAATGCTTGTTTGTGTGTAAGAAGCACTTGTGAAATTTCATAGTTTTCATCGCCACTTCACCCCAGACGACGCCAAACTCCTCGACGCCACCAGGCTATCCTGACGCCATCCGCCGCCCATGCCGTCGCCGTCGCCGCGCCCCTGCGTCGTTGTCTCCGTTGTCGTCGCCGTCGTTGTCCATGAGCTCACAACACTGCCCCGCCCCCAAGCCCACACCCCCTCCCTGTGCCCGATCGCACCCCTGCCCCGGCACGCCCCCGCCATCGCCATCGACATCGCCGGCGCCCTCGCCGCCCCGTCATCGTCGCCCTCGCCTCGCCTCGTCAGCCACCGCTGTGAGCCGCCGCCGCCGCACCGGCTCTCTGTTCTTTATATATAAGTTCATCTTTTTAATATGAAGAATTAATGTTTGACTTTTGATCATATGTCAAAGTTTGACTTTTGACATAGATTTATCAGGAATGCCCCCATTATGTATGTGCACAAGTTGATCCAATTTTTTTCTGACCTCATCTATTTACATATATATATATATATATATATAAATTCTTCTATATGTCACATTGTCAGTCAAAGTATTGAAGAAATCCATGGCTTCATCATTAGCCGGAAGTAATAGGCGTATGATGCTACGAAGCTCTTCAAAATTGTTTTGGAACGGAGTTCCGGATAGAATAATTCGCTTTTTGGTACGAATTTCAGCAAAGGCCTTCCAAATAGCGATATTCGGAAGGCTTTTGTTGAACTTCATACCAAAAAACTAATTATCCTATCCGGAACTCCATTCCAAAATAATTTTGGAGAGCTTCATACCATTATGCGGCTGCTACTTTCGGCTAATGATTAAGCCATGCTTTTCTTGAATACTTTGACACTAGACAACGTGACATATAGAAGGGTAGATGAGATCAGCAAAAATATGGACCATTTTTTGCACATCTAGAATGGCGCCATTTTGTTAAATCCGTTAAAGGTTAAGAGAATCCCTTGTTTGACATTCATGAGAGAGGCGGTCCTGACATCGGACATTCATGAGAGAGCTGGTCCGGTCCGGTCGCCGGACATGTCATGTGGTACTTTGTTTTGTTCATATAAAACCCTAGAAGCGTTGCCGAGGCCACCCCAAACCCTAGAAGCGTCGAGGACACCCAAATTTACTAAGTTAAAAGAGCGTTGTCGAGGCCACTAATTAATATTCCTTGTTGTGATTAGCTAGCTAGGTCTATGTTTGCCACTAATATATCCATCTCTTATGTTTGCTATTAAATGTCATGTTGTAATATTTGCAGAAACTATGGATCAAAGAGACTTAGCACAAGAAGAGTTGTTGGGGGACATAATCCGCGACGGACGTGATGTGTCGTTTCTCAACGACACCGATGGTCTGCAAGGAGAGGATGAAGCCTCCGGTGATCGAACAATGGAGGAGGAAAGACATGATCATGATGTCTCTGGTGATCGAATGCAGGTGGAAGAAGGAGACCGTAATGACGGCTCCGGTGACCGAATGGAGGAGGGAGTTGTTGCAAAGTCCTCTGGATCAAGAAAAACTTCGGTAACGAGACGAGGCCCGAAGAAAAGATTGCTCTAGTATGACGCTCCCGATTCAATCATACACTAATCATGCACGCAATGTGTACGATCAAGATCAGGGACTCACGGGAAGATATCACAACACAACTCTAAAACATAAATAAGTCATACAAGCATCATAATACAAGCCAGGGGCCTCAAGGGCTCGAATACAAGTGCTCGATCATAGACGAGTCAGCGGAAGCAACAATATCTGAGTACAGACATAAGTTAAACAAGTTGCCATAAGATGGCTAGCACAAACTGGGATATAGATCGAAAGAGGTGCAGGCCTCCTGCCTGGGATCCTCCTAACTACTCCTGGTCGTCGTCAGCGGGTTGCACGTAGTAGTAGGCACCTCCAGTGTAGTAGGAGTCATCGACGGTGGCGTCTGGATCCTGGGCTCCAACATCTGGTTGCGACAACCAGGTAGAAGGGATAGGGGGAAAAGAAGGAGAAAGCAACCGTGAGTACTCATCCAAAGTACTCGCAAGCAAGGAGCTACACTACATATGCATGGGTATATGTGTAAAGGGCCATATCAGTGGACTGAACAGTAATGCCGTAATAAGAGGGGATAGCTAATCCTGTCAAAGACTACGCTTCCGCAGACTCCGTCTTCTTGACAAGTAGAAGAGAGTAGATCAAGTCCTCCAAGTAGCATCGCATAGCATAATCCTACCCGGCGATCCCCTCCTCGTTGCCCTGTTAGAGAGCGACCACCGGGTTGTATCTGGCACTTGGAAGGGTGTGTTTTATTAAGTATCCGGTTCTAGTTGTCATAAGGTCAAGGTACAACTCCAAGTCGTCCTGTTACCGAAGATCACGGCTATTCGAATAGATAAACTTCCTGCAGGGTGCACCACATTACCCGACACGCTCGATCCCATTTGGCCGGACACACTTTCACGGGTCATGCCCGCCGCGGAAGATCAACACGCCGCAGCCCCACCTAGGCACAACAGAGAGGTCAAGACGCCGGTCTAAACCTAAGCGCCTGAGGGTGCAGGCCCATCGCCTTAGCACACCTGCATGTTGCTAACGCGCCGGAAGCGAGAACTAGCCCCTTAATACAAGAGCAGGCTTACGTTCCAATCAAGCGCCGCTGCTCGATTCTTGTCGACGTCATGAAGTGTTTCGGCTGATACCACGACGCCGGTTGCCCATATCTTGTCCCACGTGGCGGTTAGTGCGTATAAGGTCAACGACCCAACTCAGATCAAATACCAAGATCTCGTTAAACGTGTTAAGTACCCGTGAACGCCGAACCGGGCCAGGCCCACCTCTCTCCTAGGTGGTCTCAACCTGCCCTGTCGCTCCGCCACAAAGATCCACTCGCGGGTACTCCTACGAGCCGACCCGTCTTTAGTCACCACATGTATCATGTATAAAGTATATAGTATATACCCGTGATCACCTCCCGAGTGATCACGGCCCGATAGCATAGCATGGCAGACAGACAAGAGTGTAGGGCCATAGATGGAATACTAGCATCCTATACTAGGCATGTAGGATTACAGGTAAAGGTAACAACAGTACTAGCAAGGACAGGCTATGCATCAAGATAGGATAACGGAAAGCAGTAACATGTTACACTACTCTAATGCAAGCAGTAGAGAGTAGAGTAGGCGATATCTGGTGATCAAGGGGGGGGGGGCTTGCCTGGTTGCTCTGGCAAGAGAGAGGGGTCATCAACACCATAGTCGTACTGGATAGCAGCGGCGTCGGTCTCGCTGTCTAGCGAGAGAAGAGGGGGAAGAAACAATGAATATAATGCAAACAGATGCATAGTGATGCATGACATGACAAGTACCGGTGCTAGGGGTGCCCTAACGCGGTATGAGGTGATACCGGTGACGGGGAAAAACATCCGGGAAAGTATCCCCGGTGTTTCGCGTTTTCGAGCAGAGGAGCCGGAGAGGGAAAGTTGCGAGTTGGATATGTTAGGGATGCATGGCGGACGAACGGGCTGCGTATCCGGGTTCGTCTCGTCGTTCTGAGCAACTTTCATGTTGAAAATAATTTAATCCTAATTACGGATTAAAAGATATGATTTTCTAAAGATTTTATTAATTTCTGGAATGTAATTAATTATTTAAATTAATTCGAAAATGGATTTATGACATCAGCATGATATCATGCTGACGTCAAGATCAACGAGGTTGATCGGTCAACTGACCAGTGGGTCCCACTGATTAGTGACACATTTTAATTAGACATATTGATTAACCTAATTAGTATTATTTAGGGGGTGGGCCCCACCGTCATTGACTAATTAACTAACTAATTAATGTATCGAGGTTAATTAGGTAACTAATGTGTAATTAGTTTAATTAGTTGCTTAATTTAATTAATCAAAATTAATAAAGTTAATTATTTCTCTAATTAATTAATTAATTATTTTATTATTATTAATTTTGTTTCTTTTTTTAACGTTCTAAGGGCGTGGGCCCCATTTGGCAGTGGCCCAGAGGGCCACTCGAACGGGTGGCTTAACAAAGGCGTGGGCGCCTGCATGACCGTCGACGGCCATGGCTACGGCGGGCGAGGTCAGGGGCGGAGGCCGGAGATGGCGATGCAGGCGAGGTTTTGGCGAAGCGGTGGTTTCGGCGCGGGCGGCCACCGGACCGAGCGACAGGAGGTCGGGCGCCGTGGTCGGCAATGGACGAGGCCTAACGCGAAGCGGCGCCGAGGTGCGCGCAAGGAGGTGCAGGGCCACGCACGCTGGGTTACGCGCGGCGGCGCTGGGCGAGCGGACAGCGGAGCGAGGCGGTGCGCGCGACTGCAAGAGGAGCCACAGGCAGTAGCGCAGCCGCAAGCAGCAGGCAGCAGGAGCATCAGCTACGGGAGCAGGGGCAGGAGCAGCATGCGGGCACGCACGCAGACACGGCGAAGGCGAGCTCGCGCGGCAGCAGTAGAGTAGTAGGGGGCGGCAGAGACGAGCGCGGCGGCGGGGCTCACCGCGGGGTGTAGGGATCGGGGCAATGGGCGTGGGGAGGTTCGGGGAGGTCCATTGTGGAGGAGGACGGGGACGATGTCGGCGTGGAGGAGGCAGGCCGGCGATGGAGCGCTCCGGGCGCCGGCGTCGGTGGTGGAGGGGCGAGGGGATCGGGTTCTCCTCTCGATCTAGATCCAATCGAGGGGGAGTGGGGGGAGCGAGTGGGGCGACGGGGTGAACGGTTAGGGTTTCGGGGGGTTAAGTGAGTGGGGGTGGGTTCGGCCGGCTGGGCCTGTGGCCGAATGGGCTGGCTTCTTGGGCCGAAGCCAGTCAGGGGGTGACTGCTGTTCTTTTTTTGTGTTAGTTTATTTTCTATTTTTGTAATTTCTTTTCTTTTATTTATTTTCTTTTCTGTTTTAAATCATTTTAATTTATCTAGGCATTTTATAAAAATGTGTTTATTACACCATATTTACTTAAGCAAAATATGGCACCGTCCGAACATTTTTGTTTCAGCTTTTAAAATCTTTTGTTGTTTACCATTTTTTTTTTGAATTGATTTTTGAATCGGTTTGAACTAAAGGAAGTTTAGCAACAGTAATCAAAGATGACTTGGAATCATTAGGAGAGTTTTACTGTAGCCTAATTATCTGGGCGTCACAGCCAGGATGAAAGGTTCACGATTACAGCAATCGCGGACGATAGCCAACCGATTGAACCCAGCCGGACCAAGGATGTATTTTCTGCTCAGTGCGGAGCTATTGTTAGGGACATCATCCCGATCAGCATCTAGCTATGGAATAAGCCTAAGAACGAAGACCCTCAAGTTTTGTATGTCGCCAATAGATAGAAAGATGATGTTTGGACCTCCTGAAGGCAAATTTCACCCTACCGGCAGAGGAGGATCTGAATAAGCCAATTATAGAGTCACTGGTCAAGGCATGTGCTCTTAAGAAGATGGCAGATCTCTTCAGGAGATGGAAGAATGATTTGAAATCAACGTTTGTCGACAAAGGGAAGACTCCAGAATTCATTGGCCGATTTGAGAAGATAAAAGATCACTGGCCCGCATTTGTGGCGGATGTCTACTACACAACCTTCTTCGTGTAGACGTTGTTGGGCCTCCAAGTGCAGAGGTTTGTAGGACAGTAGCAAATTTCCCTCAAGTGGATGACCTAAGGTTTATCAATCCGTGGGAGGCATAGGATGAAGATGGTCTCTCTCAAGCAACCCTGCAACCAAATAACAAAGAGTCTCTTGTGTCCCCAACACACCCAATACAATGGTAAATTGTATAGGTGCACTAGTTCGGCGAAGAGATGGTGATACAAGTGCAATATGGATAGTAGATAAAGGTTTTTGTAATCTGAAATTATAAAAACAGCAAGGTAACAAGTAATAAAAGTGAGCGTAAACGGTATTGCAATGCTAGGAAACAAGGCCTAGGGTTCATACTTTCACTAGTGAAAGTTCTCTCAACAATAATAACATAGTTTGATCATATAACAATCCGTAAACATGCAACAAAGAATCACTCCAAAGTCACTAATAGCGGAGAACTAACAAAGAGATTATGGTAGGGTATGAAACCACCTCAAAGTTATTCTTTCGGATCAATCTATTCAAGAGTTCCTACTAGAATAACACATTAAGACACAAATCAATCAAAACCCTAATGTCACCTAGATACTCCAATGTCACCTCAAGTATCCGTGGGTATGATTATACGATATGCATCACACAATCTCAGATTCATCTATTCAACCAACACATGGAACCTCAAAGAGTGCCCCAAAGTTTCTACCGGAGAGTCAAGACGAAAACGTGTGCCAACCCCTATGCATAGGTTCATGGTCGGAACCCGCAAGTTGATCATCAAAACATACATCAAGTGAATCAATAGAATACCCCATTGTCACCACGAGTATCCCACGCAAGACATACATCAAGTGTTCTCAAATCCTTCAAGACACAATCCGATAAGATAACTTCAAAGGAAAAACTCAATCCATTACAAGAGAGTAGAGGGGGAGAAACATCATAAGATCCAACTATAATAGCAAAGCTCGCGATACATCAAGATCGTGCCAAATCAAGAACACGAGAGAGAGAGATCAAACACATAGCTACTGGTACATACCTTCAGCCCCGAGGGTGAACTACTCCCTCCTCGTCATGGAGAGCGCCGAGATGATGAAGATGGCCACCGGTGAGGGATCCCCCCCCCCTCCGGCAGGGTGCCGAAACAGGGTCTCGATTGGGTTTTGGTGGCTACAGAGGCTTGCGGCGGCGGACCTCCCGATCTATTCTGTCCCCGATGGTTTTTACGGTATATTGATATATATAGGAGGAAGAAATATGGCAGGGGGCCACGAGGGGCCCACGAGGGTGGAGGGCGCGCCCAGGGTGGGTGGGCGCACCCCCTGCCTCGTGCCCTCCTCGTTGACTCCCTGACGTGCACTCCAAGTTCCCTGGATTGCTTCCGTTCCAAAAATAGTTTCCCGAAGGTTTCATTCCGTTTGGACTCCGTTTGATATTCCTTTTCTGTGAAACACTGACACAAGGAGAAAAACAGAAACTGGAACTGGGCTCTGGGTTAATAAGTTAGTCCCAAAAATAATATAAAAGTGTTTAATAAAGCACATAAACATCCGAAACAGATAATATAATAGCATTGAACAATCAAAAATTATAGATACGTTGGAGACGTATCAGTGGCCTACAAGACATTGGACAAGAGTAAGAAAATGTCAGAGATAAACAAGATAAAAGCTGCAAAGAAGCAGTATCACCATCGCACGGGGTCAGGCGGCCTCAAAGCCCGGCCGTTGTGGGAGAACGCTGAGAATGACCTGATTGCTAAAGGGGTCGAACCAGAGACATTGAACTGGCCAGACCGTGCAAGGACTTGGTTCTTCGGGGTTGGGGGAAATTTGGACCCTGACAATGGGAAGTGCCATTGGACGGACGAGAAACTTGCAATACCCATCAAGAAGATTCAGAAGCATATCGCCGCAGCGCGGGCAGGGACGTTCATTCCCGACAGAGAGAATGACGAGCTGACTGAGGCCCTTGGGAATCCTGAGCACCCTAGAGGAACACGAGGCATGCCAGGCTCCGTTCCGTGGGTGGTAGCGTTTTCCGGCGCGGGCAATTACAGAAGTCAGGAGAGGAAGTGGAAACAGGAGCTGGCGGCGCGTAAGCTCAATGCAAGATTACGAAAGCTAGAGGAACAAGTTGAGAGCCAGCGAGCAGCCGACGAACCATCTCAGCGACACGAAGCTACCCCAGAAGCTACCCCACCATCTCAGCGGAGAAGCAGTGTGGCTTCCACGGAGCTCTTTTAGCAGCCTGACTTCACGGCTCCTAGCTACCCTGTGGATGCTATCACGGAGGCTCAACATTGCCAGCTTATGACGAAATGTCAGAACCTGTACTTGAAGGCGGCTGTCGGCTCCTCAACCTGACGGAACTTTTCACTGCCGTTCGATTCCACATGGCTATGTTGTTGTGGCGATGGATGAAGTAATGGAGAGATTTGCGGAGCTCCAGCTTGACTACCCTACAGGTGAAGGGAGGATCACCGGGTTATGCTCTCAGGACTACGTGTCTATGGCGGAAGGAGTATATCAAGCTTCCAAACTGGACGCCTCCGCCTCCTCCTCCTCCTCTGGCGAGTGAGCGCACTCTACCTCCTCCTCCTCCAGCGAGTGATCGAGGCACTCCGCCTCCTTCTCCGGCTCCTCCGGCACGTGAGGGCACTCCGCTTCCTCCTTCGCCTCCTCCGACGCATCGGAGCAGTCCGCCTCCTCCTCCGCCTCGTCAGCAACGGCGGAAGACAGACGCCACCACTCCGGCTCCTCCGCCGCGTCGGAGCACTCCGCCTCCTTCTCTACCTCATAAGCAACGACGGAAGACAGACGCTGCCGCTCCGGCGGCTAGCAATACAGCCAGAAGCGGAAGGCCATTCAGATATGGTCCATCTCTCAAGCCTCTAGAAAAGTTACCATACGAGAGGACCGAGAAGGAAATCGAGGACATCTCTCATGCCGAAGTGAGGGACTTTTTTGCAATGAAACCTCCACCTCCGAAGGAGACAATAGATCCGGTGAAAGCGAACCGCACTCCGGATGCCCTTCGGCGACCGTCTCCGCCCCCGCCGCTATCAAACTTTGACCACATTATTGCAAAGAAATATGACGAAGCTATGAGTCGGTCGAGAAGTAGCAGTAGTGGTGCAAGAATTGGGAAAAACAATCCCTCAGCTCGGCGAACAGGAAAAGCAATCGTGTCCCCCGCTCAAGGTGTTTACCGATACCCCGGGGGTAGCGGTCGTTGCTCCTGGTTTCAATCCTGGTAACTACCTAAGCGATGTTGTACTGTTCGAATCCGCTGAGGAAGACAAATTTAAATACGAGCCCGGGAAGCGTCTCGTCAGAACTGATGATGATGAATGGAATCTATAAACGATGATGTGAAGATTGCATAGATTGTACATGGATTCCTGCAAGAGTGGACATGAAAGTATCTTGGTGGGAATTAATGATGATCACGAATTCATTGGAGTCGAATTTTTCTACGTTGAATTTGACCGATTCTTTCAGTTATACAATCAAAAAGCCCTCGACAAAAGTCTTGTCGCTTGTTATTGTCTTGTTATTGTCTGTAAGTATTATTTTTGTAATTAAGTCTCTAGCGATTAACTCGTTCATTGCATGTATATAATTATATCCTCACTATATTATGCAGATTGAAGATCATCGAATTCAAAACAAAACGGACCTGCTATGACATTGGGTTCATTAACCCAAATGTCGTAAATGAATTTATGGTTAAGAATAGGGCAAGGGAGACTGAGGATATCTTGCTAAGGTCGTTCCTTTGTCACCAAAACAAAAGGAAAATACTCTTTCCCTACAACTTCAAGTGAGTGTTACTGTCTTCTGCATATTCTGTTTCGCTTACTCGAGGTTAAGTGTAATTGACAAGCTATGCGCGCGCGTAGGTTCCACTTTATTCTGCTAAGCATTATGCTTGACGAGGGAGCAGTATCTGTCTTGGACTCAAGACATAAAGATTTTACGAAGTTTGCGGACATGATCAAAATACTCCAGAAGTAAGTTCAATCATTATCGCACTATATCGGCAACCCTCGTTCATTTCCTGATATCAAGTAACCATTTTCTTTATCGGGCAGGGTTTGGAAAAAATTCATCAAGCAGGTTAATGGTCAATGGAGACCGAGCTGCGAATTACACAACCCAAAGTAAGTAGTACTAGCTAGCTAGTTCCGCGCATCTCTCGTTGATTCTAGTTTCAATATCAGTATCATGGTTGATTATCATTTTGATTGAACTATATTCTCGTAAAGTGCATGGAGCAGCAATCCGAAAATGATTTATGTGGATGCTACGTCTGCGAGGTCATTCACCAAGAGTTCACCGCGAAGGGCATCATTGTCAAGGACTCATAAAGCTCCCAACTCGTCATCATTGTCAATGACTCATAAAGCTCACAATTCCACAACCTTCCACGCCCATACTTTCTCTGATTTGTGAGAAAAATGCATCTAAACCACTCTGCGAAAGAACCGCCGTGTTGGATAGCTTCCGTTGCCCAGACCGCGCGCGGGATATATGCAGGCGGTTTGAGACCCTACCCACTTGGGTCGGCTTGCCATGGGTCCAATTGGGTGTCATGTGGCACGGAGGTTGTCTTGTTTCTTTGTTTTCTTGAGGGCATGCAGCATTCGTCCCTCCGTTTGAGGCACGCATCGCGGATGAGTGCAGGAGCCAAGCATCATCACCTGCGCAGACGAGTCAAAAGCAGCTTTGTACTTTTTCCTCTTGGTTTCTGCATCATCAATCAAACAAACAAGCTCGCGTGGAGTAGCAGTAAAATACCTCCATCACGGGGTAACAGTGGTCGCGTCGGGTCGGGTCGCGACGAGTCGTCGGCAAGGAGGCAACGAGCATCTTTCTACATGTTTATCACTGTTCTACCACCCCACCCGCCACCGCTTTAACACTTTTATCACTAGTCACTGGTAGTATAGCACTTAAAGTACTACAGTACATTAGTGTGTTTAGACTGCTCACACCAATCAGTAGATTAGATGGCTTAAAACTCACACTCCGAGAAAAAGAAAAAGATAGCATCCACTCAACCTAGTGGCCGCTGCTCCAGGAACTATTTCGGACGTTTCCTAGAGCATCTCTAGCACTTCTCCAAATAAGGGCTCATTTAATTCAAGGAAATTACATATGATTTTTGGAGGGTAGAATCCTTTGGATTTTTTTTAGCGGTTGTCCTTTGATTCAAAGGATTGGATCCAATAGGACTTTTTTCCTATGGAATCAAATGTACTACATTTTATTGAAAATCAAGCATCCACTCAAACCTCTTTTTACAATTCTTTTGTTTTTTCCGTGACATCAAATACTCTGTGCCAATCCTATAGGATTCAAATGGACATGCCACTCAAATCCTGTGTTTTTCTATTCCTATGAAAATCCTGCAAATCAAAGAGAGCCTAAAACTACTCCGATGAGTGGTTGTGGGGATCTCCGAATAATATTTCTGGGGGCTGCTTTTGCATGTTGCCAATACTTGTTAATGATCTCTATCTCTCTCTCTCTCTCTTCTCTCTCTCTCTCTCAGAAACAGACTTTTTGAAGCATCAACTTTTGTTTTTTACGCAGCATTTTTGGAATGTTGTTTCTTCATGAAATTGTGCACGCATGTTCAGAGTTCATCAAAGTTTGTCTCCAGAAAATTTCAGACTATTTTGATTGTTTTACAATTTTTAAAATTTTACTGTTCATGATGGTGCATATGAGCTCGGGTCCAGAAGGGTACTTTTAAGTTCGGGGGTTTTTTTTTTGTGATGACCAAAAAATTATTGGGGAAAAGGGATCTGCTGGAGTGCGTTTTACACCTAAAAAAAGTTGGCATTCTTACAAAAGAAAAACCACAAATATTAATTAGGTTGCGATCAGTCTAAGGTACGCCAACGTGGCAGCCACATCGATGGTGTTTTCTCTTCTGAATCGACATTGATCAAATAAAAGAGTTCATAGTCTAAATCTGGTTATTTCTCAAGTTATTGGTCAAAAATTGTGCATTCAGATTGAGTTAATGGACTAAAGACGCATCTCACTTAGTATTTACGTGGCAACTTCAGAGCAAGGTTACTCTCTGGCGACAAGGGCGGAAGCCACCAACCGCGCCGCCATTCCCTTCCTCGTCCTTCCCTTCCCACCGCTGCCGCCGGAGGATGCCGCGGGCTAAGCCAGCGTGGCCGACAATGGCGGTGGAGAGCGCCTTGCTTGGCTGTGACGGATCTCGAGGGGAGGCTCGGCCCCCTTGCCTGCTCTATTTGTTAGCATGGGCTCAGTGGGTTTCCACCGGCGCTTCTCTCCGGCGAGTCGGGTGTGGGTGGCGCCTCCCTTTTTCTCCGACAGATCTCGGCGTCATCCTCGTATTCGACATCGGGCTGGCTTCTGGCGGCTCACTCGGTGGTCCAACGGCTGTAGCTCGCTAGATCTGGGCGGCTGCGACCGGATCCAGCTCTTCCACGATGGAGGGTGGTTGTGCCAGCTTGGTGCCAGATCCGCTGGTTCTCTCAGGCTTCGAGGAAAGAGGTGGCCATGCATGGTGGTGGTGCGGCCGCTATGTCAGGTGTTTGCGGGTCAGCGGAGGTGCAGTCGGCCATGGTCGGCTACGTGGAGGTGATGATCTGCGCTGCTACATGCGAAAGCCTTGCCGGTGCTTGCCGACCAGCGGCGGCGGTGCCTGTGGGCGTCGCGATCCTCCTTGGAGGCACCATCGTGTTCATGTGCGTCATCTACTTCCGGATCAAGTTCTTCGGGTGAAAGCCTAGACCCAGCTGGGTCGGGCAATGACGTCATTTCGATGGCGTTTCCTTCTTGGGGGCATTACTTTGAAGACTGGTGATCCTTTTTCGTGCTTCCATTGGGCTGGACGTGCACGGCATCACGGTTGGCAGGTGCCCAACTGGTGATGCGAGTGGTTGACATTGCGACTCGTGCGGCAACGACGACAGTGGTGTGCGGAGCTGGGTCGTGGCTTGTCCTTTTGATGTCGACGGTCTGGTTCGTCAACGGGTGCGCCTATGTTGGTTTCTCACTGTGACAGAGAAATCGGAGCTGTGTGTGGCGGGGCCCCACGGCAATGATGACTCCATGAGGGTGGTTTCAGCGCTGGACTAGGTCGGTGCGAGGCTTGCAACTTTCTCCTGCGATGCGCACCAGCAAAATCGGAGCTGCCGGTCCTCGACGTCTGCGGTCGATTGTTTGGCTTTGGCCAGAGGCTCTCAGGCGCCGTTCGTTCGAAGGGGTCTTGGTGGGTAGTCAGCGGCAAAGTCAGAGTCGCCTGCTCGAGGAGAGGTGATGACGATAACAAGGCAAGCAACCTCGACGGTGTCCTCTTCTCGGCGGTGTGTGTGGCCTTGTTGGTGCTAGGTCCACCGGATGCCCTTTGTTGTGGGCGTGTTGTAACAGTTTTCGCCAAGGATTCCGTTAATTAACCGGGCAACTCTATTCCACTTTTTTTAATGAATCAGACCCTAAGGGACCGCGTTTCAAAAAAGAGTAAGGTTAATAATATAGCCAGCAGCTGGCTTTATAAGACTGCCATGTTATCAAAAGTTAGCAATCCATTCGGGTTTGCTATAAGATTGGCTATTGAATTGGTATTTTTTTTCACCTTCTCGCTTTCCCTTTGTTCACATTTATTGCATTTGTTTAGAAGTAATTATATAGCAAGACTCTTGCATGAGAGTCGACTTCCTTTACTTTTACATAATTCTTTCCTTCACATAGCCAAAAGTATCATGTAAAGTGTGTTATAAGCCTGCTATTGTACTTCCTCTAAGAGGTAACCACTAATTTTGAGGGTGAAGGAACAGTCACCAACTCAGATAGTATTAATATTTTTTGTAATTTAGAATATATTAAGTCTTCATATTTTATTGGCATCACTCATGTCTGCATGATATCGGTATGGGCATCTTCAAGGCGGACCCGGAAACCCCCGCATGCATTCGGATCACGCAGTTAGGATGGCGGAAGCCATCCAATGAGGGCCTGAAACGGTCTCTGCTGCGGTCTGGATGCGATTTCTCCCGTAAACCGGAGACAAACGTGTTTGTGTGTGGGGGCGGGCTTTATGGCGACTCTGGACCGCTCCCAAGACCGCTTCGACCGCCATGGCCCACCAAAAATCCCGACACGCCCTCCCACACTTTCCTTCTGATACACGTGCCGCTTAACGCGCCGTATTGATGCCGGTCCAGAGCAATCATAGGCAGACATTGATGTCGCGATGTGACCGGAGGGCCAGAGGAACAGAGGGCGGTGTTGACCGCGCGACCTCTCGGGAGCTGCCGCTTCAATGCGGATGGAGCTTCCTGACGAACAGACATCGGCTGCTACACCGGCTTGAAGCTGGCTGGCCACTCCCGTGCATGGCCTGGTTGCGGCTTTATAAGTCGTGCTCCGGCGAAGCACAAAGCCGCAACCCCCCTCCCCCAGCACCGCCGGACTCCTCCGCCTCCCTGTCACCCACCTCGCCGAGCCCTTTCTCCTCTTTGATCCCAGAAGTGAGCCGAAGTCATGGTGCTCCGTGCGGCGGTAACATCGTGAGCTCTTCCTCCGGTGGTTCTTGGCGTCGCCGCCGTCCACGGCAGCTGGCTCCTCCGCCCAGGAGGTTATCCTCATCTCCTCTGGCTAGCAGGAGGACCAGACCCTGCAGCAGTAGTTGGAGCAGCGGCTGAAGCAGCCATCGCAGTGACGGCCCCGGTGTTCTTCGTCCGTCAGATTGAGCTGCCGATGGAGCGTTCGCTCCATTGGATGAGGTTGTCGCCACCATCGCCGGTGCGCATGAGGGTGGAGCCAACGTCCCCACCATGCAACTAGCCGCTCCTTCCGATGAAGGACGAGCCCGTCTCACCCAGCGCAACCACGGCATCCAGTTGGGCGCCGTGTCAAGGACGAACCTGCGTCCCCACCGCTGTACGCCGCATCGCCACGCCTCCAACACCGCGACATCAAGGTGGAGCTTCCGCCGGTGATCGCGAAGGCGCGGGGCCGCATCCTCCCATACCCCGGAGGAGGCGGTTACACTGGCGCCTCCGGCTCTCGGGCCATGGTGTCCGAGGCCTCTCCACGTTCGCCAAGAGCGACGTGGCGCCGAATTGGGTCCAGAATGACCTGGACCTCGCCGCCGCGTGGGCACTCGACCGCTCCATGACCACCATGGAGACGGCCGCTAGGCGCCGTCGCCGCCTTTACAGCGAGCTCGCCAAGATCGGCGAGGAGTGGTCGCTTAGCGACTGCTCCGCGAACGTCGGTCCTTGCCGCCACCAGGGCTTCGAAGGCCACATCGACAGTGGTTACAGCAGCCCTCCGCATAGCGTAGCAGGAGGCAGAGAGGCTCCTACGCGAGCGGCAAGCAGCCGCCGGACAAGGATGTCGCGGCCCTCCGCGACGTACCGAAGCTAGAGGGATGACAACGACAACGATGGACGGCGACATTGGTGCAGCAGGGAAGGGCGGCCACGCGTACGAGGTGGTCGTCTGGTATAGGATTTAATTATTTTTTTATAGTTAAGCGGTTGAAATATCGATCATTTTATGTAAATTATCTCTGAATTTTAGTGAAATCCGTCGTGTTTGCATGAAACTCGTCCGGTTGATTTAAATGCGGGTTGAAATATACACGGCTATAGTGGGACGAGGGCCTCCTGTTTTCGTGGACGGATAGACCAGTCCATGAATGGATGTGAGAGAAAATTTACAGGTCTGCGTTCGACAAGGCTTCGCTAGTGGCCGGCCGGTTGCTGTGGAGGATGAAGTTTTGAATTTGTGAAGCTGCTGTTTGAGTTGTGGTGTGAAAAACTTATGGGTCGGCCACCTCCAGCGCACGATCCCATCTTGTTCAGGTGAGTCCATTTGGGGTAAAATGCACATACCAGACAGCCCAGCGCGCGGGCGTAAACGGATTTTCGTACGTTTTCTGTCCACTTTTGACCCATCCCCTGCCCAAGTTTGGGTCATTTTTGGGGAGAAACAGACAGCGCGCAGACGGCCTGGACGCGTGCGCCTGTCCTCCCCTAGCCCGTCCGTCTGTGGCAGAGGCCACCCTTTTCTACCCCATCCCACTCCCACCACTTAGCGCCCCAAACCATAGCCACCCTTCCTCCCTTGCCGGCCGCTGCCACTGCCACTGCGCCGCTCGGACGCGCGGATCGCCCCAAGCGTTCTCGCAGCCCCCGAGCTACCCAACCACAGCTACCTTGCCCTCCCAGCGGCCGGATTTGGAGAGGATCCAGTTGGGCGTGAGCTCGCCCAGCTGCCGGAGGTCGCGTCATGCCATGGACTGGCCGGGCACCGGGCCGGAGGGGCACGACCACACCGCAAGGCCGCATGCAAGTACGGAGTCCGCCTCTAGCCGCTCGGATCTGCACCGTCGGCGATTCGCCGACAGATACGCGAACGGCCGTCGGCCGGGCTCGGTGCTGGCCCAAAGACTCGTCGGCTCACCGTTGCCACTCATAAAGTGCGACGACTGCCCGAATAAGGTCTTGCGCCGCGTGTCTACAATGCCGAAACATCCCAGATGGGTTTTCGTCAAGTGCTCGAACGATGGGGTATGTGCTGCTTTAGCTTCGGTTGTGCTCTCGGATTCGACTAGTTATACTAACTGAAATTTTTATTGTGTAGACCGGATGCAATTTTTGGTATTGGAAAGAAGAATACATTGATCTATTGATAGCGCGCAATTTAATAGATGTTAGTGCACTTTTACCTAGAATAGATGCTAGAGATGAGACTAGTGCATATGTTGGTAGAATAGAGGCTCGAGATAACACTAGATTTGAGGAAGCAACATCTACTTCTTTAGACTGGAAGAAGAAAGAAGCATGCAAGATCAAGCCTCCGCAGATCAACAATAAGTGCTTCGAGAAGGCACTAATCCAACTCAAGGGAGCAGTTATGAAAGTGGGATATCTTCTAAAATATCTTCTTGTGGTTCTTGTTTTGTTTGAGCTTGATATTCTAGTCAAAATTTGGTGACGTACTTTGATGTATCAAAAATCAATGAAAATTTATTCTTAAAAGATAAAATGCATGCGGACAGGATGCGGCGGAAATGTGTTTGTGCGTTGGGTGCATGGCCACCGCATCCTAAACAATGGGATATGGCCGTTCATTATCCAAACAGATGAATCCCAAGAATCGGACGTCCGGGATGGGGTCGCACGCTGGAGTTGGCCTAAAACTATATGAATTTTTTATTCTGCTAACCACGTGTCCCACGCGGTATACGACGGTAAAACTAAGTGTATGTTTCGCGTCAATGCAAAGTGGACCCACATGACATGAGGAGGCATCACTTGTCCCCGTCTCCATCTGCTTCCGTTTTCCTCTCGCCACAACGCTACTAGCCACACTCTCTTTTCGGTGAGGAGGCCACCGGACATGTATGACCCTGGCGGCAGCTCGTCGTGCCGGCCGCACGTCAGGGAGGAGCTGCAGCCGGAGGTGGTTCTCTACACGGCGTCAGCTTCAGCGTCGCGCCGCAGAGCGCGCACATCTGCCGAAAGCTACGCCTTGCGCGCCCTGCTGCGCGGCTACGGCCTGGCCGTGGACGTGCGCGACGTGTCCAGGAGCAAAGCGCACCGCGGCGAGCTCAAGTCGTTGCTCGCGGCTCGGGGCTGCGCCTTCTCCCTCCCGCAGCTCCTCGTGGGCGGCCGGCTCGTCGGCGGCCCTGACGATGTTAGACAGCTGCACCGGGCCGGCGGGCTGCGGCCTCTCATCGACGCCGCCCCAAGGCCGTGCCGTGCGTACCTGTGCGAAGCCCACAGGAGGGTCGGCTCCGCGGCCTGCCCAAAGTGCAGCAACAAGATGGTGGATCATGGCGTTATTGCCGACGAGCAGGAGGAGGAGGAGGAGAGGGTTGTCCTTTTTTATCCAACCAAAGGTGACACTTGGCTTCTCTCCTTCCTAGCTAAGAGTAGTTCCTATCCATCTACTACTATAGCTTCTACCAAAAGAAAAGAAAAGAAAAACCCCAAGACTGAACTTGCTACTGCTGTTATAATTATTGATGCTGACATAACTCAATGTTCTTTCAAAAGAGGGGAAAACCCTGCTGCATGTTGTTAATTTCTTCAGTCAGCGTTTTTCAGTTAGCAAAATGAACGGCCAGTTAGCAAAACCCTGTACATGACTTTTTTCGAGCTGATTTCTTGTGTTAGTTCGTTAGGTGAATAAACGGCGAGCAGCCTTGATTGTTGGAGCAGCTCCTTCTTCTTCCTCTAGCTGCCGAGCAGCCTCTCACACCTCACATACCAACAGAGGGACACAAGTAGTGATTGCCGTGCACACAAACGTTTTCTCCTCTTGTATTCTCTGGCTCAACTGAAACATACACTGCTCAAATAGTACACGCACACACATGGGCCAGCTGCTGCACTCGGCCACTAACTTTTTCTTTAGAAATGAAGGCATACCCCCTCTACATCATGATGATGCATGCGGCCTTCTTATTAAAAATCCATGCACTAGTACACGCCACAGCCGGCCACTAACTAACCCATGCTCTTATCTTCTCCTCTAATCTCTCTACGATCCTAAAGACTGGGCTTATGACGCCAATGCAGGTACAACCTCAACGTGACCGACAGCCTATGACTAGTGCAGTCTCATACTAAAACAAACAAAGACTGTAAAAACAATTGCAAGTCTAGATTAGTGCTAACATTGATCTGCTCACGGGATGGCACGCCACGCTGCGGTCATCACGGCAAGTGCGCACACCTAGCTCACATCAAGCGTCGGGGGATGGCACGACCGGTAGCATCAGCTTAGGCATGAAATTTCCTTCTGTAATGACAGTACAAATAACAGACAAGAAAGTTGAAAATCAGTACGTTTTGCACTGCACAAACCCATGTCTCTCTCACCCTTCTAAAATTGTTGTTGTACCATCATCTCCGCCACAGCGCGCGGTAGGCTTGGGCCATCCGCATTGTCATAGTCACCATCCCTGGGCCAAGGCTTTTGTGGGGTTTGAAAGAAAATCATTTTGGCATATACTCCCTCCGTCCGGAAATACTTGTCGGAGAAATGCATAAAAATGAATGTATCTAGAACTAAAATACATCTAGATACATCCATTCCTCCGACGAGTATTTCCGGACGGAGGGAGTATATAGTTGTATAGAAAGACATGGAAATCTAAAGTATTTCAGTTACAATCTACTCCTACATACTAGTGGTAAAGAACATATATACTATGCCTTAGTGAAGTTGAGGGGTTGACTCTAGAATTTACCGATATTTTTCATGTACTTTTTTTTGAATTTTATTTATGGTTTATCAATTCATCCAAAATTCACAACAAAACTCTTTGAAATTCATGAAATTAGTCATAAAAATAATAAATGAAATCCAAAACATTGGCCACAGCAGAGGCCTCCACCCCCCTCGTCGATCTCTCATCAACACAATTCTCAATGCTAATGTGCATAAATTACATCAAACGGGTGACTGCTGCCACTAAAAAATTGGTGACCTGTACTGTGTGTTATTTTGCAAGTGCATGGACAGTTGACCATAGTGAAGGTCCGTGTCGTCAAGTGCACCAGCGGCATCATGGCTATTTTTCGAGGCATACCACTAGCTACGCTCACCATAACTTTATGTCTAATTATATATTTTACACCAATACCCATCAAAAAAAAATAGGACCTTGCGTTGGCAACACCTCCAGGCCACCAGCGCTAGAGGCTCCTTCTATGTATCTTCTCCTCTCACCATTGTCAATGCGCTACCGGAGATAACCTCCATCGTGGGTGGCGCCGGGGCTTGCCTTTGACGAGGGGCGTGGATGGCTATATAGCATCATGAGGGCCAGGCAAGCCGGAGCTGAAGAGGGCAGTGGCCCTCGGTGGGCTTCTGACTAGTGCACCGTAGCAACAAATGCTAGCTCACCCTACTCCATTGTCTTCCATTCCAGTAGCAGCAACATCAGCCGACGTTTTTGTGCCGGCATCCACGCTACTTCGACCGTATTTTCCCATGGTAGTGTGTGTGGACTCATGTCAACACGGTGTCGGCTTTGGTAGCCAATCTCTGATGCATCTGCGACATCCATCAACGACGATTGTCAGTGGAGCTATGCAGTTGACAGTTCCATGTCAATCTGGCAGGTGGAGCACGTGCAGTTCGGCTAGGGCTTCATGTATACAAGTGTGTCGTCTGTGATGCATGTCCTACAGATAGATAACAGTACCAAACTCCAGGTGGCATGGTGCAATGGTATCGTTGGCCCCCTCATCCAGCTAGGCTAGATTGACAAATACGGTAGGAAACTCCCAGATGGTGATGAGGTAGTGGCTAGAAGCGACGAGGAGGCAGCCCTCAACATGCTTCCGGCATTTTCTCCTATATTTCCCCCCTCTTTATGTAGGCCAATTTGTTGAGCATCAATGCTTAACTTTGCTTGTCATCACTGAGTAATCAATCATACATGGTTGTGCACATCAACCGGTCTAGAGGGCAGGGGTTGAGCTACCTTTTAAAAAATGTCAAACCAATAATTAACAAAATGCCTAGGATACGACCCAACCAGCCGCCTTCCGGATGAACAAGTCGCTTGGATAAAACATTTAGTAGATTTGTGGTGGTGGCTTGTGTTTTAAATACTCCATGCCTTCATAAATATAAAATGTGTTTGATATTTTTAATATAGACTACATACAGACTGAAAAGAGTCAACAAACACACTAAATCGTGTCTATGTATATCCGATTTAGAAGAAAGTTAGAATGTTTATATTTGTGAATGAAGGGAGTAGAAATGCATAGCCGCGTTAAGAAGGTGGTGACATGAAAACCAAAGTAGCTCTACTGACCCAAAACAGAGGCCACACAAGGAAAAAGGAAATCCAATAGTAATAACATATTAAATGAAGAAATAGCTTCTATGATTTGAACTGCATTTAAATTTCTAGCTTTGATGTTGTAATTTGAATGAATGTAGTGTATAAACGCTTGTAATTACCCTACCTGCAGTATATGTAAATGGTTGTAACTCCCGCCATGATCAAACACATTGTCTCCCAAGCTAAGAGTGCACATCAAATTGTGCCTATGAAGACAGCAAAAACTCAAGTACAAATGATCTATATCTGTAACATAAGAGGGGAAAGTAGCCAGTTATAAACATTGTACATAGATTTGTCGCCTGTCAACATTGCATTCAACTAACTAGATGTTATAGATTTGTTCAAAAAGTAGGATTACCACCGGCCTCTGCATACTAGGTGATATAGATACACTAGTTGTTGTGGGAGGTGTCTGCGCCATACTTGTCGGTGAGGATCCATACCTTGGTGTCCTAGAAGGCAGCACATGTGTCAGCCTCCCATTCTGAATGACTAGAACAAACTCTCAAGCCGTTCAGACAACCAACTCGGCGTCTATGCTTGCACATTCGCGCACCTTGTTGATGGCGCACTCCATCGCCAACCACCCTGTGTTCTCTTCCAAGACTGAGCAGGGCGGGTCTCGTGGCGGGGATCCCAATCTTGCCTAACAGTGAGGGCGCGGAGCTGGGGCGACCAAGTCACGTATTAGGCAGTGTTGTCGGGTAGCTTCCGCGTGGTTAGGCATACAATGTCATATATGCGAGTATAGTACACACGTTCAACTGTGCGAAATCATGTGAACTTTGTTCGACAAAGTTTCAACAATAATTTCTGTGTGTGAAATGTAAAACATATTGCGCACGGTTGAGCTCATTAAATCATGTTCAATATATCTCACACATGGTTTATTTATCAAACGTTGTGAGGAGCCCGCCAACATCACACAGATTCATCTATGTAACCTATCAGCAAGACATTGCACACAATTGTTTACTAGTGACCGTGCATGATGTGCACACCATCACACCCCACGATTTTTATAATGTGTGTCATGTGCATTGTTCATCACTAGAATGTGCGATTGGGTTGGGGGGAGGCTTAACAACGCAATTTTTCACTAGTGCAAGCATAGGTTAGCAAAACCATGATAACACTAGATGAGACCCGACTGCACATCACAATGACATAGCAATATGCAAGCTAATTAGGTAATCCCAAATCTGCTACCCTTATATTACAGAGTAATTGTTGTATCCGAAAAGGGGAGTACCCCGGCCTCTGCAGCATAAGATGCAGGCAACCAATTTTATTAAACATCAAACACATTCAACTTATCGAGTACCAAACAAAACTAAAACTAAAACTAAAACATGGCCAACCGGTCAGACACAAGATTACATACTCATCCACATGTTCTACGAGTGGATCATCGGCCAAACTTGTTGAACAAACAAGGTTGAGGTTTCTGTCTTTTATGAACTTCCTCTTTGCCTGTGTTTGTTTGTGTATGTGTTAGTATTGGTATATTTGATGCTTCATTTTGAGTCAATAAAGTCCACTCTTTATCAAAAAATGTCTATAAGCAATTTGTTTGTTCCAATAACTTAATGTGTTGGTGGATATGATGAGTGAAGTACAAAGTACAAAATCGATATAATTTGGCTTTTCTGAATGTCAGTTATGTGAATAGAAATAGATGGGAGTGTGACATGTACTGGTAGTTATGTATCACATGCAACATCCGTTGTGTAAATTAAATCGTTCTTTCTCGTCTATGTTTTTTCAGATGTTTCAATAGGAGGTAGAGGCAGAGAGATGGATGCGAGTTTCAGTGTTTCTCTGGGCGCCATGAGACCCCTTCTTAAGAAGCTTGACATCATGCTAGGTCCTCATGGATGCAAGCTGACCAAGGGGGTCAATGATAGGTCGCAGCTCCTCAAAGATGATCTTGAAGAAATTGGCGCATACCTCGAAGATCTGTTAGAGGTGGAGGACCCTCCCCAGGCGGCCAAGTGCTGGATGAAAGAGGCACGGGAGTTATCTTATGATATCCTAGATTGTATTGACAACTTTGTGCCCCTTGAGTCTCTTGGCTACAAATCTGACCACAAGATGACTCATGTTAAGATTCCCAAGAGGCTCAAGTGGCAGAAACAGATTGAATATGCAGCTCCTGATGTGCCAGGACATGCTATCTCCAAAACCATCCGTGTTGATGTAATTTGTGCTTCCAGGAGGCTCAAGTGGTACCAGCAGATCGTTGAAAAGGTATCAGAATTTAGGATTTATGCCCAGGAGGTGGTTCGACGGTATAACAGATACCAGGTCCACTGTTGTAGCACCTCGGTGGCAAGTAGATTTTCGGCCATTGGGCCTATGATGCCAATGCCGCCACCGCCTTGTGAGAAAACTTGTTCCGGCCTAGTAATTGATGGTCAGATGAGCAAGTTTATCAACTCCCAGCTGGCTAATGATGAGAATCGGCAGCTCAGGGTGGTGTCTATTCACGGATCTGGATGTCTTGGTAAAACAATGCTTGCCAAAGTGTTGTATAATAAATTGGGGAGGCAATTCCATTGTAGGGCTTTCATCCGGGTGTCCAAAAAGCCTGATATGAAAAGGCTTTTCCACGACATGCTCTCCCAAATCCAGCAAAAGCATCCCCAAGCAAGCGAAGACGCTTCTGATGAACTTCACATTACTGCTGAAAATATCAGGAATTATCTACATGCCAAGAGGTACTTATTTTCCACATGCAAATAGTATGTACTAGTTGCATAGCATAGTATGTACTGCTTATTTTCCACATGGTTCAGAATCGCATGTAGATTAAATCCCTACAGCTGCTGTTTTGTTTTTCACACAAAAAAAGGCAATGATGATATATACTCAATTTCTGAAAAGATGTTTCTCAGACAAGCTTTACAGTGAGCTGAAAAAGCTTGACAGTAAGCGTTATAGTACATGCCTGTCCAGTCAACGGACATTAGTTTTACTCTTCAGTAAGCACTAACTTGATGCTAGTAGTAACATTTAACATGTAAGGACGAAAATTTCATTCTTTCCTAGCGTATCTAACTGTTGTTACTGTTAGCCTGACGCATAAATGTGACATGTGTGCATTCTTGACATGTAGGTACCTAATCGTTGTTGATGATTTATGGGATACATCAGCATGGGATGTTATTAATCAGGTTTTTCCCAAGGGTAGTCAAGGCAGCAGAATAATAACAACTACACAGATTGAAGATGTTGCATTAGCATGTGGCTGCGATCACCCAGAACAAGTTTTTGAGATGAAACCTTTGGATGATGATCACTCAAGGAAGCTATTCTTTGACAGGCTTTTTGGCTGTGAAAGTGACTGTCCTGAAGAACTGAAACAAGTTTCAAGCCAAATTGTAGAAATATGTGGTGGTTTGCCACTAGCCACCATCAGCATTGCTAGTCTTTTAGCAAACCAGCCTTCTGTATCAGTGGATTTATTGACACACATACATGATCCGTTAGTGTCTTGTTTGTCATCAAATTCAACTTCAGAAAGAACAAGACAAGTACTGAACCTCAGCTACAACAACCTTCCTCATTACCTCAAGACATGCTTGCTCCAACTTGGTATGTATCCAGAGGGCTCTGTAATCTTCAAACAAGACCTGGTCAGGCAATGGGTGGCTGAAGGGTTTCTTGCTGCATGTGAAGGGAAAAACATGGAGGAAGTTGCAGTAATGTATTTCGATGAGCTTGTTGACAGAAGATTCATCCAACCTGTGTCTATCAATTTCAACAATGAGGTGGTGTCCTGCACAATTCATGCCGTTTTGCATGATCTTATTGCTCACAAGTCTGCTGAAGAGAACTTCCTTGTGGTAGTAGATTATAATCGAAAGAATTTGGCACTTTCTCATAAGGTCCGTCGACTGTCTATCCAACTTGGTGATGCAAAATATGCCAAGATACCAGCAAACATCAGAAAGTCACATGTACGGTCACTTGGATATTTTGGATTATCGGAATGTATGCCTTGCATTGGAGAGTTCAAAATTCTCCGTGTTCTAAACCTTCAGTTTTGCGGTGTTTGTTATGGGGAGCATGACCTGACGATAGACCTCACTGGAATTTCAGAACTGTTCCATTTGATATATTTGAAGATTGCTTCTGATGTCTGCATAAAACTGCCAAGCCGTATGAGAGGTCTGCAATGTCTGGAAACACTGGATGTCAAGGATACAACAAGAGGCACTCATGTTCCATGGGATATTATATATCTCCCACACTTATTGCACCTCAGTCTTCCTGCCCACTCAAATCTGCTAGATTGGTCCGTCAATCCACCTGGGAGCCTTGGCTTGTTGAACCACCTGCAGGATCTTTATGTTTCTACACCGCAATCTTCTGATTCCTACAATCTGAACCGAATCATGGAAGCTCTGGATTCTTTAATATGTGAAGAAGGCAGCCTGAAAACTATAAAAGTGGTGGCTCACGGATCCTTGGTTGGGTATGATTACTGGTATTTCGTCAAACGTCCCAACCATATCAAGAGATTTGAGTTCTCACCGCACAAAACCGTCATATTTTCTCGGCTGGATGTGTGGATGAAACAACTTGGCAAACTATGCATTCTGAAGATTGCAGTGGATGGACTGTCGATAGATAATGTTGATATTCTTCAAGGGTTGCCTGCCCTCACTGCTCTGTCGTTGTATGTGGAGAAGTCGCCTAATATTAAGATAATCTTTGGCACGGCTGCTGGATTCACAGCTCTCAAGTACTTGAAGCTGAGGTTCATGAGTGGAATAGCTTGGCTAAAATTTGAGGCGGGCGCAATGCCTAATCTCTGGAAGCTCAGGCTCGTTTTCGACGTCATCCCCCAAATGGACCAACGACTTGAACTTTTTTCGGAGTCTGAGCAGTGGAAACAATATCGACATGGTACTGCATTAATCAGCATCGAGCATATGCCATGCCTTAGAGAGGTCTCCGCAAAATTTGGGGGTGCAGCTGCTGATCTGAAGTATGTGTCAAGGATCGGGATAGTTAGCAATCATCCGGGCAATCCTATAATTGACGTGCAACTAGTGGATTCTGGTTCCCATGGTGATAAAAGGTAGTGCCAGCGCCGAGCTACATGGTTGTCGTAACTCTTCAATTCTTCTACCTAAATTAACTGTTCATGGTTGTTGTAATCTGCAGGATATCAGCAAGGTCACCGGAGTCCACTTCCTGCCCGATGGATGTTCCACTTCCAGGTATACTTTTCTGACAGAGACAATTTGCCATCAGGCTTCAGGTGACAAGTTATTACCCGTCAATTATTAATTTGTCGACTTTTATCAGGAGCGGGAGAGGTGTCATGGAGCAATATGATTGGTGTGATAGGTCGTGACCTCTTCATTTATTGCCTCCACCGCCTCTCCAGATGGGAATATGGAGCCATCGCCTCCCTCAACCGTGATTTCAATTCCGAGGTTCGCAACGGGGACATCTACCGCCTGCGTCGCAAGAATGGAGTAGCGGAGCACTGGCTCTACCTCTCTTGCTGTAGTAAGCCTCCGGAGTGGGAGGCTTATGACCCGTCCACTGGGCGCTGGATCCAAGTGCCCAAGATGCCACCGGCTGTAAGCTTCTCCTCCTGGGAGTCTCTCGCTGTAGGAACCGAGCTGCTGGTGTTTGGGGGCCGCGGAAGGGTTGCCTTGAGATATAGCATCCTTACCAATTCATGGACATGGCTGGCTGATGCTGATGCAATGAACACCCCGCGCTACTTGTTTGGGTCAGCGATTGTCGGTGAAAAGGCGTATGTCGCGGGAGGCGCTGATTCTTCTGGTAATGTGTTGAGCTCCGCAGAGATGTATGACTCAGAGACACATACTTGGACACCCCTTCCCAGCGTGAATAGGGCTAGGTACGGATGCTCTGGCGCGTTCATGGATGGCAAGTTCTATGTGATGGGTGGTAATAGCAGTTGCCACGAGGTATTGACATGCGGTGAGGAGTATGACTTTAACCGGCGGTCATGGAGGGTCATCGACAACATGTCTCAGGGGCTCAACGAGACAGTCGAGGGAGCTCCTCTGCTCCTTGCAGTTGTCAAAAATGAGCTTTATGCCGCTGATTACAGGGATAATAATGATTTGAAGCAGTATGATAAGCTGGACAACAAGTGGATCACTCTTGGGAAATTGCCTGTACAGCCTAAGTACAAATATGGCTGGGACATGGGTTTCCGAGTGTGTGGTGACCGACTGATTGTTATTGGGTCTCCAGTCAATTCTACCGATGAAAAGGTGGTTGAGCTTCATTCATGGACCCCGGATGGGCAACCGCCTGTGTGGAATTTGGTTGCCAGACGCCCATACACTGGCGACCAAATTCTGTGTGCCGTGATGGCTTGCTGAGACGGTCAACTGAATAAAGGTTCGATGCATTCAAGATATGAGTAAGTTACTTACCTTGTCCTTGCTTTGTACGTACTATAATTTTTACTTTATCCAGTTTGCTCCATGAATTGAATGACAGAGTTTCCGTTCATATTTCCATGCAGTGCGGGATGTGTCTTATTCTCAGTCTGAATTTCCTGGGAGCACTCCGCTGATGATGATAATAAAAAGAGAAGACATGAATGAGTTCCAGAGAAAGTGCCTGCAGAAAGATCCGAGTTTTTAGTCACTAGATGTTATTTCCAGTTGTAATTTGTGTTCCAATAATGTTTTGATGCTTTCTACGGTCTTCATCTCCATCACCCAGCTTTATTTGTTCAGTAAAACAGAGCTCTCAGTTACTTTTCGAACATCGAATTCAGTCTCTAGCTTGCCCTATTTTTTTTGTTCAAGATTTTTCAAACTCTGAATAAAAAGCAATTTGGACCCGATGATATTCAGTCAGCTGTTCTGAAATGTATTTACTCGTAGTTTGGTATAGATTAATTTGCTCTAGGAGTGTGAAATCATGATTTTTCTTTCAAATTGTTTATTCTTTTAGATGAAATTGTTTATTTCTTGAGAGTCGTAACCTTCAACCGAAAATAAAGGAAAGGCTGAACATGTTTTTCCTTCTTTTACTGCACTTGCAATACTCGTGTTCCGTCTGACATTAGCTAGTGGCTTTGGTTCAGTTTACTTAACGCAACCATATCATACACAGGTAAAAAGCAAGTCACATCACAGACATTGTTGCCGGAAGAATTCAGCAACATTTTGGTTTAATACATAGGAGTACAAACATACATACATAGGTGCCCTTACTAAAACAACTACGTATGTTACTGACCCGGATTATAGTACAACTACAACAACCCGGCAAAAGCTAACTGATATTTTTTGCTACAAGATTAACCAAAGTGACCAGGAACCAACAGACAAAAGGAAGGAAGGCTAGCTGCGAACATTTCAATCTTCTTCAAACAAAGTTATACATCGACTAACAAATCTCAACATCAAGGAGCGCCCGCCCGATCTGCTTGAAATTGGTAAGATCTAAATGAATGCCAAATAAATTTTCTCTGGGTCACCATCCTCCAATCAAAGACAACCCCAGATAATGTCAGCAACACAACACAGAAGAAGAAAATGCATTTAACAACTAGCATAAACAACACCTCATTTTGTCTATTGGTTCGTCTTGTAGTTACACCTCATAACTGATACCCTCCAATCAAAGACGATCCCTTGTAGTTACATTCTCATTCTTCTCCCAGTAAGTTTCCACCAGATGAATGACCAGTAACAAAAGTACAAAAAAATGGCTCCAACTTAATGACACCAGCTCAAAAATGGGACGCACGCTCTCAGCTCGCTTCAAGGCTAACTAAAACCCTGGTAAAGCCGAGAGGTCGGCTATCCCCTTCGTCAAACTCGCAACCTTTTGTAGCAGTGCCAGCCGGTTGTTGCGGATCTTCTCATCTTCCTGTCCAATGGGCGCCATCACGAGATACAAACAAAGGTTAATCAGCAAAGTCACATGTGCATCTACACACCGACAAACGGTAAAATGATATGAATCACAATAGATCTGGAAAACAAAGAGTTTCTACTCTCACCGCCATGACAAAAACATTGTTGAAGAAATCTTCCAAAGGCTGTATCAGAAGCAGGGAGGCCTCGACGAAGGTTTTGACGTCAACACCTGCAAGAGCGGTGAACAGAATAGCGCAGAGGTGAGCTGTATGAACTGTGTGGACCTGATACATGTCGCTTTGAGAAATGAATATAGTCTTCTGTTACCAGGATGGATCTTGTCGACAGCCTCCAAATAGGCGCTCCACAAGGCTTTTTCTTCGTCCTTCTCGAATACGCTTGTGTCAACCTGCATATTTGCATTCAAGTATAGGCAAGTCGTCAGTAGATGCTACAGCAGCAAGCTTAGCTCCTAATTCAAGCTGCGCTCTGAGTTTGTTACTCAATTGTGATGGCACGTGTCTACGTAAAAACAGCCAGTACCTCCCAAGCAGACTCGATTTGCTTCCCACGTATAATTCGAACTGGCCTGGAATACGCCTCAACAATTTTTGGGAAATCTTCAGTTCTTGAAAATGCTTCCATCTGCAAGTTTCCACATAGCAAGACCATCACCACAAACCCAGGATGCTTCCACAAATTTCAGCAGAGGTGCTAAGCACATAAAACTTGAAAACTATAATTTCTTACTTCAGCTGCCGTTTGTGATGCCAGATAAGGGCAGTTCGCACGCTCCATAAGCACCGACCGAACTATTTCATAGTTAATTCCCTCATCCACCTGATGAAAAATGAGGAACAAACGAGTCATTTCAAAAGACATGAAATTTACTCACATATAGTCTATGTACTTCATCTGAACTAAAACCACAACAAGAATTACGCAAAGTTCTAGTGTAGTATGGAACAGAGGGGGTATCTTATATTTCTTTCTCAGTACATCCCAAGAGGGTAGAATACAAGAATCTCGGAGAAGAACAGCCTTATGTGTAATAAGTAATAACTCTATTGTCATTACAGGTCAAGGAGATACATACCAAAAGTTGTTCCAGTCTCCGTGTTACAAATTGCACTACCTATGAATAAATTTGATCAGAGTTGTCAAAAACCATGTACTCATATGAACATAGTAACATAGTGATGATCTGAAATATATACTGACCTCATTTATAACGTCATTGTCTATTCTTATAGGCTGCACCTGTGCCACCAAGGTCAAGGCCTTCGTGAGGTCAAAGTTCTTCTTATTCTCAACCAATATTTGAACCTGTATAAAATATATTATCAACTAATACTTGTACCTGTATAAAAAATATTATATATGTAATGATATTTACAGTTTCAGCTCCCCTTACCAATCCATAAGAGATCCTTCTCAGTCCAAATGGATCGTTCGAAGAACTTGGCTGACATCCAGCTCCAAACAGACCCACTAGGCTGTCCAATCTGTGAAAAAAAATCATTAGCAGAAGCAAGGTTCTCCGAATATCATAGTTCTAAATAGTGGGCTATGACTCGAATATAGCAACATTTTATTTTATTTTCAGTTTAGCATCTGTTTAACGATGTCAATATATGTGTAGGAAGTACCTATCAGCAACCGCAAGGACTATGCCAACATCTGTTTTTGGTAAAACATCGCCAGAGAACCTTGGAAGTGTTATCTCAAACAGTGCTTCTGCAATCTTTGACACGAAAATTTGCTCAGCCAAAGTTGAGGACCGGCTTAACTTTCCCTCTTAAGAGTTGGCGACAAAAGTACCTCTTCTGGAAGACCATCCCTTAAAGCATAATGGCGTGCCATAATTCCAGCAAGTGAAGTAAATTCCGTAACAATTGAAGTGGAAAGATCTGACATAGCCAATGCAGCTGCATCTTTGACAACTGGGATCATCCCTTCATTTATCCCGAGAACACGGGTCAACTCTGCAACAACATTTTCAACACGCGCCATTTTGTCGAGCATTGTACCAAGTTTTTCCTATTCAATGTGGTGCAGATAAAATAAGAATAAGCAGAACACAAGAATCCAAGGAAATTTCAGCACAACTCACATGAAAGAGAATGCTCTTCAGCTGGCCTCGGAATTCAGACAAATTCTTTTGTGTATCCATCTTGTAAAAGAACTTAGCATCCTCATACCTTGCCCTGTATTTGTATGCCAATTCAGAATGTATATTTGTCTAAAGTTCTCTTTGCGAATAAAAAAAAGGCAGAGGCCAAGATGAAAAACAATTCAAAAATAGTGCTAGTAACTTGACTGTGCTACTATTTGTTCATGCCAAAACTTTGGCTCTAAAATGAAAATTTGCACAGTAAAATAATGATTCAGAAAATCTTCATTGGGCCTTTGCATAACCTGAGTACAGCTTCATTGCCTTTACGGACCACTTCTTCACTAATAGAACCATTAGCAACCTAACAACAAATGCTGAATTAGAACAAAGACTAATCACTAACCAACTGTAAAGTATATAGAAGTGCAGAAATCATCTCACGGTAATAAAATATGGTAGCAGATCGCCTGTAGACTTGGAGGTTACAGGAAAATACCTCTGGTGTTTCTGCATAACCTGTAGTTATGATTTCCATTAGAAAACATGCATATTATGAGAGAATTCCTTTCAGATCAGTAATTTTCATTTGAAAACATGCATATTATCATCAGAACCAACAGAACTTAGTGTAGTTTATAGGCATCGCTATCCAAATCTGAGCATACCGTTGTTAATACATCTTTCGGAAGTTCTAGGAAGGAATCATCATATCGACCAAGAATGGGCACAGGCGCCTCGACAAGATTGACAACCTGAGTTGTGGTTTCAAATGTTTCAGGATAACTTCCAGTTTCAACCAAAAAAATATGCAAAAAAAAAAATCTACCTCCTGCAGCAAGCTATCAGGTGCAATGAAATCCCCATCAACTCCTTTAGCCAGTATACTAGAGTCACTTAAGATTTTTGCTTTGCGCTCCTGCAGTAGTATTATATAAAAACTGAGGCACAATGAAACCTGAAATACTAATTAACTAAAAGTATTAATGGGGTAATTCTGTATTTCCCTGTTTTCTGTAGGTTAAACAGGCTAGCCCAAGGCAGAAATATTCTCAAGTGAGACAGATTGTGGAGAAAATTATAACTTTCTGCTATGAAAACCCCCAAAAGGACATTCGTTCCAACCTTATACAACAGTGTGTGAAAGCCTTAAATCTTCTTATCTAACCTGCATATCAATCACGATGCCAGCTTTTTCCACCGTGTGCAAATATGATTCTGCGGTTTCCACCTGAACATTGGATATAGCAAGCACGACTGTCAATCTGTCGCACACCAAAGAGTGAAATCCCTCTACAGAAAATAAGATGGCATTTTTTTCTCAATAAAGAGGACGATTCTGTCAAGAACATTAGTAACTGATAAGATTTTACTGTAATTAACATGGTTTTTGTCTGCTACAAGAGCCAGACGGATATTATTACCCTGAAAAGGGAAATGCAACTTTTTTTCGATAAGGGGCATTTCATTGAATTGAATTATCGAGGTCAAGGGAAATGGAACTACAGCCTTTCAATATCGATCTTGGCAATACAATGTGGGTAACTTGATATGATACTTGACAGTTTACACAGCAATATTTATGTCAAAATAGAAGTCAGAACTGGAGTACAAAATAAACTATACACATGATAAGCCAATCTGTACCTTAAAATTCGCCAAAGAGGAGTTACGAAGGCCACATGACTGGCTCCCGCTGTTCCATAGGAAATCATGGTGGTTATAAACTTCATATGAAAAAAAAATATAACAAAAGACACAGGGCTTTTCTTCCATCAAGGTTTTTTGCATATCATCACACTTCAAAAATATAAATTAAGTGTATCACACACCAAAATATTACCTTGAGATGCCAGCAAAAGAAAATGGCACCACAAGATCTCCATGAAGTGCCATGATCCAGCGTACAGGGCGACTAAACACAATCTGCAAGTGTAATGACCCCCAAAATGTTACAGAATAGAAACTTAAATAGTATGCGAAAAAATTAAACCTGTAATGTGATCTACACGTACATTTGAGTTCCAGCGCATTGACTTGGGGAATGAAATACCAGATATAATAGTAGGTAAATCTTCAGATAGGACCTGCAATTCACATGCTACAGTTGTTGAACAGGGGCAGAGAAAATGGAAGCCAGGAAGTACAGTATGCATTCTAGCGTGCTAGATGCTGAACACTGCACCGCACAGCGTGCTGAGCACCAGATTTAAATTATCACCAATCATAAATAGCCAATTATAGTTTCTCATCCGACAAAATACTAATGCGGCAGCACAGGACATGTCACTAAGTTTATTGTGAACTGTGGAGTTTGCTCCTTGACAAATCATAAATAATGTAGGGTGATGGAGTACCTATAATTTGCTTAATCTAGAAAATTTTCCAAAAGTTGTTAAACAAGTCAACATAATCAGGCCGATTTCTTGACAAGAAATACAGGCAGGTACCACAGAGAAATTCAGACAGGTAATCATTCTCATTCCCACCACCCAAAAGCTCATTCCTCTAACCCCCCAGAACCAAGGAACAAATTTTAAATTCTCTTGCAAATGCTGTTGGTGAATGAAATGTCAAGGAATCATATGCTTTTATCAACAACCAAAGGCCCTACTTACTGCATTTCCTGATATAATTCTGTAAAAAATATGAAGGATAAAAACTAACCTCATCAGCGTATCGTGCAGACTCTTTGACACAGGCATATATATACTCTGTTTTACCTGGTAAAGAATAAGCTCAACAAAGTTCAGACCTCTTCATAGAACAGGAAACGATTCAAACATGTAGTTCAGTGGAGAGTCTCAATGTAGCCATACAGTAAATCAGAGTGAACATGCTGTTTTTAGAGAATGCAACAAGCGTGTTTGCACATCTTTTCATTAAGTAGAGTGAAGTTACAAGGCCTACAATTTGTGTTGGTGAATTGGATTAATCTAATAAAAATAGTACCCCAGTTGTTTGGTACGAAATAGTTTATGCAGAATAAGAATTGAGAGTTGAACCTAACATTGTGCTAGAAATCCCTCATGGGAACAACGAAGGACCTTTGGATCATCGGTTCCAAGGTAGATCAAGCAGAAATAAGAAAGAGAGATGAAATCTAGAAATCCCTTCCCAATAAACTACACACAAATGCTAATATGCCACAGAAATGAAAATTTCAGAAAAACAAAATATAGAACTCGAAGTGAGCAACCAACTTTCTGAAGGCAAAAGCATGAGTTGCATACCGTCAACTTTTCTGTATAAGGAATCTAAGGGAACATTATTTTTCCGACAAAACCCCTCAGCAGCCTGAAAATGAACAGAGAAAAATATTCCTGAATTAGAACAGAGAAAAAGACTTCCAAAACATTATCCCTACTCAGCCTAAATAGAATGGAGAAATATTAAAAACAGGGCAGATAACCAGAGAAACCCAAGGAATACGCAACAGAAGGATACCAGGGATAGGTCCAGCTTCTCGTTGGATAGCTAACCTTAGTGGGTTTTCCCTCTTGGTCAAATGCCTTTGTAACTGGCGGACCGCGTAACTCAACCTCTTCCTCCATTTGCTTCAGACTTAGATTTTCAACAACAACCTGCAAAATAAAGCTGAAACTTGTATAGCAGCACAAAACAAACATATTTAGTAAAAGATGTCTACCAAGATATCTCTAAGAGATGCCGTGTTCTTAAAGCATATAAATTTTCTATTAGTTTCCAAACAACACAAAAAATATAGATATATTTATAACTATGTCTACAGTTTAGTTGCTACTAAGGAAAGGACAGCTAACCCTACTGACTGATTTCATGTTTCTCCATCATGCACTTTTCACAAGATATCATATTTCATCAAGCTTATTTTTGTCTCAAAGCATCAGAAGTTCAAACACTCTGCCCCTGGATATACCGCTAATCCATTGAAAGCTGGTTGAGAAATTAGATGTAAGATAGAAGAGTCAAGATGGTAGTTATACCGCTAATCTCCGTGGTGTCCCATATGAGTGCACCTTCCCATGGCTCAGTCTACGCTTCCCTAGTATTTGAACTAGATATTTCTCAAGCTGGAGAAGATCAAAAGGACAGAATCATAACTTAAATATTCAGCAAGTATAACTGTGTTGTTTTACACTAGGATGCAAAACAATGTTGAAATACAAACTTACTTGTTCAGTTGCTTCTACCACATCATGGGGCGGCAACTCTTCTGTTCCTATTTCAAGAACAAACGCCTGTGCCTGCCCCAGCACTTCCTAAATAACAGAAACCAAAGTCCAAGGTCAGAAGGTGTGTTTGTTTGAAGTCGGGACATGTACATTCACAACATTATATGTTAAACAATAACACAATCAGCAATACATAGCAAATACAAACTAAATACCTTTCTGCTGAGCTTTTCAAAGACATGGGGGTATACAAGATTAGCCTCTTGGTAAGTGCCCAGTGGATAACCAATTTCCTCTCGTGTTTTCAACCAAAGCTGAGAACATTGACGAGCAAGACTGCGCAAAAAGAGTCAGCATTAGAATTATATTTTGATTTAAATGCAAAAGCTAAAAAAGGGAAATTACTGGATAAACACCAGCCAAGAATAAAGAATGGTGAAACACTAGAACAAGAAAAATATAATATGGATGCAGCTAACCCGAGACAAGCGCATATCAATGAGGTTCGTTAGGTAATAAGTAAATTTTATTGTAGTGATAAAAAAATTCCAGGATCAATGATGAGAAAGCAGAGAAAGAAAACAAGGAAATACCTCCGCATGCGACCAAAATACCTTGCACGCTCAGTTACACCAACAAAGCCTCTAGAATCCAGAATATTAAAAGCATGAGAGGCCTTCAGAACCTGGTCATACCTAATCCATTGCAAATCAAAGACAACCTTATCAATTCTTAACAGTTCACAGAAAGTGCAGAAGAAGAGGAAGAATATATATCAGTCAAACATACGCAGGAATTGGCAGCCCAAGTGATAACAAAGACCGAGCCTCTTCTTCAAAATCGTCAAAGTGCTTTTGAATGTGATCAACATTTGCATGCTCTAAATAATATGCACTCATCTCTTTCCTGCACAAGGACACCAGAAAAATTAGGTCCTGAGATCTAAACACAGTCGTAATAGACTGGAACAATGATTCTTGTCAACCCACCTAATTTAATAGGAACAATAAGAACGATAGATAAGGAAAAAAAATGGGAACAAGAATAATGAAGCAGAGGATGTATAGTTCCAAAACTGTGGAGAGGAAACATACTCATTCTCAAGGAATAGCTCCCCATATGTGATTCCTTCGGTATACTGAATCTTTTTGAAATGATCCACTCCCTGTCAGAACATCTAAAACAAAGTAAGGTCAGCTCTTTCAATGTGCATATGGCCTAGCAGAGCAAGTTGGAAAATATCTTAGTAGAGGGGAAAAACTGAGGGGCTTAAAAGAGAAATTTGGTTGCTCTATTAGATTTATTTTTTATGATGTCAGAAAGAAATTGGATTTTTCACTTGAGCTTAAAGATACAGAAGGCAAGATCCAGGAAAAAAAATAAACTGTACTAACACTCTATACAGCCACACTAGTGGACTTACCTGAAGTGACATGAGGATACGTTCAAGTCCATATGTTATTTCGACAGAAACTGGCAGCAAGGGGAGGCTTCCAGACTACAGTGATGAAATTTTATGAAGATAAATAAAAATCCAAGATTAGAAGGGATTTAGGTACTTCAAGTAGGATATATGCAGCAACCTTAAAGAGAAGGTCGTAATTTGTGCAGATTTGATTTGCTTTACCTGCTGAAAATACGTGAACTGCGTGATCTCCATGCCGTCCATCCAAACCTCCCAGCCCAGCCCCCAAGCTCCAAGAACCTGTCAATGATGGGAGGAAACACCAATCAATAAAACGACATGCTGGAGAACAAATGGTTAATATGGCAAAGTGGGGATGCTGCATATATAATGTTTCATTGGAATTTGATTAAAGCAGGACATGGGTAAACAGTAATGAATAGAACCGGAAAAGTGGGGAGGAGAAGTTTACAGGACTCTCCCAGTTGTCTTCGACGAAACGGATGTCATGTTCACAAACATTGATGCCTGAGATTAAAAAAGAACACCACTTAAAATAAGCAACCACTGGCTTCCTTTGTTGAGAAAATGAAAAAAAGGTGTAATGCTGCTCCGGATAGAGCTGAAGCCATGTGAGATTCAGAAGAAGTAATGATGATACCTAACGCTGAAAGGCTGTGCAGGAAGAGATCCTGGGAGTTCCCCGGATCAGGCTTCAGAATCACCTGTTGTTGGTCAGAAGGCATGGTCAGCAGTCAGAAGTTAGTTTCAGTCTGAGCAAGCAAAAGAAGAGAAGGTGAAACAGGACAATGTTGTGAACCAACCTGGAACTGGGTGTGGCGCTGGAGCCTGTTGGGGTTGTCGCCGTAGCGGCTGTCGTCGGGCCTCACGCTCGGTTCCACATAGCTTCAATTAAACAGAGAGCGCCACAAATGGTTAGCAAGTCAGAAATCGGAGCAAATGCATTGTCAGAATTGCAAGCATCTACAGTAGTATGTATTCAGTAGTACTCTAACTCGTTGTCTGAATTGTACTGCATTTCATTTCCAAATGTGCATTGAACTTGGATGGATAAGATGGGGGAGAAGGGTGGATGCAGGGTACTCACGCGACGTTCCACGGCTCGGGGCCCAGCACCCGGAGGAACGTGAGGGGGTTCATCGTCCCGGCGCCGACCTCGGTGTTGCTGCACTGCATGACGGCGCACCCCACGGAGGCCCAGTACTCCTGGAGCCGCTGGATGGCCTGCTGGAAGGTCAGCGCGCCGGCCCCCTTGTTTCCGTTGCCGGAGGGGGAGGAGGCGGTTGAGGAGAGCGCGGACGGCGCCCCGTCGGGGCCGGAGTGGGCCGCCGGAGCAGACACGAGTAGACGGCGTGGACGCGCTCGGGAGCGGCGGGTGGGCGGGGGAGCGGGGGTGGCGAGGGCGGAGGTGATGTGCGAGTGAGCGGCGGTGGCGGCGGGGGAGAGGAGGGGAGCCATGGCGACGCCGGTGGCCGTGGCCATGGCGACAATGAAGGAGAGGATAAGGAGGGGGATGGATTGGGGCGGGAGGAGTTTTATGTTGTTGATTTAACCGCCAAATTCATCCAACCTGTTTTTTTTTTCTCTTCTTCTTTTTTGTCATAAACCACCTCCAACCAGTGATGAAATCACACTCATCTATTTTAGGAACCGGCACGAGGGCTGCCTTTTTATTTATTTCCGATGACATTCAATACCTCCTTTATTAATTAGCTGCAACTATTTGATAACAAAGGAGAGGAACCAGTAGGAGTGTCGCATTTTTTTACTTTTGACATTTACTATATGGAAGAACCACTTGGAGTTTTGGAAGATTCTACTCCTCGGTATGAATAGCCATGCCGCCCATTTTGGCCCGTTACGGAAGAAAAAAATGAAAGAAAAAAGAATACAAATTCGAAGACGCAATCCTCCGGCATGGAGTCCTTTTATGTATAGTAATTGCGAGAAAAAATACCAAACTTTCAATATGACAAATTTGGAAGAAAAAAAACCTTCACAGAACATGCTATAGCGTAGGAACATTTATGGCTTTCTAGTCAAATGACCAGGATGATGCCATATTTATTACATAGTTTATTATAATTTGCCCAAATTAGAGGCATAGGTGCATATTGCCATTACAAACAATGTTTCCAAATAGGGCTTTCAACTTCTTTTTTACGAATAGTCGTTTATCATTTTCTAAATGTCTAAAATGGGTCTTTTTTGTGAAGCAAGTACAAAAAAGAGGGTGCAAAATGGCAGGACTCCCATTTTCACAAAAATTAGACCATATTTGATAAACAACTCCCAGTTTTTTTATGGATTTTGCACATTTCTAGCTGCTTTCGCACATTCAAATGAATTTATGCTGATTTCACGGAAGTAAATCAAATTTGAACTACGAGTGAGTGATAGCTCTATCCTAAAAATTAGCAAAAAATATTTTTAGGTACACAAGTAATCACCATATGGAAGAAGGATTTATAGTTTTGAAAGATCTAACCCCTTGCGATGAATAGACATGCCGACCATTTTGACTCCGTTTTGAAAAAAAGAAGAAAGATAAAGAATAAAACTTTGAAAACTGCAATCCTTTCACATGGAGCGCACGTGTCAGAGAACTTGGCGAAAACAGCACCGTTGGCTCCGTTCCGTCCAATTGCTTTTTTCTGCCGTGCACCAGGTTTGATACTCGGTGAAAACTTTGCCGAGCGCCTGATGAAAGGTACTCGGCAAAAATCGACTTTCCGGAAGGGTGTATGCCGAGTACAATACACGTCAAAATTGTTACCGGTTTTTTTTGGGCCTTTGTCGAGTTTTCTTGGGCACTTGGTAAAGGCACAGATTCTAGTAGTGCAGCTTGCTTTCATGAAATACTTATATAGGTGCAAGGTAAATCAGATTAGAGGGCCGCCAGGTCAGAGGCGGCGTTTGGACGAATGACAGCGCTTCTTCTTCGAGTCAGTCTTCCGGTTTCGATCCTTTTCAAGTTCGTTCGTTGGGACGGATTAGACGGAGCTCTGGCATAGATTCCTGCCAGTTCCTTACGGCGGTGAGGTTAGGGTTTCTCGTCGTGCGTACGTAACAGCGATATTTGATGTCGTGTTCTTCAGATCTATTCAAGGATTCAACAGCGACGACTGCGGCTCCAGTATGTTGGTTCTTAGGGGCACATGCACAAAGACCTTCCGGTTGTCATCGACAACGTCAGACCGGCTCCTGTATCTCGGCGGCTCATTCTGACGGCGGCAATGATCGTTTGGTGGTCGATGGAGACATCGATGCGACTGGATATTCAACGCGCGCGGCAGTGCACTGTTGTTTTCTACCCAATCAACGTTTGGATGTATATTATGCGTGTTGGCTCTGTAATTAAACCCCAAACTCCCTTGCATATGTGAGTTTTTTTTTTTTGTGAAGGAACCGTGAGCTTTATTGATTTGCCAGAAATATTCTTACAATCTTCTGTATTTTCATCCATCTTGTTTCAGGTTATATACTACGTGTGATGTTATTTCGGATGTGGAAATTTTGTTTTGAAAGAAATTTCTGTCCAGATTTATCTTTACACATTTAGTGTAGAACGCAAAAGCCCACGCGACGGATGGCGCCGCCATTTCCAACTCGGACAAGGTTTGCCGGACCAGGATGATGGTCTCCTTCAAAGCTTTATCCGGCGATGCAATTTCCTGTTTCAATTTTAAGTTCGAATATTGGTTTGAATCTTCTAGTCCAACATTTTGTTTGCATGAAATCTATGTCGGAAGCCACTGAAATTTCCAATATCTGTTATGTTCAGATCCCGAGCAATCTCTGTTCATTTATCCATGTTTTGCCTGACATTGGTTCAGGTCCACAGCTACCTTCTTGTTAGGTAAATGTTTGCGACCGGCACATCGGCGGAAGTTTCGGCCGGCCGAGTGCGCGTCATGGGATTTTTTCCGATTTGATTAGCCATGTCATCACACTTAAGCACTAAACGCGTGGTTGTTGGGGGACCCAGGCACCGCCCGTGACTCTTGTCTTCCTCTTCTTATCCATTCGATGCCCATCCGTATTCTTATCCAGCCGGCCGCGTCTTCTTCCCATCCACCCGCACCCAAGAGGCAAGCTCGCCGCCATGACCGCCGGCAAATCGATGCACCTCATCTGATTCGTATGTGGATCGCCGGCGCGAGATGCACATTTCTCCATGGCCGCTCGCAGCGACGGGCGCACTCGTCGCCTTGTCCCCTCCATCAGCAGCTGGATGCGCGCCCTGTCCATGGCCGCCGCAGCCAGGGTGCGCCCGTCGCCATGGCCAAGCTGGAACCGGCCACAGTGGGGGCGAGTTCGTGCTGGAATCAGGTATTTATTTTTGCTGGATCCACCTTTTTGTTTTGTTACAACTCCTTTCTTTTTTGCTACCATCCCCATTCGATTTTGATGAACATCTTCGTTGTTTGCTGGAACCGGTGCCCCGGTTTGCTGCAACCCGCTGGTGTATGTGCTACAAGGTCGATTCCTCGTCGGAGGAAGCTCCATCCAGCGGTGAAGAGTGCTGCATCCAACGTCGTTCAATGTCGGGAGCTGCAACCGGCTACTGGGGGAGCTGCAAGAGGGATGTCATTTTCCTTTTGCCGAACCAAAATTTTGTTTTTGCTGGAACGATGTAATTTTTTTGCTGGAACCGATATAGTTTTGTGCTTCAACGATTGCAGAGCTCTCAAATTCTCATGTCGTTTTTGCTGAAAGCGTTTTTTATTTTGCTTCAACCGACCACCGGATTTTGACCCGTGGCGAAGATTTTTGCTGCTTCTGATTTTTGTTGCTAGGCACTCTGACCGCGGCCAGCCGCTCCAATTTTTGCTTCCATCATGTTTTGTTTTTGTTGGATCCAACTATATTTTTTGCTTCCACCATGACGAGGACCGGCAGCGACACGGCGACTGGTGGCCGGCGGCGGTTGCCGGCGACCGGCGGCGAGGGCAGCACCAGGCGAGTGCGTCGAGCAGTGCTTCGAGGTTGGGCACATAGCTCATCCATGGCGGCGCGATGGAAGTTTTTTTTCTAAAAGAAGAATACGTCTGATGAAAGAAGAAGAGATAATCGTGCGGCTAAGCCTTATTTTATCGGACGATACTGGTAGGACCGGCCCAAAGTTAGGCCGGTGCGCCGGCGCATAGTAGTGCCCTTCTTGTTATAATCTCCAGTAGCCTGACATTGGTTCCATGGTGCTATGAATTAAAACTGTATATTTTGGGGCTAGGGTTTCTCTGGCCGTGTTCGTGTTTAAAAAAGAAAGGACATCGATAAATGCCACGCGTGTGGGCGTTAGGGAGTCTGCCCACACACTTTGTGTGGTGTATAAGAGGAACTGCCCACACACCTACGTATGGGCAAAACAAGTAATGCCCACACACTTTTTTCCCTCCCGATCCTTCTCACACGTGTGCGTGTGGGCGAAATAGATAACGCCCACACGCCCCGTACGTCAGGCCTCGTACCTCGTGGTCCCAAATGCCCCGCGTGACAGCCACCGCACGTCCCGCAGTTGTCATGGTCCAGACCCTCGTCCATGTTCGTTTAACTATAGTTGCCATGTTGCTGAACTTCGGTTACCATGTCGGACAACTACAGTTGCCATGGTTGCTCAACTGCAGTTGCCATGTATGGTCTGGTCTACTACAGTTGTCATGATTTCAAAATTTTAGGAGTTGTCACCCACTAACACTAGGCAGTTGCCATGTATGGTCTAGTCTACCGCAGTTGCCATGATTTCAAAATTTTAGAAGTTGTCACCCACTAACACTTGGCAGTTGCCATGTAGCACTAACAAAAGGCATGGCAAAAAAAACATGTTCGGATAAAAGAGAGAGTTGACATGTGCTCATAAGGACGCTAGGGCAGTTGCCATGTAAAGAGAAAGAGTTGCCATCTGCTTACGTGCACGATAGGGCAGTTGCCATGTACCATGCAAAAACACATGGCAACTCGGGTGAAAGAGAGTTACCATCTGCTTACAAGCAAAGCTAGGGCAGTTGGTATGTACCCTGCAGAAACACATGGCAACTGCCAGCTTTGGGTGTGAGCGAGGAGACGGGCGTGTGGGCAAAATGATAAACGCCCACACACCAGCACCCTCTGCATGCGTGAAAACTGATGTGTAGGCGAATTGCTAAACGCCCACACACCAGCCCTCCGTGTGATGAAAAAGGACGTGTGGGCGATCGGATGAATGCCCACGCACCAGCTTAATCCTATGTGCACTGGCGGAGCTACGTGAAGGCAAACCTATGCCATGGCCCACCCTATCCAAAATATATGTACGAGTAGTCAAGTGGTAATAGAATAGTTAGTGAGAAAAACAATGCCTAAGTACCAGTGAAAGCTTAGATTGGCCCGCCCTGTTTTTTTGCTGTAGCTCCGTTACTGCCTATGTGGCACATAAAAACTGCTAGAACACGTCAAGATTCGTGCAAAATTGATTGGACGAGGATCCATGCGTGTGAGCGAGTTGCCAGACGCCCATACGTGTGGGTGTTAGTGTTTTCGAAAAAAAAGACCCTTTTTTAAGGAAATACTCTTTTGTTTTTTGGTGAATCAGGACCCTCGTTATGTTTTTTTTGGGGTTAACCGAGCTTTTATTCATCAAATTTCACAAATTGTGGGATACAAAACGGATCGTGGGCAATGATTAGTTGTATGTATCTACGGGCCGGCACATGCATATGCTACTATAACTCAGATTAGATCAACAAGATGAGCAACTCCTCCAAGAAAAAAATTTAGGGCTAGACCTAACTAGCAATTGCTAGATCCCGCTTCTTACGTCCATCTTTGTGAAGATTGTGTGAAGGAAAGGAAGAAGATGAAGGCCCGGCGGTTTGTAAACGTGGTGACGGCGGATAGCTATCTATTAAGCCGCATCAAGCTCAAGAACAATCTCTTCTACCCATCAGCCGCGGAAGCACAGCATCATGCCGCCATGGCGGCCGCCAGCAACAAGAAGAAGGAGAACAAGACGGCGGCGGCGGCGGCGGCGACGGAGGACGTCTTGCGATTACCCCCGTCGAAACTCAGGCTCAAACCATCTTCGCGCCCGTCCTTCACGAGGCTCAACTACATGCCCTTCTACGGTGGCGGCGGCGGCGGCGAGGGAAACGTCCTCTGTGTCGACGACTCCGGCCACACCGCGCTCTACGACGCCGACGCCGACACCCTCGAGCTGATGCCCGGCCTCATTGGTCCCAAGGGCTTCCGCCGCCCCATCTCTTTCTCCGTCGCCCGTGGCGCCGGCGACCTCGCCCGCGCCGGCACGCTCTACGTCCTGGATAGCGTCTTCCACAGCCGCAGTCCCACTCCCAGCAGGTTCGAGGCCCTCGTCTACGACAACCCCAACCCCAACCCGAGCCCCTACGCCGGCAAGGAAGACCACGCCTGGCACTGGCGCCCGCTCCCTCCGCCGCCCGTCCAACTCGACTCCTTCGTCGGGTGCCACGCGCTGCTCCACGGCAAGGACGGCGGCGGCGGCGGCACCATCTACGTCTCCTATTGTACCGTTCATGACCCCGCCGGCACCTACCGCTTCGACACGGGCACCGGCGAGTGGACCAAGGCCGGCGACTGGAGCCTGCCCTTCTTCTCCCAGGGTGTGCACGTCCCCGAGCTCGGCGACGACCTCCTCTTCGGCATCGAGCTCCACAATCCCTGCCGCTTTTGCGCGATGGATGCCTCCGGCCTCAAGATGAACGGAGCTCCGGTGTTGCGGCACGCGTGGCTTGACATAGCGGAACCGCTGCCAGAGTGGCTCTCGAGGATCAACAGCGTGGCCTACCTCGGGGACGGCAGATTCTGCATCCATAGGAGGTTCGACATCATGGCCGAATTCGGGATGGAGTTGGTGTCGGTCGACACGGTGGTCCTGCTCACCGGCGTGGAGGTGGTGCGGGTAGGATCCAGGCTCCGAATGATCAAGCACAAGTCCAAACGTCTCGACTGCGACATCGAATCCGTGCTCTGAATATATCAATTAATTGCATGCTTTGTGGCGGTCTAAAACAATGCAAATTTGCAAAGAATAACAAAAACTAGAGTATACACGGAGAAAGTCAATCAAACAATGTCCAGTGTACTGTTCTAGCTTCTCACTGCCCAGCTGGCTGGGAATTTGTCGCCATAACCAGTTCATATGTGTATTTCTTGGTCTTGAACCCAACCTTGCTCTTGTCAGCTTCTCACTTTCCTCGTGCAAATGTTGTTGAACTTCTCACGGCATTTGATACTCGTCAGACCTGATGAATTTACGTGAAAAAGGGAACCATATATAAGATGCATTTAGAGAAACCACGGGGCCTGTATTCTGAACTCATTATTTTTTGAATTAGTTTGAATTGCTTATCACATATGTCACGTGGTCATTCTGAACTCAATTGATACCCTTCACATTGATAAGCATAAGGAGTTAAGGACGGGCTGACCCCCAGTGCAGTGGAGCCTCCTTAACTCTGTGGTGAACTAGTGGTTAGCAATCCGTGTTGCCAAAACTATGGGAGCCAACTCAGGACTGACTGTCGATCCCACATTCAGTCCAGAAGTGATGTGCATCAAAGCTACAATGATCATCCGGTTAAAGGAATGGAGCCTATGGCTTGCTAGAGACAGCAAGCTGCAGCCGAGGCCATCCTGCCCTCGATGTCCAACCTAGATTTTCCAGATCCTTAACACTGAGACGTACCGTGCATGCAGCTCAATCAGCTTTCAAACAAGAACGAGGGTCGTCAATTGCTTCCCAAGAAACTAATTAAGTCAAAGGTTTCCACAAAATAATCAAACTTAAGAGGGATGGAAAGGTGTCTTTCCATAATCTTTGGCAGTGCTACCAGTGTAATAAGCCTGGTTAATCATTTAAATCAGTACTAGTAGTTAGTTTCATATTACAGAATTGCCAATGTGCAAGGCACAACCTGCCTTGGAATTGTTGCCATTTGAGCTGGCATTTCTTTACTTTGATCAGGCTACTCATAGTGGAGAGTATCATATACTAGTATCATACATATGATACTAGTGTATGATACTACCTCTATAGTGCATAGTATCATAGAGTAGTGTCATAGATAATCATATTTATTGACATGAATGACACAAAGTAGCATATCATTTGACATGATACGGTATCTACCTATGTTATTCTAACCCTCTCTCTCTTTTTTAATTGTCAGGCACATAAGCATGTTTGCTAGTTCCAAGTGCATGATACTGGTAATGTTACCCCCAGTATGGCTAGCCTCAGGCAAACTGTCTCGACTCCACCATGCCTGCTGCCGAGGATCATTGTGCTTCCCTAACAGACATGGTGCACGTCTCCAAGTTTGGAAGGAGCTTTAGAATCCTGTAAAAGCATGTACATCTAGCATTTTTTATGCACGCACACACCACACCGGTCACTACCACGTGACCCAGCAACTAACTGTTCACACACGAACACGTCACCGTGTACCCTCGACGCCGGGGGTGATGCACCGCAGTTCACGTCGAAGGAAACCACCGGAAGTGCGGTACACAAGAAAATTATCCAGCGGGCGCTTTTGGAGACCTGAAACTCCACGCGCCCGGGAGGGACCCCGTCAGGGCCCGCAGCGGCTATGGGCTGCCCTAGGTCGGCCAGACCGCCCCTAGGACCTCGAGGACCGCCGCCCTGCAAAGAAGAACGAACGAAGAACGAGGAACAAGAAGAACAAGGGAGAAGATAAAAGATACAAAAGTGGTAGATGATTTGTTCGATTGTGTGTTGTTCAATCGGCCGTCACCCCTTAGGTATATAAGAGGCGGGTGGACTTCCCGTACAAAAAAAAGACTCCAAATCACGTCCGAGTCTTTTCAAAATTAACCGAACTCGGAATTACGCAAGTCTGAAACATCAGTTCGGTTTTTAGGTCCCACAAGCCACAAAAGACCTTGGATGAAGATGAGCCCAAAAGAAAATTTGACCGTTTCGACGAGACGAACAACTTTTGTGTTGAAAGTTTTTCGATTCGAAGCCATCTTCAGGGTCACACCATGTCTTGTGGGGCGCGCCACTTTTGCCACGTGACAGAGCCGCACTCAGGTGGCTGTAACTTTTACATACGATTTTGGATTGATACGACTTTTATATCAAAATCAACCATTTCGACGAGATGAAGACAATTCATGTAGAATGTTTTCTCATTTGAGGCCTCCCTTGAGGTGTAATTGGCCGAACAGTGCTTTGGATACAAAATCTCAGTATTTCGAACACAACTCTGGCCTTCGAGATGTGATTGGATGGCGATGGTCCAAACTTCATGTCGACAATACGAAACTTTTTCATGTAGATCACTTCTCCATTTGAGAATATCTTAATTGCATTTCATTCCATGCCAAAATCTGGTGTCAACACATGCCCCCCCTGTTTTTCGACAAAGCTAGAATGCCGAAAAATAATTTACACCGTGTTTGTTCTAAGGACGATGTCAACACTCCATCAGCCATTTATATTTCTCAGGGCGATAATTATGTATCAGCCATTCATTTTAACTTCTTGTTTACATCATTCCTTGGAACCGATTACCACCAATCGGCTTTAAAGAGATGGGAATGAATCCGTTCCTTGTAGCACTAAGGTAATCAAACTCTGAGAGGTCACACCCTGTTAAGCAAGTAACATCGGATGATTCCAATCTACCGATGCATTGGCCAAAGCAACACATGCTGAATTATCCGCGTGAATGACTTCTAGCTCATCATCGACCCATTGTATTAAGAATTGATGCATAGTAGGTGGCACACATTGGTTAGCATGAACCCAATCGTGGCCTAATATAACATTATAGTTACCTTGCACCTCGGCGATGAAGAATGTGGTGGCCAAAGTTTTGCTTCCCATAGTGAGTTCCATGCACATCACACATTTGGCCTCTGTCTTTTCTTTACCCTCTGATACGTCCATTTTGCATCATGCTTTGATATTGATATTTATTGCATTATGGGCTGTTATTACTCATTATGTCACAATACTTATGCCTTTTCTCTCTTATTTTACAAGGTTTACACGAAGAGGGAGAATGCCGGCAGCTGGAATTCTGGGCTGGAAAATGAGCAAATATTACAGACCTATTCCGCACAACTCCAAAAGTCCTAAAACTCCACGAAAATTATTTTTGGAATTAATAAAAAATACTGAGCGAAGAAAATACCAGAGGGGGGCCACCCACCGTCCACGAGGGTGGGGGGTGCGCCCCCTGCCTCGTGGGCCACCTGGCAGGCCTCCGGTGCCCATCTTTGGCTATATGAAGTCTTTCGCCCTGGAAAAATCAAGAAGAAGCTTTCGGGACGAAACACCGCCGCCATGAGGCGGAACCTTCGCGGAACCAATCTAGGGCTCCGGCGAAGCTGTCATGCTGGGGAAACATCCCTCCGGGAGGGGGAAATCACCACCATCGTCATCACCAACGATCCTCTCATCGGGAGGGGGTCAATCTCCATCAACATCTGCACCAGCACCATCTCCTCTCAAACCCTAGTTCATCTCTTGTATCCAATCTTTGTCAAAACCTCAGATTGGTACCTGTGGGTTGTTAGTAGTGTTGATTACTCCTTGTAGTTGACGCTAGTTGGTTTATTTGGTGGAAGATCATATGTTCAGATCCTTTATGCATATTAATACCCCTCTGATTATGAACATGAATATGATTTGTGAGTAGTTACGTTTGTCCCCGAGGACATGGGAGAAGTCTTGCTATAAGTAGTCATGTGAATTTGGTATTGATAACCCACAAGTATAGGGGATCAATTGTAGCCTCTTTCGATAAGTAAGAGTGTCGAACCCAATGAGGATCTAAAGGTAGAACAAATATTCCCTCAAGTTCTATCGACCACCGATACAACTCTACGCATGCTTAGCGTTCGCTTTACCTAAAACAAGTATGAAACTAGAAGTACTTTGTAGGTGTGATAGGATAAGTTTGCAAGATAATAAAGAACACGTAAATAAAAATGTAGGGGCTATTTGGATGAAAACAGAACTAAGTTAGTTTTAGTAGAGAGCTTTTTGTCACGAGAAAGTTATTTGTCCCTAGGCAATCGATAACTAGACCGGTAATCACTATTGCAATTTTATTTGAGGGAGAGGCATAAGCTAACATACTTTCTTTTCTTGGATCATATGCACTTATGATTGGAACTCTAGCAAGCATCCGCAACTACTAAAGATCATTAAGGTAAAACCCAACCATAGCATTAAAGCATCAAGTCCCCTTTATCCCCCTTACTCGGGTTTATGCTTCTATCACTCAAGCAACCCACTATAAGCGAATCATGAACATATTGCAACACCCTACAGTGGGAATCCCTCACGCTTGCGCGACACGGAGGGCACAATAGGACATCACCAATAATAAAACATGCAACTCAAACCAATCACGATCATCAATTAACCCATAGGGCAAAACGGATCTACTCAAACATCATAGGATAGCCATACATCATTGGGAAATAATATATAGCGTTGAGCACCATGTTTAAGTAGAGATTACAACGGGTAAAAGAGGGGTTACACCGCTGCATAGAGGAGGGAAGAGTTGGTGATGAAGGCGGTGAAGTTGTTGGTGTAGATCGTGGTGATGATGATGGCCCCCGGTGGCACTCCGGCGCCAACGGAAGCGAGGGGGAGTGAGCCCCCCTTCTTCTTCTTCTTCCTTGACCTTCTCCCTAGATGGGAGAAGGGTTTCCCCTCTGGTCCTTGGCTTCCATGGCATGGGAGGGGCGAGAGCCCCTCCGGTATTGGATCTGTCTCTCTGTCTCTCTCTATTTATGCGTTTTGGGATTCTGCCCTTTCACCGTTTCTTATATATCCGGAGATCCGTAACTCCGATTGGACTGAAACATTCGCCAAGATTTGTTTTCCAGAAATTAGCTTTCTTGCGGCAAAAGAAGAGCAGCAACCGCCTTACGGGGTGCCCACGAGGGCCAGGGGCGTGCCCCTGCCTCGTGGCACCCTCGGGCACCGTATCGCGTTGATTCTTCTTCCCAAATATCACAAATATTCCAAAAATATTCTCCGTCCGTTTTTATCCCGTTTGGACTCCGTTTGATATGGGTTTTCCGTGAAACATAAAACATGCAACAAACAGGAACCGGCACTGGGCACTGGATCAATATGTTAGTCCCAAAAATAGTGTAAAAAGATGCCAAAAGTATATGAAAGTTGAATAATATTGGCATGGAACATTAACCAATTATAGATACGACGGAGATGTATCAGCATCCCCAAGCTTAATTCCTGCTCGTCCTCGAGTAGGTAAATGATAAAAAAGATAATTTTTGATGTGGAATGCTACCTAGCATAATCTTGATCATATATGTAATCATGGCATGAATATTAAGACACGAGTGATTCAAAGCAATAGTCTATCATTTGACATTAAGACGACAATACTTCAAACGTACTAATAAAGCAATCATGTCTTTTCAAAACAACATGGCCAAAGAAAGTTATCCCTACAAAATCATATAGTTTGTCTATGCTCCATCTTCATCACACAAAGTATTTAAATCATGCACAACCCCGGTTTTAGCCAAGCAATTGTTTCATACTTTAGTATTCTCCAACTTTTTCAACTTTCATGCAATACATGAGCGTGAGCCATGGATATAGCACTATAGGTGGAATACAATATGATGGCGGGGGTTACATGGAGAAGACAAAAAAGGAGAAAGTCTCACATCGACGCGACTAATCAAGGGCTATGGAGATGCCCATCAATTGATGTCAATGTGAGTAGTAGGGATTGCCATGCAACGGATGCACTAAGAGCTATAAGTGTAGGAAAGCTCAAACTGGAAACTAAGTGGGTGTGCATCCAACTTGCTTGCTCATGAAGACCTCGGGCATTTGAGGAAGCCCATCATCGGAATATACAAGCCAAGTTCTATAATGAAAATTCCCACTAGTATATGAAAGTGACAATATAGGAGACTCTCTATATGAAGAACATTGTGCTACTCTGAAGCACAAGTGTGGTAAAAGAATAATAACATTGCCCCTTTTTTTTGGCGGGATTCTTTGCCCCCCTTTTTTTACTTAGGCTTCTTTGGCCTCTTTTTTTCATGGGGCAATGCTCTAATAATGATGATCATCACACTTTTATTTACTTTACAACTCAATATTACAACTCAAAGATATGTCTCTATATGAATGCCTCCGGCGGTGTACCGGGATGTGCAATGATCTAGCATAGCAAAGATATCAAGAAATGGACAAGCCATGAAAACATCAGGCTAGCTATCTTACGATCATGCAAAGCAATATGACAATGAATGCTCAAGTCATGTATATGATGATGATGGAAGTTGCATGACAATATATCTTGGAATGGCTATGGAAATGCCATAATAGGTAGGTATGGTGGCTATTTTGAGGAACATATAAGGAGGCTTATGTGTGATAGAGCGTATCATATCACGGGGTTTGGATGCACCGGCGAAGTTTGCACCAACTCTCGAGGTGAGAAAGGGCAATGCACGATACCGAAGAGGCTAGCAATGATGGAATGGTGAGAGTGCGTATAATCCATGGACTCAACATTAGTCATAAAGAACTCACATACTTATTGAAAAATTTTATTAGCCATCGAAACAAAGTACTACACGCATGCTCCCAGGGGAAGGGTTGGTAGGAGTTAACCATCTCGCGATCCCGACCTCCACACAAAGGATAACAATCAAAAAATATCTCATGCTCCAACTTTGTTACATAACGGTTCACCATACGTGCATGATAAAGGCATCACAAACCTCAACACAAGTATTTCTACTAATCCACAGTCACCCACTAGCATGACTCTAATATCACCACCTTTATATCTCAAAACTATTGCAAGGAATCAAACATATCATATTCAGCGATCTACAAGTTTATGTAGGATTTTATGACTAACCATGTGAATGACCAATTCCCGTCATCCCTCTAAATAGATATAAGTGAAGCAAGAGAGTTTATTTCTTTATACAACATATATGCCCAAGCTCTAACAAATATAAGTGAAGCAAAAGAGCATTCTACAAATGGCGATTTTCTATGTGAAGAGAAACAGGCAATCCAAACTTCAAAAGATATAAGTGAAGCACATGAAGCATTCTATAAAGCCATAGTCAAAAGATATAAGTGAAGTGCAATGAGCATTCTATAAATCAACCATGGACTATCTCATACCAGCATGGTGCATAAAATAAAAGTGAAAAATAAATGCAAAAGACGCTCCAAGATTTGCACATATTGCATGAACGAAATGTATCCGAAAACATACCGATACTTGTTGAAGAAAGAGGGGATGCCTTCCGGGGCATCCCCAAGCTTAAACGCTCGAGTCTCCTTGAATATTTATTTTCGATGCCTTGGGCATCCCCAAGCTTGAGCTCTTGACTCTCTTCCTTTTCCTCATATCGAGACCTCCTCGATCAAACACTTCATCCACATAAAACTTCAACAGAAACTCAATAAGATCTGTTAGTATAATAAAGCGAATAACTACTCTAAGTACTGTTGCGAACCAATTCATATTTTTTTTCCATTGTGTCTACTGTAATATAACTTTTCCATGGCTTAATCCACTGATAGAAATTGATAGTTTCATCAAAACAAGCAAACTATGCATCAAAAACAGAATCTGTAAAAAACAGAACAGTCTGTAGCAATCTGAACATTCACCATACTTATGGTACCCCAACAATTCTACCAAAATTAGTAAAAATAAAAAATTTGTATAGCAAGAAATTGCAAAAGAAATCAGAACCGTTTGACATTCCATTAAAAAAATGTAAAATCGCACACTACAGCCAAAGTTTCTGTCCTGCACCGCACAAACCAACAAGCATTGTAAACATCCTAAAGGCAAACCTTGGCACATTATTTTTATAATAAAAAGGAATTGTACAAGGGGATAATTATTTTTGATGAAATTTTTCTGTAATTAAGATTCACAAAGTTTCCGTGAGCATGAACAAAGTTCAAGGAGCTCCCCCACTTCAACAATGCTTGTCTTTCTAACTTTCACTTTCCTTTTTGAAAAAGTTTTGGGTTCCCCTCTTTATTTTTTTTGTTTTTAAACTATATAAAAGCACTCAATAGGAATAGATGACTCTCTAAAACTTCCGGGTTGTCTCCCTGGCAGCGCTTTCTTTAAAGCCATTAAGCTAGGCATATAGTGCTCAATTAATGGATCCACCCGGATGCAAGGTATATCAAAGCCAATTTTAATTAACAATGATTTGTAATTTAGTAGTGAGCACAAAGTAACATATATCATGCAACAACGAAGTCTAACTCTCTTCCTATGCATCGGCATGTCATAAAAGAACAATTCATGCTCACCAGGTAAAGGCCAATGCATAGTATAAGCAGTTTCTTGCAATTTTATCATATTGGAAACATAGAGAGGTGGAGATATAGTTCCTCTCTCATAATAGGTGCAAGTTGAAGCAGCAAGAACATGCATATTATATCTATCAAAATCATCATGTGCAACGGTAAAATGCAACCCATCAACATAATCCTTAATAAGTGCAAACTTCTCCGATATAGTGTAGTCGGGAGAATTCAAAAAGATAATAGGACTATCATGCGTGGGTGCAATAGCAACAATTTCATGTTTAACATAAGGAACTATAGCGAGTTCATCTCCATAAGCATAATTCATATTGGCATCTTGGCCACAAGCATATCAAGCATCATCAAAAAGGGGTATTTCAAGAGAATCAACGGGATCATAACAATCATCCTTCGGTAAGTACGAAGGGAAATTAAACAATGTATGAGTTGAAGAGTTACTCTCATTAGAAGGTGGGCACGGGTAGCTAATCCACTCTTCCTCCTTTTGTTCTTCGCTCTCCTCATCATTTTTTTCATCCAATGAGCTCACAGTTTCATCAGTTCCTTCTTTCATAGAAACCTGCAAAATATTAGTCTCTTCATGGACAGCGGAGACTTCCTCAATAAATGCATCAATATCGGAATTGAATTCATAATTCTCATAGCAATATTTAAGTATAGCAAAATTTTCAGGCCTGTAAACAGCATCATCAAGATTTTTGCACTCTTTAAACAAAGATTCAATTTCATAAGCACCCATAAAAGCAACAAATTCTTATATTTGTTCCACATCATAGTAATAATATGTACCATTAGCATAAGGAGCTAAGGTTTTATTATCATTGAATTTGCATGAAAAGGGAAGGTGTGGAGCCTTCATCCTAGAGCAACAAGTATAATCATATCTCAAGCATAGTTCCCAAGCATACCAATGCAACATATAAATTTGATCCCATAATAGTTTCCCTTTTTGTGTCAAGCGATAATCCCTAAAGTATTCACGTTGATCCAACATGTCTCCCATCACATAATTGAATGAGGTTTTCTCAGGATAATCAAAGTAGTACATAATATCTTTCACATAATGAGCATCGAGGGTTTTAGGAGGTTCCCCATCTCCATGAGTAGCAAGTACACCTAGTTTTTTTGGTATTTCGTGTTCCATATCCATAACGAAAGATAGAGAACAACTTAGAACATCAAATAAAAATTACTTAGTGATAAAGCAAACAAGGACACACGAGAATATTCACCCCACGCTATGACTCCCGGCAACGGCGCCAGAAAAAGGTCTTGATAACCCACAAGTATAGCGGATCAATTGTAGCCTCTTTCGATAAGTAAGAGTGTCGAACCCAACGAGGAGCTAAAGGTAGAAAAAATATTCCCTCAAGTTCTATCAACCACCGATACAACTCTACGCACGCTTAGCGTTCGCTTTACCTAAAACAAGTATGAAACTAGAAGAACTTTGTAGGTGTGATAGGATAAGTCTGGAAGATAATAAAGAACACATAAATAAAAAGTAGGGGCTGGTTAGATGAAGACACAACTAAGTTAGTTTTAGTAGAAAGCTTTTTGTCACGAGAAAGTTATTTGTCCCTAGGCAATCGATAACTAGACCCGTAATCACTATTGCAATTTTATTTGAGAGAGAGGCATAAGGTAACATACTTTCTCTTCTTGGATCATATGCACTTATGATTGGAACTCTAGCAAGCATCCGCAACTACTAAAGATCATTAAGGTAAAACCCAACCATAGCATTAAAGCATCAAGTCCCCTTTATCTCATACGCCACAACCCCCTTACTCGGGTTTATGCTTCTGTCACTCAAGCAACCCACTATAAGCGAATCATGAACATATTACAACACCCTACAACGGGAATCCCTCACGCTTGCGCGACACGGAGGGCACAATAGGACAACACCAATAATAAAACATGCAACTCAAACCAATCACGATCATCAATTAACCCATAGGACAAAACAGATCTACTCAAACATCATAGGATAGCCATACATCACTGGGAAATAATATATAGCGTTGAGCACCATGTTTAAGTAGAGATTACAGCGGGTAAAAGAGGGGTTACGCTGCTACATAGAGGATGGAAGAGTTGGTGATGAAAGCGGTGAAGATGTTGGTGTAGATCGCGGTGATGATGATGGCCCCTCCAGATGGCAATGGGTACCCGCTACCCGCGAACCCTGCGGGTAAAAACCCTATTAGGGCAAGGGTCTGGGAAGAAAAATTACCCATGGGTTTATAAATGGGACAAAAACTATACCCATCGGGTAAGCCGGGTACGGGTATGGGACGGCAATACCTATACCCGCATACCCGCGTACCTGTATGCTTATTCATTATGACAGGTAGGCCCTAAATGTCAGTCACTAAAAACATCAAAACCCTAATCGAACCCGGTAGGCGGCAGCCAGCGGCCCAACGGCCAACGCCCAGGCCCATCAGTCCACTTCCCCTCGATCCCAATTCCCAAATCCCTCCCCGAGACCCCAACCCACCCCCGCGCCGTCACTCCAGAAACCCCCCCCCCCCTCTGTCTCTCTCGCCACAAACCCTAGAGAGGAGGAACCACAGGTCGCCGCCGCCGGCCGCCGCCGCTGCCTGCAGCGACGCGACCGGCCACCTCCCTCCTCTCCTCCTCTCCTCCCTCTACCTCCTGTCCTCGACGCGACCTCTACGCGAGACCTGCCGCTCCTCTTGTCGCCATCTCCCTCCATGTCCTGGCACCTCCAGCCGCCATGGCGCTCGACCAGGAGGACGCCGAGGAGGCGCTTCACTCCAGCGCGGATCCAACTCCGGTGGACGGGGATGGATTTGAAGAAGGCACCGGCAGTGGGTCTCGTGTGCCGACGCCTTCTCCTACCTCCAAGCCCGTGCGTCTTCAGCCACCATGAACAGGGCAGGTTCCCGGGCGCAGCTCCACTATTCCCGGTTGCAAGGTGGGGCGTGGCCGTGGTCGTGGCCATGGTGGTGCCAGTGCTACACCTGCAACAGCGGCGAGAAGGGCAGCAAATCCAGGAGCAAAGCATCCAATTTGGTGAAGAGTTTCACCTTTTTTTAATGTGTTGATTAGATCTATTGTTGAATGATTGAATGTGTTCATTAGATTTAGCCGATCTGTTAATGCATGCTTGAGTATGTTGAATAGTTAATTGATCTGTTGTTGAATGATTGAATGTGTTCATTACATTAACCGATCTGTTAATGAATACAAGAAGAAAGAATATTAATGAATGCTTGCCATCTATTTTTGGATGCTTGCTGTTAATGCTTGCCATCTAGTGAATACAAACAAGAAGAAATAAGAAAGTTGTTAATGATCTACCATCTAGTGAATGCTTGATGTTAATGCTTGCTGTTATACACTTCTGATTTTTTAAATTAACTAATGTGTATCATACTTGTGTTTGGATGCCTATTCTTGTTGTGCGTTAATCTGAGACAATGGCCAGGTAGATGAGTCCATGCATGACACGAGTCGCACAACAACACCAATGGATGAAGATGGAGATCATGTTATTGTCTCAGATGATGAACAAGAGGATCATGTTACCATTTGTGTGTTGAACCTATTTGCGGTCTACGAACTTGTTTGTGTGTCGAACTCTGTGGTTGAAATGACTACGCGTGTGCTGAAATATTTCCAAGTGCTGAAACTTGACATATGTGCTGAAATTCTGAAACTATTGTTCAAGTGCTAAAACTTGACATGTTTATTTGCTGAAATGCTGGAATACATGTGCTGATATATGTATGTGTGTGTTCAGATGCTGTAATATACATGCTGAAATGTGGTATATACTAATATAAATGCTGAAATGTGGTATGTACATGCTGATTGCTGAAAGTACATGGCAAAATTTTATTTGAAAGGTGACCCAGACGGGTATGGGTTACCCGCGGGTATTACCCGCACCCGGCCGGGTACGGGTATGGGAAAGATATGATACCCGGGGTGCGGGTACGGGTACGGGTTTGGGCAGAAAAAAATGGGAGGGGTGAGGGTTTGGGCAAGCATTACCCGCACCCGAACCCTGCGGGTGCCATGATCATTGGCCCCCGGTGGCACTTTGGCGCCACCGGAAGCAAGGGAGAGAGAGCCCCCTTCTTCTTCTTCTTCCTTGACCTTCTCCCTAGATGGGAGAAGGGTTTCCCCTCTAGTCCTTGGCTTCCATGGCATGGCAGGGGCGAGAGCCCCTCCGGGATTGGATCTGTCTCTCTGTCTCTCTCTATTTCTGCGTTTTGGGATTCTGCCCTTTCACCATTTTTTATATATCCGGAGATCCGTAACTCCGATTGGACTGAAACATTCGCCAAGATTTTTTTCCTTGAAAATTAGCTTTCTTGCGGCAAAAGAAGAGTAGCAACCGCCTTACGGGATGCCCACGAGGGTCAGGGGCACGCCTGCCCCCCTGGGGCGTGCCCCTACCTCGTGGCACCCTCGGGCACCGTCTCACGTTGATTCTTCTTCCCAAATATCACAAATATTCCAAAAATATTCTCCGTCCGTTTTTACCCCGTTTGGACTCCGTTTGAGATGGGTTTTCCGCGAAATATAAAACATGCAACAAACAGGAACTGACACTGGGCACTGGATCAATATGTTAGTCCCAAAAATAGTGTAAAAAGTTGCCAAAAGTATATGAAAGTTGAATAATATTGGCATGTAACAATCAAAATTATAGATACGACGGAGACGTATCAGGTATTCGTTCGATATTTTGATGAGATGTATGTTGTCTCTCCTCTAGTGGTGTTATGTGAACGTCGACCACATGACACTTCACCATTGTTTGGGCCTAGGGGAAGGCATTGGGAAGTAATAAGTAGATGATGGGTTGCTAGAGTGACAGAAGCTTAAACCCTAGTTTATGCGTTGCTTCGTAAGGGACTGATTTGGATCCATCTGTTTCATGCTATGGTTAGGTTTACCTTAATACTTCTTTTGTAGTTGCGTATCCTTGCAATAGGGTTTAATCATAAGTGGGATGCTTGTCCAAGGAAGGGCAGCACCCAAGCACCTGTCCACCCACATATCAAATTATCAAAGTAACGAACGCGAATCATATGAGCGTGATGAAAACTAGCTTGACGATAATCCCCATGTGTCCTCGGGAGCGTTTTCCTTCATATAAGAATTCATCCAGGCTTGTTCTTTGCTACAAAAAGGATTGGGCCACCTTGCTGCACTTTATTTACTTTTGTTACTTGTTACCCGTTACGAACTACCTTATCACAAAACTATCTGTTACCGATAGTTTCAGTGCTTGCAGAGAATACTTTACTGAAAACCGCTTGTCATTTCCTTCTGCTCCTCGTTGGGTTCGAGACTCTTACTTATCGAAAGGACTACAATAGATCCCCTACACTTGTGGGTCATCAAGACTCTTTTCTGGCGCCATTGCGGGGGAGTGAAGCGCCTTTTGGTAAGTGGAAATTGGTAAGGAAAAATTTATATAGTGTGCTGAAATTTACTGTCACTTGTTACTATGGAAAGTAATCCTTTGAGGGGCTTTTTCGGGGTATCTTCACCCCGACCAGTAGAGCAAAGAGTTGCTCCTCAACCTACTGAATCTACTGAAAATGTTTACTTTGAAATTCTTCGGGTATGATAGAGAAAATGCTAGCTAATTCCTTTACAGGAGATGGAACATTGCATCCCGATTTGCACCTAATCTACGTGGATGAAGTTTGTGGATTATTTAAGCTTGCAGGTATGCCCGAGGATGTTATCAAGAATTAGGTCTTCCCTTTATCTTTGAAAGGAGAGGCATTGACATGATTTAGGCTATGTGATGATATGGGATCATGGAACTATAACCGATTGAAATTGGAATTTCATCAGAAGTTTTATCCTATGCATCAGGTTCATCGTGATCGTAATTATATATATAATTTTTGGCCTCACGAAGGAGAAAGCATCACTCAAGCTTGGGGGAGGCTTAAGTCAATGTTATATTCATGCCCCAATCATGAGCTCTCAAGAGAAATTATTATTCAAATTTTTTATGCTCGGCTTTCTCTCAACAATCGCTCCATGATCGATACTTCTTGTACTGGTTGTTTCATGATGAAGACTATTGAATTCAGAAGGGATTTACTGGAAAGAATTAAATGCAACTCTGAAGATTGGGATCTCGATGAAGGTAAGGTGTCAGGTATGACACCTAAGTTTGATTGTGTTAAATCTTTTATGGATACCAATGTTTTCCGTGAATTTAGCACTAAATACGGACTTGACTCTGAGATAGTAGCTTCTTTCTGTGAATCATTTGCTACTCATGTCGATCTCCTTAAGGAGAAGTGGTTTAAATATCATCCTCCCATTGAAGTAAAAGTAGTTGAACCTATTAAAGTTGAAGAAAAGACTATCACTTATAATGATCCTATTGTTCCTACTACCTATATTGAGAAACCACATTTCCCTGTTAGGATAAAGGATCATGCTAAAGCTTCAACTGTGGTTCATAAGAGTAATACTAGAACACCTACACCACCTGAGCAAATTAAAGTTGAACCTAGTATTGCTATGGTTAAAGATCTCTTGGCTGATAATACTGATGGGCATGTTATTTACTTCCGTGATGAAGCTCCTAGAATTGCTAGACCCGATACTAAAAATAAACATAGATCTGTTGTAGGCATGCCTGTTATTTCTGTTAAAATAGGAGATCATTGTTATCATGGCTTATGTGATATGGGTGCTAGTGCAAGTGCAATACCTCATTCCTTATACAAAGAAATTATGCATGATATTGCACCTGCTGAGATAGAAGAAATCGATGTTACAATTAAGCTTGCCAATAGAGATACTATTTCACCAGTTGGGATTGTTAGAGATGTTGAAGTCTTGTGTGGGAAATTTAAATATCCTGCTGATTTTCTTGTTCTTGGTTCCCCACAAGATGACTTTTGTCCCATTATATTTGGTAGACCCTTCTTGAATACTGTTAATGCTAGGATAGATTGCGAAAAGGATATGGTTACGATTGGTTTAGGGGATATGTCCCATGACTTTAATTTTGCTAAATTTCGTAGACAACCCCATGATAAGGAATTGCCTAGTAAGGATGAAATTATTGGTCTTGCTTCTATTGCCGTGCCTCCTAATGATCCTTTAGAACAATATTTGCTAGACCATGAAAATGATATGTTTATGAATGAGAGAAGGGAGATAAATGAAGTGTTCTTTAAACAGGGACCTATTTTGAAACACAACTTGCCTGTTGAAATTCTATGGGATCCTCCACCACCCAAGGGTGATCCCATGTTTGAGCTTAAGCAACTACCTGATACTCTTAAATATGCTTATCTTGATGAAAAGAAGATATATCCTGTTATTATTAGTGCTAACATTTCACAGCAGGAAGAGGAGAAATTATTGAAAACTCTGAAGAAGCACTGTGTTGCTATTGGATATACTCTTGATGATCTTAAGGGCATTAGTCCCACTCTATGCCAACACAAAATAAAATTGGAGAAAGACGCCAAACCAGTTGGTGATCACCAACGAGGGTTAAATCCTAAGATGAAAGAAGTGGTAAGAAAAGAAATACTAAAGCTCCTGGAGGCAGGTATAATTTATCCCGTTGCTGATAGTCAGTGGGTAAGTCTTGTCCGTTGTGTCCCTAAGAAGGGAGGTATTACTGTCGTTCCTAATGATAAAGATGAATTGATACCGCAAAGAATTGTTATAGGATGGTAATTGATTTCCGCAAATTAAATAAAGCTACTAAAAAAGATCATTACCGTTTACCTTTTATTGATCAAATGCTAGAAAGATTATCCAAACACACACATTTTTGTTTTCTAGATGGTTACTCTGGTTTCTCTCAAATACATGTGTCAAAAGAGGATCAAGAAAAGACCACTTTTACTTTCCCTTTCAGTACTTTTGCTCATAGAAGTATGCCTTTTTGTTTATGTAATGCACCTGCTACCTTTCAATGATGCATGATGGCTATATTCTCTGACTTTTGTGAAAATATTGTTGAGGTTTTCATGGATGATTTCTCCGTTTATGGATCTTCTTTTGATGATTGCTTGAGCAACCTTGATCGAGTTTTGAGAGATTTGTAGAAACTAATCTTGTCTTGAATTGGGAAAAATGCTACTTTATGGTTAATGAAGGCATTGTCTTGGGGCATAAAATTTCTGAAAGAGGTATCGAAGTTGATAAAGCTATTGAAAAGATGCCGTGTCCTAAAGACATTAAAGGTATAAGAAGTTTCCTTGGTCATGCTGGTTTTTATAGGAGGTTAATTAAAGACTTCTCTAAAATTTCTAGGCCTCTGACTAACCTCTTACAAAAAGATATTCCTTTTGTCTTTGATGATGATTGTGTAGAAGCATTTGAAATACTTAAGAAAGCTTTGATTTCTGCACCTATTTTCAGCCACTTGATTGGAATTTACCCTTTGAAATTATGTGCGATGCTAGTGATTATGTTGTAGGTGCTGTTCTAGGACAAAGAGATGATAAGAAACTAAATGTTATCCAATATGCTAAACTCTAGACAGTGCCCAGAGAAATTGTGCTACTACTGAAAAAGAATTTTTAGCAGTTGTATTTGCTTGTGATAAGTTTAGACCTTATATCGTTGACTCTAAAGTAACTATTCACACTGATCATGCTGCTATTAAATATCTTATGGAAAAGAAAGATGCAAAACCTAGACTTATTAGATGGATTCTCTTACTACAAGAATTTGATTTGCATATTATTGATAGAAAGGAAGCTGAGAACCCCATTGCAGACAACTTGTCTAGGTTAGAGAATGTTCTTGATGACCCACTACCTATTTATGATAGCTTTCCTGACGAATAATTAGCTGTCATAAATGCTTCTTGTACTGCTCCATGGTATGCTAATTACATTGTTGCTAAATTAATGCCACCTAGTTTCACGTACCTGCAAAAGAAAAAGTTTTTCTATGATTTAAGACATTACTTCTGGGATGACCCACACCTTTATAAAGAAGGAGTAGATTGTGTTATTAGATGTTGTGTACCTGAGCATGAACAGGAACAGATCCTATGCAAGTGTCACTCCGAGGCTTATGGAGGACACCACGCTGGAGATAGAACTGCGCATAAGGTATTGTAATCCAGTTTTTATTGGCGTACTCTCTTCAAGGATGCCCGTAAGTTTGTCTTGTCTTGCAATGAATGTCAAAGAATTGGTAATATTAGTAGACGTTAAGAAATGCCTATGAATTATTCTCTTGTTATTGAACCATTTGATGTTTGGGGCTTTGATTATATGGGACCGTTTCCTTCCTCTGTTGGGTATACACATATTTTAGTTGCTGTTGATTACGTTACATAGTGGGTAGAAGCTAGTCCAACTAGTAGTGCTGATCATAACACCTCTATTAAGATGCTTAAAGAAGTTATTTTGCCGGGGTTTGGAGTCCCTAGATACCTAATGACTGATGGTGGTTCACATTTTATTCATGGTGCTTTTCGTAAAATGCTTGCTAAGTATGATGTTAATCATAGAATTGCATCTCCATATCACCCACAGTCTAGTGGCCAAGTATAACTGAGTAATAGAGAGCTCAAATTAATTTTGCAAAAGATTGTTAATAGATCTAGAAAGAATTGGTCCAAGAAACTTGATGATGCATTATGGGCTTATAGAACTACATATAAAAATCCTATGGGTATGTCTCCATATAAAATGGTTTATGGAAAAGCATGTCACTTACCTCTCGAACTAGAACATAAGGCATATTGGGCGATTAAAGAGCTCAATTATGATTTCAAACTTGCCGGTGAGAAGAGGCTATTTGACATTAGATCACTTGATGAGTGGAGAACCCAGGCCTATGAGAATGCCAAATTAGTTAAAGAAAAAGTTAAAAGGTGGCATGACAAAAGGATACAAAAGCGTGAGTTTAATGTAGGTGACTATGTGTTGCTATTCAACTCTCGATTAAGATTTTTTGCAGAAAAACTTCTTTCTAAATGGGAAGGGCCTTACTTTATCAACGAGGTCTATCATTCCGGTGCCATAAAAATCAATGACACGTCTCCAACGTATCTATAATTTTTGATTATTCCATGCTATTTTATTACCCGTTTTGGATGTTTATGGGCTTTACTTTACACTTTATATCATTTTTGGGACTAACCTACTAACGGGAGGCCCAACCCGAATTGCTGTTTTTTTTCCTATTTCAGTGTTTTGAAGGAAAGGAATAACATATGGAGTCCAAACGGAATGAAACCTTCGGAAGCGATCTTTTTGGAACAAACGTGATCCAGGGGACTTGGAGTGGACGTCAAGCAACAGAGGAGGCGGCCACGAGGGTGCCCCCCCTACAGGAGGGCACGCCCCCACCCTCGTGGGCCCCTCGAGCGTCCACCGGCCTACTTCTTCCTCCTATATATACCCACATACCCTGAAAACATCACAAGCGACCACGAAAAACTATTTCCACCGCCATAACCTTCTGTATCCGCAAGATCCCATCTTGGAGCCTTCGCCGGTGCTCCGCCGGAGGGGGAATCGACCACGGAGGGCCTCTACATCATCTCCAAGGCCCTTCCGATGAGTTGTGAGTAGTTTACCACAGACCTTCGGGTCCATAGTTATTAGCTAGATGGCTTCTTCTCTCTCTTTGAATCTCAATACAAAGTTCTCCTTGATATTCTTGGAGATCTATTCGATGTAACTCTTGTTGCGGTGTGTTTGTCGAGATCCGATGAATTGTGGGTTTATGATCAAGTTTATCTATGAGAAATATTTGAATCTCCTCTGAATTCTTTTATGTGTGATTAAGTTATCTTTGCAAGTCTCTTCGAATTATCAGTTTGCTTTGGCCTACTAGATTGATATTTCTTGCAATGGGAGAAGTGCTTAGCTTTGGGTTCAATCTTGCAGTGTCCTTTTCCAGTGACAGCAGGGGTAGCAAGGCATGTATTGTATTGTTGCCATCGAGGATAAAAAGATGGGGTTTATATCATATTGCATGAGTTTACCCCTCTACATCATGTCATCTTTCTTAATGCGTTACTCTGTTCTTTATGAACTTAATACTCTAGATGCATGCTGGATAGCGGTCGATGTGTGGAGTAATAGTAGTAGATGCAGGCAGGAGTTGGTCTACTTGTCACGGACGTGATTCCTATATACATGATCATGCCTAGATAATCTCATAATTATTCGCTTTTCTATCAATTGCTCGACAGTAATTTGTTCACCCACCGTAATACTTATGCTATCTTGAGAGAAGCCACTAGTGAAACCTATGGCCCCTGGGTCTATCTTTTATAATATAAGCTTTCAATCTACTTTTATTTGTATCTTTTACTTTTCCAATCTATCTCATAGAAATACCAAAAATATTTATCTTATCATATTATCTCTATCAGATCTCACTTTCGCAAGTGGTCGTGAAGGGATTGACAACCCCTTTATTGCGTTGGTTGCGAGTTCTTGTTTGTTTGTGTGTAGGTGTGGGACTTTTGAGGAGCCTCCTCTTTGGATTGATACCTTGGTTCTCAAAAACTGAGGGAAATACTTACGCTACTTTGCTGCATCACCCTTTCCTCTTCAAGGAAAACCAACGCAAGCTCAAGACGTAGCAAGAAGGATTTCTGGCGCCGTTGACGGGGAGGTCTCTGCTCAAGTCAAGACATACCAAGTACCCATCACAAACTCATCTCCCTCGCATTACATTATTTGCCATTTGCCTCTCGTTTTCCTCTCCCCCACTTCACCCTTGCCGTTTTATTGGCCCTCTCTTTCCCAATCTCTTCTCTCTTTCGCTTGCATTTTGTGTGCTTGTCGCTATGGCTAGTCCTCATATTATCGTTAATACTCCCGATCATGAAGTTCTCAATTTTAAACAGAAGGGAGTGAGAAAATTTAAAGGATGCTTGGCATAGAATTTTCAATGCTCAAAATAGATCTACTAGGAAGCAATCTACTTCTGTCCTTCTTCGCAATTTTTATGTAGGCATTACTCCTTGGAATAGATGTATTCTTGATGCCATTACCGGAGGGAATTTCTTGGGTAGCCATACTTTTGATGCCTATAATGCTATGTTAGATTTGTTTGGTCCACCACCTCTCTTGGTTAATGGAACCATCTTAACTCTAGAACATGTTATGCAAAGGGTTGAAATTATTGAAAATAAAGTTGCCACTGTTGAGTTAATTGAAAATTTGGATAAAAAGATCCACAATCAAATCACCCAATTTGGATCTAAGGTCGGAGCTACTCTGAAAAGTTTTAAGGATAAATAACCTATAGTTAACGAAAGAATAGATCAAAATCCTTCAAGAATCGGTAAACTTGAGGATATCATCACCAACTTAGGGGCTGCTTTTTAATCCGTGAAAAATACTTCCACTCCGCCTACTAAAATTGCCAAATTAATGTATGTTCCTAAAAATAAGGGTGAATCTTCTAGTAAGGAAAATGCGGATCTCAAATCAATAAGTGTTCACCCCAATTGTCTCTCTATCATAAAGGAACCTTTTGCTTCAAATGAATTTCTTGATTTCTTAGCTAGGAGCTTAATCATTGCTAAAAAGAAATAATCTCCTAAAAATTATAAGTGCTTTATTGAAGAATTGAGTGCCAAAGATGGCACTACTTAGATCTATCCTCGCTTTTATGCCTAGCTAGGGGCGTTAAACGATAGCGCTAGTTGGGAGGCAACCCAATTTTATTTTTGTTTTTTGTTTTTGCTTCTGTTTAGTAATAAATATTTCATCTACCTTCTATTTATATGTGTTTTCATGTTTTAATTAGTGTTTGTGCCAATTAGAACCTATAGGATAACCTGTGGTGATAGTTAATTTGATTATGCTGAAAAATAGAAACTTTGTGCGCACGAAAATAATTTTAGTAATTCACAGAAACGTGCTTTTGCGTTGATTCGTTTTGCTGTAGATCAATAGAAAAATTTCCCAGGACTTCCTATTTTGGTAGGATGTTTAGAGTTCAGAAGTATTCGAGAGTTACAGATTGCTACAGACTGTTCTGTTTTTGACAGATTCTGTTTTTCGTGTGTTGTTTGCTTATTTTGATGCATCTATGGCTAGTATTAAGTGGTATGAACCATAGAGAAGTTGGAATAGAGTAGGTTTAACACCAATATAAATAAAGAATGAATTCATTACAGTACCTTATGTGGTGGTTTTTGTTTCTTGCACTAACAGAGCTTATGAGATTTCCTGTTGAGTTTTGTGTTGTGAAGTTTTCAAGTTTTGGGTAAAGATTTGATGGACTATGGAATAAGGAATGGCAAGAGCCTAAGCTTGGGGATGCCCATGGCACCCCAAGATATTCATGGATAACCAAAATCCTAAACTTGGGGATGCCCTGGAAGGCATCCCCTCTTTCGTCTTCGTCTATCGGTAACTTTACTTGGAGCTATATTTTTATTCGCCACATGATATGTGTTTTGCTTGGAGCATCTTGTATGATATTAGTCTTTTCTTTTTAGTTTACCACAATCATCCTTGTTGTACACACCTTTTGGGAGAAGCCCACTTGATTAGAATTTATTAGAATACTCTATGTGCTTCACTTATATCTTTTGAGCGAGATAGTTTTTGCTTTAGTACTTCACTTATATATTTTAGAGCACGGCAGTGGCTTAATTTTGTAGAAATTGTTAATCTCTCATGCTTCACTTGTATTATTTTGAGTGTCTTTTAGAACAGCATGGTATTTGCTATGGTTATAAAATTGGCCCTAGAATGACGGGCATCCAAGTTGGGTATAATAAAAACTATCATAGGGAGTGAATTGGATGCTATGATCAATTTGATACTTGATAATTGTTTTGAGATATGGAGGTGGTGATATTATAGTCATGCTAGTTGGGTGATTATGAATTTAAAGAATGCTTGTGTTGAAGTTGGCAAGTCCCGTAGCATGCACGTATGGTAAAGTTGTGTAACAAATTTGAAACATGAGGTGTTCTTAGATTGTCATCCTTATGAGTGGCGGTCGGGGACGAGCGATGGTCTTTTTCTACCAATCTATCCCCTAGGAGCATGCGCGTAGTGCTTGGTTGTTGATGACTTGTAGATTTTTGCAATAAGTATATGAGTTCTTTATGACTAATGTTGAGTCCATGGATTATACGCACTCTAACCCTTCCATCATTGCTAGCCTCTTGATGCGTGCATTGCCCTTTCTCACCTTGAGAGTTGGCGCAAACTTCGCCGGTGCATCCAAACCCCGTGATACGATATGCTTTATCACACATAAACCTCCTTATATCTTCCTCAAAACAGCCACCATACCTACCTATTATGGCATTTCCATAGCCATTCCGAGATATATTGCCATGCAACTTTCCACCGTTTCGGTCATCATCATGACACGCATCATCATTGTCATATTGCCTTGCATGATCATGTACTTGACATCATATTTGTGGCAAAGCCACCATGCATAATTTTTCATACATGTCACTCTTGATTCATTGCCCATCCTGGTACACCGCCAGAGGCATTCATAGAGTCATATCTTGTTCTAGTTTTGAGTTGTAATTCATGAGTTGTAAATAAATAGAAGCGTGATGATCATCATTATTAGAGCATTGCCCCCAAATAAAAAAATAAAGGAAAAAAACAAAAAAAGAAAGGCCCAATATATATATATATATATATATATCACTAGTAGAAAACGGGGCTTTCGTTCGGGCCTGGCCAGCCCATTAGTCCCGGTTCTTCACGAACCAGGACCCATGGGGGGGATTAGACCCGGTTCATGAGCCCAAGGGGCCGGCCGGGGCCTCGTAGGCAATGGTCCCGGTTCGTCTGGATCCATTTGTCCTGGTTCTAGGCACGAACTGGGACCAATGCGCCGCGCTCCTGGCCCACAGCCATTGGTACGAGTTCATGCCTTGAACCGGTGTAGAAGGGGGGGGGGGGCTTTAGTCCCGGTTCATGCCATGAACCGGGACAAATAATTTGCCTATATATACCCATCACCGTGGCAGAGCACTCCACATTGCTCTGTTTTTTCAAGCCGGCGAGGGGAGGGCATTTGGGTGCTCTAGTTCACCTCCTATGCACATGAGGTGTTCGATGAAATGCCTAAGCCACACTAGTTAAGTTTTCCCTTCTCGAAGCTCGACCTCGGAGCTCCATTTTTCGCGAGATTTGTCTAGATTTAGTGGTCCGGCACACCCCATCCCCGTTTTCACCGCCGTTGATCGCCTGCGCCGATCTCGTCGCCGGCACCACCGTGGTGAGCCTCTTGTTCTTATCCTCTTTCTGATTTTCTTACTTTAGATAGATACTTTTCTGATTTTCTTACTTTAGATAGATATTTGTCTGATTTTCTTACTTTTGACACACATAATTATATATAATGCACGCAGATGAACCGACAATGGATGTATGGTGACAAACACACCTCCGAGTACATTAAGGGCATGCATAATTTTATCGAAGTGGCTGAGGCAACCAAGCAGAATGGTTTTATGTGTTGTCCATGCCCTAAATGTGGGAATACGAAGTCTTACTCTGACCGGAAAATCCTTCACACCCACCTGCTTTAGAAGGCTTTCATGCCACACTATAATGTTTGGACGAGGCACGGAGAAATAGGGGTTATGATGGAAGACGGCAAAGAAGACGAGGACGATGACAACTATGTGCCCCCTGAATACGGTGATGCTGCAACGGGGGGGAGCTGCTGAAGATCAAGAGGAACCAGGCGATGTGCCCGATGATGCTGCAACGGGGGAAGCTGCTGAAGATCAAGAGGAAACGGACGATGTGCCCAATGATGATAATCTCCGCCGGGTCATTGTCGATGCAAGGATGCAATTCGAAAGTCAAAAGGAGAAGCTGAAGTTCGATCGCATGTTAGAGGATCACAAAAAAGGGTTGTACCCCAATTGCGAAGATGGCAGCACAAAGCTGGTTACCGTACTAGAATTGCTGCAGTGGAAGGCAGAGAATGTTGTGCCTAACAAAGGATTTGAGAAGCTACTGAAAATATTGAAGAAGAAGCTACCAATGGATAACGAATTGCCCGACAGTACGTACGCAACAAAGAAGGTTGTATGCCCTCTAGGATTGGAGGTGCAGAAGATACATGCATGCCCTAATGACTGCATCCTCTACCGCGGTGTGTACGAGGATTTGAACGCATGCCCGGTATGCGGTGCATTGCGGTATAAGATCATACGAGATGACCCTGGTGATGTTGACGGCGAGCCCCGCAGGAAGAGGGTTCCTGCGAAGCTGATGTGGTATGCTCCTATAATACCACGGTTGAAACGACTATTCAGAAACAAAGAGCATGCCAAGTTGATGCGATGGCACAGTGAGGACCGTAAGAAAGACGGGAAGTTGAGAGCACCCGCTGACGGGTTGCAGTGGAGAAAAATTGAGAGAGAAATCTTGGGCTAAGTTTGCACGTGACCCAAGGAACGTATGGTTTGGTTTAAGCGCGGATGGCATTAATCCTTTCTGGGAGCAGAGCAGCAATCACAGCACCTGGCCCGTGACTCTATGTATGTATAACCTTCCTCCTTGGATGTGCATGAAGCGAAAGTTCATTATGATGCCAGTTCTCATCCAAGGCCCTAAGCAACCCGGCAACGACATTGATGTGTACCTAAGGCCATTAGCTGAAGAACTTTTACAGCTGTGGAATGGAAATGGTGTACGTGCGTGGGATGAGCACAGACAGGAGGAATTTAACCTGCACGCGTTGCTGTTTGTAACCATCAACGATTGGCCCGCTCTTAGTAACCTTTCTGGACAGACAAACAAGGGATACCATGCATGCACGCACGGTTTAGCTGCCTCCAAAAGTATATACCTGGACAAATGCAGGAAGAATATGTACCTGGGCCATCGTCGATTTCTTCCGACCAACCATCAATGTCGAAAGAAAGGCAAGCATTTCAAAGGCGAGGCAGATCACCGGAAGAAGCCCGCCATGCGTACCGGTGATCACGTACTTGCTATGGTCAATGATTTACACGTAATCTTTGGAAAGGGTCCCGACGGATTAGCTGTCCCGAGTGACGCTGAGGGACACGCACCCATGTGGAAGAAGAAATCTATATTTTGGGACCTACCCTACTAGAAAGACCTAGAGGTCCGCTCTTCGATCGACGTGATGCACGTGACGAAGAACCTTTGCGTGAACCTGCTAGGCTTCTTGGGCGTGTATGGGAAGACAAAAGATACAGCTGAGGCACGGGAGGACCTACAACGTTTGCACGAAAAAGACGGCATGCCTCCAAAGTAGTATGAAGGTCCTGCCAGCTACGCTCTTACCAAAGAAGAGAAGGAAATCTTCTTTGAATGCCTGCTTAGTATGAAGGTCTCGACTGGCTTCTCGTCGAATATAAAGGGAATAATAAATATGCCAGAGAAAAAGTTCCGGAACCTAAAGTCTGATACGTCTCCAACGTATCTACTTTTCCAAACACTTTTGCCCTTGTTTTGGACTCTAACTTGCATGATTTGAATGAAACTAACCCGGACTGACGCTGTTTTCAGCAGAACTGCCATGATGTTGTTTTATGTGTAGAAAAGAAAAGTTCTCGGAATGTCCTGAAAATCCACGGAGGCACTTTTTGGAATTAATAAGAATTTTTGGCGAAAGAATCAAGACCAGGGGGCCCACAGGCTGTCCACGAGACAGGGGGCGCGCCCTCCTATCTCGTGGGCCCCCTGGACCTCCACCGACCTCAACTCCAACACCATATATTCACGTTCGGGGAGAAAAAAATCAGAGAGAAAGTTTCATCGCATTTTACGACACGGAGCCACCGCCAAGCCCTAATCTCTCTCGGGAGGGCTGATCCGGAGTCCGTTCGGGGCTCCGGAGAGGGGGATTCGCCGCCGTTGTCATCATCAACCATCCTCCATCACCAATTTCATGATGCTCACCGCCGTGCGTGAGTAATTCCAACGTAGGCTTGCTGGACGGTGATGGGTTGGATGAGATTTACCATGTAATCAAGTTAGTTTTGTTAGGGTTTGATCCCTAGTATCCACTATGTTCTGAGATTGATGTTGCTATGACTTTTCTATGTTTAATGCTTGTCACTAGGGCCCGAGTGCCATGATTTCAGATCTGAACCTATTATGTTTTCATGAATATATGTGTGTTCTTGATCCTATCTTGCAAGTCTATAGTCACCTATTATGTGTTATGATCCGACAACCCCGAAGTGACAATAATCGGGATACTTCTCGGTGATGACCGTGGTTTGAGGAGTTCATGTATTCACTATGTGCTAATGCTTTGTTCCGGTTCTCTATTAAAAGGAGGCCTTAATATCCCTTAGTTTTCATAAGGACCCCGCTGCCACGGGAGGGTAGGACAAAAGATGTCATGCAAGTTCTTTTCCATAAGCACGTATGACTATTTACGGAATACATGCCTACATTACATTGATGAATTGGAGCTAGTTCTGTGTCACCCTATGTTATAACTATTGCATGAGGAATCGCATCTGGCATAATTATCCATCACTGATCCATTGCATACGAGCTTTTCACATATTGTTCTTCGCTTATTTACTTTTCCGTTGCTGCTGTTACAACTTCTACAAAAACCCAAAAACATTTATCTTTACTTTTGCTACCGTTAACTTTATTATCATACCACTTTTGCTACTAAATACTTTGCTACAGATACTAAGTTATCCAGGTGTGGTTGAATTGACAACTCAACTGCTAATACTCAAGAATATTCTTTGGCTCCCCTTGTGTCGAATCAATAAATTCGGGTTGAATACTTTACCCTCGAAAGCTGTTGCGATCCCCTACACTTGTGGGTTATCAAGACTAATTTAAGCGCCCGTTGCGGGAGCATAGCTCTATTCTCTGAGTCACTTGGGATTTATATCTGTTGATCACTATGAAGAACTTGAAAGACGCTAAAACCAAGATTTTGCCCTCAACCACGAGGGGAGGTAAGGAACTGCCATCTAGCTCTGCACTAGATTCTCCTTCCGTTATTAGTAGGCTTGTGACACCTAAACCTGCTACTGCTATGAATTCTGATATGTCGCATGTTATTGATGATGCCACTTCTGCTATGCATGATGAAACTACTTCTGTGCGTGATACTACTTTGCCATTAGGTGAATTTCTTGATGAATAACTTGCTAGAGTTAGGGGGAATTAAATTACTAAAGATCCTATTACTGATGATAGTGATGATGAAGGTTCTCCCAATGATTATGTATTACCTGTTGTTCCTAAGGGTTATGGTATGAATGAAGAAGCTGCTAGGGAAATCTTTGCTTGCAATGATAGATATGATCTTAAGAAATTATTAGCTAAATGGAAGCAGCAGTCTCTTAATGCTAGAATGAAACCCGATCCTGCTTTTGCTACTTCACCTATTTGTGTTACTTATAAGGATTATGAATTCTCTGTTGATCCTAAAATTATTACTTTAGTTGAATCTGATCCTTTTTATGGCCTTGAATCTGAAACTGTTGTAGCACATCTTACCAAGTTAAATGATATAGCCACCCTGTTTACTAATGATGAGAAGTCTCACTATTTTTATATCCTTAAGATATTTCCGTTCTCATTAAAGGGTGATGCTAAGACGTGGTATAATTCACTTGCTCCTGGTTGTGTGCGTAGTCCCCAGGATATGATTTATTACTTCTCTGCTAAATATTTCCCTGCTCATAAGAAACAAGCTGCCTTATGGAAATATATAATTTTGTGCAAATCAAAGAAGAGAGTCTCCCACAAGCTTGGGGAGGCTTCTCCGATTATAAAGCTTTTCTGATCATCCTCTTAAGAAAAATGAAATACTTGATATCTTTTATAATGGACTAACTGATGCTTCCAAGGACTGCTTGGATAGTTGTGCTGGTTGTGTTTTCAGGGAAAGAACAGTTGACGAAGCTGAAATACTATTGAATAATATGTTGACTAATGAAAATAATTGGACTCTTCCTGAGCCAATTCCTGAAGCAATTCCTGAACCAATTGAGCCAACTCTAGAGCCTATTCCTAAACCCACTCCAAAGAAGAGAGGTGTTTTATTTCTCAGTCCTGAAGATATGCAAGAGGCAAAGAAATCAATGAAAGAAAAAGGTATTAAAGCTGAAGATGTTAAGAATTTACCTCCTATTGAAGAAATACGTGGTCTTAATATACCGCCTGTTGAAGAACCATATTGTCTTGACAACCCTACACAGGTAGTAAAGGTAAATTCTCTCTATAGATATGATAAAGTTGAAATCCCCTCTACTAAATTTCATAGCCCGTGCTTAGATGAATTTGATGACTTTATGGCTAGACAAGAAAGTTTCAATGCTTATGTTGGTAGAGAGTTAAAGAATAATGCTTTTGAGATAGGACGTGTAAGTGATAATCTGGCTAGAGTTAAAGATGAACTTCACCTCATTAAGAAATATGCTTCTATGGTTGCTACTCAAGCTGGGCAAGTACTTAAAGCTCAGAATGATTTGCTTGATGAATTAAATAATAAAAATGAATTTGCTGTTAGAGTGGCTACTAGAACTGGTAGAATGACTCAGGAACCTTTGTATCCTGAAGGCCACCCTAAGAGAATCGAGCAAGATTCTTAGAGAAATAATTTAGAGACACCTAGTTTTCTAAAAAGAAGAAAAAGAAAAATGATAGGACTTTGCATGCTTCTAGTGAACCTACTGTAGACACACCTGAAAACCCCAACACTAGTAGAAAACATGGCATTTGTCCCGGTTCGTAAGGGCCTTTAGTCCCGGTTCTTGAACCGGGACTAATACGTCCTTACTAATGCCTCCCCCCTTTAGTCCCGATTCTTACACGAACCGGGACAGATGGGCATCCACGTGGCCGCTGCGGGCAGCCAGGCGAGAGGCCTTTGGTCCCGATTGGTGACATAAACCGGGACCAAAAAACCTCCAGCGTCGGCCACTGGCTGGAGCTGAGGTTTTTCTTTTTTTTTAAAAAAAGTGGCTGGTTTAGGGGTTTTGGGGGTTAATTTTATGTTGTTATTAGCTAGCTAATAGAGAGAAGTGTCCTCTCTTATATCTTCGTCCTTGGTTTACCAACGCTACTGCTATGTTCATTTCACCCGCTGATATATAATAGCTCATGCATGATCGCATCATACATCATCATATATAATAACAAGTCCTACTAATCATGCATCATCATACAACTTCTACTCATTATTAATAATAAGTCATACGATCATCATCCTCATAGTCATCGAACCCAACCTACATAATTGTTCTTAGCACATGATCATCGATGTCGGTAGGACCTAAACACCCTTAAGGTAAAATAGCATAAAACAATATAGACCCTGACTCTCCATTATGAAGAATGGAGATCATCCTGCTCTCAATTCTTGCGCTTCGCTTCCTTTTGCTTCCAAGAAGCTCCCATACAACTGTCCATACATTTTTTCCATTCTTTGATTGTCATGTCTCCACTTCTTTTAGAAATCCAGTATGGACAGTTGAGATTAAATGAACGACACGGCTGTATGTTCAAAACATCAAGGCGACCGTGCGTATACATCGGATGAGGCGGACAATCATTCAGGATTATCTGTTGAAAAACATAGTAATAACCGTAGTTAGCAATGATGTACTAGTTTTAGAAGTATGCAAAAAGATGCACGGATGTCGTAATAGTAAAAAATCTTACCGGGTATCTCCATGGTAGTTATCAGTAGTTCAACACTTTCACTAGTGGCACGTATTGACCATAATGTTGAGGAGTTCGATTGTAGACATTGTAATTCTCAAGACAGTACAAAATGCTATCAGATGATTTTTCTCCTTATAAGTTAATTCGGAGCCATCGGTGTTGGTGTCAAAACCGGCGGATCTCGGGTAGGGGGTCCCGATCTGTGCGTCTTAGGCTGATGGTAACAGGAAGCAAGGGACACAATGTTTACCCAGGTTCGGGCCCTCTCGATGGAGGTAAAACCCTACTTCCTGCTTGATTAATATTGAAGATATGAGTAGTACAAGAATAGATCTACCACGAGATCGTAGAGGCTAAACCCTAAGAGCTAGCCTATGATGGTATGAATGTAATTGTGATCGGCCTTCTAAGGACCATCCTCTCCGGTTTATATAGACATCGGAGAGGGCTAGTGTCGTGGAATTGTCACGTCAGATGTCCTAGTGTAAGGACTTAGTCGCGAGGCCAACGCATCTATGTGGTAGCTTGAGAGGGGTTGAACGGAATCGAGAGACACAACACACAAGACGAGGATTTAGACAGCTTCGGGCCCCGGGAAACATCATCCGGTAAAAACCCTACATGCTGTTTGAGGCTAGGTCTCATTATCATCATGAGGGAGTCGCCTTAAACCGGCTCTCCACTTTGTGTCTAGCCCTAAGATTGTTTCTTCTTGCTTGTAACTTGTCCCTCTTTGGGGAGCCCTACCCCTCCTTATAAATGTTGAAGAGGTGGGTTACATGTAGAGTCCAACTCGGACTTAAGACTTAACTATTCTAACTTATCGCCATGGGCTTCTTAACATCTTGGGCTTCATAACGTCTTGGGCTTCATAACCCCTGGCAACCCAGTTATCACTGTTTGCCGGTTTAACATTGTCTGCCGGTTTAACAATGTCTGCCGGTTTAACATTGTCTGCCGGTTTAACATTGTCTGCCGGTTTAACATTGTCTGCCGGTTTAACATTGTCTGCCGGTTTAACATTTGTCTGACTTAACTCCTGCCGGTTTACCACCTGCCGGTTTACCGTCTGTCATAGCCATCTGTTTTAAGTGTCCGCCGGTTTAACATCCGCCGGTTTACCAAGTCCCAGCCGGTTTACAACTCCGGCCGGGTCATACCGCGGGGTATATCCCCGACATTAGCCCCTAGTTTAATTTGGATTTATCCATGTTAAACTGATCATGATCCTCTTTAAATCCTTGTCATTTCCTTCCAGAAAATCCGGGTCAATAGGCCAGCTTCATAATTAATTTGCTGACATTGGTTTGTCACGAGAGAAATATTGTGAAGAATAACTCCTTTAACTCAGCTCCCAATGCTTAAAAACAATATTGGTCCTTGAAATACTCATATGATCTTCAGCGGTTTAAGGGCGTAGAACTTGCGGTTTATCATTGCCAAGATCACCGGTTTATAAATATTGATAGCACCGGGTCATACTTGTAGTTAACATCCAGCTTGAAAATATACCTCTTATATACCTATCACTTATAGCCCCCAAGTCTTAAGAAGGTAGCATAGCGATAGCTTAAGACTTTCTTTAATATAAATATCACAATCTTGAAGAAATCCAGGTTGTTCATCTCAATCACAAGTCAGAATTGAGTATTCCACATATGTAGCCCCCAAGTGCCGGGTTGTCATGCTTGCAGCAATCTGGGACTTGATATACACTTCAATGAAAATAACATCATATGATATAACCCCCATCATGGGGCATGAATCCACGTCCACAAGGTTAAGACCCTTGTTCTTTACCAACTGAGCAATGTATCCTTCAATATAATGGATAAAAAGCTTTGTACCTTGAATTGTTGATAGGAGCAAGTGGTAGCCCCCAAGGGCCGGCTCATTTGTGATGAGTCGGGTCTTAAATAATATGAGCAAAAAATGACTTTGCATTAGCCCCCAAGTGTCATGGTGCATGCTTGCAGCGACATGAGACTTGCATATTTGATGTAATCTCAACTTAAATAATGTAGCCCCCAAGTGCCGGGTTGTAAGCCTATAGCAACTCGGGACTATGCCTTCAATCGTAGAATAAATCATATCCTATTGACAATATGATAGCCATCGCGCTAAAGAAACTTTGAAAACCTTAACCATAATACTGGTTATTGATAACCATAATAGAAATCCAGCCATGTTGGCTATTTGAAGATTTGACTAATATAATCCAATGATTTATGAGCGCATGATTCCAATGGCGCAATCCAAATATATGCTGGCGACTTATAGTCAAAACCAGACCGGGCTGATAGTCTCCAGATTATGATTTAATCGTGTTCCGTCAATCAGTAACTGACAGTTGAACCTGATTTAATAATGTTGGTTGAAAACGCAACAGAAAAAAATATTTTATCAAAAGAAAAACAGAAGCAAAGGCAAAGATAAAACCATTGCAAATGAGGCTTTGAGCCGATCAAGTGGCATTACCATGGTCGGACAAGACCATGCCCCCAAAAAGGCGTAGCTATGGTTCAAGTCAGCCAGGTCCCCAAATGATGCATTGGCATTACACCGATCAAGAGGTGTAGCGATGGTTCGGGTTCGACCAAAGCCCCCAAGTGATGTTGTGGCACTAGGCGATCAAGAGGCGTGACTATGGTTCGAGACATGACCAAGTCCCTAAGTGATCTTTGTGGCTTTTCGCCTACCAAATGGCGTTGCTATGGTTCGGACACGACCAAAGCCCCCAAGTGATCTTGTGGTATTGCGCCGATCAAGAGGTGTGACTATGGTTCAGACATGACCAAGCACCCAAGTGATCAATAAATGATAAGCCAATAAGGCATGATACCCATGTTTGAACCGCGCATCATGGCAGCAGGTCCTCTTTGGCACCCTTTAACTTTTTGCAAGAGATAAATCCTTCTTGAACCGGACATTAAACCGGATATTGAAAGCTTCAAAGCTTTGTGGGAGACATTTTTCCCTTGAACCGGATTTTAAACCGGAATCTTCATTTTCAGCCAAAAATTTTCTGACGGCTTTTAAATTTGCACCAATATGGCGGTTTAGGGTCCTGCATTAGATAACTTTGCAAGCCGGAGTAATTGCTCTTTTAAAGAAAGAAATATATAATATAAAAATATACTAGATGGATTTCACCTGATATGCCAGGCTAGTGGTTATCCACCGCAGAGTTGATGATCACCATGGTGAAGCCGTTCAACAACAAGCAGGTGCGGACAGCGACGCATGATGACGCTTAACGCATACTTCATTGGCACAGCATGGCACTATCTTTATAATAAATTATTGTCCTGCACATAAAAAATATACAGACCAAAAGTAATTGTTCTCTTTATAAAAACAATATTTGCTAATAAAATATACTTAGATGAATATCACCTGGCATTTTTTGTCGGATGATACTGATGGCGCAAACCAAATTTAGATAACCGGGTCCGCCAGATAACCTGCTTTTCTGTTTTGTCTCTATGATCTTTCTTCGGACGGACTATGCCATCACACACGTAATAACCTCCGGTTTTATCGATCAGGAGATTGCAATTATTCCTCATACGGCAGACGGCCACAAGATTCATCCTTCAGTCAGACCACACTCATCCTGGTCGGGCCCGCTTGCCGGCAGTATGTCCTTATCTCCTGCGAAGGCACTTATTTCACCGCTATCTCCATGGCAACCAGCCCGGTGAGTTAGCGCTGAAGCCGGGTAAACCGCCCGGCGGTTTAAGGGACTGGCGGCGGGTTGGAGCCTGCGGGCGAGCGGTGAGTCAAGTGGGTCAACGAACCTCGTCAAGGGCCGGTCCACAGAAGCAGAGGCCACGGGTGGTTCAACAGCAACGGAGGCGAGGCAACTTTGTCGACGGCGATTTAGAGCGGCAGTAACACGCAGCAAAACTGGCCACGAAGGCAAGGCCACAACAGAAACAACCCTTTTCCATAAACACAAACGGAGGCATAACCCAGCCAGGACCGGCGTGCAGTGTTGGCGCAACTGCAGGGATGGCCCTGACGGCGAAGGCGAGCCAGCGACGGCAGCTTGGAGCCACTCAGAGCGAGACCCTCCTGACGATTCAGAGCAAGGCTGAGGCCACGACGGCAGAGGACGGTGAACCGGCGATGGCAGAGGACGGTCGAGGCCGCGACGGCAGAGGCCGGCCAGCTCGAAGGCGGACCCGGTTCAAGGCGGAAACAGAGGGACTCCGAGCCAGGGCTGCCGCGGCCACGGCGAACCACGGCGGAGGCAGCGGTGGCGACTTGCGCCGGTTTCGATGCACGGTGAGAAAGGAGCCAGGGCGCTGGTGCGGGTGGTAAACCGGAGCCCGTGGTGACCCGGCAACAGCTCGAGCTGAGGTGAACCGATGACGGCGGTTCATGGAAGAGCACGGCTGAAGTGGCGCAAGGTGATTCAGGGCATCACGAGGAAGAAGGCGACGACAATCTTGGCGACTTGGCGTCGGTGGTTTTGAGGCCGGGGTGATCCGGACGGCGGCTCTGGCAATGAGGCAACAGGGCCGGCCGACAGGCTTGCTTCGACGGCAGGAGGCCCCTGGCAGCCCAAGGCCTGGGACGGCGGTTCATCGAAGGCGGCGACTCGTCGAAAGCGGCAATTCGAGGACGCGCCGGTGCGGTCGACCGCAGCGGATGGCGAGGCCGGCAAAACCGGGGCGCGTCAGTGGAGGGGCACCGGCCAGGTGAGGCGCCGGTCTTGAAGAGCCACACCGGCGGCGGCAGGCGGAGAAGCGGAGGCAACCGGTCGGAGCGCGGCGACGCGGGAACCAGCCCGGAGCAACGCCGGTCGGAAGCAGAGGCGCCAGGCGAGAGCCGGCCCGGTACAGCCACAGAGAGCCGGCCCAACACATCGCGAAGTGGAGGCCGCGGCTTGAGGCGGATTGTGCAGCTTGGAACGGCAGTTTTAGGCGTGGTGCTCGAAACCGACCCGGGCCGGCTGAGTGATGAGGAAGCGCGCCGGAGACTTGACAGAGATCAGCCAAATTTCGCCTGTGGAGTTGTGCGGGGAGGGCCCGGATCGGTGGCTTGATGTGAGGCAGAACTGGGCCGTGCAGCGGAGGCGGCAACAGCGACTCGGTGACGGTAACTCACGGGCAGGACCTTGGCAGGTAGACGTGCGGTGGCAGCCCATGGCGTGGCGAAGTGGAGGGACAAGCCGGTGGCGGTTTGAATCAGGGGAGCGAGCCAGCGGCGGCCCTTGAACGGTGTTGAATAGCGGGGTGAGGCAGCGGAGGTGGAGACCGGCGACCCGTCGCGCCGCCTGCGGAGGTGGCGAAGCAGGCGACTGGTCCAGAGGCAAACCAAGCAGGGGCGATTCAAGGTGCAGCAGCCTGGAGGCTAGGAAGCAGGCGATGGCGGAGACGAGTCCGAGCAGAGTGGCGGCTCAAAGGGGACCGCGGACGTCGTTACTCGGAGCAGCGCAAACCGGCAGGTTGCAGGCGTGGCTGAAGCCAGCGGGTTGAAACGGCCAAGGCGATTTAATGACGGTGATTCAATACCAAGCCGGTCACTCGGAGACGGCTTGGCGCGTCAGGTTGCCGAAGAGGACCGGAGTAGGGCACGAAGCGGAAACTCGGCAAAGCGGTTTAACCAACAAAGCTTGATTGTTTGCTGACTCCCTCGATGAACCACAGCGACGGGTCAACAAATTGGGCCCTAGTGGTATCTCGCGGCCATTGTAGAGGTGACCCAACTCGGCGGCGGGTTGGAGAATCGCGTCCGGGTCAGTGGCTTAGTGATTGACCATCACACGGGGGCCCGCTCGAAGAAACAGAAGGATCCACGACAATGCGAAGCGCGCGTGACCCGGCGAGTCAGGCGGAGACGGTGCGGGGTGGCCAAAGCGCCAGAGTCACCACGGGCAGAAGACTTCCCAGAGCGAGCTGAAGCGATCGGGGTTGCGGACAACGTGGCCGCGAAGGTGGATGCGGGGTGCGGCAGAATCAGCACGGGCGGGTCACGCGCAGCCGGCAGGCGGACGGCGGCTTGAATCCGGGCACGTCTCGATGCAGCCATCGAGGTCGGCCGATGGGGGCAGCTTGTAGGCGAGGCCATGGCGGTTCAACGGCAGATCACGTACAACAGCAGAGTCCAGGTCGTGATGATGATCTGGCAGCAGCACTTGATTTCTTCCGCCTCGGATGGATGCAGTAGTCAAGGAAAAAGATATCTGATATAGTAGTAGTATTGAAGTAGTACTAGCCCTTTTCCCAAAAAAGAACGGTTGATGATGGATTTCACATGGCATAGTACTAGTTTAAGTACTACCTCTCTCTTAGTTTACAGGACGTGCGTGTACTCATAAGTCGTCAATTTGACCAATCTAATACAAGTCATATATTACAAAAAATATACCAACATAAACTACGGAGTTTCTACTTTCAAAAGATATAATTTTTGTCTTATGTAGTTTATATTAAGTTGATAAAATTGACAACCTAGATATACGCGCAAAACTTGTAAACTGAAACTGAGGTAGTAGTACTAGTGTGAAACTTTTGATTTGGACAATATTGGACCGTGAGTAAATGATTGCTCAATCGTGCACTGGCTCCCCCGTATCAAACAGTAATTGAACAGCGAAGTATTTTGAACCGGTATCGGTTTTGCCGGATTGCACGACCGTTCCGGCGGAAGTCAACTTCACTCGGACCGGCGGATCAATAGGTCACGCGCGATGGCGCGCACGGAACCCTAGCTTTTGTCAATCTCAAATTATGTACTACCGGCTCCAAACTTAATCATGTTCCTGATCACAAAATAACAAATTTTGCCGGTTCATTCTCATCCGGCGAAATCACGAGCTCGTCGATCCCTAGTGTAAGGACTTAGTCGCGAGGCCAACGCATCTATGTGATAGCTTGAGAGGGGTTGAGCGGAATCGAGAAACGCAACACACAAGACGAGGATTTAGACAGCTTCGGGCCCCGGGAAATATCATCCGGTAAAAACCCTACGTGCTGTTTGAGGCTAGGTCTCATTATCATCATGAGGGAGTCGCCGTAAACCGGCTCTCCTCTTTGTGTCTAGCCCTAAGATTGTTTCTTCTTGCTTGTAACTTGTTCCTCTTTGGGGAGCCCTACCCCTCCTTATATATGTTGAAGAGGCGGGTTACATGTAGAGTCCAACTCGGACTTAAGACTTAACTATTCTAACTTATCGCCATGGGCTTCTTAACATCTTGGGCTTCATAACGTCTTGGGCTTCATAACCCCTGGCAACCCAGTTATCACTGTTTGCCGGTTTAACATTGTCTGCCGGTTTAACAATGTCTGCCGGTTTAACATTGTCTGCCGGTTTAACATTGTCTGTCGGTTTAACATTGACTGCCGGTTTAGCATTGTCTGCTGGTTTAACATTTGTCTGACTTAACTCCTGCCGGTTTACCACCTGCCGGTTTACCGTCTGTCATAGCCATCTGTCTTAAGTGTTCGCCGGTTTAACATCCGCCGGTTTACCAAGTCCCAGCCGGTTACAACTCCAGCCGGGTCATACCGCGGGGTATATCCCCGACAGCTAGGGTTTACATGGAGTCGGTTACAAGGAAGGAAACACAATATCCGGATCGCCAAGCTTGTCTTCCACGCAAAGGAGAGTCCCATCCGGACACGGGCCGAAGTCTTGAGTCTTGTATCTTCACGCTTCGATAGTCCGGACGATGTATATAGTCCGGCTGTCCGGATACCCCCTAGTCCAGGACTCGCTCAGTAGCCCCTGAACCAGGCTTCAATGACGATGAGTCCGGCGCGCAGTCTTGTCTTCAGCATTGCAACGCGGGTTCCTTCTCCAAATACTCCAGGGTTATCTATCGAACACGTAGATCGTGTCCGGATCTGCAAGATGATCCTCATACATAATTGTAGGGAACGTAGCATAAATTCATTCTGCTGGCAATCTTGGTACGCCGTGCTCCTGCATCGTGGCCTGGTCCAATACGAACCGGCGTTTCCTGCTCCACTTCGACTCGCGTCACGAGGTGGTTTTATTGGCACGTCCTGCCAAAGCAGAGATCGTGTTCCTCTTATTACAGGATCTTTCATCAATATGGGCGTGTGTGGCCCCATGGCGACCGTTGGTATGACTCCGTGTATTTTAGATATGTCTCAAGCGGTCACGCTGAGGACTCTTGATATTCATCCTCTTTATAAAGGGGCCGAGGCCTACACCTCTTTTCCACCTCTCCTGCTCCTTCTCGCACCTCGAGCTCCAGCACTCAAAACCTAAGCCTCAACACCCCAGATCCTCCAGTATGTCTGGATCCGACGCAAAAGGCCGGTGGGTGGCCTCCTCGATCCAGGAGGAGGATATTACTAAGCTTAGGGAGGTCGGATACCTGACCGCCGATATCCAGCACAGGCTTCCTGCTCCAGGGCAAGTTATCCCCACGCCGGAGCACAATGAGAGCATCGTATTCATTCCTCACTTCCTCCGAGGCCTAGGCCTTGATGACCCACAAGTATAGGGGATCTATCATAGTCCTTTCGATAAGTAAGAGTGTCAAACCCAACGAGGAGCAGAAGTAAATGATAAGCGGTTTTCAGTAAGGTTTTCTCTGCAAGCACTGAAATAGTAGGTGATAGATAGTTTTGTGATAAGATAAATAATAACGAGCAAAATTAAATAAAGTAAATAAGGTGCAGCAAGGTGGCCCAAACCTTTATGTAGCAAAGGATAAGCCTGGATAAATTCTAATAATAATGAAGGAGCTCCCGAGGACACATTGGGAATTATCATCAAGCTAGTTTCATCACGTTCATATGATTCGCGTTCGGTACTTTGATAATTTGATATGTGGGTAGACCGACACTTGGGTACTGCCCTAACTTGGACAAGCATCCCACTTATGATTAACCCCTATCGCAGCGTCCAACTACAAAAGGAGTATTAAGGTAAACCTAACCACAACATTAAACATATGGGTCCATATGAACCCCTAACGAAGCAATTCATAAACTAGGGTTTAAGCTTCTGTCACTCTAGCAACCCATCATCTACTTATTACTTCCTTGCCTTCCTCTAGGCCCAAATAATGGTGAAGTTTCATGTAGTCGACGCTCACATAACACCACTAGAGGAGAGACAACATACATCTCATCAAAATATCGAACGAATACCAAATTCACATGACTACTAATAGAAAGACTTCACCCATGTCCTCAGGAACTAAAGTAACTAGTCACAAAGCATAATCATGTTCATAATCAGAGGTGTAATAATATGCATTAAGGATCTGAACATATAATCTTCCACCAAGTAAACCAATAAGTATCAACTACAAGGAGTAATCAACACTACTAGCAACCCATAGGTACGAATTTGTGGTTTTGGATACAAGATTGGATACAAGAGATGAACTAGGGTTTGAGAGGAGATGGTGCTGGTGAAGATGTTGATGAAGATTGACCCCTTCCCGATGAGAGGATCGTTGGTGATGACGTTGGTGATGATTTCCCCCTCCCGGAGGGAAGTGTCCCCGGCAGAACAGCTCCGCCAGAGCCCTAGATTGATTCCGCCAAGGTTCCGCCTCGTGGCGGCGGAGTTTCGTCCCGTAAGCTTGCCCACGAATTTTTCCAGGACAAAACCCTTCATATAGCAGAAGATGGTCGCCGGAGGCCCACCAGGGGGCCCAGGAGATAGGGGCGCGCCCTATAGGGGGGGCGCCCATGTCTCCTGGACAGGGTGTGGGCCCCCTGGCCTATTTCTTTTGCTCATAATTCCTTAATAAATCCAAAAAGTGGTTTCGTGGAGTTTCAGGACTTTTGGAGTTATGCAGAATAGGTTTCCAACGTTTGCTCCTTTTCCAGCCAGAATTCCAGCTGCCGGCATTCCCCCTCTTCATGGTAAACCTTGTAAAATAAGAGAGAATAGCCATAAGTATTGAGATATAATGTGTAATAACAGCCCATAATACAATAAATATTGATATAAAAGCATGATGCAAAATGGACGTATCAACTCCCCCAAGCTTAGACCTCGCTTGTCCTCAAGCGGAAACCGAGATCGAGAAATATGACTACATGTTTAGAGATAGAGGTGTCGATAAAAATAAAATACGGACATGAGGGCATCATGATCATTCTAATAACAACAACATATATATAGATTTTGTCATATGATTTCCTATGTTCAAGTAATAAGCAATTCATAATGTCAAGTATGGGTCATAAACTTCATTGGGAACTAAGAAACTATAATCGTCACTGAAGCAATTGCAATTTATCGTAACATCAGAAAGAGTCAATAATAGAGCTTTTCAGCAAGATCACATACTCAACTATCTCGTAGTCCCCCATAATTGTTAACACTCACTCAATACTTGTGGTTATAGAGTTTCAGCCGGACACTGAGAAAGATAGGGGCTTATTATGTTGCCTCCCAACATATTCACCTTTAGGTGATGTCAACAATAATAGCCTATGCCAACTTGCATTCAATTTGATATATGTATCATGACCTTTCAAACACGAGGAGCTTGCCAAAGGATAAAATGAAAAAGTGGAAGGGTGAGGATCACCTTGACTCAAGCATAAAGTAAACACATAAAGTAAAAGATAAGCCCTTCGCAGAGGGAAGCAGAGGTTATCATGCACTTTCAGGGTTGGATGCACAAAATCTTAATGCAAAAGAACGTCACTTTGTATTGCCCCTTGTATGTGGACCTTTATTATGCACTCTGTCGCTTTTATTACTTCCACAACAAGTTCGTACAAAGCTTATTTTCTCTGCATTAATAAGTCATGCATATTTAGAGAGCAATTTTTATTGCTTGCACCGATGACAACTTACTTGAAGGATCTTACTCAATCCATAGGTAGGTATGGTGGACTCTCATGGAAAAACTGGGTTTAAGGGAGTTTGGAAGCACAAGTAGTATCTCTACTTGGTGCTGAGAATTTGGCTAGCATAAGGGGGAAAGGCAAGCTCAACATGTTCAGAAGGTCACTGCCAATATACTATAACTGGGATGTCGGAAAGCATAAACCATTACGTTGTCTTCCTTGTCCAACATCAACTCTTTTAGCATGTCATACTTAATGAGTGCTTCACAACCATAAAAGATGTCCAAGATAATATATCTATATGTGAACCCCTCTTTCCTTATCACTTCCTATTAATTGCAACGATGACCAAGGCTACGTTCATCAACTCTCAACAATTTTTATGCCTCATACTTTCTATGTGTGAAGTTATCACTATCCATAAGATCAATATGAACTCTTTTGTTCTTTCTACTTTCTCAAGATCATAGCAACATAGCAAAGCCCTTGACTCAACACTAATCTTTATTATAGATAGCACACGGACTCGCTTATAAAAAGAGATCACAACGAAAACTCAAAACTACTTGATATCAAAACTTCGAACTAATAGATCAAGATACTACTAAAAGGATCTAACTAAATAAAGCGGTAAAGATAGGAGTGTGATGGTGATACGATACCGGGGCACCTCCCCCAATCTTGGCAGTTGCCAAGGGGAGTGCCCATACCCATGTGATTATTTCTTCGGAGGTGTCGGAGTGGGGATTGTTGCATTTTTCTTCTTTAGCTTGCGTCTGAGGCTAAAGTTTTCCTCCCTCAGATCTTCATTCTCTAGCTCAAGTTTCATTATCTTTTTGCATAGTGCTGCTTTGCTGTCCTGCAAAAAACGTGATGGGATAGATTGGACCTTAGCGAGGCTTGATTTCTTGAACTCCACATGCATATCACCAGGTTGAGGAAGTGGATCATCCTCTTCACCGGAGCTTGTCTCCTCCTTCCTCTTTGGATCATAGTCTTCTTCTTCCTCTGTGGTCCAGCCATAATGTTCCACATCTGCATATACTTTTGGATGTGCAATATAATCCGCCATGTAACTCTCTCCCTCCAAATCTTGGGACGACATCTTGTTCTGAATCTGCAACAGGAACAGCTCGAAACGAAAACAGAGGATATTTGCGTGATACGGTGGCCAAAACGTTCGGGAGTATATATAATGAATTTTTACCGACCAAAATAAGTAACATACAAGAAAACAGAGTCCGGGAGGCGCACGAGGAGCCCATGAGACAGGGGGAGCACCCTACAGGGGGGGGGGTGTGGCCCTCCTCTCTCGTGGGAGCCTCTTGTCCCTTTCGGACTACTTCTTTCTTCCTAAAATTCTTAAATAATCCAAAACTGATGAAAATTGCCTTTAGAGTTGTTTTGGAGTCGGTATACTTACCGTACCACATACCTATGCCTTTTCGGAGTCTGGGACGTTCTGGAAAGTGTCTCTTATGTACTCCTCTGGGGTTACGGTTTCAATAATATTAGTTTCAACATTGATAGGGTTACCTGAAATATGATGCTTGATTCTTTGACCATTAACCACCCTAGGATTTGTGCCTTCAAAGTTGTTAATTTTTATAGCACCGGAACGGTAGACCTCCTCCATAACATAGGGACCTTCCCATTTTGAGAGAAGTTTTCCTGCAAAAAATCTTAAACGAGAGTTGAATAATAACACATAGTCTCCTACGTTAAACAAACGCTTTTGTATCCTTTTATCATGCCAGCGTTTGACTTTTTCTTTGAAGAGCTTGGCATTCTCATAAGCTTGGGCTCTCCATTCATCAAGTGACCTAATATCAAACAACCTTTTCTCACCGGCAAGTTTGAAGTCATAATTGAGCTCTTTAATAGCCCAATATGCTTTATGTTCAAGTTCAAGAGGTAAATGACATGCTTTTCCATAAACCATCTTATATGGAGACATACCCATAGGATTTTTGTATGCAGTTCTATAGGCCCATAATGCATCATCAAGTTTTTTGGACCAATTCTTTCTAGATCTATTCACAGTCTTTTGCAAAATTAATTTGAGCTCTCTATTGCTCAACTCTACTTGACCACTAGATCATGCGGGTGATAAGGAGATGCAATTCTATGATTGACATCGTATTTAGCAAGCATCTTACAGAAAGCACCATGAATAAAGTGTGAACTACCATCAGTCATAAGATATCTAGGGACTCCAAACCTCGGAAAAATAACTTCTTTAAGCATTTTAATAGAAGTGTTATGATCATCACTACTAGTTGGAATAGCTTCTACCCACTTAGTAACGTAATCAACAACAACTAAAATATGTGTATAACCATTGGAGGCAGGAAATGGTCCGATGTAATCAAAACCCCAAACATCAAACTGTTCAATAACAAGAGAATAATTCATAGGCATTTCTTGACGTCTACTAATGTTACCTATTCTTTGGCATTCATCACAGGATACGAGAAACTTACCAGCATCTTTGAAAAGAGTAGGCCAACAAAAACCAGATTGTAGTACCTTGTGTGCAGTTCTATCTCCAGCGTGGTGTCCTCCATAGGATTCAGAGTGACACTTGCGTAGGATTTTTTTCCTGTTCATGCTCAGGCACACAACGTCTAATAATACCATCTACTCCTTCTTTATAAAGGTGTGGATCATCCCAGAAGTAAAGTCTTAAATCATAAAAGAACTTTTTCTTTTGCTGGTATGTGATGTGAAACTAGGCGGTATATCAGCATACCAAGGAGCAGTACGAGCAGCATTGACAACCGCTAATTGTTCATCAGGAAAACTATCATTAATAGGCAGTGGGTCATCAAGAACATTCTCTAACCTAGACAAGTTATGCATAGCGGGGTTCTCAGCTCCCTTTCTATCAATAATATGCAAGTCAAATTCTTGGAGCAAGAGAACCCATCTAATGAGTCTAGGCTTAGCATCTTTCTTTTCCGTAAGATATTTAATAGCAGCATGATCAGTGTGAATAGTAACTTTTGAATCAACAATCTAAGGTCTAAACTTATCACATGCAAACACAATTGCTAAGAATTCTTTTTCAGTGGTAGCATAATTTCTCTGGGCGGTATCAAGTGTCTTACTAGCATAATGGATAACATTCAATTTCTTATCGACCCTTTGCCCTAAAACAGCACCTACAGCATAATCACTAGCATCACACATAATTTCAAAAGCTAAATTCCAATCAGGTGGCTGAACAATAGGTGCTGTGATCAAAGCTTTCTTAAGTGTTTCAAATGCGTCTACACAATCATCATCGAAGACAAAAGGAATATCTTTTTGCAATAAATTAGTCAGAGGCCTAGAGATTTTAGAAAAGTCCTTAATGAACCTCCTATAAAAACCATCATGACCAAGGAAACTTCTTATACCTTTTATGTCCTTGGGACATGGCATCTTTTCAATAGCATCAACTTTGGCTTTATCAACTTTGATACCCCTCTCAGAGATCTTGTGCCCCAAGACAATGCCTTCATTAACCACGAAGTGACACTTTTCCCAATTCAGGACGAGACTAGTGTCTTCGCATCTCTGCAAAACTCGATCAAGGTTGCTCAAACAATCATCAAAAGAGGATCCATAGATGGAGAAGTCATCCATGAATACCTCACAAATCTTTTCACAAAAATCGGAAAATATAGCTGTCTGTGTCAAAACCGGCGGATCTCGGGTAGGGGGTCCCGAACTGTGCGTCTAGGCGGATGGTAACAGGAGACAAGGGACACGATGTTTTTACCCAGGTTCGGGCCCTCTCGATGGAGGTAAAACCCTACTCCTGCTTGATTAATATTGATGATATGGGTAGTACAGAGACCCCTCTGGTAATATATGCTTCAAAAGATAAGTAGTTTGTGAAGTGCGGCGTGTGTGTAAATCTGACAATAATATTGCAGATGGCGTCGGACTAGATCCGGACAAGCAACAGCTCTTTGCGCGGTTGAAGGCCGGCGAGAATGTGCTTACAAGGGTGAGGCAAGAGAAAATAATCTCCAAGATGCCCACACCCAGCTGGGTGAGGAACTAAAGGATGTTCGTGCCCAGCTGTCTGACTCCGTGAAGGAGAATCGGCGACTTCGTCGCGGCATTTATAGTAAGTGCTTGAGCGAACTTTGAAAAAGAGTTCGGCAAGGAAGTCAACTAACAGAGTTATGTTTGTAGGTATGCTCACGGGTCGTCCTGCAGAGGAAATGCCCGGTTCTACGGGTGACCTTCTTCCCGAGCTATTGCAACTGCACGAACGAGTTCGGCAGGTGATGAAAGGCGTCGCCCATGCCTTGTTATCGAGGAGGTTGTCGAGAAGGCCTTGGAGAGCTTGTCGAGAAGCTTCAGGGAGCACGGCGGCGCTTCCGACTATGGAAGATATCGGCCTGTCGTCAAGGCGCCAGGGAGGCCTGGGCCATGGTGAAGACGCGGTACACGAAGGCGGACCCAAACCACATGGCCGAGGTCGGACCTGTGGGGCCCGACAGGAAGGAGATCCCTGTGAGCTTAGTGTACGACCAAGTAGAGTTGGCCGCAAAGTATTCCCAGCAGGACTGTAAACTAGACAGCCTATTAGATGGCATTGAAGAGGAATACAACTAGTTCGCCAACATTGTAAGCTTTGGCCCGTACTTCCCTGCTTTGATATCTTCGAGCCTGCTGTGGATAGAATGCGGAACGAGCTTTTGCCGCGTCGCGCTCCTCCTCCAAGGCGTCCAAACTGTCCTGCCGATCGAGCTCGACTTCTCTTTCTTCGTACATGCGCACGCGAGGTGAGTCATGAATTATGTCGCAGGGCAAAACTGCCTCTGCACCGTATACCATAAAAAATGGTGTGAATCCGGTAGTGCGATTCGGCGTGGTCCGCAGCCCCCAGTCTGGTCGAGCTCCTCTACCCAAAGGTCGTGTTAGATTCCTTGAGGGACCGCACTAGTCTGGGTTTAATGCCGCTCATGATTAGACCGTTTGCTCGCTCGACTTGACCGTTAGTTTGACGGTGATAGACTGAAGCATAGTCGAGCTTGATGCCCATGTTTTTGCACCAGAGTTTGACCTCGTCGGCCGTGAAGTTTGTGCCGTTATCAGTGATGATGCTATGGGGGACGCCGTAACGGTGTACTACCCCTGATATGAAGTCTATCACCGGTCCGGATTCGGCCGTCTTTACAGGCTTGGCCTCTATCTATTTGGTGAATTTATCCACCATGACCAATAGGTATTTTTGCTTGTGGGTTCCTCCTTTAAGGGGTCCAACCATGTCAAGCCCCCAGACCGCGAAGGGCCAGGTGATGGGTATAGCTTTGAGGGCGGTGGGTGGCATGTGGCTTTGGTTAGCAAAGTGCTGGCAACCGACGCATCGTTGGACTAAGTCCTGAGCATCTGCCCGGGCCGTCGGCAAAAATCCTGTACGGAAGGCCTTGCCTACAAGGGCCCGGGCTGCAGCATGCTGCCCACCGAGTCCGGCATGAATTTCAGCCAGGAGATTCCGCCCTTCCTCTTTGGAGATACACCTTTGAAGGACTCCGGTTGTGCTTTTCTTATAAAGCTCTCCCTCATGGACCTTATAGGCTTTAAACCGCCGCACTATGCAGTGGGCCTCGTTTTGGTCCTCAGGATGTTCCTGCCTAGTTAGGTAGGCTAGGAATGGTTCTGTCCACGGGGCAATGACTGCCATTATTGCGTGGGCTGACGATGTTATTTCATTGGTGGAACCACCAACTATGTCGGAATGTTCGGTGTGGGGCAGTGTGGTTGGGTCCAGGTTGTTATTTCCAGACTCTCCCTCCCATAATATGGATGGCTTGAAAAGCCTCTCTAGGAAGATGTTGGGGGGGGGGGGCGGAATCGCTTTCTTGCCAATGCGTGCCAACCGTCTGCTGCTGGTTGTTATCCTGTGCTATATGGTTAAATTCGAGCCCCTCAAACCGAGCCGACATTTTTAGGACGGCATTGCGATAAGCTGCCATTTTCGGATCCTTGGCATCAAAGTCCCCATTTATTTGGGATATCGCGAGGTTCGAATCGCGCACCTCTAGGCGTTGAATGCCCATGGAGACTGCCATCCGGAGACCATGTAGAAGGGCCTCGTATTCGGCTGCATTGTTGGATTCCGTGTACATTATTTGAAGTACGTATTGGACTGTATCTCCGGTTGGGGACATCAGAACGATGCCAGCCCCCAGGTCGGCCAACATTTTGGAGCCGTCGAAGTGCATGATCCAGTTGGAATATGCGCCGTACTCTTTAGGGAGTTCGGCTTTAGTCCATTCGGTGACGAAGTCAGCCAAAACTTGTGACTTAATAGCTCGTCGTGGCTTGTAGGTTATGCCGAACGGGAGGAGCTCAATGGCCCATTTAGCAATCCGGCCCGTTGCGTCGCGGTTGTTTATAATGTCATTAAGAGGTACTTCGGAGGCTACTGTTATCGAACACTCTTGAAAGTAGTGTCGCAACTTCCGGGATGCCATGAACACCGCGTATGCTATCTTTTGATAATGCAGGTACCGTGACTTGCATGGAGTTAGGACAGTGGACACGTAGTAAACTGGTTTTTGGAGAGGGAACTTGTGTCCGTCCGTTTCTCGTTCGACAACGAGCACCGCGCTTACAACTTGATGGGTTGCTGCGATGTATAATAGCATTGGTTCGCCCATGTTGGGATCGGCCATGACCGGATTTGTTGCCAATATGGCTTTGATTTCTTCGAGTCCGTCCGTGGCGGCATCCGTCCACTCGAAGTGTTCGGTGCGCCGGAGGAGGCGATAAAGGGGTAATGCCTTTTCCCCTAAGCGGGAGATAAAGCGGCTTAGAGCCGCCACGCATCCATCAATTTTGTATTTGTTTGAGGTCTTTGGGGATATCCAATTGTGACAGAGCTCGGATCTTGGCTGGGTTTGCTTCATTTCCTCTACGGATACAATGAAGCCCAAGAGCTTTCTACCGGGTACCGCAACGCATTTTTCTGGGTTGAGCTTGATGTCATATGTTCGGAGATTATCGAATGTGAGCCTCAAGTCGTCGACTAGGGTTTCGACATGCTTGGATTTGATGACCACATCGTCTACGTATTCCTCCACTGTTTTGCCGATCTGATTTGCCAGACATGTCTGAATCATGCGCTGCTATGTTGGCGTTTTTTAGCCCAAAGGGCATTGTGTTGAAGCAGAATGGGCCGTATGGAGTGATGAATGCCGTTGCGGCTTGGTCTGGCTCTGCCATCTTAATTTGGTGGTAGCCGGAGTATGCGTCGAGGAAACACAATGAATTGTGTCCTGCGGTAGCGTCGATAATTTGATCGATGCAGGGGTGGGGGAAGGGATCCTTTGGGCAAGCCTTGTTAAGGTCCTTAAAATCGACACATAGGCGCCAAGATTTGTCCTTCTTTGGTACCATTACCGGGTTTGCTAGCCAGTCCGGATGTTTAAGATCTCTGATGAATCTGGCCTCCAATAGTTTGGCTAGCTCCTCTCCCATGGCCTGCCTCTTGGGTTCAGAGAAACGCCGAAGAGCTTGTTTGACTGGCTTGAATCCTTTTAGGATATTTAGGCTGTGCTCGGCCGGCCGGCGTGGGATTCCTGGCATGTCTGAAGGGTGCCAGGAAAAAATGTCCCAATTTTCGTGTAGAAATTCTCGTAGTGCGGCGTCCACATCAGGGTTTAATTGTGCCCCGATGGAGGCCGTTTTTGTAGGGTCTGTTGGATGGACTTGGAATTTGACTATTTAAATGCGCGGTTAAAAGAGGTGGACTTGGATCTCTTATCGAGTATCACATCGTCCCTGTTCACCGTGGAGCGCAGCGCAGTGAGTTCCTCTGCCGCTAGGGCTTCGGATAGTGCCTCAAGGGCAAGTGCGGCTGTTTTTTTTTGGCGCGGAGCGCTATGTCCTGGTCACTAGCGTGAGTGATAATTCCGTTGGGTCCGGGAATTTTGAGCTTCATGTACCCGTAATGGGGTATAGCTTGAAAAATTGTGAATGCCTCTCGCCCTAATAGAGCGTGGTATCCGCTGCTGAACGGGGCCACTTGGAATGTGACCTCCTCGGACCTATAATTGTCCGGCGTGCCGAACACCACATCCAGTGTGATCTTTCCTGTACAGCATGCTTCCCGACTGGGGATTATTCCTCTAAAGGTTGTGCTGCTTTGCTCAATGCGGCTCCAGTCTATTTCCATTTTTCGAAGGGTTTCCTTGTAGATGAGGTTTAATCCGCTGCCGCCATCCATGAGTACCTTGGTAAGGTGAAAGCTGTCCACTATTGGACTGAGGACCAATGCGGCTGGTGCTCGGGCTGTTCGGAATTTAGGTTAAATCCTTTGGCGTTAAAGGTAATAGCCGTGTCCTCCATGGATTTATTGTTGCTATCTGGTAGACTTCGGCAAGGCTGTGGAGTGTTTGTTTCCGCATATTATTTGATGCGAAAGTCTCGAAGACTGTTAATACCGTACTGGTATTGCTGGGTTGGTGCTCTGGAGCTAAGAGCTCTTCACCACTTTTGGCCACCTGCCGTAGTATCCAACATGCTCTAAGGCTATGAGTTGGAGTGGCGCCCTCTGTGCTATGAATTTTGCAGGGTCCATTGAGCCATCCCTCCAGTACGGTTCCATGCCCTTTGGGGGTTTTTTGCTTTTTGGTATGTAACCCAGGTGCCTGGTGATGATGCACCCTTTTATTTCGGACTAGGGTTGTATTCGGGCCGGATTATCCCAAAATATGATTTCGGTTTTCAGCGCTCTCCATCGCGCAAGTACTTTACGTACTATGGACGCCAAGTCAGCGGCGTGTAATTTCACGACGACTTATGGCGTTTAGGATTCCCTTGTCCGTGCAATTATTGCAGAAGAATGAGATTGCGTCCTCCTCGTGGCAGTCCTTTATCCTGTCCATAACCAGGAGGAATCTGGCCCAGTAATGATGTGCTATTTCACCGGGCTCTTGCCGGCTTTGGGATAGATCGCTTATGTTTGGGTGGGCGGGTGGAATTAAATTCTGAACCCCGTCTGATCTAAGACTCAGGGGCCAAGAAGTTTCCGAACTTGGAAGCTTGGGTTCTTGGAGGTTGTCCAATGAATCTAGCCCGCTGCCTGACTTTAAGTTCAGGGCTTGAGTGGTGTCCTCCCCTCCGCGGGAATCCGGCATGGAGGGGTCAGGAATCCGGACATAGCTAGTCCTTAAGGTAGGAGAAGAGTCGCCGTATTGTTCCTCTACCACAGCAACGTGGTGGGTAGCCTGGGGAGAGTTGACCTCTCTCAGATCGGTTTTAGGCCCAATCTAATCGTAGTCTGTAGCGACTCCCGAGTGGCGTCACGATCCAAGAGCTCGTTTAAGGAAGAGCTCCATCGGATCTAATTGCTCGGCGAGCTCGAGTTAACGTGAAGATTGCTTTCGATGACCCGAGAAGTCATCGTCGGTAGCGGCGAACAGCGGTCATAAGAAAACCGCCTAGCGGAGAGTTTGGCCGGTGGCCAAAGCTCCTTTAGCAATGGTGCCGTCTTTAAAGACGGGATGAGGCATCCTTCCCGACAACGGCAGCACGGAGGAACTCGAAGCACCAATGTCGGTGTCAAACCGCGGATCTCGGGTAGGGGGTCCCGAACTGTGCGTCTAGGCGGATGGTAACAGGAGACAAGGGACACGATGTTTTTACCCAAGTTCGGGCTCTCTCGATGGAGGTAAAACCCTAGTCCTGCTTGATTAATATTGATGATATGGGTAGTACAAGAGTGGATCTACCACGAGATCAGAGAGGCTAAACTCTAGAAGCTAGCCCATGGTATGATTGTTGTTCGTCCTATGGACTAAAACCCTCCGGTTTATATAGACACCGGATAGGGTTAGGGTTACCACGTAGTCGGTTACAATGGTAGGAGATCTACATATCCGTATCGCCAAGCTTGCCTTCCACGCCAAGGAAAATCCCATCCGGACACCGGACGAAGTCTTCAATCTTGTATCTTCATAGTCCAGGAGTCCGGCCAACGGTGATAGTTCGGCTATCCGGACACCCCCTAATCCAGGACTCCCTCAATAGCCACCATGCATCTTTGAAAGGTAGCAGGTGCATTACATAAACCAAAAGGCATACGTCTATAAGCAAAAGTACCAAAAGGGTCCATGTAGTTCAAACTACCAAATCTGACCTGATGGCCAGGGGCGTAGCTTTCGATCTGCTCCAGATGGCTGCTTAATTGGCCCGCATGCAAAGCCGCCCGAATCTGAAGATCTGTCCGGGAGAAAAGTCTCACCCTGGACCGCATCATTGTTGATGGTCGGAGGAGCCATCGGGCCTAAAGGTGATGACACAGAGGAACTCTCAATGAAAGCACCAATGTCGGTGTCAAAACCGGCGGATCTCGGGTAGGGGGTCCCGAACTGTGCATCTAGGCGGATGGTAACAGGAGACAAGGGACACGATGTTTTTACCCAGGTTTGGGCCCTCTCGATGGAGGTAAAACCCTACTCCTGCTTGATTAATATTAATGACAAGGGTAGTACAAGAGTAGATCTACCACGATATCAGAGAGGCTAAACCCTAGAAGCTAGCCTATGGTATGATTGTTGTTCGTCCTACGGACTAAAACCCTCCAGTTTATATAGACATCGGAGAGGGTTAGGGTTACATAGAGTCGGTTACAAATGGGAGGAGATCTACATATCCAGACGCCAAGCTTGCCTTCCACGCCAAGGAAAGTCCCATCCGAACACGGGACGAAGTCTTCAATCTTGTATCTTCATAGTCCAGGAGTCCGGCCAAAGGTCATAGTCCGGCCATCCGGACAACCCCTAATCTAGGACTCCCTCAGTGCTGCTGCCGTGGAGGCCCTAAGGGCCAAGCTTGCTCAAGCCAAGGAACAAGCTCGGGCCAGCAATGCGGCTGCCCTAAAGGCGGCTCAAGAGTTGAGAGCCGAACAGGCTGCTCATCGCCGAAGCGAGGAAAAGATAGCCGAAATGGCTGAAGAGTTGAAAAATGCCACCGACCGGTATGTGCTCCTTGAAATGGAGAATAAGGCTAGTTCGGCCGAGCTGGACAAGGCACTTAATGCCGCCAAGGAGATGCGGAACGAGATCCGGGGCATGCGGGAGGAGCTCCAACAGGCCGACAAAATCATGGCTGGGGGATCCTACCTACTGCGGACGGAGTTTTTGGATCCAAAGTATGCTCCCCTAGCTGGGCGTTGAGTCCTATGAGCATATCACGGACTTGACGAATAGTACACCTGACGCTGCCAAGTTCTTCGAGGATCAAGGTGATAAGGAATAGGAGAAGCTTTTCTGGTCGCAGTTCAATGCTCCATAGGCTGTTGAATGAGAAGGTGGCTGCTGTGGCGGAGCTTCATAGGCTGTCCGGGCTTGCAATGCGGTCTGTAATAGACCATCTTTGGCCGCAGGGGCCCAAGGCGGACAGTTATTTTGGTTTGGTGCAACAATTCCTTGGGGCCGTGACTTGGATCGACGCCATGAGGAGGTCGGCGTGCATAGAGGGTGCGCGGATGGCTCTTGCCCGCGTAAAATCCTATTGGACGAATATGGAGGCCACCATTATAGCGACCCAGGATCCGACGGGAGGCCAATATTCGGCCGAGCACTACTTGACGCAGGTCACAGAGGGTGCTCGCCTAATAGAGGCGCAGTGTTCGAAGAATATTTTGTTTGAGTGATAAGTCGAATTATTGTAAAAACAATGTTTATTTTGATTATGAGGCTATATTTATATTTTTTGCCTGAAAATACAATTGTGTCCCCTGTACGGCCATTCTTATATGTATAAGTAGTCCGAAAGATAGCAGTCGTTGGCTTCAGCCCCCACGCATACAATGCGGGGGTGTTCGTGAAGAATATGCTTAATCACACTTGATCCAACGTCTTGGTCCATTAAGGAGGTGATCGCATGTCGAACTAGGCAACCGGAATATATAGCTATAACGCTTTTGCTTGGCCATGGGAATATAATGGTGGGGCTACTATGTAGCCCCTGGTACCTTAGCGGGCATCCGAATACGGGCGTGTGTGTACATGGCCGGTAAACAGCCCTTCATTAATACGGAGGAGTCCTAGAGATTCCGATGAGTCTTCGAGTGGTTGAACAGTCTCTCGTTGTATCATGATGGTCAATTTTCGGCTTTCTCTACTGAGGCGCTCATCCGGAATAACCAGGGCACAATCGCAGTAGTTCTCCTTTGGCCTGCCTTAGCCGATAATAAGGGAACGTAAGGCGGCAAACCCGGGAGCCGGGAAAACCCAATATTTGACCCAAGACATGATTCGGAGCTAATGCATATAAGGCCAAACTCGTGACGCCGAACACTTCCGAAGGTGTTCGGACTTTATAACAGAAGATGGGCTCAAGAATGCCCATTCAATATGAACCCTGTGTTTCCAGGTACGTGCGGTAATCTGTCGTGGCGAAATGCCAATAACGACAGTATCCTCTGTGGGTATGGAACCCATGGGATGGTTTAAACAACAAGAGGCAATAAAAAAGGTTTACACAGGGGCTTAATCTAAAAAGAAACCTGTTGAACGGGGCCCTGCTGCACGTCTGCGCCTTTGTCTCCGTTGTGCCGTATCCTGGAAGGGTATCGCGCGAACGTTGTCTGTGGAAAAAAAGGAAAACTCATAGGACAATACAACGTAAGTATGTGATAGATAGTAAAAGTGTAAGATGATGGCCTGCCAATAAGGTTGAGCCAAGTTTTGGGGCTACATTAAATATTTATAGCCCCTGGTTTCCGCTATGGGATTACATAAACGGTGTCCGGTTAAATTTTATCCGGGCTCCTGGACTCGTCTAACCGTGTTTGTGGTCTTAGTGACCAGTCATGTTTTATGGTATTAGAGGCCGCTTATAGTCCGGCCGTTAGGGCCGTCGCGTGTTCCTCTGCGCGTGAAGAGCGCTCTGTGATTCCGCTAACGGTGATGACGCCATGTGGACCGGGCATCTTGAGTGTAAGGTAGCCATAATGCGGCAATGCATTGAAGCGGGCGAAGGCCGGTCTTCTAAGCAGTGTATGATAGCCGCTTTGGAAGGGTGCAACGATGAAGAGTAGTTCTTCACTTCTGGAGTTGCCTGGGGGGCCAAATGTTACCGTCAGTACGACGGAGCCCCTACCGTAGGCTTCAATGCCTGGTATCACCCCTTCAAAGGTGGTGTTGCTTTGGTTAATTCTGGATAGGTTTATCCCCATCTTGCGGACAGTGTCCTTGTATATTAAATTGAGACTACTGCCGCCGTCCATGAGGACACGGGTGAGACGGTATCCGTCGATTATTGGGTCAAGCACCAAGGCCTGTGATCCTTCACGTTGAATGCTAGTTCGGCCATCCATGTGATCAAAAGTGATCGGACGAGACATCTAGTAGTCAGATGTGGGCACGATGGGCTCTACATCGTGCGCGTCTTTGAGCGCGCGTTCTTGCCTTCTCGTGAATGTGTGAGTCGCACGGATCGTGTTTACTGTTTTAATCTCTGGTGGGATTTTTTTATGTCCCCCAATGTTCGGCTGGCGAGGTTCGTCCTCGTCTTCACTTGGTGTTTCCCTCCCTTTGTGTTCGGCATTTATTTTGCCGGCCTGCTTGAAGACCCATCACTCTCTATGGGTGTGGTTCGCAGGTTTTTCCGGGGTACCATGAATTTGGCATAGTCTGCCCAAGACTCTATTCAGGCTGGACGGTCCCTCTTTATTGCCTTTAAATGGCTTCTTTTGCTGAGAGCCCCTGAATCCGGCATTAACTGTTGTGTTGTCCGGGCTCCCTTCCTTGCTTTGGCGTTTGTGTTTATTACGCCGAGGCTTCCCGTTGCCTTCCCTTATTTTGGACGTGCTGGGGTCGCTGGTGCCTTTACGGGCTAGCCAGCTGTCTTCACCCGCGCAAAAGCGGGTCATAAGGCTTGTTAAGGCTGCCATTATCCTTGGCGTTTCTTGGCCGAGGTGTCTGGCGAGCCATTCGTCGCGGATGCTGTGTTTGAATGCCTCTAAGGCTTCGGCGTCCGGACAGTCGACAATTTGATTCTTCTTAGTGAGGAATCTGTTCCAAAGCTTGCGGGCGGACTCTCCGGGCTGTTGGATTATGTGACTTAGATCGTCTGTATCCGGAGGCCGGACATAATTCCCTTGAAAATTGGCCCTAAAAGCGTCTTCTAGTTCCTCCCAACTCCCAATTGAGTTTTCGGGGAGGCTTTTCAACCAGTGTCGAGCTGCTCCCTTCAGCTTGAGGGGAAGGTATTTGATGGCGTGGAGATCATCCCCACGAGCCATGTGAATATGCAGGATAAAATCCTCGATCCAGACCCCTGGGTCAGTCGTTCCGTCATATGCCTCTATGTTCACAGGTTTGAAACCTTGTGGGAACTCATAGTCCAGTACTTATTCGGTGAAGCACAGGGGGTGTGCGGCCCCTCTGTATCTGGGCGCGCCGTGGCATTTAGTCGGCTGTTGTTGTGTCCGGAGTTTATTCCGAACTGGTATTTGGCTTGTATTAGCGTGTGGGTGACCATAGTCCCTCGCCGGGGTGTGTCCTTTAGATCGGTGGATGGACCTGGATGCACCGGCCTTCTTATCCAGCTTCTCACGTAGATCGTGCGCGGTGTCAGTAGCCACTTTGCTGGTATCCTGGTTGTATTATTCTTTGGTGGAACGGCCTCGTCGTCGAATTCTGGCAGTAGCTTGCGCTTTGGGTAGCTTTTGGTATGGCGATCGTCGCCATATCTTTCTTCAGTGTCTAGCACTTTATTCCATCTGCGACTGAGCTTTTCCTATGCGGCCTTAAGCCGTTGTTTCTGCTTCTTTAGACTTCTTGCTGTGGCCAAAAGCTTTCGGTGGAGGTTATCTCGTTCCACTCGTTCGTCCGAGATGATGAATGCATCATCGTCCGGCCCGCGTTCCTGTTCTGGGGCGGTTTCATGAGTTCGTCCCTCCGGATCATTGTGATCGGATGTTTGTTCCGAACTTGGTTTGGCGTGACCTGGCTCGTCCTGCTCCATCGTTGGGTTCGTGTGGTCATTACTGCCTTCTGGTATGTCAGCCCTTCTTGCGCTCTTGTCGCAGTTTTTACTATTGCTGGACTTTGAGCGGCGTCTACGCCGCTGTTTTGGTTTTTGTCCGGGTGTTTTGTCGTCCGGATTATCGCTGTCGTCCTTCTTGGGCATATCCACTATGTATATGTCGTGTGACAAGGTAGTAATCCCGCGCCCCAGATATTCTGGAGCTTCTCCTGCATCGTGATGTCTACTACACAACCTTCTCCTTGTAGACGTTGTTGGGCCTGCAAGTGCACGGGTTTGTAGGACAGTAGAAAATTTCCCTCAAGTGGATGACCTAAGGTTTATCAATCCATGGGAGGCGTAGGATGAAGATGGTCTCTCTCAGGCAACCCTGCAACCAAATAACAAAGAGTCTCTTGTGTCCCCATCTCACCCAATACGATGGTAAATTGTATAGGTGCACCAGTTCGGCGAAGAGATGGTGATACAAGTGCAATATGGATGGTAGATATAGGTTTTTGTAATCTGAAATAATAAAAACAGCAAGGTAACTAATGATAAAAGTGAGCGTAAACGGTATTGCAATGATAGGAAACAAGGCCTAGGGTTCATACTTTCACTAGTGCAAGTTCTCTCAACAATAATAACATAGATAGATCATATAACAATCCCTCAACATGCAACAAAGAGTCACTCCGAAGACACTAACAGCGGAGAACAAAGGTAGAGATTATGGTCGAGTACGAAACCACCACAAAGTTATTCTTTCGGATCGATCTATAAAAGAGTTCGTACTAGAATAACACCTTAAGACACAAATCAACCAAAACCCTAATGTCACATAGATACTCCATTGTCACCTCAAGTATCCGTGGGCATGATTATACGATATGCATCACACAATCTCAGATTCATCCAACCAACATAAAAGTACTTCAAAGAGTGCCCCAAAGTTTCTATCGGAGAGTCAAGAACGTGTGCCAACCCCTATGCATAGGTTCCCAATTGTCACGAAACCCGCAAGTTGATCACCAAAACATACATCAAGTGGCACATGATATCCCATTGTCACCACAGATAATCACGGCAAGACATACATCAAGTGTTTATAAAAGACTCAATCCGATAAGATAACTTCAAAGGGAAAACTCAATTCATCACAAGAGAGTAGAGGGGGAGAAACATCATAAGATCCAAATACAATAGCAAAGCTCGGGATACATCAAGATCGTGCCATAGAGGAACACGAGAGAGAACACGAGAGAGAGAGATCAAACACATAGCTACTGGTACATACCCTCTGCCCCAAAGGTGAACTACTCCCTCCTCGTCATGGAGAGCGCCGGGATGATGAAGATGGCCACCGGAGATGGATCCCCCCTCCGGCAGGGTACCGGAAAGGGGTCCCGATTGGTTTTTGGTGGTTCTGGAGGCTTGCGGCGGTGGAACTCCCGATCTATCTTCTGTTCAGGAAGTTTTAGGGTACGACGGTATATATGGGTGAAAGGAGTACGTCGGTGGAGCTACGGGGTCTCCACGATGCGTGGGGCGCGGGGGGTGGCGCGCCCACCCTCGTGAACACCTCCCGTATCTTCTGACGTGGGGTCCAAGTCCATAAGGTGGGTTTCCTTCCAAAAATAACTTCTCCAGTTGATTTCGTTCCGTTTTGACTCCGTCTGATATTCCTTTTCCTCGAAACACGGAGATAGGCATAAAACAGCAAATCTGGGCTGGGCCTCCGGTTAATAGGTTAGTCCCAAAAGTAATATAAAAGTGGATAATAAAGCCCAATATTGCCTAAAAAAGTAGATAAAGTAGCATGGAGCAATCAAAAATTATAGATACGTTGGAGACGTCTCAAGCATGCCCAAGCTTAATTCCTGCTCGTCCTCGAGTAGGTAAATGATAAAAAAGAATTTTTGATGCGGAGTGATACTTTGGCATAATTTGAATGTAAATCTTCTTAATTCTGGTATGAATGTTCAGATCCGAAAGATTCAAGACAAAAGTTCATATTGACATAAAAATAATAATACTTCAAGCATACTAATCAAAGCAATCATGTCTTCTCAAAATAACATGGCAAAAGAAAGTTCATCCCTACAAAATCATATAGTTAGGCTATGCTTCATTTTCGTCACACAAAGATGTTCCCAACTTCTATACCCCCGATGACAAGCCAAGCAATTGTTTCATACTTAAATATTCTCAAACTTTTTCAACCTTCACGCAATACATTAGCGTGAGCCATGGATATAGCACTTTGGGTGGAATAGAATATGATGATGGGGATTGTGTGGAGAAGACAAAAAAGGAGAAAGTCTCACATTGACGAGGATAATCAACGGGCTATGGAGATGCCCATCAATTGATGTCAACATGAGGAGTAGGGATTTCCATGCAACAGATGCACTAGAGCTATGAATGCTCAACAAAAGAAAACTAGTGGGTGTGCATCCAACTTGCTTGCTCACGAAGACCTAGGGCATTTGAGGAAGCCCATCGTTGGAATATACAAGCCAAATTCTATAATGAAAGATTCCCACTAGTATATGAAAGTGACAACATATGAGACTCACTATATGAAAAACATGGTGCTACTTTGAAGCACAATATATGAGACTCGCTATATGAAGAACATGGTGCTACTTTGAAGCACAATATATGAGACTCACTACATGAAGAACAAGGTGCTACTTTGAAGCACAAGTGTGGAAAAAAAGGATAGTAGCATCGCCCTTTTTTTGTGCCTTATTTTTTTTGGCCTTTCTCTTTTCTTTTTTTGGGGACAATGCTCTAATAATGATGATCATCACACTTCTATTGATTACAACATAAGGATTACAACTCGAAACTAGAACAAGGTATGACTCTATATGAATGCCTCCCGGTGTAATCGGGATGGTGCAATGAATCAAGAGTGACATGTATGAAAAATAATGCATGGTGGCTTTGCCACAAATACGATGTCAACTACATGATCATGCAATGGCAATATTACAAAAGTAATGTATGTCATAATAATGATGATGGAAGTTGCATGGCAATATATCTCGGAATGGGTATGGAAATGCCATGATAGGTAGGTAAGGTGGCTTTTTTGAGGAAGATATAAGGAGGTTTATGTGTGAAAGAGCGTATCGTATCACGGGGTTTGGATGCACTGGCGAAGTTTGCACCAACTCTCAAGGTCAGAAAGGGCAATGCACGGTACCGAAGAGGCTAGCAAAGGCGGAAAGGTAAAAGTGCGTATAATCCACGGACTCAACATTAGTCAAAAGAACTCATATAATTATTGCAAAAATTTAGAAGTCATCAAAAATCAAGTACTACGCGCATGCTCCTAGGGGGATAGATTGGTAGGAAAAGACCATCGCTCGTCCCCGACCGCCACTCATAAGGATGCACAAGCCAGGTACACTTCATGTTTCAAATTTGCTACACAACTTTAACCATACGTGCATGCTACGGGACTTGCTAACTTCAACACAAGCATTCTTTAAATTCATAATCACCCAACTAGCATGACTTTAATATCACTAGCTCCATATCTCAATACAATTATCAAGTATCAAACTTCTCTTAGTATTAAACACACTCATAGGAATCCTTACATATCTTGTATGCTTAGCATATTAGAATTAAGCACATTACCATGCTATTTAAGACTCTCAGAATAATATAAGTGAAGCATGAGAGTTCATAAATTTCTACAAAATAAATCCACCACCGTGCTCTAAAAGATATAAGTGAAGCACTAGAGCAAACAACAAACTACTCCAAAAGATATAAGTGAAGATCAATGAGTAGTCGAATAATTATGCAACTATATGAAGACTCTCCCATTTAATAATTTCAGATCTTGACACTTTATTCAAATAGCAAGTAAAGCTAAAGAAAACTGCATTTCAAGGATAACACAACTCATGTGAAGAAGCAAAAACGTATGCTCAACCGACACTAACCGATAGTTGTTGAAGAAGAAAGGTGGGATGCCTACCGGGGCATCCCCAAGCTTAGATGCTTGAGAATCTTGGAGTATTATCTTGGGGTGCCTTGGGAATCCCCAAGCTTGAACTTTTGTGTCTCCTTAATTCCTCTCATATCATGGTGTCTCTTTTTATCAAAAGCTTCATTCATAACAAACTCAACAAGAACTCGTGAGATAGGTTAGTATAAACCAATGCAAAACCTTATCATTTTCTACTGTAACAAATCACTAAAATTATTATTCAACATTTCATACTAAATTCCTCTGCATATTTAATACTCCTATCCTTAAATAGAATAATTAAACAAGCAAACATATGCAAACAATGCAAACATAACAGCAATCTGCCAAAACAGTACAGTCTGTAAAGAATGCAAGAGTATCAATACTTCCCTGACTCCAAAAATTATGAAATAAAATTCCCACTTTATTAAATTTATCATAGCTCAATATGCCAAAAGATTCAACATTATACCACTCTCTTACTTTTCTGAGGAATTTTTGCAACAGCGGTAAACTTTCTGTTTTCAAACAGCAGCATGTATACTAGCAAAATAACCATGGCAAAGGCTATCCTTGACTTTTTTTATTGAAACTAAAGATGCAAAACACTAATCTGACTAACCTAAAGCAAAACAAAACAAAATGACATGACTCTCCAAGCAAAACACATATCATGTGGTAAATAAAAATATAGCTCCAAGTAAAGTTACCGATGAACGAAGATTTAAAGAGGGATGCCTTCCGGGCATCCCCAAGCTTAGGCTCTTGGTTATCCTTGAATATTACCTTGGGGTGCCTTGGGAATCCCCAATCTTAGGCTCTTGCCACTCCTTATTCCATAGTCCATCGAATCTTTACCCAAAACTTGAAAACTTCAACCACACAAAACTTAACAGAAAACTCAGAAGCTCCGTTAGCGAAAAGAAAACAAAACACCACTTCAAGGTACTGTAATGAACTCATTCTTTATTTATATTGGTGTTAAACCTACTTCATTCCAACTTCTCTATGGTTTATAAACTATTTTACTAGCCATAGATTCATCAAAATAAGCAAACAACACAATGAAAACAGAATCTGTCAAAAACAGAACAGTCTGTAGTAATATGTAACTAACGCAAACTTATAGAACTCCAAATTTTTTAAAATAAATTGGTGGACCTGAGGAATTTTTCTAGTAATCATCTGCAAGAAGAATCAACTAAATATCACTCTCCAGAAAAACGTTATAGCTAATCTCGTGAGCGCTAAAGTTTCTGTTTTTTACAGCATGATCATAAAGACTTCACCCAAGTCTTCCCAAAGGTTCTACTTGGCACAAACACTAATTAAACATAAAACGACATCTAAACAGAGGCTATATGGATTATTTATTCCTAAACAGAACCAAAAAGAAAGAAACTAAAATAAAATTGGGTTGCCTCCCAACAAGCGCTATCGTTTAACGCCCCTAGCTAGGCATGATGATTTCAATGATGCTCACAAAAAGATAAGAATTGAAACATAAAGAGAGCACCATGAAGAATATGACTAGCACATTTAAGCCTAACCCACTTCCTATGCATAGGTATTTTTTGAACAAACAACTTATGGGAACAATAATCAAGTAGCATAGGAGGGTAACACAAGCATAGCTTCAAAACTTTAAGCACATAGAGAGGAAACTTGATATTATTGCAATTCCTACAAGCATATATTCCTCCCTCATAATAATTTTCAGTAGCATCATGAATAAATTCAACAATATAACCAGCACCTAAAGCATTCTTTTCATGATCTACTTGCATAGAAAATTTACTACTCTCCACATAAGCAAAATTCTTCTCATGAATAATAGTGGAGCAAACTCAACAAAATAACTATCATATGATTGAGAATTAAGATCAAGATGACAAGTTTCATGGTTATCATTATTCTTTAAAGCATACGTGTCATCACAATAATCATCATAGATAGGAGGCATGCTTTCATCATAGTAAATTTGCTCATCAAAGCTTGGGGGACAAAAAATATCATCTTCATCATACATAGCTTCCCCAACATGGTTATCATTATTCTTTAAAGCATACATTAGCATCATGGATATTCAAGGAATTCATACTAACAACATTGCAATCATGCTCATTATTCACATATTTTATGCCAAGAATTCTATGTAATTCTTCTTCTAGTACTTGAGCACAATTTTTCTTTCCATCATACTCACGAAAGATATTAAAAAGATGAAGCGTATGAGACAAACTCAATTCCATTTTTTTGGTAGTTTTCTTTTATAAACTAAACTAGTGGTAAAACAAGAAACAAAAAGATTCAATTGCAAGATCTAAAGATATACCTTCACTTACCTAGCCTCCCCGGCAACGGCGCCAGAAAAGAGCTTGATGTCTACTACACAACATTCTCCTTGTAGACGTTGTTGGTCCTGCAAGTGCACAGGTTTGTAGGACAGTAGCAAATTTCCCTCAAGTGGATGACCAAAGGTTTATCAATCCGTGGGAGGCGTAGGATGAATATGGTCTCTCTCAAGCAACCCTGCAACCAAATAACAAAGAGTCTCTTGTGTCCCCAACACACCCAATACAATGGTAAATTGTATAGGTGCACTAGTTCGCGAAGAGATGGTGATACAAGTGCAATATGGATGGTAGATATAGGTTTTTTAATCTGAAATAATAAAAACAGCAAGGTAACTAATGATAAAAGTGAGCGTAAACGGTATTGCAATGATAGGAAAAAAGGCCTAGGGTTCATACTTTCACTAGTGCAAGTTCTCTCAACAATAATAACATAGATATATCATATAACAATCCCTCAACATGCAACAAAGAGTCACTCCGAAGACACTAATAGTGGAGAACAAACGTAGAGATTATGGTCGGGTACGAAACCACCACAAAGTTATTCTTTCGGATCGATCTATAAAAGAGTTCGTACTAGAATAACACCTTAAGACACAAATCAACCAAAACCCTAATGTCACCTAGATACTCCATTGTCACCTCAAGTATCCGTGGGCATGATCATACGATATGCATCACACAATCTCAGATTCATCCAACCAACATAAAAGTACTTCAAAGAGTGCCCCAAAGTTTCTATCGGATAGTCAAGAATGTGTGCCAACCCCTATGCATAGGTTCCCAATTGTCACGAAACCCGCAAGTTGATCACCAAAACATACATCAAGTGGCACATGATATCCCATTGTCACCACAGATAATCACGGCAAGACATACATCAAGTGTTCATAAAAGACTCAATCCGATAAGATAACTTCAAAGGGGAAACTCAATTCATCACAAGAGAGTAGAGGGGGAGAAACATCATAGGATCCAACTACAATAGCAAAGCTCGGGATACATCAAGATCGTGCCATAGAAGAACACAAGAGAGAACACGAGAGAGAGAGATCAAACACATAGCTACTGGTACATACCCTCAGCCCCAAGGGTGAACTACTCCCTCCTCGTCATGGAGAGCGCTGGGATGATGAAGATGGCCACCGGAGATGGATCCCCCCTCCGGCAGGGTACCGAAAAGGGGTCCTGATTGGTTTTTGGTGGTTCTGGAGGCTTGCGGCAGCGAAACTCCCGATCTATCTTCTGTTCTGGATGTTTTAGGGTACGACGGTATATATGGCTGAAAGGAGTACGTCGGTGGAGCTACGGGGGCCCCACGAGGCAGGGGGCGCGCCCGGGGGGGTGGGCGTGCCCCCCACCATCGTGAGCACCTCCCGTATCTTCTAACGTGGGGTCGAAGTCCATCAGGTGGGTTGCCTTCCAAAAATAACTTCTCCAGTTGATTTCGTTCCGTTTTGACTCCGTCTGATATTCCTTTTCCTCGAAACACTGAAATAGGCATAAAACAAAGAAATCTATACTGGGCGTCCGGTTAATAGGTTAGTCCCAAAAGTAATATAAAAGTGGATAACAAAGCCTAATATTGCCTAAAACAGTAGATAAAGTAGCATGGAGCAATAAAAAATTATAGATACGTTGAAGACGTATCACATCGTCGTCCATACCGTCGATGTCTTCGGAGTCGAAGTCAAGGACGTCGGTCAAATCATTAATCGTGGCAATCAAGTGGGTGGTGGGTGGGCATCGAACTACTTCGTCGCCTGCTTCCCACTCAAGCCGGACATAGTTCGGCCCAGAGTCTTCTGCCAGAGAGAGGGAGACTTTGATGAGTTCAACATGTCGCCAAAGGGCGAGTGTTGAAAGATGTCCGCAGCGGTACACTCCATTACCGGAGCCCAACCTAGCTCGGCTGGCTCGAGGGTGTGCGGACCGGAACCAACGACCGGATACGAGTCCGGGGGTCCGGGGTTATAGGTCTCCACAGAGGTGAGACCTGTGTTCGGCTCCAACGCTGATGAGTATGCGGCCCGCGGGGCGGGGTCTAGCCCTCCGTCCTTGGGCAATGCAACCCGTTCCGAATTTAGATCCGGGGCTATTGCAGGGATGACGTTCCGAGCATTGTCCGACAGCAGGTTTAGGCCGTGCCCGTCGTGACTGTCCGGCGCTCCCGGCACAGGGCCAAATCCGTCGAAGATCGAGTCTCCGCGAATATCCACCGTGTAGTTCAAGTTTTCGAACCTGATCTGGTGGCCTGGGGCGTAGCTGTCGGTCTGCTCCAGATGGCCAAGCGAATTGGTTCGCAGTGCGAAGCCGCCGAACACAAAGATATGTCCGGGGAGAAAAGTCTCACCCTGGACCGTGTTGTTGACGATTGAAGACGCCATCAAGCCTTGAAGCGACGACACAGAGGAACTCTCAATGAAAGCACCAGTGTCGGTGTCAAAACCGGCGGATCTCGGGTAGGGGTCCCGATCATGCGTCTTAGGCCGATGGTAACAGGAAGCAAGGGACACAATGTTTACCCAGATTCGGGCCCTCTCGATGGAGGTGAAACCCTACTTCCTACTTGATTAATATTGAAGATATGAGTAGTACAAGAGTAGATCTACCACAAGATCGTAGAGGCTAAACCCTAAGAGCTAGCCTATGATGGTATGATTGTAATTGTGATCGGCCTTCTCAGGAACATCCTCTCCGGTTTATATAGACACCGGAGAGGGCTAGGGTTTACATGGAGTCGGTTACAAGGAAGGAAATACAATATCCGGATCGCCAAGCTTGTCTTCCACGCAAAAGAGAGTCCCATCTGGACACGGGCCAAAGTCTTGAGTCTTGTATCTTCATGCTTCGATAGTCCGGACGATGTATATAGTCCGGCTGTCTGGATACACCCTAATCCGGGACTCCCTCAATCGGTGTAGTGGGTTTTGTCTACCATCTTCCGCACATTCCTTGAAGAATGAAAATAAGCTGTCAATGGAAATAAGCTGTCAACTTTTTTGAAATAAACAATATAAATTACTTAATAACTATGTTAAGCTCACATGGGGGAAGAATTGGAGGTGTATCCACAAGGACCCAAATGTCCATATTGTCTTGCTCGATTGTAAGATCACCAAGATCCATGGTGACAAGCATACCCTCATCAAAACCATACATCTTGCAAAGTGCTTCCCAATTTTTGCAACCAAAATGGGTTACACTCTCAGCATTGTACAACTTTACTTTAAAATCCACATCATGATGGGTCCTTAGGAGAATTGTTTTGGTTTCCATACTTTCATGGTCTTCAAAACCCATCCTATCCAAGACATAGCGTCTTGCATAGCATGGGATTAGCTAGTAGAATTGGAAAAGATGAAAAATACACGTTAAAATAGTTGAAGTCGTGCTTAATTACGAAAAAAACTATTGTCGCTGCTATGCATCAGTATGAACATCGAAGGTCTCCTCGAGCTTAATGCTGAAGCGCCGATCTTCGTCCAGCTCAATGAACCTGTCGCACATACCTCGGTCGTCGTGGCACCAGTCGCACTCCCAGGCGGTTTTAAATACGTCCGAGTACGACATTTCCGGCCTATGTTCATAATTCAAATATTAAACTTGTACAATTAAATGTATGTACTAAAAAACCTAAATTAGATCATTATTATTAATCACGAGTTGACTATCGGTGATGGTACGTAGCTCCTCCTTTCATTCCCGAGTGCATTATTACACCAAATTGTCTACCACACGGGAATGAAGGAGAAGCTACCCCCACGACAGCGTGGACGATGGAGGGGGCTCCTAGATTTCTGCATAGTGCTCTCCAATTTTAGCATTCGAAGTAGGAGTACTTTTCCAATATGAGCATTCAATAAGCAAAACCAAATCATAAAATAAAGTAGTATTCAAATTAGCATGCATTCAATTATAAGCAAAAGTGCATAATCTCTTGTGTCCGTACATTGTCGAATATTATCACTAATACTCCTCGAGTACTATCATACATATAGCATCACTAATACAGCTAGAACCGTAGCGCCCGACGGGTATCGTCATGGCGGTGGACACCAAAGATAAGGAACCATCACAGGATCATAGCTCCAGTGAGATCCTCAAGAACCTCCTGTATTGTCGAACCTGCCCTCCAATGCAACCATGTAGCGACGGACGTGCTCGTCCTACTCACGACACGGTGACGTACCACCTCCGCGGTGTCCGGAAGCCTCGGCACCGCCACCGCCCACACGACCGCCACCAAATAAGGATCGGGTCAACAACAGGCTGCCTCCTCACCAACCTACGTCCCCCGGAAGGTAGCACCTCCCAATACCAGCCCGGCGGAGCCCAGTCCCGAACATGGCCCTGATCAAGCAGGCCTCCACCGCCGAGTCGATGACGACGAGGATGCGGGATAGGCATCGCCGACGTCGATGCGGGAACTACTTCTATATATAGTTAAATAAAGTAGTTTTATTAATTAAATCAACTAGTTCAACTACTAAGCACTTACTATAAATAAATAAAGTAGTACTTACTAAAAACAAAATACTTCTATATATAGTAAAATAAAGTAGATTACTAAATGAACTAGCTAGTTCAACTATATATGAAGCACTTACTATAAATAAAATAAAGTAGTACTTACTAAAAATAAACTAGTTTAACTATAGTTCTATTATTTTTCTAACTAATTATATTAAACACTTTCTCTTCTTATTTTTTCCTTTTCCTCTATTCTAAATATGAACATATTCATAAATGACTTCTATCATACACAATTTTCCTATACATAAACAATAAATTGACAAAGAAAATACTCTGAACAAAAAATCATTAAAATTCTATGCACAAAATTAAAACAGAAAAATCATAAAAATTCTATGAACAGAAAAAATCATAAAATTTGACATATTCGATCTTTGCATACATATGAACATATAAACATGCATATTCAACAATAATGTCACCAAAAAAATCTATTAACAGAAAAAATCTAACACAATATGAACAAATTAATTACACAATATGAAAAAAAACCTAACAGAAAAATCTATAAACTACACATCTAAATTACTACACATCTAACAATAAAATCTATGAACTACAAAAAAATCTAACAAAAAATCTAAAAAAATTCTAACAAAATCGAACTCAATTAACTACACATCTAAATTAGCTACTACTAACATCAAATTAAATTAGCAAAATTTTGGCTCACGGCGACGGTGTCGGGGACGGCGACGGCGACGGCGAGGTGCGGCGCGGGGCGGGGCGGCGCGGCGATGGTCGACGATGAGGCGGTGCGGCGCTAGGGCGGGTCGGCGACGGGCAGGGGCGTCGCCTGGGCACGCTGCATCGGGCGCTGGGCGGCGACAGCGTCATGGGCGGCACGGGACGGCCCGGGCGACGACGGCGACGGTGAGGCGAAGACGGACGGGCAGCCTGGCGGCGTCGGGCGGCGGGAAGAACAAACTGAACCAAATTTTCATGAAAAGTGCTTATATAGGTAGAGCATTGGTCCCGGTTCATGGCACCAACCGGACCAATGCACCCCTTTAGTCCCTGTTGGTGGCACCAACCGGGACCAAAGGCCTCTTTTCAGCAGCCCAAAGGGCGGGAAACAGAGACCTTTGGTCCCGGTTGGTCCCGGTTGGTGCCACAAACCGGGACAAAAGAGAGGCATTGGTCCCGGTTGGTGCCACCAACTGGTACCAATGTGTCCCTTTAGTCCCGGTTGGTGCCACCAACCGGGACCAAAGGTCGTGTGCTGGAACTGGCGCGGTGCGGTGCTATGTTTAGTCCCACCTCGCTAGCCGAGAGGGGCTCGGAGTGGTTTATAAGCCCTGCCGAACCAACCACTTCGAGCTCCTCTCTACTGTAGGCTTACGGGCCTAAAATCACTCTCTGTGCTTGTGTGCCTATTGGGCCTACTGCGGGCCTGCATCCTGGCCCTAGTAATGGGTTTCTAGTCGTATGCAGGCCGTGGTGGCCCTGTAGGTGGCACTTTTTTTTAATTTTTTCCTAGATTTTTGCTTTCTTTTTTGTTTCTAATTACTTATTTTTTTACGATAATTCTTTTGTCTATTAAAGTTTGTAACAAAATTCTAATTACTTATTTATTTTCTTTTATGATAATTCTTTTTGCTTTTAATGTTTTGAACAAAATCCAAAAATTTTATTTATTTTATTTTATGATAATTCTTTTTGCTATTAAATTTTGCAAAAAAATTCTATATAATTTTAGTTTCAATAATACTAGAGGTTTATAAAAGCTTTTTAGTTGATTCCTTTAGTACCAGTTCTAAGGCTGTTACAAAGGCATTTTATTTGGTACAAGTTTTAAGGCTGGGGCCCCACGAGCACCTTTTAGTACTGGTTCGCGGCATGAACCGGTAAAAGAGTTTTTTAGTTGATTCTTTCTGCAGTTGTTTTTTAGTCCCACCTCGCCAAGCGAGAGGCACTCGCAGTGATTTATAAGCCCTGAGTGTAGGGATGATGAAGGGAGAAGCGCAGTGCTCACCTGCACGTTAGCCTGAAGCTAAGCAACGTGCAGGTGAGCATTGCGCCTCTCTTTTATTTTGGCATGGTATCATCATTTCATCCACATAGCGTATGCAAGAAAGTTGAGAGGGTTACGGCAAAAACTGGATGCACTTTGTGTACAAAACGGACAATCAGGCTTTCAAACGGAAACTTGTCTGTTACAACATGCATTTCAAATGAACTACAAAAAGGTTGAAAGTTGGCATGGTATCATCATAATAGTTGTGGAGAAAGTCTTCACTTTTTCTTCGCTTGTGTCCTTTCCTTATTGCGCCGTAACCATGGATAATCTTCATCATTTATCAGGATGCTTGGGTCAGCCTTGACTTTGAAGGGATGAATTTCATGAAACTTTTCATAATCTTCGGACATGTCTATCTTGCCCTCCACTCCCATGATGTCCCTTTTTCCTGAAAGAACTATGTGGCGCTTTGGCTCATCGTATGATGTATTCGCTTCCTTATTTTTTCTTTTTCTCGGTTTGGTAGACATGTCCTTCACATAGATAACCTGTGCCACATCATTGGCTAGGACGAACAGTTTGTCAGTGTACCCAAGATTGTTCAGATCCACTGTTGTCATTTACGTCTTTGTGGGTCTACCTGTACCCCGCCTCCTGACAGATTGACCCATTTGCACTTAAACAAAGGGACCTTAAAATCTACTCCATAGTCAAGTTCCCATATGTCCACTATGTAACCATAATACGTGTCCTTTCCCCTCTCGGTGGCTGCATCAAAGCGGACACCGCTGTTTTGGTTGGTGCTCTTTTGATCTTGGGCGATCGTGTAAAATGTATTCCCATTTATCTTGTATCCTTTCCAAATCATAACAGTCGAAGATGGTCCCCTGGACAACGAGTACAGCTCATCAGTAACAGTGTTTTCATCTCTGAGACGTGTTTCCAACCAACTGCTGAAAGTCCTGATGTGTTCACATGTAATCCGATCGTCGCCTTTGCTCCGGGTGTTTGGAGCGCAGATTGTTCTTGTGTTCATCGACATAAGGGGTCACCAAGGTAGAGTTCTTTAGAACTGTGCAGTGTGCTTAAGACCAAGAATATCCGTCCCTGCATATTATTGTCTCCCCTCCAAGCATGCCTTTTCAAGCCAGTCTCCCCTCATACCGCGATTTAGGGAGACCTATCTTCTTAAGGTCAGGAATGAAGTCAACACAAAACCCAATGACATCCTCTGTTTGATGGCCCATGGAGATGCTTCCTTCTGGCCTAGCGCGATTCTGAACATATTTCTTTAGGACTCCCATGAACCTCTCAAAGGGGTACATATTGTGTAGAAATACGGGGCCCAGAATGACAATCTCGTCAACTAGATGAACTAGGACGGGCGTCATGATATTGAAGAAGGATGGTGGGAACACCAGCTCGAAACTAACAAGACGTTGCACCACATCACTCCTTAGCCTTGGTATGATTTCTGGATCAATCACCTTCTAAGAGATTGCATTTGAGGAATGCACATAGCTTCACAATGGCTAATCGGACGTTTTCCAGTAGAAGCCCCCTCAATGCAACCGGAAGCAGTTGCGTCATAATCACGTGGCAGCCATGAGACTTTAGGTTCTGAAAATTTTTCTCTGCCATATTTATTATTCCCTTTATATTCGACGAGAAGCCAGTCGGGACCTTCATACTAAGCAGGCATTCAAAGAAGATTTCCTTCTCTTCTTTGGTAAGGGCGTAGCTGGCAGGACCTTCATACTGCTTTGGAGGCATGCAGTCTTTTTCGTGCAAACGTTGCAGGTCCTCCCGTGCCTCAGCTGTATCTTTTGTCTTCCCATACACGCCCAAGAAGCCTAGCAGGTTGACGCAAAGGTTCTTCGTCACGTGCATTACGTAGATCGAAGAGCGGACCTCTAGGTCTTTCGAGTAGGGTAGGTCCCAAAATATAGATTTATTCTTCCACATGGGTGCGTGTCCCCTAGCGTCACTCGAAACAGCTAGTCCGCCGGGACCCTTTCCAAAGTTTACGTGTAAATCATTGACCATAGCAAGTAAGTGATCACCGGTACACATGGCGGGCTTCTTCCGGTGATCTACCTCGCCTTTGAAATGCTTGACATTGATGGTTGGTCGTAAGAAATCAACGATGGCCCAGGTACACATTCTTCCTGCAGCTTCCCAGGTATATAGTTACGGTGTCAGCTAAACAGTGCGTGCATGCGTGGTATCCCTTGTTTGTCTGTCCTGAAAGGTTACTGAGAGCGGGCCAATCGTTGATGGTTACAAACAGCAACGCGTGCAGGTTAAATTCCTCCTGTTTGTGCTCATCCCACGCACGTACACCGTTTCCATTCCACAGTTGTAAAAGTTCTTCAACTAATGGCCTTTGGTACACATCATTGTCGTTGCCGGGTTGCTTAGGGCCTTGGATGAGAACTGGTATCATAATGAACTTCCGCTTCATGCACATCCAAGGAGGAAGGTTATACATACATAGAGTCACGGGCCAGGTGTTGTGATTGCTGCACTGCTCCCCGAAAGGATTAATGCCATCCGCGCTTAAACCAAACCATACGTTCCTTGGGTCACGTGCAAACTCAGCCCGTACTCTCTCTTGATTTTTCTCCATCACGACCCGTCAGCGGGTGCTCTCAACTTCCCGTCTTTCTTACGGTCCTCATTGTGCCATCGCATCAACTTGGCATGCTCTTTGTTTCTGAACAGTCGTTTCAACCGTGGTATTATAGGAGCATACCACATCACCTTCGCAGCAACTCTCTTCCTATGGGTCTCGCCGTCAACATCACCAGGGTCATCTCGTCTGATCTTATACCGCAATGCACCGCATACCGGGCATGCGTTCAAATGCTCATACGCACCGCAGTAGAGGATGCAGTCATTAGGGCATGCATGTATCTTCTGCACCTTCAATCCTAGAGGGCATACGACCTTCTTTGTTGCGTACGTACTGTCGGGCAATTCATTATCCTTTGGAAGCTTCTTCTTCAATATTTTCAGTAGCTTCTCAAATCCTTTGTCAGGCACAACATTCTCTGCCTTCCACTGCAGCAATTCCAGTACGGTACCCAGCTTTGTGTTTCCATCTTCACAATTGGGGTACAACTTTTTTTTGTGATCCTCTAACATGCAATCGAACTTCAGCTTCTCCTTTTGACTTTCGCATTGCGTCCTTGCATCGACAATGACCCGGCGGAGATCATCATCGGGCACATCGTCTGGGTTCTCTTGATCTTCAGCAGCTTCCCCTGTTGCAGCATCATCGGGCACATCGTCTGGTTCCTCTTGATCTTCAAAGCAGCTCCTGTTGCAGCATCACCGTATTCAGGGGGCACATAGTTGTCATCGTCCTCTTCTTCTTCGCCATCTTCCATGATAACCCCTATTTCTCCGTGCCTCGTCCAAATATTATAGTGTGGCATGAAACCCTTGTAAAGCAGGTGGGTTTGAAGGATTTTCCGGTCAGAGTAAGACTTCGTATTCCCACATTTACTGCATGGACAACACATAAAACCACTCTGCTTGTTTGCCTCAGCCACTTAGAGAAAAATATGCACGCCCTTAATGTACTCGGAGGTGTGTCTGTCACCATACATCCATTGCCGGTTCATCTGCGTGCATTACATATAATTATGTGTCTCAAAATTAAGAAAATCAGACAAATATCTATCTAAAGTAAGAAAATCAGACAAGTATCATAAAGAAGATAAGACCAAGAGGCTCACCACGGTGGTGCCGGTGACGAGATCGGCGCGGGCGATCAACGGCGGTGAAAACGGGGACGGGGCGTGATGGACCGCTAAATCTAGACAAATCTCGAAAAAAATGGAGCTCCTAGGTCGAGCTTCGAGAGGAGAAAGCTTAACTAGTGTGGCTCAGGCATTTCATCGAACACCTCATGTGCATAGGAGGTGAACTAGAGCACCCAAATGCCCTCTCCTCGCCGGATTGAAAAAACAGAGCGCTGTGGAGTGCTCTGCCGCGGTGGTGGGTATATATAGGCAAGTTATTTGTCCCAGTTCGTGGCATGAACCGGTACTAAAGCCACCCCTTCTGTCCCGGTTCATGCCACGAACCGGGACCAATGGCTGTGGGCCAGCAGCGAGGACCATTGGTCCCGGTTCGTGGCTCGAACCGGGACAAATGTTTCTACACGAACCGGGACCAGTGCCCACGAGACCCCGGCCGGCACCCTGGGCTCACGAACCGGGTCTAATACCCCCCATTGGTCCCGGTTCTTGAAGAACCGGGACTAATGGGCTGGCCAGGGCCGAACAGTAGCCCTGTTTTCTACTAGTGCAATGATATTTCTATTTCTGATGCTGAAACTCAATCAGGTGATGAACTTGAACCTAGTGATAATGTTAATGATAATGTTCATGTTGATGCTCAACCTAGCAAAAACAATGATGTAGAGATTGAACCTGCTGTTGATCTTGATAACCCACAATCGAAGAATCAACGTTATGACAAGAGAGATTTTGTTGCTAGGAAGCACGGTAAAGAAAGAGAACCATGGGTTCAGAAACTCATGCCCTTTCCTCCGAAACCATCCAAGTCAAAGGATGATGAGGATTTTGAGCGCTTTGATGAAATGATTAGACCTATTTTCTTACGTATGCGCTTAACTGATATGCCCAAAGTAAATCCTTATGCTAAGTATATGAAGGATATCATTACAAACAAAAGAAAGATACCGGAAGCTGAAATTTCCACCATGCTTGCTAATTGCACTTTTAAGAGTGGAATACCAAAGAAACATGGAGATCTGGGTGTGCCAACTATACCATGCTCCATTAAAAGAAATTATGTTATAACTGCTTTATGTGATCTTGGAGCCGGTGTTAGTGTTATGCCTCTCTCTTTATATCGTAGACTTGAATTGAATAAGTTGACAATCTACTGAAATATCTTTGCAAATGGCTGATAAATCAACTGCTATACCTGTCGGTATTTGTGAGGATGTGCCTGTTGTGGTTGCAAATGTCACTATCTTAACGGACTTTATTATTCTTGATATTCCCGAGGACGATAGTATGTCTATTATCCTTGGTAGACCTTTTCTTAATACTGCAGGGGCTGTTATTGATTGCAACAAAGGCAATGTCACTTTTCATGTTAATGGTAATGAGCATACGGTACACTTTCCGAGGAAACAATCTCAAGTTCATAGCATCAGTTCTATTGAAAAAGTTCCAACTATCATTTTTGGAGGTTTTGAATTTCCTCTCCCTACTGTCAAGAAAAAGTATGATATTCTTATTGTTGGGGATTTTCATATCCCCGTTGAGGTAACTTAGTGTTATTCGAAATTTTCTCCGGTTCCGTGTTATTCGTAATGAGTTTGTTAACAAGACTTGATCAACCTTGTTAGTGGGTTCATTTTGATGATCATGAGATGGATGAAACTAGAAGGCACAATCTTCTGTACCCTCTTTTTATTTTCTGTTATTTAGATCAAATAAAGCAAAAATAGTATTATCCGTCTATTTTCTGAATTATCCGTGCAATAAAAAATTAGTCTGAAATAAAAGTGCTCCAACTGCCCTGCAAATTAAGTATGATGTTTTCTGGAATATTTGAGGATTTTAGGCACTGAAATTACTGCAGGAGGGGCAAGCACCAGACCACGAGAGTGGAGGGAGCCCCCCTATAGGGCGCGCCCCCTATCTCGTGGGTCCCTGGTGGCCCCCCTTCATTTATGCCAGCACCCACACACTTCATCTTCTACCCAAAAAAATCCCCATCCAGCTCAAGCACGAGTTCTAGCTCGTTTTGCTGCGATTTTCGATCTCTTAGCTCAAAGCTCCATCCACAAAACTGCTTTGAGAGATTGTTGCTTGGTATGTGACTCCTTTATTGGTCCAATTAGTTTTTGTTCTAGTGCTTTATTCATTGCAAATTTTTGCTGCATAGGTGACCATGTTCTTGAGCTTGCATGTTAAATTTTTGAGGTCCCAAGCAATTCAAATGCATGATATAGGCTCTAGGCACTTGTAGGAGTAGTTGCTATCAATCTTGTTTAGTTTTATTCACTTTTATTTTGAAGTTACTAAAATTTCAGAAATTTTCAGAAAAAGAATTATGCTTAGAAGAATGTACCAAGGTGGTTCCTCGGCAAAGAAAGGGCCAAGGATTGCTATACGTGAGCAAGATGTTGAATTGCCGAGGGATGCAAATGTACGGACTTGTGAGTGGCCATCCGATGATTTTATGGTCGAAGCAGGATTGAAGGAGGAATTTGACGCGTATGTGCGTAATACCGAGCTGGAGGACTTCTTACAAGATAAGTGTCCTCAATACTATCAATTGACTGATTCCTTTGTGCGGAGTTTCCAATATATCTGTGCGCGTAATTATCCTAGTGTCATGTTTGATATTTATGTTACGTCTTATACCATGGATTTAGAGGATCTCACAACTGCTTGCAACCTCCCGCGGTGGGGTAATATCAATGATCCTCGCAAATCTGAATTTAGAGATTTTCTTGCTAGTATTATTGTGGGAGAATCTAGGGACATAGCACAAGCTACCATAGGGAGCATTCATTTTCCGGTCATACATTATTTTGCTCTCTTTATTGGTAGATGCATTAACGGTAAAGACGAAGCTTGTCACATGTGTGTCCCTGATCTTTGTGTCCTCAAGAGTGCCATGTCAAGTTATAAAGGTTATAACTTGGGGGCAATAGTTGCACGTAGGTTGCAGCATAATAGTAGAAGGGGGTATTTATTTGGAGGAATTTATGCAACCCGTGTAGATAATTTTCTTAATATAGCCCCACGAGAGGGGGATATGATTTTACCTCCTGTTTATTTGGATAAAGAAGCTTTGTTCGATCATCATTTTCTTGAGAGGAATGAACAATTCCTCCATTATCGACTAATCTATGACAGGCGCAACGTCGTCCCTGTTACTCTTCCTGCCCCCTACCATTTTGATTATCAGGCAAAAGGAAGATATGTTATCACCAGGGACGTCGTCCCTATTACTCTTCCTGCCCCCTACCATTTCCATGCTTGCAGTAGGAATTAAAATGAAAACCCAAAAAGATTTCTAGTTCTTTTTCTTACTTGTTGGGAGTTATCCCGTGTAAATAGTTTATTTTCTTTTCTTTCCTTTGGGGGTCGAGAAGACCATATTGAAAATGCTTAGTGCCTCTTATATGCATGTTTTTTATTTAATTTAGAGCCCATATTACCTTGTCTTCTCTCTTGAGTTGAATGCTTGCAGATTCCAGTTTAGTCCAATGCACGTGCACTCTTATTATTATACACATCGTTCGTTCGTGCAAGTTAAAGGCAATAATGATGATATATGATGGACTTATTGGGTTGAGAAAAGCTGGTGTGAACTCGACCTCTCTTGTTTTTGTAAATATGATGAGTTCATCGTTTCTAAGTCAGCTATTATGAAGTAAACATATTTGCAATGACATTTAGAGATTATAGTTGCTTGTGTCATGCTTGATTAGCTATGAGTTATAATGGTTTACCTTGCGTGCCAACATGTTATTAGAATGATTATGATGTGATATGATGGGATGGTATCCTCCTTTGAATGAATTGAGTGACTCGACTTGGCACATGTTCACGCATGTAGTTGAATCAAATCAAGGTAGCCTTCACGATATTTATGTTCATGGTGGATTATATCCTACTCATGCTTGTACTCAGTGTGATGCATGTTTACGACTGTTGTCGCTCTCTCAGTTGGTCGCTTCCCAGTCTTTTGCTAGCCTTCACCTGTAATAAGCGGGAATACTGCTTGTGCATCCAAACTCCTTAAACCCCAAAGTTGTTCCATATGAGTCCACTATACCTATATGCGGTATTTACCTGACGTTCCAAGTAAATTTGTATGTGCCAAACTCCAAACCTTCAAATGAAATTCTGTTTTTGTATGCTCAAGCAGCTCATGTTACAACTAGGGCTGCATATATCTTCCATGCTAGGTGGGTTATTCTCAAGAGGAGTGGACTCCGCTCCTCATTCACGAGAAAGGGCCAGTAACCGGGATGCCCAGTCCCATGATCCAAAGAGATCAAAGCAAATCAAAATAATTAAACAAAACTCCCCCAGGGTTGTTGTATGTTGGCGGCACTCGTTGTTTCGAGCAAGCCATGGATTGATGCTTGTTGGTGGTTGGGGGAGTATAAACTTTTACCATTCTGCGTGGGAACTGCCTATAATGCATGTAGTATGGAAGATACAGCCATCTCATAGTTGTTGCATTGACAGTGAAAGTATGCCGCTCAAAATGTTATTCAATCTCTATTTTAAAATCAAGCTCTGGCACCTCTACAAATCCCTGCTTCCCTTTGGGAAGGCCTATCTATTTACTTTTATGTTGAGTCATCACCCTTCTTATTAAAAGAATCCGCTGGAGAGCACAGTATCATTTGCATTCATTACTATTGGGTTTATCCTGGGTATGACTTGACTGGATCTCTTTTACCATGAATTAAAATGTTTAGTCAGTCCTTGATCTTTAAAGGTGCTCTGCATTTATGTTTTGCGGTCTCAGAAAGGGCTAGCGAGATACCATTTTTGTTATATCATGTTATGATTATTTTGAGAAAGTGTTGTCATCCGAGTTTTGTTATTATGGCTCGCTAGCTGATTATGCTATTGATATGAGTAATTGCTAGAGCTAAGTGTTATTGTGAGTATGATTAGTTCATAATATTTGCTGAAACTTGAATGCTGGCTTTTCATGTTTACAACAATAAGAGCAAATAGAGTTTGTAAAAGTTTTTCTTTATCACTTTCAGTTTATCAACTGAATTGCTTGAGGACAAGCAAAGGTTTAAGCTTGGGGGAGCTGATACGTCTCCAACGTATCTACTTTTCCAAACACTTTTGCCCTTGTTTTGGACTCTAACTTGCATGATTTCAATGAAACTAACCCGGACTGACGCTGTTTTCAGCAGAACTGCCATGATGTTGTTTTATGTGTAGAAAAGAAAAGTTCTCGGAATGTCCTGAAAATCCACGGAGGCACTTTTTGGAATTAATAAGAATTGTTGGCGAAAGAATCAAGACCAGGGGGCCAACAGGCTGTCCACGAGACAGGGGGGCGCCCCCCCTAGGGCGCGCCCTCCTATCTCGTGGGCCCCCTGGACCTCCACCGACCTCAACTCCAACTCCATATATTCACGTTCGGGGAGAAAAAAATCAGAGAGAAAGTTTCATCGCGTTTTACGACACGGAGGCGCCGCCAAGCCCTAATCGCTCTCTCGGGGCTGATCTCGAGTCCGCTCGGGCTCCGGAGAGGGGATTCATCGCCGTCGTCATCATCAACCATCCTCCATCACCAATTTCATGATGCTCACCGCCGTGCGTGAGTAATTCCATCGTAGGCTTGCTGGACGGTGATGGGTTGGATGAGATTTACCATGTAATCAAGTTAGTTTTGTTAGGGTTTGATCCCTAGTATCCACTATGTTCTGAGATTGTTGTTGCTATGAATTTGCTATGCTTAATGCTTGTCACTAGGGCCCGAGTGCCATGATTTCAGATCTGAACCTATTATGTTTTCATGAATATATGTGTGTTCTTGATCCTATCTTGCAAGTCTATAGTCACCTATTATGTGTTATGATCCGACAACCCCGAAGTGACAATAATCGGGATACTTCTCGGTGATGACCGTAGTTTGAGGAGTTCATGTATTCACTATGTGCTAATGCTTTGTTCCGGTTCTCTATTAAAAGGGGGCCTTAATATCCCTTTCTTTTCGTAAGGACCCCGCTGCCATGGGAGGGTAGGACAAAAGATGTCATGCAAGTTCTTTTCCATAAGCACGTATGACTATTTACAGAATACATGCCTACATTACATTGATAAATTGGAGCTAGTTCTGTGTCACCCTATGTTATAAATATTGCATGAGGAATCGCATCCGGCATAATTATCCAGCACTGATCCATTGTCTACGAGCTTTTCACATATTGTTCTTCGCTTATTTACTTTTCCGTTGCTGCTGTTACAACTTCTACAAAAACCCAAAAACATTTATCTTTACTTTTGCTACCGTTACCTTTATTATCATACCACTTTTGCCACTAAATACTTTGCTGCAGATACTAAGTTATCCAGGTTTGGTTGAATTGACAACTCAACTGCTAATACTCAAGAATATTCTTTGGCTCCCCTTGTGTCGAATCAATAAATTTGGGTTGAATACTTTACCCTCGAAAGCTGTTGCGATACCCTACACTTGTGGGTTATCAAAGTCTCATGACTGCCACATGATTATGACGCAACTGCTTCCTGTTGCATTGAGGGGGCTTCTACCGGAAAACGTCTGATTAGCCATTCCTCAATGCAATCTCTCAGAAGGTGATCGATCCAGAAATCATACCGACGCTAAGGAGTGATGTGGTCACTAGTAGAAAAAGGGGCTATCGTTGAGGCCTGTTTTGCCCATTAGTCCCGGTTCAATCCAGAACCGGGACTAATGCGAGCATTTATCCGGTTCGTGAGCCCGGGGCGGCCGGGCCACGTGAGCCATTGGTCCGGTTCGTGGCACGACCGGGACTAATGCCCCTTTAGTCGGTTGGTGCCACCAACCGGGACCAAAGGCCGCCGCTTCCGCCCTTTGGGCTGCTGAAAATTGGCCTTTGGTCGGTTGGTGGCACCAACCGACTAGCAGTATTAGTCCCGGTCGTGCCACGAACCGAACCAATGCTCTTCTATATAAGCAAGACTTGTGAAATTTTCACATCTCCCTCGCCTCCTAGCCAGTTGCCCCGCCGCCGCTGCCCAAATCGCTCGCCGCCGCTGCCGCCGCCGCCGCCATCTCCGTCTCCCGTGGCCCTGCCTCGCGCCGAGCCCACGCTGCCGCCGCCCGTGCCCCTGCCCTCGAAAGCACGCACGGCCGCGCTTCGCGCCCGCCGCCCGTTCCCCGTCCCCGAAAGCACGCACGGCCGCCCTTCGCCTTCACGCCGGCCGCCTGCGCCTGCCCCTGCCCACGAAAGCACGCACGGCCGCCTGCGCCCCCACGCCGCCGCCGCCCGTGCCTCGTCCACGAAAGCACGCACGGCCGCGCCTCAGCCCACGCCGGCCGCCGCCCCATGCCCCTGCGCCTCGACCCGCCCCCACCTCGCCGCCGGGCGCCTCGCCCCACTGCCGCCCCTGCCTCGACGCCGCCCCTCCTCCCCGTTCGGTCCGGCTCCGGCGACCCCCCCTTTCCTCCCTGTCCCCTCGTCCTCTTCATAAAAAAAATTTCATATAATTTTTTTAGGCAGATTTATGTTCATGTATATATGTTCATTATATGAACATAATATGGATGATGTATGCATGCTTTTTATATGTTCATTATATATGTTCATTATATGGATGGATGGATGGATGGATAATTTTAGGCAGATTTTTATATTTTTAGGCAGATTTTTAGAATTTTTGTGTATGTATGTTATGTTTATATGTATGAATGTATGTTCATATGTATGTATGTTTATATGCAAAGCATATGCAAAGAAAATTTATGAATGGTCATATTAAAAGAAAAATGTATGTATTTTCATATGCAAAGAAAATGTATGTATGTATGTTAATATGAAAGAAAAATGTATGTATGTATGTTCATATGCATATGCAAAGAAAATGTATGTTCATATATATGATGATATGTTCATATAAAAGGAAAATAAGAAGAGGAAGAAAGGAGAAGAAGAGGAGAGGAAGAAGAGGAGAAATAAATAAGAAGAGGAAAAAGAAGAAGAAGAGGAGAAGAAGAAAGGAATAGAAGAGAAGAAGAAAAATAGAAAAATTCTATTTTTCTTCTTCTTCTATTCCTTTCTTCTTCTCTTCTATTCCTTTCTTCTCCTCTTCTCTTCTATTCTTTTCTTCTATTTTCTTCTTTTTTCTTCTTCTTCTTCCTTCTTCCTATAGTGTCAAAGTATTGAAGAAATCCATCGCTTCATCATTGGCGGAAGTAACCATGGCATGATGGTATGAAGTCCTCCAAAGTTGTTCTGGAATGGAGTCCCGGATAGGATAATTTGCCTTTTTGCTGAACTTTGTACCAAAAAGCGAATTATCCTATCTGGGACTCCGTTCCAAAACAACTTTGGAGAGCTTCGTACCATCATGCACCTCTTACTACTTAATGATGAAGACATAGTTTTGTTGAATCCTTTGACACTAGGCAACCTCTCGACCCCTCGGCGATCCTCGACCCCTTGACCCTCGACCGCTCGGCGATCCACGTGGGGGGGGGGGGTCGATATTACCCCCTCCTTGAAGCGTTCTCGAGGCCACCCCTAACCCTTGAAGCGTTGTCGAGGCCACCCGAAATCGTAGAGAAGCAGCGTCGAGGCCACTAATATGATTCCTTATTGTGATTAGCTCGCTAGTTCTACGTTGGCACTAATATATCCATATCTGTCATGTTTGAATAATAATTGCCATGTTGTAAATATTTGTAGAAACTATGGACACCCCCCGAGACGAAGCACAAGAAGCGTTGTTGAGGGACATAATCGCACACGGAAGTGATGCCGTCTCCTCGATGATGTTTCTCAACGTCGATAACGATGGTCTGGAAGGAGAGGGTGAAGAAGCAGTTGGCGTGAGTGTTACTGTCTTGTGGCATATTCGGTTTCCCTTATTTAGTCCAGGTTATAGAAATGTAATATTGATGAGTTATGCATGCGTGCGCAGGTTCCACTATATTCTCCTAGAGATTAAGCTTGAGCAGGGAGTAGTAACTGTCTTAGACTCGAGACGAAAAGATCCCAAGGAGTATGCGGAAATGACTGAAATGCTCGAGAAGTAAGTTAAATCGATCATTATCCACCATATCAGCAACTTTGTTCATTTCTGATATCAAGTAATTGTTTTCTTTCTATGGCAGGGCTTGGGGAAAATTCACCAAAAAGCTCCGGGACTACCGAAGAAGCTGCAATTTAGACACCAAAGTAAGTACTATATAGTAGCATATTCCACGCGCATCTCCTAGTGATTCAAGCGCTAGTTTCATCAATACCATTTAGCATGTGCTTGCTATATATAATTATCAGTTTGATTGACCTCTGTTTCTTGTAAAGTGGTTGTGGCAGGAACAAGGGAATGATTTCTGTGGATACTACGTTTGCGAGTCCATCCGCCACACGACCTGTGAGAGGGGCTACTCCGTCAAACAATTTGAAGTGCGTAAATAAAAATATTCACAATTTTATTTTATTACCATCATTTGTGTTGAGTATCATTCATTCATATATATATATATATATATATATATATATATATATATATATATATATATATATATGTATTGACCCCTTTCTTAAAATTAGATGTTTCGCAGCGGGATGAACTCCTAGCACCAGATCGCATGCGAGCAATTCAAGAGGAATTGGCGGCATTCTTTCTTGACTATGTGATCGCTGAAGACGGGAATACCATGTGGACCACGCGTCCGTATTTTAAAAGATAATTATTGTATATATGTAGCCGGTAGCGTCGGATAGATATACGAGAACTTGTTGTTCGACCAATCTCTCGGAGAAGGAGAGGTGGTCGATATCACTTCTCTGTATGAATATATATGTTCATGACGATCTTCTGTTTGCTTAATTACTAGCTAGCTAGCATGTCTAGTTAGTCCTCTCTATACGTATGTATAGTACGTAGCGTCGACCAAGCACGGACAAAAGAAAGGACACTTTTCTCTATTAATTAGCTAGCTATAGCACAATATATGAAACAACTAAATTAACCCCCAAAACCCCCTAACCCCCCTCTTTAAAAAAACAAAAACCAGAGCCAAAGAAATGCTGACGCGTGGATGCCTATTGGTCCCGGTTGGTGCCACCAACCGGGACCAAAGGCCCTCCTACCTGGGCTCAGCGGACAGGCCACGTGGAGGCCCATCTGTCCCGGTTCTGGATAGAACCGGGACTAAAGGGTGAGGGTATTAGTATCGACCCTTTAGTCCCGGTTCACGAACCGGGACTAAAGGCCCTTATGAACCGGGACTATAGGCCCTTTTTCTAATAGTGGGTGCAATGTCTTGTCAGTTTCGAGCCGGTGTTCCCACCATCCTTCTTCAATATCATGACGCACTTCCTAGTTCATCTAGTTGATGATATTGTCATTCTGGGCCCCGTATTTCTACACAATATGTACCCTTTGAGAGGTTCATGGGAGTCCTAAGAAATATGTCCGTAACCGCGCTAGGCCAGAAGGAAGCATCTCCATGGGCCATCAAACAAAGGATGTCATTGGGTTTTGTGTTGACTTCATTCCTGTCTTTAAGAAGATAGGTCTCCCTAAATCGCGGTATGAGGGGAGACTGACTGGAAAAGGCACGCTTGGAGGGGACTCAATAATATGCTGGGACGGATATTCTTGGTCTCAAGCACACTACCAAGTTCTACAGAACTCTACCTTGGTGACACCGTATGTCGATGAACACAAGAACAGTCTGCGCTCCAAACACCTGGAGCAGTGCGACGACTGGATTACATGTGAACACATCAAGACTTTCAGCAGTTGGTTGGAAACTCGTCTCAGAGGTGAAAACACTATTTGTGATGAGATGTACTCGTTGTCCAGGGGACCATCTTCGACTGTAATGACTTACAAATGATACGAGATAAATGGGAATACATTTTACACGATCGCCCAAGATCAAAAGAGCACCAACCAAAACAGCGGTGTCCGCTTTGTTGCAGCAACCGAGAGGGGAAAGGACACATATTATGGTTACATAGTGGACATATGGGAACTTGACTACGGAGTAGATTTTAAGGTCCCTTTGTTTAAATGCAAATGGCTCAATCTGTCAGGAGGCGGGGTACAGGTAGACCCACAGTATAGAATGACAACAGTGGATCTGAATAATCTAGGGTACACTGACGAACCGTTCGTCCTAGCCAATGATGTGGCACAGGTAATCTATCTGAAGGACATGTCTACCAAACCGAGAAAAAGAAAAAATAAGGAAGCGAATACATCGTACGATGAGCCAAAGCGCCACATAGTTCTTTCACGAAAAAGGGACATCGTGGGAGTGGAGGGCAAGACAGACATTTCCGAAGATTATGAAAAGTTTCATGAAATTCCTCCCTTCATAGTCAAGGCTGACCCAAGCATCCTGATAAATGATGAAGATTATCCATGGTTACGGCGCAATAAGGAAAGTACACAAGTGAAGAAAAATTGAAGACTTTCTCCACAGCTATTATGATGATACTATGCCAACTTTCAACCTTTCCGTAGTTCATTTGAAATGCCTGTTGTAATAGACAAGTTTCCGTATGAAAATCCTGATACTTCGAAAGAGATTATCTGTTTTGTACATGAAGTGCATCTAGTTTTTGCCGTAATCCTCTCAACTTTCTTGCACATGCTATGTGGATGAAATGATGATACCATGCCAACTTCCAACCTTTTGAGAGCTCAAAATAATCAGTAAATGCATGAAAAATAACAAATGAAGTAAGAAAGGGTTGAAAATTGATGATGTGGCTTTGAATGGTGCGTTTTGAACACACAGCAAGTCATGAGTTCAAATAAATTTTAAAAAAATGAAATCCCTGTGTAATAGATGAGTTTCCGTATGAAACCCTGATACTTCGAAAGAGACTATCCATTTTGTACACAAAGTGTATCCTGTTTTTCCCATGACCCTCTCAACTTTTTAGCACATGCTATGTTGGTGAAATGATGATATCATGCCAACTTTCAATCTTTTCAGAGTTCATTTGAAATGCTTTTCAATTTATGCAACTAAAATTATCAAAGAATTTTTTGTTAGAAACTTTAATAGCAAAAAGAATTTTCATAAAGAATTTTTCTGATAGAAACTTTAGTAACAGAAAGTTTATAATTATTCTGAGCTAAAAGCAAAAAGAATAAAAAAATAAAGCAAAAATCAAAAGAAAATAAATAATTCAAAAAACAAAAAATACTGGAAAAATAAAATAAAAAAATGCCGCCTAATGGGCCACACGGCCTGCATACGACTAGAAACCCATCTGTACATGGGCCAGGATGCAGGCCCGCAGGCCCAATAGGCCCAACATGGCAGTGACAAGGGTAGGCAAGTAATGCCTGCATATTAGAGAGGAGCTCAGCACCTGAGCTGCAATGCAGCTTATAAACAGGTACTGAGCTCTCTCAGCTAGCGAGGTGGGACTAAACTTCCCACCGCACCGCACCAGCACAAGGCCTTTAGTCCCGGTTGGCGGCACCAACCGGAACCAATGCTCCCCTTTTGTCCCGGTTGGGGGCACCAACCGGAACCAATGCCCCCCCTTTAGTCCCGGTTGGTGCCACCAACCGGGACCAAAGCCCTCTGCTTCCCGCCCTTTGCCACCAACCGGGACTAAAGGGGGCATTGGTCCCGGTTGGTGCGACGAACCGGGACGAAAGCCTTTGCTATATAAGCCAGCACTTAGGAAATTTTCAGATTTCCATCGCCGATTTCCCCGCCCGACGCTGCGAGCTCGATCCACGCTGCCAGCTGCCCGCCACCGTCGCCGTCGCCCGTGCCCCGAGCCCGTCGCCCGTCGCCGTCGCCCTCCGCCGCCACCGTCGCCGTCGCCCTCCGCCGTGCGCCCGCAGTCGCCCGTCGCCGTCCTTTGTCGCCCCTCCGCCCCGACTGCCGCGTCGTCGCCATGCATACGCCGTCGCCCTCCGTCGCCCGATGTGAACCGCCCGCCGGCACGGCTCTATTCATTTTTCCATATAATTTATATTATTTTTTTGTTCATTGCATTTTTTCATATATATAATGTATATATGTATGTGGTAGCTAGATGATGAATGGATGTGGCTATGTATGTATGAATATAATGTTCATAGCATTTTTTGTTTATATATGTTTTTTTTCATATATGTATTATTTTTTTATTTAGGTTAATTATTAGTAGATATCGATTTTAGGTTAGTGCTTAGTAGTTGAACTAGTTGATTTAATAAAACTACTTTATTAAATTTTACTATATATAGAAGTAGTTTATTTTTAGTAAGGACTACTTTATTTTTTTTATTTATAGTAAGTGCTTAATAGTTGAACTAGTTGATTAATTAATAAAAATACTTTATTAAATTTTACTATATATAGAAGTAGTTTATTTTTAGTAAGAACTACTTTATTTTATTTATTTATAGTAAGTGCTTAGTAGTTGAACTAGTTGAGTTAATAAAACTACTTTATTTTACTATATATAGAAGTAGTTTATTTTTAGCAAGAAAATTAATAGAACCAGTTTATTTTTTTAGTTCAAGCAATTAATCCCGCATCGGCGTCAACGATGCCTATCCCGCATCCTCGTCGTAGACTCGGCGGTGGAGGCCGGCTTGATCAGAGGGGCCATGTCCGGGACTGGGCTCCGTCGGGCTGGTATTGGGAGGTGCTACCTTCCGGGGGGCGTAGGTTGGTGAGGAGACAGCCCGTTGTTGACCCGATCCTTGTTTGGTGGCGGTCGCGTGGGCCAGTGACGGTGCCGAGGCTTCCGGACACCGCGGAGGTGGTACGTCACCATGTCAGTGAGGAGGACGAGCACGTCCGTTGCTACATGGTTGCGTTCGAGGGCAGGTTCGACAATACCTGGCAGGTTCTTCAGGGATCTCACTGGAGCTATGATCCTGTGATGGTTCCATCTCTTTGGGTGTCAAGTGTCCACCGCCCGCGACGATACCCGTCGGGCGCTACGGTTCTAGCTGTATTAGCGATGCTATATGTATGATAGTATTCGAGGAGTATTAGTGATAATACTTGACGATGTACGAACACAAGAGATGATGTACTTTTTCTTATAATTGAATGCATGCCAATTTGAATACTACCTTATTTCACGATTTGGTTTTGCTTATTGAATGCTCAAATTGGAAAAGTACTCCTACTCTGAATGCTAAAATTGGAGAGCAATCTGTAGAAATCTAGGAGCCCCCTCCATCACCCGCACCGTCGTCCCCGTCACTGACCCCCCTCCGACCTCGAGGTGAGACCAGCCAAATCTCCATGTCAATATGAGTCCTATAATATGAGTCCTCGGGTTGACTTTAAGTTTGTCGAGTCTCCACCTATATGAGAGGACGAAGAATCCCAACTGTTGTCATGGGGGTAGCTTCTCCTTCGTTCCCGTGTGCTAGACACAATTTGGTGTAATGCACTCGGGAACGAAAGGAGGAGCTACCATCACCGACGGTCGCAAATGTCAGAGAGATCAGTGAGGGAGAGTCTCCAACCATATATATATGAGAGGACGAAGAATCCCGACTGTTATCGTGGGGGTAGCTTCTCCTTCATTCCTGTGTGCTAGACAATTTCGTGTAATGCACTCACGAATGAAAGGAGGAACTACCATCACCGACAGTCGAATATGTACACCACATGAGCTGAGAGTTTTCAAAAAAAGGCTCGACAGACCGATATATAGTCAACCCATGATGAATAATAATGATCTAATTTAGGTTTTTTAGTACATATATTTAATTGTACAAGTTTAATATTTGAATTATGAACATAGGAAATGTCGTACTCGGACGTGAAAACCGCCTCGGGAGTGCGACCGGTGCCATGACGACCGAGGTATGTGCGACAGGTTCCGTGAGCTGGGCCGAAGATCGGCGCTTCAGCATTAAGCTCGAGGAGACCTTCGATGTTGAAAGCGATGCATAACAACGACAATAGTTTTTTTAAGTAATTAAGCCACGACTTCAACTATTTTAACGGGTACTTTTCATCTTTTCCAATTCGACTAGCTTATCCCATGCTATGCAAGACGCTATGTCTTGGAGAGGATGGGTTTTGAAGACCATGAAAGTATGGAAACAAAGAAAATTCACCTAAGGACCCATCATGGTGTGGATTTTGAAGTAAAGCTGTACAATTCTGAGTGTAACCCATTTTGGGTACAAAAATTGGGAAGCACTTTGCAAGATGTATGGTTTTGATGAGGGTATGCTTGTCACCATGGATCTTGGTGATCCTAAAATCGAGCAAGACAATATGGACATTTGGGTCCTTGTTGATACGGATCCAATTCTTACCCTATGTGAGCTTCTCAAACATAGTTATTAAGTAATTTATATTGTTTATTTCAAAAGAGCTGACATCTTATGTCCATTGACAACTTATTTTCATTCTTCAAAGAATGTCCAGAAGATGGTAGACAAAACCCACTACACCGATGGCTCCGAATTAACTTATAAGGAGAAAAATCATCTAATCGCATTTTGTACTGATCTTGAGATTTACAATATCTACAATCGAACTCCTCAACATTATGGTCAATATGTGCCACTAGTGCACGTGTTGAACTACGGTAACTACCATGGAGATACCCTGGTAAGATTTTTTACTATTACGACATCCGTGCATATTTTGCATACTTCTAAAACTAGTACATCATTGCTAACTACGAAGTTATTACTATGTTTTTCAACAGATAATCCCGAATGATTGTGTGCCTCATCTGATGTATACGCATGGTCGCCTTGATGTTTTGAACATACAACAAGGTCATCTTACGAATCTCAACTGTCCATACCGGATTTCTAAAAGAAGTGGAGACATGACAATCAAAGAATGGAAAAAATGTATGGACAGTCGTAAGGAGGTTCTTGGAAGCAAAAAGGCGAAAGCGCAAGAATTGGAGACAGGATGATCTCCATTCTCCATAATGGAGTGTCGTGGTCTATATTGTTTTATGCTATTTTAACCCGAGTGGTATTTAGGTCCTACCTGATACTGATGATCATGTTCTAAGAACAATTAAGTAGGGTTGGTTCGATGACTATGAGGATGATGATCGTATGACTTGTTATTAATAATGAGTAGAAGTTGTATGACGATGCATGATTAGTAGGACTTGTTATTATATATGATGATGCATGATGCGAGCATGAAGAGTTATTATATATCAGCGGGTGAAATGAACATAGCAAGAGCATTGGTAAAACAAGCACGAAGATATAAGAGAGGACACTTCGCTCTATTAGCTAGCTAATAACAACCTAAATTAACCCCCAAAACCCCTAAACCAGCCCCTTTCAAAAAAAAAACCTCAGCTCCAGCCCATTCTGTGGCGTGGATGCCTTTTGGTCCCGGTTTATGTCACCAACCGGGACCAAAGGTCCCCCTGCCTGGGTTGGCCGCAGCGGCCACGTGGAGGACCATCTGTCCCGGTTTGTGTAAGAACCGGGACTAAAGGCCAAGGGCATTAGTACCGACTTTTTAGTCCCGGTTCTTAAATCGGGACAGAAGGCCCTTACGAACCGGGACAAATGGCCCTTTTTCTACCAACACCTACCGCTACCTACCGTCCCCCGAACTGAACTGCAGCAAAAATCCCAACCCCACCTCCCTCACTACAACACCTCTCCCTCCCTCCTCCGGCGCACCTCCCCCCTATCCATCTGCTGCCCTGCCGGGGAGCCACGCTGACGTACCCGTCCGACGCGCCGCCCCACCCCCACCAGCTTCTGCCCCCGCCGACAACGCGGCCTCCTCCCCCATCTGGCCTCTTCACCCGCCGGCCCCATGCCTCCTCCCAGCGTCGCCCACGCACCAGGCGTCGCCGCCCACCACCACCTACCGGGATCTGGCCGGCAACCACGGGATCGATCCCGACCACCACGGCTCCCCACCACACCACACCTCCCGTCCTGCACACCCCAAAATCCCGGCCACTGCCGCCCCGCCTCCTCCACCTCCTGCCCGGCGCGGCCCTCCTCTCGATCCAACGCCCGACGCCAGATCCAGTCCGCGACGACCCGCCACCGAAGACAGGCGCAAGCCCCGCGCCGCCCGGTGCCACATCCAGCGAGGAGGTGTGCTCCACATCTCGAGCTCCGGCCAGCGGCCGCTGCGGCTTCCTCCCCGGACGCGTCGACTAGTGGCGGTCGCGGCGCGTGCGCTTGTGCAGTCCGCAGCTCGCAAGCACCGCTCCGGCCGCCACGAGCCTGGCAGAGCCATCAACACCCTTCGCCGGCCATCTCCAATGCCCTGTTGCGGTCGCGGCCCGATGCGGCACGCGATCCGGCGCTCCATCACCGCAGATCGGCTCACGGCGTGCAGGATCGTGCTCAACAACATCACTACCACCTCCCCCTGTTTTGTGGTTCGTCTGATGTGGCATTGTAGCTCGGTAGGATCCGTTCTGCATCTTTTTCTAGCAGTGCACTTAAGTTCAGTTTAGTTTGCTTGCGAGGGATCACAAAAGGGCACTGTACTTCACTACCTAGCGTCATTTAGCTTGTTGTCTGTCTACGGACGACGAAGATGCGAGCGTGCAGTACCGACGAAGATGCCGTGCACTTCGCCGTCCAAATTCCAAACCAGGGTTGTTGCTATTCAGAAGCATTTTTCTAGTGTTTTTCAGAAAATCTGATGACTTTTTTTGGGTGCAGTGGGGTTCAGAAGCTTCCGTGCAAAGACGGGCGACCACGAGCGTGAGTCTCGGCGGCATTAGATGCGGCTCGATTACTCCTGTGGGTGCAGTTCTTGCGGGCGGGCGGCGGCAGACGGTGGCAACGCAGCGCTCCGATTGGTCGCCGTGGTGCAGCTCGGTGGCTCGCTCGAGCACGGGCTTCATCGCCTCGGTGATTACGTAGTGTGTTCCACTGGTCATGCGGCTCGGTATCATGAAGTCCAAATTTGCTCTCGATTTTTCATAAGAATTTGATGGTTCACTTCTGCTTAGTAAAAAGCGAGGAGTACACTTTCTTTTGGATGTGGTTCATTGTGCTTTCTGCGTTGGATCGAAGACTCCGTCATTTTTCCTAACATCAACAAAATGTGTGGCCCACTTTGTGAGATAAAAAAAGAAAAACATGCAGTTTTGTATTTAACTCTTGCAGTGCAGAAAACAAATGCAGCTCACTTCGCGTTCACAAAGATGTCCAAGATGAGTTAGATGAAAAAGGACAAAAAATAAAATAATACAGTGCACTTTCCACAGTGTTTTGGTTCACTTACGTCCAATGTGAACTGGAATTTTTTTGATGGAAACGACAAAAAGTAGTAATGTCGTTCACTTTTGATAGTGTTGCGGTCCACTTGCTCTTGTGTTTGCGCTTCAATCTTGTTAATAAAGAAGTCAGAAAAAGGACAAAAGAAATCATGCACTTTTATAGTTAGAAAAATGACGAAAGAAAATCATGAAGTCCGCTTGGTATCGACCGGACGCAGTGCGGTTTTCAGTCTGAAGCAGTGCATTCTTCTGTCCGATGAAAGGTCCACTCGCTTGGTCAACACGCGTAAAATATTAATAAGTATAAAAAAAGACAACAAGTACTCATGAGGTTCACTTTTGGTAGTGTTACGGTTCAATTTCGAAAGTGTTGTGGTCCACTCTCGTTTGGAAAAAAGTTTAAAAAAGGACAACAAAAACTTGTGCGAGAAAGTTTATGTCCGACAAAAAGAAATCATGAAGTTCACTTGATTGTCTGTTGCAGTGCAGTTTTCAGTTTGAAGCAGTGTGTTCTTCTGTCCAACGACGATTTTGGTGTCACGAAAAAACAGTGTCCGCTTTTTGCTAATTTTAAAACTGCTCTTAAATCGTAAGGAAATAGGGTGTGTCTTCTACATGAAAAAGTTGCGTCTCGTCGATATCTTTCCAACGGCGTATCGTTTGAATCATTCCGACCAGCGGTTTGCAAAAAATTCGCCAAAAACGGCCGCTGCCACTCGTTATCCGCCGCACGATTTTCAAAATTAACATAAAACCATAAGGAATTTCAAAAATATTTCAACATATGAAAGTTGCGCCTCGTTCGTAGCTTTTCAACGGCGTATCACACGCCTCGTTTCGGCAAACGGTTAAAAAACTGGAGCGAAAACAGTACCGAAAATTTTAAAAAACATGAAAAGCAGAGTTCCGCGATTTAGTAAATTTGAAACTGCTCTAAAACCGTAATGAATTAGAGAAAGATTTATGTATGAAAAAGATGCGCCTCGACGATATCTATCCAACGGCGTATCATTTGCTTCATTCCGACAAGCGGTTTAGAAAAAAACGCGAAAACACGCTCGCTGCCACTCGTCATCCGCCGCACTATTTTCAAAACTGCTCTTAAACCGTGTGTAATCTCTAAAAGTGTTCAACATGTCGAAGTTGCGCCTAATCCATAGCTTTTCAATGGTATATTACACGCCTCATTACGATAAACGGTTAAAAAATTAGAGCGAAAACAGTACCGAAAAATAACGCGTGCAGTTTTTTCCGACGAGAAGTTCACTAGTCTCTATTGCGATTGCTAAATGCGTCAAAATGATGCAGTGCGCTTCTGTTGAGCGTGCAGTACCGAAGTGGTGTGCAGAATAGTTATTCTGCTAATATTAGCAGAATAGACCGTCTGTATATATAACCATGGCTCACGCTCAAGTATTGCCTGAAAGTTGAAAAAAGTTTGAGATTATTTAAGTACGAAACAATTGCTTGGCTTGTCCGCTGGGGAACGTAGTAATTTCAAAAAAGTTCCTACGCACACGCAAGATCATGGTGATGCACAGCAATGAGAGGGGAGAGTGTGTCTACGGACCCTCGTAGACCGAAAGCGGAAGCGTTAGAACAACGTGGTTGATGTAGTCATACGTCTTCACGGCCCGACCGATCAAGCACCGAAACTACTGCACCTCCGAGTTCTAGCTCACGTTCAGCTCGATGATGTCCCTCGAACTCCGATCCAGCCGAGTGTCGAGGGAGAGTTCCGTCAGCACGACGGCGTGGTGACAATCTTGATGTTCTACCGTCGCAGGGCTTCGCTTAAGCACCGTTACGATATTATCGAGGTGGACTATGGTGGAGGGGGGCACCGCACATGGCTAAGAGATCCAAAGGATCAATTGTTGTTGTTGTATCTAGAGGTGCCCCCTGCCCCCGTATATAAAGGAGCAAGTGGGGAGGGGGCGGCCGGCCTAGGAGAGGCGCGCCAAGGGGAGTCCTACTCCCTCCTTCCTTGTTGGAGTAGGAGCAGGGGAAAGAGGGGGAGAGGAAAAGGGAAAAGGGGGCTGCGCCCCTTGTCCAATTCAGACCAGAGGGGGGGGGGGGGCGCAGGCCTCCTTCCTTTTGGCCTCTCTCATCTATTCCCGTATGGCCCAATAAGGCCCATATACTCCCCCGAATTCCCGTAACTCTCCGGTACTCCGAAAAATACCCGAATCACTCGGAACCTTTCCGAAGTCCGAATATAGTCGTACAATATATCGATCTTTACGTCTCGACCATTTTCGAGACTCCTCGTCATGTCCCCGATCTCATCCGGGACTCGAACTCCTTCGGTACATCAAAACACATAAACTCATAATATAAGCATCGCCGAAACCTTAAGCGTGCGGACCCTACGGGTTCGAGAACTATGTAGACATGACCGAGACCGTCTCGGTCAATAACCAATAGCGGAACCTGGATGCTCATATTGGCTCCCACATATTCTACGAAGATCTTTATCGGTCAGACCGCATAACAACATATATCGTTCCTTTTGTCATCGGTATGTTACTTGCCCGAGATTCGATTGTCGGTATCTCAATACCTAGTTCAATCTCGTTACCGGCAAGTCTCTTTACTCGTTCCGTAATACATCATCCCGCAACTAACTCATTAGTTACAATACTTGCAAGGCTTATAGTGATGTGCATTACCGAGTGGGCCCAGAGATACCTCTCCGACAATTGGAGTGACAAATCCTAATCTCGAAATACGCCAACCCAACATGTACCTTCGGAGACACCTGTAGAGCACCTTTATAATCACCCAGTTACGTTGTGACGTTTGGTAGCACACAAAGTGTTCCTCCGTAAACGGAGTTGCATAATCTCATAGTCATAGGAACATGTATAAGTCATGAAGAAAGCAATAGCAACATACTAAAGCGATCGTGTGCTAAGCTAACGGAATGGGTCATGTCAATCACATCATTCTCCTAATGATGTGATCCCGTTAATCAAATGACAACTCATGTCTATGGCTAGGAAACATAACCATCTTTGATCAACGAGCTAGTCAAGTAGAGGCATACTAGTGACAATCTGTTTGTCTATGTATTCACACATGTATTATGTTTCCGGTTAGTACAATTCTAGCATGAATAATAAACATTTATCATGATATAAGGAAATAAATAATAACTTTATTATTGCCTCTAGGGCATATTTCCTTCATTGTCATCGGGGGTGTGCAAGATGGGAGCATTTTTGTGTGACGAAAATGAAGCATAGCCTAACTATATGATTTTGTAGGGATGAACTTTCTTTAGCCATGTTATTTTGAGAAGACATGATTGCTTTGATTAGTATGCTTGAAGTATTACTATTTCTTATGTCAATATGAACTTTTATTTTGAATCATTTTGGATCTGAACATTCATGCCACAATAAAGAAAATTACATTGAGAATTATGCTAGGTAGCATTCCACATCCAAAAATCTGTTTTTATCATTTACCTACTCGAGGACGAGCAAGAATTAAGCTTGGGCATGCTTGAAACGTCTCCAATGTATTTATAATTTTTGATTGTTCCATGCTATTATATTACCCGCTTTGGATGTTTATGGGCTTCACTTTACACTTTTACATCATTTTTGGGACTAACCTACTAACCGGAGGCCCAACCCGAATTGATGTTTTTTTGCCTATTTCGGTGTTTTGAAGGAAATGGATATCAAACGGAGTCCAAACGGAATGAAACCTTCGGAAATGATCTTTTTGGAACAAACGTGATCCAGGGGACTTGGAGTGGACGTCAAGCAACAGAGGAGGCGGCCATGAGGGTGCCTGGCGCGCCCCCTATAGGTGGGCGCGCCCCCCACCCTCGTGGGCCCTCGAGCGTCCACCGACCTACTTCATCCTCCTATATATACCCACATACCCTGAAAACATCAGAAGCGACCAAGAAAAACTATTTCCACCGCCGTAACCTTCTGTATCCGCAAGATCCCATCTTGGAGCCTTCGTCGGCGCTCCGCCGGAGGGGGAATCGACAACGGAGGGCCTTTACATCATCTCCAAGGCCCTTCCATTGAGTTGTGAGTAGTTTACCACAGACCTTCTGGTCCATAGTTATTAGCTAGATGGCTTCTTCTCTCTCTTTGAATCTCAATACAAAGTTCTCCTCGATCTTCTTGGAGATCTATTCGATGTAATTCTTTTTGCGGTGTGTTTGTCGAGATATGATGAATTGTGGGTTTATGATCAAGTTTATCTATGAGAAATATGTGAATCTCCTATGAATTATTTTATGTGTGATTAAGTTTATCTTTGCAAGTCTCTTCGAATTATCAGTTTGGTTTGGCCTACTAGATTGATCTTTCTTGCAATGGGAGAAGTGCTTAGCTTTGGGTTCAATCTTGCGATGTCCTTTCCCAGTGACAACAGGGGCAGCAAGGCACGTATTGTATTGATGCCATCGAGGATAAAAAGATGGGTTTTATATCATATTGCATGAGTTTATCCCTCTACATCATGTCATCTTTCTTAATGTGTTACTCTGTTCTTTATAAACTTAATACTCTAGATGCATGTTGGATAGCGGTTGATGTGTGGAGTAATAGTAGTAGATGCAGGTAGGAGTCCGTCTACTTGTCACGGACGTGATGCCTATATACATGATCATGCCTAGATAATCTCATAATTATTCGCTTTTCTATCAATTGCTCGATAGTAATTTGTTCACCCACCGTAATACTTATGCTATCTTGAGAGAAGCCACTAGTGAAACATATGGCCCACGGGTCTATATTTTATCATATAAGCTTTCAATCTACTTTTATTTGCATCTTTTACTTTTCCAATCTATATCATAAAAATACCAAAAATATTTATCTTATCATATTATCTCTATCAGATCTCACTTTCGCAAGTGGCCGTGAAGGGATTGACAACCCCTTTATTGCGTTGGTTGCGAGTTCTTGTTTGTTTGTGTAGGTGCGTGGGACTTTTGAGGAGCCTCCTACTAGACTGATACCTTGGTTCTCAAAAACTGAGGGAACTACTTACGCTACTTTGATGCATCACCCTTTCCTCTTCAAGGAAAACCAACGCAAGCTCAAGACGTAGCAATCAACAACTTCGAAGGCACAAATCCAAAGGTGGTGAACGGCCAAAGAATCAAACATTATATCTCAGGTAATCCAGTAAATGTTGAAACTAATGTTATTGCAACCGTGACCCTAGAGGAATACATAAGGGACACTTTCCAGGACGTTCCAGACTCCAAAAAGGAATAGGTATATGGTACGGTAAGTAAACCGACTCCAAAACAGTTCTAATGGCAATTTCTCTACATTTTGGAATATTTAAGAAAATTGGAAAATAAGAAGTAGTCCGGGAAGGACACGAGGCATCCACGAGGGTGGAGGGCGTGCCCCCTGCCTCGTGGGCACCTCGTGTGCTCTCCGGACTCTGTTTTCTTGCACAATACTTCTTTTAGTCGGTAAAAATTCATTATATAATCTCCCGAAGGTTTTGACCACCGCACCATGCAAATATCTCTTGTTTTTGTTTCGAGCTATTTTTCTGACAGATCCAGATCACCATGACGTCTTCGAGCGCACCCTGGGACAAGTTATTCAAGAAGGTCATCAACCCCTACCTCGCGGAGGTGTTGCAACACCCTCAAACCATTGAGATGCATGAGGGGGTGATGCACATCCGCGATGTCAAGGGACCAAGGAGAACCGGAAGCGTGGAGACAAGACTCGAAGCAATGGAGCAGCAGGTTTTCAAGTGCCAAGGGATGGTGGAACGCGAACTCGATGCCAACCACATGATGATCGCGGAGTTCACCAACAACCACAAGCTGGATGGGAAGAACATTGGGGGGGCCATCTTTAAGCTTCACGATAAAATCGAGCACCTCCAAGCCCAGATCTATGACCTGCAAAACCAAAACTGTGAGTATGAATATAGATTCAAGAGGATGAGTTTGGCTGCAGATTTAAGGATCCCGAAGACTCGATCATCTTTCTATGATGGTGAGACTATGCCTTGGAAGAGGGACAACAAGCCTCCATCATCAACAACTCCGTCATCACCACCTCCGAAGAAGGAGACATAATCACATGGGTATGGGCACTCCCCTACTGGAGACATAATCACATGGGTATGACCCTTAAGGATCCCGAAGCTTGGGGGAGGTGCCCTGGTATCGTATCACCCTCACACTCCTATCTTTACCGTTTTTCTTAGTTTGATCCTTTTGGTAATATCTTGATCTAGTAGAATAAAGTTTTAGAATGATCTAGTTTTGAGTTTTGCTTTATGATCCCTCTATGTAATTGAGTCCGTGAGCTATATATAATAAAGATTAGTCTTGAGTCAAGGGCTTTGCTATCTTTCTATGATCTTGAGGGAATAAAAGAAAAGGAAAGAATAAAAAGAAATAAAGAGATCATATGGATCTTATGGAGAGTAATGCCTCCACATATTAAGAGTATGATGAATAAAAGTTGTTGAGAGTTGGCAAACATAGTTTTGGTCATCATTGCAATTAATAGGAAGTAATAAAGAAAGAGAGGTTCTCACATATAAATATACTATCTTGGATAACTTTTATAATTGTGAGCACTCATTAAAATATGACATGCTAAAGAGTTGATGTTGGACAAGGAAGACAACATAATGGGTTATGTTTTCTTATATCCGAAGTAAAGTATATTGTCATGGATCATCCAACATGTTGAGCTTGCCTTTCCCTCTCATGCTAGCCAAATTCTTTGCACCAAGTAGCGATACTACTTGTGCTTCCAAATATGCTTAAACCCAGTTTTGCCATGAGAGTCCACCATATCTACCCATGGATTGAGTAAGATCCTTCAAGTAGGTTGTCATTGTTGCAAGCAATAAAAATGCTCTTTAAATATGTATGATTTATTATTGTGGGAGAAAATAAGATTTATACGATCTTGTGATGTGGAATAAATAAAAGCGACGGACTGCATAATAAAGGTCCATATCACAAGTGGCAATATAAAGTGATGTTCTTTTGCATTAATATTTTGTGCATCCAACCCTAAAAGCACATGACAACCTCTGCTTCCCTCTACGAAGGGCCTATCTTTTATACTTGTCGTATACATTATGCAAGAGTCATGGTGATCTTCACCTTTCCTTTTTATATTTTATCCTTTGGCAAGCACATTGTGTTGGAAAGATCCTGATATATATATATATATATATATATATATATATATATATATATATATATATATCCAATTGGATGTAAGTTAGCATGAACTATTATTGTTAACATTACCCTTGAGGTAAAAGGTTGGGAGTCACCACTATAAGCCCCTATCTTTCTCTGTGTCCGATTAAAACTTCATACCCATAAGTATTACGTGAGTGTTAGCGATTGCGAAAGAATAAATGATAGTGAGCATGTGGACTTGCTGAAAAGCTCTTATATTGACTCTTTCCGATGTTATGATAGATTGCAATTGCTTCAATGACTGAGATTATAGTTTGTTAGTTTTCAATGAAGTTTCTGATTTATACTTGACATTGTGAATAGATTGTTACATTAGTATAAGAAATCATATGACAATATTTATATATGTTGCTGTTATAAGAATGATCATGATGCCCTCATGTATGTATTTTATTTTATCGACACCTCTATCTCTAAACATGTGGGCATATTTTTCGGTTTCGGCTTCTGCTTGAGGACAAGCGAGGTCTAAGCCTGGGGTTGTTGATACGTACATTTTGCATCATGCTTTAATATTGATATTTATTGCATTATGGGCTGTTATTACTCATTATGTCACAATACTTATGCCTTTTCTCTCTTATTTTACAAAGTTTACACGAAGAGGGAGAATGCAGGCAGTTGGAATTCTGGGCTAGAAAAGGAGCAAATATTAGAGACCTATTCTGCACAACTCCAAAAGTCCTGAAACTCCACGGAAGTTATTTTTAGAATTAATAAAAAATACTGAGCGAAGAAAATACTAGAGGGGGGCCACCCACCGTCCACGAGGGTGGGGGCGCGCCCCCCTGCCTCGTGGGCCACCTAACAGGCCTCAGGTGCCCATCTTTGGCTATATGAAGTCTTTTGCCCTGTAAAAATCAAGAAGAAGCTTTCGGGATGAAACACCGCCAGCATGAGGCGGAACCTTGGCAAAACCAATCTAGGGCTCCGGCGGAGCTGTTCTGCCGGGGAAACATCCCTCCGGCAGGGGGAAATCATCACCATCGTCATCACCACCGATCCTCTCATCGGGAGGGGGTTAATATCCATCAACATCTTCACCAGCATCACTTGCTCTCAAACCCTAGTTCATCTCTTGTATCCAATCTTTGTCCCAGAACCTCAGATTGATACCTGTGGGTTGCTAGTAGTGTTGATTACTCCTTGTAGTTGATGCTAGTTGGTTTATTTGGTGGAAGATCATATGTTCAGATCCTTTATGCATATTAATACCCCTCTGATTATGAACGTGAATATGATTTGTGAGTAGTTACGTTTGTTCCCGATGACATGGGTCTTGCTATAAGTAGTCATGTGAATTTGGTATTCGTTTGATATTTTGATGAGATGTATGTTGTCTCTCCTCTAGTGGTGTTATGTGAAACTACATGACACTTCTCCATTGTTTGGGCGTAGGGGAAGGCATTGGGAAGTAATAAGTAGATGATGGGTTGCTAGAGTGACATAAGCTTAAACCCTAGTTTATGCGTTGCTTTGTAAGGGACTGATTTGGATCCATCTGTTTCATGCTATGGTTAGGTTTACCTTAATACTTCTTTTGTAGTTGCACATGCTTGCAATTGGGGTTAATCATAAGTGGGATGCTTATCCAAGGAAGGGCAGCACCCAAGCACCGGTCCACCCACATATCAAATTATCAAAGTAACGAACGTGAATCATATGAGCGTGATGAAAACTAGCTTGACAATAATCCCCATGTGTCCTCGGGAGCTTTTTCCTTCATATAAGAATTCATCCAGGCTTGTCCTTTGCTACAAAAAGGATTGGGCCACCCTGCTGCACTCGATTTACTTTTGTTACTTGTTACCCGTTACGAATTACCTAATCACAAAACTATCTGTTACGATAGTTTCAGTGCTTGCAGAGAATACTTTACTAGAAACCGCTTGTCATTTCCTTCTGCTCCTAGTTGGGTCGACACTCTTACTTATCGAAAGGACTACGATAGATCCCCTACACTTGTGGGTCATCACCCTCAAATCCGTTAAGTACTATATTGGTCTTCATCAATGCATCATCATGTAACCCCAACTTCTTGAAGATCGAATAGGGCATTAGATTTACCACAACACCACCATCAACGAGAATCCTAATGTCGGGGAGGCTGATCGTACCCACGGACACCTATGGGGCCGGCGGAGCAGGCCCCTTGTGGTTCGGAGGGGGGCAGAGATCGCACGAAGAGCGGATCGAGGCGAGGCACACGAGCAGTTTACCCAGCTTCGGAGCTCTTCGGAGAGATAAAACTCCTACTGCTGCTTGTTTGATGTATTGTGTTCTTGCTAGGGAGCCATGAGATCTACAAAACCTAGCGTGAGTGTATCTGGTCTCGAGTGAGTCGAACGAACCGAACCAGCCGAACCCCTTCTACGTTGCGCATGGGCCTCCTTTTATATGCTCAAGGGGTCTCCGACAGGTGGCAACATAGACGAGGGTACAAATGTAAAAACAGGAGTTGGTACACCTACTCGAGCGATTATGCGATGCAAAATACCTAACTCGACGGCAAGGGACAAAAGCAATAAATGCACATCGGCGTTGCACAAAGCGATGCAACAGAGACCGTCAGGTGCGCCTCCACTCGCCACGATGGCAAGCTTGTCAGCGCCGCTTATCGCTGCTCTCCGCTGGCTGCACAGCCTCTCGACACGCGCCCATGGAACGGCCCCATAGCGACACGTCGCTGGATGAGCTGGAGCGGAGATGGAGAGAGGTTGCTTGCCGCGGCAAGCGCCTTGCCGCGGCCGAATCCTTGTCGCGCCCGGAGGCTTGTCGCGCTCCGGGCCTTCCCGGCAAGCTCCTCTTGCCGGGGCCTTGTCTTCTGCATGCCTGGAGTGGCCTTCCCGACAAGCTCCTCTTGCCGGGGCCTTGTCTTCTTAACCAAATACTTTGTTCTTGAATGGCTCCAAAGGAGCCACGGAGGATCTTGGCGGTGACGAGGCAAACCCTGCCGCGGGGTGCTGCAACTGTCCGTGCACGAGTACGGATACTAGGGTACCCTACTCTAGTACACCGGCAGAGCCCCCGGGCCTGGCCGTGCACGGTGCCGAGCACTTGTCGGGCCAGGCCCAAAATCTGTGCACGGACACACGCTGCCTCGACCACGCCGCAACTCGCCCGGACCCACCACGATCCCCACTAACGGCACGCACCGGACGTGGCGTCGTGCGAAGATCGTGGCGCGGTCGTGGGGGTTTCTTTATTAGTATAAGCGAACGTCGCCCCCTCCCCTCTTTATAAGCGGAGGAAGCAGGCAGGCCGCCCCTCCTGCCATTGTTGTCTTGTCAAGAAAACGACCGCGCTCCCTCTTCTTCTCCGGTGCGAAGAGAGCAGCGCCCCGCCCCCTTTCGCCACAAGCACGCTCACCGCCGTCGGCCTCCTCCGCCCCCCTCGCCATGGCTCCGAAAGCCGACAAGGAGAAGGGCGTCAAGTCGGCCGAGGCGCAGCGGCTCGCGGCGCTGCGCAAGGAGCGGGCCATCTTCCCCCCGCAGCTCGGCGCTAGGGAGCTGCGGGACGTCTTCAACCTCTTCTGGTCGATGGAGACGCGTGCGCATCCACGCACGAGGGTACTCCCCGCTTCCGCCGCTGATTCGGCCCCAATAGGGTACCCCTTTTTCGCCCTTTTCTTCTATTGCGGGCTTTGCCCGCCCTTTTCTGAGTTCTTCTGCGACATCATGAACACGTTTAGCCTCCGCCTCCTTGATTTCACCCCCAACGCCGTCTTGACCATGGCCATTTTCGCGCATTTGTGCGAAAACTTTGTCGGAGTCCACCCAAACGTGGCACTCTTCCGCCATTTCTTTGTGCCCCGCGTCGAGAGAGGAGAGCCACTTGCCGGAGGGATAGCCTGGGTCTCTAGGATCGGCAAGAAAGAGGCCTACCTAGAACGAGAGTTCCGCAACAAGTGGGAGGAGTGGAGAGCAAACTGGTGCTGGGTCGTAGAGGAGAACCCGCAGCCCTTCACCGCCGTGCGCCAAACCCCAATAGTGCGCGGGGATTGGAGTAACTTACGCCGGAGGATGCGAAGCTGAAGATAGCTGTGACCCGAATTCTGCGCCTCAGGCTTGCCGGGTTAACCGTAGGCGCAGTTGGCGCGGATTTCCTTCGTCCCGCATCGCTCCCTTGCAGGAAAGGAGGAGGCCTGCTTGGGAGTTCCAGAATGCGGCAGACATCATGAGGCTGCGCCCGGGCCTGAATTGGAACTTCACCGTTTTGGAGCTGGATGCAATGCTGCTTGAGCTGTTCAAGAACGACCCCGACCATCCTGAGTGGTTTAGGTTGCCGCGGGGGGTCGTCCCTTTGTGCAACAACTCGGCGCTCGACCGCATCCGCGCCATGATGCCGTTGTGCGACTCCCATGGGATCGTCCCAACCTGGCAGGAACCCCCCGACGAGGTCGTGCAGCAGTTCTTTGATGATTTGGAAGAAGTGCCGATCCGCTCCGACGAGCAGAAGAGGCTCACCCGCGACACCACCGACGAGGAGATGGCGCGGATTGCCACCAGGTGGAGGAGGCGGCAGCCGCTGCTGGAGCCTTCGGGTTCACCGTGGAGGAGGCGGGCGCGGCGCGGCGGCGGCAAGCCTTGCCGAGCGAGGGGAGGTCGTCGGCGAGGATGAGCTTGTCGAGCCCGAGGCTGGGTCGAGTGGACCCGCCGAGGGCGCTTCTTCCCCACCGCCAAGTGACTTGCCGCCAGTGGAGCCCCCGGCTCCGCCGAAGAGGCGTCTCCGCAAGGTTGGAGATGAGTCGGGGCGGCAGACCGGCCCACAGCAACAGCGCCATGACAGCTCCACTCCACCGCAAGCGAGGTTGCCATGAGCGCCCCACTTCAGCGACAATCGGGCGGAATCTTCTCGAGCCACCGCCGACGCCCGCCTAAGCGGCCAAGAGAGCCCACTCCCCGCCTCGTCGCACCGGAGGCGAGCCGGAGTTTGACTTCTCCGCGCTCAGCTCCGAGGAGGAAGGCGAAGAGTAAGCTTTTGAGATTTGTGCTTGTATTTCTTCAATTTCATTGCTTCATCTTGAATCTGATTTGCTTCGTTCTGGACTCTTTCCTTTTCAGGACGCTGGCCCAGAGAGCGTCGAAGAGGGCCAAGATCCCGCGGTCGTCGTTGAGGACGATTCTCCCGTGGCGGCACGGGGGCCGTCCGAGACCGCCTTGCGGACCGGCAACCCTTCCTCAGAGCAGCCCCCAAAGACAGCCCCCAGTAAGTGTGTAGTTTTCTCCTTACTATTAGGTGTGCAGGGGTGCCCTTTCTTCGTTGATATCTCGATCAGTATGCTTGTGTAGGAGCAGAGAAGCCTCATCAGGAGGGCTCGGAAGCCGCCCCCGAAATCCTGCCTGCTGCCACTACGCCGCCAAGGGAGAATTCCCCGGCAAGGAAGCGCCCTCCGACAAGGGAGGCCACTCCGACAAGGGAGTCCACTCCGACAAGGGAGGCTACCCCGGCAAGGGACAGCGCCAGTGACCCTCCAGTGGTCGAGGCCATGGCTGCGGATCCCATTGCAGGTAACTCCCTTGGGCTTGCTTTCTCTTATTTCTCTTTTTGAATAATTGCTTGACTGCTCTTTCTTCGTCTGACGCAGAGCCGATGGAGGTCGAGGCCGCCGGCGAGGAGGAAGCGCGCGGCAACACCGACGAGGCCGCCGTCGAGGAAGAAGAGGTCATGGTTGTGGAAGAAGAGGCCGTCGCCGACGAGCCTGTTGGCGAGGAGGCCACCGAGGCTGCCGACGCAGCAGCTGGCGAGGGGTCGGGCGATCGTACTGACGGCCCTGAGGCCGCAGGAGCGACGAGCGCTACACCGACAGCCGACTCCCCTGCCGCTGCTGCGGCGTCAGGCTCCGAGGAGCCCCAGCCCGGCGCCTACCTGAAGGCCGGCGAAGGCGTCTTCATCAAGCTCCCCTGGGAACCGAGCCTGTGGCGCGGTCGAGGGAGAGACCTTCGACGGCGAGCTACTCGCCTCCGCTGGGCTGACGCTGGTGGACGCGCTTAAGCAGCAGCAGCGACGAAGTCCGAGGAGGAGCAGCTTGAAGAAGCCGCTTCTACCGCGCCCGGCAGGCCAAGTTGGAGACCGGGAAGCGCTTGTCGCGAGGGCAGGAGCGGACATGGAGAAACGCCGAAGAGCTCGGAGTGCCAACCAAGAAGCCCTCCGCGACGAAAGGCGAAGCACGGGGTATCTTGCGTAAGAGCGCACGGCCTTCATCCTTGAGAAGGCCGCAATGAGGAGGAGCAGCGGCTGGCTGGCGAGAAGCTCTCCGCGCAAGAAAGCGAGTTGGCGCAGCGAAAGGTCAATCTGGACAGCCACGAAGAAGACCTTGCCGCGCGCGAGGAGTCACTTGGCGGGGCACTCAAGGAAGCGAAGGATGCTGTCGTAGCCGCCGAGGCCGCCAAGGAGTAGTTGAAGGTGAAGGTGGCACAGCTGGAGGCCACCCTCAAGAAGAGCGGCGAAGAGCTTGCCGTGCTCAAGCGTGAGCGCGAGAAGGACGCTTACACCCTGGGCAAGCTGCAGAGTCGTCTCGCTGATAGAGGCAAGGAGCTCGATGCCGCCAAGGATTCCAAGGCGGATCTTGAGCTGAAGCTGACCACCCTGACGCAGACGTTGGATGGCGCCAGAGAGCGGGAGGTGGGCTTGTTGGAGGCGATCAAGGCCAAGGAGGAGCTGCTGGCGAATGCTGCCTCCATCCAGAGCACCTTGAGGGAGAGCGTGGAGCACTGGACCGAAGGTCTTGTGGACACCGCCACGACATCCACAACGAGCTGATGGAGCTGGGATGGCGGACCTTGCATACTCCTCCGACGAGCATCTCCAACCCAGCGCCAAACTCAGCTTATTCTTCAAAGGCGTGGTGGACGGGCCTCCAGCGTCTCCGGAGGAGGTCCCAAAGCAGCTGGCCGAGGAATCACGCCAGATCTGTGCAGGAGCCCTCGAGAAGGTGTTGATAAAGGTGGCCTTCCGCAATCCGGGCCTCAACCTTAACGGCGTCCTCAGATCCTTGCCGCCAGACGCCAACATGGAGGAGCTCAAAGCCCTTGTCGCACCCATTGTGGACAAGGTGAACAAGATCAAGCGAATCGATGGCGACCGCGTGGACTAGGCTGCCAACGTTATCTTTCCCTTGTCGCTATTGATCATGTTTAGAACACTTTGTTAGATCAGCGACAAGTTATTTTGTAATATACTCTATCTTAGGCGATCAATGCAATGTTATTTCCTCTACTTGATTCCTTCCTTTGTATGTTTACGCCTTACGCATTTGGGGACTTGTCGGCGCGGGCACTTTTGCCATGAAGGCCGAGTCTTGAACGTCAAGAGCCTCTTTGGCTGTGCCGCCTCCGACAAAGCAACCTTGTCGCGACTAGCCGCAGCTCACTTAAGTTGTTGAGCGGACTCGAAACAAAGTAAGGCGCGACTAGCCGGCGAGTTGGTTCCTCTGCGCAGGTTTTCCATACAAAGTACTATCGTTCGAGGAAGATAACTTGAAAATTTAAAAATTGATTGCTCAAACTAAACTTTGGCAACTTAGCTTTTCTGTCTCTTGCTTCCCGATGAGGTGAAACTTCCTCGAGCGGTGCCTGGTCCACAGTATTATCTCCTCCTCCCCACCTGGTTAACTTGTGCGCGAGGGAGCCTCCCTTTCTTTGAGAAAAGAAAAAGAAGAGAAAATAACGTTATGGAGCCCATCGGCTCGATTCTGCTTACCGGGTGTGGTTGCTGCACAAAGTGTTAGCCAAAACATGCAGTAAAATGATGAAAGCATGAATTTGACAAGTTGTGCGCAACACACGAGGTTTACTGATGCATAGGGTCTGCGCCCGGCTTTGTACAAAGGATTACATGCAACAGCGGCAAGACTTGTACAAAAGGTGGTTGCCGGAACGGGTTCCGACAACCGCGCCCTATGGGTAAAACTTACGAAGATGCTCAATGTTCCAGGAGTTGCTCACCGGGCGCCATCTTGATCTCAAAGCGGACAGCGCCAGGCCTAGTGACTCGTTTCACCCGATAAGGGCCTTCCCACTTCAAGCGCCAACTTGTTTGAATTCTTGGCGGACTGAACGCGCCAAGAACAAGGTCGCCTTCCTCGAGACTTCGGCACTAACTCTGCGGCTATGGTAGCGACGCAAAGCTTGTCTGTAGCGAGGAGCTCGCCGCAATGGCTCAAGACGATCCTCCTCAAGGAGCAGCGCGTCATCTTGTCACAGCTGCTCTTGCTCAAGCTCATCATAAGCGAGCACTCGAGGCGATCCGTATCACGAAGTTCCGTGGGGAGAACTGCCTCTGCTCCGTAGACTAGAGCAAAGGGTGTCTGGCCGGTGGCTCGATTTGGCGTCGTCCTGATCGACCAAAGAACCACCGGCAGCTCCTCGTTCCAGTTTCTTCCGCACTTGTGCAGCCTGTCGAAAGTTCTGGTCTTGAGCCCGCGCAGCACTTCAGCATTTGCCCTCTCTGCTTGACCATTGCTTTTTGGGTGAGCCACGGAAGCAAAGCAGACCTTGGCGCCAAGATCTTGGACGTACTGCATGAAGGTGCGACTCATAAATTGTGTGCCGTTGTCGGTGATGATCCTGTTAGGGATTCTGAAACGGCAAACAATTGACCTGAAGAACTTGATCGCCGATCGTGCCGTCACCTTCCTCACTGCTTCCACTTCCGGCCACTTTGTGAACTTGTCGATGGCGGCGTACAAGTATTCAAAACCCCGACAGCTCGGGGAAGGGGCCGAGGATGTCGAGCCCCGGACCGAAAATGGCCAGGATAAAGGGATCGTCTGGAGAGCTTGAGCTGGCTGGTGTATCTGTTTGGAATGGGCCAGCACGCTTCACACTTGGTTACTTGTGCGATTGCATCACGGAGGGCTGTCGGCGAAGAAACCTTGCCGGAAAGCTTTGCCGGCAAGTGCTCTTGCGCCAATGTGGTGACCACATATGCCTCCATGTATCTCTGCCAACAGCTTCTGTCCATCTTCCCTGGGAATACACTTCAATTTCACACTGTTGAGTCTTCTTCTGTACAGTATGCTGTCGACAAACTGGTACATACTTGACTGCCGGGCTACTCTTTCCGCTTCTTCTTGCTCTTCGGGAAGTTCTCCTGTCTGAAGGAAATGGACAATCGGCTGCGCCCATGCTGGAGCTTGTGGCTCGACAACAAGGACTAAAGGCACATCTGCTGCTGCGGGAACATCAGCTTCCACGGCAAGGACCTGAGGTCCTGCCGGAGCTTGATGGTCCCCGACAAGCTTGCCGGAGCAAGACTCGTCGGGAGCGTCTGCTTCAACGAAACAAACCATGGGGCCTATCGGAGCAGACTGCTCCTCAGCACTGTTGGTGTTGAGCTTGGGGACCTTTGCAACGACGGCTTCGGTAAGCTCTGTCGGAAAGTAGTCACCAGAGGTCAACTTCCTCTTCTTGTTTTGTCTAGTTGATGGTGTTACGGTTGGTTGAGTCAGCTTGAGCACGAAAATACCTGGTTCCACAGGCAACTTAAGTGCAGCGCACTTTGACAGGCCGTCAGCAATATCATTCTGAGCTCTTGGAACATGTTCCATTTGCAGGCCGTCAAAGTGCTCTTCTAGCTTCCTCACTTCATCAACGTAGGCTTCCATCAACGGACTCTGGTAATCTTTATTCACTTGGCGGACGACAAGCTGCGAGTCACCCCTGACAATAAGATTTTTGATCCCAAGGTCCACTGCGATCCTGAGACCGGCAAGCAAACCTTCATACTCTGCAGTATTGTTTGTCGCTTGCTCCTTGGGAAAGTGCATCTGGACTACGTACTTGAAGTGCTCCCGGTGGGTGCGATAAGCAAGACGCCGACACCGCGCCTTTGCAGCGAAGGCACCATCAAAGTACATCAGCCACTCTTTGCTTGCTTCTTTGGCCGGGAATGCTCGTCTCGGAATCTCTTCACCGGGCGTTGGCATCCATTCTGCTATGAATTCTGCCAATGCTCGCTTTGGATAGTTGATGTGCTTTCAAACTTGAGACCAAAGCTTGATAGTTCCAATGCCCACTCGACAATCCTGCCTGTTGCTTCCGGATTCTGCAGATCCTCTTCAGGAAAGCGAGTGACAACTGTGATCTCATGTGCTTGGAAGTAATGGCGCAGCTTTCTCGAGGCCATGAGGAGGCCGAAAAGCAATTTCTGCACACCAGAGTACCTTGACCTAGCCCCCTGCAGGAGGGAACTGACAAAGTAGACTGGGCGCTGCACCATCCTTTTCTGCATCTGGTCATGCGTCTGCGTGGATTCGTCCTTGTCGGGACCAGAGCTTGTCGGCGAAGCCCCCTGCTTGTCGCTGGATGTGCTTGCCGTGGTTGCTGGCTCGTCGTCCGCCTCCCTCTCCGCCACTAACGCAGCACTAACCACTTGATTGGTTGCCGCTATATATAGCAGCAACTTCTCTTGTGGCTTAGGTGCGACAAGTGTTGGAGTGGAGGACAGGTATCTCTTCAAGTCTTGCAGCGCAGCCTCCGCTTCGGTAGTCCATTTCATTGGACCTGCCTTTTTCAAAATCTTGAAAAAGCAGGCGCGTTCAGCAGAACCTAGAAATAAACTCTTTGAGAGCAGCCACGCATAGCGGGCAAGCCTTCGTACATCCTTGACGCGCTTTGGTGCTTCAATCTTCTCAATGGCCTTGATCTTGTCGGGATTAGCTTCAATCCCTCGTTGAGACACGAAGAACCCGAGAAGCTTGCCGGAAGGGACTCCAAACACGCACTTCTCGGGGTTGAGCTTGAGGTTGATCTTGCGCAGATTTGCAAATGTCTCGTCCAAATCTTGAAGCAGAGTTGCTTTGTCCTTGCTTTTGACCACTATGTCATCCATGTATGCTTCTACATTTCTGTGCATTTGCGGCTCAAAAGCGTCATGGACTACCCTTGCAAATGTTGAACCAGCATTCTTCAAACCGAAAGGCATCCGTATGAAACAGTATGTGCCACATGGTGTGATGAATGCGGTCTTTTCCTCATCTTCTTCAGCCATGAAGATCTGATGGTATCCTGAGTATGCATCAAGAAACGAAAGCAAATCACATCCAGCCGTGGAGTCAACAATCTGGTCGATGCGCGGCAAGGGAAATGGATCTTTGGGACAAGCTTTATTAACATCCGTGAAGTCTATACAAAGTCTCCATTTTCCATTTGCTTTGCGCGCGACTACAGGATTGGCCAACCACGTAGGATGGAGCACTCCTCTGACAAGGCCTGCTGCTTCTAGTTTCTTGATCTCTTCTGCTATGAACTCTTGGCGCTCCACTGCTTGTTTCCAGACTTTTTGCTTGACGGGACGCGCGTGAGGACAAACGGCCAGGCGGTGCTCAATCACTTTCACAGGAACACTGGGATGTCAGACGGTTGCCATGCAAACACGTCGACATTCGCCCGCAGGAAAGCAACGAGCGCGCCTTCCTATTTAGGGTCGAGAGAGGCACTGATGGTAAAGGTACCACCAGTGCCGTCCTCCTTGGCGGGCACCTTCTTGGTCTTTGGCGGAGCCACCATCTTCTTGCACTTGCCGGTGGAGCTCGATGGTGCGTCCTCGACGGTAGCGCAGCACTCCGAAGAGGTGCGCTTGCCGGAGTGAGCATCAGAGCCCTTGCCGGACTTGGACTTTGTCTTCTTCCCCCGGGAGCTTCAGTGGCAAGTGTTTGACAGTCTGTCGCGGCTGCTGCATCCCGGTAGATCTTGTCGGCACAGAAAAGGGCATCCTTCTTGTCGCCATGGACAGAGATGACGCTTATCGGGCCTGGCATCTTGAGTAGGTTGTAGGCGTAGTGAGAGGCTGCCATGAACTTGGCGAGTGCTGGACGGCCAAGTATCCCATTGTAAGGCAATGGGAAATCGGCAACGTCGAATGTGACCCTCTCAGTCCTGAAGTTCAGCTCGCTGCCAAATGTTACCGGCAACGTAATCTTCCCCTTCGGCTTGCTCCTTCCCGGATTGATTCCTTGGAAAGTGCCGGTCTCTTCGAGCTCGCTGTCAGGGATTTGAAGCTTCTGGAGCACCGCGGAGGAGATCAGATTCAAGCCGGCCCCGCCGTCAACTAGCATTTTGGTGACCTTGGGGTTGCGGATGGTTAGTGATACCAACATCGGTAAGCACCCGACCGCAGTTATGCGATCAGGGTGATCCTCAATATCAAAAATGATAGGCGTGCTGGACCACTTCAGAGGTTTGCGTGACTCTACGGATGGTTCCGCTGCATTGACCTCCCGCATCCATTGCTTGAGTTGGCGGTGGGAGGTATGCAGGGACGCACCTCCGTCAACGCAGAGGACCTCTGTGGCTTTCTGAAACTCCTGCTCATCGGCGTTGTCGTCTTCCATATCTTCATCGTCATCATCATCTTCATCCTTGTCGCGGCCGCGGGGAGGTCTATCTCCTTGCCGCTGCTTGGCCTTGCCGCGGCGTCCTCCCCGGCCGGGACGTTTCTTGCTTGCTCCCCCAGCACCTTCCTGGGCCTTCTCCTTGTCGCGCCGCTCGTACTCAGCCCTCTGCTGTTCGACAAGCTGCTCGACCTTCTTGCAGCTTTGGAGGTCGTGGCCCTTGGTGCGGTGGATCTTGCAAGATCGCTTGCGGAGCTGTCACGCTTGTCGGCGGCCGCCACCGACCGGTGGTTGGCGTCGTGACAACCTCCTTGCCGGAGCCACCAGCCTTGGCGTTCTTGTCGCCACCTCCGTTGCCGGACTGCTCAACAGCTAGCACTTCTCTACTTTTCTTCTTCCTGTTGCCTCGCCGCCGGCCCTTCTTTGCCGGGGCGGTGTCCTCACTGTCAGATCCTGCTTCCGCATTCTCTTCTGGGAGTCTCCTCCCTTCCTCAGCGCGTGCACACTTGTCGGCCAAGGCGTACAGCTCACTGACGTCCTTGACTTTGCACATCGCCATCTCCTCCCTCATCCTACGGTTCCGCACATTCTGATGAAATGCGCTGATCACCGCGGCAGGTGGACGTGCGGGATGTTGTAGTGCACACGGCTGAATCTCTGAATGAACTTCCGCAGGGACTCTCCTTCCTTCTGGGCGAGCAGATGAAGGTCACTTTCTTGGCCATGAGGCTTGTGGCCACCTGTGAAGGCGCCAACAAACTGATGGCACAGATCTGCCCAAGAGGATATGGAGCTGTCCGGCAAGTGCATGAGCCAAGATCGGCGTTGGGCTTGAGCACGGCGGGAAGTAGTTGGCGAGGATCTTGTCGTCCCGTCCCCGCAGCCTGCACCGCGATGGTGTAGATGCGAGGAACTCCGACGGATGCGTCCTGCCATCATACTTCTCCGGCACGTCTGGTTTGAAGTTTTTACGGCTGGGCCACCGACTTGCCGCAGCTCACGAGTGAACGTGGGGCAACCTACGCGTCTGACAAGTCGCTGGCTCCTCCGGCGCCGCGCATGTCAACAGAAGGCCCAGCGCGCTTGTCGGACTGACGTCGCGCTTCTCTTCGGCGCTCGATGCGAGTTCGAGCGTCCTCTTGTTGTTGCTCGTGAAGAACTTGGCGCTGATCGCGGCGAGCTCGCGGATCCGACGACGCGGTGGAGTCGCTGTCGAGGTGGATCCGGTGAGTCGGCGATCTTGGCCTTCTTGGCGGAGAGTGCACGGTGGTTGCACCTCCGACAGTGTCGTCGCCACCGGCTCGTGCCTTGTCGTCTCGCCGCGGCAATGATGGCGTTGGTTGCCGCGGAGCGTCGCCGTTGGCAATGATGGCGTTGGTTGCCGCGTAGTCGAGGAGCAGCTGAGCTCTCGCCAGAGCTTCTGCTGGAGTAGTGGGTGGCATTGGCGAACGGTGCGAGGAGCGGGATATGCTCGGACTTCTAACCACGTTAGAAGGAGCAGCACCCCGTCCGGGCGACCGTATCTCGCTTGTGCCAGCATGTTGGCGCGCATGCTGGTCTTGAGGGTCTCGGTCCAACGAACGTATGGCATTGTAAACGCCATGACGTTGTTGGTCCCGCGTCTCCTTAGATGGGCGCGGGGGATGCGCGGCCGAAGTTTGCGGGGCCTTGTCCTTGGACTTGGCAACGTCGCGAGCACCTTCGTCGGCGCCCGTTCCTCCGCCAGCGTCAGCCCCACCACCCGTTTGCTGCGGTGAGGGTGGGTACGACGCGGACGGCTCTGCTGCCGCCGAAGCCTTCTTCTTCGGTGGCATGTTGAGGAAGATGTTGATGACGCTGCTCGTGTGAACGCTGGATCAGACTCACACGGCCTCGACGCCCCCTACCTGGCGCGCCAAAGATGTCGGGGAGGCTGATCGTACCCACGGACACCTATGGGGCGGCGGAGCAGGCCCCTTGTGGTTCGAGAGGGCGGAGATCGCCTGAAGAGCGGATCGAGGCGAGGCACACGGCAGTTTACCCAGCTTCGGAGCTCTCCGAGAGATAAAACTCCTACTGCTGCTTGTTTGATGTATTGTGTTCTTTCTAGGGAGCGATGAGAGCTACAAAACCTAGCGTGAGTGTATCTGGTCTCGAGTGAGTCGAACGAACCGAACCAGCCGAACCCCTTCTACGTTGCGCATGGGCCTCCTTTTATATGCTCAAGGGGTCTCCGACAGGTGGCAACATAGACGAGGGTACAAATGTAAAAACAGGAGTTGGTACACCTACTCGAGCGATTGTACGATGCAAAATACCTAACTCGACGGCAAGGGACAAAAGCAATAAATGCCGTCGGCGTCGCACAAACAAAGGCAACAGAGACCGTCAGGTGCGCCTCCGCTCGCCACGATGGCAAGCTTGTCAGCGCCGCTTATCGCTGCTCTCCGCTGGCTGCACAGCCTCTCGACACGCGCCCATGGAACAGCCCCATAGCGACATGTCGCTGGATGAGCTGGAGCGGAGATGGAGAGAGGTTGCTTGCCGCGGCAAGTGCCTTGCCGCGGCCGAATCCTTGTCGCGCCCGGAGGCTTGTCGCGCTCCGGGCCTTCCTGGCAAGCTCCTCTTGCCGGGGCCTTGTCTTCTGCATGCCTTGAGTGGCCTTCCCGACAAGCTCCTTTTGCCGGGGCCTTGTCTTCTTAACCAAATACTTTGTTCTTGAATGGCTCCAAAGGAGCCACGGAGGATCTTGGCGGTGACGAGGCAAACCCTGCCGCGGGGTGCTGCAACTGTCCGTGCACGAGTACGGGATACTAGGGTACCCCTACTCTAGTACACCGACACCTAACAACCGGCGATCCGTTAATATGACCTTTGAGGTACAATGGCTTCAAGTGTTTCACCGGTTCTTTCCGCTTCACTAAGATAGCGTTCTTAGGACCAAAATCCAGTTGGGCCACCTCCTCTTCTCCACCTAGCATGAAACTCGGCAGGTAAGTAATACAACATATTAATATCCATACCTTTTCGAACCGGCGTAGATTCGTAATCCACCAATGTGTATATTGGGATTTAAGTTTCCTCAATTCAAGGGGATGTTTCAGGTGGTGTGGACGATGCAATAGGGGTCGCATCATCCTATTTTGGCAGTGAAGGTGTTGTTGTAGCTAATGTAGAAGCATCTTTTTGTTTAGGCCTCCACACTTGTTTTTTGAGTGCCATGGACCGAATTTCATGTAACAATTCATCCATTTGCTTCTCTTCTTTGCGCTCTACCTTCCCATGGCTCCTCATACGTTGTAATCTCCTTTTCATGGTCTTAGTTAAGTCGGGAGGACACCAATTAGGTAGGGTATACTTGGGATTCTTAGGTTGTGCCAGCCTCATGATCATTAACCATGGAACCCTGCTGAACAATAACAATATCACCATTAGAATTAGCGAGATTACCAACAATCAGCTTTTTGATCTCCTTTTGCTTGTCGCATTCTGAAATTTCCGCATTAGGTGACCTCATACGCCACACTTTTTTATTTGCCTTGCTTGGAGAAATTTTTGTTGGCCATTAGCACCATAGCTCAAACGGCCTTGTGTGGGATAATAAAGCCCCTCGTGGGCAGGCCTTCTAGGTGCTGCCCACCCCATATGAAAAGTGTAAGGAGCCATTGGGGGCTGCCCCATCCTCCATTGAAGTCTCCCATGTAATATGGCGTATAGGGGGGTTGTAACATCCATGGTGTCGATGCCCATGACACATATGGCCTTGCATAGCGTCGAAACTCTTGCTCCGGAGGCGAACTTGAACGCTTTCAATGTGATGGCTGATTAGAACTAGAACCGGCCGCTTGACTTGCATATTTGGATAGCAACATTGTTGGGGAACACGGTAATTTCAAAACATTTCCTACGATCACGGAAGATCTATCTATATGAGGCATAGCAACGAGAGGGGAGAGTGTGTCCATGTACCCTCGTAGACCGAAAGCTGAAGCATTATGACACCGCGGTTGATGTAGTCGTACGTCTTCACGATCTGACCGATCTTAGCACCGAACGTACGGCACCTCCGCGATCAGCACACGGTTTGCTCGGGGACGTCGCTCGTACTCTTGATCCAGTTGAGGCCGAGGGAGAGTTTCGTCAGCACGACGGCGTGGTGACGGTGATGATGAAGTTACCAGCGCAGGGCTTCGCCTAAGCACTACGACGATATGACCGAGGTGTGTAACTGTGGAGGGGGGCACCGCACACGGCTAAACAATGTCAACTTGTGTGTCCTAGGGTGCCCCCTGCCCCCGTATATAAAGGAGCAAGGAGGGAGGGAGGCCGGCCCTTGTGGCGCGCCAGGAGGAGGAGTCCTCCTCCTAGTAGGAGTAGGACTCCCCTTTCCTAGTCCAACTAGGAGGGGGAAGGGGGAAGGAAGGAGAGGGAGAGGGAGAGGAATAGAGGGGTTGCACCCCCTCCCCTAGTCCAATTCGGACTCCCCTTGGGAGGGGGGCGCCACCTCCTGGGCTTCTGCCCTCTCTGTAGGATCGAAAGTATGTCTAGAGGGGGGTGATTAGACTACTTGACCAAATAAAAATCTAGCCTTTTCCTAATTTTAGTTCTTGGCACATTTTAGCAACTTAGCACAAGTCAAGCAATCAACCTACACATGCAATTCTAAGAGTACATCAGCGGAATGTAAAGCAATTACATATGAAGGTAAAGGGAGGAGTTTGAGGAGGCAAACGGAATGTTGACACAGAGATTTTTTATCCGTGGTTCCGATAGGTGGTGCTATCGTACATCCACGTTGATGGAGACTTCAACCCACGAAGGGTAACAGTTGCGCGAGTCCACGGAGGGCTCCACCCATGAAGGATCCACGAAGAAACAACCTTGTCTATACCACCATGGCCGTCGCCCATGAAGGACTTGCCTCACTAGGGTAGATCTTCACGAAGTAGACGATCTCCTTGCCCTTAAAAACTCCTTGGTTCAACTACACAATCTAGACGGAGGCTCCCAAGTGACACCTAGCCAATCTAGGAGACACCACTCTCCAAGAAGTAACAAATGGTGTGTTGATGCTGAACTCCTTGCTCTTGTGCTTCGAATGATAGTCTACCCAACACTCAAAACTCTCTCAAAGGATTTGGATTTGGTGCAAAGAAGATTTGAGTGGAAAGCAACTTGGGGAAGGCTAGAGATCAAGATTTATGTGGTAGGAATGGAATATCTTGACCTCAACACAAGTGTAGGTGGTTCTCTCTCATAAAATGTATGTTGGAAGTGTGGGCATGTTCTGATGGCTCTCTCCACGAATGAAGAGTGGGTGGAGGGGTATATATAGGCTCCACACAAAATCTAACCGTTACACACAACTTACCAAACTCGATGGGACCGAATTGTGAAACTCGGTCAGACCGATTTAGTAGATAATGTGACCATTAGGAATTTCGGTGGGACCGACATGTCAACTCGGTGGGACCGATATGGTTGGGGTTAGGGCATAACGTAATCTCGGTGAGACCGATTACACAAACTCGGTGAGGCCGATTTTGGTAATAGACACACAGAGTTGGTCAGGCAAACTCGGTGGGACCGATTCGCTCATCTCGGTTGGACTGAAACGTTACGAAAGGGAAACAGAGTGTTTGCATTGCAATCTCGGTGGGAACGATCGCTCATCTCGGTTTGACCAAAACGTTATGAAGGGAAACGGAGAGATTTCAATCCCATCTCGGTGAGACCGAGATCCCTATCGGTGAGACCGAAAAGACTAGGGTTTCGTGCAATGGCTATGTCAACTAAACTCGGTGGCGCCGGATAGAAAGTTTTGGTGTGGCTGAGTTTGACTTTTGGTTTGGGACATATGTGGATGTGAGAAAGTAGTTGAGGGTTTTTGGAGCATATCACTAAGCACTTTGAGCAAGAAACTCAGTAAGCAACACCTCATCCACTCTTGATAGTATTGGCTTTTCCTATGGACTCAATGCGATCTTGGATCACTAAAATGGTAAATGCAGAGTCTTGTGCTTTGAGCTTGAACAATCCTTTTGTCCTTAGCATTTTGAGGGGTCCATGTTTCTCATCCATGCCATGCCAATCATTGAGCTTTCCTGAAATATATATCTTGAAATAGCATTAATTCAATGAGCTATATGTTGTTAGGAATTACCAAAACCACCCAGGGATAGTTGCACTTTCAATCTCCCCCTTTTTGGTAATTGATGACAACATATAGATCAAAGCTTCGACAAATGATAATAAGATTGAAAACATCATCGCTTTGAGAATTATGTGATAAGCAAGAGCTCCCCCTAAATTTGTGCATTATTTAAAATTTGCTTTGGACTGCAAATGCACAATGTGTTAGGATCATGGGTTACTCTTTCATGTCACATACATCTTGGTGGAGCGCTCAAAATGATAATGATTGAAAACATGCACTCATCACCAAGCAAAGTGAATGATCATATGAGGATATAAGAGATAATATCATCCAACAAGCATTAAAGGTAGGATATGATCAAACACATGATCATCCAAGTATCTCACAAAAGACATAGTGTATCAAGCAAGCACACAATAAAGAAGTTCAACCACCAAAGACAACAGAGATCAAAAGCAACACTCTCTCTCGAAGCCTATGATCTATACATTTTCTCCCCCTTTGGCAACAAGTTACCAAAAAGTTCAAAGAATGCATAGTGCTAATCGACTCTTAGGCTTGGTATTTATGAGGTGGTGTAGAGATGACTCCAAGGACGAAAGCGTCTGTTGATGTAGCTGGAGCTGGTGGAGTGGCTGCTGGAGCTGGTGGCACTGAAGCTGTGGCAGCTGGTGTAGATGATGTAGCTCTAGTATCTGGAACAGGCACTGCAGCAGATCTCTGTCCTCTGGGCACTCTAGCAAAAGCATCTGTAGTAGACTTGCCCTCCTTCTCCTCCACATCCTCCTGAAGTTGCTCAACTGCGGTTTGGATCTCAGTGACCTTGACATCAAGATCATAGAATTTCTGCTCAATGATCCTCTCCAAGCTCTCCTGGTTTTGAGTCAGGGTGGCCAAGCCCTTCTCAATCCTCAAGGTGGAGGCAATCAAATAGCCAAGCTGATCTTGCTTGATCTTCAGGAATACTTGAGATGCCTCTTCAGCAGTTGGCATTTTTGCAGCTTTCTCTGCCCTTGCCTTCTCTCTCTTCTCATGTGCTTGAGCTCATGATGGTTCATTCTCATTCACAACAACAGTATTATCTTCAAATTCAGGGTATACGGGAAGGTGCTCCTTATCCAATAGATATTTGCCTTTGCCCATCTTGGAGTTGATGACCTCCTAAATTTGTGGGGCATACCCATAAGATCTTTTCTGATCAGCTGCAGTCCTCTTGATTGTCTCCACAATCAGACTCATGACTTTAAACTTCTGAGGCACATCAAACAAATGGAGCAAATTGATAGCATGTCCTCTGATCATCTTCTGATCACCTGACTTGGGAAGCAATGTGTGCCTAAGGATCCAGTTGATGGTAGGCAAACCTGACAGCAAGAAATGGACAGATCCAAACTTGTGAGTCTCTAAAATATCATCTGGGATCTCTTTGTACATGTGTGCCATAGTGTTATGGTCTTTCTTCTTTTCAGCATAAACATCCAAGTCATCTTCAGTTTCTTTTGGAGCATTGATCAACTGAGACCATTCTTCCACAGAGGATTGGTACCTAGTACCTTCTGACATCCAGATGATCTTCCCCTCTGGGTAGAAGTGTGCAGTGGAGTAAAACTGCATGATTAGCTCATCATTCCACTTGGTGAGCTTCTGGGAAACAAATGCATCAACTCCACATGCTTTGAAGCTGCCATATACTCCTGGATAGTGATCTTCATTCTCCTTGATGTACTCCCAGTTGAACCATCTCATGTCACAAACAATAGGCTTCTTGTCAAGCAAAACTGTCTCATAGAAATCTTGTTGTTCCTTTGTGTGAAACCTGTACTGACCAACAGTTCTCCTCCTGGCAGCATATGGATCAGACTGTCTCCATAATCTCAGTCCTGAATCCTTTCTGATTTTCATGTTCTCTGCAATGGGATGTGCGTCATTGTGGTCAGGGATCTTGGGTTTCAACTTTCTCAAAACAAGAGAATCATCTTCTTCTGCAGCTTCAGGCACTGGGGCCTTGTTCTTCTCCTCAGCAGGTATACTTCTGAGCTAGAGCAGCAGCCTTGGGAGCAGCTTTGGGCTTAGATGGAGCAGCCCCTGATCTGATTGCATCTCCCATGAGCTTCTGAGCTTTAGGAGCTAGAGCAGCATCCTCTTCCTCTTCATCTTCCTCATCAGAATCTCTCCTCATGGAGGGCTTGCCAGGAACTTTGGCAGTAGTTGTTCTTGCCCTCTTCTTGTTCTTGTCTTCACCAGCAGCTTCTTCTTCAGACTCAATGGTGAACTTCATAGTTTCACCTGTGGCAACCTTCCTACGTTTGGATGTGGGCACTCTCCTGGTAGGTGCCTTCTTGTTCATGCCTGGCTTTGTGGTAGCAACACTGCCATACTCCTTCTTCATCACCTTCTTCTTTGAGGTGGCCTCATCCTCAACAGCAATGTAATACTCATCTTCAGAATATGAGGTTTTCTTCTTCCTTGTCCTAGTAGCTGCCTTTGGTAGGTTGTTGGGTGTGCTCCTGCTGCCCTCATCATAACTGTTTGAGGGACTAGTGCCCTCACTCAACTGAGCTTGCTCTTCAGACTTGTTCTGGCTATCACTTTGATCAGAGATTTATGCAAACTCACTGACAGCAGACCCTGTTAATGGATATAGATGAGGTAGAGTAGATGAGCATCAGAAAGTGCAGTGGTTTTGCAAAATAGTTGAGTCAAAAACTTAGTTTTAGATTTCCACAGAAAGCATTTCGGATCTACCGATTTGTAAACTCGGCGATACCGAAGCTGCTTTTGGAACCTAAACTAGTGAACTCGGTCAGACCGAGTCACAGTTTGGTGGCACCGAGACTGCTAGGGTTTCACAAAGAATCGAACTCGGTCACACCGATTTGCAATTCTCGGTCAGACCAAAAATCGCATGTGCAATGGCCTAAGACAAATCCGTGAGACCGATATCAACAACTCGGTCGGTCCGAGATGAGTTCGGCGGAAACCAAACCCTAAATTTTCAAATCAAATCTAATCTATGGGAAGTTTTGGCTGGACAGGATGATTTCATACGAGGCAAGAATCATGGCAAAGCAATGTGCTAGGAATCGGAGTTAAAGAATAGCACAAAGTATCAAGTTCATACCCTCACTACTAGGAAAAGGGCTATAGATAGGATTGATACTAATGGCGCACCAGGTAAGCAGTGCGCCACTACTATATACTAATGGCGCACCGGTTGGAGGTGCGCCATTAGTAAGGAATACACTAATGGCGCACCAGGCACACGGTGCGCCACTAGTATTGATTTTTTTTCATTTTTCCATACATTCTAATGGCGCATGACACCAAAGTGCGCCATTGCTAGTTCTAACAAGTAATGGCGCACCTTGTAAACAGTGCGCCATTAGTATATAATTTTTTTTTACTTTTTTGCAAAACTGCTAATGGCGCACCGTCTATATTTTCATGGACACTTTTTGATCTCGATCTCGATCCCACCCGCACCCTCCCCCGCTAGCTCCACCACCGCCGCCGACGAGCACCCGGCCACCCCCGCCGCACCCTCCCCCGCTCCACCGCCGCCAACGGGCACCCCCCGCACCCTCCCCCGCTAGCTCCACCACGCCGACGACCCACCGCAACCCTCCCCCGCTCCACCGCCGCCGACGAGCACCCGGTCCCCCGCACCCTCCCCCGCTCCATCGCCGCCAACGCGCACCCCCCGCACCCTCCCCCCGCTCCACCGCCGCCGCCGATGATATTTTCAAGTAAAAAATTTGAATATATTTTTTAAAAAATTATTACTGTTTTTATAAAAAAGTATTACTGTTATGATTTAAACAAGTTTGAACATATTTAAACACAAATAAATATCAAACAGGATTTAAAATGCATAAAAAATATTGGGGAGCACAGGAATCGAACCCAGGACCTCCTGGTGTGTGTCTTTAGATCTTGACCAGTCGGGCTAGTGGGCGGGTTCTTTTTCATCTCGATCTCGATCCCACCCGCACCCTCCCCCGCTAGCTCCACCGCCGCCGACGACCCACCACAACCCTCCCCCGCTCCACCGCCGCCGACAAGCACCCGCCTCAAGACCTCCCGCTCCATCACGCCAACGGGCACCCCCCGCACCTTCCCCCCACTCCACCGCCGCCGCCGATGATATTTTGCAAGTAACAAATTTGAACATATTTTCTAAAAAAATATTACTGTTTTTATAAAAAAATATTACTGTTATGATTTAAACAAGTTTGAACATATTTAAACACAAATAAATATCAAACAGGATTTAAAAATGCATAAAAAAATATTAGGGAGCCTGGGAATCGAACCCAGGACCCCCTGATGTGTGTGCTGCGTACTGACCAGTCGGGCTAGTGGGCGGTTTCTGTGGTAGATAGGGTTAGGTGGTATATAAGACAAGTCGGGCTAGATTAAATTACTTATGGCGCACCCTTCTGTGGTGCGCCATTGATATGGATGTACTCATGGCGCACCCCCGGGTGGTGCGCCATTGCTAAGCCTCCCCCACAGTAAAATCCCCAATCCACACTCTAATCCCTCCCCGCCCCATCTCACCCGCCGTCCCCGGCCGTGCACCCGACCACCCTCCGCCGCCGACCACGTCCCTCACCGTCCCCCCTCCGCTCGCGCCCGTGCCCTCGCCGTCCCCCTCCACCCGCGGCCCCGCCTGCGTCCCCCTCCCTCCCGAGCGCGACAGCTAGGGTTCCTAGCCGCCACCACCGCTGCCGGCCCGCCGCCGCGGGCGCGCCCAACCGGCCGAATCCTCCGCTGCCCCGCCTCCAGTACAGGCCCCTCCAGCCCCGAAGCTGCGCCCCCGCCCGCCGCCACCTCTCTTCACCCGCGGCCAACCCCCAACCCCCACTCCACCGCCCCGTCCCCTCAGCGCCGCCCGCCATCTCCCCGTACCCTAGCTCCGTCGGCGTCGGGGACGACCACCTCGTCGGCCTCACCAGGCCGCAGGCCCTCAAGCCCCACGCCGTCCTCGGCCTCGCCCTCTCCACCGGCGGCGCCCCTTCCTCCGCCCCTGCAGCGCGGCAGCAGCAGTAAACAGCCAGGTAAAACTGACTAATCTCTTGTGTATTACTGTATTAATCTTGCTACTATTGTAGATACAGTAGTTTTATGTTTTGTAGTTTTATGTTGCGAATCTGAGTTTTATGTTGCAGATACAGTAGTTTTACTGTCTTACTATAGTAGGAAATGTCTTATATTTCTAGTGAACGTACATGTCAGCTGCCATATCATTTGCTTTGGCATGTATTTAGTGTTTTTATGATTTCTTGTTTTGATGTTACAATTTTGTTAGTTCCTAGATATTGCTGGTTTGTACTTAGAAAATATTCAAAGTTGATTCTGTTGTCTCTGCAGTTCAAAACTTTTTGTATCAAGCTTCTAGGTTTTGTCACAGATAGTAATGCTTTGCTCATGTAGTTGCTGCATGGTCAACTTGTGTCCAAGAAACTTGAGCTCCTGTTCCAGTTTATATTATTAATTAGTAATTCAAACATATCATTATAGTTCTTTAGAAGTGGGCTTTTGTGTCCACCGCCATGAATTTGTAGAGAGGTCAGCTGAATAAATTTGGTTACTCTGATCTCGCAAGCATAATGATTAACTTTTGTATATATAGATACTCCTACAACAGGTATAAAAAAAGATACTCCTACATTACTTATTTTAGTCAATTACAAATATAAACTGCAATTGGATCATCATTCTTTCATGTACATGATAGACTATGCCATGTAGAGTAATGAGTTTCATTTGATTCCATGCTCACAACAATTGAATGTAATGGATCCTCTTTGTTTCATGTACATGAAGTATTTCAACTTGTTTGTCTGCATAAAGCCTTGGTTTAATTTTCTAGGCTAATTCAACTTGTTGTGCATGATGTAGGAAAGTGAACCAATAAAAATTGTTTATTATTGAACCAAATGTTCTTAGTGTTTCAGTGGATTTGTAAATCTGTGGGCTTGCCCACTAATCAAATACCATCTTAGGGGACCTTCATTTCTAACTTGTCCAACAAAAGCATGGAACTAGGAAACTAAACAACCCCCCATTAGAAGATCCTGAAATATATGCTCCAGCTAGTTGTCAAGTTCCCCTCTTATTCTGTGTTATAGATGCAGAAAGCTTAGAAGGAAAAGCAAGCCCAAATACAAGCTAACTTAATTCGATGGCTACAGCAGACAGTGCAGCAGCAGCAACACCTCCAAGGTGAGAAATATGTTCCTATTTATCTTTTTTTGCTCAAGTTCATCAGTACATCATATAATATAGGACTACATCCCAATTGTGGTAGAAGACTACATCCCACTGCCTCCACTGCCTCCACCGCCTCGCCGCTCTAGGCGCATCAGGGAGAGGAAGGAGAAGAAGGAGAAGAACAATGCATGAGAACTGAACTTTGTCAGGTATGTCAGATCTCCAATAGGTTAGTTATCCAAAATGATATATATATATATATATATATATATATATATATATATATATATATATATACTTAGTTACCTATGTTATCTCTAATATGCTTAGTTTCCTATAGGTTAGCTTCATTTTTACCTAAGTTGGCCCTAATATACTAACTTAGAGCTTATATGCTTAGATTCCTATAGGTTAGCTCCAAAATAACTTATGTTAGCACAAAATGATCAAGTTTACATAATAATCTTATAGTCTTTTTCTTATTCTTCTTCTTTTCCAAAATGACATAGGTTAGCTTCATTTTACCTAAGTTGGCTCTAATATACTAACTTAGAGCTTATATGCTTAGTTTCCTATAGGTTAGCTCCAAAATAACTTATGTTAGCACAAAATGATCAAGTTTACATAATAAGCTTATAGTCTTCTTCTTATTCTTCTTCTTTTCCAAAACTCTTCTTATTCTTCTTCTAGTGTTCTTCTTCTAGTATTCTTCTAGTCTTCTTCTTTTTCTTCTTCTAACTTCTTGTTTATCATCTTGCAGATTTGATTTAATTGACGGAAGCTTGCGTGGATGGAGTGCTTCTTTTTCATTTGTGTTTTTATTTTGTATCAATGTGAAACTTTTGTGATTTGATGGATAACGGTGTTGGATGAACAATGTGAAACTTTTGTAATATGTAACGATGGAACTATGTGTTGGCTATGTATGTATATATGATGGAACTTGTGTGTTGGCTATGTATGTATATATGATGGAAATTGTGTGTTGGCTATGTATGTATATATGATGGAACTTGTGTGTTGGCTATGATTGTTATATGGATGCTTGTTGTATATATATGTGTTGGATATCTCATAGGTGAAATAGTGACTTGAGATTAACGAAAAAGATTAAAAAAATTGTTACTAATGGCGCACTAACATGTCATGCGCCATTAGTATATAAGACACTAATGTCGCACTGTGGGCAAAACTAATGGCGCACTGCCAGGTGCGCCATTAGTATACCATATACTAATACTAATGGCGCACCAGTGGTGCGCCATTAGTAAAAAAAATTAGTGGCGTGATACTAATGGCGCACTGGTAATGCGCCATTAGTAGGCAAAACCAGTGCGCCATTAGTAGGCCTTTTCCTAGTAGTGGCTAACTCGACGGTGAACTTGCTACGGCGGCAACCGCGGGGCAGAATGTCGTTGATGGCTGCGTAGACCAGCGGCGGGAGGTCACTAGCGGCGAGAGGACGATCCGGAGACCCGAAGAGGCAGAACAGGTTATGCGCGGGCGAAGAGTTTCGGAAAAATTTCCAAAATTTGACCCATCAGTATATATAGCCTGACCCTGTCGGTGTGACCAAGTGGAACAAGTCGATGGCACCAAGATGCAAAACTGCGAGCAGTTACTGCAACTCGGTGTGACCGAAAGGTTCTAATCGGTTGCACCGAAGTTGAAAACCTAGAACAACTTAGTGATCTCGGTATGACCGAAAAGGGTGAATCGGTCAGACCAAAATGCACAAAGAGGTTTTGGATGTTTATGTCTATGACGAATCGGGGACTCCGAGTGCTCCTCACACAGAGTGGTTCGAAAAATCTGACTTGATCAAACTTTGTGATGTAGCATGAATAGAGTCTGAGACAAGAAAAACATAGACGGCTACATAAGGTTCTTAGGCATTCGTGTCCATCCACTTGGCAAAAGAAAAGAAACCAAACAATCAAAACAACAAGTGGATGTCCTTGAATGAGTAAAATATGCAATCAACATGCTCACGCAATAAAATGGCAAATGAAATATGTGGCAAAGCATGCGCAAACACTTCTAGCATCTATAAAACAATTGGCGATGGCTAGGTCATCTATATATGAGTATATTGACTTAGGAGTCAAATGAGAACATTTGATCATAGGTCATACTCATCGTTTAAGTACAAGTGGGGTTACCACATTTACATAAAGCATTGTTGTGTTCACACCATTAGAGTTGCTTTAGCTCAATTCTTAGAGTAAAGCTCCCCCTAGATGTGAGATCCCCTCTAAGAGGGATGAACTAACCTTGGGTTTTGTCGATGATGACTTCATGTAGGTGTTGAAGATGTGGATGCTCAATGTTGATGTAGATCATTCGGAGCAATCCATTGGAGTGAGTTGCACTTTCAATACCTACACGGGTTAGTCCCACAAGGAACAAACGAGGATATCCATAGACATAGAGTGATGCACACACAAGATGATGTCCATGAAAGCATTAGGTTACCATGTCCCTTGTCTTACCAACAAGAGGGTTTGTGACTCCTTGAACTAGTGCAAGATGTGGAAGTTGATTGCACTTGTCCTTTCCAAAATGATATGAGTGAAGTTTGTTGATGGAGTCACCCTCAAGAACTCTCTAGTTCTTCTTCTTTGGGATCCACATCATCTTGATGGGAATCCTTGGAGTTGTAGTTGTAGTTGTACTTGATGAAGTAGAACTTGATGTAGTCTTGGGAACCCACTTGACCAAGGCCTTAGGAGCTTCTTAAAATGCATCAATCTCCTCTTGAAGCTTGTCCTCGCCTTTTTGCTTGTGGTCTTGTGGTGGAAGATCATCTTGAGCTTGTGTTCCTTTGAAAGAAGTAGGATCATACTTCTCTTGTTGGGGAACAAAATTCGTCTTGGGGTATTGATCTTCTTCCCACTCAACTCCATTGGCATTGAGCTTTCGTTCAAAACCAACACCTTGATTCTTCTGGTGCCTTCCTTGCTTGCGTACAATTTCCTCGAATTGCTTACTTTCGGCAAGGCTCTTGTAAACACCTTTCTCTATAATTCTCTTCAATAAGCTATTTTCTTGCTCAAGTGTAACTTGGCTAAGAGAATCATTAGTGGAATCAAGAGTACTACTAGAAGCAACAATATTGGATTTACCATGATTATTGTTACTACTAGAAGAAGAATATTTCTTGTTCTTGTTACTAGACTTGACTTGTGGCATGTAAGTAGATAAGAGTAAATGCTTGGCAACGTAAGAAGAACTTTTCTTGCGAAGATCATCATTGGTTGCCTTTAAAAACTGATGCTCTTGCTCAAGGTTGAGATTTTCAAAGCGTAACTTCTCATGAGTCTTTAAAAGTTCTTGATGATCTTCCAAGATAGTTTCATGAGCTAACTTAAGAGTATTTAGTTCTTTAGTTAGGCGCTCAATGTTTTCCTTATCATTGTCATTCGTTTTATCTTGATTAGCATGTTTATTTGACGTTTCATCATAGTATTCATCACTAGAGTTGTCAACAAGTAAATCATCATCACCTAACAAGTCATCTTCATCACTATTGAAATTAACATACTCGGGGTGTGATACCTTTGGGCCTTTAGCCATGAAGCATCTTCCAATTCCTTCATTTGGTGAGTCAAATATGTCGTAGGAGTTGGTTGACACAAGTGCTAGACTGGCAACACCTTCATCTTGAGTATATTAGAAGTCGGAGTGATAGCTTCTCTCGGAGTGATTGTTGGAGTCGGAGTCGGATACCCATTCACCAACATGAGCTTGATGTCTTCGTTTTGTGTAGCTCCTTGATGACTTGTCCTTCCTTTCTGAATTCTTGCTTCTCCGGGATGTTCTTCGTTCATAACGATCATCTCTACTCCTTCTTTCTCTTGATGGTGATTCTTCTCTTCTACTACTTCTTTTTGGAGAATCTTCTCTTTTTTTGTAGGGAGCCGTACACTCATTGGAATAGTGTCTGGGTTTTCCACAATTGTAGCAATTATGCTCACGACTAGTGTTGGAAATATGCCCTAGAGGCAATAATAAAATGGTTATTATTATATTTCCTTGTTCATGATAATTGTCTATTGTTCATGCTATAATTGTGTTATCCGGAATCGTAATACATGTGTGAATACATAGACCACAATATGTCCCTAGTGAGCCTCTAGTTAACTAGCTCGTTGATCAATGGATGGTTACGGTTTCCTGACCATGACATTGGATGTCATTGATAACGGGATCACATCACTGGGAGAATGATGTGATGGACAAGACCCAATCCTGAGCATAGCACAAGATCGTGTAGTTCGTCTACTAGAGCTTTTCTAATGTCAAGTATCATTTCCTTAGACCATGAGATCGTGCAACTCCCGGATACCATAGGAGTGCTTTGGGTGTACCAAACGTCACAACGTAACTAGGTCGCCATAAAGGTACACTACAGGTATCTCCGAAAGTGTCTGTTGGGTTGGCACAGATCGAGACTGGGATTTGTCACTCTGTATGACGGAGAGGTATCTCTGGGCCCACTCGGTAATGCATCATCATAATGAGCTCAATGTGACCAAGTGGTTGGTCACGGGATCATGCATTACAGTACGACTAAAGTGACTTGCTTGTAACGAGATTGAACGAGGTATTGGGATACCAACGATCGAATGTCGGGCAAGTAACGTACCGATTGACAAAGGGAATTGTTGTGGAATTGTCACGGCAGATGTCCTCTTGCAAGGACTTAGTCGTGGAGCCATCGCAACTAGGAAGCTTAAAGGGGTTTATCGGGACAAAGGACACGAGAGGTTTTATACTAGTTTGGCCCCTTACGGTGAAGGTAAAGCCTACGTCTAGTTGGGTTGGTATTGCTTGAGGTTTCGATGACCAGGGAGCGAGATACGCTATGCCCGGTTCTCGATTGGTTGTTTCTTGCCTTAAGCCGCCAACAGGTAGTCCCCTTATATACACGGGTTGACGCCCTGTGGCCTACAGACCCCTCTTGGGCATGTAGCCCGACCCCTCTTGGGCAGCTTACACAAATAGTTATATCCCCAACATTAGGCCCCAGATTGATTTGAACCTGTTCATGTCAATCTTAAAATAACTTAAAACATAAATCTTCAGTCTTCTGACTGCGCAAAAAGACTTTCTTTAACCCGCCGTGACGTCATTCTTTGGATCCGTGTTAACCCGTCATGACGTCATCTTTCCTTTTTATTCCGCCGTATCGCCCAACGGATCTCTGTCTTTATTGTCCGTTCCGGAAATCGAGGCGTCGGGGCCGCTGGATAATAATTCTTATCTCCTCGTTTCCCGTGCCGTCTCAGTTATTCTCTCCTTATAAATAGGCGCGACCTAGGTTTCATTTTCACCCTTCTAGTCGTCTTCTTCCTCTTACCTCCTCTCGAGCTCCGCCGCCGCCACTGTCAACCTTCTCGTCTTCACCGACCCAGGCCGCCGCATCTACCTGAATCGGATAAGAAAACATCGGCGAACCTCCACAGCTCCTCCAGATCCGTAAGTTTCCTTTCCTTCCCTGCTTAGATCTGCATTAGAGCTTCTTCGAGTTCGTCGTAGTTCATCACCATTAGAGCCATCTCCTTGTTATTTTTTTCTCCTAGATACCACTTACGATCCGAGAATGATATAAAACAGCTGCGGTAGTTGTTTTCGCCCTTATCTTGGATACGAAACAGATCTCTATCTCTGTATGAAGGCCTTATTCGAGCCTATGAACGCATCTGCGTCGGTTTTTAGGTCTAGAAAAACTTTCTTATCGTAACAGACCTTTGATCTCAAATCATAGCGTAAGATTATGAAACCTGTTTTTATCACCCGGAAAACTTCTTATGTTAAATGCCTTTAACATAACTGTCCAGGTATCCGGTTTAAATACATTCCACTTGATCTGTGAACCTTGGCGCCTTCTCAGGTCTTTAAAACTTTTCAACTGTTGCTAACACTTGTAGCGGCTTAAATAATGTTGCTCAATTATCCTTATGTCATTAGGCCCCTTTAAGCCGCTACCTTCAGTAATTTGGATATTTTCTTCCGGGTTAAAATTTAAACCGGAACTTCTTATTTTGTAATAGGCCAATCTGTTGTCATGGCGCCTAAGTCGACCAAAGCTCATGTAACCTGCAACTGGGTCCCATCCACAGTCACTAAGAGCAAACTGGCTGAATTTGTGAAGTCTGGCCATTTGCCAAAAAAGGAGGTCATGTCTTACCACGTCCCTGACCCATCTGAAGATAAGCCTCAACCCAAAGAAGGGGAGGTAATAGTTTTCACGGATCACATGAGCCGGGGATTTGCCCCTCCCGGCTCAAAGTTCTTCAGAGAAGTTTTGAATTTCTTCGACCTGAGACCTCAAGACACTGGACCCAATTCCGTGTCCAATCTTTGCAATTTCCAAGTCTTCTGTGAGGTGTACCAGGAGAGGAGCCAAGCCTGCTCTTGTTCGTAGAACTTTTTACTTGAACCAGCAGAATGGCGTGCCAACGGGCCGAGTCTTGAACTTGGCGGTATCTCGATCCAAATGACGGAGAGACCGTCTGCTTCCTTATGCTGAGTTGCCGAGTCACCCCAAATATTGGAACCAGTCATGGTTCTCTTGTCGAGATACTTCTCGGCTGATGAGAAGCCTCTGCCCGGCTTTCGCGCCCTGCGCCTTGAGTCCAACCATCCGCTGGCGGATAAACTGACAGCTATTGAACGTCTGCCGCTTAACCCCACCATCAAGAAGATTAAGCTCTTCTGGGAAATGGTTTAAATGGCATCGACTTGGTCCGGGTCTGGGTCACTTGGCGAATACTCCCATTAAGCCACCGCTCCGGCTTAATGTGTACCTATACAGGCGAACAGAACAACCCAATGCGCCACAGTTGTGATGACTTACCAGATGATGTGGCAGATGCTACAACCCAGTCACTGTTGAAGGAGGGTACTGTTATCAACAATACCTTCGGGTTACTTCCCTTCTGCAAAAAGAACCCGGCCCCCGCAGTAAGTTACCAATCTTAATAAATACTCTTTAACATGTTTACCTCTTTTGTACTTATAATTCCTTATCTTTTCCACAGGCCGGTGATGATTTCTGGAAAGTCAGATATGACCACAAGGCCGCCCAACAAGCCAGAGCAGCCAAGAAAAATGAAAGGAAAAACGCCAAGACGGGGACTTCAAAAAAGAAGAAACAAAGCGCCTCCGAATTGATCAAACTGGATGACTCTTCTTCAGATGAGGAAGAGGTAATCCCTTATTCTCTTAACTCCTTTGTTACTATTTTATTGATATTTCCACCTTTCAGGAAGACACTGGAAACAGCCAAGCTCATGGCGAAGAGGTAACTATAATCTCCTCCGACTCAGAGCCTTTGCCAAAGCACAAAACCCGGCGGGTGACCCGGAAAGTAAGATTTTCACATCCCTTAGCTTATCAAGATCCTCAATTTCTTTTGAAGCAACAACAGCCTGAGAGCCGGAGGCAAACCCGGACAAGTAAGGATGTAGAGCTCTCTTCCGGCTTACCTGATGTGAGCAGGAAGCGTCGAACTGAGGTCATCTCCGCTTTGCGTTCTGTTTATCCTTTGGCGGGTTTCATTCGTCAACCTCTCAATTCATCTGATTCCAATTATCAGGATAATTCTCCTTCCTCCGGCGAGTCTATGCAATCCAACATGCCGGCCTTCAAGACTGCCCCTGGGAAATATACCTTTGTTATCCTCATGCTTTGCCTTACTCATATTTTGTACTTATCCCTCTGCTTTGTCCACAGTGTGCAGGTGAAGCCCAGTAAGAGGGCAAAAAAGAATAAGCCGATCGAAGACCCGGTAGCAACTGAGCCGGAGCTCGGAACAGCTGCCCCTGACGCTTCTACCCATCAACCTCCTCCTGAGCCGGCCTATGAAATTCCAACGCCATCTTCTGACCCGCTTGCCGAAGCCACTTTAAACAGCTCCGATAATCCGGAAATTCCTAGCCCGGTCAAGACAGCTGAGCCGGAAGTTGAAATCTTGAAGAGCCAGTATGTTGAACCGGGGCGGCCTACTGTCCTTGCCAGATGTACAGCCAAGGAAGAACTTGTCAAACACCGGAAGACCAAAAAGGACATCGCTGATTAGGCTCACTTAAGCATTGGCGATATAGTCTCAGGCTATCTGAATCAAGTGCATAACAGCCGTGACCTGGAAATTGACATGGTGAAACAGATACAGCATAAATCTGAGGTATAACTTAAAATATTTCTCCTGAATCTTACTTACTGTGCTATCCCCCAAGTCTACTGCTTATAAATAAATATGTCGTAGACTTAGATACCTGCTTATTGTTAGTTCATCTGGTTTACAAGAAAGGATTTTTAATCCGGCCATAATATAGCAACTTTAAAACGTGCGATACACATTAGCCCCCAAGTCTCAAATATCTTTACTTGTAAAGTGCTTGAGACTTTAATATGCATAATCTGGCCTTATAAAGTAAAATTTTCTTCAGCATACATTAGCCCCCAAGTGTCAAGTATCTTTACCTGTAAGGTGCTTGAGACTTTCATATGCATAATCATAACCTTAATTATAACCCGGCATCAATGCAGGTCTCCACCAGTCAATTTGAATTGGAGATTGCTGATCTGAAGACCCGGCTGGCGGCCCAAGAACTTGAAATTCAAAAAGCCAACTCCAAATTCGCATTCAGCGTCTCTGAGCAAGAAAAGTTGAAGAAGGATTTTGACGCGGCGAAGAAAACCTGGGCAGATGAAAATTCTTCACTTGTGACCCGGGCCGAGACAGCAGAAGCAGCTCTTGCCGAAGCAACTGCCGAACTGTCCGGCTTAAAGCACCAGATATCCCAAATGGTCTCAGCCATTTTCGGTAAGTTACTATGTGTAACTTTTGAACATCACCATGAATTTATTTGATAAGTATTTCAGATATTATCTCCGGCTTAATCTTATATGTATAAATGCAGGCCCCAGGAGTACCAACCTAAAGCAGAATATGCTGATCAAGCTTAAGGCGTTGTACACTCTAGTGGAACAGCTGTACACCGGGTCACAACGTGCATTGGCCGTTGTGGCTTTATCAAACGATACTCCTTATCTCCTCCAGGATGTGCTCAAATGGCTTGCTGTGTTACCTCAACGGAATCAGGAGCTAAGGCGGGCATCTGGTAGAGCCGGGGCCATAGCTGCCTTAAGCCGGGCCAAAGCGTTGGTTCCAGAGCTAGACCTAGCCGATGTTGCTCTTGGATATCCTAGCTTGAAGGAGGACGGCTCTGCATTCAATGAATCAGACTTCACCACCTGTGTGAGAGTCGTACGTCATGTGGCCACCATCATCGGCAATGATATTGATCTTACGAAGTATCAGCCGGGTTATGACAACGAGAACCGGAGGATTCCAACTCCGCATTATGATGATGTCAGCCTGATCCCTCCAACTCGTAAGCATACCTTTGCTCCTGAAGTTGACCCGACCAATTTAATAGATGATGAAGCTGAATTTGAAGCCTTAAGCGGCATTGATCGACCTCGTCAACCTTCCAGGACAAAACAGCGCATAAAGAGGCGGAGAAGGATAACCCAGAGTCTTCAAGTCCACCAAAGGAGTAACCCGCCTGGCACTAAGTCTTTGAAAAAATAATGCTTCATTATTCAGACTCGGGGAGTCTTGTAATAGGGTAGAAAAAACTTCTTAACTCTGTCATGCCTTCGCGCATGTTTGTGGTGCTTAACAATGTCACAAGCCGCTATCATTGTATATTGCCGGCTTACATGAATTGCTTCTTGACATCCAAAAGCTTTTTGCTTTACCCTGTGTAACAAACAATTCCTTTGGTGTCTTACCACATCCGGGGTCATGTAAAATAATGCTAACCCGGAGTATGAACCAAAACATCATAAGTATCAGCCGGTTCATGATCATGACCATAATAATATACATGTTATCTTATTGAAGCGTACATTACCGGCTTACGTGATCCCAAAAAGCAGACAATTAAACATAACTTCTGAAAATTGGCACATATAATGTTTACCTGGCCCTTAATATTATTTACTCTTATAGAATAAAGTAAACCTAATTTTCAAAGGCCTCTGATTCAATCTGATCAAGAGAACCATTCCAAAGGGGTTAAGCTAAGATTCGGATACGATCATATAGCCCCCAATGGCTTTGGCGATGCCGATCAAGTGGGTATCGACAACTATGTTCTCTTTGGTTCGAATATGACCTATGTTTGAACAGGAAGCCCCCAAGTGACTATGAGAGTTGTTTAATGACGCTGATTCAAATATGATCCACGTTAGACCCAAAGTGGTTAAGCTATGATTCAAATATGATCAAGAAGCCCCCAAGTGGGTTTGGCAGTGTGCCGACCAACTGGGTATCGACAGCTATGTTCTCTTTGGTTCGAATACGACCTATGTTTGAACAGGATACGACCTATGTTTGAACAGGAAGCCCCCAAGTGACCATGGCTAGATTCAGATGTGATCATAAGCCGGACCAAAGGGGAAACCGGATTCAGATATGATCCGCTCCCTGTTAGTTGTTTCCACCACCTGGTAAAGAAGAAACATAAACATTGTAGGATGGAAAGGAAAGAGGTCCTGCTTTATTGCTTTATATAATATATACATTGCTAAAAAAGAAAAACAAATATACTCTGAGAGCCGGTGGCTTAAGTATAGTAGGGCCGGAGATGCGCTATGTTCCACAGCCGGCGGGTCTCTTCCTCTGACTTACGTGAGTCTTTGTGCTCTCGAACATCGATGAGGTAATATGACCCGTTGTTGAGATTCTTGCTGACCACAAAAGGTCCTTCCCAAGGACGGGACAACTTGTGCATATCAGATTGATCCTGGATGAGCCGGAGCACTAAATCGCCTTCCTGGAAAGTTCTGCTTCTAACCCGGCGGCTATGATAACGGCGCAGGTCTTGTTGGTAAATCGCCGAGCGGGTTATTGCCAAGTCTCGCTCCTCATCCAACAAGTCAAGTGCATCCTGACGAGCTTTTTCATTATCAGCCTCAACGTAAGCCGCCACCCGGGGTGAATCATGCCAGATATCACTTGGCAGAACCGCCTCTGCTCCGTACACAAAGGGTAACCAGTAGACCTGTTAGGCGTTGTGTTCATGCTCCATAGCACAAAGGGTAACTCCTCCACCCAAGAACCCGGAGTTTGCTGTAAGGGAACTAAGAGCCGGGGTTTGATACCTTTCAAGATCTCTTGATTAGCTCTTTCTGCTTGACCATTAGACTGGGGGTGAGCAACAGCCGAAACATCAAGCTGGATGTGCTCTTGTTGACAGAACTCTTCCATGGCACCCTTGGAGAGATTAGTACCATTATCGATTATAATCTTTGTGCGGAAAACCAAAACGAAGATCACCTTTTGATGAACTGAACCGCCGTGGCTGCATCACACTTCTTGACCGGCTCGCTTCAACCCACTTGGTGAATTTATCCACTGCCACCAACAGGTGTGTCTTCTTATCCTTAGACCTTTTGAAAGGTCCAACCATGTCAAGCCCCCAGACTGCAAACGGCCAAGTAATCGGAATCATCCTCAATTCTTGAGCCGGCACATGAGCTCGTCGTGAGAATTTTTGGCATCCGTCACATTTACTGACCAGATCCTCCGCATCAGCATGAGCCGTCAGCCAATAAAAACCATGACGAAAAGCCTTGGCTACCAGAGACTTTGAACCGACATGATGACCGCAATCTCCTTCATGAATCTCACAAGTATCTCCTGACCCTCCGTAGGTGATACACAACATTGAAACGCCCAAAGGACGCTGCGGTGATGCAACTCGCCATGAACAATTGTCATGGATTTGGACCGCTCGATGATTTGTCTTGCCAAGGTCTCGTCCTCAGGCAACTCTCCCCGGGTCATATAGGCCAAATATGGGACCGTCCAATCCGGGATGGCGTGGAGAGCCGCCACCAGCTGCGCCTCCGGGTCTGGCACTGCAAGCTCTTCCTCTGTAGGCACTCTGACAGAAGGGTTATGCAAAACGTCAAGGAAGGTATTAGGCGGCACCGGCTTACGCTGAGACCCCAGCCGGCTTAAAGCATCAGCCGCCTCATTCTTCCTTCGATCAATGTGCTCTACTTGATAACCTTTCAAGTGCCCAGCCACCGCATCAACTTCACGACGATAAGCCGCCATAAGGGGATCCTTGGAGTCCCACGTGCCTGACACCTGTTGAGCGACGAGGTCTGAATCGCCCAAGCATCTTACCTGGCTCAAATTCATCTCTTTGGCCATCCGGAGGCCATGGAGTAAAGCCTCGTATTCAGCTGCATTGTTAGTACAGGGAAACATAAGCCGGAGCACATAACAAAATTTGTCACCTCGGGGGGAAGTTAACACGACTCCAGCCCCCGAGCCTTCCAACTGCCTGGACCCATCGAAGTGAATAGTCCAATATGTGTTATCCGGCTTCTCCTCTGGTGCTTGCAACTCCGTCCAATCATTGATAAATCCACTAGGGCTTGAGACTTGATAGCTGTGCGCGGCATATACTTCAAACCGTGAGGCCCAAGCTCGATGGCCCACTTGGCAGCTCGTCCTGTGGCTTCCCTGTTCTAGAAGATGTCTCCCAAGGGGGCTGAACTTACCACAGTTATAGGATGACCCAGGAAGTACTGCTTTAGCTTCCGGCTCGCCATGAACAACCCATAAACAAGTTTCTGCCAATGCTGATACCTTTGCTTGGATTCTATGAGCACCTCACTGATGTAATAAACCGGCCGCTGAACTAGATGCTCCTTGCCAGTCTCCTTACGCTCCACCACAATGGCCACACTAACAGCACGTGAGTTAGCAGCAACATACAACAGCAATGCCTCTTTATCAATTGGAGCCGCGAGAACCGGCGGCTCAGACAAATGTCTCTTTAAATCTTCAAAGGCAGCATCAGCAGCCTCACTCCAGACAAAAGTGTCTGTTTTCTTCATCATCTGATACAGCGGTAGAGCCTTCTCACCTAGCCGGCTTATGAATCGGCTTAAAGCAATAACGCGACCCGCCAGTCGCTGAACATCATTGATGCACACGGGTTTAGCCAGAGAGGTAATCGCCTTGATCTTCTCCGGGTTAGCTTCAATGCCCCCGTTTGAGACCAGGAATCCCAAAAGTTTGCTCAGTACACCAAATACACACTTGTCCGGGTTAAGCATCATCTTGTAGACCCGGAGATTATCAAATGTTTCCTTTAAGTCGGATATCAAGGTTTCCTTCTCTCTGGACTTCACCACAATGTCATCCACATAAGCATGAAAATTGCGCCCAATCTGATTGTGGAGGCAATTCTGCACACACTGCTGATAAGTCGCCGGGGCACTCTTGAGCCCAAACGACATAGATACATAGCAGAAGGCTCCAAACGGAGTAATGAAAGCCGTCTTCTCCTGGTCCTTAACCGCCATCTTGATCTGATGATAACCAGAGTAAGCATCCAAAAAACTCAAACGCTCGCAACCCGCTGTAGCATCGATGATTTGATCAATGCGGGGCAGAGCAAAGGGATCAGCCGGACAAGCTTTATTCAAGTCCGCGTAGTCCACACACATCCGCCAGGTGTCGTTCTTCTTGAGCACAAGCACCGGGTTAGCCAACCACTCCGGGTGAAAGACATCCACGATGAACCCGGCCGCTAAGAGCTGAGCGACCTCCTCCGCTATAGCTTTTCGCCTTTCCTCATTGAATCGTCGGAGAAACTGCCTGACCGGCTTATACTTTGGATCAATATTAAGAGTGTGCTCAGCGAGTTCTCCCGGGACACCCGGCATGTCAGAAGGTTTCCATGCAAAGATGTCCCGGTTCTCACGGATGAACTCGATGAGCGCGCTTTCCTATTTGGGATCCAAACTGGTACTGATACTGAACTGCTTGGAAGAGTCGCCCTAAGTGAAGTCAACCAGTTTTGTCTCGGCGGCCGACTTAAATTTCAACGCCGAGTCTTGCTCTGTGGTTGGCTTCTTCAAAGAGGTCATACCGGCGGGTCAACATTAGTTTGATAAAACTTCAGCTCCTCTTCAAAGACAAATAGATTCAGCATAAGCCGCATCGCCTTCCTCGCACTCCAAGGCTACCTTTCGACTCCCATGCACAGTGATGGTGCCCTTGTAACCCGGCATCTTGAGCTGCAGATAAACATAACATGGCCGTTCCATAAACTTGGCATAAGCCGGCCGTCCAAACAGAGCATGATATGGGCTCCTGATTTTGACTACCTCAAACATCAACTTCTCAGCCCTGGAATCATATTCATCTCCAAAAGCTACTTCCAGCTCGATCTTTCCAACTGGATATGCCGACTTACCAGGTACCACCCCATGAAAAACAGTGTTAGACGTCCTCAAGTCCTTATCAGTCAAACCCATGCGGCGAAAGGTCTCATAATAGAGAATATTGATGCTACTTCCTCCGTCCATGAGCACCTTAGTGAATTTATATCCACCGACCTGAGGGGCCACCACCAAGGCCAACTAACCCGGGTTATCAACCCAGAGGGGGTGATCTTCTCTACTCCAAATGATAGGCTGCTCTGATCACCTCAGATAACGGGGAACCGCTGGCTCAACCGAATTCACAGCCCTTTTATGAACCTTCTGGTCACGTTTGCACAAGTTAGTGGTAAACACATGGTATTGCCCACTGTTCAACTGTTTTGGATGGCTCTGATACCCTGACTGCTGCTGCTGCTGTCCTCCTTGACCAGACGGCTGCTGATTATAGCCACCTTGACCGCCCTGAAAGCCGGAACTTGAGCCGCCACCCGGGCCATGGAAACCACCTGCTCCTGAACCGCCGCCTGATCCGTGATTGCCATCGAACATGTTTGAATTCTTGAAAGCCTTCATGATCGCGCAGTCCTTCCACAAGTGGGTGGCAGGATTTTCCCGAGTACCGTGTCTTGGACAAGGCTCATTCAAAAGCTGCTCAAGAGATGGACCTGAGCCACCAGATCGAGGGGGTGCTCTCCCCTTACGCTTCTTGTTATTACCTTGGGCATTAGCATTGGCCACAAACTCCGGGTTACCCTCCGGCTTACGCTTGTTGCCTCCTTGACTTACTGGGTGATGCTGCTGACCCTTTCCATTGATGTTCTTCTTTCCTTTCCCTGTCTTTTCCTGCTCAAACGCGGGATCATTGGTAGTATCAGAATCGGCATATTTAACCAAAGCCGCCATCAGCGTACCCATGTCATTGCAATCACGCTTAAGGCGCCTCAGCTTCAGCTTCAACGGCTCAAAACGACAATTCTGATGGAGCATAAGTACCGCAGAGCCGACATCCATCTTATCAGATGAGTGTATTATTTCCTTGACCCGGCGCACCCAATGAGTTGTTGACTCACCCTCCTCCTGCTTACAATTGGCCAAGTCCACAATTGACATAGATTGCTTGCAAGTGTCCTTGAAGTTCTGGATAAATCGGGCTTTTAGCTCTGCCCATGAACTGATGGAATTGGGAGGCAAACTTTTCAACCAAGATCGGGCCGTTCCATCCAACATCATGGTGAAATACTTAGCCATTGCCGCGTTGCTGACCTCCAATAACTCCATGGCCATCTCATAGCTTTCAATCCATGCCCCTGGCTGTAAGTCGGCCGTGTAATTCGACACCTTTCGAGGTCCCTTGAAATCCTTGGGCAGACGCACATCCCGCAGAGCCGGCACCAGACAAGGGACACCACCGGTTCTAGTGGCCACTCCTGCTCCGACAGAAGTCGTTGGATACTCTGGGAGACCTTCATATGCCGTCTGCTGAGCCGCTAATTGAGCCGCCCGTTCATCCTCCTGACGCAATCGATCCTGTACCGGGTTATAGCCACCGGGTTGGTTACGACGCTGGGCATTGCTGGATAAAGCTTCTGAATCCATGTGCGTGCTGTAACTTGGACTCCGGTTTGGACGAGGTGCTAACCAAGGCTGAGGAGTGGAATGAATCATGTCCCTGCTGTAAGAATAGGTCTCTTGCTGTGCCAAGGCCGTCTGAAGAAGATCCCTGACCCTCCGGGTTTCCACCGCCGTCGGGTCATCACCATCCACTGGAAGAGCCACCAGACGCGCCGACGCTGCTATCAGGTTCTCCATGGGGTTGGAGAAGTGGCCCGGCGGTGTCGGTATGTATCGGGGCGGGGCCATGCTCCCGTGAGGAGGTGCCATCTCTCGAGGCTGAACCGGCCCTCCAGCTCCGGGTGTCATAAACTGATTGGCTTCGGGCGGGTTGCTAGGACCAGCTCCGGGTGTTGTGAAAAGATTCCGAGGATCATAAACCGGAGGCAGACGGGACTGGGTCTTCTGATGTCTCCTTCTCATCACCTCATTGGATGCATTTAGACTCAGATTAAGCTGGAAAGCCTCTGACTGGAGTCGCTGCGCCCGTGCATCCAAAGCCGCCCGCTCTGCAGCTAGCCTGGTGTCCTCAGCCGCCAAGGCCTCCTTGGCCAGGGCTATCTCCTCACGCACCTTTGCCACCTCCGCGTTGTGCTCATTCGGATTTGCAGGAATAACCGTGGTGGTTAACAGGGACGTCAATTTGTCCATAAGATCTATCAGCACCTGAGCCGGCGGGCACGCAGACCCTCCTGCCCGGGCCGCTCCTGAACCGGACATTATTGCTGTCGTAGCCGTCGAGTTTTGGCCGGGTTGAGTACCAGCCATGAAGACTCCTGCCCAGCTTGGCGGCTCATAGAAGTCTGGAATGCTAGAGTCGTCAGAACAACCCCCAAGCATGCCTTCTTGGACCTGATATAGAGAATCTGTTGAACCGGAGGACGAATCGTCATCTGATGGGACAGCCGTCTCTTCGCCCTCTTTAGATCCTTCAGAAAGTGCCTCTCCATGAACACAACCCACAAAGACACGCTTCATGGCAGGTTGAACCCGGGCGGGTTTCGCACGCTGAGCCGTCTCAATGAGGTCGGTGCAGCTGTCCGGCTCTGGGCCCGGCTCACCAATCTGGCCGATGAAGACGTGGATTCCGCCAAAGGGAACCCGGTACCCGTACTCAATTGAGTTGGCCTCGGGGGCCCAGCCTTCGTTGTCGATGTAGATCTTGCCGCGATGACTCTTGGTCATCCGGCCCACTGCATATCCCTTGAGCCCTTCGAAGCTGCCCTTCAAGAACTCAAATCCACGATTAATCGCCCCACGGTGCGCCGCTTAACCGTCGTGGAATTGTCACGGCGGATGTCCGCTTGCAAGGACTTAGTCGTGGAGCCATCGCAACTAGGAAGCTTAAAGGGGTTAATCGGGACAAAGGACACGAGAGTTTTTATACTAGTTCGGCCCCTTACGGTGAAGGTAAAGCCTACGTCTAGTTGGGTTGGTATTGCTTGAGGTTTCGATGACCAGGGAGCGAGATACGCTATGACCGGTTCTCGATTGGTTGTTTCTTGCCTTAAGCCGCCAACAGGTCGTCCCCTTATATACACGGGTTGACGCCCTGTGGCCTACAGAGTCCCGGCCGGCTTATAAACAATGTCCGACTCGGTGACTAGTTAAGTCTACCTTATGATACAAGTCATGCCATTATGGCGGTTTACTACAACGGGCGTTAAGTCGCCTGTGGGCCTTAGGCCCTTTGTTGAGACGCCATCTTCATGCTTGGACTTGGGCTTCTGTCTGGTAATCTCCTTACGTAACCCGGCCCCTCCTGGGCGGCTTAAACAAATAGTTATATCCCCAACAGGAATTGTATACGGGATTACTTGAATCCTCGACATCGTGGTTCATCCGATGAGATCATCGAGGAGCATGTGGAAGCCAACATGGGTATCTAGATCCCGCTGTTGGTTATTGACCGGAGATTCGTCTCGGTCATGTCTGCGTGTCTCCCGAACCCGTAGGGTCTACACACTTAAGGTTCGGTGACGCTAGGGTTGTAGAGATATTAGTATGCAGTAACCCGAAAGTTTTTCAGAGTCCCGGATGAGATCCCGGACGTCACGAGGAGTTCCGGAATGGTCCGAAGGTAAATATTTGTATATAGGAAGTCCATTTTCGGCCATCGGGAATGTTTCGGGGGTCACCGGTATTGTACTGGGACCACCTGAAGGGTCCCGGGGGTCCATCGGGTGGGGCCACCTATCCCGGAGGGCCCCATGGGCTGAAGTGGGAAGGGAACCAGCCCATGGTGGGCTGGTGCGCCCCCCATGGGCCTCCCCCTACGCCTAGGGTTGCAAACCCTAGGGATGGGGGGCGCCCCACCTGACTTGGGGGGCAAGTTCCCCCCCCCTTGCCCCACCTTGAGATTCGATCTGTAGGGGGCCGGCGCCCCCCTAGGGCCCCTATATAAAGAGGGGGAGGGAGGGCTGCGCACCCAAGCCCCTGGCGCCTCCCTCTCCCCCCGTAACACCTCTTCCTCTCGCTGAGCTTGGCGAAGCCCTGCCGTGATCCCCGCTACTTCCACCACCATGTCGTCGTGCTGCTGGATCTCCATAAACCTCTCCTTCCCCCTTGCTAGATCAAGAAGGAGGAGACGTCTCTCCCAACCGTACGTGTGTTGAACGCGGAGGTGCCGTCCATTCGGCGCTAGGATCATCGGTGATTTGGATCACGGATTTAGTACGACTCCTTCAACCCCGTTCTCTTGAACGCTTCCGCTCGCGATATACAAGGGTATGTAGATGCACTCCTCTCTCTCTCTCGTTGCTAGATGACTCCATAGATTGATCTTGGTGATGCGTAATTTTTTTTATTTTCTGCAACGTTCCCCAACAGTTTCTATGTGTAGGTCTATGTGTAGTTTCTATTGATCATGAGCTAGGTCTATGTGTAGTTTCTATGCACGAGTAGAACACAAGATTGTTGTGGGCGTCGATTTTGTCAATTTATTTGCCACTATTAGTCTTATCTTGTTTCGGCGGCATCGTGGGATGAAGCGGCCTGGACCGACCTTACACGTACGCTTACGTGAGACAGGTTCCACCGACTGACATGCACTAGTTGCATAAGGTGGCTAAGGGTGTCTGCCTCTCCCACTTTAGTCGGATCGGATTCGATGAAAAGGGTCCTTATGAAGGGTAAATAGAAATTGGCATATCACGTTGTGGTTTTGGCGTAGGTAAGAAACGTTCTTGCTAGAACCTATAGCAGCCACGTAAAAAACATGCAACAACAATTAGAGGACGTCTAACTTGTTTTTGTAGCATATGCCTTGTGATGTGATATGGCCAAAAGGATGTGATGAATGAAATATATGTGATGTATGAGATTGAACATGTTCTTGTAATTGAATCACGACTTGCATGTCGATGAGTATGACAACCGGCAGGAGCCATAGGAGTTGTCTTTATTTTTTGTATGACCTGCGTGTCATTGAATAACGCCATGTAATTACCTTACTTTATTGATAAACCGTTAGCCATAGAAGTAGAAGTAATCGTTGGCGTGACAACTTCATGAAGACACGATGATGGAGATAATGGTGTCATGTCGGTGACGATGATGATCATGGCACCCCGAAGATGGAGATCAAAAAGAGCAAAATGATATTGGCCATATCATGTCACTATTTGATTGCATGTGATGTTTATCATGTTTTTGCATCTTATTTGCTTAGAACGACGCTAGTAAATAAGATGATCCCTCGTAATAATTTCAAGAAAGTGTTCCCCCTAACTGTGCGCCATTGCGAAAGTTCGTTGTCTCGAAGCACCACGTGATGATCGGGTGTGATAGATTCTAACATTCACATACAACGGGTGTAAGACAGATTTACACATGCAAAAACACTTAGGTTGACTTGACGAGCCTAGCATGTACAGACATGGCCTCGGAACACAAGAGACCGAAAGGTCGAACATGAGTCGTATAGAAGATACGATCAACATAAAGATGTTCACTGATGATGACTAGTCCGTCTCACGTGATGATCGGACACGGCCTAGTTGACTCGGATCATGGATCACTTAGATGACTAGAGGGATGTCTATCTGAGTGAGAGTTCATTATATAATTTGATTAGATGAACTTAATTATCATGAACTTAGTCTAAAATCTTTGCAATATGTCTTGTAGATCAAATGGCCCACGGTAATGTTGCCCTCAACTTCAACGCGTTCCTAGAGAAAACCAAGCTGAAAAACGATGGCAGCAACTATACAGACTGGGTCCGGAACTTGAGGATCATCCTCATAGCTGCCAAGAAAGCATATGTCCTAGATGCACCGCTAGGTGAAGCACCCATTTTCCCAGCAACTCAAGACGTTATGAACGCCTGGCAGTCGCGTAGTGATGATTACTCCCTGGTTCAGTGCGGCATGCTTTACAGCTTAGAACCGGGGCTCCAAAAGCGTTTTGAGCAGCACGGAGCATATGAGATGTTCCAAGAGCTGAAAATAGTTTACCAAGCTCACGCCCGGGTTGAGAGATATGAAATCTCCGACAAGTTCTACAGTTGTAAGATGGAGGAGAATGGTTCTGTCAGCGAGCACATACTCAAAATGTCTGGGTTGCACAACCGCTTATCTCAACTGGGAGTTAATCTCCCGGATGATGCGGTGGTCGACAGAATCCTCCAGTCGCTCCCACCTAGCTACAAGAGCTTTGTGATGAATTTCAATATGCAGGGGATGGTGAAAACCATTCCTGAGGTATATATAATGCTGAAATCTACGGAGGTGGAGATCAAAAAGGAACATCAAGTGTTGCTGGTCAATAAAACCACTAGTTTCAAGAAAGGCAAGGGTAAGAAGAACTTCAAGAAGGACGGCAAGGGAGTTGCCGCGCCCGGTAAGCCAGTTGCCGGGAAGAGGCCAAAGCATGGACCCAAACCTGAGACTGAGTGCTTTTATTGCAAGGGAAGCGGACACTGGAAGCGGAACTGCCCCAAGTACTTAGCGGACAAGAAGGCCGGCAACACCAAAGGTATATGTGATATACATGTAATTGATGTGTACCTTACCAGTACTCGTAGTAGCTCCTGGGTATTTGATACCGGTGCCGTTGCTCATATTTGTAACTCAAAATAGAGTTGCGGAATAAGCAGAGACTGGCGAAGGACGAGGTGACGATGCGCGTTGGGAATGGTTCCAAGGTCGATGTGATCGCCATCGGCACGCTACCTCTACATTTACCTATGGGATTAGTTTTAAACCTCAATAATTGTTATTTAGTGCCAGCTTTGACCATGAACATTGTATCTGGATCTCGTTTAATATGAGATGGCTACTCATTTAAATCCGAGAATAATGGTTGTTCTATTTATATGAGAGATATGTTTTATGGTCATGCCCCGCTGGTCAATGGTTTATTCTTAATGAATCTCGAACGTGATGTTACACATATTCATAGTGTGAATACCAAAAGATGTAAGGTTGATAACGATAGTCCCACATACTTGTGGCACTGCCGCCTTGGTCACATTAGTGTCATACGCATGAAGAAGCTCCATGCTGATGGACTTTTGGAGTCTCTTGATTACGAATCATTTGACACATGCGAACCATGCCTCATGGGCAAAATGACCAAGACTCCGTTCTCCGGAACAATGGAGCGAGCAACCAACTTATTGGAAATCATACATACTGATGTGTGCGGTCCAATGAGCGTTGAGGCTCGCGAAGGCTATCGTTATGTTCTCACTCTCACTGACGACTTAAGTAGATATGGGTATGTCTACTTGATGAAACACAAGTCTGAGACCTTTGGAAAGTTCAAGGAATTTTGGAGTGAGGTAGAGAATCAACATGACCGAAAGATAAAGTTCTTATGATCAGATCGTGGGGGAGAATATTCAAGTCACGAATTTGGTACGCACTTAAGGAAATGTGGAATCGTTTCACAACTCACGCCGCCTGGAACACCTCAGCGTAACGGTGTGTTCGAACGTCGTAATCGCACTCTATTGGATATGGTGCGATCTATAATGTCACTCACCGATTTACCGCTATCATTTTGGGGACACGCTCTAAAGACAGCTACAGTCACTTTAAATAGGGCACCTTCTAAATCCGTTGAGACGACACCGTATGAATTATGGTTTGGGAAGAAACCTAGGCTGTCGTTTCTAAAAGTTTGGGGATGCGATGCTTATGTCAAGAAACATCAACCTGAAAAGCTCGAACCCAAGTCGGAAAAATGCGTCTTCATAGGATACCCTAAGGAAACCATTGGGTATACCTTCTACGTCAGATCCGAAGGCAAGATCTTTGTTGCCAAGAACGGGTCCTTTCTGGAGAAAGAGTTTCTCTCAGGAGAAGTAAGTGGGAGGAAAGTAGAACTTGATGAAGTATTGCCTCTTGAACCGGAAAGTAGCGCATTTCAAGAAAATGTTTCTGTGGTGCCTGCACCGGATAGAGAGGAAGTTAATGATGATGATCAAGGTACTTCGGATCAAGTTGCTACTAAACTTCGTAGGTCCACAAGGACACGTTCCACACCAGAATGGTATGGCAACCCTGTCCTAGAAATCATGTTGTTAGACAACGGTGAACCTTCGAACTATGAAGAAGCGATGGCGGGCCCAGATTACAACAAATGGCTTGAAGCCATGCAATACGAGATAGGATCCATGTATGAAAACAAAGTATGGACTTTGACAGACTTGCCCAATGATCGGCGAGTGATAGAAAATAAATGGATCTTTAAGAAGAAGACGGACGCGGATGGTAATGTTACCATCTATAAAGCTCGACTTGTCGCTAAGGGTTATCGACAAGTTCAAGGGGTTGACTACGATGAGACCTTCTCACACGTAGCGAAGCTTAAGTCCGTCCGAATCATGTTAGCAATTGCCGGATTCTACGATTATGAGATATGGCAAATGGACGTCAAAACGGCATTCCTTAACGGCTTTCTTAAGGAAGAATTGTATATGATGCAGCCGGAAGGTTTTGTCGATCCTAAGAATGCTAACAAGGTATGCAAGCTCCAGCGCTCCATCTATGGGCCGGTGCAAGCATCTCGGAGTTGGAACATTCGCTTTAATGAAATGATCAAAGCGTTTGGTTTTATGCAGACTTATGGAGAAGCTTGCGTTTACAAGAAAGTGAGTGGGAGCTCTGTAGCATTTCTCGTATTATATGTGGATGACATACTGTTGATGGGAAATGATATAGAACTCTTGGAGAGCATAAAGGCCTGCTTGAATAAGTGTTTTTCAATGAAGGACCTTGGAGAAGCTACTTACATATTAGGCATCAAGATCTACAGAGATAGATCGAGACGCCTCATAGGTCTTTCACAAAGCACATACCTTGATAAGATATTGAAGAAGTTCAATATGGATCAGTCCAAGAAGGGGTTCTTGCCTATGTTGCAAGGTGTGAAATTGAGATCGGCTCAATGTTCGACCACGGCAGAAGATAGAGAAAAGATGAGTGTCATCCCCTATGCCTCGGCCATAGAGTCTATCATGTATGCCATGCTGTGTACCAGAGCTGATGTAAACCTTGCCATAAGTTTGGTAGGAAGGTACCAAAGTAATCCCGGCATGGAACACTGGACAGCGGTCAGGAATATCCTGAAGTACCTGAAAAGTACTAAGGGCATGTTTCTTGTTTATGGAAATGACGAAGAGCTCGTCGTAACGGGTTACGTCGACGCTAGCTTCGACACAGATCTGGATGACTCTAAGTCACAAACCGGATACGTGTATATTTTGAATGGTGGGGCAATAAGCTGGTCCAGTTGCAAGCAGAGCGTCGTGGCGGGATCTACATGTGAAGCGGAGTACATGGCAGCCTCGGAGGCAGCACATTAAGCAATCTGGATGAAGGAGTTCACTACTGACCTAGGAGTTATTCCCAATGCGTCGGGGCTGATGACTCTCTTCTGTGACAACACTGGAGCCATTGCCCTTGCCAAGGAGCCCAGGTTTCACAAGAAGACCAGGCACATCAAGCGTCGCTTCAACTCCATTCGTGAAAATGTTCAAGATGGAGACATAGATATTTGTAAAGTGCACACAGATCTGAATGTCGCAGATCCGTTGACTAAACCTCTTCCGCGAGCAAAACATGATCAACACCAGAACTCTATGGGTGTTCGATTCATCACAATGTAACTAGATTATTGACTCTAGTGCAAGTGGGAGATTGTTGGAAATATGCCCTAGAGGCAATAATAAAATGGTTATTATTATATTTCCTTGTTCATGATAATTGTCTATTGTTCATGCTATAATTGTGTTATCCGGAAATCGTAATACATGTGTGAATACATAGACCACAATGTGTCCCTAGTGAGCCTCTAGTTAACTAGCTCGTTGATCAATGGATGGTTACGGTTTCCTGACCATGACATTGGATGTCATTGATAATGGGATCACATCATTGGGAGAATGATGTGATGGACAAGACCCAATCCTGAGCATAGCACAAGATCGTGTAGTTCGTCTGCTAGAGCTTTTTTAATGTAAAGTATCATTTCCTTAGACCATGAGATCATGCAACTCCCGGATACCGTAGGAGTGCTTTGGGTGTACCAAACGTCACAACATAACTGGGTGGCCATAAAGGTACACTACAGGTATCTCCGAAAGTGTCTGTTGGGTTGGCACAGATCGAGACTGGGATTTGTCACTCCGAATGACGGAGAGGTATCTCTGGGCCCACTCGGTAATGCATCATCATAATGAGCTCAATGTGACCAAGTGGTTGGCACGGGATCATACATTATAGTAAGAGTAAAGTGACTTGCTGGTAACAAGATTGAACAAGGTATTGGGATATCGACGATCGAATCTCGGGAAAGTAAAGTACCGATTGACAAAGGGAATTGTATACGGGATTACTTGAATCCTCGACATCGTGGTTAATCCGATGAGATCATCGAGGAGCATGTGGAAGCCAACATGGGTATCCAGATCCCACTGTTGGTTATTGACCGGAGAGTCATCTCGGTCATGTCTGCGTGTCTTCCGAACCTGTAGGGTCTACACACTTAAGGTTCGGTGACGCTAGGGTTGTAGAGATATCAGTATGCGGTAACCCCGAAAGTTGTTCAGAGTACCAGATGAGATCCCGGACGTCATGAGGAGTTCCGGAATGGTCCGGAGGTAAAGATTTGTATATAGGAAGTCTAGTTTCAGCCACCGGGAAAGTTTCGGGGGTCACCGGTATTGTACCGGGACCACCGGAAGGGTCCCGGGGGTCCACCGGGAGGGGCCACCTATCCCGGAGGGCCCCATGGGCTGAAGTGGGAAGGGAACCAGCCCCTGGTGTGCTGGTGCACCCCCATGGGCCTCCCCCTACGCCTAGGGTTGGAAACCACAGGGGTGGGGCGCCCACCGACTTGGGGGCAAGTTCCCCTTGCCCCCCTTGAGATTGGATCTCTAGGGGGCCGGAGCCCCCCACCCCCCAGGGCCCCTATATAAAGAGGGGGGAGGGAGGGCTGCACACCCAAGCCCCTGGCGCATCCCTCTCCCCTCGTAACACCTCTCCCTCTCGCTGAGCTTGGCGAAGCCCTGCCGAGATCCCCGCTACTTCCACCACCACGCCGTCGTGTTGCTGGATCTCCATCAACCTCTCCTTCCCCCTTGCTGGATCAAGAAGGAGGAGACGTCTCTCCCAGCCGTACGTGCGTTGAACACGGAGGTGCCGTCCGTTCGGCGCTAGGATCATCGGTGATTTGGATCACGACGAGTACGACTCCATCAACCCCGTTCTCTTGAACGCTTCCACTCGCGATCTACAAGGGTATGTAGATGCACTCCTCTCTATCTCATTGCTAGATGACTCCATAGATTGATCTTGGTGATGCGTAAAAAAATTATTTTCTGCAAAGTTCCCCAACAACTAGAAGATCGTTTGTCATTGTAGGACCTTGAGTTGGAACTTCTTTCCTTGCTTCTACTCTTGTAGAACTTGTTGAAGTTCTTCACCATTAGGCTCAATTCTTCATTGAAGGTTTGTTTCTCACTTGATGATGTGGGAGCTTCACATGAGGATTTGTAAGCACCACTTGACTTGTTGTGGATCTCTTCCTTATCCTTGAGTGACATCTCATGAGCAACAATTCTTCCAATGACTTCCGTTGGCTTGAGATCTTTGTAATTGGGCATCATTTGGATCAATGTGCACACGGTATCATATTTTCCATCCAAGGCTCTTAGGATCTTCTTGATGATGAATTTTTCGGTCATCTCTTCACTTCCTAAGCCGGCAATCTCATTTGTGATGAGAGCAAGCCTAGACTACATTTCAGCGACGCCTTCACCATCCTTCATTTTGAACTAGTCAAGTTGACTTTGAAGAACATCCAATTTGGATTCCTTGACGGAGTCGGTACCTTCGTGCATGTCAATCAAAGTATCCCAAATTTCCTTTGCATTCTCAAGACGGCCGATTTTATTGAATTCTTTGGGCACAATCCATTGAAGAGAATGTCATAAGCTTGAGCATTGTATTGCAGCATCTTCAACACTTCCGCGGTAGCTACACGGTTTGGTTCTCTCCCATCAAAGAATTCACCTTGCAAGCCAATACACACAATACCGCAAACGACGGGGTTATGTCCAAGAATATGCATTTTCATCTTATGCTTCCAACTAGCAAAATTTCTACCATCAAAGTAAGGACCTCTACGGTGGTAATTTCCCTCGCTAGACGCCATACTCTCCTAGGTTGTGAAACCAAGGCTATGACCACCAAAAGCTATGGAAATCAAAGCAAATGGAGACCAAAGCTCTGATACCACTTGTAGGATCGAAAGTATGTCTAGAGGGGGTGATTAGACTACTTGACCAAATAAAAATCTAGCCTTTTCCCAATTTTAGTTCTTGGCAGATTTTAGCAACTTAGCACAAGTCAAGCAATCAACCTACACATGCAATTCTAAGATTATAGCAGTGGAATGTAAAGCAATTGCATATGAAGGTAAAGGGAGGAGTTTGAGGACGCAAACGCAATGTTGACACAGAGATTTTTTATCCGTGGTTCCGATAGGTGTGGTGCTATCGTACATCCACGTTGATGGAGACTTTAACCCACGAAGGGTAACGGTTGCGCGAGTCCACGGAGGGCTCCACCCACGAAGGGTCTACGGAGAAGCAACATTGTCTATCCCACCATGGTCGTCGCCCACGGAGGACTTGCCTCACTAGGGTAGACCTTCACGAAGTAGACGATCTCCTTGCCCTTACAAACTCCTTGGTTCAACTCCACAATCTTGACGGAGGCTCCCAAGTGACACCTAGCCAATCTAGGAGACACCACTCTCCAAGAAGTAACAACTGGTGTGTTGATGATGAACTCCTTTCTCTTGTGCTTCAAATGATAGTCTCCCCAACACTCAACTCTCTCTCACGGGATTCGGATTTGGTGCAAAGAAGATTTGAGTGCAAAGCAACTTGCGGAAGGCTAGAGATCAAGATTTATGTGGTAGGAATGGAATATCTTCAACTCAACACAAGTGTAGGTGGTTCTCTCTCAGAAAATTTATGTTGGCAGTGTAGGCATGTTCTGATGGCTCTCTCCACGAATTAAGAGTGGGTGGAGGGTTATATATAGCCTCCACACAAAATCTAACCGTTACACAAAACTTACCAAACGCAGTGGGACCGAATCGTGAAACTCGGTTGGACCGATTTAGTAAATAATGTGACCGTTAGGAATTTCGGTAGGACCGACATGTCAACTCGGTGGGACCGATATGGTTAGGGTTAGGGCATAACGTAATCTCGGTGAGACCGATTACACAAACTTGGTGAGACCGATTTTGGTAATAGACACAGAGAGAGTTGGTCAGGCAAACTCGGTGGGACCGATTCGCTCATCTCGGTTGGACCGAAACATTACGAAAGGGAAACAGAGTGTTTGCATTGCAATCTCGATGGGACTGATCGCTCATCTTGGTTTGACCGAAACGTTGCAAAGGGAAACAGAGAGATTACAATCCCATCTCGGTGAGACCGAGATCCCTATCGGTGAGACCGAAAATACTAGGGTTTCAGTGGGGCCGAGTTTGACTTTTGGTTTGGGACATATGTGGATGTGAGAAAGTAGTTGAGGGTTTTTGGAGCATATCACTAAGCACTTTGAGCAAGAAACTCATTAAGCAACACCTCATCCCCTCTTGATAGTATTGGCTTTTCCTATGGACTCAATGTGATCTTGGATCACTAAAATGGAAAATCTAGAGTCTTGTGCTTTGAGCTTGAGCCAATCCTTTTGTCCTTAGCATTTTGAGGGGTCCACATTTCTCATCCATGCCATGCCAATCATTGAGCAATATATATCTTGAAACAGCATTAGCTCAATGCACTACTAGGAAAAGGGCTATAGATGATATGGCCACTAATGGCGCACCAGACATGTGGTGCGGCATTACTATATACTAATGGCGCACCATGTGCTGGTGCACCATTAGTAATATATTACTAATGGCGCACCTGGTGCCTGGTGCGCCATTAGTAGTTTTGAAAAAAAATAAAAAAAAATTGTTACTAATGGCGCACAGTTGTATAGTGCGCCATTACTAGTTCACATAGTAATGGCGCACCAAACCCACCGTGCGCCATTAGTAGTTTTGAAAAAAATAAAAAAAATTGTTAGTAATGCCGAGCCCCACCTCCGCCGCCTGCCGCCCCACCTCCCTCGCCGCCTTGCCCCACCTCCTCGCCTGTCGCCCCACCTCCCCTCCCCCCGTCGCACACCTCCACTCGCAGCCGACACCGCCCCCTGGCCCCACCGCCCCTCGCCCCGTCGCCCCCACCACCCGCCACCGCCCCTTGATCCGCCCCTCGCCTGCACTGCACGCTGTCGGCGACGCTTGCCGCTGTGGTCTTGCGCTGCCCGACGCCGCCGCCCGACCCCATGGGACTCCACCCCGCCGCCCGCGTCCCACGAGCAGGAGGGACGAGCGCGCCGCCCGCCTCCTCTCCTCTCCTCCTCCCTCCGATGAGCGAGGCCTCCTCCGGCCCTGCAGTGCGAGCGCGGCCCCGACGCGCCCACCCCGCCTGCCCCTGCCGTCCTCCGCCACCGGCCCCTGCTCTCCTTCGACCGCGGCGAGCGAGGACCCGGACGAGCTCGGACCCCGACCCCGACCCCTTCGCCGACCCCGACCCCGACCCCTCCGGCGACCAGGTACCTCTCCTCCTTCCTCCTTCCTCCCTAGGTTAAAGGAGATTCAAACAAGGTAGTCCATGGATTCAAACTAGTTAAAGGAGATTCAAATTGCCGAACCTTTAGGTTAACAACTCAACACAAACCAATCCCTGAAAGCAAAAACTCAACACAAACCAAGTTCATTATTTTTGTAACTGTTTTCATGTTTGCAGAACCAATATTTTTGTGCCAACAATCAGTTTACAACCTCATGCCAACAACCACTCATTTTTTAGTTAACTCATGACAGTTCAGATCATATTTTGATTGCCAACAATAGTGGACATTAGGCCTTTTTACAGGCAATAATAGTGGAATTTTAGGGCTTTTTTAGAGGCAATACTAGTGGATATTAGGCCTTTTTACAGGCAATAATAGTGGAATTTTAGGCTTTTTTTTGGAGGAGTGTGTTTCATGCTGGCCTACAGTTATGAATTAGTCAGAATTGTATATGATTGTGCCTAAAGTACATAATCTAAAGATACAGACAAAATAATTAGGGGAGCATGTGTGAAACTAAAGTATATTTTCAACTTCCAACATTTGCTCTGTTGTCCATGTGGTTGAAGCAATGAAGTTGAGTGTGGACATTCATCTTTGTGGTTATCATGATGGGGCTGCAGATGAGCTTACTCTGTAACTGAACAAGTTAGTTGATTGCCTTGTTAGCATCTGGTCTTCTGAATTGTTAGTGCTAATCCCCAAATGTATTGATAGATAACACTTGTTCAAGCAACCTTATTAATATGAGGTGTTTGTATAGGTCTTTCCTTTTAAGCGTGGTACCTTTTTGTTTTGCTAATGTGTACTAGGTGCTCCCATCTTCTGTGTCATTGTTACCCTAATTTATAGTCCAGTACAATTGGACTTTCAGTACAGCCTGTTATCATTCCTGTTTCTTTTTATTTGTTGTGCTTGTTGTCCAGCTTACTCTCCGTTACTTTGCCCACTGCTTTCACAATGAGAGATTTTGCTTGGATAAACTTGATATAGAGTGGTTATTTTCATGCATGTTTTATGATCTGTTGTAAGGGTACTAATTGGTCCCTTCTGCTGCTTATCAGAGATGGGGGGAAGCAGCCACCGCCGCTCTGCCACACCGCAGTACGAGTTGGATGCTTCCGAGTTCTTCAGTATCATACTTGGGACTTCAGTATCATCCATGACGCAGGTATATAAACGAGAGATCTCCCCTTCACCCATCTCATTATGATATCTGTTGTTTGCTACATCACTCATTGTCCCAAACTGCAGAGGCTGCCTGACAGTTTTATGAACATGCTGGGTGAAGATCCGCCAAATAATGTGAAGCTGCAACAGGTCGGCAGCAGGTTTCGCAGGCTGTGGGATGTGGAGTTGGTGATCAAGGAGGGCCACATGTACTTGTATCGTGGGTGGGAGAAGTTCTATCGTGCCTACGACCTGCGGCTGGGGTACTTCCTTCTCTTGATGCAGCAGACGCCACCATGCTCATCGTGAAGGTGTTCAACGCGACTATGTGTGCATGCGCCACGCCGACGATGATGATGCCAAGATGTTCTGCCTCTTCTTATTCCTCTACAATTGGCTTTGTCTCACATCGATTGTTAACGGTCATTGTTGCATTTGGACAGTAATGGGAGCAGCAGAATGACATGACAGCTACAGCCAAAGCAGAAGCGATTATGGTCTGTAGCAAAAGCAACAGCGATTCTGGCTTTAGCGAAAGCAGCAGCGATTCTGACAACAAGAAGGATGATCCCGACTGGAGTGGGGAGAAGAGGAGCAGAGTGGGGATGAGGAGCTGGAGGATGACGATGGGTATCAGGCTGAGGATGACCTAGCGCTGGTGGTGGCTGACCAAGGGCAAGAGATGGTGGTGGCTGACCATGGGCAAGAGATGGTGGTGGCTGACCATGGGCAAGAGATGGTGGTGGATGAGGATGACCTAGCGATGGTCGTGCCCGTCCTGCCTGAAGGTGGCCTCGCGATGGTTGTGGTGCCTGACAATGACCACACACCGGTGGTGGCGCCGGCGATCCCACAGTTGGGCGACATGACCACGCCAATTGTGGTAGAAGAGTACATCCCGCTGCCTCCACCGCCTCGCCGCTCTTGGCGCATCAGGCTGAGGAAGGAGAAGGAGAAGAACAATGAGAACTGAACTATGTCGTATGTCGATCTCCAAAATGATATATATATATATATATATATATATATATATATACTTAGTTACCTATGTTATCTCTAATATGCTTAGTTTCCTATAGGTTAGCTCCAAAATTACTTATGTTAGCACAAAATGATCAAGTTTACATAATAAGCTTATAGTCTTCTTCTTATTCTTCTTATTCTTCTTGTTTTCCAAAATGACATAGGTTAGCTTCATTTTACCCAAGTTGGCTCTAATATGCTAACTTAGAGAGCTTATATGCTTAGTTTCCTATAGGTTAGCTCCAAAATAACTTATGTTAGCACAAAATGATCAAGTTTACATAATAAGCTTATAGTCTTCTTCTTATTCTTCTTATTCTTCTTCTTATTCTTCTTCTTATTCTTCTTCTAGTATTCTTCTAGTGTTCTTCTTCTTCTAGTATTCTTCTAGTCTTCTTCTTCTTCTTCTCTTCTTCTTCTTCTTCTAACTTCTTGTTTATCATTTTGCAGATTTGATTTAATTCACGGAAGCTTGCATGGATGGAGTGCTTCTTTTACATTTGTGTTTTTATTTTCTATCAATGTGAGACTTTTGTGAATTGATGGATAACGGTGTTGGATGAACAATGTGAAACTTTTGTAATATGTAATGATGGAACTATGTGTTGGCTATGTATGTATATATGATGAAACTTGTGTGTTGGATATGATTGTTATATGGATGCTTGTTGTATATATATGTGTTGGATATCTCATATGTGAAATAGTGACCTGAGATTAAAAAAACGAAAAAAATTAAAAAATTGTTACTAATGGCGCACTTCCATGTGGTGCGCCATTAGTATAGAGATACTAATGGCGCACCTGTGGTGCGCCATTACTAAAATATTCTAATGGCGTGATGCAAGTGGCGCACCAGTAGTGCGCCATTAGTAGGCAAAACTGGTGCGCCACTAGCATGCCTTTTCCTAGTAGTGATGAGCTGTATGTTGTTAGGAATTACCAAAACCACCCAGGGATAGTTGCACTTTCACTCTGTCTCCCCTAAGACCCAATAAGGCCCAATACTTCCCCGGGGGGTTTCAGTAACCCCTCCGGCACTCCGGTTTTCTCCGAAATCACCCGGAACACTTCCGGTGTCCGAATATAGCTGTCCAATATATCAATCTTTATGTGTCGACCATTTCAAGACTCCTCGTCATGTCCGTTCACATCCGGAACTCCGAACTACCTTAGGTACATCAAAAAACATAAACTTATAATACCAATCGTCATCGAACGTTAAGCATGTGGATCCTACGGATTCGAGAACTATGTATACATGATCGAGACATGTCTCCGGTAAATAACCAATAGCAGAACCTGGATGCTCATATTGGCTCCTACATATTCTACGAATATCTTTATCGGTCAAAGTGCATAACAACATACGTTGTTCCCTTTGTCATCGGTATGTTACTTGCCCGAGATTCGATCGTTGGTATCTCAATACCTAGTTCAATCTCGTTACCGGCTCTCTTTACTCGTTCCGTAATACTTCATCCCGCAACTAACTCATTAGTCACAATGCTTGCAAGGCTTATAGTGATGAGTCTTACCGGGAGGGCCCACGGATACCTCTCCAATACACGGAGTGACAAATCCTAATCTCGATCTATGCCAACCCACAAACACCTTCGGAGACACCTGTAGAGCATCTTTATAATCACCCAGTTATGTTGTGACATTTGATAGCACACAAGGTGTTCCTCTGTTATTCGGGAGTTGCATAATCTCATAGTCTGAGGAACTCGTATAAGTCATGAAGAAAGTAGTAGCAATGAAAGTGAAATGATCATAATGCTAAGCTAATGGATGGGTCATGTCCATCAAATCATTCTCCTAATGATGTGACCCCGTTCATCAAATGACAACACATGTCTATGGTTAGGAAACATAACCATCTTTGATAAAAACGAGCTAGTCAAGTAGAGGCATACTAGGGACAATATGTTTTGTCTATGTATTCATACATGTACTAAGTTTCCGGTTAATACAATTCTAGCATGAATAATAAACATTTATCATGAAATAAGAAAATAAATAATAACTTTATTATTGCCTCTAGGGAATATTTCCTTCAGTCTCCCACTTGCAGTAGAGTCAATAATCTAGTTCACATCGCCATGTGATTTAACACCAATAGTTCACATTTGTATGTGATTAACACCCATAGTTCACATCGCCATGTGACAAACACCCAAAGGGTTTACTAGAGTCAATAAACTAGTTCACATCACTATGTGATTAACACCCAAAGAGTACTAAGGTGTGATCATGTTTTGCTCGTGAGAGAAGTTTAGTCAATGGGTCTGTCACATTCGGAGTTGTATGTATTTTGCAAATATTCTATGTCTTCAATGCTCTGCATGGAGCTACTCTAGTCGATTGCTCCCACTTTCATTATGTATCCAGATTGAGACTTAGAGTCATCTGGATCGGTGTAAAAGCTTGCATCGATGTAACTCTTTACGACGAGCTCTTTTATGACCTCCATAATCGAGAAATATTTCCTTAGTCCTCACTAAGGATAATTTTGACCGCTGTCTAGTGATCTACTCCTAGATCACTATTGTACCCCTTTGCCAAACTCATGGCAAGGTACACAATAGATCTGGTACACAACATTGCATACTTTATAGAACCTATGACTATGGCATAGGGAATGACTTTCATTCTCTTTCTATCTTCTGCCATGGTCGAGCTTTGAGTCTTACTCAACTTTACACCTTGTAGTATAGACAAGAACTTCTTCTTTGACCGGTCCATTTTGAACTCTTTCAAAAAACTTGTCAAGGTATTTACTCATTGAAAAAACTTATCAAGCGTCTTGATCTATCTCTATAGATCTTGATGCCCAATATGTAAGCAGCTTCACTGAGGTCTTTCATTAAAAAAATCTTATTCAAGTATTCCTTTATGCTATCGAGAAATTCTATATCATTTCCAGTCAACAATATGTCATCCACATTTAATATTAGAAATTCTACAGAGCTCCCACTCACTTTCTTGTAAATACAGGCTTCTCCAAAGTTTGTATAAAACCATATGCTTTGATCACACTATCAAAGCGTTTATTCCAACTCCAAGAGGCTTGCACCAGTCCATAAATGGATCGATGGAGCTTGCACACTTTGTTAGCACCCTTTGGATCGACAAAACCTTCTAGTTGCATCATATACAACTCTTCTTCCAGAAATCCATTCAGGAATGCAGTTTTGACATCCATCTGCCAAATTTCATAATCATGAAATGCAGCAATTGCTAACATGATTCGGACTGACTTAAGCATCGCTACGGGTGAGAAAATCTCATAGTAGTCAACATCTTGAACTTTGTCGAAAACCTTTTTCCGACAAGTCGAGCTTTGTAGATAGTAACACTACTATCAACGTCCGTCTTCCTCTTGAAGATCCATTTATTTTCTATGGCTTGCCGATCATCGGGCATGTCCACCAAAGTCCACACTTTGTTCTCAGACATGGATCATATCTCAGATTTCATGGCCTCCAGCCATTTCGCGGAATCTAGGCTTATCATCGCTTTCTCATAGTTCGTAGGTTTATCATGGTCTAGCAACATGACTTCCAGAACAGGATTACGGTACCACTCTGGTGCGGACCGTACTCTGGAAGACCTACGAGGTTCTGTATTAACTTGATCTGAAGTTTCATGATCATCATCATTAGCTTCGTCACTAATTGGTGTAGGAATCACTGGAACTGATTTCTGTGATGAACTACTGTAACATCCCAAATTTTCAGTTTGGAATGTTATACATTAGGTCATCATGCATATCATATTTTCTCGCATTTTTCCGATCCTAGAAAATTTCACACAACTCAAGGACCTTCGGAGAGAGTTGGAGATTTCATTATTTTCATATTTGGGATTTCTCAAATTTTGAAAATAGGATCATTGGATTTATTTAATTATCTTCATAAAGTTTTTCGATACAAAAATTTAAGAGAGGGAATAATATGACTTTCCCAACATTTAGGAAAAATGAAGATTTTACAAATAAATCAAATTTTGGTTTTGAAGATTTATTTGTTTTAGGCAAAAAAATGAGCATTTTAAAAAAAATATGCATTTTGCCCGTTTTAAAGTTCATTTTGTTCGACTCATTTTTAGGAGTCGGGGAAAATTAATTTTATTTAATTTGGAGTTCGTTTGGTTTGATTTTATTTTGTTTAAGTTTTGTTTAAAAAAAAAACAATCGCCGCCGCCCGCCTGGGCCAAGGGCCCAGCCGCCACTTGACCCATCTCCCCTTCCCCCTCACGGCGCCCTTAGGAGTCCACTCCCGCCGCCGCCCGCCGACCGTGTCCGGCTCGGACTCGCCGCCGCCGCCCACTTGCCCTCCCCAAGGAACCGACCCTCCTTATAACCCCGCCGCCTCCTCTCCCCTCACCCCGAGCCGCCGCCCGACTCCACCCGAGCCGCCGCCGCCGACGACGCCCCTCGCCGCCCTCGCCGACCCCGCCACCCCGCCGACCCGCGGACCCCCGCGCCATCCCGCCGGAGCCTCGAGGCCCGCCGCGACCTCGCCGGAGGTAGCCGACCTCGCCGCCCCGTCCCGATCCGGTTTTGTTTTAAAACCGATCCGGTTTTCTCGCGTTGTTCGGTTTTTTAAAAAAAAAACCTAGATGGTTTTATTTTTTTTTTCGGTTTTATTATTTTATGAACGTTCACCGACCCGTTCGTTTTAATGAACGTGTTCGTTGAATTAGTTCTGTTAACGAACGTCCGTCTTTTTGCAACTCGGGTTCTTAAGTTGAACTCTCTGGTTAGATCGTTTATTCGAGTTTTCCCTGTGCATTAGATGAGTACTTATTGTATGCTTGTTGTTTGTCTGCGTTAGATCACCCGGAGTGCGCCGCTTGTTACTTCGAATCTCTAGGTCTCATGGATCATCGACAAGGCAAGTAACACTTTGATCATACCTTTTCTACTACCAGTTTTTATGCATTAGATCAAACCCTCAACCACTTGCATGTTTAGGATCTAATTAAATTGTGGGATTGGGAAGTAGATTGAGGTAGTACCTATCACCTGTTTTACTTATGAAACCTTGGGAGTCACTTCTACGTTTGCTTATTATACCATGCTATGCTAGTAGACGTGGATTGGGTGAGTGAATATCCATGACAGATGTGAGATTGTTAATTAATGGTTTATCTAAGGTGGCAACCTAAACACACATCCGGGTGGATTGAGGCACCTGGTTTCTATCAGGACTTGCTGTATTTCTTTGGACCGCCACCTGTGCTCTAAGGGATCATAAGATTATTCAAACTGGAAACTTCCGTGTGCAGCCACAAGCCAATTATGGGCTCTGGCGTAGTTGACTAAGTTGTGTGAACTCTTATGGGTAGGCTAGCTGATGTAGGGGATGTAGGTTGGTACGGTCTACCCACATGTAAGGTGCTAGCGCTTCTGAAAGACTATGTCTCGGTCATCCGTTTCTCAAACACCATGTAGTGCGAGAACCAAGCGGAGGCGATCGAGTCTTGTGGGGAAAAGTGCGCAAACCTCTGCAGAGTGTATAAACTAATCATGATTAGCCGTGTCCCCGGTTATGGACGTTTTGAGTATCTCGTAATTGAATATCATGTGAATCTCAACATGTTACTTCTAATAAAAGTTATTGGGTTTTGATGAGTACTTTTTAATTGGGATTGAGGATGCTGTCAACCATTCTCAATGTTTAACAACCACCATGATAGTTAAACAAAATTATTCCTTTGTTGTAGGGAAAAACTAGCTTTATGCAAAAATGTAACCGTAGAGCCTTACCACCAGCCATATATGCATGTAGTATAGGCTTATTCCTTCATTGCTCTTTATGTGTTGCATTGCCAGCATATTCCATGTGCTAACCCGTTTTCGGGCTGCAACTTTCACGTTGCAGACTTTTCAGACAACGAGTAAGGTGTTAGGTCGTGGTTCTATACTCAGTGATGCCGATGGAGTTGTTGGACTCACTTATCTTCCAAGCCTTCCGCTGTTATTATTAGATGGCCTTAAGCCATGTTATTGTAATAAGTTCCCTTGTGGACAACGATGTAATAAGTGTGTGATTGCTACTCTGCTATAAATCCTTCAAGTAATCTTGTGTGGTGTCGGCATTATCGATCCAGGGATGACATCGAGCACGAGACTTGATCCATTCGGGTCTGGTCGCTACAGAGATGGTATCGAGCACCACGCTGATCAGTAGGGACACGACCACTACGTTAAAGCCATAGATCACTACTCTCTTCCCATTTTCTAACTCCTCATCTTTTCTACTCTTTAGGATGACGGACGCCAAGATCAAGTACACCCAACCGGATGAAGGCACACCTTTTGGATTTCACTTGAAGGAAGTTACCAAGTACCGAACATTGGACTACCCAGCTTCACCGGAACTTTCAACGCCACTCTGCTCAAGAGGAGCTGGAAGATTCAAGCTCACGTTCGGGAAGGACACTCGCCCCAATCACCAAACCTATAGATAGTGTTTTCAGTGCACCAACTTGGAGTCTGGGAAAGAGCATGGGAGCTCACATCACCATGGGACGCATTGGAGAAGTTTATCAAGAAGACCTCAAGGACACTATCTACCAGATTTGCGGACGCCGAGATGACAAATGGGACATAGTCAGCACCAAGAAGGATAGGTCCATTGCAGCTTTCATCCAGGAGTTAAATCAGCACATTCGACGCCAGGAGAACCAAATGTGCAATGATATGTTGGAGTTGCAGAATGCAAAGGGAAGGATCATCGAACTGGAAGGAGAACTAAAGACTACACGCAAGGACTACATGGACGAGATCGTAGCTCTAGCAAGACACAATAACGATCTTAAGTACGAGATCGAAGAACTCAAGAAGAAGTTGGCGCTCAGGAATGAAGACCAGTATGTCGGTTGCCCAAGCGACTACATCAACATCGACGACACCGATTCGGATCCAAGTGAACCCGACTTTGAAGACGAAGTTGGAGCAGACATCATGGAGTCTTCCACCGGTTCAAATTAGTAGAAGTCCCCACATATTAGTAGTATTCCTCCATGTAAACATTATAGTACCCGCACTTTTGCGATAGTTAGATCGTTGTAAGCCCTTGTTTGATTGAATGAAGTGATTTTGTGTGCATTTGCTCATGTGCATTTGGGTAGTGATTTCCCCTTAGACCTCAATCTATTCTAAATTCTCGTCTTTTCTATACCCATCGATGCCTCCGAGACGCGACCCGGGTTCGCTTTTCCCGCCAGAGATCACCCAATTGATCCAAAGAGCGTATACCTGATTCAAACATTGGTGCAGAACCAGGGCAACAACAACAACAACAACAACAACAACCCACCGCCACCACCACCTGCGGATCACCTGACTCGTTTCCTTAGACTTAATCCGCCGGTGTATTCCAGTAGCACCGAGCCGATTGTGGCAGATGATTGGCTCCGCAAGATAGGAAGGGAGTTGACCACTGCAGGATGCACAGATGGTGAAAGAGTGAAGTTTGCAGCACATCAGCTTGAAGGACCCGCAGCAGCATGGTGGGAGAATTTTACAGCCACTTACCCCGTAGACACTGTCACATGGGATCAGTTTCAGCAAGCTTTTCAGACCGCCCATGTTTCAAAGCAGGAGCTATGGCCATGAAGAAGCGTGAGTTTCGCAACTTACCCCAAGGAGGAAGGACTGTTGGCCAGTATGTGGATGATTTTAGTAAGTTAGCACGTTATGCCCCAGATGACGTTGCTACAGACGCTGCTAAACAGGAGAAGTTTCTAGAAGGACTAAATGATGAGCTCAAGATGCCGTTGATGGTAGCAAGTTTCAACAACTACCAGGAGTTAGTAGACCGAGCCCTCATGATTGAAGGAAAGCAAAGCAAATTGAGAACTGCAAGCGGAAGTATGGACAGGGAAGTATAACTCGAGCCCGTGAAAACCTCGTTATACCCCTAAATTAGGAATTCAGTTTCAGCATACCCATGGAGGAGGTAATTCGCACAACCATAATGGCACTAAGAATGGGAACGGGAATGGAGGAAGCAATGGACAGAACCGCACCAACCCGTCAACACCAACCAAAGTAGACCTGAGTCATATCACTTGCTTTAAGTGCCGCAAGATCGGGCATTATGCCAATGACTGTCCGTATAGGCCGAATGGAAATGGCAATGGAAGCTCGAAAGAAGCCCAACCCTTTCAACGAGGGGATGTGAACCACATTGATGTGGAGGAGGTTGAAGATCAGCCCGATGCAAGAATTGGTAAGTTTTTGGTTAAGTCCTTTATCGCGGTTGTTCTTTTCGATCTTTGGTGCATCGCATTCATACATATCAAGGGGATTTGTGAATAAGTACAAATTACCGACCCAAGCCCTTAGGTCACCCATGCTAGTAACCTCACCCGGAGCAGAGTACATGGCTAGTAAATGGTGTGATCGACTACCATTAAGGATTGGACACTATGTTTTCCCCTCGCACCTAATAGTTCGGAATCCCAAGGATTGGATGTGATATTAGGAATGGATTGGTTATCAAGGTATGGAGGAAACATAGATTGCTCCACTAAGTCAATTTTGCTCACCACACCAGAAGGAGGAAGGATCAAGTATGTATCACGGCACGAGCCGAGGAGAGCACAAGTAAATTGCTTATCAGGAGTGGTGCAGGAAGAAGTACCAGTGGTGAAGGATTTTCCTGATGTATTTCCGGAAGAGTTGCTGTGAATGCCACCGGATAGAGACATTGAGTTTTTGATCGAGCTGTTGCCGTGAACAGTCCGATATCGAAACGACCGTCAGTGATGCCCGCATGTGATTTAGCGGAAATCAAGAAGCAGATTAAGGAACTATTGGATAAAGGTTTTATACGCCCAAGTTCTTCACCTTGGGGATCACCCGTTTTGTTAGTGGAGAAGAAGGATGGATCTTTAAGAATGGTTGTTGATTATCGTGGATTGAATGAAGTAACAATCAAGAACAAGTACCCACTACCTATGTTAAATGATCTGTTTGATCGCCACAAGGAGCTAAGGTGTTTTCCAAGATCGATTTGCGATCGTGGTACCATCGATTGAAGATACGGGAGCAGGACATACCTAAGACAGCGTTTACCACGAGATATGGACTGCATTTAGTATACCGTTATGTCATTTGGACTGACTAACGCACCAGCCTATTTCATGAACCTGATGAACAAAGTATTTATGGAGTTTTTGGATAAGTTCGTCGTGGTGTTCATTGATGACATTTTGATTTTCTCGAAGAATGAAGAGGAACATAAGGAACATTTGAGATTGGTTTTGGAGAAACTGAGGGAACACCAGTTGTATGCCAAGTTAAGCAAGTGTGAGTTTGGGCTAAAGTAAGTTGGATTTCTCGGACAAGTTATATCCGGAGAAGGAATAGCAGTTGACCCCACAAAGGTTGAGACCGTAACCAAATGGGAAGCACCAACGACAGCTTGAGAGATTCGAATTTCCTTGGACTCGCAGGATACTACCGAAGATTCATTGAGAATTTCTCAAGGATTGCCAAGCCTATGACTGAATTGTTGAAGAAGGATAACAAATTCTTATGGACTGAGGACTGTGAGGCAAGTTTTCAGGAGTTGAAGAAAAGATTGGTTACCTCACCAGTTTTGATATTGCCAGACCAGACCAAGGATTATGAGGTGTATTATGCACGCTTCACGCCGAGGACTTGGAGCAGTGCTTATGCAGGAAGGAAGAGTTGTTTCAGTATGCTTCACGAAAACTTAAGCCCCATGAGTTGAATTATGCCACACATGATTTGGAGTTAGCAGCCGTTGTGCATGCCTTAAAGACATGGAGACATTTTCTCATTGGAAATCATTACGAAGTATATACGGATCACAAGAGTTTGAAGTACATCTTCACACGTATGAATTGAATCTCAGACAAAGGAGATGGTTAGAGCTTATCAAGGATTATGATATGAGATTGCATTATCACCCGGAAAGGCTAATGTCGAAAGAGACGCATTGAGCCGTAAGAGCCACGCCAATACCCTAATGATGGGAGGGATACCCAATGAGTTAGCCGAGGACCTTCGAGAGCTATGTTTGGAAATAGTTCCGACAGGCTATGTAGCAGCATTGGAGATTCAGTCTACACTGATGGACAAAATCATAGAAGCCCAAAAGGCAGATAAGGAAGTTGCCTCTATAAAGGAGAAAATGAGCAAAGGAAAAGCTAAAGGATTTCGTGAGGATGAGCACGATACCCTATGGTTTGAAGACCGTGTTTATGTGCCCAATAACCCGTAGATCGTGAAGTTGATTTTACAAGAAGCTCATGATTCACCCTATTCGATTCACCCAGGAAATACCAAGATGTATTTGGATTTGAAGAATACTTTCCGTGGACCGGAATGAAGAAGGATATTGCGGAGTATGTAGCAGTTTATATGTATGTCGAAAGTAAAGGCAGAGCATCAGAAACCAGCAGGATTGTTACAACCATTGCCGATACCCGAATGGAAGTGGGATAAACTAGGCATGGATTTCATCACAGGTTTGCCAAAGACTCGTTCAGGTTATGACTCGATTTGGGTTATAGTCGATCGCTTGACGAAGGTAGCTCATTTCATTCCAGTCAAGACTACCTATAGCAGTGCTAAGTTGGCAAAGATATACATGAACAGAATTGTGTGTTTACACGGAGTTCCGAGGAGCATCGTATCAGATAGAGGGACCCAATTTACCTCAAAATTTTGGAACCAGTTGCACGAGACATTGGGAACTAGACTGGAGTTCAGTACAGCTTTCCACCCACAGACCGATGGACAGACTGAGAGAGTCAATCAGATTTTGGAGGATAAGCTGAGAGCTTGTGTACTAGATTATGGATCTAGTTGGGATGATAATTTGTCAGATGCGGAATTTTCCTACAACAACAGTTACCAAACCAGTTTGAAGATGGCACCTTTCGAGGCTCAGATGGAAGAAGGTGCAGGATACCGTTGTCATGGGACCTAAACCGAGATCGCTGCTTGTTTGGACCAGATTTGATTAAGGAGTCTGAGCGAAGGTTAAACTGATTCGAGAGAGGCTCAAGGTAGCCCAGTCCGGATAAAAGAGCTATGCCGATTCAAAGCGCAGCGATTGAGTATGAAGTTGGAGACAGAGCATATCTTAGAGTATCCCCGCTTGAGGAGTTAAGCGTTTTGGAGTTAAAGGAAAATTAGCCCCACGCTTCGTTGGACCATATAAGATTTTGCAACGCATGGGAGAAGTTGCTTATAAGTTGGAATTGCCGTAAGGACTGTCGAGTTCATGATGTATTCCATGTTTCTCAGTTGAAGAAATGTCACCCCGAGATAGCAGAGGTACCGTTAAAAGACACAAAGGCCTCCGAAGCAATTCAGTTGAAGGATGACTTAACATATGAGGAAAAACCGGTTAAGATTCTCGATTATGCTAGCAGAGTTACCCGCAACAAGGTTATCAAGTTTTGCAAAGTTCAGTGGAGCCACCACACTGAAGATGAAGCCACCTGGGAAAGAGAGGAAGTTTTGCTCAAGGACCACCCTCACCTATTTTCTAGCCAACCCGAATCTCGAGGGCGAGATTCATCCTAAGGGGGTAGGTTTGTAACATCCCAAATTTTCAGTTTGGAATGTTATACATTAGGTGATCATGCATATCATATTTTCTCGCATTTTTCCGATCCTAGAAAATTTCACGCAACTCAAGGACCTTCGGAGAGAGTTGGAGATTTCATTATTTTCATATTTGGGATTTCTCAAATTTTGAAAATAGGATCATTGGATTTATTTAATTATCTTCATAAAGTTTTTCCGATACAAAAATTTAAGAGAGGGAATAATATGACTTTCCCAACATTTAGGAAAAATGAAGATTTTACAAATAAATCAAATTTTGGTTTTGAAGATTTATTTGTTTTAGGCAAAATAATGAGCATTTTAAAAAACAAATATGCATTTTGCCCGTTTTAAAGTTCATTTTGTTCGACTCATTTTTAGGAGTCGGGGAAAATTAATTTTATTTAATTTGGAGTTCGTTTGGTTTGATTTTATTTTGTTTAAGTTTTGTTTTAAAAAAAAAAACAATCGCCGCCGCCCGGCCCATCTCCCCTTCCCTCGCCTAGCGCCCATGTGAGGAGGAATCCCTTGCCCGCCGCCGCCGCCGGACGTGTCCGCTCGGACTCGCCACGCCGCCGCGGCTTGCCCCTCCCCAAGGAACCCCCCCTCCTTATAACCCGCCGCCCTCCTCTCCCCTCACCCCGAGCCGCCGCCGCCCTCCACCCGAGCCGCCGCCCGCCCGGCCGCCCGCCGTCAGCCGGCAACGCCCCCTCGCCGCCCTCGCCGACCCGCCACCTCGCCCGACCCGCGGACCCGCCGCCATCCGCCGGAGCCTGAGCCCCGCCGGCGACCTCGCCGGAGGTAGCCGACCTCGCCGCCCCGTCCCGATCCGGTTTTGTTTTAAAACCGATCCGGTTTTTTCGCGTTGTTCGGTTTTTAAAAAAAAAACCTAGATGGTTTTATTTTTTTTTCGGTTTTATTATTTTGTGAACGTGCACCGACCCGTTCGTTTTAATGAACGTGTTCGTTGAATTAGTTCTGTTAACGAACGTCCGTCTTTTTAACCATTCGTCGTTTTTCTTTTAAACGGATTCAATTCGTTATTTTCTGAATTCGATTTCCGATCAAATTTTCAAATCTGTTTATTTTCTCGCTCGTTTATCGGAATCAGGTGATTCAAGCGCCTGGAGTTTCGTTTCAAACCACCGCCCGACTAACCTACTTAATCGGAGTTTTGCTACTTTAAAATTTTGACCTAGTTTCAGATTGCTAAATCGAGTCGTTCTCTCTCGAGTTTAGACTTTCGATGCTTTATTTGATTCGATTCTTTTTGCAACCAGGGTTCTTTAGTTGAACTCTCCGTTAGATCGCTTATTCGAGTTTTCCTGTGCATTAGATGAGTACTTATTGTATGCTTGTTGTTTGTCTGCGTTAGATCACCCGGAGTGCGCCGCTTGTTACTTCAATCTCTAGGTCTCATGGATCATCAGCAAGGCAAGTAACACTTTGATCATACCTTTTCTACTACCCAGTTTTTATGCATTAGATCAAACCCTCAACCACTTGCATGTTTAGGATCTAATTAAATTGTGGGATTGGGAAGTAGATTGAGGTAGTACCTATTACCTGTTTTACTTATGAAACCTTGGGAGTCACTTCTACGTTTGCTTATTATACCATGCTATGCTAGTAGACGTGGATTGGGTGAGTGAATATCCATGACAGATGTGAGATTGTTAATTAATGGTTTATCTAAGGTGGCAACCTAAACACACATCCGGGTGGATTGAGGCACCTGGTTTCTATCAGACTTGCCTGTATTTCTTCGGACCGCCACCTGTGCTCTAAGGGATCATAAGATTATTCAAACTGGAAACTTCCGTGTGCAGCCACAAGCCAATTATGGGCTCTGGTAGTTGACTAAGTTGTGCGAACTCTTACGGGTAGGCTAGCTGATGTAGGGGATGTAGGTTGGTACGGTCTACCCACATGTAAGGTGCTAGCACTTCGAAAGACTATGTCTCGGTCATCCGTTTCTCAAACACCATGTAGTGCGAGAACCAAGCGGAGGCGATCGAGTCTTGTGGGGAAAAGTGCGCAAACCTCTACAGAGTGTATAAACTAATCATGATTAGCCGTGTCCCCGGTTATGGACGTTTTGAGTATCTGGTAATTGAATATCATGTGAATCTCAACATGTTACTTCTAATAAAAGTTATTGGGTTTTAATGAGTACTTTTAATTGGGATTGAGGATGCTGTCAACCATTCTCAATGTTTAACAACCACCATGATAGTTAAACAAAATTATTCCTTTGATGTAGGGAAAAACTAGCTTTATGCAAAAATGTAAACATAGAGCTTTACCACCAGCCATATATGCATGTAGTATAGGCTTATTCCTTCATTGCTCTTTATGTGTTACATTGCCAGCATATTCCATGTGCTGACCCGTTTTCGGGCTGCAACTTTCACGCTATGCATCTTTTCGCATAACGAGTAAGGTGTTAGGTCGTGGTTCTATACTCAGTGATGCCGATGGAGTTGTTGGACTCACTTATCTTCCAAGCCTTCCGCTGTTATTATTAGATGGCCTTAAGCCATGTTATTGTAATAAGTTCCCTTGTGGACAACGATGTAATAAGTGTGTGATTGCTACTCTGCTATAAATCCTTCGAAGTACTGTGTGGTGTCAGCATTACTGATCCAGGGATGACACTGAGCACAGAGACTTGATCCATTCGGGTCTGGTCGCTACAACTACTTTCCAATTCGGGAGAAGGTACAATTACCTCATCAAGCTCTTATTTTCCTCCCACTCACTTCTTTCGAGAGAAACTCCTTCTCTAGAAAGGATCCATTCTTAGCAACGAATATATTGCCTTCGAATCTGTGATAGATGGTGTACCCAATAGTTTCCTTTGGTATCCTATGAAGATGCACTTCTCCGATTTGGGTTCGAGCTTATCAGGTTGAAACTTTTTCACATAAGCATCGCAGCCCCAAACTTTAAGAAACGACAACTTTGGTTTCTTACCAAACCAAAGTTCATAAGGCGTCGTCTCAACGGATTTTGATGGTGCCCTATTTAAAGTGAATGCAACTGTCTCTAATGCATAACCCCAAAACGATAGTGGTAAATTGGTAAGAGACATCATAGATCACACCATATCCAATAAAGTGCAGTTACGACGTTCGAACACACCATAACGATGTGGTGTTGCAGGTGGTGTTAATTGTGAAACTATCCCACGTTGTTTCAAATGAAGACCAAACTCGTAACTCAAATATTCTCCTCCACGATCAGATCGTAGAAACTTTATTTTCTTGTTACGATGATTTTCCACTTCACTCTGAAATTCTTTGAACTTTTCAAATGTTTCAAACTTATGTTTCATTAAGTAGATATAACCATATCTGCTGAAATCATCTGTGAAGGTAAGAAAATAACGATACCCGCCATGAGCCTCAACACTCATTGGACCACATACATCGGTATGTATTATTTCCAACAAGTCAGTAGCTCGTTCCATTGTTTCGGGGAACGGAGTTTTAGTCATCTTGCCCAAAAGGCAAGGTTCACAAGCATCAAATGATTCATAATCAAGTGCTTCAAAAGTCCATCTTTATGGAGTTTCTTCATGCGCTTTACACCGATATGACCCAAATGGCAGTGCCACAAATATGTTGCACTATCATTATCAACTTTGCATCTTTTGACATCAATATTATGAATATGTGTATCACTATGATCAAGATTCAATAAACCATCAACATTGGGTGTATGATCATAGAAGGTTTTATTCATGTAAACAGAATAACAATTTATTCTCTGTCTTAGATGAATAATCGTATCGCAATAAACATGATGTAATCATATTTATGCTCAACGCAAACACCAAAGAACATATATTTAGGTTCAACACTAATCTCGAAAATATAGGGAGTGTGCGATGATGATCATAACAATCTTGGAACCACTTCCAACACACATCGTCACGTCTCCCTCAACTAGTCTCCGTTTATTCTGTAACTCCTGTTTCGAGTTACTAATCTTAGCAACCGAACAAGTATCAAATACCCAGGGTGTTGGGGATATAACTACTGAGTGTAAACCGCCCTGAAGGGGCCGGGTTACCCTCATCCATGATCAGGGCCCACGGAAGAGGCCCAAAGCCCAGAGGCAGATTAGGATCCATTCATGTAAACCGCCTTAGTCTTGTAACTTGAGCTGTAAGATAAGAGAGAAGAGACCGAGCCGGACACTTGTATGAGCCGGATCGGGACTCTGTAGACCGGCCGGGTGTCAACCCGTGTATAAGGGGACGACCGGCGAAGTTAGGGACAGAGAATTCGAGGCTGAGGCGGCTATTGCTCCCTAGGCGCCAAATCACATCAATCCCATCACAACTAGATGTAGGCTTTACCTTCATCGAAGGTGCCGAACTAGTATAACTCCGTGTCTTTGTGTCCGCTTAACCCCTCTAGGTTAACCCGTACGATGGCCCTGCGACTAAGTCCTTTCATGAGGACATCTACCGTGACGATTCCACGACAGTTGGCGCCCACCGTGGGGCTATCGCACGATGGTTTGATGATCTTAGAGGGCAAGTTCGAAGGACTCGAAGGCTATGCTGTGGGCCGGATGACTAAGAGTCGTCGCGGCAAGCTCTACATCGACGATGCGGATCGGGCCCCGAGGCCGCTCGGTTGAGTACGGATACCGGGTCCCTTCGCGGCATACACGTGTTCATCGGCAAGATCGGCGAGCCAGGGCCTGGGTCGGACATCTGCACCGACCTCGTCGAGAGACGGCTCAGTGGCGAAGAAGAGTCCTGCCCTGGCTAAACCGCGGTCGCGTGCTTCGTGGGAGTCGCCCACGGAGACTACGAGGACGGATCAGCATCTAGCGGCGAAACCGTTGTCTACTCGGGCGACGAGTCGTCACCGGAGAAACCGAGTCTCGTACCAGCCGCAAGATGGCCGATCGGGTTGTTCCGACGGTGAGAGTATTCCGGACCCTTTGATCTACCCAACCGGGTTGGAATCTTCATGGCCGGTACGCATAGCGGCGCTTCACTCTTCGACCGCGGCGCCCACGGACGCCCGGTTCAACAGCGGTGATGGCAGCCGGGAAGGAGGCCTGTCGCGCTCGCCGCTCAAGTTTTATCAGAGCTTTTCGACGCATTGGCTGTGCTCATGGCAGAGGCTAATCCGCCGGATCAGGACCTGCACAATGCGGAGATTGCAAAGGTGAGGGAACAGATCACTAAAGCTAAAGCGGATCTGGCAGCCGTGGACGTGAGGATGGCGGCGGAACGGGCCGCTTTGGATGCGCAGGCTTATAGGCTCATGCTGGATCAGAGCGCGTCGCATGAAGTCATGAAAAGGAAGTACAGATCCCGTTTACCTTCGGTTTTCGAGGGAAGAGAGCTTTTCAATACCCCAGGGGCAGGGACCAGTAATCCGCCGCCGGTGGTAAACCGGCCGGAAGCACCTGGGACGGCCGTGCCGATTCAGCCCCGTGTGATAGATCTGCCTCGCCATCATACCGGGCGCGCTTCTGCATCGGTGCAGACACCTCCGGTCACTACTCCAACCCGATGGATAACCTTGTTGCGGCTGCGGCACGGTTGGAGGCGATTCCAATTGAAGGTGATTCACCACAGCGGTAGAGACACGCCGGGTTAAGGAGCTCCTCAGACGGCCTGGCCCAACAGAAGCGTATTCATACGGTCGGGATCGGATCCACTCCACCCCCGCCCAAGCCGGAGCTACAGCCGGGCGCCGGCCGAACCGCCGTGTCAAGCAATGCGCGGCGTGGTCTGGCCAAGGCAACAACCCGGCGGGTGGCTTCGAAGATGCTCAAGTGGTAGTGGACCGCGCCAGGGCACGTAGGGAGGCCGAGTTAGCAGCACAATCTGAGGATCATCAGCTCGCGCCGGTTCGTCCGACCATCTTCGAACCAGGGGTCACGTCTGGCTCTTTGGGGGTGCCTTGCCTCGTCCCCGCTTTACGCAACGTGCGTTTGCCCAAGGACTTCAAAGGGCCACGCAAGGTGCCCAATTATACTGCCGATTTGGCTCCAGAAGCATGGATAGAAAGCTATGAGATGGCCATGGAGATGCTGGATGTGGATGAAACTGCGTGCAGCGAAGTATTTCACAATGATGTTGGAAGGTACGGCCCGGACTTGGTTGAAGAACTTGCCGCCCAACTCGATCAGTTCATTGACCCAGTTGCGGACCCGGTTCATTCAAAATTTCAAAGACACCTGTAAGCAGCCCATGTCTGTGGTGGATTTAGCGGCTTGTGTCCAAGCGGAGGGAGAATCCACAACCCATTGGGTGCGCCGCATTTTGGAAGTTTTACATTCTTCAGACCGGATCAACCCTGATTCCGCGATCTTAACCTTGAAGCCAATTGCGGTTTGAACCGTTGAAATTGAAGCTGGGTCGCATGAAGCGTTTTTGCAATGACATGGGCACTCTAATGGGCGTTTTGGTAAAGTATGCTGATTCCGATAGTACCAAGGATCCCGAGTCTGAGGATGACGAAGTGGGGAAGGGAAAACAGAACAGCAACTCCAGAGGCCAGCAGCATCATTCGGCAGGCAATGGAGGGAACAAGCGTAAAGCAAACGGTAACATGGGCTTTGTAGCCAACACCAACGCGCAGGACAAGGGTCAGCGGCGCAAGGGTAAGCAATCAAACCGGGGCGGTCACAATCCGGATCGTCTGAATTACATATTGAATCAACCTTGTCCGAAGCACGGGACGAAGGAGGTACCGGCAAACCACCTTTGGAAGGATTGTTATATTATGCAGGAGTTCAAAAACTCTAACTCTTTCCGTATGATCAAGGGCCCGCGGCGGTTCGTGGTCCGCCCGGTTACGGTGGAGGAAATTCGCCCGTGGTTCGTGGTAATCCGGGCGGGCAAGGCAATCGAGTAATCGTAACAATCGAGTAATCGTAACAATCGTAACAATCAGAACCAAGGGGTTACAATCAACAACAGCAGTAGTCGGGTTACCAAATTAACCCAAAGCGCTTGAACGGTGGACAGTACCACGCCTTTACCACCAGCTTGGACAGACGAGACCGAAAACTTCGTAAGCGGGCGGTCGGTGTTGTTGAACCGGCTGCGCCATTACCTACGCTGGTCGAGCAACCTATCGTATGGAGCAGAAGACCATCCTCCCGGTTTACAATCCGGCCGCTTAGCCCTGGTGGTGGCGCCTCGGTAGGAGGATACAAGTTTACCAAGGTGCTTATGGATGGAGGGAGCAGCATCAACATCCTCATACTACGAGACCTTCCGGCGTATGGGGTTAACGGATAGGCATCTTAGGCCATCCAGACAAGTGTTTCACGGTGTGGTGCACAGCAAGTCGGCATACCCGATCGGTAAGATAGCTCGAAGTGGCCTTTGGGGACGAACATGACTCCAGATCGGAAACGTTGACGTTTGAGGTGGTGAAAATTCAAAGCCCTTACCACGCCCTCTTCGGGCGGCCGCTTATGCTAAATTTATGGCGCGGCCCTGTTATGTTTATTTGCAGCTGAAAATGCCGGGTCACAAAGGGACGATAACAGTTCACGGGAGCCGCCGGATCGCTTTGGAGTGCGAGGAAGGTGATGCGGCTTATGCAGAGTCGGTTTGTGCCATCAAGAGTTAAAGTATTATAAAGACAATGTTGACCCGGCGGATATGACCCCTTTAAAGAAGCCAACTACAGAGCACAATCCGGATTTGAAGTTCAAATCGGCGGCTGAGACGAAACTTGTTGATTTTGTGCCCGGCGATTCGTCCAAGCAGTTCACCATCAGTGCCAACTTGGATCCTAAATAGGAAAGCGCGCTCATCGAGTTCATCCGTGAGAATCGGGACATTTTTGCATGGAAGCCTTCTGACATGCCAGGTGTACCGAGGGAACTCGCTGAGCACACTCTTAATGTTGACCCCAAGTACAGACCGGTAAAGCAGTTTCTTCACCGGTTTAATGAGGAAAGGCGCAAGGCCATTGGAGAGGAAGTTGCTAGGCTCTTAGTGGCAGGGTTTATCGTTGAAGTCTTTCATCCAGAGTGGCTTGCTAATCCGGTGTTGGTCCTTAAGAAGAATGGCACTTGGCGCATGTGTGTGGATTACACATATCATAACAAATCTTGTCCAAGAGATCCTTTCGCCCTCCCGCATTGACCAGATTATTGATGCTACGGCGGGTTGTGAGCGTTTGAGCTTTTTGGATGCGTATTCGGTTATCACCAGATTAAGATGGCGGTTAAGGACCAGGAGAAGACGGCGTTTATCACCCCTTTTGGAGCCTTCGCTATGTATCTATGCCTTTTGGGCTCAAGAGCGCCCAAGCAACTTATCGCTATAAGATGTAATTGCTTGCACGAACAGATCGGTCAGAACGCAGCACGCTTATGTGGATGACATCGTGGTGAAGTCAAGGCAGAAGGAAACGTTGATTGAGGATTTAAAGGAAACTTTTGACAACTTGCGGGTGTACAAGATGATGCTCAACCCGCCAAGTGCGTCTTTGGTGTTCCGCGAGGCAAGTTATTGGGCTTTCTCGTGTCCAACAGGGGATCGGCTAATCCGGACAAAATTACGGCTATCACCTCCTTGGCTAAGCCAAAGTGCATCAATGATGTCCAGCGCTTGGCAGGCCGGATTGCTGCGCTAAGCCGGTTTATCAGCCGCCTAGGCGAGAAGGCCATTCCTTTGTACCAGATGCTGAAGAAGACGGATCAGTTTGTCTGGAGTTCAGTCACCGATGAAGCATTGGAGGATTTGAAGCGGCAGTTGGCCAACCCGCCGTTCTCGCCGCTCCCATTGACAAAGAGCCGCTGCTGTTATATGTTGCTGCTAATGCCGAGGCGATTAAGCGTGGCCATCGTGGTGGAGCGGAAGGAGGCAGGGAAGGAGTATCCGGTTCAACGGCCGGTTTATTACATCAGCGAGGTCCTCATTGAGTCTAAGCAGAGATATCCACATTGGCAGAAGCTGGTATATGGGGTCTTTATGGCAAGCCGGAAGCTAAAGCAATATTTCGAGGCACCCCATCACGGTGGTCGATTCAGCTCCCTTGGGTGACATCATACGTAACCGGGAGGCGATCGTCGGATTGCTAAGTGGGATATAGAGTCAATGTCACGGTTTAAGGTATGTGCCTCGGACGGCAAAGGTGAAATCTCAGGCACTTGTGGATTTCATTAATGATTGGACGGAGTTGCAAGCGCTGAAGAAAAGCCGGATCATACCTATTGGACCATCCACTTTGATGGGTCCAGCAATTGGAGGGCTCGGGGCTGGAGTCGTATTAACCGGCCATGAGGTGACAAGTTCTGTTATGTTCTCCGCTTAATGTTCCCTTGTACTAACAATGCAGCTGAGTATGAAGCCTTACTCCATGGTCTCCGGATGGCTAAGGAAATGAATCTCAGCCGGGTTAAATGCTTTGGTGACTCGGACTTGGTGGCCCAGCAAGTATCGTGTACTTGGGATTCCAAAGATCCACTCATGGCTGCATACCGTCGGGAGGTGGATGTTGTCGCAGGGCACTTTAAAGGATATCAGGTGGACCATGTGGATCGTCGGAAGAACGAAGCGGCTGATGCTTTAAGCCGGCTGGGCTCTCAACGTAAACCAGTCCCGCCCAACGTCTTCCTTGATGTACTGCACAATCCGTCAGTTAAGCTTCCTGATGAAGTTGATTTGGCTATTCCTGATCCGGAGGCTCAGTTGGTGGCGGCCTTGCATGTCATTCCGGATTGGACGCTCCCTTATTTGGCATACATGAACCGGGGCGAGTTGCCAGAAGATGAGACGTTGGCCCGGCAGATAGTTCGGCGGTCTAAGTCTATGACCATTGTTAATGGCGAGTTGCATCATTGCAAAGGTGTCGTATGCGTTTCAGCGTTGTGTGTCCCCTGAGGAGGGTTGTGAGATATTGCGAGAGATCCATGAAGGGGACTGTGGTCACCACGCCGGTTCAAAGTCCTTGGTGGCCAAAGCCTTCCGCCACGGTTTCTATTGGTTGACTGCCCATGCGGATGCAGAAGATCTGGTCCGACGATGTGATGGTTGCCAAAGGTTTTCCAGACGTGCTCATGTACCGGCCCAAGAATTGAGGATGATTCCAATTACTTGGCCGTTTGCAACTTGGGGGCTGGATATGGTCGGACCTTTCAAAAGGTCCAAGGACAAGAAGACCCACCTATTAGTGGCGGTCGACAAATTTACAAAGTGGGTGGAGGCAGAGCCTGTTAGCAAGTGTGATGCGGCCACGGCGGTTCAGTTCATCAAAAAGGTGATTTTCCGGTTTGGGTTTCCACACAGTATCATCACGGACAATGGCACCAATTTGTCCAAGGGAGTCATGAAGGCGTTTTGTGAACGAGAGCACATCCGGCTTGACGTTTCTTCAGTGGCCCACCCGCAGTCCAATGGTCAAGCGGAACGAGCTAATCAGGAGATCTTGAAAGGTATCAAACCCCGGCTTATGGTCCCTTTAGAGAGGACGCCGGGTTGTTGGGTGGAAGAGCTTCCATCGGTGATATGGAGCATCAGCACTACCCCTAACAGATCTACTGGATACACACCGTTCTTTATGGTCTATGGAGCGGAGGCAGTCCTGCCCAGCAATATCCGTCACGACTCACCTCGGGTGGCAGCTTATGTTGAGGCGGATAGCGAGGCTGCACGGCAGGATGCGTTGGATCGACTGGATGAAGAGCGAGATATGGCGGCTGCTCGTTCGGCGGTTTATCAGCAGGATCTTCGTCGGTATCACAGTCGGCGGGTTAAAACCAGAACCTTTCGTGAAGGAGACTTGGTGCTTCGCTCATTCAAGACCGTAAAGATATGCACAAGCTATCCCCACCTTGGGAAGGGCCTTTTGTGGTCAGCAAGAATCTGCACAACGGGTCGTACTATCTGATCGATGTTAGAGAGCGAAAGGACTCACGCACGTCAGAGGAGGAGACCAACAGGCCGTGGAACATAGCTCATCTTCGGCCTTATTATACCTGAGCCATCGGCTCCACTTATGTACATATCAAGACAATATATATATTATGAATAAAAGCAATAAACCGGATCCTCGGCTAAAGCGGGGTATCTGTTCTGTAAAAAGTCCAGTTTTGGTACATGGAGATGTTGTCGTAAAGCAGCCTCCGGTTTAACCCTTGGTCTTGCCTTTCGTAAGTTTTTGTCACTTGGGGGCTTGGTCGTGTCCGAACCAATGCAACACCTTTTGACGGGCGAAAGCCACCAGATCACTTGGGGACATGGTCACGTCTGAACCAGTCACGCCTCTTGGTTGGCCTAAGGCCATAGAATCACTTGGGGCTTGGTCGAACCCGAACCATTGCAATGCCACTTGATCGGCATAATGCCACGATTTCGGTTGGGGACTGGCTGACTTGAACCATCGCTACACCTTATAGGGAGCTTGGTCCTGTCCGACCATGGTAACACCATCGATCGAGCTCAATAAAGCCTCTTCTTGCAAACGGTTTTTATCATTGCCTTTGCTTCCATATGGTTTGCATATCAGTTATTTGACTTTTGTTTGCCTTCTTAATCCGTGATTTTTTCGGTTTGATTTTTTCATTAACATCCCATTATGGAGTAACAGGGGGCTTGTCATGACCCGACACGGTTTACACGGTAAACCGATATTATACACACAGGAGTTGTTCTCCTTTGACGGTAATGGTTTATACAACCTCCGCCCCAAGTTTGGCTAGGCCAACTGCATGCCCGACGCTGGCAGGTATTTTTTGGTATCACAAAGTTTCGATCATATACCTCAATACTTTCTTATGTAAATATATAGGCGTCCCAAGCCGGCTAGAGATGCAAGCCGCCGTGGCGGTTTAAGAATTTGTGATTGCAGGTAAAATACATTGAAGGTTTCAATACTTCAAACCAAAGTATCAGCACCGCCGCACAAAAGTTACAGACGGAGGGTATAAAGGCATGTTCAAGAACAAAGTGCTAGCTATTCTATTACAAAGCCTTCCAAGGCCCGGTGGTTCGCATGACGTTATGGCGGCAGCTTCCGATGCATCACCCGGCTCGACGGATTAAGCTTCCTCACCGGGTTGACGTGAGGAAGAGGCGTTGGCGTCGGTTCAACTTCTTCTTCTTCATCACCCAAAGCCGGAAGTCATTGGTAGACCGGTCAATCCGGGTTAAGGCACGAAGACAGCCTCTTCACTTATAAGCTCAGCCGGATCACCATCAGGGGCATAAGTGTGCTTACGGATTGGAGGAACAAGGCTCGCACTTCGAATGACAAACTCCACCCGCTTGTTGTTTGCGTCATAAAAAAGCGGTAAACCGCCAGGTTGGCTTCTTGCCGATTGACTTCGCCAATGACGATCTCCTTTGTTACTCGTTTCAGAGCGTCATTATCAAAGGCTTCACCGTTCTCTTCAGCGCTGGAAAAACCCTTGGCTATATCAGCCGGATCAAGGTCTGCTATCCACGCCTTGGCGCGAGTCAAAGCCAGTAGAGTGCCAGCCCGGGCCGCGGACCGTTTCAACTCTTCAAGCTGCGCCGGAATCATGGACAGCCGGTCCAGTGTGTCTTTGATCAAGGACGGAGTTGTGTTGTCGTACGATGTGGCACATATGACTCGCTGGGCGCCGGTATACAGCTGCTCGATCAGGGTGTAAGCGGCCTGGAGCTTCTTCCGCACATCAGAGCCCAAATGAGCAATACGCTTGCCTGCACCAGGTTCAGACAGCTCAAGTTAAACCGGCGGCAACATTAAAGCAGGTGTACTCAGTGCAAAATTTTCTTACCAAAGATAGCAGTGGTCATGGCATGAACTTGGCGCTTCAGTCTGGTAAGCTCTTCGGTCACCGGTTTAAGAGCTGATTCAGCATCTTCTGCCCGTTTTGTCAAACCGGCTTTCTCGGTGTCCCATTTGGCCCGCTCGGACGTATATCCCTCCTTCAGCTATTCCATAGTGGCCAAGGCAGTTCTCAATTCGTCCTTGGCCTTGGTGGTCTCTGCTTGTTAAGTTTCCAAGTTGGCACGAAGGTCCTTGAGTTGCACGGTTTGCTGGTATATCTCATTCTGATAACAAAGGGAGCACGTTAGTTGTGTTATTATAAAGTCCCAAGCTCAATACAAGTATTCAACTTGGCACTTGGGGGCTAATGGCTAATTGATCACAGTTCGGTATGGGATACAGAAATTAAGTCCCGGTTTAACTATGCTAAAGTTGAACCGACCCTTGGGGGCTACTACGCAGCAAAGGTACAAGACAGGCATAAATCCTTACCTCATAGCGGTCCTTCATGCGATTTACCAGACCGGCTTCAAGGTCACGGCTTGTGTAGAGCCGGTTCAGAAAGCCGGAGTGAAGTTCTTAGCAGAGAAATTGTCATAAGCTGACAGATCAGTTTTCCCCTTATCTTTACTCATAGTGGCAGACTCTCCCTTGGCGCTGTGTTTTGCTAAAGCGACCGGTTGGCTAGGGGTGGTGTAGCCGATGCCGTCACAATAACATCATCATTTTTGGCGGGCTGGCGGATCGGCGGTCTTCTTTGGGCTTGGTGCCTTCATGCTCTGGCTCGGCGGTTCAATAGTTACGACCCACTCTGTGGTCGGACTCGGTGGAGCAGGATGCAAGGTTTCCACTTGGGCCTCCGGTTCAGTTTCGGGCGGATCAGCAATATCGTCTCGGTACAACTCGCCAGAGCTATTCTTAGCGACTTCAGGATTTTCGCCTGTTGCTCGAGGTCTTCTCCGGATCAGCATCTGCAGAGGCTCAAGAGTTTTTGCTTTTTACTCAAGCGGGCCTTGGTGCTGCAGTGTTCGTAATTAGTGTAAGATAAATCGACCAATGCAACTATACACCGAATTGGCGGGGAGAGGTATGATACTTACCCTGCAGCAACTTTAAGCGGAGGCGATTGCGTGGTTGATGAACCGCCGGAGGAGTTGGAAGAGGCCTGATAATTGGTCGACGGATTGAGAGGACATCGGAAGAAACCCTTTAAGGGATAACGTTTCTCAGGAGAACAAGTCACCTCTGGACGACGCTTCCGGGTTGGTGTATCTGGTAAACCGGAGGAGAGAATCTGTTGACCACTGTGCCGGGTTGTACGGCGCTCTTCAGCCTGCTGTGTCTTCAAATAAGCATAGGAATGAGATTTTTTCACTTTCCGAACAGCGCGACGAATTCTTTTAACCGGCACGAGGTCGGGGTCGGAAGAAAGAAAGATTACCTCAACATGGTCGGCATGGCTGGCTTCAGCATCATCCTGGGAATTAAATTTGTCAGTAAGAAGAAACACAAGGTGGAGAGCCGGTTTACGGCGGATCCCTCGTAAGGACATCAAGTTTTACCTCAGCTTCGGATTCTTCATCTTCCGGCGGATCAGAAGACCCGGCGGTTTTCTTGCCAGCCTTTTTGGTAGCCTTGGACTTTATACGCGGAGCTCGGGCCGGTTTGGTCCGCCTCCAGAAGGAGCTGTTAGCCTGCGAGGTAACAAGGATTAATGAATATCAACAAAGTATTAAAGGCCCGAAAAGCGGTGAGCAGAGCTCATCAGCAGCGGTTGGTTGGCAACAGAGAACGGAGCCAACCCGGTTAGGCTGCAGACGGAGATTGGTTCATCCAGCATCCTCTTTACAGTCTCTGTGACCTCAAGTTTAGTTATTGGTAATTCGTGACGTCTTTGAGGGTCTTTGAGGCTGCCAGTATATTCGTGCATCAATCCGGGCCGGCGGCTTAAGGGCAAGATGCCCCAAGAAACCCAAAGATCGCACAAGGTCCACACCAGTTAGTCCATTGGCCATTAGAGCACAGAGTTTAATGATCCGAGGTGCAAAGTTCTTCCGCTCCATGGCGGTTAAGCGTGAAGGCAGCAGATGATTGTTGCCGAGCGGTGAGGACGGTAACCCGGCAAAGGATTCTCGTTGGCGGGAAGCGGTGTTCGGCAAGAGAACCAGGTTTGGTTCCAATCTTTTGGATGGTTGTGGTGTTTGGCGTGGGTAAAGTCCGCTTCCTTCCTCTTCTGGATTGAAACGCCGCCCAGCTCTGTGTTGGGACCATCAGAAAATTCCGTACGACGGTTCAAGTGAAAGAAGTCCCGGAACAGCTCCACAGAGGGTTCTTCTTGAAGATAGACTTCACAGAACACTTGAAAATTGCATATGTTTGACACGGAGTTAGGACCAATGTCCTGTGGATGGAGTTGAAAACTGGCAAGGACATCCCGGAAGAATTTTGATCCGGGTGGGCAGAATCCCCGATCTAAGTGTTGCACAAATACAACTACTTCTCCTTCTTGCGGAGTGGGAGGGCATTCGCCATCCGGAACCCGCCAGTGGAGGACATTTTTAGCAGCCAAAGCGCCGGTGGTGACGTATCCGTTGAGTTGCGTCTCGGTGGCCTTAGACCGGACCCAATTGCACGCTGAGAATTGCGGGGCCATTCCGGAAGATCAAAACTGCGAAAGGGAAAACGGTTCACCGTTAAACGGTTCAGGCACATTATACAATGTTAAACCGGCAATTCAGCAGCCAGTTTCCGATTCCGGTTTAACTGAGGACTAATGGAGTGACGGGTTAGTTATCAAAAAGTTAAACCGCCAAAAGAGACAGACCTGAAAAATTTACTAAGTACGGACAGAAACAGGTTTCACACGCGAATGGAAGTGATTTAGATCTACCGAAGGTTCAGTGAAGAAAATCTTTGCGACCTAGCAAGCCTCGTAGAGAGGCAGGAATGTTCGTGCGTCCTAAACAAGAAGATCTGGGCAAAATAAAAGATGAACAAGGAGTAAAACTGATGGCGGGGCGGTCGCCGCACAGGATGTGTACTACGGCCGAATCATACGGCCATGGCAGGACAGGTATAAGGACACTACGATGAACACCTATGAACTACAGGAGGAACAGGGACCTTCAGAGCATCTTTATAATCACCCAGTTATGTTGTGACATTTGATAGCACACAAGGTGTTCCTCTGTTATTCGGGAGTTGCATAATCTCATACTCTGAGGAACTCGTATAAGTCATGAAGAAAGTAGTAGCAATGAAAGTGAAATGATCATAATGCTAAGCTAACGGATGGGTCGTGTCCATCAAATCATTCTCCTAATGATTTGACCCCGTTCATCAAATGACAACACATTTCTATGGTTAGGAAACATAACCATCTTTGATAAAAACGAGCTAGTCAAGTAGACGCATATTAGGGACAATATGTTTTGTCTATGTATTCATACATGTACTAAGTTTCCGGTTAATACAATTCTAGCATGAATAATAAACATTTATCATGAAATAAGAAAATAAATAATAACTTTATTATTGCCTCTAGGGCATATTTCCTTCAGTCTCCCACTTGCACTAGAGTCAATAATCTAGTTCACATCGCCATGTGATTTAACACCAATAGTTCACATCTGTATGTGATTAACACCCATAGTTCACATCGCCATGTGACAAACACCCAAAGGGTTTACTAGAGTCAATAAACTAGTTCACATCACTATGTGATTAACACCCAAAGAGCACTAAGGTGTGATCATGTTTTGCTCGTGAGAGAAGTTTAGTCAATGGGTCTGTCACATTCAGAGTTGTATGTATTTTGCAAATATTCTATGTCTACAATGCTCTGCATGGAGCTACTCTAGCCAATTGCTCCCACTTTCATTATGTATCCAGATTGAGACTTAGAGTCATCTGGATCGGTGTAAAAGCTTGCATCGATGTAACTCTTTACGACGAGCTCTTTTATGACCTCCATAATCGAGAAATATTTCCTTAGTCCTCACTAAGGATAATTTTGACCGGTGTCCAGTGATCTACTCCTAGATCACTATTGTACCCTTTGCCAAACTCATGGCAAGGTACACAATAGATCTGGTACATAGCATGGCATACTTCATAGAACCTATGACTGAGTCATAGGGAATGACTTTCATTCTCTTTCTATCTTCTGCCATGGTCGGGCTTTGAGTCTTACTCAATTTTACACCTTGTAATATAGGCAGTAACTCCTTCTTTGACTGGCCCATTTTGAACTCTTTCAAAAACTTGTCAAGGTACATACTCATTGAAAAAACTTATCAAGCGTCTTGATCTATCTCTATAAATCTTGATGCCCAATATGTAAGCAGCTTCACTGAGGTCTTTCATTAAAAAAATCTTATTCAAGTATTCCTTTATGCTATCGAGAAATTCTATATCATTTCCAATCAACAATATGTCATCCACATTTAATACTAGAAATGCTACAGAGCTCCCACTCACTTTCTTGTAAATACAGGCTTCTCCAAAGTTTGTATAAAACCATATGCTTTGATCACACTATCAAAGCGTTTATTCCAACTCCAAGAGGCTTGCACCAGTCCATAAATGGATCGCTGGAGCTTGCACACTTTGTTAGCACCCTTTGGATCGACAAAACCTTCTAGTTGCATCATATACAACTCTTCTTCCGTAAATCCATTCAGAATGCAGTTTTGACATCCATCTGCCAAATTTCATAATCATGAAATGCAGCAATTGCTAACATGATTCGGACTGACTTAAGCATCGCTACGGGTGAGAAAATCTCATAGTAGTCAACATCTTGAACTTTGTCGAAAACCTTTTGCCGACAAGTCGAGCTTTGTAGATAGTAACACTACTATCAACGTCCGTCTTCCTCTTGAAGATCCATTTATTTTCTATGGCTTGCCGATCATCGGGCATGTCCACCAAAGTCCACACTTTGTTCTCAGACATGGATCCTATCTCAGATTTCATGGCCTCCAGCCATTTCGCGGAATCTAGGCTTATCATCGCTTTCTCATAGTTCGTAGGTTTATCATGGTCTAGTAACATGACTTCCAGAACAGGATTACGGTACCACTGCAGTGCGGACCGTGCATTGGAAGACCTACGAGGTTCTGTATTAACTTGATCTGAAGTTTCATGATCATCATCATTAGCTTCATCACTAATTGGTGTAGGAATCACTGGAGCTGATTTCTGTGATGAACTACTTTCCAATTCGGGAGAAGGTACAATTACCTCATCAAGCTCTTATTTTCCTCCCACTCACTTCTTTCGAGAGAAACTCCTTCTCTAGAAAGGATCCATTCTTAGCAACGAATATATTGCCTTCGAATCTGTGATAGAAGGTGTACCCAACAGTTTCCTTTGGTATCCTATGAAGATGCACTTCTCCGATTTGGGTTCGAGCTTATCAGGTTGAAACTTTTTCACATAAGCATCGCAGCCCCAAACTTTAAGAAACGACAAATTTGGTTTCTTACCAAACCAAAGTTCATAAGGCGTCGTCTCAACGGATTTTGATGGTGCCCTATTTAAAGTGAATGCAACTGTCTCTAATGCATAACCCCAAAACGATAGTGGTAAATTGGTAAGAGACATCATAGATCACACCATCTCCAATAAAGTGCAGTTCTGACGCTCGAACACACCATAACGATGTGGTGTTGCAGGTGGTGTTAATTGTGAAACTATCCCACGTTGTTTCAAATGAAGACCAAACTCGTAACTCAAATATTCTCCTCCACGATCAGATCGTAGAAACTTTATTTTCTTGTTACGATGATTTTCCACTTCACTCTGAAATTCTTTGAACTTTTCAAATGTTTCAAACTTATGTTTCATTAAGTAGATATAACCATATCTGCTGAAATCATCTGTGAAGGTAAGAAAATAACGATACCCGCCATGAGCCTCAACACTCATTGGACCGCATACATCGGTATGTATTATTTCCAACAAGTCAGTAGCTCGTTCCATTGTTTCGGGGAACGGAGTTTTAGTCATCTTGCCCAAAAGGCAAGGTTCACAAGCATCAAATGATTCATAATCAAGTGCTTCAAAAGTCCATCTTTATGGAGTTTCTTCATGCGCTTTACACCGATATGACCCAAACGGGAGTGCCACAAATATGTTGCACTATCATTATCAACTTTGCATCTTTTGACATCAATATTATGAATATGTGTATCACTATGATCAAGTTTCAATAAACCATCAACATTGGGTGTATGATCATAGAAGGTTTTATTCATGTAAACAGAATAACAATTTATTCTCTGTCTTAGATGAATAACCGTATCGCAATAAACATGATGTAATCATATTTATGCTCAACGCAAACACCAAAGAACATTTATTTAGGTTCAACACTAATCTCGAAAATATAGGGAGTGTGCGATGATGATCATATCAATCTTGGAACCACTTCCAACACACATCGTCACGTCTCCCTCAACTAGTCTCCGTTTATTCTCAGAACTCCTGCTTTGAGTTACTAATCTTAGCAACCGAACAAGTATCAAATACCCAGGGGTTACTATAAACACTAGTAAGGTACCCATCAATAACCTTTATATCAAATATACCCTTGTTCACTTTGCCATCCTTCTTATCCACCAAATATTCAGGGCATTTCTGCTTTCAGTGACCATTTCCTTCGCAGTAGAATTACTCAGTTTCAGGTTTTGGTTCAGCTCTGGGCTTCTTCGCGGGAGTGACAACTTGTTTGCCATTCTACTTGAAGTTCCCTTTCTTTGCCTTTGCCCTTTTCTTGAAACTAGTGGTCTTGTCAATCATCAACACTTGATGCTATTTCTTGATTTCTACCTTCGTCGATTTCAGCATCACGAAGAGCTCGGGAATCATTTTCGTCATCCCTTGCATAGTATAGTTCATCATGAAGTTCCAGTAACTTGGTGATGGTGACTAGAGAACTCTGTCAATCGTTGGTATCTCAATACCTAGTTCAATCTCATTACCGGCTCTCTTTACTCGTTCCGTAATACTTCATCCCGCAACTAACTCATTAGTCACAATGCTTGCAAGGCTTATAGTGATGAGTATTACCGGGAGGGCCCACAGATACCTCTCCAATACATGGAGTGACAAATCCTAATCTCGATCTATGCCAACCCACAAACACCTTCAGAGACACCTGTAGAGCATCTTTATAATCACCCAGTTATGTTGTGACATTTGATAGCACACAAGGTGTTCCTCTGTTATTCGGGAGTTGCATAATCTCATAGTCTGAGGAACTCGTATAAGTCATGAAGAAAGTAGTAGCAATGAAAGTGAAATGATCATAATGCTAAGCTAACGGATGGGTCGTGTCCATCAAATCATTCTCCTAATGATGTGACCCCGTTCATCAAATGACAACACATGTCTATGGTTAGGAAACATAACCATCTTTGATAAAAACGAGCTAGTCAAGTAGAGGCATACTAGGGACAATATGTTTTGTCTATGTATTCATACATGTACTAAGTTTCCGGTTAATACAATTCTAGCATGAATAATAAACATTTATCATGAAATAAGAAAATAATAAATAACTTTATTATTCCCTCTAGGGCATATTTCCTTCAGTCTCCCACTTGCACTAGAGTCAATAATCTAGTTCACATCGCCATGTGATTTAACACAAATAGTTCACATATGTATGTGATTAACACCCATAGTTCACATCGCCATGTGACAAACACCCAAAGGGTTTACTAGAGTCAATAAACTAGTTCACATCACTATGTGATTAACACCCAAAGAGTACTAAGGTGTGATCATGTTTTTCTCGTGAGAGAAGTTTAGTCAATGGGTCTGCCACATTCAGAGTTGTATGTATTTTGCAAATATTCTATGTCTACAATGCTCTGCATGGAGCTACTCTAGCCAATTGCTCCCACTTTCATTATGTATCCAGATTGAGACTTAGAGTCATCTGGATCGGTGTAAAAGCTTGCATCGATGTAACTCTTTACGACGAGCTCTTTTATGACCTCCATAATCGAGAAATATTTCCTTAGTCCTCACTAAGGATAATTTTGACCGGTGTCCAGTGATCTACTCCTAGATCACTATTGTACCCCTTTGCCAAACTCATGGCAAGGTACACAATAGATCTGGTACACAACATTGCATACTTTATAGAACCTATGACTATGGCATAGGGAATGACTTTCATTCTCTTTCTATCTTCTGCCATGGTCGAGCTTTGAGTCTTACTCAACTTTACACCTTGTAGTATAGACAAGAACTTCTTCTTTGACCGGTCCATTTTGAACTCTTTCAAAAAACTTGTCAAGGTATTTACTCATTGAAAAACTTATCAAGCGTCTTGATCTATCTCTATAGATCTTGATGCCCAATATGTAAGCAGCTTCACTGAGGTCTTTCATTAAAAAAATCTTATTCAAGTATTCCTTTATGCTATCGAGAAATTCTATATCATTTCCAATCAACAATATGTCATCCACATTTAATACTAGAAATGCTACAGATCTCCCACTCACTTTCTTGTAAATACAGGCTTCTCCAAAGTTTGTATAAAACCATATGCTTTGATCACACTATCAAAGCGTTTATTCCAACTCCAAGAGGCTTTCACCAGTCCATAAATGGATCGCTGGAGCTTGCACACTTTGTTAGCACCCTTTGCATCGACAAAACCTTCTAGTTGCATCATATACAACTCTTCTTCCAGAAATCCATTCAGGAATGCAGTTTTGACATCCATCTGCCAAATTTCATAATCATGAAATGCAGCAATTGCTAACATGATTCGGACTGACTTAAGCATCGCTACGGGTGAGAAAATCTCATAGTAGTCAACATCTTGAACTTTGTCAAAAACCTTTTTCCGACAAGTCGAGCTTTGTAGATAGTAACACTACTATCAACGTCCGTCTTCCTCTTGAAGATCCATTTATTTTCTATGGCTTGCCGATCATCGGGCATGTCCACCAAAGTCCACACTTTGTTCTCAGACATGGATCCTATCTCAGATTTCATGGCCTCCAGCCATTTCGCGGAATCTAGGCTTATCATCGCTTTCTCATAGTTCGTAGGTTTATCATGGTCTAGTAACATGACTTCCAGAACAGGATTACGGTACCACTCTGGTGCGGACCGTACTCTGGAAGACCTACGAGGTTCTGTATTAACTTGATCTGAAGTTTCATGATCATCATCATTAGCTTCATCACTAATTGGTGTAGGAATCACTGGAACTGATTTCTATGATGAACTACTTTCCAATTTGGGAGAAGGTACAATTACCTCATCAAGCTCTTATTTTCCTCCCACTCACTTCTTTCGAGAGAAACTCCTTCTCTAGAAAGGATCCATTCTTAGCAATGAATATATTGCCTTCGAATCTGTGATAGAAGGTGTACCAACAGTTTCCTTTCGTATCCTATGAAGATGCACTTCTCCGATTTGGGTTCGAGCTTATCAGGTTGAAACTTTTTCACATAAGCATCGCAGCCCCAAACTTTAAGAAACGACAACTTTGGTTTCTTACCAAACCAAAGTTCATAAGGCGTCGTCTCAACGGATTTTGATGGTTCCCTATTTAAAGTGAATGCAACTGTCTCTAATGCATAACCCCAAAACGATAGTGGTAAATTGGTAAGAGACATCATAGATCACACCATATCCAATAAAGTGCAGTTACGACGTTCGAACACACCATAACGATGTGGTGTTGCAGGTGGTGTTAATTGTGAAACTATCACACGTTGTTTCAAATGAAGACCAAACTCGTAACTCAAATATTCTCCTCCACGATCAGATCGTAGAAACTTTATTTTCTTGTTACGATGATTTTCCACTTCACTCTGAAATTCTTTGAACTTTTCAAATGTTTCAAACTTATGTTTCATTAAGTAGATATAACCATATCTGCTGAAATCATCTGTGAAGGTAAGAAAATAACGATACCCGCCATGAGCCTCAACACTCATTGGACCGCATACATCGGTATGTATTATTTCCAACAAGTCAGTAGCTCGTTCCATTGTTTCGGGGAACGGAGTTTTAGTCATCTTGCCCAAAAGGCAAGGTTCACAAGCATCAAATGATTCATAATCAAGTGCTTCAAAAGTCCATCTTTATGGAGTTTCTTCATGCGCTTTACAACCGATATGACCTAAAACGGCAGTGCCACAAATATGTTGCACTATCATTATCAACTTTGCATCTTTTGACATCAATATTATGAATATGTGTATCACTATGATCAAGATTCAATAAACCATCAACATTGGGTGTATGATCATAGAAGGTTTTATTCATGTAAACATAATAACAATTTATTCTCTTAGATGAATAATCGTATCGCAATAAACATGATGTAATCATATTTATGTTCAACGCAAACACCAAAGAACATTTATTTAGGTTCAACACTAATCTCGAAAATATAGGGAGTGTGCGATGATGATCATATCAATCTTGGAACCACTTCCAACACACATCGTCACGTCTCCCTCAAATAGTCTCCGTTTATTCTGTAACTCCTGTTTCGAGTTACTAATCTTAGCAACCGAACAAGTATCAAATACCCAGGGGTTACTATAAACACTAGTAAGGTACCCATCAATAACCTTTATATCAAATATACCCTTGTTCACTTTGCCATCCTTCTTATCCACCAAATATTCAGGGCATTTCCGCTTTCAGTGACCATTTCCTTCGCAGTAGAATTACTCAGTTTCAGGTTTTGGTTCAGCTCTGGGCTTCTTCGCGGGAGTGACAACTTGTTTGCCATTCTACTTGAAGTTCCCTTTCTTTGCCTTTGCCCTTTTCTTGAAACTAGTGGTCTTGTCAATCATCAACACTTGATGCTATTTCTTGATTTCTACCTTCGTCGATTTCAGCATCACGAAGAGCTCGGGAATCATTTTCGTCATCCCTTGCATAGTATAGTTCATCATGAAGTTCCAGTAACTTGGTGATGGTGACTAGAGAACTCTGTCAATCACTATCTTATCTGGAAGATTAACTCCCACTTGATTCAAGTGATTGTAGTACCCAGACAATCCGAGCACATGCTCACTGCTTGAGCTATTCTCCTCCATCTTTTAGCTATAGAACCTATTAGAGACTTCATATCTCTCAACTCGGGTATTTGCTGGAAATATTAACTTCAACTCCTGGAACATCTCATATGGTCCATGACGTTCAAAACGTCTTTGAAGTCCCGATTCTAAGCCGTAAAGCATGGTGCACTAAACTATCAAATAGTCATCATATTGAGCTAAGCCAAACGTTCATAACGTCTGCATATGCTCTTGCAATAGGTCTGTCACCTAGCGGTGCATCAAGGACATAATTCTTCTGTGCAGCAATGCGGATAAACCTCATATCACGAACCCACTCCGCATCATTGCTACTATCATGTTTCAACTTAGCTTTCTCTAGGAACACATATAAAAACATAGGGAAGCAACCACGCGAGCTATTGATCTACAACATAATTTGCAAAATACTATCAGGACTAAGTTCATGATAAATTAAAGTTCAATTAATCATATTACTTAAGAACTCCCACTTAGATAAACATCCCTCTAATCATCTAAGTGATCATGTGATCCAAATCAACTAAACCATGTCCGATCATCACGTGAGATGGAGTAGTTTTCAATGGTGAGCATCACTATGTTGATCATATCTACTATATGATTCACGTTCGACCTTTCAGTCTTAGTGTTCCGAGGCCATATCTGCATATGCTAGGCTCATCAAGTTTAACCCCGAGTATTCTGCGTGTGTAAAACTGGCTTGCACCCGTTGTATGTGAACGTAGAGCTTATCACACCCGATCATCACGTGGTGTCTCAGCATGAAAAACTGTAGCAACGGTGCATACTCAGGGAGAACACTTGTACCTTGAAATTTAGTAAGGGATCATCTTATAATGCTACGGCCGTACTAAGCAAAATAAGATGCATAAAGGATAAACATCACATGCAATCAAAATATGGGACATGATATGGCCATCATCATCTTATGATCATGATCTCCATCACCGAAGCATCGTCATGATCTCCAACATCACCAGCACAACATCTTGATCTCCATCGTAGCATCGTTGTCGTTTCGACACCTATTGTTACTACGACTATCGCTAGCGCTTAGTGATAAAGTAAACCAATTACATGGCGATTGCATTGCATACAATAAAGCGACAACCATATGGCTCCTGCCAGTTGCCGATAACTTTGTTACAAAACATGATCATCTCATACACCAATTTATATCACATCATGCTTGACCATATCACATCACAACAAGCCCTGCAAAAACAAGTTAGACGTCCTCTACTTTGTTGTTGCAAGTTTTACGGGGCTGCTACGAGCTTCTAGCAAGAACCGTTCGTACCTATGCATCAAAACCACAAAGATTTTTCATCAAGTGTGTTGTTTTAACCTTCAACAAGGATCGGGCATAGCCACACACGATTCAACTAAAGTTGGAGAAATAGACACTCACCAGCCACCTTTGTGCAAAGCACATCGGTAGAACTAGTCTCGCGTAAGCGTACGCGTAATGTCGGTCTGAGCCGCTTCATCCAACAATACCGCCGAATCAAAGTATGACATGCTGGTAAGCAGTAAGACTATTATCACCCACAACACTTTGTGTTCTACTCGTGCATATAACATCTACGCATAGACCTGGCTCGGGTGCCACTATTGGGGAACGCGGTAATTTCAAAAAAAATCCTACGATCACGCAGTATCTATCTATGCGATGCATAGCAACAAGAGGGGAGAGTGTGTCCACATACCCTCGTAGATCGAAAGCGGAAGCGTTATGACAACGCGGTTGATGTAGTCGTATGCCTCCACGATCCGACCAATCTTAGCACCGAACGTACGACACCTCTACGATCAGCACACGTTCAGCTCGGGGATGTCCCTCGTACTCTTGATCCAGTTGAGGCCGAGGTAGAGTTTCGTCAGCACGACGGCATAGTGACGGTGATGATGAAGTTGTTGGGGAACGTTGCAGAAAATAAAAAAATTCCTACGGTTTCACCAAGATCCATCTATGAGTTCATCTAGCAACGAGTGATAGGAGTGCATCTACATACCTTTATAGATCGCGAGCGGAAGCGTTCAAGTGAACGGGGTTGGGGGAGTCGTACTCGCCGTGATCCAAATCACCGATGACCAAGTGCCGAACGGACAGCACCTCCGCGTTCAACACACGTACGGAACGGATGACGGCTCCTACACCTTGATCCAGCAAGGAGGAGGGAGAGGTTGATGAAGATCCAGCAGCACGACGGCGTGGTGGATGCAGCAGAGTTCCGGCAGGGCTTCGCCAAGCGACTACGGGAGGGAGAGGTGTAGCAGGGGAGAGGGAGGCGCCAAGACTTGAGTGCGGCTGCCTCCTCCCTCCCCTTATATAGGCCCCACAGGGCGCCCGGCCCCGAGATGAGATCTCCCAAGGGGGCGGCGGCCAAGGGGAGGCTTGCCCCCAAGGCAGTGGGCGCCCCACCCCTAGGGTTTCCAACCCAAGGCGCAGGGGGGCCAAGGGGGGGCGGACCAAACCACCAGGGGCTGGTTCCCTCCCCACTTCAGCCCACGGGGCCCTCCGGGATAGGTGGCCCCACCCGGTGGACCCCTGGGACCCTTCCGGTGGTCCCGGTACAATACCGGTGACCCCCAAAACTCTCCCGATGGCCGTAACAGCACTTCCTATATATAATTATTTGCCTCCGGACCATTCCGGAACTCCTCGTGACGTCCGGGATCTCATCCAGGACTCCGAACAACTTTCGGTTTGCTGCATACTCATGTTCATACAACCCTAGCGTCACCGAACCTTAAGTGTGTAGACCCTACGAGTTCGGGAGACACGTAGACATGACCGAGACGGCTCTCTGGTCAATAACCAACAGCGGGATCTGGATACCCATGTTGGCTCCCACATGCTCCTTGATGATCTCATCGGATGAACCACGATGTCGAGGATTCAAGCAACCCCGTATACAATTCCCTTTGTCAATCGGTATGTTACTTGCCCGAGATTCGATCGTCGGTATACCAATACCTCGTTCAATCTCGTTACCGGCAAGTCACTTTACTGCATCAGTAATGCATGATCCCGTGACCAAACACTTGGTCACTCTGAGCTCATTATGATGATGCATTACCGAGTGGGCCCAGTGATACCTCTCCGTAATACGAAGTGACAAATCCTAGTCTCGATCCGTGTCAACCCAACATACACTTTCGGAGATACCTGTAGTGCACCTTTATGGTCACCCAGTTACGTTGTGATGTTTGGTACACCCAAAGCACTCCTACGGTATCCGGGAGTTACACGATCTCATGGTCTAAGGAAAATACACTTGACATTGGAAAAGCTCTAGCAAAACGAACTACATGATCTTGTGCTATGCTTAGGATTGGGTCTTGTCCATCACATCATTGATGTGATCCTGTTATCAATGACATCCAGTGTCCATAGCCAGGAAACCATGACTATCTATTGATCAACGAGCTAGTCAACTAGAGGCTCACTAGGGACATATAGTGGTCTATGTATTCACACGTGTATTACGATTTCCGGATAATAAAATTATAGCATGAATAAAAGACAATTATCATGAACAAGGAAATATAATAATAATCCTTTTATTATTGCCTCTAGGGCATATTTCCAACAGTCTCCCACTTGCACTAGAGTCAATAATCTAGTTACATTGTGATCAATCGAACACCCATAGAGTTCTGGTGTTGATCATGTTTTGCTCGCGGAAGAGGTTTAGTCAATGGATCTGCAACATTCAGATCCGTATGCACTTTGCAAACATTCACGAATGGAGTTGAAGCGACGCTTGATGTGCCTGGTCTTCTTGTGAAACCTGGGCTCCTTGGCAAGTGCAATAGCTCCAGTGTTGTCACAGAAGAGTTTGATCGGCCCCGACGCATTGGGTATGACTCCTAGGTCGGTGATGAACTCCTTCACCCAAATTGCTTCATGCGCTGCCTCCGAGGCTGCCATGTACTCCGCCTCACATGTAGATACCGCCACGACACTCTGCTTGCAGCTGCACCAGCCATTGCTCCACCATTCAACATATACACGTATCCGGTTTGTGACTTAGAGTCATCCAGATCTGTGTCGAAGCTAGCTTCGACGTAACCTTTTACGACGAGCTCTTCGTCACCTCCATAAACAAGAAACATGTCCTTAGTCCTTTTCAGGTACTTCAGGATATTTTTGACCGCTGTCCAGTATTCCTTGCCGGGATTACTTTGGTACCTTCCTACCAAACTTACGGCAAGGTTTACATCAGGTCTGGTACACAACATGGCATACATAATAGACCCTATGGCTGATGCATAGGGGATGACACTCATCTCTTCTATATCTTCTGCCGTGGTCGGACATTGAGCCGAGCTCAATTTCACACCTTGTAATACAGGAAAGAACCCTTTCTTGGACTGATCCATTTTGAACTTCTTCAATATCTTATCAAGGTATGTGCTTTGTGAAAGACCTATGAGGCGTCTCGATCTATCTCTATAGATCTTGATGCCTAATATATAAGCAGCTTCTCCAAGGTCCTTCATTGAAAAACTCTTATTCAAGTAGGCCTTAATGTTGTCCAAAAGTTCTATATCATTTCCCATCAAAAGTGTGTCATCTACATATAATATGAGAAATGCTACAGAGCTCCCACTCACTTTCTTGTAAACGTAGGCTTCTCCATAAGTCTGCATAAACCCAAACGCTTTGATCATCTCATCAAAGCGAATGTTCCAACTCCGAGATGCTTGCACCAGCCCATAAATGGATCGCTGGAGCTTGCATACCTTGTTAGCATTCTTAGGGTCAACAAAACCTTCCGGTTGCATCATATACAGTTCTTCCATAAGATAGCCGTTAAGGAATGCCGTTTTGACGTCCATTTGCCATATCTCATAATCATAGTATGCGGCAATTGCTAACATGATTCGGACGGACTTCAGCTTCGCTACAGGAGAGAAAGTCTCATCGTAGTCAACCCCTTGAACTTGCCGATAACCTTTAGCGACAAGTCGAGCTTTATAGATGGTAACATTACCATCCGCGTCCGTCTTCTTCTTAAAGATCCATTTGTTTTCTATCGTCACCGATCATCGGGCAAGTCTGTCAAAGTCCATACTTTGTTTTCATACATGGATCCTATCTCGGATTGCATGGCTTCAAGCCATTTGTTGGAATCTAGGCCCGCCATCGCTTCTTCATAGTTCGAAGGTTCACCGTTGTCTAACAACATGATTTCCAGGACAGGGTTGCCATACCATTTTGGTGTGGAACGTGTCCTTGTGGACCTCCGAAGTTCAGTAGCAACTTGATTCGAAGTACCTTGATCATCATCATTAATTTCCTCTCCAGTCAGTGTAGGCACCACAGGAACATTTTCCTGAGCTGCACTACTTTCCGGTTCAAGAGGTAGTACTTCATCGAGTTCTACTTTCCTCCCACTTACTCCTTTCGAGAGAAACTCTTTTCGTAAAGGATCCGTTCTTGGCAACAAAGATCTTGCCTTCGGATCTAAGGTAGAAGGTATACCCAATGGTTTCCTTAGGGTATCCTATGAAGACGCATTTTTTCGAATTGGGTTCGAGCTTTTCAGGTTGAAGTTTCTTGACATAAGCATCGCATCCCCAAACTTTTAGAAACGACAGCTTAGGTTTCTTCCCAAACCATAATTCATACGGTGTCGTCTCATCGGATTTAGACGGTGCCCTATTTAAAGTGAATGTAGCTGTCTCTGGAGCGCATCCCCAAAATGATAGCGGTAAATCAGTAAGAGACATCATAGATCGCACCATATCCAATAGAGTGCGACACTGACGTTCGGACACACCATTACACTGAGGTGTTCCAGGCGGCGTGAGTTGTGAAACGATTCCACATTTCATTAAGTGTGTACCAAATTCGTGACTTAAATATTCTCCTCCACGATCTGATTGTAAGAACTTTATTTTTCAGTCACGTTGATTCTCTACCTCATTCTGAAATTCCTTGAACTTTTCAAAGGTCTCAGACTTGTGTTTCATCAAGTAGACATACCCATATCTACTCAAGTCATCAGTGAGAGTGAGAACATAACGATATCCTCCTCGAGCCTCTACGCTCATTGGACCGCACACATCGGTATGTATAATTTCAAATAAGTTGGTTGCTCGCTCCATTGTTCCGGAGAATGGAGTCTTGGTCATTTTGCCCATGAGGCATGGTAAGCATGTGTCAAATGATTCATAATCGAGAGACTCTAAAATTCCATCAGAATGGAGCTTCTTCATGCGCTTGACACCAATGTGACCAAGGAGGCAGTGCCACAAGTATGTGGGACTATCGTTATCAACTTTACATCTTTTGGTATTCACACTATGAATATGTGTAATATTACGTTCGAGATTCATTAAGAATAAACCATTGACCATCGGAGCATGACCATAAAACATACCTCTCATATAAATAGAACAACCATTACTCTTGGATTTAAATGAGTAGCCGTCTCGTATTAAACGAGATCCTGATACAATGTTCATGCTCAAACTTGGCACTAAATAACAATTATTCAGGTTTAAAACTAATCCCATAGGTAAATGTAGAGGTAGCGTGCCGACGGCTATCACATCGATCTTGGAACCATTCCCGACGCGCATCGTCACCTCGTCCTTCGCCAGTCTCCGTTTATTCCGCAGCTCCTGCTGTGAGTTACAAATATGAGCAACGGCACCGGTATCAAATACCCAGGAGTTACTACGAGTACTGGTAAGGTACACATAAATTACATGTATATCAAATATACCTTTAGTGTTGCCGGCCTTCTTGTCTGCTAAGTATTTGGGGCAGTTCCGCTTCCAGTGACCCTTCCCTTTGCAATAAAAGCACTCAGTCTCAGGCTTGGGTCCATTCTTTGACTTCTTCCGGGCAAGAATCGGCTTACCGGGCGGCAACATCCTTGTCGTCCTTCTTGAAGTTCTTCTTACCCTTGCCCTTTTTGAACTTAGTGGTTTTATTGACCATCAACACTTGATGTTCCTTCTTGATTTCTACCTCTGCTGACTTCAGCATTGAAAATACTTCAGGAATAGTTTTCACCATCCCTGCATATTGTAGTTCATCACAAAGCTCTTGTAGCTCGGTGGGAGTGACTGAAGGATTCTGTCAATGACCGCCTCGTCCGGGAGGTTAATGTCCAGCTGGGATAGGCGGTTGTGCAACCCAGACATTTTGAGTATGTGCTCACTGACAGAACTAATTTCCTCCATCTTACAACTATAGAACTTGTCGGAGACTTCATATCTCTCGACTCGGGCATGAGCTTGGAAAACCATTTTCAGCTCCTCGAACATCTCATATGCTCCGTGTTGCTCAAAACGCTTTTGGAGCCCGGTTCTAAGCTGTAAAGCATGCCGCCTTTGAACGAGGGAGTAATCATCGACGAGACTGCCAAGCGTTCATGACGTCTTGGTTCTCTGGGATGGGTGCTTCACCTACCGGTGCTTCTAGGACATATTGTTTCTTGGCTGCTATGAGGATGATCCTCAGGTTCCGGACCCAGTCCGAATAGTTGCTGCCATCATCTTTCAGCTTGGTTTTTCTCTAGGAACGCATTGAAGTTCATGGTGACATGAGCGTTGGCCATTTGATCTACAAGACATTTTGCAAAGATTTTAGACTAATGTTCATGATAATTAAGTTCATCTAATCAAATTATATAATGAACTCCCACTCAGATTTTACATCCCTCTAGTCATCTAAGTGTTACATGATCCGAGTCGACTAGGCCGTGTCCGATCATCACGTGAGACGGACTAGTCATCGTCGGTGAACATCTCCATGTTGATCGTATCTTCCATACGACTCATGTTCGACCTTTCGGTCTCTTATGTTCCGAGGCCATGTCTGTACATGCTAGGCTCGTCAAGTTAACCTAAGTGTTTTGCATGTGTAAAACTGTCTTACAACCATTGTATGTGAACGTAGGAATCTATCACACCCGATCATCACGTGGTGCTTGAAACGATTTAACTTTAGCAACGGTGCACAGTTAGGGAGAACACTTTCTTGAAATTATTATAAGGGATCATCTTATTTACTACCGTCGTTCTAAGTAAACAAGATGCATAAACATAATAAACATCACATGCAGTTATATAGTAGTGACATGATATGGCCAATATCATATAGCTCCTTCGATCTCCATCTTCGGGGCTCCATGATCATCTTGTCACCGGTATGACACCATGATCTCCATCATCATGATCTCCATCATCGTGTCTCCATGAAGTTGCTCGCCAACTATTACTTATACTACTATAGCTAACGGTTTAGCAATAAGGCAAAGTAATTACATGGCGTTGAATCAATGACACGCAGGTCATACAATAATTAAGACAACTCCTATGGCTCCTGCCGGTTGTCATACTCATCGATATGCAAGTCGTGATTCCTATTACAAGAACATGATCTCATACATCACAATATATCATTCATCATCCATCACAACTTTTGGCCATACCACATCACAAGGCAATTGCTGCAAAAACAAGTTAGACGTCCTCTAATTGTTGTTGCATCTTTTACGTGGCTGCAATAGGGTTCTAGCAAGAACATTTTCTTACCTACGAAAAAGCCACAACGTGATTTGTCAACTTCTATTTACCCTTCATAAGGACCCTTTTCGTCGAATCCGCTCCAACTAAAGTGGGAGAGACAGACACGCGCTAGCCACCTTATGCAATCTAGTGCATGTCAGTCGGTGGAACCTGTCTCACGTTAGCGTACGTGTAAGGTCGGTCCGGGCCGCTTCATCCCACAATACCGCTGAAGCAAAATAAGACTAGTAACGGCAAGAAAGTTGACAACATCTACGCCCACAATAGATTTGTGTTCTACTCGCGCAATAGAGAACTACGCATAGACCTAGCTCTGATACCACTGTTGGGGAATGTTGCAGAAAATAAAAAATTTCCTACGGTTTCACCAAGATCCATCTATGAGTTCATCTAGCAACGAGTGATAGGAGTGCATCTACATACCTTTGTAGATCGTGAGCGGAAGCGTTCAAGTGAACGGGGTTGAGGGAGTCGTACTCGTCGTGATCCAAATCACCGATGACCAAGTACCGAACGGACGGAACCTCTGCGTTCAACACACGTACGGAACGGATGACGTCTCCCACACCTTGATCCAGCAAGGAGGAGGGAGAGGTTGATGAAGATCCAGCAGCACGACGGCGTGGTGGTGGATGCAGCAGAGTTCCGGCAGGGCTTCGCCAAGCGACTACGGGAGGGAGAGGTGTAGCAGGGGAGAGGGAGGCGCCAAGACTTCAGGGTGCGGCTGCCCTCCCTCCCCCCCCCCCTTATATAGGCCCCCTGGGGGCGCCGGCCCTGGAGATGAGATCTCCCAAGGGGGGCGGCCAAGGGGAGGCTTGCCTCCCTAGGCAGTGGGCGCCCCACCCCTAGGGTTTCCAACCCTAGGTGCAGGGGCCCAAGGGGAGGCGCACCAGCCCACCAGGCTGGTTCCTCCCACTTCAGCCCACGGGCCCTCCGGGATAGGTGGCCCCATCCGGTGGACCCCCGGGACCCTTCCGGTGGTCCCGGTACAATACCGGTGACCCCCGAAACTCTCCCGATGGCCGAAACAGCACTTCCTATATATAATTCTTTACCTCCGGACCATTCCGAAACTCCTCGTGACGTCCGGGACTCCGAAAAACTTTCGGTTTGCTGCATAGTCATGTTCATACAACCCTAGCGTCACCGAACCTTAAGTGTGTAGACCCTACGGGTTCGGGAGACACGTAGACATGACCGAGACGGCTCTACACAATAACCAACAGCGGGATCCGGATACCCATGTTGCCTCCCACATGCTCCTCGATGATCTCATCGGATGAACCACGATGTCGAGGATTCAAGCAACCCCGTATACAATTCCCTTTGTCAATCGGTATGTTACTTGCCCGAGATTCGATCGTCGGTATCCCAATACCTCGTTCAATCTCAAGCACGGCAAGTCACTTTACTCGTACCGTAATGCATGATCCCGTGACCAAACACTTGGTCACTCTGAGATCATTATGATGATGCACTACCAAGTGGGCCCAGTGATACCTCTCCGTGTCTGGAGTGACAAATCCCAGTCTCGATCCATGTCAACCCAACAGACACTTTCGGAGATACCTGTAGTGCACCTTTATGGTCACCCAGTTACATTGTGATGTTTGGTACACCCAAAGCACTCCTACGGTATCCGGGAGTTACACGATCTCGTGGTCTAAGGAAAAGACACTTGACATTGGAAAAGCTCTAGCAAAACGAACTACACGATCTTGTGCTATGCTTAGGATTAGGTCTTGTCCATCACATCATTCTCCTAATGATGTGATCCCGTTATCAATGACATCCAATGTCCATAGCCAGGAAACCATGACTATCTATTGATCAACGAGCTAGTCAACTAGAGGCTCACTAGGGACATATAGTGGTCTATGTATTATTCACACGTGTATTACGATTTCCGGATAATGCAATTATAGCATGAATAAAAGACAATTATCATGAACAAGCAAATATAATAATAATCCTTTTATTATTGCCTCTAGGGCATATTTCCAACAGAAGTTACCGGCGCAGGGCTTCGCCTAAGCCCTACAACGATATGACCGAGGTGTGTAACTGTGGAGGGGGGCACCGCACACGGCTAAACAATGTCAACTTGTGTGTCCTAGGGTGCCCCCTGCCCCCGTATATAAAGGAGCAAGGGGGGAGGCCGGCCGGCCCTTGGGCGCGCCAAGGAGGGGAGGAGTCCTCCTCCTAGTAGGAGTAGGACTCCCCCTTTCCTAGTCCAACTAGGAGGGGGAAGGGGGAAGGAAGGAAAGGGAGAGGGAGAGGGAAAGAGGGGCTGCACCCCCCTCCCCTAGTCCAATTCGGACTCCCCTTGCGGGGGGGCCACCTCCTGGGCTGCTGCCCTCTCTCTCCCCTAAGGCCCAGTAAGGCCCAATACTTCCTCGGGGGTTCCGGTAACCCCTCCGGCACTCCGGTTTTCTCCGAAATCACCCGGAACACTTTCGGTGTTCGAATATAGCCGTCCAATATATCAATATTTATGTCTCGGCCATTTCGAGACTCCTCGTCATGTCCGTGATCACATCCGGACTACTAGACTACCTTCGTACATCAAATCACATAAACTCATAATACCAATCGTCATCGAACGTTAAGCGTGCGGACCCTACGGGTTCAGGAACTATGTATACATGACCGAGACACCTCTCCGGTCAATAACCAATAGCGGAACCTGGATGCTCATATTGGTTCCTACATATCCTACGAAGATCTTTATCGGTCAAACCGCATAACAACATACGTTGTTCCCTTTGTCATCGGTATGTTACTTCCCCGAGATTCGATCGTGAGTATCTCAATACCTAGTTCAATATCGTTACCGCAAGTCTCTTTACTCGTTCCGTAATACTTCATCCCGCAACTAACTCATTAATCACAGTGCTTGCAAGGCTTAGAGTGATGAGTATTACCGAGAGGGCCCAGAGATACCTCTCCGATACACGGAGTGACAAATCCTAATCTCGATCTATGCCAACCCAACAAACACCTTCGGAGACACCTGTAGAGCATCTTTATAATCACCCAATTACGTTGTGACGTTTGATAGCACACAAGGTGTTCCTCCGGTATTCGGGAGTTGCATAATCTCATAGTCTGAGGAACTTGTATAAGTCATGAAGAAAGCAGTAGCAATGAAACTGACACGATCATAATGCTAAGCTAACGGATGGGTCATGTCCATCACATCATTCTCCTAATGATGTGATCCCTTTCATAAAATGACAACACATGTCTATGGTTAGTAAACATAACCATCTTTGATAAACGAGCTAGTCAAGTAGAGGCATACTATGGACAATATGTTTTGTCTTCGTAGCCACACATGTACTAAGTTTCCGGTTAATACAATTCTAGCATGAATAATAAACATTTATCATGAAATAAGGAAATAAATAATAATTTTATTATTGCCTCTAGGGCATATTTCCTTCAAGCATATCAAAAGTTGGCTTGATTTGCTTGTGCTTAGCTTCACTCTTTTCCCACTTGCCAACTTATGAATTCTTGGGCTTGATAAATTTAACATGAGCATCTTCTTGTACTTGTGGTTGCCCCCCAAGTGTAGGGTTTTTTATGGTGATCTTCAATACTTCCTTGCCATCGGTAGCTTATCAAGCACAACCTCTCTTCCCAAGACTTTGTCGCCCCCCTTGCCTTTCCTAGGTTCACCAATAACAACATTATCTTTATTATCAGATTTGACTATGATTGCCCGAATTAACATTTTCTTCCCTTCCCAGTCCATGGTGTTTATCGGGAAGGGCTGTTTCTCAACTTGCATCTCAGCAAAATTCAATCGTCCGTCATTAATGGCAAATTGTATCTGTCGTCGAAAAACATTGTAATCATTAGTAGCATGAGAAAATGAATTATGGTACTTGCAATAAGCACGCCGTTTTAGCTCCTCAAACGGCGGTATGGTGTGTGATATTCTAATCATCTTTTCTTGCAAGAGAGCATCAAATATTCTATCACACTTAGATATATCAAAAGCGAACTTCATCTCATCATCATGATTCCTGCGGATCGGCTTAAGAGCATTGCATGTATAGGGTTTGGGGTTTGGCCTTTGAGGACCAAACAAACTCAATATTATATACATCAACCTCATCATCCGAATTATCATCATTTTATTCAACCATATGCATTCTAGGATGATCGGTTGTAGACCTATGAACCTCTTTACTTCGACTCTCTTGAGCAAAAGATTTTTGTAAGACTTGGTTAATATTGAAAAACACATAACTTTCTAGCCTCTCTTTAATGTGAGCTTTTAAACCATTAAGAACAAGAGCCTCCAAGTCTCTCTCAGTTATCACCAAGCTATAACATCGTCTTTTTATATCTCTAAATCTCTTGACATAATCGGTGACCGATTCATCATGTTTTCGCCTAATCGATGTAAGATGTGACAACTTAAGCTCACTTTCGCTAGCTATAAAAGTGATCATGAAACTTTTGCTCTAATTGCGACGATAAGCGAATTGAACCATGTGGTAAAGCAGCAAACCATGAAAATGTGGTGTCAGTTAAATATAATAGAAATAAATGCACTTTCAATTCTTCTCTGGAACCTGCTTCACCCAACTGCACTAGATACTGACTAACATGCTCCCATGTTGTTTTCGTGCCCTCTCCACTAAATTTGACAAAATCAAGAACCTTATAACCTTGAGGGTACAAAAGTGCATTAAAGTGTTCGGGATAAGGCTTTTGGTACACACGACTCTTTACTTTCGGCTAGTTTCCGAAAGTTTCTAGAAACATCTTATGCAAATCCTCCCTTAATTTAGCTAAAATTGGATCCGAGGTAGATGAAGATGTTTGTGGCAATGACATAGGAGCAACCTGAGTACTAGCTAGTGGTGCAACTTGCAGGATGGACGCCGGACCATAATTCGGCAGAAGACCAAACATGCTTGTTCCTATGGGTGGTGTGGCAAAGTGATTCGGCGTTGACGCCGAATTAGGCACACTCATAATAGGATTAGGATATGTAGGTCCAGCCACAAGCTGGTTGGTTTGACTAGGGTAAAAATTCAACGGCATACTACATTGTTGTTGCATAGGAAGTGCCGATGAAATAGGTAAAGTTGGACTAGGGTTTTCAGATAAACCAACAGTACCACTAGATGACGGAGGCATATTTTTTTGAGCATTAGTGTTTGCTACGAAGGAATCGTATGTCATCACGTTACCCTTACTAACAAGACTTTCAATCACAGCCACTTGCTCTGGAGAAAAAACTTTACTCACAGTGCTTACATCTTGTTCGTCAATGAGAGGAGGGAAATTGATGTTTCCAACCGGGGTGATGTTGCCTTGAAGGTCCTTCTTGAAGCTTGAAAGAACCGCCTCCAAATCCTGCTCCTCGTGCTTCTTCTTGAGCACCTCAAAAGCCTCTTCACGCTGCTTCTTGAGCGCTTCATAGACCTGGCGATGTTCATCCGATAGTTCATCAAGACCGGGCTTAATGATGTTATCGGCACTAACTTCTGAAGGCTTGGGGAGATCCGACATGGTTGATGATGATTCTTGATCTTTCTTCCCCATCGGAGTCGCCAAAAAGTGTGTTCACGCACGAACACGTCACTGTGTACCCTCAACGCCGGGGTGATGCACCGTAGCTCACGTTGAAGGAGACCCACCAGAAGCGCGGTACGCAAGAGAATCCGGCGGGCGCTTTTGGAGACCCGAAATCCCACGCGCCCGGGAGGGACCTCGCCAGGGCGCGGTGGCGGCTATGGGCTGCCCTAGATTGGCCTGACCGCCCCTAGGACCTCGAGGATTGCCGCCCTGCAAAGAAGAACGAACGAAGAACGAGGAAGAAGAAGAACAAGGGAGAAGATAAAAGATAAAAAAGTGGTAGATGATTTGTTCGATTATGTGTTGTTCAATCGGCCGTCACCCCTTAGGTATATAAGAGGCGGATGAACTTCCTATATAATAAAAGGACTCCAAATCACGTCCAAACCTTTCCAAAATTAACCGAACTCGGATTTAGGTAAGTCTGGAACATCAGTTCGGTTTTTAGATCCCACAGGCCACAAATGAGCTCGGATGAAGATGAGCCCAAAAGGAAATTTGACTGTTTCGATGAGGCGAAAAGCTTTCGTGTTGAACGTTTTTTGATTCAGAGCCATCTTCAGGGCCGAATCGCTCGCGCAAAACAGACGGTTACTCGCGCTACCCATCAGACACCGTGTCTGATGGGGGGCACCACTTTTGCCCCGTGACAGGACCGCACTCAGGTGGTTGTAACTTCTACATACAATCTTGGATTGATGAGATTTTTATATCCGACCATTTTGACGAGACGAAGACAATTAATGTAGAATGCTTTCTCATTTGACGCCTCCCTTGAGGCGTAATTTGCCAAATAGTGCTCTGGATACAAAATCTCAGTATTTCGAACACAATTTCGGCCTTCGAGATGAGATTGGATGGTGATGGTTCAAACTTCAAAGATGTTCATGTCGTCAGTACGAAACTTTTGCATGTAGATCACTTCTCCATTTGAGACCATCTTAATTGCATTTCATTCCATGCCAAAATCTGATGTCAACACTAACCAACTAAGCAACTAATGCATGTACTAACTAATTATATGCATGCCCACGTACACACTTCGGCAGCTTCTTCTCAACAGCCGCACAACATGGCCAGCACATATACACATTCATCTAACAACCGGACCAGAGCTTACCTGATCACCGGGCTCAAGTGTCACGCTCCAGCCTCTTGCGCGACTTGCCGCTTCACGCAGCACCACGGCTTCACGCCGCCATCGCATCTCGCCATACTCGCCGCATCACAGGGCAGCGCGGCATCGCGCTTCCTCAGCACACCTTCGCTGAAACTTTGCAGGACTCTCTACTCTGTACACCATCTAAGTTACATGCAGGACTCAAAACAAATATGCAGATACATAATCAAGATTAGAAAGACTAACACGACCCATACTCTAACGCAACAGGTTTCATCTATGGTGTGTGATGCCGATACAAAGGGTTTCGTCTCATTGCGTCGTGTTCTTCTTGTGACATGTATTCGCCATCTTTCCGCGTGACCACTCCTTGCATCATATTTTCCTGGCGCCACTACTTGGCCTTGGTTTCTTGGCGTAATCATACATTTATGCCTTGTGTCGTGGACTTCTGGCGCAACATCTTCGTCTGGGTCTACCAACACGGATGCACTCACTAGATCTGTGTCCAGCTGATCATGATTATCGGGATCCTCCTCGTCCACATCAACACCATATCCCTGTCATCTCCTTCCTCGGCCATTAGCGCCCGCTACTTCGGTGTTTCCTGGCAGTCAGCCTTGAAGTCACCGAGCAGGGCACATTTATGGCACCCCACTTTTCCGGTGTCAAACTTCCTCCTAGGCGGTGCAGGTGCAGCCTCGTCATCCAAGACGGTGAAGTTCTTTCTCGGCGAGTGCTGCTTCCCCTTCTTCTTGTTATCACTCATGGATCGGCCTTGCTTTTCTTTTAACAATGCGATCCATTGCGCCATCGTGCGCATCAGGTGCTCACTCTCCTCCATGTCGTCAAAGCTGAGATGAATTCTCTCATCGTGGGCCTTCAACCTTCGAACAAGATCCTCGATTCTTAGTTTGTTTAGGTCGAGGCATTGCTCGATTGACGTGATGATCTAGATGTAGCATGTCGGCGCAACGCACAAAAATAGCCGGATGATCACAACTTCTTCTAGAGACGAACCATAGCCGCGTATGGCATTGGCGAGGGTCTTGAGATGGGTGGCAAACTGATCAACTCTCTCTGTTTCCTCCATCTTCAGGCACTCGTTGCTTCTCATCAGGGATCGAAGGTGTGCTTCCTTGACACGGTCGTGACTCTTGTGCAGGGTCCTGATGGTCTCCCATGTTTCCTTTGTCGTTTTCTTTCTGATGATGTGCTGCAGCATATGCTTCGGCATGGCGGGGTAGATCACCGTTACCGTCTGATAATCCTTTTGGTACTTCGCCACGCGCTCCACGTACTCGGCGCCACTGGGGTCGATGGCTTCCCAGAGCTCCGCCCCCTCCATCACGACCTCAATGTTTATCGGCCATAGTGCATAGTCCTCACGATCCAGATGGGGGAATTGCGACCCTCCACCCGCCCCACCACCACCATCAGCATCGGTGCTCCCGGTCCCGCCGTCACAATCTCCTTGCCTGTATTCGACATGATTCTTGATTGGTTTCTGAAAATCATGCACATACACCAAACCTCCGATACCAATTGTTAGGCAAGCCTGGGTCCACTAACACCAGCATTTGCGACCCACCTGCATCACCAGACCCAACCAACGAGCCACACCGAATTATAAGAGGCCTTGGGCCGACCCTCCACCAAAAGACTTGCCTATTTTTTTGGAAATGGAGGCATGCCCCCGGCCACTGCATTATGACGATGCATGCAGCCATCTTATTAAAATGGTCTCGAAGTACCACAAACACAAATAAGTCTTACAGCTTGCAAGCGGAGCAAAGAAAAAAACAAAATTACATGCTCAAAATTGCAATCGGTATGACAATGCCAAGGGCAAGCTCCCCTGACTCTGATCCTGTTATGCAACCGTCATCCGAACCGGTTGAATATAGCACGCGCTACCATCTCCCACTGGTTGCAACCAGTAACCAAAGGCTCCCTGGAGTCCATAGGAGTGAGTAAGTACCACGTACGGATCCAAGCGGACGCTCTGAAGATGACATGCAAGAAAGTTAAAGTATGTTGTCTGTTAAAAATCATGTCATTCCTGCAATTACATATAGTCCACATGAGCGCACATATTCCAATCCGACTACGAGCCGCAGTAAACTTATCAACCCCAGCTAACCACGTTCCAAACAACGATTCAATATCAACTAGAGGGGTAATGTTAAAGGCTATATGGATCGTTCTCCAAAGAAGCTTGGTGAGTGGGCACTCTATGAATAAGTGTTGTATTGTTTCATCCTGATCACAAAAACAACAACGCGAACTACCTACCCACCGCCTCTTAAGTAAGTTATATTTGGTGAGTATCACTTGCTTGTGGACCAACCACATAAAGATCTTAATACGCAAGGGAACCTTAACCTTCCAAATATGTAACGATCTCGAGATTGGGTCAGAATTTATCAAGTCCATATAGAAAGATTTCACCATAAACACCCCATTTCTAGCTAACTTCCAGTGTGTCGAATCTGTTTGGTTGGATAATTGAACATCTATCAATCTCCGGACCAAATGCATCCAGGCAGTCTATCGTTCACCAACTAACGCACGTCTAAACTGAATGTTTAAGGGAGTCGTTTGAAATACCGTGCCAACGTAATCCTCCTTACGTTGCACAATATTATACAGCATGGGGTATTGTACGTCTAGGGGCGTATCTTCTAACCACGTATCTTCCCAGAATCTTGGTGACATCCCATTGCCAATCAAGAATTTTACCCTACGAAAGAACAAGTCTTTTGTTCGCATGAGTCCCTTCCAGAATGGTGAGTCAGTTAGTCTCACGGTGACCTGGGTGAGAGTTTTCGACTATAAATACTTATTATGTAAAATCTGTGCCTACAAACCTTCCGGTTCAGTCTCTAATCTGTAGAGCCATTTGCTCATAAGACATTTATTCTTAATTTCCATGTTCTCAATTCCAAGACCTCCCTGATCATTGGGTCGGCAGAGAATATCCCATCGTGCAAGACGGTATTTCTTCTTGGCCTCATCTGACTGGCAGAAGAAACGAGATCTAAAGAAATCAAGTCTTTTCTGCACCCCTTTCGGTACCTCGAAGAAACATAGTAGGAACATCGACATACTAGCAAGTACTGAGTTAATTAGCACTAGCCGACCTCCATACGACATTAGCTTGCTCTTCCAGCAACTAAGCTTTTTTCCAATTCTATCTTTGATGCACTTCCATTCTTTATTTGATAGCTTACGGTGATGAATTGGTATTGCCCAAATATCTGAAAGGCAAATAACCTAATTCACACCCAAACAATTGTCTATAAGCATCTTGTTCTTCTTTAGCCTTTCCAAAGCAGAACAACTCGCTCTTGTGAAAGTTTATTTTTAAACCAGACAACTGTTCGAAGAGACATAAGATGAGCTTCATATTGCGCACTTTTGCAATGTCATGATCCGTAAAAGAGGATAGTGTCGTCAGCATATTGTAAAATGGAGACTCCCCCATCAACCAGATGAGGGACTAGTCCTTCCACTTGACCGTGATGCTTGGCCCTGCCTATAAGAATGGTCAACATATCAGCCACTATATTAAATAGGAGAGGAGACATTGAATCCCCTTGTCTCAATCCCTTGTGTGTCTAAAAAAGTGGCTGATGTCATCGTTAACCTTGATTCCGACACTACCCTTCTGGACTTGAGAACCCACTTGGTTCCGCCAAGCCTCACTAAATCCTTTCATGCGCATTGCCTGCTAAAGGAAAGGTCATTTAACTTTATCATATGCCTTCTCAAAATCCACTTTGAAGATAACCCATCTATCTTCTTCAAATGAACTTCGTGCAGCGTTTCATGCAGGACGACAACCCCTTCAAGAATGTGTCTCCCGGCATGAAAGCTATCTGGCTTGGTTGCACCACCGTATGAGCAATCTGTGTCAATCGATTGGTGCCTACCTTCGTGAATATTGTGAAGCTCACATTAAGAAGACATATTGGCCTGAATTGCTCGATCCGAACTGCCTCTTCTTTCTTTGGTAATAACGTTATCATGCCAAAGTTAAGATGAAACAGTTCTAAATGACCATTAAAAAAATCATGAAACATAGGCATAAGATCATCCTTAATAACATGCCAACATTTCTTATAGAATTCCGTTGGAAACCCTTCTGGTCCCGGTGCTTTATTCGGTTTCATTTGTGAAATGGCATCCAAAACCTCTTTCTCAGTAAACGGTGCAGATAAAATATCATTCTCCTCTGCCGAAGCTGAGGTATATCTCCAATAACAGATTCGTTAAGGGACACCATGCTCGCTTCCGGAGCCCCAAAAAGTTGTTTATAATAATTAGAGATATACGCTTTTAGATTCTCGTGCCCCACAATTGTCCCTTCGTCCTGCTCTAGCTGTATTATTTTCTTCTTCCTATGTTTGCCATTTGTAATCATATGAAAGAATTGTGTATTGTCGTCCCCTTGGACAACCTTGAACACCTTATCACGCAATGCCCACTTGAGCTCCTATTCTCTAAGAAGCGCTCGTAAGCGTTGTTCGGCTTCAAATTTGGAGCTCCGCTCATCAACCATAAGAAGGTTGACTTCTGCTTTTAAATCTAGAGCATCAATCAATTGGGTGAGTCGTTCTTTTTCTTGTCTGTAAATCCTACTCTCGTTTCTGGCCCAACCTCGTAAGAATTGTCTCAAATGTCTGATTTTATTTTGTCATCTCTCAACACTTGATCGTCCACTCACAGGCTTTGCCCATTCGCGTGCGATGATTTCCAATAAGTTTTCTTTCTCGAACCAGCCTAATTCGAAAGAGAAAGCGTTCTTGTTCGCAATATGAGTAGCTTCTCCCGAGTCAACTAATAATGGTGTGTGGGAGGGGACAACCCCACCCTCGTAACTCATGTTTTGTCTTCTCACATAACCGATGTGGGGTTAAACCCAACAAAGTCTTCTTGCTTATCGGTCAATAGTATCACCACATCACATAGACTTTGGTACCGTTGGCAGGTTGGTTATTATAATTAGTAGAGGTCACGCATCTCCATCTCTTAGAGGCTATCATATTGAAGTAGCAATTGGAATTTATAAATCGGATACATGGTTGTTAGCCGTACCCAAGGGCCATCGTGCCCGGCCAGATCCGTGTAATCAGCTCAATGAGGGGGTGGATCGATGTACATGTATGCTAAATAAAGAGACGGTACTAGTGTGCTGCTTAGTCGTCGCGAGCTCGGTCTTTGCAATAGGCACACCAGAACAGATGAGGCAGTAGGCATTAGTTTACAAGAAAGTGACAGTCTTGCATTTTGTCTCTTGCTTACAAACTTAAACCTTGTCTGGATTAATACAGGCAAAAATGTGACTTTGCCAAGTCAAGCAAATGTAGCAATAAACAAGAAACAAGTGCATTTGGAGCTTTCAGAAGAAGAAGAAAAATCCGGTGTGTACATGTGCTGGCAACGGCATTACGCATTCACATGTCTAGAGTTGACTGTGAGGTTGTAACTAATTTAGCCGTATATGTGTATTTAATTGTCTATTTTCTCAGTTCTCTAAAAGCTACTCCCTTCGTCCCGTAATATAAGATTGTTTCAAAACTATCTTATTTTGTGGGATGGAGGGAGTATAATATGGATAGCCAAATGTATGTTTGTGCCTACTGTTTTCATTAGATCCATACAGAGTCCACTCAATTATTTGCCAGCTAATGATTCATCCAGCTAGATTAGCTAAACTAGAGAGTAATCAGATCTGGCTGCGGATCTAGATCTCAGGTCACCTCTCGGATATGATATATTACATCCCCTCTGGTCCCCTCCCTTATACAGGCTTCGCAAGGCTAGCTAAGCAACGACATTTGAAACAAGTTAATTCACTACTATATTAGGGCAACTTCAACGTCGACCCTCAAACCTGCAACCGTCCGGAACGCGTTGTTCGGACCGCGGAAGTCATCCAACGTGGTCCTATATTGGTCCGTGAAGAGGTCCGGACACGATTTGTCCCGCAAACCGAAGACAAACGTGAGGGGCTTTGCGGGAGTCCGATACGCGAAACGTCGCTCTTCGCCCTCATGGCTCGCCCAAAAGAAAGGCGGAGCGCGCGCTTTTGTACCATCCCGCACTGTTTCTGCGCCAAAATCCCCCCACCCCTCCTTCTTCCATTACCTGCCGCTCTCCGCCCTATTCCCGCTCTTTTCCGCCCACCCTTTCCTTCCTGCTGCCGCTGACGCATGGAACCATCGGAGAACTTGTCGAAGATGGAGCCAGCGGAGGTGCCAGAGGGTCCGAGTATCACGCTCACCCGTAAGATCAGCTCGGAGACACGGAAAATCGCCACAACGAAGCGAATGTCACAAAGGACGAGAAGCTGAAGAAGTTGTTGGCCGCTGGTGGGCCTGGTTATGTGATGAAGACTAAAAAAATCATAGTCAAAGTTATGTTGTGAAGACCAATAAAAAAACAACGTGCGCCTTATATTTTGGGAAGGAGGGAGTAGTATCTCTACTCCTAATGGACGAATTGGTTGAATAGTCCCACCATTTTCAACCGGTTTATTTTCAACCGGTTTATTTTCAACCGGTTATTTTTCGTCTGGTTTTTTTGTCCCACCTCCCACCACCCCCTTCCATCGGTTTTCCTCTTCTCTGGTCTGGCCGACAATACTCAACGTATTTATGGTAATCAATCACAATTAATCCACGTATGGAAAGGCTATAAACTCAGAAATCTCATCAATCCAGGTATGGTAAGGCCATAACTCAGAAAATTTCGAATATGGTAATCATATGGTAATAAATTTAAATTACCCTAAAGGCTATCAATCCAGATATGGTAAGGCCATAACTCAGAAAATTTCGAATACGGTAATTATATGGTAATAGATTTCAATTACCTCAAAGGCTATCTCTACTCTTAATGGAGGAGTCTGCATACCTAAATCACCTCAGAAATCACAATTATATCGTCGCACACCTAAAAAGGAACAGACCCGTTTCCGATCCTCTCCAAACCAAATCAATGATGGGGCACCCCTCAAAAGAAAAGCAACGCCCACATCCTTTGGGACTTCCGAGCAAGAGGTCTAACCTCTGCTCGCACGCAGCCCGCCGCCACTCCCGTTGCAGAATGCCGCCGTCCTTTCGATGGCTCGCTGCCGCCGCCACCGTCCCGCTCGCTGCTGGCCACCTTGCTCGGCGCCTCCCAATGCCACCTCCCCTGCCTCCGTAATGGCGAAGGGTCCGATTCCATGGACACGGATCTGGTAGAGTGGTAGTGTTGAGAGGAGACCAAAGAAGGAGTAGGCGAATCAAGAAGCGGCAGTTGCATCAAGTCAACTCCAAGTCACAGGTACACTAATTATCTGGATTTTGTCAATCCTCCTGATCGTGCTTACGCATCGGATGCAACTTTTGCCTGGCCAGGTGAATTGAAACTGATTTGCGATGGAAGTAGTAAACCAATATAGCTTCATAGTTTTGGTGTACTCAGATAAAGCGACGGGTTCAGCAAACATGTAGTTGCAGAAGTGTCTTGGCTGCTGGTCGTGTGGGGTTAATTAGCGCATGCATTGGCACAGCCATCCAGCTGCAATGGCGTGCTTTTTGATTGGAAAATTTTCTTTGGTCAAATATGATAATGCTCTTGGTGACCAAAATGCACTACTTCTCAATCTCTAGCTGGTTTACCTGTGTGATGTGTAAGTTTAGCTGACATGATGTTAAAATTGTAAGACAAGATCCTCAAAACCATGTTTACTATTTCAACAAAATTAGAGAAACTACCAGGATAAGCAATGCCTTGCTTGGTGCTGATTTCCCAAAATTAGCAAAAAGAAAAAACCAAGTACATAAAAATTTGGATGTGCTTAATTAATTAGGCAGGTAGTTAATCGTGCCGAATCAGTTTAAAAGTGTTTGTGGGCAAGGACGGCCAGTAGCTAGGCTATCGCTGCCATTGGTGACTGCCAACATGCTCTCAACGACATGGTTGGCCAGCGTTTGCCAACATAGATAACAACCACCACGCCTCGTGACATGAGCGACCAAGCATTCAGAAGATGGATGATGACCGTCGTCTACACACTGATGGTTGCCGAAATGTTTGCGGGCGAGGATAATAGATGCCATAGAACAAGGTCAACGGTCGCGTGCTTGAGGAAGACCAAGCACTAACGGTCGAGGGTGGACATAAACAATCAATGGGCTCTCAGTTACATTGCAAAGCACCGAGAACCGCTTGCCAACATGGACAATGGCCACCATGCGCCATGACATGGGCGACCTAGCATTCACCAAGATGGATGAAGTCTATGCTCCGCGGGATGTCCACTCGATGATGGTGGCCGAAATGTTCGCTGGTGAGGACAATAGTAAAAAGGAAGAGTGTTCCAAAAACAAGAAGGAAAAAGAACTGAAGCCAAAGTGGTGCATGGTGTTGGAGAAAGTAAGAGTGTTCCAAATAATAAGAGAAAAAAAGAAAGAAAGAGTATTCTAGAAAATAAGTAGGAACGAGAACTAAAGTTGCCGAGGAATGAGAAAGAAGAAGATGAGGCATCGATGATGAACACATTAATGTTGACGTGGTGCTGGTTGGTGCCAATTAAACGGATTGGCGAAGAGGCATGGAGTAGAAGACGAGGGAAATATGAAGAAGAGAAGAACGACAATTATCCCTTCTAGCATATATGTGGGATGGAGGTGGAGCTTATTGGTGACTAGGAAAGATCTCTGTAGTTATTTGTTGTTTTGTGTCAATAGTATGTGTTAGTTTTTAACCCACTCTATTATATCGTAAACAAGAAAATTTCATCCTTACTGCAATGCATGGCGAAGATGAGTTGGTTGTCATCTGCTTTTAAAGGAGGTGGCGCCAGTGAGAGAAAAAACGAGAAATGTCTCGCTACGGCGGAAAATCGGTCAAGAATGAGAGGTTCCGACAGAAAAAGGAAAGGTGCGTCATTGAATAGGGTTTTTGTGTTGAACCCAGATGTTACAGACATTGCGGATAGCCCGTAGCAACGCACGGGCGTTCTGCTAGTTTAAGATTAGTTGGTAATGATCTGGCTGCAGATATAGATATCACATTATGTATGTGAAGAGAGAGTTAGCCTAGTTATAAAAATTCATGGAGGGATCAGATTAGTTTTCCTATTGCAGGGAGGCTAAACAAGCGTGTAAATCAATCATATCTTCATGCACAACCAGATCTAACAATACTTCTATCTGATATATGATATATCATACCCCCCCCCCCCCCTCCCTCTCAGTTCCCTTCCTTATATAGCTTCACAAGATTAGGAAACAACCTCTGAAACACCACAATTCACAAGGATTTTATCTCCAACCAGCTAGCAGGTAGTTGCCACTCACCAGCAATCTTTTCCTTCCTCCAATTCATTGCTTTATATGCATGTTTACCATCAGTTTGCTTCCCACTTGATACCAATCTATTGGTTCTGTCGTGCCGGCTTGGCAGGTGGCAAAAATGTACTTCTTTCTTTGATCCATATTAATTGTCGGTGATTTAGTACAATTAATATGAATTGGAGAGCGTAGTAATGTTTTGGTTGACGGAAAATAGATATGCTTGCTCTGATTCGTGACATCTTACTAAGAACTGTTAGGAATTTATATGGTAAAATGTCTGAAGGATAGTTTTTCCCATCTCACAGCGTAACATATGTTCTCTCTTTCTAGTGCATATGCCTTTTTCATTACTAAATACATGTGTGTGCTTGTAGATACATATGTCATTGGTAAAGATCCATGCTTCAACCCTTTTACTTATTTAGGCAATGAGATATTTATGAACCGGCATCTAGTGAGAAAAGGTGAGGAATTGTTCCCCCTGTACGACTCGAAAAAATCTAGTGAGAAAACTAATAAAGATTGTTAGTAGAATGGGTCAAAAGAAGATAATTAAACTATTTGTATACACTTGATCCAAGACAACAGTGAACTACAAGATGGTAAGTAAGAACTCTGTAGCCTTCTTTTTAATGCCCGTAATGAGTTGTTAGATGAAAATATCTGAATCATTTTCTTTGGCAGTGGTTCTCAAAGTAGTTTACTCAAAATTACCTATCAAACTACATGATTGGTGAACATGCATAGGTTAAAATATTTCTACAAGACTACAATGACTATCTAGAAGTCCTCACGAAGACAGTGAAGGTCGGACGGTCGGCCATCACAAAGGGTTGGACTAGAGTCGTGTGTGCATTCGGCAGGAGGAGGACACAATATGGGCATTTCTGTATAATTTTCAATTGCAACATTTAAATTAGGGAAAAAATATGCTCTGCATGTCATTACGCCGCACACGGTCTATAAATCAAAACATGTGTGATATACCTCATAATTCGACACGTTTCATAGAGAGAAAATGTGTGCGAACATGCATACAATTGTCGTTCGTAAAGCGTGTGTGATGTCATACAATATTACAAACGGTGCGACCAAACTAAATATTTGTGATAGTTGCCTTATCGTAAATGCTTTACAAGCATGAACTATTTGTGATGTAATATGCATTGTAAATGTTGCACCACGGAATAGCGTGTGCGATAGTTATCCCATCCGACACGAGTACGACAGTGGGGTGTTTCAGAACTCATCTGACACATGTACGATAGTGAAGTTATATTCTTAATTAGATATTACATACGGTTCGACAAAAGTGAATGTGTGTGATAGTCTCCTTATCATACACGTTTTACAATCATGAACTATTTGTGATGGAGAGCGCATAGTAAGCGTTGCACCACATATATAATAGCGTGTGCGATGGTAATGCCATCTCATACGAGTAGCAAGGATGGAGGGTTTGGGAAAATCGATATATAGCAAAGAGTTGTGTCACGACTCAAGTTTGGGATAGATGCGTGCATCGCATATGCTTAGTTCTGCTAAACATATGCATTCTTACTCCTTATTGTCGACAGTTTCTGGGTCATGTGGGAATGACCCCCTATCGCACACACAAGCAAGTCAACGGTTTAAAACTCTCTCGTGGAAAGGGGGTAAAAACCATTCAGATAGCTCCGTCACTGCACCAGTGGTGGTAACTTCAACCAAGAAGAAAAACAAGTAAAATGTACCCCAATAACTTATGTGAAAATAGCATGATAATAAATAAACCACATACCTGATAATTTACTCACAAACATCGTGGTAACTTTGACAAAGGGAAATATTTAAAATATATAGCCCGGTAACTTATGTGAAAATAGCATGATAATATACGGACCACATATCTGATAATTTAAGTACGACACATGGTATATCTGACCAAGAGGGAATAGTTGTTGAAAAATACCTCTAATTGACTTCTATGTAAATAATATGATAATATACGACCCACATAACTCATAATTTACATAGAAACACTATCGGACAAAACACTATGGTAATATGAATTTGAAAAAGAGGGAAGGGGACTACCGGGTTTGTGAACCTGTGTGATAGATGCAGAAAAGTGATGGAACTAGCTAGGGCACATAGTCCTAAAACCGGGACAAGTGAGGTTGCCGGTTTGGATTTTCAGTTACCGATTGCTGTCTTTTTTTTTGTCCAATCCCATCTCAAGAACATACAACTAGCTTATCAGTTTTGCGTAATCAATGATAGGACCTAGTTTAGCCGCTTGTTGTCGTTACATTTGGTATTGGAGGGTTTGGGTTCGATCACTTTGTCATGGTTTTTTTTTTTTTGCCTATAATAAAACTGCTGACAGTGCATGTGCAGCAGCCCAGAAAAATGTTTTACATACTTTACATTATACAAGTCTAAATCGAAAGTTCACCAACAAAAGTGGAACATGCTTTTTCTAGTCCAATTTATTTTTCTGATGGGCCAAACATTTTACCGTGAGGGTGTACAAAATGGTTCACATGGCTCCTTATATGTAGCACCATGTCATACATATAGGTCCCAGCCCCCGACGCTGCTGTCGGCCACGTGAAAGGAATTTAGTCCCGTATCGCTGCCAACCGAACTAAAGAATGAGGGCATTTAGTCCTGATTTATTAGGCCCAGTTGATGAATCAGAATTAAAGGTCCTTCCCAACCAGGACTATAGGCTGTTCCTCTACTAGTGGAGCTTACCTCCTAATCGTGTGGGAACTAACTACCTTGGTTCTCACATACACTATCTCTTGTGCTCTTAGAAAATAATAAGATTGACCACGACTTGCATCCTCGTCAAGCTCTCTCTAGCTATATAGATGGCAAGCTTCTTCAGAGCTCAGGCAGGCCCAAGAGTCCAAGACACCTAGAGCTAAGTGCAGCTAGCTAGCTAGATTGAGAAAATGTACTTGGTATGGAAGGTGCTAGTGCCCTTACACTTCAGTCTGTCCAGTCTGTCCATCAGCATGTTTCCGTGAGGAGATGTAGGAGAGCTGTCCCTAGGTCCGGGACGGCGTGCGGATACCCCGGGCGGCAGAAATGAGCCCAAGCGACATGTTGATGTTGATCGGCACAGACAAAGGGTTGCAGATCAACCTCCTCACCATGCTTAGTGCTGTGTTGATCAGCATCCAGGTGTTGCTGGGATCTCGGCGCCGGGCGCTCCGGCAACAAAATCATTGTGAACCTGCTGCGGGTCGCTTACACCGGCTCTTTCCCGGTGTTCGTCTACACCATCGGCCTCGTCCAGTCCGTGGAGGCGCCCAAACAGCTTGACAGCCAGCTGTTGTGGGTCGTCGGGCTCCTGCTCCTCCTGGGTAGCGTGGACGGCATGTCGGCCTTCAGCCGGCAGGAGATCGAGGGTAGCAAAGGAATTCAGGCGCAGCACATCATCAAGACGTTTCTCGTGCTCGCTCCTCATCAGCCGGAGCGACGCCTCCCATGGGAGGTGGATCTTGCTGCTCTACTTCCTCCTCTCTGCTGGGTGTATAGCATCTTGAGGGTCGCCCAGAGGATGAAGGCGCCGCGCAAGGCCAGTTCGGTGCACGGCCTTGTGCGCAGCGCCAAGGTGGTGGCTGACTACATGCAAGATGTGTATGCCTCTGGCTCCGTGATAGGATTCATAGCCCCGTGGACATGGCTAAGTGCAGGTATCTTGTCCTCGGTGAGGAAAAGGACTCCAGCCCACCGTCCAAGGCGCCCTGCTACCTCTCAGAGGTCGGCCACAAGGGCAAGCTCACACGCTCGACATGATCTGTAACAGCAAGGACCAGCTGCTGTTGAGTCCTCATCCTGGCGATGACCAGAAGCGTGCACGCGCGCCTCGATAGATACTTGTCTTTCTTTCGCCTTGTTCAAGTTGCTCAAGCGGGCGCTTCTGCCCGGGCTCCCCATCGCCGAGAAGGGTGACCCGTCGGCGCTGGAATTCGTTATCGCCGAGGGCGAGCATGCCTTCCGCCTCGTGGAGGTCGAGTTGTCGCTCCTGCACGATTTCTTCTACACCAAGTACCGGCGCTCTTCCCGTCGCCCCAGCGCTCCGCATCGTCCGCTTTCCTCGTCCTTCTTGGCTTGTTCAAGGTGCTCCTCTTGGATTTTGCTTTCGAGGCCATCATGACATCATACACAACCGACAATGTCTCCGCTGACTGGCTTGAGTTTGCCACGGGGTACTCCTCCAGTCAAGCGGTTGTCTTCATCCTCTTCAACAACATTCTCGTCGTCTTCATGATCCTTAGCATCGACATCCTGCAAGATGTTGCTACGGGTTACTCAAACTGGGCCATTGTACACTACGTGTGCGACTACGTGAGAAGCAAGGGGAGGACAGACGGTGACGGCTGCAAGGGGTGGTGGATGACGGTGAAGCGGTGCTGGAACCGGGGCTTCGGCATTCGTCGAGCGCTCATTAAATGGGTGGCGCACGCTGGCAAAAAAGCCAGCACACTGGTGGGATAACAAGCTCGGCCAGTACTGCTGCTCAACTCCTGCCGCTACATCACAAGACAAGACAAATGCCTTCTCCCTGTTGACCCTACGCCTGCCGGAGAAGACAGGAGAAGGCCGGAAGCGCCGACAAGGATGTCAACTCGACGAACAAAATCAAGGAGGAGGTTCTCAGCTCCCTTGAGAAAAGTGGTGGCCTGCTGCCGGTCGACCGTTCGGGCGGTTTAAGGAACATGGTGCTGCAGCTGGACTGGGCGCCGCTTGACCTCTCGAGCAGCACGCCAAGACGGGTCCTGGTGTGGCACATTGCCACCACCATATGCGCCGACCAGGACCAGGGCACCAACAACTCCGACCAGGAACAGGACCAGGGCACGGACAACTCCGACCAGGACCAGGACCGGGGCATCGAAAACTCCGACCAGCTCAGCAATAACCGCCTTGTTGCAACCACACTGTCCAGCTACTGCGCCTACCTGCTTGCTTTCATCCCGGACATGCTGCCCGACCACAGCTACACGGCCACGCAGATCCTGGACTCCGTCGTTCTAGATGCCCGAAGCGCCTCAGCACAACCAAAACACTGTCGGACAGATGCAAAAGATGTTACAATTGGGAAAGACGCACAACAGCAACATGGAGCAAGACAGGTCCATCTTGATCCTTGGGGCCAGCCTGGCAGACAAGCTGTTGTCAGAGAACGAGCGGCCGCCGTGGAAGCTGCTCGCGGGCTTCTGGGCCGACATGGTGCTCTTCCCGGCGCCCGTCCGACAAGGCCGACGTCCATGCCGACCACCTAGCCACCGGGCGGCGCAGTTCATGACCCACCTTTTGGGCGCTGCTCACGCACGCGGGCATTGTTGACCGTCAGACATCCATGCTGCATCACATGCTTGAGCTGCCGCGACACTTCACCTACTACCTTTGTTATTTTGTCGACAACACTGTACTACCTTTTGGATTATACTACCTCCGCCCGGTTCTAGATACATCGCCTTTTATCTATTTTGATGACAAGTATTTTTGGACAGAGGGAGTACAAGTGATACTAGTGTGTAACTTCGTTGTAATGTAATGTAATGTGGTTAAATTGTATCGTTATGCTGCGCATATGTTGGATTGGCTTGTTTTGTAAAGCTGATTTTATGGTATTACTAATGAGCACTAGCAACATGTTGATGCTGATCCGCGCAGACAAAGGGTTGCAGATCAACCTCCTCGCCATGCTTAGTGTTGTGTTGATCAGCATCCAGGTCGTGTTGGGATCTTGGCATCGGCGCCCGCAACAATATCATTGTGAACCTGGTGCGGGTCGCTTACACCGCCTCCTTCCCGGTGTTCGGCTACACCATCGGCCTCGTCCAGTCCGTGGAGGAGCCCAAACAGCTTGAAAGCCAGCTGTTGTGGGCCGTCGGGCTATTGCTCTTCATCGGTAGCGTGGACGGCATGTCGGCCTTTAGCCGGCAGGAGGTCAAGGATAGCAAAGGAGTTCAGGTGCAGCACATCATCCAGACGGTTCTCGTGCTCGCTCCTCGTCAGCCGGAGCAACGTCTCCAAGGGCGGGGTGGTCTTGCTGCTCTACTTCCTCCTCTGCTGGGTGTATAGCATCTTGAGGGTCGCCCAGAGGATGAAGGTGTTGTGCAAGGCTGGCTCGGTACACGGTCTTGTGCACAGTGCCAATGTGATGGCTGACTACATGCAACATGTCTATGTCTCTGGCTCATGATAGGAACAGGATTCATAACCCCATGGAGGCATGGACATGGCCAAGTGCAAGTATCTGGTCCTCGGCGAGGATAGAGACTATAGCCCACCGTCCAAGGCACCCTACTACCTCTCAGAGGTGGGCGGCAAGGGCAAGCTCGTCACGTTCGACATGATCTTTAACAGCAAGGACAAGCTGCTGCTGAGTCCTCCTGACCATAATGCGCCTCTGAAAGATACTTGTCTTTCCTTCACCTTGTTCAAGTTGTTCAAGTGGCGCTTCTGCCCAGGGCTCCCATCGCCGAGGAGGGTGACCCGGCGGCGCTGGAATTCGTCATCGCCAAGGGCAAGCATGCCTTCCATCTTGTGGAGGTCGAATTGTCATTCCTATACGACTTCTTCTACACCAAGTACCTGGTGCTCTTCCCCGCCGCTTCAGCTGCGCTCATGCTTCTCCGCTTCATTCGTCCTTCTTGGCTTGTTCAAGGTGCTCCTCTTGGATTTTATTTTCGAGGCCATCACATATTACTCCAATGTCATCCCCATGGACTTGCTTGAGAATAACACGCAGTTGTCTTCATCCTCTTCAACAACATTCTCGCTGCCTTCATGATCCTTAGCATCGACATCCTGCAAGACGTTGCCACGGGTTACTCAAACTGGGCCATTGTACACTACGTGGTGCGACTACGCCTACATGAGAAGGAGGACAGACGGTGACGGCAGCAAGGGTTGGTGGATGATGGTGAAGCGGTGGTGGAACCGGGCTTCGCATTCGCCGAGTGCTCATTAAATGGGTGGCGGCGCCGCGCACTGGTGGGATAACAAGCTCGGCCAGTACTCTGCTCAAGTCCTGCGGCTACACCGCCAAGACAAGACGAATGCCTTCTCCCTGTTGACCCTTCTCCCTGAGGGAATTGCTCGCAGATGTTGGCTCAAAAACCATGGAGTGTGAATTATGCCCCATGCAGCGAAGATTGTTGAGAAAGTAGCCGACGCCACGCTTAAATCTGTTATTTTTGGTATAACTGCTTAAGGGGTTTGTTAGTAGCTCCTGTTATGCCGTCCGAGGTCTATATAGCCTTTCCCTCGACCACACAACACAGTATGGTCGTGTATTTCTAGATTGGATAGAAGATGTGAAGTTGACGGTACGGTTTTCTTGTTCAGTTTTGCTAAAGCACATCTAGATGTGCCATAAGTATTGCACATCTAAGTACTATGTCATTGATCTTACATCGAGATTCGTGTGGATATTTTCTTTTTTTTTCTTTTTCTTTTTATGCTTGATTCACTTACTTAGATGTGCAATAAGTAGAGCACATCTAGATGTACCCTAGACACATCCGGACGCGAGCGCGATGGCACGTCCTTGCTGCTCGCTTGACGGTCTCAGCTTTCATGATATATACAAATAAATGTCCATAAACATTTTTTTACGGGGATTATCCATAAACATGTACATGGACGATCTAGCTTGGCCGTTAGAGATTTTTTTTGGTTGGTATGTACTCCAGAGACGAGATATGCATGCCCGCCGGAGATATCTGTAGTATCTGTTTAAATAGAGATTTGCACGGGAGAGTAGGATCCCGGCTAGCCGTGGCAACACAATCTGAGAGCGCTGCCCTCCCGGAGCGACGTGGGGATTCCTCGGCGCCGGCGGCGACAAGCCGGAGAGCTACCTGCGGGCCGACCGTTTCGGCCTCGAGGACCTGGACGTGGTGGTGCGAAAGAAGACCCTCGCCATGGAGAAGCGGCTGCGCAAGGGGGGAGGCGACCGGCCCATGGCGTCCTGGGAGATCGACCTCGCCAAGCTCGACATCCACCACCGGGAACCGCCCGGATCCTTCGGCAGCTTCTGCAGCGCCACCTACAATGGCAGAAAGGTGTTGCGGCACGCGTGGCTTGACATAGCTCCGGTGTTGCGAGGGTCCTCCGTCCTCAGGATGAACGGAGCTCCGGTGTTGCGGCACGCGTGGCTTGACATAGCGGAACCGCTGCCGGAGTGGCTCTCGGGGATCAACAGCGTGGCGTACCTCGGGGACGGCAGGTTCTGCATCCATAGGAGGTTCGACATCATGGCCGAATTCGATGGAGTCGGTGTCGATCGACATTGTGGTCCTGCTCACCGGCGTTGAGGTGGTGCATGATGAAGTATGTATTTAGGGTAGGGTCATGAACCTGTCCAAGGTACCCTCCCAAGGGCATCTTCAGAAGAAACGGCCTTCCAATCGACCTGGCAGAACTTCACCGACAGACTCAAAGACACTCGACCATGAAGACCCACTCGACCACAAGGAGTTCAAGAACCACTCTGAGCCCAAACGGTCTGTAATTAGGTAGTCTTTATGGTCATGATGACACTTTATGTAAGGCGTTACCAGTAACGCCTGGTCTTAATGTACCTTTAACCCTCCGCTACGTGGGCTGGCTGGGGTCCTGGTGCACTCTATATAAGCCACCCCTCCACATGTAGAAGGGTTCGCACCCCTGTAATTCATACGCATATAATCCAGTCGACCGCCTCCGGGCTCCGAGACGTAGGGCTGTTACTTCCTCCGAGAATGGCCTGAACTTCGTAAAACTCGTGCGTGATAACGACTACTCCATAGCTAGTACCTTGCCTCTCCATACCTACCCCCCATTCTACTATCAGACTTAGAACCACGACAGTTGGCGCCCACCGTGGGGCAGGTGTTCTAGCGATTTGTTGGAGAAGTTGGGATTCTTTCGATCTCCTACATCATGGTTTCAGGTGGAGTTTTGGTCAAGGTCATGAGATCCGCCTTGGTGCGCTCACGCTCATCGCCAACGACTCCGCTTGCCTTCAGGAGGCTCCTCTCGACGCCGACGCGCTCCCGTCTGCTGGGCAACGACTACAAGATGCGTCTGCTGGGCGTTCTCCTGCGGTAACCGTCGACCCAAGATGGGTCGGTTCTAGTGTCGTCCTCACTCACAGTCTCCCGCCGGCGCAAGCGCTCCGGTCGGTCGAGGCTTCAGCGGTGGGTGAGGCATGCGGTGGCTCGCCAGTCGGCCACTTCCCAAGTTGCGGCAATCGAGCCCGACGAATCTCTCTACGGCATGTTCGATCTGTCGACTGGCTCCACAGAGACTGTATCCGAGTGCGATAGCAGCGATCTGACAGCAGAGGTTCTGATGGTCGACGGACCACGCAGTCCTCCTGGATTCCCCCACACCGACGGAGGCGATGGTGGAGGCAATCCGGCGCAGGTTCACGAAGAGTACCAACCCGAGCCCCTCACTTCACTGCAGAGGGAGGAACTTCGCTGCCGAAACATGGATGCACTTCACACTCCTATCGTTGGAGAAACCCCCGAGGCTCGTGCCTTGGAGGATGCACGCTATAACCTGGTCGAGCGCACTCGACCGAGAACCTCCAGCGAAGTTCTCGACGAGCGCACGCGACCACGGGTTCCAGAATCCAATGACGCCGCCTCTTTCCACAACCAACTCAGGTATATCGAACTCCGATTCAGAATTTAGCAGCTGCAGCCCGTATAGCAGAATCGATTCAGCCTTCCCAGTCGGAGGCGGGTAGAGGTTTGCAACAGATCAGAGATTTACTCCGGGCAGCAGGAGATCAAAATTCAGTCGTATCACAGTCACGGAACAGGATTCACAGCAGATCCGTTGCTGCGAATTCAGTCCAGTCGGTCCATAATCCAAGATCGCCCCCGAGGCGTGAGGAACGTGGAGGCCGGCGTGATGATCAGTACCAGAACCGCGAGCCGTATGAGCACCGATTCGATCGCAATGATCTACGTCGAGTGCCCACCCCTCCCCCAAGGGGTGGATCATACGCTCCTCGGCAACAAGATGACAGACGCCAAAGACAAGTGTTGGGCGAAGGGTTCCGCGACCCAGAGAGCCAGGCTTTGGCGCGAGATCCATTATCGTTCAAGGCTTGGTCGACAGGAACAGAGCTCACCGAGAAGGCCATGACAGAGATGTTCCCTCCAGCACCAGAGTTCATGTCTCAGGGCCAGAGTGTTTTAGCAGGGCCATCAGGGCCGCAGTGATTCCTCCCAACTTCAGGTTGGCGACTGGAGTCAGTAAGTTCACCGGTGAGTCCAAGCCTGCCACTTGGCTTGAGGACTACCGAGTGGCTGTCCCGATTGGCGGCGGCAACGATGAGGTAGCTATGAAGCATTTGCCCCTTATGTTGGAGGGTTCGGCCAGAGCATGGTTGAATCAGTTAGCACCCAGCAGTATTTACACTTGGGAAGATCTTGCCCGAGTGTTTGTCAGGACATTTGAAGGGACTTGCAAGCGACCAGCAGGGTTGACAGAGCTGCAGTCGTGTGTACAGAAGTCGAATGAAACTTTGAGAGATTACATCCAGAGATGGATTACCTTGCACCACACAGTTGAGAATGTGTCTGATCACCAGGCAGTCTGTGCTTTCAAGGAAGGTGTCAAGAACAGGGAGTTGAGTTTGAAATTGATTGGACAGAGATATGACCCGAGTCGGATGATGGAGATTGCCACCAAGTATGCTAATGGTGAAGAAGAGGATCGGCTCTGGAGTGGTAAGTACAAGTCAGCCGCTAATGAAGGCTGCGGAGGGAACTCCAAATGGAAGCGTAAGCGCTAAAGCCGAGCCAGCCGCTTCCCGGAGAAGCCTTGGCTGTGACCCTGTGAAAATTTAAGGGGAAACCCAAGGGTCCGTGGAAACCCCAAGAAGGTGAAAGACCAAGATGGGAATGATGTGTTGGACTTGCCATGTCACATTCACACGAAGAAAGATGAAGAGGGTAAACTCATTTACCCGAAGCATACTACTCGACAGTGTCGGCTCTTGATTCAGCAGTTCCAAGGGAAGCAGCCCAAGGATAAGGAAAAGGAGCTCGGACAAAGTTGAGGACAAGGAAGATAGTGATGGTGGATACCCCGTGTCAATTCCACCACTGATGATTTTTGCTGACGTTGAAAGCAAAAGTCGATTGAAAGTTATCAACCGAGAAGTGAACATGGTCGCTCCGGCGACGCCCAATTATCTGAAATGGTCCCAGACCGCCATCACATTCGACCAGTCCGATCATCCGACACACATTGCCACCACTGGGAGGCAAGCGTTGGTGGTCGATCCAGTCGTCGAAGGCACTCGACTGACCAAAGTTTTGATGGATGGTGACAGTGGTCTGAACATCTTGTATGCAGAGACGTTGAAAGGGATGGGCATTCCGATGTCCAGACTCAGCACCAGTAACATGAGTTTCCACGGAGTCATTCCCGAAAGAAGGCTGAGTCACTCGGTCAAATTGCTCTTGATGTGGTTTTTGGTGATTCAAGAATTTCCGCGAAAGAAAAGTTGACCTTTGAGGTCGTGGGATATCCGTAGCGCTTATCATGCTACTCGGGAAGGCCGGGCGATGCCCGCTTTCATGGCTCAACCATGTTATGTGTACCTTAAACTGAACATGCCCGGCCCCAAGGGGTGATCACCGCCACCGCAATCGGAAGAAAGCGGAAGAGTGTTTCCGTAAAGGCTCTAAGATTGCCGATGCTCGATGGCAGTGGTAGAATTGCAAGAATATCGTAAGACTGCAGATCCGAGTGATTTATTGCGAGCCAAGAAGCCCGCTACGGAGTCGGCATTTCAGTCGTCCGGTGAGACAAAGCAGGTTCACATTCATTCGACTGATCCCAATGCTGCTCCGACTCACATCTCAACAACACTCGACTCCAAATAGGAAGAAGCGCCATCCGGTTCCTCCGTGAGAACTGGACATCTTTGCATGGAAGTCACGACATGCCACTGTTCCTGTGGAGCTGGCTGAGCATCGTCTGCGATTCGACTCAAAAGTCAAACCTATCAAAGAACATCTTCGACGGTCCGCCGTCCAGAAGAGAAAGGCCATAGGCGAGGAGGTGGCTCGGCTCTTAGCAGCGGAGTTTATCCGAGAAATTTACCACTCCGAGTGGCTCGCCAATGTTGTCATGGTCCCTAAGAAGGACAATTCACTGCGCATGTGCATCGACTTCAAACATATCAATTGGGCCTGCCCGAAGATCATTTTCCTCTCCCCGCATCGACCAAATAGTCGAATTCGATCAAGGGATGTGAGCGGTTGTCTTTTTAGACGATATTCCGGTACCATCAGATCCGTCTGTATGGACCCGACGAGATCAAAACAGCTTTCATTACTCCATTCGGGTGCTTCTGTTATGTCACCATGACATTCGGCCTCAAGAATGCCGGAGCCACGTTCATGAGGATTATTCAGAAGTGTTTACTCACTCAAATCAGTCGGAATGTGGAAGCATACATGGATGACATTGTGGTCAAGTCACGGAAAGGTTCCGACCTGTTGACTGACCTTGCTAAAACATTTGCCAATCTCAGGAGGTATGATATCAAGCTTAATCCATCAAAGTGCACATTCGGAGTTCCCGCGGAAAGTTACTCAGTTTTCTCGCTTCGAACGAGGAATCGATGCTAACCTGTAAAAGTTGGCACTATTCTCCGAATGAAACGCCTCGCATGATGTCCGAGCTTACCGGATGCTTGGCCGCTTTAAGTCGATTCATCTCTCGCCTCGGTGAAAAGGCATTGCCTCTTTACCGATCGATGAAGAAGTCGACAAGTTCGAGTGGACTGAAGCTGATGGAGCGTTTGCAGAGCTCAAAGCTCTGCTCTCCACCCAGCCGGTGCTTGCTGCCCCAATCAGCAAGGAGCCGTTGCTGCTTTACATTGCAGCCACAGGACAAGTCGTCAGTAAAGTACTTACGGTCGAGCGGGAAGAGGAAGGAAAGACTTTCAAAGTTCAGCGCCCAGTATATTATCTTTCTGAAGTATTAACCCCGTCAAAGCAAAGATACCCTCATTATCGGCTTGTGTATGAGATTTATATGACCACGAAGAAGGTTGCTCATTACTTCTCGATCATTCCATTACAGCCGCCGACGCCTCATTATCGTAGATTTTGTATAACAGAGACGAACTGGTCGAAAGTGGCGAAATGGGCGATTGAACTTCTTCCCCTTGATATCAAGTTTGAGGCAAAGAAAGCCATCAAGTCCCAAGCAATAGCAGATTTCATCGCCGAGTGGATTGAACAACAGTTACCGACTCAAGTTCACTCGGAGCACTGGACTATGTTCTTTGATGGTTCCAAGATGCTGAATGGTTCCGGTGCTGGGGTAGTATTGGTTTCCCCCCGAGGAGATAAGCTCAGATATGTGCTCCAGATTCACTTTGATTCTTCCAACAATGAAGCGGAATACGAAGCACTGTTGTATGGGTTATGCGATATTATTTCACTCGGCGTCCGTCAGCCTCATGGTCTATGGTGACTCAGATCTGGTGGTTAATAAGGTGATGAAGGAGTGCGAGGTCAGAAGTCCAGCCATGACTGGCTACTGTAATGCAGTGAGGAAGCTGGAGAAGAAGTTTGAGGGGTTAGAGCTCCATCATATACCCCGAATGAAAAATCAAGCTGCTGATGATTTGGCGAAAATAGGGTCCAAGAGGGAAGCCGTTCCCAGTGATGTGTTTTTGGAGCACATCCGCACACCGTTGATTCAAGAGGATCCTTTCACCAAGAAGCTCCACAGCCAAAAGTGCCACCGATCCGATCAAGTTGAGATCCCAGCAGTAGTCGGCCTGATCATGGAAGTCGTGGTCATCACTCCCGATCGACAGTACCATACATCGCGATATCCCGAGGAAAGAGCTCCCGGAGAACGAAGAAGAGGCTAGACAGATCGTCCGCCGATCCAAGGCCTTTACTGTGATCAAGGGACAGTTATTCAGAGAAAGCGTGACCGGAGTAAGCCAAAAGTGCATAACGCCAAAAGAAGGTCAGATAATTCTTGATGATATCCACTCGGGGACCTGTGGTCACCATGCGTCCTCTCGGACCATCGTGGCTAAAGCATACCGAAGGGATTTTACTGGCCAAAGGCAAATGAAATGGCAAAGGAAATAGTCGACAAGTGTGAAGGATGTCGGTTCTACTCCAATATGTCACACAAACTCGCCTCAAAGATTGAAGACCATTCCTCTCATCCGCCTTTCGCTGTTTGGGGGTTGGATATGATTGGACCACTGAGAACTGGCAGGAGTGGTTTCACTCATTTGCTTGTTGCATTCGACAAATTTACGAAGTGGATCGAAGCTAAACCTATCAAGAACCTTGATGTGTGCACCGCCGCCGCTTCATCGGAGAGTTGATATTCAGATATGGAGTTCCGTGACAGCATCACCAATCGACAATGGGTCAAATTTCGATTCGCATAAGTTCAAAGCCTTTTGCGCCTCTCAAGGCACGCGAGTCGACTATGCTTCACCGCCACCCCAATCGAATGGACAAGGTAATCTAGCAAATGGTCTTATTCTCAAAGGACTGAAACCTCGATCGATGCGTGATCTCAAGCATGCAGCGGAGCATGGGTTGACGAACTTCCGCCGCTTCTTTGGGGATTGAGGACCACTCCTAATCGGTCGATCGAGAACTCCATTCTTTATGGTCTATGGAGCTGAAGCAGTTCTGCCGAAAGTTACTCGCTTCACAATGCGCCCGAGTCGAACTTTACTCAAGTCAAGCGGAGATAGCCCGGCAAGATGCAGTCGACCTCCTTGAAGAGGAGAGAGATGGCCCTGATCCGCCGACCATCTATCAGCAGGACTTGCGCCGATTCCCCGCCGAAATGTGAAGAGCCGAGCCTTTCAAGAAGGGGATCTGGTCCTCCGAGTGGATCAACAAGAACCACACAAGCTCGCTTCCCACTTGGGAAGGTCCCTTCATCGTCACCAGAGTTCTCCACAATGGAGCTTACCATCTTTACAACGCCGAACGCCAGATCGATGAGCCTCGAGCCTGAATGCGGAGCTACTCCGCCTTTTACACTTAAGAACTCACTCGGGTGAGATGTAATAAAAGTACCTCAGTAGTTTGTTTATCAAAGACAAGAATGTTAATAATTTTCCTAGTGATTGTTATTACTTTTCGCTTACATAAGAAATTTCCCCAAGGTGGCTTAGCCGCAAACCTGTTTCGCCTAAGTTTGTAAATAAAATCCCTGCCGAGTGGAGAGCCAGCCTCCCACTGGGAGCTTAGCTGCGAATCCGCTTGCTGTAAGTATCTGAAAAATCCTGCCGAGTGGAGAGCCAGCCTCCCACTGGGGCTTAGCAGCGAATCCGCTTTACTTAAGTATCTGAAAAATCCTACCGAGTGGAGAGCAAACCTCCCACTCGGGGGGCTTAGCTGCAGTCCAAGTACTCGCCTAAGTATTTGAAAAATTCTACCGAGTGAGGATCCAGCCTCCCACTCGGGGGCTTAGCTGCAGTCCAAGAACTCGCATAAGTTTGAAAAATCCTACCGAGTGGAGAGCACACCTCCCACTGGGGCTTAGCTGCAGTCCAAGTACTCGCCTAAGTATTTGAAAATCCTACCGAGTGAGGATCCAGCCTCCCACTGGGGCTTAGCTGCAGTCCAAGTACTCGCCAAGTATTTAATACAATGTGCACTTTGCAAGGACGATGAGGTACAGGTCGACTGTTGCCTTCCCTTCAAAGCTATGACACAAAAATCCTCCTTGGAGGCTTAGCTGCAGTCCAAGATCACTTAAATTTGAAAAATCCTACCGAGTGGAGAGCAAACCTCCCACTGGAGGCTTAGCTGCAGTCCAAGACTACTTAAGTTTGAAAAATCCTACCGAGTGGAGAGCAAACCTCCCACTCGGAAGCTTAGCTGCAGTCCAGTACTCGCCTAAGTTTGAAAAATCCTACCGAGTGGAGAGCAAACCTCCCATTCGGGAGCTTAGCTGCAGTCCAGTACTCGCCTAAGTTTGAAAAATCCTACCGAGTAGAGAGCAAACCTCCCACTGGAGGCTTAGCTGCAGTCCAAGATTGCCTAAGTTTGAAAAATCCTACCGAGTGGAGAACAAACCTCCCACTCGGAGGCTTAGCTGCAGTCCAAGATCGCCTAAGTTTGAAAATCCTACCGAGTGGAGAGCAGACCTCCCACTGGGGCTTAGCTGCAGTCCAAGATTTCGCCAAGTCTTAAACCCATCCCGTCTGCAAGGACGACGAGGTGCAGGTCGACTGTTACCTTTCTCCTTCGAGCTGCGCCTCAAGTACAACGTATGCGCGCACCATCGCGATCCGCAAGGACGACGAGGTGCAGGTCGACTGTTGCCTTCTCCTTCGGAGCTGCGCCACAAGTACAACGTGCGCTCCATCCCGATCCGCAAGGACGACGAGGTACAGGTCGACTGCTTCCTTCTCCTGCGCCTGCAAGAGCAACAAAGTGTAGGTCGACTGGATCCACCTCAGAGCTGCATCTCAAGCATTGAAGCATAATCCGAGTGAAGAGCAAAGTTCACTCGAAGGCAAACAAAATTATATTTAGACGATAAGTAAAGTTCGAATAGCATCCTAAGGATGCAGAAGTACCCAGGCCTCAAGCCCGTTAAAGTTTATCGGTTACAAAACCACTCGGCATTCCGAGGCAAATTTAAGGTAGAGCATAGAAGTTTTTTACTCCTCGGGTGGAGGACTGGAAGGAGCCACAAACTGGTCAAGGTCGATCCCATCAGCAATCCGGGTGGCAGCGGCGATGAAAGTCTCCATGAAATATTGGAAATCATACTTCTTGGTATTGGCAACTTTGATGGACGCCAGCTTTTCCTCCCGCGCCTCCTTGTAGTGGACACGAACCAGAGACAGAGCAACATCAGCACCGCACCTGGCAGAAGACTTTTTCCATTCTTGCACTCGACTTGGAACCTCATTCAGTCGAGTCATTAAGGACTCGAGGTCATTCTCAAGGCCCGTCTGGCCAGAGTGTTGAGTCGATCCGCGTCACCGCAGCTTTCAGACGAGCGAGATAGTCCACCACACCAGCAATGCGAGACTCCAGTCGGAGCACGTTCATAGCGGCTTCATCCTTCATGGGAGAGTTCATGGGGTCCAGGCTTGTCTCCACTCGACTGGTCTCCTCTTCGAAGTTCTGACAGAATTCTACAAATACGACTCGAGTTCAGGCTAATAGTTTTATGATGAGTCGATGATGACAAGTCAGTCGGATAAGAGGAATTACCTTCAAGCATGAGGAATAGCTTCTTGGCGAGCCCTCCCAGATAAACTTCCAGATCATTTCTCTTCCCCGCCAGTTCGCCAGCCTTGTCAATCAAGGCAACTTTGTCATTCTTCTTCGCTGGCTAACCTCCTTGTTGGCCGCGCCGAGAGCAGCCTTCAGTTTGGTATTCTCCTCTTCGAGTTTGCCGACTGAGACCAGTTTCTCTTCCGCGAGCTTTGTTTTCTCCAAAGCCGCCTTCTGTGCCTCTGCAAGGTCGTGGTCTTTCTTCTTCAGAGCCTCCTCCAGTTTGTCTGCAAAATAACAATAAGCCTAGAGTTGAGAATGGGTAGAAAGACAAAGACAGTCGTCAAAGTTCTCACCAGCCATACATTTTGCTTCATATCTCGCCTTTTGCAAGTTCTCCTGAGCAAGCTTCAAGTCAAGGTTGAGCTGGATCTGTTTGTTCTCCAATTCGGTATAGCGGGCCACGAGCTCGCAAGATTTCTGTGAAGAGTCAATCGACAAAACATCAAAGACAGGTCACTTCCGAGTGACTAAATAAAAATCATAGCATTTCTAAGACTACAATGAATCAAAACATTCGACAAAGAGTCTCGGGACTACACCCAGTGGGTGCACTCAGCGTGCCCCCACTGGTTTTACCAATTCGGTTCGACCAGTCGACCGAAAGAGGGAAAAAGGTTATGATCCTAAAACCACGGCCAACTGTCAGCAGTCGGCCGTGTTAAAAAAACAGTTCCTTAGACTACAGTTGACTGCCCGCAGTCCACCATAGTCTCGGGGACTACACCCAGTGGGTGCACTCAGCGTGCCCCCACCGGTTTAAAAGATCCATTCGACATGGCCCGACCAGACGGAGTGAAGAAGTTCAAAGTATAAAGACTATAGTCGACTGCCCGCAGTCCACCATAGTCTCGGGACTACACTCCTGGGTGCACTCAGCGTGCCCCCACCAGACAAAAATTAATCGACACACCCACCCGGTGGGTGTACAGATCTGAATATGGAGATCTTCGTAAAGAAGAAATTTCAGGTAGCATATCCTAATGTAACAAGCAGCGACCAACTTACTTGGACATTGCTCTGAAGAGCTGAGCTTGCATCATAAGCTGCCTGGCTGGCCTCCCGGACCACCTTCACTTGCTCCATCATGATCCCTGCCTGGCGTATGTCCTCCTTAGCAGCACTCACTTGGTCTTCCGGGACGTGGTGTGTGGCAAAAAGGGAAGGCGGGTCAGCAGTCGACGACGAAGGCCGGACACTCGTCAGCGGCACAGCAAAGGACACAGAAGCCCGAGTGGTGTCGCCTCCCTCGTGAACCAGCGTCTCAGGCAGTGATACAACTTGAGTAGCCTTGCCAGCAGGCACCTTTTGTCCGTCCTCTTCCTCAGCGGTGTTTCATCATCGTCGTCAGGGAGATCAATGACATGAGGTGGAACTACAAGAAAGATTCAAAGGTAAAAACAGAAATCCAATCGACCATAAAGCAAAACTGCAGAGATCATACCAAGGTTGGAGGTGGCGGCATCTTCCATTTCCTGATCTTCGTGCTTAGCTGAGCTCTCAGAGGTGGCAGCACTGCAAATTTCAAAAATCAGTTGATCAGTCAAACGAGTCGACCAAAAGTACACTCATGATAAACAGGAAGACACAAGTTCTGCTGATTACCCGGAAATGGTGGGAATGACCATCCTCATCTTGGGCAAGGCCTTCGTCGGCTTTGATGACGTTGCTCGGGGTTGCTTCTGCGGTTTCTCAGTCGGCACTAGAGAAGTCGTCCGAGGGCGCTTAGTCGACCATCCAACGGGCGCGATAGCCTTACCGCGCTCGACCGCCGGATCATGCGCCGCCTTGATCGCTTTTCCAAGTGGGGAGGATCCACGCCTTCCTCCTCTTCCTCCTCCTCCTCCTCTTCATCGTAGCTGTCGCTTTCCTCGCCTCCTCGGACTCCCATTCCTCCTGGCTTTCGCCTCCGCTTCCTTCTTCTTCTTCGACTTGTTCTTGCGCCTGCTGGGCATCGAGTATCGCGGTGGCCTAGAAGACAGCAAAACAAGACGAAAGTCAATCGGCCGATTCGCGGCAGCGAACAGAGCGAATGCAACAGATCACAACAGAGATAAGTGGTCATACCTTGTCCTGCACGTAAGATTGGTCGAGTGGTGGATCCTCCTAGCTCCACGAGGGTTATCCTTGTTCCCTGTGATGGCAGTCATCCACCTCTCCAATGTGGCGTCGTCGACCTCCTCTGGGTGGACCCGGTGGTGTCTTCGGTACCGTATCACATCCACATCGGGTGGCCTCGGTATTGGAGCGGCTGAATGCGCCGTCAAGGAAAACCTCCGTAAGATCCATGCCGGTCACTCCGTCACGATTGAGCTGGACTACACGCCCATCAACAATTTAACTTGGACCTTCTCCTCCGGAAGCACCTTCAGAGAGGACGGCTTGCTCACTCGACCCATGGAGAAAGGAGGGAGTCCAAATGATCGCTCAAGGCCGATCGGTCTTGGCAAGAGAACCAGGTCGATCGCCACCCTCTAACCGAGTGGGGAAGAATCATGGCGGAAAGGCACTTTTACCCCTCATCTGGACCCCAAGACCCCCACACATCTGGATTACTTGGGTTCTTTCATCATTCGGACAAGCCTTTTTCATCGTCAGGAGCGACAAGTGAATATGTGTTTGAAGAGGCCCCAGGTGGCCGACAACCCAAGAAGTTTTCGCACAAAGACACGAAGCAGCGAGATAGGCAATGGAGTTGGGTGTGAAGTGATGGAGTTGTGCTCCAAAGAAGTTCGTAAAACCCGAAAGAAAAGATTCGCGGTAGAGAAAATCCGCGATCAACATGGGTGGCTAAGAGGACGACTCACCCTCCGAGGCTGCGGCTGCCACTCCGTCCCGGAAGCCTTGCTGCCCCATGGGGATCAATCCTCGCTGGCCAGGTCGCCGAGGTCTTTCGGTGATGGTCGAGCGGATCCAATATCCTCGACCCAACCTTGCGGCAGGCTGGACCGCGACGAGGATCCGCCTGACCGTCGCTCTCCCTTCGCCGCTGTCGCTTTCTTCGCCCGCTCCAAGGCCGCCGTCTTCTCCTTCACCATTGTCGCCGGGCTAAGCAGGAACGGAGCAGCAGCGCCGAAAGCAGGTCACGGGCGCGCAGATGAATCTGAGGACGGGAGGGGAAATGAGGGCGCACTGTTCAAAAGACTCCCGCCCGGCGCCTTATATGAAGTCGCTTCCGAGTGGCTGACTGGTAGGCCCGGACAATCTTGTCAAATCCCGCAACAGTCGCACGCGCGATACGTGGCGAAAAAAGGTGGCACGGAGATCGAGGCGCTTTCGCTTTATCCCATCCGAGTACCGCAGCCTTCTCCGCTTCGCGGCGCTTCCCGAAATTTGATCCCGCTAAATCCGCTTAACAAAGCAGAGCAACTCGTCAGACGGCAGATTTCCTCCGATCCGTCAGTCAAGATCTTCAAGTCTATAAAGTTCACTCGACGGATGTAAAGAATGGATCAAGGCGACTGAAAGATAAGTTGACACGATCACTAAAAAGTCATTGATCCAGAGTAAGACGCACTCGCAGGACAAAAACAGGTCGGAAAGATTATCAACTCCTTCCTTATTCGAACCTTGATCCATTCGGGGGCTAATGATGAAGTCATGTACCTAGGGTAGGGTCATGAACCTGTTCAAGGTACCTCCCCAAGGACATCTTTAGAAGAAACGGCCTTCCAGTCGACCTGGTAGGACTTCACTCGGATGCACTCAAAGACACTCGACCATGAAGACCCACTCGACCACAAGGAGTTCAAGAACCACTCGAGCCCAAACGGTCTGTAATTAGGTAGTTTTTATGGTCATGATGACACGCCTGGCCTTAATGTACCTTTAACCCTCCGCTAAGTGGACTGGTTGGGGTCCTAGCGCACTCTATATAAGCCACCCCTCCACAGTAGAAGGGTTCGCACTCTGTAATTCATATGCATATAATCCAATGACCGCCTCCCGGGCTCCGAGACGTAGGGTTGTTACTTCCTCCGAGAAGGGCCTGAACTCAGAAAACTCATGCGATATACGACTACTCCATAGCTAGTACCTTGCCTCTCCATACCTACCCCCATTCTACCGCCGACTTAGAACCACGATAGTGCGGGTAGGATCCAGGTTCGATGATCAAGCACAAGTCCAAACGCCTCGATCATGACATTGAACTGCGTTTCAAAAAATCTAGTTATTCTTGCAAGCAACATCTGCATGCATCCAGCTTGAGAGAAGCGATTTGGATACAATTAATTGCATGCTTTTTGGCATTCCAAAACAATGCAAATTTGCAAAGAATAATAAAAACAGAGTGGAACCCATCGCGATGCTCACATGGTGGTGCACAAAGCCTCCACCTGGCACGCCAACTGTCGGTGTTTCGCTACCAGCTAAGTGAATTTGTACGTAGGTAGAGCTTATGGCTACAATCGGATGGGTTAACAGCCTAAATCACACAAGGATGTATACAGGTTAAGGCCCTGGGATCGCCCTAGTAAAAACCCTAATCCTGTTTGGTGTCGATTGTATTCTCATGCAGAGGCGCACAAGGTACATGATGAAGTCGACTGGCGGTTTAGCCAGCTGGGTGTATGGTCGTTTCTTAGGAGAGTGTGTGCTCATGTGTTTGTGGGTGTGTGTGAATGAATCGATCTCCCCTCTCTCTCTCGAGAGAGAGAGAGAGAAGGTACCTTTATATAGGGGCGTGGCGCAGCCTTATAATTATGGCGGTGTCGCCTTAGATGCTCCAAGATACAAGCTATCGAGAGGCCCACTTGACTTGAGGGTATGCTATTGTGGTAGCTATCATCGGATCGACTATGAGGATTCTTGGCGCCTAAGCCGAGGCCTGCTCCTACTGTCTCCCATGGAATGTGTGTGAGGCCCTATATAGCGGCATGTTTTTTCTGTTGTATTCTCTCAGAATTAATATAAGAGCGTTTAGAATACTAAAACAGTGATCTAAACGCCTTATATTAATTTACGTAAGAAGTACCTTGTGAGCAGGGGCGGAGCTACAGGGTGGGCCGCGGTGCACTCTGGGATTTTGGGCCAGCCTATACACCATAGGTTTACTAGAAGAATGGGCCAAGGAGAAGAAAATCCTAGCAACAGCCTACTGCCTACACTGCGCGTGACGTGCCTCTAGATGCTAGCTGATTCCCCTGATCCCCTTTGCTCTACGCGTTTCCATCTGCCGCCAGCCGCCTGCCTCAGTGCCTCGCCGAGTCGTCGTCGCCCCCTCGCCGGCCCCTCCCGCCAGTCCCTGCGTGCTGCAACTCCGTCAGCAGTGCGCCAGTGCGGCACCACCACGCCGGCGTTGGCGTGCCCAGCCATCCCTGCCAGCGCAAGGATACCGCGCTTGACCTGGCCAAGTTGGTCGACAAGGGTGTCCACGTGAAGCTCACCGGCGGCCGGCAAGGTTGATTCGTACAGCCGAAATCCCTTTTATTCCGTGCTAAGCTCTGCACCACCAGACCCCCGTATTTGTTTGTGTTAGCCACTTAGCCTGCTAACTGCCTGTCATTGTCACCAGTGCGCTATTTGGTGTAGCCTAATCCTTACAGAGTCGCTGACGCGAGTACGTGACTTGTTAGTTTGGTCTTTGTCTGATTTAGTTGGTGTTTCTTGTGTTTCTTTAGTATTGACGTGCTCTTGTCATTCTAATCAGCAAGCAAATTCCTAGTCACATACATTAATTGAGCGAGGATGCTTCCTCCAATATGAAGTTGATATATAATTGACACTTTCATGGCCTTGCAAAAGCATAGGTCAGAAACATAGTCTTCTTTAACTTCTCAAGGTATGTACTATGTAGGCTTCTTTTATGCAAAACTGAGACTTAATTAAGAATTTTAGTATTTTTGTAAGACCATATTGATCTATTTAGTATATGGTATTGGTAATTTCTTAGAATGTTCACATGTCATGTTTGTTGTCAAAAAACTTTTTTTGATGACCATCCTGTTTTCAAATACCGGCTCCAGCACTGCTTGTGAGGCTTGATCCGTACTTGCCATGGTCCTCTTCCTAAGGCTTCTAGAGAAGCGGCTGGAGGTGAATCTCCTGCCATCCTTGCCTGGATAGGCAGGAGATGCCAGCCGGTCTGGTTGGTCTAGCGGCGTTGTCCTTTCGCCGTCAAAGAGACCCCTTATTTATCAACCCCGTCAATTGTTAATTAGGAAGAGACAAGTTCATAGTATTCAAAGACAATTACAGCAATTAATGAATGATGAGTCACGGGGGACCAAGAAAATTGAAATACCAATCTATTTTAATCAGTCGGTAGCAGGTCAGTTTAGAATGTGAGCCAACCTATATACTCCCTTCGTCCGGAATACATTGTTGGATGAACGAACGATTCTAGACGTATTTTAGCTTTTAGATACATTCATTTTTACGCTTTCTCCGATGCGATTTCCGCACGGAGGGAGTATTTTAATCCCTGTTCAAGAATTCATCCTGTTAACCAGTAAACTTGACAATTAATCAATAAAAGTCGGGTCACCGAAAAGCCGATAAACAGATAAATCGTCCGAATTGATTAAATGGCCGATTAACTAGCCGAGTAGCATAATAATTCCATACTCGTCAGCCAACCGAGCAGCTACCAGTTAACAATTTTCTTAACAATGATTTTAATCGGTCAGTAGCAGGTCAGTTTAGAACAAATACAGAAAATGGTTTAAAAGGACAGGATGTTATTCCAGATACTAAAGTTGAAAGCATAACAAACAAACAAACAAAATAGGTGGCATTGCCAGCAGGAGCGAATCCTTGGGGCATGCCGAGCACCCAGCTGGGCTGTGAAACGGAGTGCCTGACTTATTGCCCCGCTGACGTGGGTCCAATGACGTGTGGGGCCGGGTCCACATGTCAGTGTGCCAACGGCATCGTCAGGGAAGCCGTGTCCACTGTGTTGGGCTCGCAGAGGACGCAAACAAGATTCCGTAGGGACTAGAGGCGGCATAGCAGGGACTCTGGCGGTCAGACATCGGGTTTAAAGTTTAAACCTTCACATGCCTCTTTATGACAAATCGAAAAAAGGTCACCCTTATTAAATAGTACTCCGACGATGTTCTTTTTTTCAAAAAACTTTAATCGAACTTGCATAGGTTGGCTTATGAAAAGATTAAGTGATCTGTGAGCTGCCGAAAGATGCGGTCAACTACACCAATGGGCGTTAACTCGCCGTCTGGCCAAGGTGCCATGCGATCGTGTTAAGCACGCTGATATGAGAGAGTGTTGGTTCTTACAACGCTGATCTCCATAATCAACTTACTCCCACGCGCTATACCCTCACCCACCCAGACAAAGCTGCAACGTCCAAGCAAGCAGACTCATGCTACTTCAATTGCAACTACGTCTAGGAGACTAAGACTCTTATCTTGGAGCTTACTTCAACAGTGAACCGAGGCTGCTGTGTGCAAGTGCTCTATAAAGCTTTATTATCTATATAAACTAGGTAATTTCCTGCGTGTTGCCGCTGGAATATAAAGATTAATCACATATGACTTATATATGATGGAAAAGATCTAAATCAAAAGCTATATATGAATTTTAACATATAAATATTCCTTACTTGCATTCCGTGTACATCGATGAGGGCATTTCACAACCTTTAGGGAGTAAATAGAATAAATAATTATCTAATCTACAACGGATGTCCAGTGACAAAAATAAACATATTGATATGGTTTGCATGGGCTGTAAAATATGTTAGGGTATGGTGAAGTGGGATGCTTGCATGTTGAGAGAATTAGTGATAATGGAATAAGGTTCGCATGGGCTGAAAAATATTGTTAGTGGATATGCTGACATGGCATACTTGTGTTGAGAGAATTAGAAGTAGTGGGGATCAACTACTTAGATATTATAGATGCGGCCTTCTAAGCTTTCTTTACTCTGCACACTATGTACGTCTGTCGTTGCAAAATAAGCAATAAGCAAGTCTAACCACCAAATTTCTATTTGTTTTTCGTGTTCCAGTTATCATCGTAGTATAGGGTCTTCATCTCCATTTCACTCGTAGAGAGCTTTGTTCTACTTATTCAGAAAACGAAAGTAGGTCCAAGATCATTCCACATGCAACATAAATATAAAAACATTGGAATACTCATCTTAAAACAGATTGGTTACTCTTCCTCATCTGGTTTGCGGGGGAGGTAGGCAGCAAGGTTAGTAGCCATCGGCGGACATTTCGGCTATAAAGGCTGGGGGCAGGACAAGGTTGGTCACCCCGACACATTTTGGTCGGCGGACTCACTAGGCTCCAAGAATTGAAGGGGAGAAGGAGGGCCGACGTGCAGAGGCACAGAGGAGATTCTAAGGAGGCAGAGAGGAGGGTCTAAGGGGCAAGATGGGCTGTAAATAAGAACTACCTGAATTTTGATATTTCATTTATATTGTGGTTTAGGGGTGAAAAATTGTGAACTTTATCATGAAGAAGAATCCTTTCTGTTTCACATCTAGAGGTCGATTCTTTTTCCGTTTCTACCTGAAAATAGATGTTGGACGGAATATAGTTGGTTTTAGGGATGAGTATTGATGTACGCCTTGCATATTTGTGCGTGCCCATTGATTTTCCATTGCATTTCAAACAAAAAAGATAGAGAAGCTCAAAACAAGATCGGACATATCTGCTTTCCAATTAGATTTTGTCTAGTTCTGCATATTTGTGAATCTTTCTGGAATTTCGCACTAGGATGTTGATATGGATAAAAGCTGTATAACACATAGGTTATACCGTTAGTAGTACCCATAATATCAGCTTACGAAAGCAGTCCAACATGTACGTAAGTTATACCATTAGTTATACCTGCAAAGGATTTTGTAAAGCAAGCTAGTCCAACATATGCGCAGCATAATGGCACAATTTAACCACATTACCTTCCATTACAACAAAGTTACACACTAGTAGAACTTCACTTGTATAATCGAAAAGGTAGTACAGGACCCTAAAAAAAAGGTAGTACAGGTAACAAATCCAGTGTTGTCGACAAAACAACAAAGGTAGTAGGTGAAGTGTCGTGACGCTTGACACATCGGCAGCTCAAGCATGTGATGCAGCATCGATGTCTGGACGGTGAACAATGCCCGCGTGCGTGAGCAGCGCCCAAAGGTGGGTCATGAACTCGCCGCCGGTGGCTAGGTGGTCGGCATGGATGTCAGCCTTGTCGGACGGCGCCAGGAAGAGCACCAGGTCGGCCCAGAAACCCGCGAGCAGCTCCCACGGTGGCCGGTCGTTCCCCGACAGCAGCTTGTCTGCTAGGCTAGCTCCAAGGATCAAGATGGACATGTCTTGCTGCACTGCTATGTTGCTGCTGCTGTCCGGCTTTGGCTTTGCCAATTGTACCATCTTTTGCATCTGTCCGATAATGTTTTGGTTGTACCGAGACGCCTCGGCATCTAGAATGACGGCGTCCAGGATTTGCGTGGCCGTAGCTGTGGTCGGGCAGCATGTCCGGGACGAAAGCAAGCAGGTAGGCGCAGTAGTTGGACAGTGTGGTTGCAACGCGGCGGTCGGAGTTGTTGGTGCCCTGGTCCTGGTCGGCGCATATGGTGGTGGCAATGTGCCACACGAGGACCGTGCGCGTGCTCCTCGAGAGGTCGAGAGGCGCCCAGTCCAGCTGCAGCACCTTGTTCCTCAGACCGCCTGAACGGTCGACCGACAGCCGCCACCACTTTTCTCGAGGGAGCTGAGAACCATGTCCTTGATTTCGCTTGACAGGGTGATATCCTTGTCAAGGCTCCGCCTTCTCCAGTCTTCTCCAGCAGGCGAGGGTCAACAGGGAGAAGGCATTCATCTTGTGCGCGGTGTAGCCGCAGGAGTTGAGCAGCGAGTACTGGCCGAGCTTGTTGTTCCACCAGTGTGCCGGATTTTTTGTCCGGCGTGCCGCCACCCATTTAATCAGCGCTCGACGAATGCCGAAGCCCCGTTTCCACCACCGCTTGTTGTCATCCACCACCCCTTGTTGTCTGTCCTCCCTTGCTTCTCACGTAGTCGCACACGTAGTGTACAATGGCCCAGTTTGAGTAACCCGTGGCAACGCCTTGCAGGATGTCAATGCTAAGAATCATGAAGACGACGAGAATGTTGTTGAAGAGGATGAAGACAACCGCGTGGCTGGAGGAGTATCCTGTGTTATTCTCAAGGAATTCCGCCGATATTTGAGTACGATATGATGCCCTCGTAAACAAAAATCCAAGAGGAGCACCTTGAACAAGACAATAAGGACGATGAAACGAAGGACGCGAAGCGCAGCTGGGGCCGCGGGGAAGAGCGCCGGGTACTTGGTGTAGAAGAAGTCGTACAGGAACGACAACTCAACCTCCACGAGATGGAAGGCATGCTTGCCCTTGGCGAGGACGAATTTCAGCGCCTCCGGGTCACCCTCCTCAGCGATGGGGAGCCCCGGGCAGAAGCGCCGCTTGAGCAACTTGAACAAGGCGAAGGAAAGACAAGTATCTTTCAGAGGCACGGGCTTCGTTATCGCCGAGTGGGACTCGCAGCAGCTTGCCCTTGCTGTTCCAGATCATGTCGAACGTGATTTAGCTTGCCCTTGCCGCCCACCTCTGAGAGGTAGTAGGGCGCTTTGGACGGTGGGCTCGAGTCCTTTTCTCGCCGAGGACCAGATACTTGCACTTAGCCATGTCCATGGGGCTATGAATCCTATCATCAGAGGCATAGACATCTTGCATGTAGTCAGCCACCACCTTGGCGCTGCGCACAAGACCTTGTGCCGAGCTGGCCTTGCGCAGCGCCTTCATCCTCTGGGCGACCTCAAGATGCTATACACCCAGCAGAGGAGGAAGTAGAGAAGCAAGATCCACCCGCCCTCGGAGACGCCGCCCGGCTGACGAGGAGCCAGAGCACGAGAACCGCCTTGATCATGTGCTCTGCCTGAACACCTTTGCTATTCTCGACCTCCTGCCGGGTGAAGGCCGACATGCCGCCCACGCTACCGAGGAGGAGCAGAAGCCCAACGGCCCACAACAGTTGGCTGTCAAGCTGTTTGGGCGCCCACGGACTGGATGAGTCATGAGGCCGATGGTGTAGACGAACACCGGAAGGAGACGATATAAGCACCCCGCAGCAGGTTCACAATGATTTTGTTGGGAGCGCCGCGCCGAGATCCCAGCAGCACCTGGAAGCCGATCAACACAGCACTAAGCATGGCTAGGAGGTTGATCTGCAACCCTTTGTCTGCGTGGATCAGCATCAGCATGTTGCTAGGGCTCATTTCTGGCACTGGGTATCGGGCGCCACCGGGCGCGCCTCCCATGGACCTAGCGACAGGTCTTCTACATCTCCTACGGGAAACATGTTGATGGACAGAATGGGATGATGGAAGTATAAGTACCATAGCACCTCCTCGACTGAGTACATTTTCTCAATCTAGCTATGGCTGCTCTTAGCTCTAGGTGTCTTGGACTCTTGACTCTTGGGTCTGCCTGAGCTCTGAAGAAGCGTGCCATCTATATAGCTAGACAGAGCTTGACGAGGATGCTTAGTCTTATGAAAGGTGGTCAATCTTATTATTTTCTGAGAGCTCGCACAAGAGATGGTGTGTGCGAGAAGAGAACCAAAGTAATGAAAACTAACAGTAGCTAGTTCCCCACACGATTAGCAGGTAAGCTTTCTTCCTCTCTTCTTATTTTTAAATTGGGATATTGATGTAGACATACATGACTTAGAAACCTATCATTGCGTGTGCTGAACAGCTGATATAGACATGCATGACATGGTACATACAAGGAGCCATGTGAACTATTTTGTACACGCTCACGCTAAAATGTTTGGGCCATCAGAACAAATTTTGGGCTAGAAAAAGCATGTTCCACTTTTGTTGGTAAACTTACGATTTAGAATTGTATAATGTAAAGTATGTAAAACAATTGGTTATGCACATTATGTCCACATTCATGATCACCTCTATCATTTTCATTTGCTCGTAGCATATACCGACAAGGAGAACAATAACGCTTTTTCACAAAAATTGGGAACTGTGTATCCAACATCCGGTTATAGATCCATTCCAATGACAATATTTCTGGACCAACTATGCTGCAACAACATGTCTTCAAAGATGCTGTCAACCATGTGGCGGATTGCAAAAATACCCCTCCTTCAATCTTTCTGGGCTGCTGCACATGCACTATCAATAGTTTTAATATAGGCAAAAGCAACAAGGGCAACAAACCCACACCCCCCCCATAACAAACGTAACGACAACAACCAGCTGGGCTAGCTCCATTGGTTGATTCCACAAAACTTACAAACTAGTTGTATGTTCTTGAGACGAGATTTAACAAAAAAGAGATACCGATCCGTAACTGAAAATCCAAACCGTAGCCTCACTTGTCCGGGTTTTAGGACTATGCGCCTAGTTCCATCATTTTTCTGCATGTTTCACACCAGTTCACATGGTTCGCAAAACCCGGTCGCCCCTCCCTCCTTTTCACATGATGGCCAATTCCTAAAGACCAGACCCGCTAATTCTGCCAGACCTTCAAATGTGATTTTCACATATACTAATATGTACCGATAAGCACTGTTTTGGTTGTTTATTTCTTGTGTGTTCTTAAACAAGGACAAGCGCAGTGGCTAGGCGTTCGCACGTCAATTATATTCCAGAGGTGTGTGCACTGAGACAACCGGCCGGCCTACCACTAATCAAGCTGCAAGGGTCAATTTGGTGTCATTTTACCCAACCGCCCGTATTATTTATGGTATAGACTGGCAGGTTAGGTCAAGCATGGATCCAAAATTGTGTGAACATGCATGACCGTATGTCATGTTTAACCTGTCTTTGTAAAACCACGTCATATAATATTGAGCAAGACATATCCAGTATGACATATTTCAAATCAAAACATACCAAGTCTTGATGTCTGACGGGCGATGGCAGGTTAATCATCAATGTATTGTTGCATCAGACTCTACTACATGGAGCACCTCTGATGTCTACACCAGGTCTACAAGTACTTCTTTTTTGTTAACTGCTCCAAAGTATTGAAACCCGGGGTTTTTCCCATGTAGACTTGCTGAATTTCGTTAATAGTTTGTTTCGAAAAGGAAATTGAAACTCCCGTCCTGTGCATCAAGATGATTCACACATACATTTTTATATATTATTCAACAAATCGTTACAAAGTAATACACCAATCAAACCGGAGCCACCTTCCTGGGGGCAACTGTCGCTATAGCTACAAAGCTTAATGAAGGGGTGTCCATGATCGGGACTGTGTGCCCTGACCTCATACCTTCTCACATCAGCAAAAATCCGGCGTCCTCATCAAGCTGTCCAACGGGCGAGCCGGGGGCACAAACCGTCCAACAGTGCCTCAGCGAGCACCATATGTGCATGCTCCAAAACCCGCTTGCGAACTAAACCTTATTCTCCGTTGAGCAGGCTTCACCCGCTTGTTCCGACCACTAGCTAGTGGGAAATCTTCGATATGTTATATCCAAACCTTGCATCGGCCAATCCACACGTTGGACCCTCGAGGGCAACAACTTGGCTGGTCCACACCTTGGACACTCAACAGTAAACACCTAATCGTTTAGAAGATGCCAAATCTTCAAGATTAACAAGAAAGGATAATTGTGCTTTTGGTAGGTGCACGATCATACTCACCAATTCTCTCAAGGGATAAGCATAAAAGCACGAAAGAGCTAGGGAAGTTGGAGGAAGTGAATTTGGAATTTTATTTTTTGACAAAGGGAATATATTAATATCGTGAAGATAACAATTAAATCCAGCCTCTATACCAACAAGATGTCCATAGGCATCAAGGATACACACAACCAAAAAAGAAAATAAAAAGAAAAGAAGAAAGAAAAAGACCCCGCCACGGTGAACAATGGCGGTAGCAGCACTCTAACCACCACTGAATACAAAATAGGTTCTCCAAAAGCAACGCTTAATAAGAAAACAATGCACAAGCATTGTCGCTGTTCGATCGAAGATCTTGGGTTTTCACCACGGAGAAAGTCCAATCCACCCAAAACAATGTCTTCAACAAGGGCATTGCTAGGTACAACCAATAAAGGTCAGACCCTGTGGATCAAGACTGTACTCGAGGAGTACCACCAAAATGCAGTCCTCCATTATTGTCGCCCCGCTATGGAGGCCGCTGTTACCAAACACCATACACCTGGCACACAATCTTCATCACATCCAATAGACCCTTTCACCGAAGCTTCAAGACGCTCAATCGCAGCCGCCATGGCTTTCCCCACCTCCATCGCTGCCTTGAGAATCTTGGCTTAGACATGTCTCATTACACCGATAAGAAAGCGAAGCTTCATACCGCACTCTCGTAAGGCCGTGTTGGCTGATAATATGAGCACGCGACCGGGCGCCTTTCTGATCTAAATATCCAGGGGCAACATATGCCAATCCATATGGATATTTTCAACATCTGGCCGAGAGATGAAATTGGCGGAAGAGAGTGTTAGGGCCAAGATCCTTGTGCGGGACGCTGGCAGACGCAACACAACAACCAAGAGCTGGCGGCTGGATCACGTCCAAGTATAGCTCAAGGAAGTTGTGACCAACCTGGATCGCATCCATCTGAGCGCATGTTGGACATGCAAACAGCCCAGCTTGGATTCAATCCGTGATGGGTGTTGTCGCCGGGTCTCTTGACTGAGGTAGAGCACGGCACAGCCACCACCATGCGAGGTCTGATGGCCACGACCCGGGCTCCGCCTCCCGCCGCAACACGCGTCATCAAACCCCGCACAGGGACCATCAACCGTTGTCTCATCGCTAGAACGGAGGAGGCCCTGCCGCCGCCGCCACCGCACAGGCTTTGCCAGGCGCCATTCTCCGGCGGCGGCAAGGGGAGGAGTAGGCGACGGGTTCTGAGGGCATGCTAGATCGGTCGCCGCCTGCGTGCCGCCAGGTTAGGCGACGCGGGGGCCTAGTATTTTCCTTGAAGATTCCTATTAGCACACTGCTGTCATCGAATTTGGAATTTTATATATGTCCTCCAAGTTGCCAGCCCTACTCATTGGGGCTCGGGTGCTATTTATACTACTAAGAATGCAACGCACGTCTTGACAAAGATTATAACCAAATGTGAGCATTCACATGCATAGAATACATTCTGATAGCACTAAAAATACTATAATTTAACCAATAGGCAAAAAACCATTCCCCATGCAACATGAACTCTTTTAAGTATTGTACACCCATCAGTCTTAAAAAGTAGTGCAAGATGGATATTAGCTGCAAAATTCCCCATAATTAAACATATCTTCTTTTGTAAATGAAACTTGACCAAGCAAACCTGAAGAATTTCATTAAAAAAACAGCCATTGACTTCACATGGAATGAAACAGCATATGTACGTGAACGGTTGCCTAAAAAGTGATAGAACAAACATGTCCAATTGAATTGTTTTCGGCACTGGATCAACTAATAAACTTACTTATAGACTGAAAAGTAGGAAATATCAGGAAAACTTACATAGCTACATGAAAATTCATAGCTTTGTACTTACCTAGCTGATATATGGATCTCACCAATGCCAAGTATCTTGGTTTGCTTTGTATTGTAGCGTTTTACTTTGATGCGTATATATAGAAGAACGATGAGGCATGTTTACTGATTCACATGTCCATGCAACCTTCGCTTGGCCTTCTCTGCTAATGCGGATGCAGTTAGAATTATTTTTGAATGCATAAAATCTGTCAAAGCAAGAAGATATGCCCGGTTTTACGTTTTGTTCCTGAAGAAGATATGCATGGACAAGCTGAACACAAGTATTGCTGATGGAATATTCAGTCAAAGCGTGTCATCACCAATCAGGGAGACCTATGACTCATGCAAAGTGCTAGTCTGGTACTCACTTTCATCAACCCATCCCTACTGCTGCAGCTGCATGAACAGCCATTGATGTACTCCGTGCTCTTATATTGCTTCGACATGAACACAAATATCCAATCTGCTATTCTACAATGAGAAGATCGCACTACAGGAAAAAACTTCTATGGTTTTGCTAATTTACAGTCGGCTGTTTTGTAATTCGCTGACGTTCAAATTTCTGTCCGTTTGATCTCGCGCCGAGATTCAAGGCCGTCCTGCTTTTTGTGCTGGTTTTCGGTCGGTTTTGTTCATCGGGCGCGATTTTCTGGATCCGCCCATTTTCCTCGACCCGGCCGAACCGGTGGGCACTGTAGGTTTTTGTTCCTTTTGAATTTGGAGCGGGGTGTTGTTCCCCTTTCTCATTTGGATAAGGCAGAGGGAATGAGAGCTCGAGCGGCGGCGGGAGGGCGAGGCGATGCCCCATGTTTATGGCGATTTGGAGCTCATCCGCCGCAGGATTTTGACGGCACCCTCTTCGTTCTCGTCACCCGCGACTGCGCTGGTTTGTTGCCATGCCTTCTCTCTCGTTCGCCTTGCTTTTTGTGGCCCTGTAGCTTCAGATCTACTCCCTCTGTTCCAAATAGTTGTCGCCGGGGATTTTAGTACAACTTCCGTCGCTGCTGGGATATTTGTGTCGCTTCCCAAACTACCCTCCTGCTCGCTCACTCTCTCACTCGCCTCGCCACCCACTCTCCCGAATCCTCCCGAATCCCTAGCTCATCGCCGCCGGCACCTCTCCTCGCACGCTGTCGGGCGGAGAGTGAGCAGCTTGTCAGCTACCATGAAGAAGACGAGCGCCAAGAGGCCGAGCACCGAGCGGGGGAGGCCCGGAGCGGGGCGCCGGGCGGGAGCGGGTGGATGACGCCCAGCTGGGTCTGCAGCTTGGAGACCAGCGGGTTCTCGCCTCGGCGCAGTAGCCCCCGCCAAGGCCGGGAGGGGCGCGGGGAGGCGGAGGTGGAGCTGGAGGTGGAAGGTGGTGGGGTCTGCTCGGCTGGCCACAAGGGCGGAAAGGCGGCGGCTTTATGGACGGGAGGCATCACAAAGTGAACATCGACTACTCCATGTTCAGATTTGCTCCATGTTCTCTGTTCTACACAAGGTGAGAAGCTGATCTTCCCGTGGTGGTGCTCACGACCTCCCGGACTCCTACTTCCTGACACCTACTCCGGTCGTTGCAGTTGCCTGAACATTTGAATCTGGAAGTTTGCAGCTGAAGCGATGAACTTATGGTCAGCACTTGTCAAATGGAGCCTCAGAGGCAAAACAAGGACAACAACATTCAGTATATCACTATGGTGAGTTCTGCTTCTGCTTGCATTGATACTCATGGAGTAGAAATTAAGCTCTATAAGTGCTCACATTCTTTGTATGGATCTTATTGAATGAGTACTTGTTAACATTGGTACCATTTTCTTCAGATTTTCGTTGGTGGTCTTCTGATTGATTTGGAAGGAAGAATTGTTGGTATGAATTTCATAGACGAGAATAAAACTCCCTTTTTGCCCGTCCAGATTGTTGGGAGATGCCTGAAACACTTCAGAAAGTTTGGGTATGTTTTTCTTTTCCTTTGCTCCTGAAGCTATTCTGTACTTAGGCCTGAAGCTATAAAATTTTGTTTCCTTGGCAAAAAATTCAGTTTACAAAAATACTGTAAATGACATCAGTAGAGATTAGTTGAAGAGATTACTGCTTTAAATGACATCAGTAGAGATTAGTTGGTGTAGTACTACTTGAAGTGACACTACTTAGTGTAGTACTGCTTGGAGTAGCCTGCTTGCAGTACTTCTTTTCATGGAGCTGCTTGCAGTAGTTTATGATTTGCAGTCAGATTAGCTTGGAGCAGTAGCATTGCTTGCTCTGCTATTCTCTTCTCTTCTTTTATTTTAATTAAAATTAACTCAACCTTTTCCTTTAATAAAATTAGACGGAAATTTCCCAGTTAATTAAAAATAACTGAAATTGTTCCTTTAATGCTTGCATAAACTTTTTTATACTCTAATGAAGGTTTTGTGTACTCTACTGCTTGCATCAGTACTTTTAAAAATAAATGCATCTTTTCTCTCTTCTCTTCTCTTTGTCAAGAATGTACTTACTCAAGAATTACCACCACTTAGACCAAAGGACCAGTTGGTATTAATTTCAGAGATAGATGTAATTTCAGTTAAATTCAGTTATGCACACAAATTTCAGTTAATAGCTTAATGTTTTGGACTGATGATGTTGCTGGAATTTGTACTACTGAAAATTAAGAAAATGTACTCCTTTAATTAACATTGATTCATTGATATGGTGGTGATCAAATTAAGAAAATTCGCACCTTTTCTATTACTGTAGAGTACTTAATAATAGGAGTAGCGAGGAGCAAAATGAAAAGTAGGATTAGGAGTAGGATTAATAGGATTAGTAGGAGTAGGAGTAAAATTAAGGGAAAATTTTCTCTTCTTCTCTCTTCTTGCTCTCTTTTTCTCTTCTCTTTCTCTTCTCTTCTCTTTCATTTAAATGGAGTACTCCACACAAGCAAATGAAACTTTTGAAACAAAAATGATTTCTCTTTGGTTGATTCACCGAGTAAGTCTTGACAAATTAAATGTACTCCTTCTTGCTCTTCTCTGAACAATGATCCACTGTTTTCAGTAGTTAAAACTAAATGAATATTTTGCATTAATTAAATCTAAATGATTTTTCAGTAAATGAACTTTTGAGTTAACTAAAATTAAATGAATTCCAGCAGGAGTACACTCCTTCTCTTGACTTCACTTCTCTTTTCAGCAAGTGCAGCAACAATATGAGTAGTTCTTGGAGTAGTTTAGTTTAGTGTTGTAGGAACATGCACTGCCAAAATACTCTGAAAATTTGTTACTGTTGTAGGAACATGCAAGTACTCTGAAAATTTATTTTTAGAAACATTTGGTTTGCAGCAATCTGGAGTAGGATTAGCTTCTACTCCATCTCCATGGTAGGACATCAGTAGTTTAGTGTAGGACAGCAGTAGTTTAGTGTAAGTTTCAGTTCATTAACTGAATTTTTTCAGTACTTAACTGAAACTTTTTCAGTTACAATAGGACTTCTATTCTCTCTTCTTCTCTCTTCTCTTTCGCTTCTTGCATCTGTAGTTTAGTGTAGGGTTTATTGGAGTTCTTCCTGTGTCCTCCATACTCCTCTACTCTCCCACTCCTTTCCTCTCCTACTACTTTGCTTGTTCTTCTTCTCTAAATTATCTTCTCATCTCTAAATTCACTCATCTTGTCTCCTACTACTCTTCTCTTCTCTTTCATTTAAATGGAGTACTCCACACAAGCAAATGAATTACACATACAAGTCTCACAAAATGGAGAAAAATATATGGAGTAAAAATGATCACAAAATGGAGTTACACATACAAGCCTCACAAAATGGAGTATTACACATATGGAGTAATTTCACATGGGATGCACTCCGCACAAGTCTCATCTCAAGGAACTACACATACTCCACATCTGAACAAGCCTCATCTCAAGCATCGGAACAAGCCTCGCCTCAAGCATCCGAACAAGCCTCATCTCAAGCATCCGAACAAGCCTCATCTCAAGCATCCGAACAAGCCTCATCTCAAGCATCTGAACAAGCCTCATCTCAACCATCCGAACAAGCCTCATCTCAAGCATCCGAACAAGCCTCATCTCAAGCATCCAAACAAGCCTCATCTCAAGCATCTGAACAAGCCTCATCTCAAGCATCCGAACAAGCAACATCTCAAGCAACAGAAAAAGCCACATCTCAAGCATCGGAACAAGCCTCGCCTCAAGCATCTGAACAAGCCTCATCTCAAGCATCTGAATAAGCCTCATCTCAAGCATCAGAACAAGCCTCATCTCAAGCATCCGAACAAGCCTCATCTCAAGCATCTGAACAAGCCTCATCTCAAGCGCATAAGCCTCATCACTGAACCCTCCCCATTACCTCTAAGTTGTATAGAGCATTTTTGTAAACCTCTTTAGGGCATGTTAGTCTTGGAGGTAGCTGCCCAAGACCCTCAAGCCTTTCCTTGTTAACATGCGGTATTTTATACCCATTCCCCGCATGGTTCATGATCTCAATCATGCACATTTGTAGAGTTAGGAAAATTCTGTTGAGCTTGTAAACCTCATAGCCTTCAAATTCCTCCAAAACACCTGCAATAAGGTCTTGTAGTGTTTTAGGACTCGCATAATCTGTCAACATTGCAGCGGGTTGAAAACCCAAGGTCAAGCACATTCAAATCAGGACTGTTGGCAGGCTGTTGTACTAATCTAATGTCAAGTCCAGTTTTTATGACATGCTAGAAATTCCTGGTCATCCGGCAAGATATGGGGCTTAGCATTATCCTCGCTGAATGTAGATGGTCTGTCCAAAGATCACTTTCCGCCAAACTGCTTGTATCGCTGGCAAGACCTTCTCTATCGTGAACTCCTCGCCACTTTTCTCGTCGACCTTTATTGACTTTTGTCTCTATTGTACCTTTGGGCCTATTGTCGCTTCTCCTCCGAAAGCAGGAACTTCTTTCACGAATGGCCAGATACCGATTTTCCCGCAGAAGGTCACGCTTCCTTCATCGTCTCCACCTTGGCCTAGCAACGGCCGTTAAGAACATCACCTTGCCAATACAGCTTGCCGTGTATAGGCCTCAGAGGCTCTTCCTCCCCATCCAGCAGATAATATGTTCTATTCTTCTTTGTCATGTTAAACCACTTCGTCAATATGGACAACATTATGCATAGTCTTGAACTTAGGCCTCGCAGTTGCTGTTGTTGCCTCATCAAGCATCGACAAACAAAATTTCATCCTATCCATCTTATTCTTTTCCTTTAAAGCCGGCTTCACACAGTTTGTATGTCTCCTAATCAAATTCAGCATGAATTTTCTATGAAGTGTGGTAGGGCTACATCCCAATTGCCGTGCTAGTGACCTAATAGTAGACCTCCTGCTTAATGGGATTGTTAGGATTTTTTCTAGGTTAATGTCCTTAGTCTTTTCTTCCACTATTTCCTTTTCTCCGATCAGCAACATCTACTTCTTGACCTTGTTGAATTTGCAACATTGCTTTCCTCCAAATTCTTTGTATATTCCAAACACCCACTCCAAAAAAATTGCAATGTCTTGCGATCAAGATTCTTAAAAGTGCCTCCTCTACTCATACACAGCAGTATGCAATGCTACATAAGCAGCAAATTTTGCTGGTCATTGAGGGTTTTATTTTTCTACCAACTTGCCCAACACCTGCACCAAGACATACAACAAAGAAATGATTAAATGAAATGATCAAGTGATAAAGTGATGGAATGATCAAGTGATGAAATGATGGAATGATCAAGTGTAACTGCACTGGATTTTGAACAGTTTCATCTCCTTCCATTCCCTCTCCCAAGATCTCCTTCCATATCATCTCCTACATGTCCTTCCATTTCATTTTCTGCATCTTCATCCATTTCATCCACATCTTCTGCAGGTGGAGTGAAGTTGAGGTCCGGAGATCCATTTTCTCCTGAAGATATGAATATGTAAGATGAAGTAGAAGTAGAAGTAGAAGTAGAAGTACAAGAGTACATTATCTACATTATCTACAGATCAGTACATTATTTAACTGTGATTTAGTGTTATGATGATTTGATATGGCGAACATAGAATCCTGCTCACAAGATTTTGAAGCAAGAATCCTGTGATGATTTATATCGAACTATTTTATCTTGAAATTCAAGCCATCAGATCCTGAAATTCAAGCTATCAGATCCTGATTTAACTGGAGTACAATGTTGTAGCTTCACTTGTCTTCCAAATAAATACTCATGTACTCCAACTTTAATCGGAGTAGGCCCCAACTTAATCATAATCAATTGGTGCATGTGGTGCTATATTAGTTCTACCAAGTTGAGGGTTTCAAGTTAAATTGCCTGCACTCTGAATTGAAGTAAATTAAGTTGCATGTACCAAGTTGAGTATTTAACTTTTTTTTGAAAAGGAGGATAACTCCCGGCCTCTCGTGATCCCAATGTTGCGCGGAGGCCGAGGCGGGCAGGCGCCGGTGGCGGGACGAGCAAATGGAGCAGGAGGTCATCGCTAAGCTCGGCTGGGCCATTTTGGCGACGCCTCACGCTTAGGAGCTTCTACCTCGGTGAGCCCTCACTCTGCAACTCTGATTTAAAATGGGTTCTGTGATCCAAAGATCAGTAGTTCGATGAGTAGTTCTTGATCCAAAGATCGTAGTTCGATGAGTGCAGTCCATTTAAGGCTCTCTTTTGGTTTGCTTGTCTGAAATGAAATGAAGTAAACTAAAGTGCAGTCCATTTTCACCTTTCCTTGCTTCCTTGTTTTGATTTGATTGTAAATAAATAAGATCTCATTTCATTTGGTTTGCTTGTGTCAGGAAAAAGAAGCAATAATCCATCCTGTGAGTGAGATCATCAACACACACACTATGTCAACAGAGTAAGTGATCCCATATTTCCATTGGATTGAGATACCTCTTTTTCCCCATTATTAGAAGCATGTGGACATTGCTGTCACAAAATCACATGGCAAAATGTTGCCACCTTGCCCTAGATGGCTCTATAAGTATACTCCCTAGGTGTAATCATGACAACACCAATCTGTCATTCACACTTTTCATAATTTTCATTCTTATTTACTGTCAGACTGTTGGCTTTTCTTACTGTTGGTATCATTCATCGTGATACACCGTTTTATAGAAAGTTCTTTAAATATCCAAGTATTGATCTCAAATGGTCTATTGAATTTGTTTTCATTGACTCGCAGAAACTGTAGGCATGTTTGCAATTGGACAAATGGTGTATAACAATGATCATCATCTCTAAATTTGACAATTGGACAACATCAGCAGGAGGACAGCAACAACATCATTTTCTCATGCATTACAGGTTTCCCAATTGATCATTACACTCCAGTAATTTCTTCTGATGCCAATTGTGAGGGTGATGATCTTGTCTCGATTGCCATAGTTATTGATCTTAACAAATTCTTCTTGATTGAATGTCTCCTGATCAATTTTACAGACTATTGTACCTAAAAGCATCGACAAATTCTCCCAATTCTGCATCTGGCGAAAACTGATAAGAATTGGGAGCAGCGAGGAGTACCTGGCAAGGACCAGGCAGGGGAGCAGCAAGAATCAGGCTGGTCAGTGCGGTTGAGAGGACCAGGTTGGTGCAGCGAGGACTAGATTGGGAGGAGCGGTGGGGCGGCTAGGCTGGGGCAGCGGCGATCAAATTGGGAGCGGTGGTCACCAGACTGGGCGGAGGAGGAGGAGGAGGAGGAGGAGGAGGAGGAGGAGGGCGGAGGAGGAGGAGGAGGAGGTGGTGGAGGGCGGAGGAGGAGGTGGCCGGACTAGCAGCTGGAGGAGGTGGAGGGCGCAGGTGGCCTGGCGGAGGAAGACTACGAGGAGGAGCTCATGGAGGAAGACGATGAATCGTTTTCAAATCAGGGGTATTTTTGTACATTTGCTCGTTTTCATCTGGTCTGAAAAATCCCCCAACGACAACTATTTCGGAACAGAGGGAGTAGGTGATTTTTGGGCTTCGCGGATCCGCGGGATGTGTATGTTGCTGCCGTGGTGTTCTAGTTCGCCATGGGCGCGCGCGTGAATTTCTGGTAGGATCCTGCAGTGTGTCACGTGTAGTTTTCCACGCCCGTGATCTGTGTGTTCCTGCAGATTTTGTGGAGCAGCGCCCGTCATGGGTTCTAGTTGTTGATGTGTAGGTAGGCCCAGAGGTTAGTTTTCCTGTAGATGTTGTGGATGTACGCGTAGTTGGTGTTAGTTTTCAGTGGCGGATCCTGTAGCTTGTGTCTGTAGATCGAGTTGTTGCTATAGCGCCTCAATTTTGCCATGTTTGGTGTCGTTTTTGTCCCCTGTTGTTCATCCCGGTGGTTTATTAAGTCATCTCTATGTATTTTTGTTCCTGTTTTTGTTGTGCATTTTCGTGAATTTCATGCTTGTTTTTATGTTTTTCCACCATTATATGAGTGTATCTAAGATCAAGGGTCTGCAGAATATATACGCATGAAGTTCTGCTGTCCATTTTTTCTTACTGCATCTTGTCCTGCAGATATATGTTTTTCCAGCCTATTAGTTGGCATATTTTTGTTCACTGCATCTTGTCCTGTAGAGGTTCATTGGTACCTTTTGCGCCATGCCGTTGTCTTGTGTTTTTCGTTGTGGACGCAGCCCAAATCCTGTGCCCCTCCCCAGTATGATTTTGTCGTCGTTGATGTGTTTTTTTTATGTGTCCTATAGTTGATGTGGAAGTAGGCGTAGTAGGCAATAGGTTTCAGCGATGGATCCTAAAGCTGATGTTTCAAGACCGAGTTGTGGTTTGTATAGCCTCTGAATTTTGTCATCTTTGTAATGTTTCTTGTCTATTGATGTTGCCTATTGTTGTTGCTCTTGTCAAGCTTTTTCTGTATGTCGGGAATCGCCTGCTAGATGTAGGTTTTTATCCCCCTTTTGTGCCATGATTGTTTACTTTAGGGATGGCATGATTTTCGAGTTTTTTTTAGTGTTTTTTTGTGTCATCTTATTCCAGTGTTGACTGTTGGTTAAGTATATTGAGTGTTGTTGTTTTGTACTGTAATTCATGTCAGAGTTTCAGTATATCCACTTCAGTGTAATTATAGTGTATTTTTGTCCAAGTACTTGCAGTGTAATAAACCTTTTGGCAGAGCTATTTGATGTCCAGTACTTTGTTATAACGCTTTTTTCGCCTAGTGATGATTATGTTGCTCATGTTAAGTTTATATTTTCAGGCTGTGAATTTGCCTAGTGATTTTTTGTTTTTATGTAGCTCTAGGTGTCTAATTCACCTTGTGTTCAACGAATGTTGGTTAAGGATCTTCAGTGTTATTTTTACACTGTAATTTATTTTCAGACTTACTGTGTCCTTTTTGTCCCAGTATTACAATGTAATCTCTCTTATGTTTTTACAGTGTATTTTTGTGGTAGTTTTGCAGTGTAAATGCACTCATTTACAGTATAATTGTGCTAGTCTTACAATGTAATTTCTGTTAGTTTTTACACTGTAATTGTGCTAGTTTTTACAGTGTAATCTCAGTGTATTTATTTGTTCAATTACAATGTAGTTGTGCTAGTTTTTACAGTGTAATTATATGCTTAGTTTTACACTGTAATTACAGTGTATTTTTTGTCCAATACTTACGGTGTAGTTGTGCTAGTTTTTTACAGTGTAAATCCACTCATTTACAGTATATTTTATGCTTAGTTTTTACAATGTAATTTCTGTTAGGTTTTACACTGTAATTGTGCTAGTTTTTACAGTGTAATCACAGTGTATTTTTGTTCAATACTTACAGTGTAGTTGTGCTAGCTTTACACTGTAATTACAGTGTATTTACATCCAATGCTTACAATGTAGTTGTCCTAGTTTTTATAGTGTAATTACAGTGTATTATGTTGTATACTTACAGTGTATTTTTGAGTTTTAATTGGATACCTTTCACTGTTACTTACGTTTTTGTTTTTTCCTTTTGTGATCATTCTTTTTTAGGTTAAAATGGGCAAGCTACAGAAAGCTTCTCATTGGGATGTTCCCGTAGTATCATCTTTTAGATAGTGCAAATTCTGGAGGGGAACCATTTGTGCCTAATGATTTTGCAGAAGATGGTTCTTACCCTGTGTCTATGGTATTTATTTATTTTGTGCTTCTTTTTATTTTAGTTTTTTTGCCCCTCATTTTTTTTGGGTTGTCTTATTTTTTAAATTGGTTTTTTCTGCAGGAATTATCTGGTGATTTAAGGAAGGCTTGACAAAGCTCTTCCTAAGTTCTATCTTAATCAAGTATGTTTTATTTTTATCTAGGAATTTTCATTCTTGTTTCATTTTTGCATTTTTCTGTTGTGTGATAGTTGTGTTTTTCCTATTTTTTTCAAAAAGTAAAATGCCTCAAGAGGAAATTATCATCTGCTTCAAGGAGGAATGTGGTTAGTTCCTATTTACTTTTTATCTCAGTAGTTTTTACTTTCTGAAAGAAAAATGCTTGAATTTCTATCTTAATGAATTTTTTTTGTTGTGTAAGTCCAATTCTTATCAACTGCATTTTTTCATTGTATTGCAATGTTTTTTTTGTACTAAGTAATAGTAATCTGAAGCAATTATTTGACTGGTTTGATATGTGTTTTCAGTCATGTTGTTTTTTGTCATTTTCTAGTGTAAGTCCAATTATTTAGTAGCTGTATTTTTTGATGTATTGTAATTTATTTTTTGTTCTTAGTAATAGTAATGCGAAGTAATTATTTTGAGTGGTTCATATGGTGTTTCTCTTTTGTTGTTTTTGTAGAGGCGTAAACGCCTAGTGATTACCCTACTTGTGCTACTTTCACTAGATATTCTCTAGTGATTACCCTACTTGTGCTACTTTCACTAGATATTCGGGAAGTTCTTCTCTGGTGTTGTTGATGGTCTGTGTTCTAGGTATCGAGATGTTGTCCAGAGATATGGCATGGGCTGTTTCTTAGAGTTTGTTAGGACCGAGGTGCCCTCAGGTTAGTGAAGTGGCTCACGGTAGGTTTGATGTCCTTTCATCTGAATTCCAGCTCAAAAAGAAATTTATCCCAATGACCAAGTATGATATTCATGACATCCTCGACCTTCCAAAGAGATGGTGAGCCACTTGTGTGTGATGCTGAATCCGCCGTGATTTTATCCTCTCTCACTTCAACTTGAGCAAGATTCCTCCCATGTCCTTCTTTGCTAACAAGCTGAAATCAACTGAAGTCGAGTTGCCTGATGAAGCTGTCTTTATTTGTTTCATGATTGTTGCTTTTTCATCATTCCTTTGTCCCAACTCTAGCCTCAGTCCTAGCCCAAAGTACCTTCACATCTTCAGGGATTGTCCTTCTGTGCGTAACTATGATCTGTCAAAATTTGTTTATGAGTGGTCGTTGAGTTGCATAAAAAGTTGAAGGATTCCACTAAAGTTGCTTCCAAAAGATCAGTGACGCTTTGGCGGTTGTCACTACGCTTTTGCTGTAAGTCTTGTTATTGTTCTTCTTTTTTTCCTTTTAGTTTGATTTGTCATGTTATAGTCACTTTAATCTTTCGCTTTGTTCTTATTTTCTAGGTTTGTTACCTTGACCAACTTAATTTTGGTCTTCACTCGGTCTCTGATGTAAAGCCTCGGATCCTAGCATGGAGAGGCAACAAAGTTAAGCAATTTGCAGAGCTTGATAGAAACAATAGCCGCTCTTTTGGTAAGAGGCCTCTAAAGCAGCTGTGTGCTTCAGTTCATCTGCAGGTTGGTTTTTTTCCTGCTGCTTGTTTTGTACATATGTTCTTTGATTTTTGCGTTCTTTTTTTGTGGTTGTTGATGTTACTCCGTATGTTCTGATGACAACTTTATATTTTTTGTCATTGTAGCAGTCTATCGAGAAATCTTCAACAAGCAAGGATGGTGATGTTCCCTTTTGCAATGCCAAACTTTTTGAAATGAATGTGCAGAAATCATTTGGTGCTCGTTTTGGGTTAGAGGTTAGCATAGTTATGATTATGCTCTTTTTTGCCTTCTCTATTTTTCTTTTTGTTTTAATCTTGTGGGTTTACTGAATTCTTTTTCTTTTTCAGGCTGCTCAGGTAGTTATAGACCTTGTTAAAGCTAGGAACCAAGACAAGCCTAAGCTATTTGTAGAATGGTCAGAATCTCTTGTAATTGATGTCCTTGATTGCATAGCAAACTCACCTTTGATTGCGAAATCTATTGCTACACCAAAATTTTCTCCAAGCGAATTTCAATCTCTCGAGCAACTTCTCTTTTGGTTAGTTTCTTTCCTAATGTTTCTCTTAATTTTTGTCTTTATTTTCTGTTTTTATGTAACTTTTTATTGTATGATTTGTTTGTTTTTTCTCATGTTAGTGTTTGTTTCTTTATCCTTTTGAAGGCAATAAGTCTGTTTCTATTCACTCTTTCATTGCTGAAAGAAACTTTGAAACTGTTGTCAAAAGCCGCCTTCTCAAGTCCAGCCCCCAATCCCCAATCTGAACGTGCTTCTACTTTTGCTGCTGGTGTTATTTCGATGGGGATTTTCTCAATCCAGTAGTATTATCTAGCTCATCTCCAGCTCCTAAGGTGTGTGTTGAGGTATTTGTCTAGTACAACAGTTTATGTTTTTATTGCTTGATGCATTTACACTAATCATTTTTGTGTTTTTGTTTGATAGAGTGTGGTGAATGAAGCTAATGCTGAAGGTGCAATTCCAATGGCTCCTCTATCTTGTGCAAAAAGTGCTTCTGATGCTATAGGTTTGATCTTTTCACTTCTTTTTATTTTTGTGTTTTTTGTGTTCTCCCATGGGTTCTTCTTTTAGATTTTTTCTTATTGTTCATGTGTACCTGTTTCTTTTCATTTTGTAGGTGTATCCCCTTCAACAATGCAGTGTCCAATTCCTGTTGTTGGTTCTTCGTTGATGCAATCAGGTAATTGTTTGTTTAATTATTTCCAGGGCATAGTTTTCATTTTCTTTTTTGTTTGTAGCTGACCATCTTTTGTGTATTTTGTGTAGCCGGTCCTGATAAGAAGTGTGAGCCCAAGGTTGTTGTCAATGATTTTCAAAAACCAAGTTTTGCTGAATTCAGTCGCTCTCTCGGTGTCCAATCGCATCCTCAAGATTCCATTCAACAGCCCAAAGTTAAAGAGGGTGTCTCTTCTGTTGGTGGACTGTCCCTCTGGTTCCTACTCGCTTGACGCAACGGTTCAAGAATGTGGTTAGCATCTACCTCTTGTTTGTCGTTTTATGCTATTTTTTGTTCATTCGATTTTCCATGTATTTTTTCAGTATTGATTTTGTATGTTCCATTTGTTTTATATCAGATAGATGATGTTGAGTGCTCTCAGTATGTTGTTGAAAGATTCTTGAGTTTGATTGATCATGCGAATGATGAGGTAATTATTTCTGAATTTTAAGTCTTGTCTTCTCGCTTAGTAGATGGTTTTTTGTTTTTTATTTCTGATTTTCTGTTTGTTCCTTTTTTTGTTAACAGGATTGCATTGAAATGGTGAAGTTCCCTCCTTCTGAAGTTTCAAAGTCAAATTTCTCCTCAAGCCACGTTAATGATCAGGTTTGGTGTTTTTTCTTTATGATTTTTGTTTATTGATTATTTTTTGCCATGTTTTTTTAGTATGCTTTTGGTCTATGATTCTCAGTTTATCTCTGTTTTAAATTGTATTTCCCCTACTTTGAGTGATGTATATTTTGCATGATGAACTCAGATTGTATGTCTGAAGTTCACTGTAAGTATGCTTGACTTTGCATTTGTGTGGTTGACTTAGCACGATGGAGTTCTGTATCAGTAGTTAGCATGATCTTGAATGACTGCTATTTGTTGACTATAAATCTCTAGAGTTTTATAATGTAATCCCCTATAGTTTTTCCCTGCAATGTATGGTTTGGGGCTGTATTTTTGCATGAGTTTCTATGTAATTATCCATAGTTTTACAGTGTAAGTTGTGTGTTTAGTACTGTAATTTGAGTATGGCTGACAATGTAATTCTTCAGAGTTTTACACTGTAATTAAGTAGAGCTTTTACACTGTAAGTTGTGTGTTAGAGTACTGTAATCCTGCAATGTAATTCTTTAGGCTTTTACACTGTAGTTTGGTAGAGGTTTACATTGTATTTTTGAACTGTAATTATCCCTAGGGCTTATAGTGTAAAAATCAGCAGAGTTATGCACACTGTATTTTGTGTGGACTGTATTTGGTGGGGATTACAGTGTATTTTTCCTAGACTTATACACTGTAATTAACTATATGGTTTATACCATAAATCAGCAGAATGTTTTTTCACAATGTAATTTTGTGTGGGTGAGGACTGTAACTTTTGGTAGGGATTATAGTGTATTTTCTTGGAGTTTTGCACTGTAATTAAGCATAGGGTTTACACTGTAGTTGTGTAGAGTTTTACATCGTAATTTTTGTTAGCTTAGAATAATTGAGTAGAGTTTTTACACTGTAGTTTTTGATGTCTCTGTTGGTAGTTGCAGCATAGTTAGTTGTTGCCTCTCTTAATCTATTGGTTTTTCTTCCATGTTTTTATCAATGTATGTTTTAGAAGGCAGTAGACGATGTTCAAATTGTGGGGAGTTCCAGTTTTGTTGATAGATGCAAAGACCTTTCAAGATCTAATGATGCTGCTTACAACAAGCTTAACAACTTCAACTTGGCAGAAGCTCAATCAAATAGTCGTTTCCCTAAGAATCAAAAAAGTAATGGCAATTTCTCTTCCTTTCTTACATTTGTGTTCATCTTTTTTATAATTTAGTCATCCTGTTTCCTTTTGTTTTCATCCCTTTTTTATTTTCCCTCTGGTACTTTTGTGATGCCTTATATTTTGGGAAGGAGGGAGTAGTATCTCTACTCCTAATGGACGAATTGGTTGAATAGTCCCACCATTTTCAACCGGTTTATTTTCAACCGGTTATTTTTCGTCTGGTTTTTTTGTCCCACCTCCCACTACCCCCTTCCATCGGTTTTCCTCTTCTCCGGTCTGGCCGCAATACTCAACGATTTATGGTAATCAATCACAATTAATCCAATGTATGGAAAGGCTATAAACTCAGAAATCTCATCAATCCAGGTATGGTAAGGCCATAACTCAGAAAAATTCGAATATGGTAATCATATGGTAATAAATTTAAATTACCCTAAAGGCTATCAATCCAGATATGGTAAGGCCATAACACAGAAAATTTCGAATACGGTAATTATATGGTAATAGATTTCAATTACCTCAAAGGCTATCTCTACTCTTAATGGAGGAGTCTGCACACGAAATCACCTCAGAAATCACAATTATATCGTCGCACACGAAAAAGGAACAGACCCGCTTTTCCGATCCTCTCCAAACCAAATCAATGATGGGGCACCCTCAAAAGAAAAGCAACGCCTACATCCTTTGGGACTTCCGAGCAAGAGGTCTAACCTCTGCTCGCACGCAGCCCGCCGCCACTCCCGTTGCAGAATGCCGCCGTCCTTTCGATGGCTCGCTGCCGCCGCCACCGCCCCGCTGCTGGCCACCTTGCTCGGCGCCTCCCAATGCCACCTCCCTGCCTCCGTAATGGCGAAGGGTCCGATTCCATGGACACGGATCTGGTAGAGTGGTAGTGTTGAGAGGAGACCAAAGAAGGAGTAGGCGAATCAAGAAGCGGCAGTTGCATCAAGTCAACTCCAAGTCACATGTACACTAATTATCTGGATTTTTGTCAATCCTCCTGATCGTGCTTACGCATCGGATGCAACTTTTGCCTGGCCAGGTGAATTGAAACTGATTTGCGACTGGAAGTAGTAAACCAATATAGCTTCATAGTTTTGGTGTACTCAGATAAAGCGACGGGTTCAGCAAACATGTAGTTGCAGAAGTGTCTTGGCTGCTGGTCGTGTGGGGTTAATTAGCGCATGCATTGGCACAGCCATCCAGCTGCAATGGCGTGCTTTTTGATTGGAAAATTTTCTTTGGTCAAATATGATAATGCTCTTGGTGACCAAAATGCACTACTTCTCAATCTCTAGCTGGTTTACCTGTGATGTGTAAGTTTAGCTGACATGATGTTAAAATTGTAAGACAAGATCCTCAAAACCATGTTTACTATTTCAACAAAATTAGAGAAACTACCAGGATAAGCAATGCCTTGCTTGGTGCTGATTTCCCAAAATTAGCAAAAAAGAAAAAAAACCAAGTACATAAAAATTTGGATGTGCTTAATTAATTAGGCAGGTAGTTAATCGTGCCGAATCAGTTTAAAAGTGTTTGTGGGCAAGGACGGCCAGTAGCTAGGCTATCGCTGCCATTGGTGACTGCCAACATGCTCTCAACGACATGGTTGGCCAGCGTTTGCCAACATAGATAACAACCACCACGCCTCGTGACATGAGCGACCAAGCATTCAGAAGATGGATGATGACCGTCGTCTACACACTGATGGTTGCCGAAATGTTTGCGGGCGAGGATAATAGATGCCATAGAACAAGGTCAACGGTCAAGGCTTGAGGAAGACCAAGCACTAACGGTCGAGGGTGGACATAAACAATCAATGGGCTCTCAGTTACATTGCAAAGCACCGAGAACCGCTTGCCAACATGGACAATGGCCACCATGCGCCGCGACATGGGCGACCTAGCATTCACCAAGATGGATGAAGTCTATGTTCATGGGATGTCCACTGATGATGGTGGCGAAATGTTCGCTGGTGAGGACAATAGTAAAAAGGAAGAGTGTTCCAAAACAAGAAGGAAAAAGAACTGAAGCCAAAGTGGTGCATGGTGTTGGAGAAAGTAAGAGTGTTCCAAATAATAAGAGAAAAAAGAAAGAAAGAGTATTCTAGAAAATAAGTAGGAACGAGAACTAAAGTTGCCGAGGAATGAGAAAGAAGAAGATGAGGCATCGATGATGAACACATTAATGTTGACGTGGTGCTGGTTGGTGCCAATTAAACGGATTGGCGAAGAGGCATGGAGTAGAAGACGAGGGAAATATGAAGAAGAGAAGAACGACAATTATCCCTTCTAGCATATATGTGGGATGGAGGTGGAGCTTATTGGTGACTAGGAAAGATCTCTGTAGTTATTTGTTGTTTTGTGTCAATAGTATGTGTTAGTTTTAACCCACTCTATTATATCGTAAACAAGAAAATTTCATCCTTACTGCAATGCATGGCGAAGATGAGTTGGTTGTCATCTGCTTTTAAAGGAGGTGGCGCCAGTGAGAGAAAAAACGAGAAATGTCTCGCCACGGGCGGAAAATCGGTCAAGAATGAGAGGTTCCGACAGAAAAAGGAAAGGTGCGTCATTGAATAGGGTTTTTGTGTTGAACCCAGATGTTACAGACATTGCGGATAGCCCGTAGCAACGCACGGGCGTTCTGCTAGTTTAAGATTAGTTGGTAATGATCTGGCTGCAGATATAGATATCACATTATGTATGTGAAGAGAGAGTTAGCCTAGTTATAAAAATTCATGGAGGGATCAGATTAGTTTTCCTATTGCAGGGAGGCTAAACAAGCGTGTAAATCAATCATATCTTCATGCACAACCAGATCTAACAATACTTCTATCTGATATATGGTATATCATACCCCCCCTCCCTCTCAGTTCCCTTCCTTATATAGCTTCACAAGATTAGGAAACAACCTCTGAAACACCACAATTCACAAGGATTTTATCTCCAACCAGCTAGCAGGTAGTTGCCACTCACCAGCAATCTTTTCCTTCCTCCAATTCATTGCTTTATATGCATGTTTACCATCAGTTTGCTTCCCACTTGATACCAATCTATTGGTTCTGTCGTGCCGGCTTGGCAGGTGGCAAAAAAATGTACTTCTTTCTTTGATCCATATTAATTGTCGGTGATTTAGTACAATTAATATGAATTGGAGAGCGTAGTAATGTTTTGGTTGACGGAAAATAGATATGCTTGCTCTGATTCGTGACATCTTACTAAGAACTGTTAGGAATTTATATGGTAAAATGTCTGAAGGATAGTTTTTCCCATCTCACAGCGTAACATATGTTCTCTCTTTCTAGTGCATATGCCTTTTTTCATTACTAAATACATGTGTGTGCTTGTAGATACATATGTCATTGGTAAAGATCCATGCTTCGACCCTTTTTACTTACGAGGCAATGAGATATTTATGAACCGGCATCTAGTGAGAAAAGGTGAGGAATTGTTCCCCCTGTACGACTCGAAAAATCTAGTGAGAAAACTAATAAAGATTGTTAGTAGAATGGGTCAAAAGAAGATAATTAAACTATTTGTATACACTTGATCCAAGACAACAGTGAACTACAAGATGGTAAGTAAGAACTCTGTAGCCTTCTTTTTAATGCCCGTAATGAGTTGTTAGATGAAAATATCTGAATCATTTTCTTTGGCAGTGGTTCTCAAAGTAGTTTACTCAAAATTACCTATCAAACTACATGATTGGTGAACATGCATAGGTTAAAATATTTCTACAAGACTACAATGACTATCTAGAAGTCCTCACGAAGACAGTGAAGGTCGGACGGTCGGCCATCACAAAGGGTTGGACTAGAGTCGTGTGTGCATTCGGCAGGGAGGAGGACACAATATGGGCATTTCTGTATAATTTTCAATTGCAACATTTAAATTAGGGAAAAAATATGCTCTGCATGTCATTACGCCAAGACACGGTCTATAAATCAAAACATGTGTGATATACCTCATAATTCGACACGTTTCATAGAGAGAAAATGTGTGCGAACATGCATACAATTGTCGTTCGTAAAGCGTGTGTGATGTCATACAATATTACAAACGGTGCGACCAAACTAAATATTTGTGATAGTTGCCTTATCGTAAATGCTTTACAAGCATGAACTATTTGTGATGTAATATGCATTGTAAATGTTGCACCACGGAATAGCGTGTGCGATAGTTATCCCATCCGACACGAGTACGACAGTGGGGTGTTTCAGTAAACTCATCTGACACATGTACGATAGTGAAGTTATATTCTTAATTAGATATTACATACGGTTCGACAAAAGTGAATGTGTGTGATAGTCTCCTTATCATACACGTTTTACAATCATGAACTATTTGTGATGGAGAGCGCATAGTAAGCGTTGCACCACATATATAATAGCGTGTGCGATGGTAATGCCATCTCATACGAGTAGCAAGGATGGAGGGTTTGGGAAAATCGATATATAGCAAAGAGTTGTGTCACGACTCAAGTTTGGGATAGATGCGGGCATCGCATATGCTTAGTTCTGCTAAACATATGCATTCTTACTCCTTATTGTCGACAGTTTCTGGGTCATGTGGGAATGACCCCCTATCGCACACACAAGCAAGTCAACGGTTTAAAACTCTCTCGTGGAAAGGGGTAAAACCATTCAGATAGCCCGTCACTGCACCAGTGGTGGTAACTTCAACCAAGAAGAAAAACAAGTAAAATGTACCCCAATAACTTATGTGAAAATAGCATGATAATAAATAAACCACATACCTGATAATTTACTCACAAACATCGTGGTAACTTTGACAAAGGGGGAAATATTTAAAATATATAGCCCGGTAACTTATGTGAAAATAGCATGATAATATACGGACCACATATCTGATAATTTAAGTACGACACCGCGGTATATCTGACCAAGAGGGAATAGTTGTTGAAAAAATACCTCTAATTGACTTCTATGTAAATAATATGATAATATACGACCCACATAACTCATAATTTACATAGAAACACTATCGGACAAAACACTATGGTAATATGAATTTGAAAAAGAGGGAAGGGGACTACCGGGTTTGTGAACCTGTGTGATAGATGCAGAAAAGTGATGGAACTAGCTAGGGCACATAGTCCTAAAACCGGGACAAGTGAGGTTGCCGGTTTGGATTTTCAGTTACCGATTGCTGTCTTTTTTGTCCAATCCCATCTCAAGAACATACAACTAGCTTATCAGTTTTGCGTAATCAATGATAGGACCTAGTTTAGCCGCTTGTTGTCGTTACATTTGGTATTGGAGGGTTTGGGTTCGATCACTTTGTCATGGTTTTTTTTTTTGCCTATAATAAAACTGCTGACAGTGCATGTGCAGCAGCCCAGAAAAATGTTTTACATACTTTACATTATACAAGTCTAAATCGAAAGTTCACCAACAAAAGTGGAACATGCTTTTTCTAGTCCAATTTATTTTTCTGATGGGCCAAACATTTTACCGTGAGGGTGTACAAAATGGTTCACATGGCTCCTTATATGTAGCACCATGTCATACATATAGGTCCCAGCCCCCGACGCGCGGTGCCGGCCACGTGAAAGGAATTTAGTCCCGTATCGTTGCCAACCGGAACTAAAGAATGAGGGCATTTAGTCCTGATTTATTAGGCCCAGTTGATGAATCAGAATTAAAGGTCCTTCCCAACCAGGACTATAGGCTGTTCCTCTACTAGTGGAGCTTACCTCCTAATCGTGTGGGAACTAACTACCTTGGTTCTCACATACACTATCTCTTGTGCTCTTAGAAAATAATAAGATTGACCACGACTTGCATCCTCGTCAAGCTCTCTCTAGCTATATAGATGGCAAGCTTCTTCAGAGCTCAGGCAGGCCCAAGAGTCCAAGACACCTAGAGCTAAGTGCAGCTAGCTAGCTAGATTGAGAAAATGTACTTGGTATGGAAGGTGCTAGTGCCCTTACACTTCAGTCTGTCCAGTCTGTCCATCAGCATGTTTCCCGTAGGAGATGTAGGAGAGCTGTCCCTAGGTCCGGGGGACGGCGTGCCGGATACCCCGGCGGCAGAAATGAGCCCAAGCGACATGTTGATGTTGATCGGCACAGACAAAGGGTTGCAGATCAACCTCCTCACCATGCTTAGTGCTGTGTTGATCAGCATCCAGGTGTTGCTGGGATCTCGGCGTCGGCGCTCCGGCAACAAAATCATTGTGAACCTGCTGCGGGTCGCTTACACCGGCTCTTTCCCGGTGTTCGTCTACACCATCGGCCTCGTCCAGTCCGTGGAGGCGCCCAAACAGCTTGACAGCCAGCTGTTGTGGGTCGTCGGGCTCCTGCTCCTCCTGGGTAGCGTGGACGGCATGTCGGCCTTCAGCCGGCAGGAGATCGAGGGTAGCAAAGGAATTCAGGCGCAGCACATCATCAAGACGTTTCTCGTGCTCTGGCTCCTCATCAGCCGGAGCGACGTCTCCCATGGGAGGTGGATCTTGCTGCTCTACTTCCTCCTCTGCTGGGTGTATAGCATCTTGAGGGTCGCCCAGAGGATGAAGGCGCTGCGCAAGGCCCGTTCGGTCTGCACGGCCTTGTGCGCAGCGCCAAGGTGGTGGCTGACTACATGCAAGATGTGTATGCCTCTGGCTCCGGTGATAGGATTCATAGCCCGTGGACATGGCTAAGTGCAGGTATCTTGTCCTCGGTGAGGAAAAGGACTCCAGCCCACCGTCCAAAGGCGCCCTGCTACCTCTCGAGGTCGGCCACAAGGGCAAGCTCGTCACGTTCGACATGATCTGTAACAGCAAGGACAAGCTGCTGTTGAGTCCTCATCCTGGCGATGACCAGAAGCGTGCACGCGTCGCCTCGATAGATACTTGTCTTTCTTTCGCCTTGTTCAAGTTGCTCAAGCGGCGCTTCTGCCCGGGGCTCCCCATCGCCGAGAAGGGTGACCCGTCGGCGCTGGAATTCGTTATCGCCGAGGGCGAGCATGCCTTCCGTCTCGTGGAGGTCGAGTTGTCGTTCCTGTACGATTTCTTCTACACCAAGTACCCGGCGCTCTTCCCCGTCGCCCCAGCGCTCCGCATCGTCCGTTTCCTCGTCCTTCTTGGCTTGTTCAAGGTGCTCCTCTTGGATTTTGCTTTCGAGGCCATCATGACATCGTACACAACCGACAATGTCTCCGCTGACTGGCTTGAGTTTGCCACGGGGTACTCCTCCAGTCAAGCGGTTGTCTTCATCCTCTTCAACAACATTCTCGTCGTCTTCATGATCCTTAGCATCGACATCCTGCAAGATGTTGCTACGGGTTACTCAAACTGGGCCATTGTACACTACGTGTGCGACTACGTGAGAAGCAAGGGGAGGACAGACGGTGACGGCTGCAAGGGGTGGTGGATGACGGTGAAGCGGTGCTGGAACCGGGGCTTCGGCATTCGTCGAGCGCTCATTAAATGGGTGGCGGCACGCCGGGCAAAAAAGCCAGCACACTGGTGGGATAACAAGCTCGGCCAGTACTCGCTGCTCAACTCCTGCCGCTACACCGCGCACAAGACAAATGCCTTCTCCCTGTTGACCCTACGCCTGCTGGAGAAGACAGGAGAAGGCCGGAAGCGCGACAAGGATGTCAACCTGACGAACAAAATCAAGGAGGAGGTTCTCAGCTCCCTTGAGAAAAGTGGTGGCCTGCTGTCGGTCGACCGTTCGGGCGGTTTAAGGAACATGGTGCTGCAGCTGGACTGGGCGCCGTTTGACCTCTCGAGCAGCACGCCAAGACGGGTCCTGGTGTGGCACATTGCCACCACCATATGCGCCGACCAGGACCAGGGCACCAACAACTCCGACCAGGAACAGGACCAGGGCACGGACAACTCCGACCAGGACCAGGACCGGGGCATCGAAAACTCCGACCAGCTCAGCAATAACCGCCTTGTTGCAACCACACTGTCCAGCTACTGCGCCTACCTGCTTGCTTTCATCCCGGACATGCTGCCCGACCACAGCTACGGCCACGCAGATCCTGGACTCCGTCGTTCTAGATGCCCGAAAGCGCCTCAGCACAACCAAAACACTGTCGGACAGATGCAAAAGATGTTACAATTGGGAAAGACGCACAACAGCAACATGGAGCAAGACAGGTCCATCTTGATCCTTGGGGCCAGCCTGGCAGACAAGCTGTTGTCAGAGAACGAGCGGCCGCCGTGGAAGCTGCTCGCGGGCTTCTGGGCCGACATGGTGCTCTTCCTGGCGCCGTCCGACAAGGCCGACGTCCATGCCGACCACCTAGCCACTGGCGGCGAGTTCATGACCCACCTTTGGGCGCTGCTCACGCACGCGGGCATTGTTGACCGTCCAGACATCCATGCTGCATCACATGCTTGAGCTGCCGCGACACTTCACCTACTACCTTTGTTATTTTGTCGACAACACTGTACTACCTTTTGGATTATACTACCTCCGCCCGGTTCTAGATACATCGCCTTTTATCTATTTTGATGACAAGTATTTTTGGACAGAGGGAGTACAAGTGATACTAGTGTGTAACTTCGTTGTAATGTAATGTAATGTGGTTAAATTGTATCGTTATGCTGCGCATATGTTGGATTGGCTTGTTTTGTAAAGCTGATTTTGCGGGTATTACTAATGAGCACTAGCAACATGTTGATGCTGATCCGCGCAGACAAAGGGTTGCAGATCAACCTCCTCGCCATGCTTAGTGTTGTGTTGATCAGCATCCAGGTCGTGTTGGGATCTTGGCATCGGCGCTCCGGCAACAATATCATTGTGAACCTGGTGCGGGTCGCTTACACCGTCTCCTTCCCGGTGTTCGGCTACACCATCGGCCTCGTCCAGTCCGTGGAGGAGCCCAAACAGCTTGAAAGCCAGCTGTTGTGGGCCGTCGGGCTATTGCTCTTCATCGGTAGCGTGGACGGCATGTCGGCCTTTAGCCGGCAGGAGGTCAAGGATAGCAAAGGAGTTCAGGTGCAGCACATCATCCAGACGGTTCTCGTGCTCTGGCTCCTCGTCAGCGAGCAACGTCTCCAAGGGCGGGGTGGTCTTGCTGCTCTACTTCCTCCTCTGCTGGGTGTATAGCATCTTGAGGGTCGCCCAGAGGATGAAGGTGTTGTGCAAGGCTGGCTCGGTACACGGTCTTGTGCACAGTGCCAATGTGATGGCTGACTACATGCAACATGTCTATGTCTCTGGCTCTGATGATAGGAACAGGATTCATAACCCCATGGAGGCATGGACATGGCCAAGTGCAAGTATCTGGTCCTCGGCGAGGATAGAGACTATAGCCCACCGTCCAAGGCACCCTACTACCTCTCGGAGGTGGGCGGCAAGGGCAAGCTCGTCACGTTCGACATGATCTTTAACAGCAAGGACAAGCTGCTGCTGAGTCCTCCTGACCATAATGCGCCTCTGAAAGATACTTGTCTTTCCTTCACCTTGTTCAAGTTGTTCAAGTGGCGCTTCTGCCCAGGGCTCCCCATCGCCGAGGAGGGTGACCCGGCGGCGCTGGAATTCGTCATCGCCAAGGGCAAGCATGCCTTCCATCTTGTGGAGGTCGAATTGTCATTCCTATACGACTTCTTCTACACCAAGTACCTGGTGCTCTTCCCCGCCGCCCCAGCTGCGCTCTGCGTTCTCCGTTTAAATGCGTCCTTCTTGGCTTGTTCAAGGTGCTCCTCTTGGATTTTATTTTCGAGGCCATCACATATTACTCCAATGTCATCCCCGCGGACTTGCTTGAGAATAACACGCAGTTGTCTTCATCCTCTTCAACAACATTCTCGTCGTCTTCATGATCCTTAGCATCGACATCCTGCAAGACGTTGCCACGGGTTACTCAAACTGGGCCATTGTACACTACGTGTGCGACTACGTCTACATGAGAAGGAGGACAGACGGTGACGGCAGCAAGGGTTGGTGGATGATGGTGAAGCGGTGGTGGAACCGGGGCTTCGCATTCGTCGAGTGCTCATTAAATGGGTGGCGGCGCACGCGCACTGGTGGGATAACAAGCTCGGCCAGTACTCGCTGCTCAAGTCCTGCGGCTACACCGCGCACAAGACGAATGCCTTCTCCCTGTTGACCCTTCTCCCTGAGGGAATTGCTCGCAGATGTTGGCTCAAAAAAACCATGGAGTGTGAATTATGCCCCATGCAGCGAAGATTGTTGAGAAAGTAGCCGACGCTACGTTTAAATCTGTTATTTTTGGTATAACTGCTTAAGGGGTTTGTTAGTAGCTCCTGTTATGCCGTCCGAGGTCTATATAGCCTTTCCTCGACCACACAACACAGTATGGTCGTGTATTTCTAGATTGGATAGAAGATGTGAAGTTGATGCACGGTTTTCTTGTTCAGTTTTGCTAAAGCACATCTAGATGTGCCATAAGTATTGCACATCTAAGTACTATGTCATTGATCTTACATCGAGATTCGTGTGGATATTTTCTTTTTTTTTCTTTTTCTTTTTATGCTTGATTCACTTACTTAGATGTGCAATAAGTAGAGCACATCTAGATGTACCCTAGACACATCCGGACGCGAGCGCGATGGCACGTCCTTGCTGCTCGCTTGACGGTCTCAGCTTTCATGATATATACAAATAAATGTCCATAAACATTTTTTACGGGATTATCCATAAACATGTACATGGACGATCTAGCTTGGCCGTTAGAGATTTTTTTGGTTGGTATGTACTCCAGAGACGAGATATGCATGCCCGCCGGAGATATCTGTAGTATCTGTTTAAATAGAGATTTGCACGGGAGAGTAGGATCCCGGCTAGCCGTGGCAACACAATCTGAGAGCGCTGCCCTCCCGGAGCGACGTGGGGATTCCTCGGCGCCGGCGGCGACAAGCCGGAGAGCTACCTGCGGGCCGACCGTTTCGGCCTCGAGGACCTGGACGTGGTGGTGCGAAAGAAGACCCTCGCCATGGAGAAGCGGCTGCGCAAGGGGGGAGGCGACCGGCCCATGGCGTCCTGGGAGATCGACCTCGCCAAGCTCGACATCCACCACCGGGAACCGCCCGGATCCTTCGGCAGCTTCTGCAGCGCCACCTACAATGGCAGAAAGGTGTTGCGGCACGCGTGGCTTGACATAGCTCCGGTGTTGCGAGGGTCCTCCGTCCTCAGGATGAACGGAGCTCCGGTGTTGCGGCACGCGTGGCTTGACATAGCGGAACCGCTGCCGGAGTGGCTCTCGGGGATCAACAGCGTGGCGTACCTCGGGGACGGCAGGTTCTGCATCCATAGGAGGTTCGACATCATGGCCGAATTCGGGATGGAGTCGGTGTCGATCGACATTGTGGTCCTGCTCACCGGCGTTGAGGTGGTGCATGATGAAGTATGTATTTAGGGTAGGGTCATGAACCTGTCCAAGGTACCCTCCCCAAGGGCATCTTCAGAAGAAACGGCCTTCCAGTCGACCTGGCAGAACTTCACTCGACAGACTCAAAGACACTCGACCATGAAGACCCACTCGACCACAAGGAGTTCAAGAACCACTCTGAGCCCAAACGGTCTGTAATTAGGTAGTCTTTATGGTCATGATGACACTTTATGTAAGGCGTTACCAGTAACGCCTGGCCTTAATGTACCTTTAACCCTCCGCTACGTGGGCTGGCTGGGGTCCTGGCGCACTCTATATAAGCCACCCCCTCCACAGGTAGAAGGGTTCGCACCCCTGTAATTCATACGCATATAATCCAGTCGACCGCCTCCGGGCTCCAAGACGTAGGGCTGTTACTTCCTCCGAGAATGGCCTGAACTCGTAAAACTCGTGCGTATACGACTACTCCATAGCTAGTACCTTGCCTCTTCATACCTACCCGCATTCTACTATCAGACTTAGAACCACGACAGTTGGCGCCCACCGTGGGGCAGGTGTTCTAGCGATTACTTGGGTTCTTTCATCATTCGGACAAGCCTTTTTCATCGTCTGTGAGCGACAAGTGAATATGTGTTTGAAGAGGCCCCAGTGTGGCCGACAACCCAAGAAGTTTTCGCACAAAGACACGAAAGCAGCGAGATAGGCAATGGAGTTGGGTGTGAAGTGATGGAGTTGTGCTCCAAAGAAGTTCAGAAAACCCCGAAAGAAAAGATTCGGCGGTAGAGAAAATCCGCGATCAACATGGGTGGCTAAGAGGACGCACTCACCCTCCTGAGGCTGCGGCTGCCACTCCGTCCCCGGAAGCCTTGCTGACCCATGGGGGATCAATCCCTCGTTGGCCAGGTCGTCGAGGTCTTTCTGGGTGATGGTCGAGCGGATCCAATATCCCTGGACCCAACCTTGCGGCAGGCTGGACCGCGACGAGGATCCGCCCCGACTGGTCGCTCTCCCCTTCGCCTTCGCCGTCGCCTTCTTCGCCCGCTCCAAGGCCGTCGTCTTCTCCTTCACCATTGTCGCCCGTGAAGCAGGAGCGAACAGCAGCGCTGAGCAGGTCACGCAGGCGGCAGATGAATCTGAGGGCGGGGAGGGAAATGAGGGCGCCTTGTTCAAAGACCCCCGTCCGGCGCCTTATATGAAGTCGCTTCCGAGTGGCTGACTGGTAGGCCCGGGCAATCCTGTCAAATCCCGCAACAGTCGCGCGCGCGATACGTGGCGAAAAAGGTGGCGCGAAGATCGAGGCGTCTTCGCCTTATCCCATCCGAGTACCGCAGCCTTCTCCGCTTCGCGCGCTTCCCGAAATTCGGATCCCGCTAAATCCGCTAACAGCAGAGCAACTCGTCAGACGGCAGATTTCCTCCGATCCGTCGCTCGGAGATCTTCAAGTCTATAAAGTTCACTCGACAGATGTGAAGAATGGATCAAGGCGACTGAAAGAGAAGTTGACACCATCACTAAAAAGTCATTGATCCAGAGTAAGACGCACTCACAGCACAAAAACAGGTCGGAAAGATTATCAACTCCTTCCTTATTCGAACCTCGATCCATTCGGGGGCTAATGATGAAGTCATGTACCTAGGGTAGGGTCATGAACCTGTCCAAGGTACCCTCCCCAAGGACATCTTTAGAAGAAACGGCCTTCCAGTCGACCTGGTAGGACTTCACTCGACAGACTCAAAGACACTCGACCATGAAGACCCACTCGACCACAAGGAGTTCAAGAACCACTCTGAGCCCAAACGGTCTGTAATTAGGTAGTTTTTATGGTCATGATGACACGCCTGGCCTTAATGTACCTTTAACCCTCCGCTAAGTGGACTGGTTGGGGTCCTAGCGCACTCTATATAAGCCACCCCCCTCCACAGGTAGAAGGGTTCGCACCCCTGTAATTCATATGCATATAATCCAGTCGACCGCCTCCGGGCTCCGAGACGTAGGGTTGTTACTTCCTCCGAGAAGGGCCTGAACTCGTAAAACTCATGCGTATACGACTACTCCATAGCTAGTACCTTGCCTCTCCATACCTACCCCCCATTCTACTGTCAGACTTAGAACCACGATAGTGCGGGTAGGATCCAGGCTCCGGATGATCAAGCACAAGTCCAAACGTCTCGACTGCGACATTGAATCCGTGCTCTAAAAAAAATCTAGTTATTCTTGCAAGCAACATCTGCATGCATCCAGCTTGAGAGAAGCGATTTGGATACAATTAATTGCATGCTTTTTGGCATTCCAAAACAATGCAAATTTGCAAAGAATAATAAAAACAGAGTGGAACCCATCGCGATGCTCACATGGTGGTGCACAAAGCCTCCACCTGGCACGCCAACTGTCGGTGTTTCGTTACCAGCTAAGTGAATTTGTACGTAGGTAGAGCTTATGGCTACAATCGGATGGGTTAACAGCCTAAATCACACAAGGATGTATACAGGTTAAGGCCCTGGGATCGTCCTAGTAAAAACCCTAATCCTGTTTGGTGTCGATTGTATTCATGCGTGTGAGGCGCACAAGGTACATGATGAAGTCGATTGGCGGTTTAGCCAGCTGGGTGTATGGTCGCTCTTAGGAGAGTGTGTGCTCATGTGTTTGTGGGTGTGTGTGAATGAATCGATCTCCCCTCTCTCTCGAGAGAGAGAGAGAGAGAAGGTACCTTTATATAGGGGCGTGGCGCAGCCTTATAATTATGGCGGTGTCGCCTTAGATGCTCCAAGATACAAGCTATCGAGAGGCCCACTTGACTTGAGGGTATGCTATTGTGGTAGCTATCATCGGATCGACTATGAGGATTCTTGGCGCCTAAGCCGAGGCCTGCTCCTACTGTCTCCCATGGAATGTGTGTGAGGCCCTATATAGCGGCATGTTTCTTTCTGTTGTACTCCCTCCGTAAACTAATATAAGAGCGTTTAGAATACTAAAACAGTGATCTAAACGCTCTTATATTAATTTACAGAAGAAGTACCTTGTGAGCAGGGGCGGAGCTACAGGGTGGGCCGCGGTGCACTCTGGGATTTTGGGCCAGCCTATACACCATAGGTTTACTAGAAGAATGGGCCAAGGAGAAGAAAATCCTAGCAACAGCCTACTGCCTACACTGCGCGTGACGTGCCTCTAGATGCTAGCTGATTCCCCTGATCCCCTTTGCTCTACGCGTTTCCATCTGCCGCCAGCCGCCTGCCTCAGTGCCTCGCCGAGTCGTCGTCGCCCCCTCGCCGGCCCCTCCCGCCAGTCCCTGCGTGCTGCAACTCCGTCAGCAGTGCGCCAGTGCGGCACCACCACGCCGGCGTTGGCGTGCCCAGCCATCCCTGCCAGCGCAAGGATACCGCGCTTGACCTGGCCAAGTTGGTCGACAAGGGTGTCCACGTGAAGCTCACCGGCGGCCGGCAAGGTTGATTCGTACAGCCGAAATCCCTTTTATTCCGTGCTAAGCTCTGCACCACCAGACCCCCGTATTTGTTTGTGTTAGCCACTTAGCCTGCTAACTGCCTGTCATTGTCACCAGTGCGCTATTTGGTGTAGCCTAATCCTTACAGAGTCGCTGACGCGAGTACGTGACTTGTTAGTTTGGTCTTTGTCTGATTTAGTTGGTGTTTCTTGTGTTTCTTTAGTATTGACGTGCTCTTGTCATTCTAATCAGCAAGCAAATTCCTAGTCACATACATTAATTGAGCGAGGATGCTTCCTCCAATATGAAGTTGACATATAATTGACACTTTCATGGCCTTGCAAAAGCATAGGTCAGAAACATAGTCTTCTTTAACTTCTCAAGGTATGTACTATGTAGGCTTCTTTTATGCAAAACTGAGACTTAATTAAGAATTTTAGTATTTTTGTAAGACCATATTGATCTATTTAGTATATGGTATTGGTAATTTCTTAGAATGTTCACATGTCATGTTTGTTGTCAAAAAACTTTTTTTGATGACCATCCTGTTTTCAAATACCGGCTCCAGCACTGCTTGTGAGGCTTGATCCGTACTTGCCATGGTCCTCTTCCTAAGGCTTCTAGAGAAGCGGCTGGAGGTGAATCTCCTGCCATCCTTGCCTGGATAGGCAGGAGATGCCAGCCGGTCTGGTTGGTCTAGCGGCGTTGTCCTTTCGCCGTCAAAGAGACCCCTTATTTATCAACCCCGTCAATTGTTAATTAGGAAGAGACAAGTTCATAGTATTCAAAGACAATTACAGCAATTAATGAATGATGAGTCACGGGGGACCAAGAAAATTGAAATACCAATCTATTTTAATCAGTCGGTAGCAGGTCAGTTTAGAATGTGAGCCAACCTATATACTCCCTTCGTCCGGAAATACTTGTTGGATGAATGAATGTATCTAGACGTATTTTAGTTTTAGATACATTCATTTTTATGCGTTTCTCCGACAGGTATTTCCAGACGGAGGGAGTATTTTAATCCCTGTTCAAGAATTCATCCTGTTAACCAGTTAACTTGCCAATTAATCCCTACTCGTCGGGTCACCGAATAGCCGATTAACTGATAAATCGTCCGAATTGATTAAATGGCCGATTAACTTGCCGATTAGCCGATTAATTCCCTACTCGTCAGCCAACCGAGCAGCTACCAGTTAACAATTTTCTTAACAATGATTTTAATCGGTCAGTAGCAGGTCAGTTTAGAACAAATACAGAAAATGGTTTAAAAGGACAGGATGTTATTCCAGATACTAAAGTTGAAAGCATAACAAACAAACAAACAAAATAGGTGGCATTGCCTGCAGGAGCGAATCATTGGGGCATGCCGATGAGGCTGCTGGGCTGGGAAACGGATTGCCTGACGTATTGCACCGCTGACGTGGGGCCACTGACGTGTGGGGCCGGGTCCACCTGTCAGTGTGCCAACGGCACGTCAGGGAAGCCGTGTCCACTGTGTTGGGCTCGGCAGAGGACGCAAACAAGATTCCGTAGGACTAGAGGCGGCATAGCAGGGACTCTGGCGGTCAGACATCGGGGTTTAAAGTTTAAACCTTCACATGCCTCTTTATGACAAATCGAAAAAAGGTCACCCTTATTAAATAGTACTCCGACGATGTTCTTTTTTTCAAAAAACTTTAATCGAACTTGCATAGGTTGGCTTATGAAAAGATTAAGTGATCTGTGAGCTGCCGAAAGATGCGGTCAACTACACCAATGGGCGTTAACTCGCCGTCTGGCCAAGGTGCCATGCGATCGTGTTAAGCACGCTGATATGAGAGAGTGTTGGTTCTTACAACGCTGATCTCCATAATCAACTTACTCCCACGCGCTATACCCTCACCCACCCAGACAAAGCTGCAACGTCCAAGCAAGCAGACTCATGCTACTTCAATTGCAACTACGTCTAGGAGACTAAGACTCTTATCTTGGAGCTTACTTCAACAGTGAACCGAGGCTGCTGTGTGCAAGTGCTCTATAAAGCTTTATTATCTATATAAACTAGGTAATTTCCCTGCGTGTTGCCGCTGGAATATAAAGATTAATCACATATGACTTATATATGATGGAAAAGATCTAAATCAAAAGCTATATATGAATTTTAACATATAAATATTCCTTACTTGCATTCCGTGTACATCGATGAGGGCATTTCACAACCTTTAGGGAGTAAATAGAATAAATAATTATCTAATCTACAACGGATGTCCAGTGACAAAAATAAACATATTGATATGGTTTGCATGGGCTGTAAAATATGTTAGGGTATGGTGAAGTGGGATGCTTGCATGTTGAGAGAATTAGTGATAATGGAATAAGGTTCGCATGGGCTGAAAAATATTGTTAGTGGATATGCTGACATGGCATACTTGTGTTGAGAGAATTAGAAGTAGTGGGGATCAACTACTTAGATATTATAGATGCGGCCTTCTAAGCTTTCTTTACTCTGCACACTATGTACGTCTGTCGTTGCAAAATAAGCAATAAGCAAGTCTAACCACCAAATTTCTATTTGTTTTTCGTGTTCCAGTTATCATCGTAGTATAGGGTCTTCATCTCCATTTCACTCGTAGAGAGCTTTGTTCTACTTATTCAGAAAACGAAAGTAGGTCCAAGATCATTCCACATGCAACATAAATATAAAAAAACATTGGAATACTCATCTTAAAACAGATTGGTTACTCTTCCTCATCTGGTTTGCGGGGGAGGTAGGCAGCAAGGTTAGTAGCCATCGGCGGACATTTCGGCTATAAAGGCTGGGGGCAGGACAAGGTTGGTCACCCCGACACATTTTGGTCGGCGGACTCACTAGGCTCCAAGAATTGAAGGGGAGAAGGAGGGCCGACGTGCAGAGGCACAGAGGAGATTCTAAGGAGGCAGAGAGGAGGGTCTAAGGGGCAAGATGGGCTGTAAATAAGAACTACCTGAATTTTGATATTTCATTTATATTGTGGTTTAGGGGTGAAAAATTGTGAACTTTATCATGAAGAAGAATCCTTTCTGTTTCACATCTAGAGGTCGCATTCTTTTTCCGTTTCTACCTGAAAATAGATGTTGGACGGAATATAGTTGGTTTTAGGGATGAGTATTGATGTACGTCTTGCATATTTGTGCGTGCCCATTGATTTTCCATTGCATTTCAAACAAAAAAAGATAGAAGCTCAAAAACAAGATCGGACATATCTGCTTTCCAATTAGATTTTGTCTAGTTCTGCATATTTGTGAATCTTTCTGGAATTTCGCACTAGGATGTTGATATGGATAAAAGCTGTATAACACATAGGTTATACCGTTAGTAGTACCCATAATATCAGCTTACGAAAGCAGTCCAACATGTACGTAAGTTATACCATTAGTTATACCTGCAAAGGATTTTGTAAAGCAAGCTAGTCCAACATATGCGCAGCATAATGGCACAATTTAACCACATTACCTTCCATTACAACAAAGTTACACACTAGTAGAACTTCACTTGTATAATCGAAAAGGTAGTACAGGACCCTAAAAAAGGTAGTACAGGTAACAAATCCAGTGTTGTCGACAAAACAACAAAGGTAGTAGGTGAAGTGTCGTACGCTTGACACATCGGCAGCTCAAGCATGTGATGCAGCATCGATGTCTGGACGGTGAACAATGCCCGCGTGCGTGAGCAGCGCCCAAAGGTGGGTCATGAACTCGCCGCCGGTGGCTAGGTGGTCGGCATGGATGTCAGCCTTGTCGGACGGCGCCAGGAAGAGCACCAGGTCGGCCCAGAAACCCGCGAGCAGCTCCCACGGTGGCCGGTCGTTCCCCGACAGCAGCTTGTCTGCTAGGCTAGCTCCAAGGATCAAGATGGACATGTCTTGCTGCACTGCTATGTTGCTGCTGCTGTCCGGCTTTGGCTTTGCCAATTGTACCATCTTTTTGCATCTGTCCGATAATGTTTTGGTTGTACCGAGACGCTCTCGGGCATCTAGAATGACGGCGTCCAGGATTTGCGTGGCCGTGTAGCTGTGGTCGGGCAGCATGTCCGGGACGAAAGCAAGCAGGTAGGCGCAGTAGTTGGACAGTGTGGTTGCAACGCGGCGGTCGGAGTTGTTGGTGCCCTGGTCCTGGTCGGCGCATATGGTGGTGGCAATGTGCCACACGAGGACCGTGCGCGTGCTCCTCGAGAGGTCGAGAGGCGCCCAGTCCAGCTGCAGCACCTTGTTCCTCAGACCGCCTGAACGGTCGACCGACAGCCGGCCACCACTTTTCTCGAGGGAGCTGAGAACCATGTCCTTGATTTCGTTTGACAGGGTGATATCCTTGCCGCGCTTCCGGCCTTCTCCAGTCTTCTCCAGCAGGCGTAGGGTCAACAGGGAGAAGGCATTCATCTTGTGCGCGGTGTAGCCGCAGGAGTTGAGCAGCGAGTACTGGCCGAGCTTGTTGTTCCACCAGTGTGCCGGATTTTTTGTCCGGCGTGCCGCCACCCATTTAATCAGCGCTCGACGAATGCCGAAGCCCCGTTTCCACCACCGCTTTGCCGTCATCCACCACCCCTTGTTGTCTGTCCTCCCCTTGCTTCTCACGTAGTCGCACACGTAGTGTACAATGGCCCAGTTTGAGTAACCCGTGGCAACGTCTTGCAGGATGTCAATGCTAAGAATCATGAAGACGACGAGAATGTTGTTGAAGAGGATGAAGACAACCGCGTGGCTGGAGGAGTATCCCGTGTTATTCTCAAGGAATTCCGCCGGGATATTTGAGTACGATATGATGCCCTCGTAAACAAAATCCAAGAGGAGCACCTTGAACAAGACAATAAGGACGATGAAACGAAGGACGCGAAGCGCAGCTGGGGCCGCGGGGAAGAGCGCCGGGTACTTGGTGTAGAAGAAGTCGTACAGGAACGACAACTCAACCTCCACGAGATGGAAGGCATGCTTGCCCTTGGCGAGGACGAATTTCAGCGCCTCCGGGTCACCCTCCTCAGCGATGGGGAGCCCCGGGCAGAAGCGCCCGCTTGAGCAACTTGAACAAAGGCGAAGGAAAGACAAGTATCTTTCAGAGGCACGGGCTTCTGGTTATCGTCAGGAGTGGGACTCGGCAGCAGCTTGCCCTTGCTGTTCCAGATCATGTCGAACGTGACGAGCTTGCCCTTGCCGCCCACCTCTGAGAGGTAGTAGGCGCCTTGGACGGTGGGCTCGAGTCCTTTTCCTCGCCGAGGACCAGATACTTGCACTTAGCCATGTCCATGGGGCTATGAATCCTATCATCAGAGGCATAGACATCTTGCATGTAGTCAGCCACCACCTTGGCGCTGCGCACAAGACCTTGTGCCGAGCTGGCCTTGCGCAGCGCCTTCATCCTCTGGGCGACCCTCAAGATGCTATACACCCAGCAGAGGAGGAAGTAGAGAAGCAAGATCCACCCGCCCTCGGAGACGTCGCTCCGGCTGACGAGGAGCCAGAGCACGAGAACCGTCTTGATCATGTGCTCTGCCTGAACACCTTTGCTATTCTCGACCTCCTGCCGGGTGAAGGCCGACATGCCGTCCACGCTACCGAGGAGGAGCAGAAGCCCAACGGCCCACAACAGTTGGCTGTCAAGCTGTTTGGGCGCCTCCACGGACTGGATGAGTCATGAGGCCGATGGTGTAGACGAACACCGGGAAGGAGACGATATAAGCACCCGCAGCAGGTTCACAATGATTTTGTTGCGGGAGCGCCGGCGCCGAGATCCCAGCAGCACCTGGAAGCCGATCAACACAGCACTAAGCATGGCTAGGAGGTTGATCTGCAACCCTTTGTCTGCGTGGATCAGCATCAGCATGTTGCTAGGGCTCATTTCTGGCACCGGGGTATCGGCGGCCACCGGCGCGCCCTCCCATGGACCTAGCGACAGGTCTTCTACATCTCCTACGGGAAACATGTTGATGGACAGAATGGGATGATGGAAGTATAAGTACCATAGCACCTCCTCGACCGAGTACATTTTCTCAATCTAGCTATGGCTGCTCTTAGCTCTAGGTGTCTTGGACTCTTGACTCTTGGGTCTGCCTGAGCTCTGAAGAAGCGTGCCATCTATATAGCTAGACAGAGCTTGACGAGGATGCTTAGTCTTATGAAAGGTGGTCAATCTTATTATTTTCTGAGAGCTCGCACAAGAGATGGTGTGTGCGAGAAGAGAACCAAAGTAATGAAAAACTAACAGTAGCTAGTTCCCACACGATTAGCAGGTAAGCTTTCTTCCTCTCTTCTTATTTTTAAATTGGGATATTGATGTAGACATACATGACTTAGAAACCTATCATTGCGTGTGCTGAACAGCTGATATAGACATGCATGACATGGTACATACAAGGAGCCATGTGAACCATTTTGTACACGCTCACGCTAAAATGTTTGGGCCATCAGAACAAATTTTGGGCTAGAAAAAGCATGTTCCACTTTTGTTGGTAAACTTACGATTTAGAATTGTATAATGTAAAGTATGTAAAACAATTGGTTATGCACATTATGTCCACATTCATGATCACCTCTATCATTTTCATTTGCTCGTAGCATATACCGACAAGGAGAACAATAACGTCTTTTCACAAAAATTGGGAACTGTGTATCCAACATCCGGTTATAGATCCATTCCAATGACAATATTTCTGGACCAACTATGCTGCAACAACATGTCTTCAAAGATGCTGTCAACCATGTGGCGGATTGCAAAAAATACCCCCTCCTTCAATCTTCTGGGCTGCTGCACATGCACTATCAATAGTTTTAATATAGGCAAAAGCAACAAGGGCAACAAACCCACACACCCCCCCCCCCCCCCCATAACAAACGTAACGACAACAACCAGCTGGGCTAGCTCCATTGGTTGATTCCACAAAACTTACAAACTAGTTGTATGTTCTTGAGACGAGATTTAACAAAAAAAAGAGATACCGATCCGTAACTGAAAATCCAAACCGGTAGCCTCACTTGTCCGGGTTTTAGGACTATGCGCTCTAGTTCCATCATTTTTCTGCATGTTTCACACCAGTTCACATGGTTCGCAAACCCGGTCGCCCCTCCCTCCTTTTCACATGATGGCCAATTCCTAAAGACCAGACCCGTCAATTCTGCCAGACCTTCAAATGTGATTTTCACATATACTAATATGTACCGATAAGCACTGTTTTGGTTGTTTATTTCTTGTGTGTTCTTAAACAAGGACAAGCGCAGTGGCTAGGCGTTCGCACGTCAATTATATTCCAGAGGTGTGTGCACTGAGACAACCGGCCGGCCTACCACTAATCAAGCTGCAAGGGTCAATTTGGTGTCATTTTACCCAACCGCCCGTATTATTTATGGTATAGACTGGCAGGTTAGGTCAAGCATGGATCCAAAATTGTGTGAACATGCATGACCGTATGTCATGTTTAACCTGTCTTTGTAAAACCACGTCATATAATATTGAGCAAGACATATCCAGTATGACATATTTCAAATCAAAACATACCAAGTCTTGATGTCTGACGGGCGATGGCAGGTTAATCATCAATGTATTGTTGCATCAGACTCTACTACATGGAGCACCTCTGATGTCTACACCAGGTCTACAAGTACTTCTTTTTTGTTAACTGCTCCAAAGTATTGAAACCCGGGTTTTTCCCATGTAGACTTGCTGAATTTCGTTAATAGTTTGTTTGAAAAGGAAATTGAAACTCCCGTCCTGTGCATCAAGATGATTCACACATACATTTTATATATTATTCAACACATCGTTACAAAGTAAGACACCAATCAAACCGGAGCCACCTTCCTGGGGGCAACTGTCGCTATAGCTACAAAGCTTAATGAAGGGGTGTCCATGATCGGGACTGTGTGCCCTGACCTCATACCTTCTCACATCAGCAAAAATCCGGCGTCCTCATCAAGCTGTCCAACGGGCGAGCCGGGGGCACAAACCGGTCCAACAGTGCCTCAGCGAGCACCATATGTGCATGCTCCAAAACCCGCTTGCGAACTAAACCTTATTCTCCGTTGAGCAGGCTTCACCCGCTTGTTCCGACCACTAGCTAGTGGGAAATCTTCGATATGTTATATCCAAACCTTGCATCGGCCAATCCACACGTTGGACCCTCGAGGGCAACAACTTGGCTGGTCCACACCTTGGACACTCAACAGTAAACACCTAATCGTTTAGAAGATGCCAAATCTTCAAGATTAACAAGAAAGGATAATTGTGCTTTTGGTAGGTGCACGATCATACTCACCAATTCTCTCAAGGGATAAGCATAAAAGCACGAAAGAGCTAGGGAAGTTGGAGGAAGTGAATTTGGAATTTTATTTTTTGACAAAGGGAATATATTAATATCGTGAAGATAACAATTAAATCCAGCCTCTATACCAACAAGATGTCCATAGGCATCAAGGATACACACAACCAAAAAAGAAAATAAAAAGAAAAGAAGAAAGAAAAAAAGACCCCGCCACGGTGAACAATGGCGGTAGCAGCACTCTAACCACCACTCGGAATACAAAATAGGTTCTCCAAAAGCAACGCCTCTAATAAGAAAACAATGCACAAGCATTGTCGTTGCCAATCGAAGATCTTGGGTTTTCACCACGGAGAAAGTCCAATCCACCCAAAACAATGTCTTCAACAAGGGCATTGCTAGGTACAACCAATAAAGGTCAGACCCTGTGGATCAAGACTCGGTACTCGAGGAGTACCACCAAAATGCAATCCTCCATTATTGTCGCCCCCGCTTGCGGAGGCCGCTGTTACCAAACACCATACACCTGGCACACAATCTTCATCACATCCAATAGACCCTTTCACCGAAGCTTCAAGACGTTCAATCGCAGCCGCCATGGCTTTCCCCACCTCCATCGTTGCCTTGAGAATCTTGGCTTAGACATGTCTCATTACACCGATAAGAAAGCGAAGCTTCATACCGCACTCTCGTAAGGCCGTGTTGGCTGATAATATGAGCACGCGCGACCGGCGTCTTTCTGATCTAAATATCCAGGGGCAACATATGCCAATCCATATGGATATTTTCAACATCTGGCCGAGAGATGAAATTGGCGGAAGAGAGTGTTAGGGCCAAGATCCTTGTGCGGGACGCTGGCAGACGCAACACAACAACCAAGAGCTGGCGGCTGGATCACGTCCAAGTATAGCTCAAGGAAGCTGTGACCAACCTGGATCGCATCCATCTGAGCGCATGTTGGACATGCAAACAGCCCAGCTTGGATTCAATCCGTGATGGGTGTTGTCGCCGGGTCTCTTGACTGAGGTAGAGCACGCCACAGCCACCACCATGCGAGGTCTGATGGCCACGACCCGGGCTCCGCCTCCCGCCGCAACACGCGTCATCAAACCCCGCACAGGGACCATCAACCGTTGTCTCATCGCTAGAACGGAGGAGGCCCTGCCGCCGCCGCCACCGCACAGGCTTTGCCAGGCGCCATTCTCCGCGGCGGCAAGGGGGAGGAGTAGGCGACGGGTTCTGAGGGCATGCTAGATCGGGTCGCCGCCCGTGCCGCCAGGTTAGGCGACGCGGGGGCCTAGTATTTTCCTTGAAGATTCCTATTAGCACACTGCTGTCATCGAATTTGGAATTTTATATATGTCCTCCAAGTTGCCAGCCCTACTCATTGGGGCTCGGGTGCTATTTATACTACTAAGAATGCAACGCACGTCTTGACAAAGATTATAACCAAATGTGAGCATTCACATGCATAGAATACATTCTGATAGCACTAAAATACTATAATTTAACCAATAGGCAAAAACCATTCCCCATGCAACATGAACTCTTTTAAGTATTGTACACCCATCAGTCTTAAAAAGTAGTGCAAGATGGATATTAGCTGCAAAAATTCCCCATAATTAAACATATCTTCTTTTGTAAATGAAACTTGACCAAGCAAACCTGAAGAATTTCATTAAAAAAACAGCCATTGACTTCACATGGAATGAAACAGCATATGTACGTGAACGGTTGCCTAAAAAGTGATAGAACAAACATGTCCAATTGAATTGTTTTCGGCACTGGATCAACTAATAAACTTACTTATAGACTGAAAAGTAGGAAATATCAGGAAAACTTACATAGCTACATGAAAATTCATAGCTTTGTACTTACCTAGCTGATATATGGATCTCACCAATGCCAAGTATCTTGGTTTGCTTTGTATTGTAGCGTTTTACTTTGATGCGTATATATAGAAGAACGATGAGGCATGTTTACTGATTCACATGTCCATGCAACCTTCGCTTGGCCTTCTCTGCTAATGCGGATGCAGTTAGAATTATTTTTGAATGCATAAAATCTGTCAAAGCAAGAAGATATGCCCGGTTTTACGTTTTGTTCCTGAAGAAGATATGCATGGACAAGCTGAACACAAGTATTGCCGATGGAATATTCAGTCAAAGCGTGTCATCACCAATCAGGGAGACCTATGACTCATGCAAAGTGCTAGTCTGGTACTCACTTTCATCAACCCATCCCTACTGCTGCAGCTGCATGAACAGCCATTGATGTACTCCGTGCTCTTATATTGCTTCGACATGAACACAAATATCCAATCTGCTATTCTACAATGAGAAGATCGCACTACAGGAAAAAACTTCTATGGTTTTGCTAATTTACAGTCGGCTGTTTTGTAATTCGCTGACGTTCAAATTTCTGTCCGTTTGATCTCGCGTCGAGATTCGCGCTCGGTCCTGCTTTTTTGTGCTGGTTTTCGGGTCGGTTTTGTTCATCGGGCGCGATTTTCTGGATCCGCCCATTTTCCTCGACCCGGCCGAACCGGTGGGCACTGTAGGTTTTTGTTCCTTTTGAATTTGGAGCGGGGTGTTGTTCCCCTTTCTCATTTGGATAAGGCAGAGGGAATGAGAGCTCGGCGGCGGCGGGAGGGCGGCGATGCCCCATGTTTATGGCGATTTGGAGCTCATCCGCCGCAGGATTTTGACGGCACCCTCTTCGTTCTCGTCACCCGCGACTGCGCTGGTTTGTTGCCATGCCTTCTCTCTCGTTCGCCCTTGCTTTTTGTGGCCCTGTAGCTTCAGATCTACTCCCTCTGTTCCGAAATAGTTGTCGTCGGGGGATTTTAGTACAACTTCCGTCGCGTTGGGATATTTGTGTCGTTTCCCAAACTACCCTCCCGTTCGCTCACTCTCTCACTCGCTCTCGCTCACCCACTCTCCCGAATCCTCCCGAATCCCTAGCTCATCGCCGCCGGCACCTCTCCCTCGCACGCGTCGCCGGCGGAGAGTGAGCAGCTTGCCGCGCCCATGAAGAAGAAGAGCGCGAAGAGGCCGAGCACAGAGCGGTGGAGGCCCGGAGCGGGGGCGCGGCGGGGAGCGGGTGGATGACGCCCAGCTGGGTCTGCAGCTTGGAGACCAGCGGGTTCTCGCCCCCGGCGCAGTAGCCCCCGCCGCCAAGGCCGGGAGGGCGTCTTGAGGGAGGCGGAGGTGGAGCTGGAGGTGGAAGGTGGTGGGGTCTGCTCGGGGGCTGCGCGCCGCGGCGGAAAGGCGGCGGCTTTGCGGACGGGGAGGCATCGTCAAAGTGAACATCGACTACTCCATGTTCAGATTTGCTCCATGTTCTCTGTTCTACACAAGGTGAGAAGCTGATCTTCCCGTGGTGGTGCTCGCCGACCTCCCGGACTCCTACTTCCTGACACCTACTCCGGTCGTTGCAGTTGCCTGAACATTTGAATCTGGAAGTTTGCAGCTGAAGCGATGAACTTATGGTCAGCACTTGTCAAATGGAGCCTCAGAGGCAAAACAAGGACAACAACATTCAGTATATCACTATGGTGAGTTCTGCTTCTGCTTGCATTGATACTCATGGAGTAGAAATTAAGCTCTATAAGTGCTCACATTCTTTGTATGGATCTTATTGAATGAGTACTTGTTAACATTGGTACCATTTTCTTCAGATTTTCGTTGGTGGTCTTCTGATTGATTTGGAAGGAAGAATTGTTGGTATGAATTTCATAGACGAGAATAAAACTCCCTTTTTGCCCGTCCAGATTGTTGGGAGATGCCTGAAACACTTCAGAAAGTTTGGGTATGTTTTTCTTTTCCTTTGCTCCTGAAGCTATTCTGTACTTAGGCCTGAAGCTATAAAATTTTGTTTCCTTGGCAAAAAATTCAGTTTACAAAAATACTGTAAATGACATCAGTAGAGATTAGTTGAAGAGATTACTGCTTTAAATGACATCAGTAGAGATTAGTTGGTGTAGTACTACTTGAAGTGACACTACTTAGTGTAGTACTGCTTGGAGTAGCCTGCTTGCAGTACTTCTTTTCATGGAGCTGCTTGCAGTAGTTTATGATTTGCAGTCAGATTAGCTTGGAGCAGTAGCATTGCTTGCTCTGCTATTCTCTTCTCTTCTTTTATTTTAATTAAAATTAACTCAACCTTTTCCTTTAATAAAATTAGACGGAAATTTCCCAGTTAATTAAAATAACTGAAATTGTTCCTTTAATGCTTGCATAAACTTTTTTATACTCTAATGAAGGTTTTGTGTACTCTACTGCTTGCATCAGTACTTTTAAAAATAAATGCATCTTTTCTCTCTTCTCTTCTCTTTGTCAAGAATGTACTTACTCAAGAATTACCACCACTTAGACCAAAGGACCAGTTGGTATTAATTTCAGAGATAGATGTAATTTCAGTTAAATTCAGTTATGCACACAAATTTCAGTTAATAGCTTAATGTTTTGGACTGATGATGTTGCTGGAATTTGTACTACTGAAAATTAAGAAAATGTACTCCTTTAATTAACATTGATTCATTGATATGGTGGTGATCAAATTAAGAAAATTCGGTACCTTTTCTGTTACTGTAGAGTACTTAAAAATAGGAGTAGCTAGGAGCAAAATTAAAATTAGGATTAGGAGTAGGATTAATAGGATTAGTAGGAGTAGGAGTAAAATTAAGGGAAAATTTTCTCTTCTTCTCTCTTCTTGCTCTCTTTTCTCTTCTCTTTCTCTTCTCTTCTCTTTCATTTAAATGGAGTACTCCACACAAGCAAATGAAACTTTTGAAACAAAAATGATTTCTCTTTGGTTGATTCACCGAGTAAGTCTTGACAAATTAAATGTACTCCTTCTTGCTCTTCTCTGAACAATGATCCACTGTTTTCAGTAGTTAAAACTAAATGAATATTTTGCATTAATTAAATCTAAATGATTTTTTCAGTAAATGAACTTTTGAGTTAACTAAAATTAAATGAATTCCAGCAGGAGTACACTCCTTCTCTTGACTTCACTTCTCTTTTCAGCAAGTGCAGCAACAATATGAGTAGTTCTTGGAGTAGTTTAGTTTAGTGTTGTAGGAACATGCACTGCCAAAATACTCTGAAAATTTGTTACTGTTGTAGGAACATGCAAGTACTCTGAAAATTTATTTTTAGAAACATTTGGTTTGCAGCAATCTGGAGTAGGATTAGCTTCTACTCCATCTCCATGGTAGGACATCAGTAGTTTAGTGTAGGACAGCAGTAGTTTAGTGTAAGTTTCAGTTCATTAACTGAATTTTTTCAGTACTTAACTGAAACTTTTTCAGTTACAATAGGACTTCTATTCTCTCTTCTTCTCTCTTCTCTTTCGCTTCTTGCATCTGTAGTTTAGTGTAGGGTTTATTGGAGTACTTCCCGTGTGTCCTCCATACTCCTCTACTCTCCCACTCCTTTCCTCTCCTACTACTTTGCTTGTTCTTCTTCTCTAAATTATCTTCTCATCTCTAAATTCACTCATCTTGTCTCCTACTACTCTCTTCTCTTCTCTTTCATTTAAATGGAGTACTCCACACAAGCAAATGAATTACACATACAAGTCTCACAAAATGGAGAAAAATATATGGAGTAAAAATGATCACAAAATGGAGTTACACATACAAGCCTCACAAAATGGAGTATTACACATATGGAGTAATTTCACATGGGATGCACTCCGCACAAGTCTCATCTCAAGGAACTACACATACTCCACATCTGAACAAGCCTCATCTCAAGCATCGGAACAAGCCTCGTCTCAAGCATCCGAACAAGCCTCATCTCAAGCATCCGAACAAGCCTCATCTCAAGCATCCGAACAAGCCTCATCTCAAGCATCTGAACAAGCCTCATCTCAACCATCCGAACAAGCCTCATCTCAAGCATCCGAACAAGCCTCATCTCAAGCATCCAAACAAGCCTCATCTCAAGCATCTGAACAAGCCTCATCTCAAGCATCGGAACAAGCCTCATCTCAAGCATCTGAACAAGCCTCATCTCAAGCATCGGAACAAGCCTCGTCTCAAGCATCTGAACAAGCCTCATCTCAAGCATCTGAATAAGCCTCATGTCAAGCATCCGAACAAGCCTCATCTCAAGCATCCGAACAAGCCTCATCTCAAGCATCTGAACAAGCCTCATCTCAAGCAGACAAGCCTCATCACTGAACCCTCCCCATTACCTCTAAGTTGTATAGAGCATTTTTGTAAACCTCTTTAGGGCATGTTAGTCTTGGAGGTAGCTGCCCAAGACCCTCAAGCCTTTCCTTGTTAACATGTGGTATTTTATACCCATTCCCCGCATGGTTCATGATCTCAATCATGCACATTTGTAGAGTTAGGAAAATTCTGTTGAGCTTGTAAACCTCATAGCCTTCAAATTCCTCCAAAACACCTGCAATAAGGTCTTGTAGTGTTTTAGGACTCAGACAATCTGTCAGCGATTGCAGCGGGTTGAAAAACCCAAGGTCAAGCACATTCAAATCAGGACTGTTGGCGGCTGTTGTACTAATCTAATGTCAAGTCCAGTTTTTATGACAATGCTAGAAATTCCTGGTCATCTGGCAAGATATGGGGCTTAGCATTATCCTGCTGAATGTAGATGGTCTGTCCAGCATCACTTTCCGGCCAAACTGCTTGTATCGCTGGCAAGACCTTCTCTATCAGGAACTCCCTCGTCACTTTTCTGTCGACCTTTATTGACTTTGTCTCTATTGTACCTTTGGGCCTATTGTCGCTTCTCCTCTGAGCAGGAACTTCTTTCACGAATGGCCAGATACCGATTTTCCCAGAGAAGGTCACGTTTCCTTCCCTGTCCCACCTTGGCCTAGCAACGGCCGTTAAGAACATCACCTTGCCAATACAGTTGCCGTGTATAGGCCTCGTAGGCTCTTCCTCCCCATCCAGCAGATAATATGTTCTATTCTTCTTTGTCATGTTAAACCACTTCTCGTCAATATGGACAACATTATGCATAGTCTTGAACTTAGGCCTCATGATTCTTTGTTGTTGCCTCATCAAGCATCGACAAACAAAATTTCATCCTATCCATCTTATTCTTTTCCTTTAAAGCCGGCTTCACACAGTTTGTATGTCTCCTAATCAAATTCAGCATGAATTTTCTATGAAGTGTGGTAGGGCTACATCCCAATTGCCAGGCTAGTGACCGAATAGTAGACCTCCTGTTTAATGGGATTGTTAGGATTTTTCTAGGTTAATGTCCTTAGTCTTTCTTCCACTATTTCCTTTTCTCCGATCAGCAACATCTACTTCTTGACCTTGTTGAATTTGCAACATTGCTTTCCTCCAAATTCTTTGTATATTCCAAACACCCACTCCAAAAAAAAAATTGCAATGTCTTGCGTGACAAGATTCTTAAAGGTGCCTCCTCTACTCATACACAGTGTATGCAATGCTACATAAGCAGCAAATTTTTGCTGGTCATTGAGGGTTTTATTTTTTCTACCAACTTGCCCAGCACCTGCACCAAGACATACAACAAAGAAATGATTAAATGAAATGATCAAGTGATAAAGTGATGGAATGATCAAGTGATGAAATGATGGAATGATCAAGTGTAACTGCATTCTGGATTTTGAACAGTTTCATCTCCTTCCATTCCCTCTCGGCATCTCCTTCCATATCATCTCCTACATGTCCTTCCATTTCATTTTCTGCATCTTCATCCATTTCATCCACATCTTCTGCAGGTGGAGTGAAGTTGAGGTCTGGGAGATCCATTTTCTCCTGAAGATATGAATATGTAAGATGAAGTAGAAGTAGAAGTAGAAGTAGAAGTACAAGAGTACATTATCTACATTATCTACAGATCAGTACATTATTTAACTGTGATTTAGTGTTATGATGATTTGATATGGCGAACATAGAATCCTGCCTGCGCATTTTGAAGCAAGAATCCTGTGATGATTTATACTGAACTATTTTATCTTGAAATTCAAGCTTACTGTATCCTGAAATTCAAGCTTACTGTATCCTGATTTAACTGGAGTACAATGTTGTAGCTTCACTTGTCTTCCAGTCAAATACTCATGTACTCCAACTTTAACTGGAGTAGGCCCCAACTTAATCATAATCAATTGGTGCATGTGGTGCTATATTAGTTCTACCAAGTTGAGGGTTTCGTTAAATTGCCTGTACCCTGAATTGAAGTAAATTAAGTTGCATGTACCAAGTTGAGTATTTAACTTTTTTTTTGAAAAGGAGGATAACTCACGGCCTCTGCATCCGAATGTTGCGCGGGAGGCCGAGGCGGGCAGGCGCTTGGTGGCGGAGACGAGCAGGCTGGAGCAGGAGGTCATCGCCAAGCTCGGCTGGGGCCGCCTTGGCGACGCCCACGCTAGGAGCTTCTACCTCGGTGAGCCCCTCACTCTGCAACTCTGATTTAAAATGGGTTCTGTGATCCGATCTGTAGTTCGATGAGTAGTTCTTGATCCGATCATGTAGTTCGATGAGTGCAGTCCATTTAAGGCTCTCTTTTGGTTTGCTTGTCTGAAATGAAATGAAGTAAACTAAAGTGCAGTCCATTTTCACCTTTCCTTGCTTCCTTGTTTTGATTTGATTGTAAATAAATAAGATCTCATTTCATTTGGTTTGCTTGTGTCAGGGAAAAGAAGCAATAATCCATCCTGTGAGTGAGATCATCAACACACACACTATGTCAACAGAGTAAGTGATCCCATATTTCCATTGGATTGAGATACCTCTTTTTTCCCCATTATTAGAAGCATGTGGACATTGCTGTCACAAAATCACATGGCAAAATGTTGCCACCTTGCCCTAGATGGCTCTATAAGTATACTCCCTAGGTGTAATCATGACAACACCAATCTGTCATTCACACTTTTCATAATTTTCATTCTTATTTACTGTCAGGACTGTTGGCTTTTCTTACTGTTGGTATCATTCATCAGGATACACCGTTTTATAGAAAGTTCTTTAAATATCCAAGTATTGATCTCAAATGGTCTATTGAATTTGTTTTCATTGACTCGCAGAAACTGTAGGCATGTTTGCAATTGGACAAATGGTGTATAACAATGATCATCATCTCTAAATTTGACAATTGGACAACATCAGCAGGAGGACAGCAACAACATCATTTTCTCATGCATTACAGGTTTCCCAATTGATCATTACACTCCAGTAATTTCTTCTGATGCCAATTGTGAGGGTGATGATCTTGTCTGATTGCCATAGTTATTGATCTTAACAAATTCTTCTTGATTGAATGTCTCCTGATCAATTTTACAGACTATTGTACCTAAAAGCATCGACAAATTCTCCCAATTCTGCATCTGGCGAAAACTGATAAGAATTGGGAGCAGCGAGGAGTACCTGGCAAGGACCAGGCAGGGGAGCAGCAAGAATCAGGCTGGTCAGTGCGGTTGAGAGGACCAGGTTGGTGCAGCGAGGACTAGATTGGGAGGAGCGGTGGGGCGGCTAGGCTGGGGCAGCGGCGATCAAATTGGGAGCGGTGGTCACCAGATCAAGGCGGAGGAGGAGGAGGAGGAGGAGGAGGAGGAGGAGGAGGAGGAGGAGGAGGAGGAGGTGGTGGAGGGCAGAGGAGGAGGTGGCCGGACTAGCAGCTGGAGGAGGTGGAGGGCGCAGGTGGCCTGGCGAAGGAAGACTACGAGGAGGAGCCTGGCGGAGGAAGACGATGAATCGTTTTCAAATCAGGGGTATTTTTGTACATTTGCTCGTTTTCATCTGGTCTGAAAAATCCCCCAACGACAACTATTTCGGAACAGAGGGAGTAGGTGATTTTTGGGCTTCGCGGATCCGCGGGATGTGTATGTTGCTGCCGTGGTGTTCTAGTTCGCCATGGGCGCGCGTGAATTTCTGGTAGGATCCTGCAGTGTGTCACGTGTAGTTTTCCACGCCCGTGATCTGTGTGTTCCTGCAGATTTTGTGGAGCAGCGCCCGTCATGGGTTCTAGTTGTTGATGTGTAGGTAGGCCCAGAGGTTAGTTTTCCTGTAGATGTTGTGGATGTACGCGTAGTTGGTGTTAGTTTTCAGTGGCGGATCCTGTAGCTTGTGTCTGTAGATCGAGTTGTTGCTATAGCGCCTCAATTTTGCCATGTTTGGTGTCGTTTTTGTCCCCTGTTGTTCATCCCGGTGGTTTATTAAGTCATCTCTATGTATTTTTTGTTCCTGTTTTTGTTGTGCATTTTCGTGAATTTCATGCTTGTTTTTATGTTTTTCCACCATTATATGAGTGTATCTAAGATCAAGGGTCTGCAGAATATATACGCATGAAGTTCTGCTGTCCATTTTTTCTTACTGCATCTTGTCCTGCAGATATATGTTTTTCCAGCCTATTAGTTGGCATATTTTTGTTCACTGCATCTTGTCCTGTAGAGGTTCATTGGTACCTTTTGCGCCATGCCGTTGTCTTGTGTTTTTCGTTGTGGACGCAGCCCAAATCCTGTGCCCCTCCCCAGTATGATTTTGTCGTCGTTGATGTGTTTTTTTTATGTGTCCTATAGTTGATGTGGAAGTAGGCGTAGTAGGCAATAGGTTTCAGCGATGGATCCTAAAGCTGATGTTTCTGAAGACCGAGTTGTGGTTTGTATAGCCTCTGAATTTTGTCATCTTTGTAATGTTTCTTGTCTATTGATGTTGCCTATTGTTGTTGCTCTTGTCAAGCTTTTTCTGTATGTCGGGAATCGCCTGCTAGATGTAGGTTTTATCCCCTTTTGTGCCATGATTGTTTACTTTTAGGGATGGCATGATTTTCGAGTTTTTTTTAGTGTTTTTTTGTGTCATCTTATTCCAGTGTTGACTGTTGGTTAAGTATATTGAGTGTTGTTGTTTTGTACTGTAATTCATGTCAGAGTTTCAGTATATCCACTTCAGTGTAATTATAGTGTATTTTTGTCCAAGTACTTGCAGTGTAATAAACCTTTTGGCAGAGCTATTTGATGTCCAGTACTTTGTTATAACGTTTTTTTCGTCTAGTGATGATTATGTTGCTCATGTTAAGTTTATATTTTCAGGCTGTGAATTTGCCTAGTGATTTTTTGTTTTTGCGAGCTCTAGGTGTTTAATTCACCTTGTGTTCAACGAATGTTGGTTAAGGATCTTCAGTGTTATTTTTACACTGTAATTTATTTTCAGACTTACTGTGTCCTTTTTGTCCCAGTATTACAATGTAATCTCTCTTATGTTTTTACAGTGTATTTTTGTGGTAGTTTTGCAGTGTAAATGCACTCATTTACAGTATAATTGTGCTAGTCTTACAATGTAATTTCTGTTAGTTTTTACACTGTAATTGTGCTAGTTTTTACAGTGTAATCTCAGTGTATTTATTTGTTCAATTACAATGTAGTTGTGCTAGTTTTTACAGTGTAATTGCGCTAGTTTTACACTGTAATTACAGTGTATTTTTGTCCAATACTTACGGTGTAGTTGTGCTAGTTTTTACAGTGTAAATCCACTCATTTACAGTATATTTTGCGCTAGTTTTTACAATGTAATTTCTGTTAGGTTTTACACTGTAATTGTGCTAGTTTTTACAGTGTAATCACAGTGTATTTTTGTTCAATACTTACAGTGTAGTTGTGCTAGCTTTACACTGTAATTACAGTGTATTTACATCCAATGCTTACAATGTAGTTGTCCTAGTTTTTATAGTGTAATTACAGTGTATTATGTTGTATACTTACAGTGTATTTTTGAGTTTTAATTGGATACCTTTCACTGTTACTTACGTTTTTGTTTTTTCCTTTTTGTGATCATTCTTTTTTTAGGTTAAAATGGGCAAGCTACAGAAAGCTTCTCATTGGGATGTTCCCGTAGTATCATCTTTAGATAGTGCAAATTCTGGAGGGGAACCATTTGTGCCTAATGATTTTGCAGAAGATGGTTCTTACCCTGTGTCTATGGTATTTATTTATTTTGTGCTTCTTTTTATTTTAGTTTTTTTGCCCCTCATTTTTTTTGGGTTGTCTTATTTTTTAAATTGGTTTTTCTGCAGGAATTATCTGGTGACGAAGGAAGGCTTGACAAAGCTCTTCTGAAGTTCTATCTTAATCAAGTATGTTTTATTTTTATCTAGGAATTTTCATTCTTGTTTCATTTTTTGCATTTTTTCTGTTGTGTGATAGTTGTGTTTTTCTTATTTTTTCAGAAAGTAAAATGCCTCAAGAGGAAATTATCATCTGCTTCAAGGAGGAATGTGGTTAGTTCCTATTTACTTTTTATCTCAGTAGTTTTTACTTTCTGAAAGTAAAATGCTTGAAGTTCTATCTTAATGAATTTTTTTTGTAGTGTAAGTCCAATTCTTAGTAACTGCATTTTTTCATTGTATTGCAATGTTTTTTTTTGTACTAGGTAATAGTAATCTGAAGCAATTATTTGACTGGTTTGATATGTGTTTTCAGTCATGTTGTTTTTTGTCATTTTCTAGTGTAAGTCCAATTATTTAGTAGCTGTATTTTTTGATGTATTGTAATTTATTTTTTGTTCTTAGTAATAGTAATGCGAAGTAATTATTTTGAGTGGTTCATATGGTGTTTCTCTTTTGTTGTTTTTGTAGAGGCAGAAACGCTCTAGTGATTACCCTACTTGTGCTACTTTCACTAGATATTCTCTAGTGATTACCCTACTTGTGCTACTTTCACTAGATATTCTGGGAAGTTCTTCTCTGGTGTTGTTGATGGTCTGTGTTCTAGGTATCGAGATGTTGTCCAGAGATATGGCATGGGCTGTTTCTTAGAGTTTGTTAGGACCGAGGTGCCCCTCAGGTTAGTGAAGTGGCTCGCCGGTAGGTTTGATGTCCTTTCATCTGAATTCCAGCTCAAAAAGAAATTTATCCCAATGACCAAGTATGATATTCATGACATCCTCGACCTTCCAGTAGATGGTGAGCCACTTGTGTGTGATGCTGAATCCGGCCGTGATTTTATCCTCTCTCACTTCAACTTGAGCAGTATTCCTCCCATGTCCTTCTTTGCTAACAAGCTGAAATCAACTGAAGTCGAGTTGCCTGATGAAGCTGTCTTTATTTGTTTCATGATTGTTGCTTTTTCATCATTCCTTTGTCCCAACTCTAGCCTCAGTCCTAGCCCAAAGTACCTTCACATCTTCAGGGATTGTCCTTCTGTGCGTAACTATGATCTGTCAAAATTTGTTTATGAGTGGCTGTTGAGTTGCATAAAAAAGTTGAAGGATTCCACTAAAGTTGCTTCCAAAAGATCAGTGACGTTTGGCGGTTGTCACTACGCTTTTGCTGTAAGTCTTGTTATTGTTCTTCTTTTTTTTCCTTTTTAGTTTGATTTGTCATGTTATAGTCACTTTAATCTTTCGTTTTGTTCTTATTTTCTAGGTTTGTTACCTTGACCAACTTAATTTTGGTCTTCACTCGGTCTCTGATGTAAAGCCTCGGATCCTAGCATGGAGAGGCAACAAAGTTAAGCAATTTGCAGAGCTTGATAGAAACAATAGCCGCTCTTTTGGTAAGAGGCCTCTAAAGCAGCTGTGTGCTTCAGTTCATCCGCAGGTTGGTTTTTCCTGCTGCTTGTTTTGTACATATGTTCTTTGATTTTTTGCGTTCTTTTTTGTGGTTGTTGATGTTACTCCGTATGTTCTGATGACAACTTTATATTTTTTGTCATTGTAGCAGTCTATCGAAATCTTCAACAAGCAAGGATGGTGATGTTCCTTTTGCAATGCCAAACTTTTTGAAATGAATGTGCAGAAATCATTTGGTGCTCGTTTTGGGTTAGAGGTTAGCATAGTTATGATTATGCTCTTTTTGCCTTCTCTATTTTTCTTTTTGTTTTAATCTTGTGGGTTTACTGAATTCTTTTTCTTTTTCAGGCTGCTCGGTAGTTATAGACCTTGTTAAAGCTAGGAACCAAGACAAGCCTAAGCTATTTGTAGAATGGTCAGAATCTCTTGTAATTGATGTCCTTGATTGCATAGCAAACTCACCTTTGATTGCGAAATCTATTGCTACACCAAAATTTTCTCCAAGCGAATTTCAATCTCTGAGCAACTTCTCTTTTGGTTAGTTTCTTTCCTAATGTTTCTCTTAATTTTTGTCTTTATTTTCTGTTTTTATGTAACTTTTTTATTGTATGATTTGTTTGTTTTTTTCTCATGTTAGTGTTTGTTTCTTTATCCTTTTTGAAGGCAATAAGTCTGTTTCTATTCACTCTTTCATTGCTGAAAGAAACTTTGAAACTGTTGTCGAAAAGCCGTCTTCTCAAGTCCAGCCCCCAATCCCCAATCTGAGCGAAGCTTCTACTTTTGCTGCTGGTGTTATTTCGGATGGGGATTTTCTCAATCGATAGTATTATCTAGCTCATCTCCAGCTCCTAAGGTGTGTGTTGAGGTATTTGTCTAGTACAACAGTTTATGTTTTTATTGCTTGATGCATTTACACTAATCATTTTTGTGTTTTTGTTTGATAGAGTGTGGTGAATGAAGCTAATGCTGAAGGTGCAATTCCAATGGCTCCTCTATCTTGTGCAAAAAGTGCTTCTGATGCTATAGGTTTGATCTTTTCACTTCTTTTTATTTTTGTGTTTTTTGTGTTCTCCCATGGGTTCTTCTTTTAGATTTTTTCTTATTGTTCATGTGTACCTGTTTCTTTTCATTTTGTAGGTGTATCCCCTTCAACAATGCAGTGTCCAATTCCTGTTGTTGGTTCTTCGTTGATGCAATCAGGTAATTGTTTGTTTAATTATTTCCAGGGCATAGTTTTCATTTTCTTTTTTGTTTGTAGCTGACCATCTTTTGTGTATTTTGTGTAGCCGGTCCTGATAAGAAGTGTGAGCCCAAGGTTGTTGTCAATGATTTTCAAAAACCAAGTTTTGCTGAATTCAGTCGCTCTCTCGGTGTCCAATCGCATCCTGAAGATTCCATTCAACAGCCCAAAGTTAAAGAGGGTGTCTCTTCTGTTGGTGGACTGTCCCCTCTGGTTCCTACTCGTTTGACGCAACGGTTCCGCAATGTGGTTAGCATCTACCTCTTGTTTGTCGTTTTATGCTATTTTTTGTTCATTCGATTTTCCATGTATTTTTTCAGTATTGATTTTGTATGTTCCATTTGTTTTATATCAGATAGATGATGTTGAGTGCTCTCAGTATGTTGTTGAAAGATTCTTGAGTTTGATTGATCATGCGAATGATGAGGTAATTATTTCTGAATTTTAAGTCTTGTCTTCTCGTTTAGTAGATGGTTTTTTGTTTTTTATTTCTGATTTTCTGTTTGTTCCTTTTTTTGTTAACAGGATTGCATTGAAATGGTAAAGTTCCCTCCTTCTGAAGTTCCAAAGTCAAATTTCTCCTCAAGCCACGTTAATGATCAGGTTTGGTGTTTTTTCTTTATGATTTTTGTTTATTGATTATTTTTTGCCATGTTTTTTTAGTATGCTTTTGGTCTATGATTCTCAGTTTATCTCTGTTTTAAATTGTATTTCCCCTAGTTTGAGTGATGTATATTTTGCATGATGAACTCTGTATTGTATGTCTGAAGTTCACTGTAAGTATGCTTGACTTTGCATTTGTGTGGTTGACTTAGCACGATGGAGTTACATCTTGTAGTTAGCATGATCTTGAATGACTGCTATTTGTTGACTATAAATCTCTAGAGTTTTATAATGTAATCCCCTATAGTTTTTCCCTGCAATGTATGGTTTGGGGGCTGTATTTTTTGCATGAGTTTCTATGTAATTATCCATAGTTTTACAGTGTAAGTTGTGTGTTTAGTACTGTAATTTGAGTATGGCTGACAATGTAATTCTTCAGAGTTTTACACTGTAATTAAGTAGAGCTTTTACACTGTAAGTTGTGTGTTAGAGTACTGTAATCCTGCAATGTAATTCTTTAGGCTTTTACACTGTAGTTTGGTAGAGGTTTACATTGTATTTTTGAACTGTAATTATCCCTAGGGCTTATAGTGTAAAAATCAGCAGAGTTATGCACACTGTATTTTTGTGTGGACTGTATTTGGTGGGGATTACAGTGTATTTTTCCTAGACTTATACACTGTAATTAACTATATGGTTTATACCATAAATCAGCAGAATGTTTTTTCACAATGTAATTTTGTGTGGGTGAGGACTGTAACTTTTGGTAGGGATTACAGTGTATTTTCTTGGAGTTTTGCACTGTAATTAAGCATAGGGTTTACACTGTAGTTGTGTAGAGTTTTACACCATATTTTTTGTTAGCTTAGAATAATTGAGTAGAGTTTTTACACTGTAGTTTTTGATGTCTCTGTTGGTAGTTGCAGCATAGTTAGTTGTTGCCTCTCTTAATCTATTGGTTTTTCTTCCATGTTTTTATCAATGTATGTTTTAGAAGGCAGTAGGCGATGTTCAAATTGTGGGGAGTTCCAGTTTTGTTGATAGATGCAAAGACCTTTCAAGATCTAATGATGCTGCTTACAACAAGCTTAACAACTTCAACTTGGCAGAAGCTCAATCAAATAGTCGTTTCCCTAAGAATCAAAAAGTAATGGCAATTTCTCTTCCTTTCTTACATTTGTGTTCATCTTTTTTATAATTTAGTCATCCTGTTTCCTTTTGTTTTCATCCCTTTTTTATTTTCCCTCTGGTACTTTTGTGATGCCTTATATTTTGGGAAGGAGGGAGTAGTATCTCTACTCCTAATGGACGAATTGGTTGAATAGTCCCACCATTTTCAACCGGTTTATTTTCAACCGGTTTATTTTCAACCGGTTATTTTTCGTCTGGTTTTTTTGTCCCACCTCCCACTACCCCCTTCCATCGGTTTTCCTCTTCTCTGGTTTGGCCGGCAATACTCAACGTATTTATGGTAATCAATCACAATTAATCCACGTATGGAAAGGCTATAAACTCAGAAATCTCATCAATCCAGGTATGGTAAGGCCATAACTCAGAAAAATTCGAATATGGTAATCATATGGTAATAAATTTAAATTACCCTAAAGGCTATCAATCCAGATATGGTAAGGCCATAACACGAAAATTTCGAATACGGTAATTATATGGTAATAGATTTCAATTACCTCAAAGGCTATCTCTACTCTTAATGGAGGAGTCTGCACACCGAAATCACCTCGAAATCACAATTATATCGTCGCACACGAAAAAGGAAACAGATCCCGTTTTCCGATCCTCTCCAAACCAAATCAATGATGGGGCACCCTCAAAAGAAAAGCAACGCCTACATCCTTTGGGACTTCCGAGCAAGAGGTCTAACCTCTGCTCGCACGCAGCCCGCCGCCACTCCCGTTGCAGAATGCCGCCGTCCTTTCGATGGCTCGCTGCCGCCGCCACCGTCCCGCTCGCTGCTGGCCACCTTGCTCGGCGCCTCCCAATGCCACCCCCTGCCTCCGTAATGGCGAAGGGTCCGATTCCATGGACACGGATCTGGTAGAGTGGTAGTGTTGAGAGGAGACCAAAGAAGGAGTAGGCGAATCAAGTAGCGGCTGTTGCATGAAGTCATCTCCAAGTCACGGTACACTAATTATCTGGATTTTGTCAATCCTCCTGATCGTGCTTACGCATCGGATGCAACTTTTGCCTGGCGGTGAATTGAAACTGATTTGCGACTGGAAGTAGTAAACCAATATAGCTTCATAGTTTTGGTGTACTCGAGATAAAGCGACGGGTTCAGCAAACATGTAGTTGCGAAGTGTCTTGGCTGCTGGTCGTGTGGGGTTAATTAAGCGCATGCATTGGCACAGCCATCCAGCTACAATGGCGTGCTTTTGATTGGAAAATTTTCTTTGGTCAAATATGATAATGCTCTTGGTGACCAAAATGCACTACTTCTCAATCTCTAGCTGGTTTACCTGTGTGATGTGTAAGTTTAGGTGACATGATGTTAAAATTGTAAGACAAGATCCTCAAAACCATGTTTACTATTTCAACAAAATTAGAGAAACTACCAGGATAAGCAATGCCTTGCTTGGTGCTGATTTCCCAAAATTAGCAAAAAGAAAAAACCAAGTACATAAAAATTTGGATGTGCTTAATTAATTAGGCAGGTAGTTAATCGTGCCGAATCAGTTTAAAAGTGTTTGTGGGCAAGGACGGCCAGTAGCTAGGCTATCGCTGCCATTGGTGACTGCCAACATGCTCTCAACGACATGGTTGGCCAGCGTTTGCCAACATAGATAACAACCACCACGCCTCGTGACATGAGCGACCAAGCATTCGTAAAGATGGATGATGACCGTCGTCTACACACTGATGGTTGCCGAAATGTTTGCGGGCGAGGATAATAGATGCCATAGAACAAGGTCAACGTTCGCGTGCTTGAGGAAGACCAAGCACTAACGGTCGAGGGTGGACATAAACAATCAATGGGCTCTCAGTTACATTGCAAAGCACCGAGAACCGCTTGCCAACATGGACAATGGCCACCATGCGCTCGCGACATGGGCGACCTAGCATTCACCAAGATGGATGAAGTCTATGCTCCATGGGATGTCCACTACGATGATGGTGGCGAAATGTTCGCTGGTGAGGACAATAGTAAAAAGGAAGAGTGTTCCAAAAACAAGAAGGAAAAGAACTGAAGCCAAAGTGGTGCATGGTGTTGGAGAAAGTAAGAGTGTTCCAAATAATAAGAGAAAAAAAGAAAGAAAGAGTATTCTAGAAAATAAGTAGGAACGAGAACTAAAGTTGCCGAGGAATGAGAAAGAAGAAGATGAGGCATCGATGATGAACACATTAATGTTGACGTGGTGCTGGTTGGTGCCAATTAAACGGATTGGCGAAGAGGCATGGAGTAGAAGGCGTGGGGAAATATGAAGAAGAGAAGAACGACAATTATCCCTTCTAGCATATATGTGGGATGGAGGTGGAGCTTATTGGTGACTAGGAAAGATCTCTGTAGTTATTTGTTGTTTTGTGTCAATAGTATGTGTTAGTTTTTAACCCACTCTATTATATCGTAAACAAGAAAATTTCATCCTTACTGCAATGCATGGCGAAGATGAGTTGGTTGTCATCTGCTTTTAAAGGAGGTGGCGCCAGTGAGAGAAAAAACGAGAAATGTCTACTCGCTACGGGCGGAAAATCGGTCAAGAATGAGAGGTTCCGACAGAAAAAAGGAAAGGTCGTCATTGAATAGGGTTTTTGTGTTGAACCCAGATGTTACAGACATTGCGGATAGCCCGTAGCAACGCATGCAGGCGTTCTGCTAGTTTAAGATTAGTTGGTAATGATCTGGCTGCAGATATAGATATCACATTATGTATGTGAAGAGAGAGTTAGCCTAGTTATAAAAATTCATGGAGGGATCAGATTAGTTTTCCTATTGCAGGGAGGCTAAACAAGCGTGTAAATCAATCATATCTTCATGCACAACCAGATCTAACAATACTTCTATCTGATATATGATATATCATACCCCCCTCCCTCTCAGTTCCCTTCCTTATATAGCTTCACAAGATTAGGAAACAACCTCTGAAACACCACAATTCACAAGGATTTTATCTCCAACCAGCTAGCAGGTAGTTGCCACTCACCAGCAATCTTTTCCTTCCTCCAATTCATTGCTTTATATGCATGTTTACCATCAGTTTGCTTCCCACTTGATACCAATCTATTGGTTCTGTCGTGCCGGCTTGGCAGGTGGCAAAAAAATGTACTTCTTTCTTTGATCCATATTAATTGTCGGTGATTTAGTACAATTAATATGAATTGGAGAGCGTAGTAATGTTTTGGTTGACGGAAAATAGATATGCTTGCTCTGATTCGTGACATCTTACTAAGAACTGTTAGGAATTTATATGGTAAAATGTCTGAAGGATAGTTTTCCCATCTCACAGCGTAACATATGTTCTCTCTTTCTAGTGCATATGCCTTTTTCATTACTAAATACATGTGTGTGCTTGTAGATACATATGTCATTGGTAAAGATCCATGCTTCGACCCTTTTTACTTACGAGGCAATGAGATATTTATGAACCGGCATCTAGTGAGAAAAGGTGAGGAATTGTTCCCCCTGTACGACTCGAAAAAATCTAGTGAGAAAACTAATAAAGATTGTTAGTAGAATGGGTCAAAAGAAGATAATTAAACTATTTGTATACACTTGATCCAAGACAACAGTGAACTACAAGATGGTAAGTAAGAACTCTGTAGCCTTCTTTTTAATGCCCGTAATGAGTTGTTAGATGAAAATATCTGAATCATTTTCTTTGGCAGTGGTTCTCAAAGTAGTTTACTCAAAATTACCTATCAAACTACATGATTGGTGAACATGCATAGGTTAAAATATTTCTACAAGACTACAATGACTATCTAGAAGTCCTCACGAAGACAGTGAAGGTCGGACGGTCGGCCATCACAAAGGGTTGGACTAGAGTCGTGTGTGCATTCGGCAGGGAGGAGGACACAATATGGGCATTTCTGTATAATTTTCAATTGCAACATTTAAATTAGGGAAAAAATATGCTCTGCATGTCATTACGCCGCACACGGTCTATAAATCAAAACATGTGTGATATACCTCATAATTAAACACGTTTCATAGAGAGAAAATGTGTGCGAACATGCATACAATTGTCGTTCGTAAAGCGTGTGTGATGTCATACAATATTACAAACGGTGCGACCAAACTAAATATTTGTGATAGTTGCCTTATCGTAAATGCTTTACAAGCATGAACTATTTGTGATGTAATATGCATTGTAAATGTTGCACCACGGAATAGCGTGTGCGATAGTTATCCCATCCGACACGAGTACGACAGTGGGGTGTTTCGTAAACTCATCTGACACATGTACGATAGTGAAGTTATATTCTTAATTAGATATTACATACGGTTCGACAAAAGTGAATGTGTGTGATAGTCTCCTTATCATACACGTTTTACAATCATGAACTATTTGTGATGGAGAGCGCATAGTAAGCGTTGCACCACATATATAATAGCGTGTGCGATGGTAATGCCATCTCATACGAGTAGCAAGGATGGAGGGTTTGGGAAAATCGATATATAGCAAAGAGTTGTGTCACGACTCAAGTTTGGGATAGATGCGGGCATCGCATATGCTTAGTTCTGCTAAACATATGCATTCTTACTCCTTATTGTCGACAGTTTCTGGGTCATGTGGGAATGACCCCCTATCGCACACACAAGCAAGTCAACGGTTTAAAACTCTCTCGTGGAAAGGGGGTAAAAACCATTCGTATAGCCCGTCACTGCACCAGTGGTGGTAACTTCAACCAAGAAGAAAAACAAGTAAAATGTACCCCAATAACTTATGTGAAAATAGCATGATAATAAATAAACCACATACCTGATAATTTACTCACAAACATCGTGGTACCTTTGACAAAGGGAAATATTTAAAATATATAGCCCGGTAACTTATGTGAAAATAGCATGATAATATACGGACCACATATCTGATAATTTAAGAAATGCGACACCGCGGTATATCTGACCAAGAGGGAATAGTTGTTGAAAAAATACCTCTAATTGACTTCTATGTAAATAATATGATAATATACGACCCACATAACTCATAATTTACATAGAAACACTATCGGACAAAACACTATGGTAATATGAATTTGAAAAAGAGGGAAGGGGACTACCGGGTTTGTGAACCTGTGTGATAGATGCAGAAAAGTGATGGAACTAGCTAGGGCACATAGTCCTAAAACCGGGACAAGTGAGGTTGCCGGTTTGGATTTTCAGTTACCGAGTGCTGTCTTTTTTGTCCAATCCCATCTCAAGAACATACAACTAGCTTATCAGTTTTGCGTAATCAATGATAGGACCTAGTTTAGCCGCTTGTTGTCGTTACATTTGGTATTGGAGGGTTTGGGTTCGATCACTTTGTCATGGTTTTTTTTTTTTTTTGCCTATAATAAAACTGCTGACAGTGCATGTGCAGCAGCCCAGAAAAATGTTTTACATACTTTACATTATACAAGTCTAAATCGAAAGTTCACCAACAAAAGTGGAACATGCTTTTTCTAGTCCAATTTATTTTTCTGATGGGCCAAACATTTTACCGTGAGGGTGTACAAAATGGTTCACATGGCTCCTTATATGTAGCACCATGTCATACATATAGGTCCCAGCCCCCGACGCGCGTTGCCGGCCACGTGAAAGGAATTTAGTCCCGTATCGTTGCCAACCGGAACTAAAGAATGAGGGCATTTAGTCCTGATTTATTAGGCCCAGTTGATGAATCAGAATTAAAGGTCCTTCCCAACCAGGACTATAGGCTGTTCCTCTACTAGTGGAGCTTACCTCCTAATCGTGTGGGAACTAACTACCTTGGTTCTCACATACACTATCTCTTGTGCTCTTAGAAAATAATAAGATTGACCACGACTTGCATCCTCGTCAAGCTCTCTCTAGCTATATAGATGGCAAGCTTCTTCAGAGCTCAGGCAGGCCCAAGAGTCCAAGACACCTAGAGCTAAGTGCAGCTAGCTAGCTAGATTGAGAAAATGTACTTGGTATGGAAGGTGCTAGTGCCCTTACACTTCAGTCTGTCCAGTCTGTCCATCAGCATGTTTCCCGTAGGAGATGTAGGAGAGCTGTCCCTAGGTCCGGGACGGCGTGCGGATACCCAGCGGCAGAAATGAGCCCAAGCGACATGTTGATGTTGATCGGCACAGACAAAGGGTTGCAGATCAACCTCCTCACCATGCTTAGTGCTGTGTTGATCAGCATCCAGGTGTTGCTGGGATCTCGGCGTCGGCGCTCCGGCAACAAAATCATTGTGAACCTGCTGCGGTCGCTTACACCGGCTCTTTCCCGGTGTTCGTCTACACCATCGGCCTCGTCCAGTCCGTGGAGGCGCCCAAACAGCTTGACAGCCAGCTGTTGTGGGTCGTCGGGCTCCTGCTCCTCCTGGGTAGCGTGGACGGCATGTCGGCCTTCAGCCGGCAGGAGATCGAGGTAGCAAAGGAATTCAGGCGCAGCACATCATCAAGACGTTTCTCGTGCTCTGGCTCCTCATCAGCCGGAGCGACGTCTCCCATGGGAGGTGGATCTTGCTGCTCTACTTCCTCCTCTGCTGGGTGTATAGCATCTTGAGGGTCGCCCAGAGGATGAAGGCGCTGCGCAAGGCCAGTTCGGTGCACGGCCTTGTGCGCAGCGCCAAGGTGGTGGCTGACTACATGCAAGATGTGTATGCCTCTGGCTCCGGTGATAGGATTCATAGCCCCGTGGACATGGCTAAGTGCAGGTATCTTGTCCTCGGTGAGGAAAAGGACTCCAGCCCACCGTCCAAGGCGCCCTGCTACCTCTCAGAGGTCGGCCACAAGGGCAAGCTCGTCACGTTCGACATGATCTGTAACAGCAAGGACCAGCTGCTGTTGAGTCCTCATCCTGGCGATGACCAGAAGCGTGCACGTGCGCCTCTGATAGATACTTGTCTTTCTTTCGCCTTGTTCAAGTTGCTCAAGCGGCGCTTCTGCCCGGGGCTCCCCATCGCCGAGAAGGGTGACCCGTCGGCGCTGGAATTCGTTATCGCCGAGGGCGAGCATGCCTTCCGTCTCGTGGAGGTCGAGTTGTCGTTCCTGTCACGATTTCTTCTACACCAAGTACCGGCGCTCTTCCCGTCGCCCCAGCGCTCCGCATCGTCCGTTTCTCGTCCTTCTTGGCTTGTTCAAGGTGCTCCTCTTGGATTTTGCTTTCGAGGCCATCATGACATCGTACACAACCGACAATGTCTCCGCTGACTGGCTTGAGTTTGCCACGGGGTACTCCTCCAGTCAAGCGGTTGTCTTCATCCTCTTCAACAACATTCTCGTCGTCTTCATGATCCTTAGCATCGACATCCTGCAAGATGTTGCTACGGGTTACTCAAACTGGGCCATTGTACACTCATTGTGCGACTACGTGAGAAGCAAGGGGAGGACAGACGGTGACGGCTGCAAGGGGTGGTGGATGACGGTGAAGCGGTGCTGGAACCGGGGCTTCGGCATTCGTCGAGCGCTCATTAAATGGGTGGCGGCACGCCGGGCAAAAAAGCCAGCACACTGGTGGGATAACAAGCTCGGCCAGTACTCGCTGCTCAACTCCTGCCGCTACACCGCGCACAAGACAAATGCCTTCTCCTGTTGACCCTCGCCTGCTGGAGAAGACAGGAGAAGGCCGGAAGCGCGACAAGGATGTCAACCTGACGAACAAAATCAAGGAGGAGGTTCTCAGCTCCCTTGAGAAAAGTGGTGGCCTGCTGTCGGTCGACCGTTCGGGCGGTTTAAGGAACATGGTGCTGCAGCTGGACTGGGCGCCGTTTGACCTCTCGAGCAGCACGCGCACGGTCCTGGTGTGGCACATTGCCACCACCATATGCGCCGACCAGGACCAGGGCACCAACAACTCCGACCAGGAACAGGACCAGGGCACGGACAACTCCGACCAGGACCAGGACCGGGGCATCGAAAACTCCGACCAGCTCAGCAATAACCGCCTTGTTGCAACCACACTGTCCAGCTACTGCGCCTACCTGCTTGCTTTCATCCCGGACATGCTGCCCGACCACAGCTACACGGCCACGCAGATCCTGGACTCCGTCGTTCTAGATGCCCGAAAGCGCCTCAGCACAACCAAAACACTGTCGGACAGATGCAAAAAGATGTTACAATTGGGAAAGACGCACAACAGCAACATGGAGCAAGACAGGTCCATCTTGATCCTTGGGGCCAGCCTGGCAGACAAGCTGTTGTCAGAGAACGAGCGGCCGCCGTGGAAGCTGCTCGCGGGCTTCAGGCCGACATGGTGCTCTTCCTGGCGCCCGTCCGACAAGGCCGGCGTCCATGCCGACCACCTAGCCACTGGCGGCGAGTTCATGACCCACCTTTGGGCGCTGCTCACGCACGCGGGCATTGTTGACCGTCCAGACATCCATGCTGCATCACATGCTTGAGCTGCCGCGACACTTCACCTACTACCTTTGTTATTTTGTCGACAACACTGTACTACCTTTTGGATTATACTACCTCCGCCCGGTTCTAGATACATCGCCTTTTATCTATTTTGATGACAAGTATTTTTGGACAGAGGGAGTACAAGTGATACTAGTGTGTAACTTCGTTGTAATGTAATGTAATGTGGTTAAATTGTATCGTTATGCTGCGCATATGTTGGATTGGCTTGTTTTGTAAAGCTGATTTTATGGGTATTACTAATGAGCACTAGCAACATGTTGATGCTGATCCGCGCAGACAAAGGGTTGCAGATCAACCTCCTCGCCATGCTTAGTGTTGTGTTGATCAGCATCCAGGTCGTGTTGGGATCTTGGCATCGGCGCTCCGGCAACAATATCATTGTGAACCTGGTGCGGTCGCCACACCGTCTCCTTCCGGTGTTCGGCTACACCATCGGCCTCGTCCAGTCCGTGGAGGAGCCCAAACAGCTTGAAAGCCAGCTGTTGTGGGCCGTCGGGCTATTGCTCTTCATCGGTAGCGTGGACGGCATGTCGGCCTTTAGCCGGCAGGAGGTCAAGGATAGCAAAGGAGTTCAGGTGCAGCACATCATCCAGACGGTTCTCGTGCTCTGGCTCCTCGTCAGCCGGAGCAACGTCTCCAAGGGCGGGGTGGTCTTGCTGCTCTACTTCCTCCTCTGCTGGGTGTATAGCATCTTGAGGGTCGCCCAGAGGATGAAGGTGTTGTGCAAGGCTGGCTCGGTACACGGTCTTGTGCACAGTGCCAATGTGATGGCTGACTACATGCAACATGTCTATGTCTCTGGCTCTGATGATAGGAACAGGATTCATAACCCCATGGAGGCATGGACATGGCCAAGTGCAAGTATCTGGTCCTCGGCGAGGATAGAGACTATAGCCCACCGTCCAAGGCACCCTACTACCTCTCAGAGGTGGGCGGCAAGGGCAAGCTCGTCACGTTCGACATGATCTTTAACAGCAAGGACAAGCTGCTGCTGAGTCCTCCTGACCATAATGCGCCTCTGAAAGATACTTGTCTTTCCTTCACCTTGTTCAAGTTGTTCAAGTGGCGCTTCTGCCCAGGGCTCCCCATCGCCGAGGAGGGTGACCCGGCGCTGGAATTGCCATCGCCAAGGGCAAGCATGCCTTCCATCTTGTGGAGGTCGAATTGTCATTCCTATACGACTTCTTCTACACCAAGTACCTGGTGCTCTTCCCCGCCGCCCCAGCTGCGCTCTGCGTTCTCCGTTTCGTCGTCCTTCTTGGCTTGTTCAAGGTGCTCCTCTTGGATTTTATTTTCGAGGCCATCACATATTACTCCAATGTCATCCCCGCGGACTTGCTTGAGAATAACACGCAGTTGTCTTCATCCTCTTCAACAACATTCTCGCTGCCTTCATGATCCTTAGCATCGACATCCTGCAAGACGTTGCCACGGGTTACTCAAACTGGGCCATTGTACACTACGTGTGCGACTACGTCTACATGAGAAGGAGGACAGACGGTGACGGCAGCAAGGGTTGGTGGATGATGGTGAAGCGGTGGTGGAACCGGGGCTTCGGCATTCGTCGAGTGCTCATTAAATGGGTGGCGGCACGCGGCGCACTGGTGGGATAACAAGCTCGGCCAGTACTCGCTGCTCAAGTCCTGCGGCTACACCGCGCACAAGACGAATGCCTTCTCCCTGTTGACCCTTCTCCCTGAGGGAATTGCTCGCAGATGTTGGCTCAAAAACCATGGAGTGTGAATTATGCCCCATGCAGCGAAGATTGTTGAGAAAGTAGCCGACGCTACGTTTAAATCTGTTATTTTTGGTATAACTGCTTAAGGGGTTTGTTAGTAGCTCCTGTTATGCCGTCCGAGGTCTATATAGCCTTTCCCTCGACCACACAACACAGTATGGTCGTGTATTTCTAGATTGGATAGAAGATGTGAAGTTGATGCACGGTTTTCTTGTTCAGTTTTGCTAAAGCACATCTAGATGTGCCATAAGTATTGCACATCTAAGTACTATGTCATTGATCTTACATCGAGATTCGTGTGGATATTTTCTTTTTTTTTCTTTTTCTTTTTATGCTTGATTCACTTACTTAGATGTGCAATAAGTAGAGCACATCTAGATGTACCCTAGACACATCCGGACGCGAAGCGCGATGGCACGTCCTTGCTGCTCGCTTGACGGTCTCAGCTTTCATGATATATACAAATAAATGTCCATAAACATTTTTTACGGGATTATCCATAAACATGTACATGGACGATCTAGCTTGGCCGTTAGAGATTTTTTGTGGTTGGTATGTACTCCAGAGACGAGATATGCATGCCCGCCGGAGATATCTGTAGTATCTGTTTAAATAGAGATTTGCACGGGAGAGTAGGATCCCGGCTAGCCGTGGCAACACAATCTGAGAGCGCTGCCCTCCCGGAGCGACGTGGGGATTCCTCGGCGCCGGCGGCGACAAGCCGGAGAGCTACCTGCGGGCCGACCGTTTCGGCCTCGAGGACCTGGACGTGGTGGTGCGAAAGAAGACCCTCGCCATGGAGAAGCGGCTGCGCAAGGGGGGAGGCGACCGGCCCATGGCGTCCTGGGAGATCGACCTCGCCAAGCTCGACATCCACCACCGGGAACCGCCCGGATCCTTCGGCAGCTTCTGCAGCGCCACCTACAATGGCAGAAAGGTGTTGCGGCACGCGTGGCTTGACATAGCTCCGGTGTTGCGAGGGTCCTCCGTCCTCAGGATGAACGGAGCTCCGGTGTTGCGGCACGCGTGGCTTGACATAGCGGAACCGCTGCCGGAGTGGCTCTCGGGGATCAACAGCGTGGCGTACCTCGGGGACGGCAGGTTCTGCATCCATAGGAGGTTCGACATCATGGCCGAATTCGGGATGGAGTCGGTGTCGATCGACATTGTGGTCCTGCTCACCGGCGTTGAGGTGGTGCATGATGAAGTATGTATTTAGGGTAGGGTCATGAACCTGTCCAAGGTACCCTCCCAAGGGCATCTTCAGAAGAAACGGCCTTCCAACGACCTGGCAGAACTTCACTCGTCAGACTCAAAGACACTCGACCATGAAGACCCACTCGACCACCAGGAGTTCAAGAACCACTCTGAGTCCAAACGGTCTGTAATTAGGTAGTCTTTATGGTCATGATGACACTTTATGTAAGGCGTTACCAGTAACGCCTGGCCTTAATGTACCTTTAACCCTCCGCTACGTGGGCTGGCTGGGGTCCTGGCGCACTCTATATAAGCCACCCCCTCCACAGGTAGAAGGGTTCGCACCCCTGTAATTCATACGCATATAATCCAGTCGACCGCCTCCGGGCTCCAAGGCGTGGGGCTGTTACTTCCTCCGAGAATGGCCTGAACTCGTAAAACTCGTGCGTATACGACTACTCCATAGCTAGTACCTTGCCTCTTCATACCTACCCGCATTCTACTATCAGACTTAGAACCACGACAGTTGGCGCCCACCGTGGGGCAGGTGTTCTAGCGATTTGTTGGAGAAGTTGGGATTCTTTCGATCTCCTACATCATGGTTTCAGGTGGAGTTTTGGTCGAAGGCCGCGAGATCCGTCTTGGTGCGCTCACGTTCATCGCCAACGACTCCGCTTGCCTTCAGGAGGCTCCTCTCGACGTCGACGCGCTCCCCGTCCGCGGGGCAACGCACTTTCGCGCATGCGTCCGCGGCGTTCTCCTGCGGCAACCGTCGACCCAGTATGGGTCGGTTCTTGTGCCGTCCTCACTCCCAGTCTCCCGCCGGCGCAAGCGCTCCGGTCGGTCGAGGCTTCAGCGGTGGGTGAGGCATGCGGTGGCTCGCCAGTCGGCCACTTCCCAAGTTGCGGCAATCGAGCCCGACGAATCTCTCTACGGCCTGTTCGATCTGTCGACTGGCTCCGCAGAGACTGCATCCGAGTGCGATAGCAGCGATCTGGCAGCAGAGGTTCTGATGGTCGACGGACCACGCAGTCCTCCTGGATTCCCCCACACCGACGGAGGCGATGGTGGAGGCAATCCGGCGCAGGTTCACGAAGAGTACCAACCCGAGCCCCTCACTTCACTGCAGAGGGAGGAACTTCGCTGCCGAAACATGGATGCACTTCACACTCCTATCGTTGGAGAAACCCCCGAGGCTCGTGCCTTGGAGGATGCACGCTATAACCTGGCGGCGCTTTTCGACTGGAGAACCTCCAGCGAGTTCTCGACGAGCGCACGCGACCACGGGTTCCAGAATCCAGTCGACGTCAGCTCTTTCCACAACCAACTCAGGTATATCGAACTCCGATTCAGAATTTAGCAGCTGCAGCCCGTACAACAGAATCGATTCAGCCTTCCCAGTCGGAGGCGGGTAGAGGTTTGCAACAGATCAGAGATTTACTCCGGGCAGCAGGAGATCAAAATTCAGTCGTATCACAGTCACGGAACAGGATTCACAGCAGATCCGTTGCTGCGAATTCAGTCCAGTCGGCCCATAGTCCAAGATCGCCCCCGAGGCGTGAGGAACGTGGAGGCCGGCGTGATGATCAGTACAAGAACCGCGAGCCGTATGAGCACCGATTCGATCGCAATGATCGACGTCGAGTGCCCACCCCTCCCCCAAGGGGTGGATCATACGCTCCTCGGCAACAAGATGACAGACGCCAGCACAGTGTTGGGCGAAGGGTTCCAGTCGACCCCAGAGAGCCAGGCTTTGGCGCGAGATCCATTATCGTTCAAGGCTTGGTCGACAGGAACAGAGCTCACCGAGAAGGCCATGACAGAGATGTTCCCTCCAGCACCGAGTTCATGTCTCGGGGCGAGTGTTTTAGCAGGGCCATCGGGGCGCGGTGATTCCTCCCAACTTCAGGTTGGCGGCTGAGTCGATAAGTTCACCGGTGAGTCCAAGCCTGCCACTTGGCTTGAGGACTACCGAGTGGCTGTCCCGATTGGCGGCGGCAACGATGAGGTAGCTATGAAGCATTTGCCCCTTATGTTGGAGGGTTCGGCCAGAGCATGGTTGAATCAGTTAGCACCCAGCAGTATTTACACTTGGGAAGATCTTACCCGAGTGTTTGTCAGGACATTTGAAGGGACTTGCAAGCGACCAGCAGGGTTGATGAGCTGCAGTCGTGTGTACAGAAGTCGAATGAAACTTTGAGAGATTACATCCAGAGATGGATTACCTTGCACCACACAGTTGAGAATGTGTCTGATCACCAAGCAGTCTGTGCTTTCAAGGAAGGTGTCAAGAACAGGGAGTTGAGTTTGAAATTCGGTCGGACAGGAGATATGACCCTGAGTCGGATGATGGAGATTGCCACCAAGTATGCTAATGGTGAAGAAGAGGATCGGCTCTGGAGTGGTAAGTACAAGTCAGCCGCTAATGAAGGCTGCGGAGGGAACTCCAGTCGGAAGCAGAAGCGCAAAGCCGAGCCAGCCGCTCCCGGAGAAGCCTTGGCTGTGACCCCAGGAAAATTTAAGGGGAAACCCAAGGGTCCGTGAAACCCCAAGAAGGTGAAAGACCAAGATGGGAATGATGTGTTGGACTTGCCATGTCACATTCACACGAAGAAAGATGAAGAGGGTAAACTCATTTACCCGAAGCATACTACTCGACAGTGTCAGCTCTTGATTCAGCAGTTCAGGGGAAGCAGCCCAAGGATAAGGAAAAGGAGTCGGACAAAGTTGAGGACAAGGAAGATAGTGATGGTGGATACCCCCAGGTCAATTCCACCCTGATGATTTTTGCTGACGTTGAAAGCAAAAGTCGATTGAAAGTTATCAACCGAGAAGTGAACATGGTCGCTCCGGCGACGCCCAATTATCTGAAATGGTCCCAGACCGCCATCACATTCGACCAGTCCGATCATCCGACACACATTGCCACCACTGGGAGGCAAGCGTTGGTGGTCGATCCAGTCGTCGAAGGCACTTTCGGTCGACCAAAGTTTTGATGGATGGTGACAGTGGTCTGAACATCTTGTATGCAGAGACGTTGAAAGGGATGGGCATTCCGATGTCCAGACTCAGCACCAGTAACATGAGTTTCCACGGAGTCATTCCTGGAAAGAAGGCTGAGTCACTCGGTCAAATTGCTCTTGATGTGGTTTTTGGTGATTCGAAGAATTTCCGCAAAGAAAAGTTGACCTTTGAGGTCGTGGATATCCAGAGCGCTTATCATGCTACTCTGGGAAGGCCGGCGTATGCCCGTTTCATGGCTCAACCATGTTATGTGTACCTTAAACTGAACATGCCCGGCCCCAAGGGGGTGATCACTGTCACTGGCAATCGGAAGAAAGCGGAAGAGTGTTTCCAGAAAGGCTCTAAGATTGCTGATGCTCAGATGGCAGTGGTAGAATTGCAAGAATATCAGAAGACTGCAGATCCGAGTGATTTATTGCGAGCCAAGAAGCCCGCTACGGAGTCGGCATTTCAGTCGTCCGGTGAGACAAAGCAGGTTCACATTCATTCGACTGATCCCAATGCTGCTCCGACTCACATCTCAACAACACTCGACTCCAAATAGGAAGAAGCGCTCATCCAGTTCCTCCGTGAGAACTGGGACATCTTTGCATGGAAGCTTCACGACATGCCACGGCTATTCGAGGAGCTGGCTGAGCATCGTCTGCGATTCGACTCAAAAGTCAAACCTATCAAAGAACATCTTGACGGTCCGCCGTCCAGAAGAGAAAGGCCATAGGCGAGGAGGTGGCTCGGCTCTTAGCAGCGGAGTTTATCCGAGAAATTTACCACTCCAAGTGGCTCGCCAATGTTGTCATGGTCCCTAAGAAGGACAATTCACTGCGCATGTGCATCGACTTCAAACATATCAATTGGGCCTGCCCGAAAGATCATTTTCCTCTCCCCCGCATCGACCAAATAGTCGACCCGACTGCGGGATGTGAGCGGTTGTCTTTTTTAGACGCATATTCCGGGTACCATCAGATCCGTCTGTATGGACCCGACGAGATCAAAACAGCTTTCATTACTCCATTCGGGTGCTTCTGTTATGTCACCATGACATTCGGCCTCAAGAATGCCGGAGCCACGTTCATGAGGATTATTCAGAAGTGTTTACTCACTCAAATCAGTCGGAATGTGGAAGCATACATGGATGACATTGTGGTCAAGTCACGGAAAGGTTCCGACCTGTTGACTGACCTTGCTAAAACATTTGCCAATCTCAGGAGGTATGATATCAAGCTTAATCCATCAAAGTGCACATTCGGAGTTCCTGGCGGAAAGTTACTCAGTTTTCTCGTTTCTGAACGAGGAATCGATGCTAACCCAGAAAAAGTTGGCACTATTCTCCGAATGAAACGCCCTGCATGATGTCCAGAAGCTTACTGGATGCTTGGCCGCTTTAAGTCGATTCATCTCTCGCCTCGGTGAAAAGGCATTGCCTCTTTACCGACTGATGAAGAAGTCAGACAAGTTCGAGTGGACTCCTGAAGCTGATGCAGCGTTTGCAGAGCTCAAAGCTCTGCTCTCCACCCAGCCGGTGCTTGCTGCCCCAATCAGCAAGGAGCCGTTGCTGCTTTACATTGCAGCCACAGGACAAGTCGTCAGTAAAGTACTTACGGTCGAGCGGGAAGAGGAAGGAAAGACTTTCAAAGTTCAGCGCCCAGTATATTATCTTTCTGAAGTATTAACCCCGTCAAAGCAAAGATACCCTCATTATCAGAAGCTTGTGTATGAGATTTATATGACCACGAAGAAGGTTGCTCATTACTTCTCTGATCATTCCATTACAGTCGTCAGCGACGCCTCATTATCAGAGATTTTGTATAACAGAGACGCAACTGGTCGAGTGGCGAAATGGGCGATTGAACTTCTTCCCCTTGATATCAAGTTTGAGGCAAAGAAAGCCATCAAGTCCCAAGCAATAGCAGATTTCATCGCCGAGTGGATTGAACAACAGTTACCGACTCAAGTTCACTCGAAACACTGGACTATGTTCTTTGATGGTTCCAAGATGCTGAATGGTTCTGGTGCTGGGGTAGTATTGGTTTCCCCCCGAGGAGATAAGCTCAGATATGTGCTCCAGATTCACTTTGATTCTTCCAACAATGAAGCAGAATACGAAGCACTATTGTATGGGTTGCGTATGGCCATTTCACTCGGCGTCCGTCGCCTCATGGTCTATGGTGACTCAGATCTGGTGGTTAATAAGGTGATGAAGGAGTGCGAGGTCAGAAGTCCAGCCATGACTGGCTACTGTAATGCAGTGAGGAAGCTGGAGAAGAAGTTTGAGGGGTTAGAGCTCCATCATATACCCCGAATGAAAAATCAAGCTGCTGATGATTTGGCGAAAATAGGGTCCAAGAGGGAAGCCGTTCCCAGTGATGTGTTTTTGGAGCACATCCGCACACCGTTGATTCAAGAGGATCCTTTCACTGAAGAAGCTCCACAGCCAAAAAGTGCCACTGATCCGACTGAAGTTGAGATCCCAGCAGTAGTCGGCCTGATCATGGAAGTCGTGGTCATCACTCCCGACTGGACAGTACCATACATCGCGTATATCCTGAGGAAAGAGCTCCCGGAGAACGAAGAAGAGGCTAGACAGATCGTCCGCCGATCCAAGGCCTTTACTGTGATCAAGGGACAGTTATTCAGAGAAAGCGTGACTGGAGTCAGCCAGAAGTGCATAACGCCAGAAGAAGGTCAGATAATTCTTGATGATATCCACTCGGGGACCTGTGGTCACCATGCGTCCTCTCGGACCATCGTGGCTAAAGCATACCGAGCGGGATTTTACTGGCCAAAGGCAAATGAAATGGCAAAGGAAATAGTCGACAAGTGTGAAGGATGTCAGTTCTACTCCAATATGTCACACAAACTCGCCTCAGCATTGAAGACCATTCCTCTCATCTGGCCTTTCGCTGTTTGGGGGTTGGATATGATTGGACCACTGAGAACTGGCAGGAGTGGTTTCACTCATTTGCTTGTTGCATTCGACAAATTTACGAAGTGGATCGAAGCTAAACCTATCAAGAACCTTGATGTGTGCACTGCTGTCAGTTTCATCAGAGAGTTGATATTCAGATATGGAGTTCCGTACAGCATCACCACTGACAATGGGTCAAATTTCGATTCAGACAAGTTCAAAGCCTTTTGCGCCTCTCAAGGCACGCGAGTCGACTATGCTTCAGTCGCTCACCCCCAGTCGAATGGACAAGCAGAACGAGCAAATGGTCTTATTCTCAAAGGACTGAAACCTCGACTGATGCGTGATCTCAAGCATGCAGCGGGAGCATGGGTTGACGAACTTCCGTCAGTTCTTTGGGGATTGAGGACCACTCCTAATCGGTCGACTGGGAGAACTCCATTCTTTATGGTCTATGGAGCTGAAGCAGTTCTGCCGAGTTACCTGCTTCACAATGCGCCCCGAGTCGAACTTTACTCTGAAGCTGAAGCGGAGATAGCCCGGCAAGATGCAGTCGACCTCCTTGAAGAGGAGAGAGAGATGGCCCTGATCCGCTCGACCATCTATCAGCAGGACTTGCGTCGATTCCCCGCTCGAAATGTGAAGAGCCGAGCCTTTCAAGAAGGGGATCTGGTCCTCCGAGTGGATCAACAGTAACCACACAAGCTCGCTCCCACTTGGGAAGGTCCCTTCATCGTCACCAGAGTTCTCCACAATGGAGCTTACCATCTTTACAACGTCGAACGCCAGATCGATGAGCCTCGAGCCTGGAATGCGGAGCTACTCCGCCCCTTTTACACTTAAGAACTCACTCGGGTGAGATGTAATAAAAGTACCTCTGTAGTTTGTTTATCAAAGACAAGAATGTTATAATTTTCCCAGTGATTGTTATTACTTTTTCGTTTACATAAGAAATTTCCCCCAGTGGGTGGCTTAGCCGCGAACCTGTTTCGCCTAAGTTTGTAAAAAAAAATCCCTGCCGAGTGGAGAGCCAGCCTCCCACTCGGGGAGCTTAGCTGCGAATCCGTTTCGCGTAAGTATCTGAAAAATCCTGCCGAGTGGAGAGCCAGCCTCCCACTCGGGGGCTTAGCAGCGAATCCGTTTCGCCTAAGTATCTGAAAAATCCTACCGAGTGGAGAGCAAACCTCCCACTCGGGGGGCTTAGCTGCAGTCCAAGTACTCGCCTAAGTATTTGAAAAATTCTACCGAGTGAGGATCCAGCCTCCCACTCGGGGGCTTAGCTGCAGTCCAAGTACTCGCCTAAGTTTGAAAAATCCTACCGAGTGGAGAGCAAACCTCCCACTCGGGGGCTTAGCTGCAGTCCAAGTACTCGCCTAAGTATTTGAAAAATCCTACCGAGTGAGGATCCAGCCTCCCACTCGGGGGCTTAGCTGCAGTCCAAGTACTCGCCTAAGTATTTAATACAATGTGCACTTTGCAAGGACGATGAGGTACAGGTCGACTGTTGCCTTCCCCTTCAAAGCTATGACACAAAAATCCTCCTTGGAGGCTTAGCTGCAGTCCAAGACTACTTAAATTTGAAAAATCCTACCGAGTGGAGAGCAAACCTCCCACTCGGAGGCTTAGCTGCAGTCCAGTACTCGCCTAAGTTTGAAAAATCCTACCGAGTGGAGAGCAAACCTCCCACTCGGAAGCTTAGCTGCAGTCCAGTACTCGCCTAAGTTTGAAAAATCCTACCGAGTGGAGAGCAAACCTCCCATTCGGGAGCTTAGCTGCAGTCCAGTACTCGCCTAAGTTTGAAAAATCCTACCGAGTAGAGAGCAAACCTCCCACTCGGAGGCTTAGCTGCAGTCCAGTACTCGCCTAAGTTTGAAAAATCCTACCGAGTGGAGAACAAACCTCCCACTCGGAGGCTTAGCTGCAGTCCAGTACTCGCCTAAGTTTGAAAAATCCTACCGAGTGGAGAGCAGACCTCCCACTCGGGGGCTTAGCTGCAGTCCAGTACTCGCCTAAGTACGAAACCCATCCCGTCCGCAAGGACGACGAGGTGCAGGTCGACTGTTACCTTCTCCTTCGGAGCTGCGCCTCAAGTACAACGTGCGCTCCATCCCGATCCGCAAGGACGACGAGGTGCAGGTCGACTGTTGCCTTCTCCTTCGGAGCTGCGCCACAAGTACAACGTGCGCTCCATCCCGATCCGCAAGGACGACGAGGTACAGGTCGACTGCTTCCTTCTCCTGCGCCTGCAAGAGCAACAAAGTGTAGGTCGACTGGATCCACCTCAGAGCTGCATCTCAAGCATTGAAGCATAATCCGAGTGAAGAGCAAAGTTCACTCGAAGGCAAACAAAATTATATTTAGACGATAAGTAAAGTTCGAATAGCATCCTAAGGATGCAGAAGTACCCAGGCCTCAAGCCCGTTAAAGTTTATCGGTTACAAAACCACTCGGCATTCCGAGGCAAATTTAAGGTAGAGCATAGAAGTTTTTTACTCCTCAGGTGGAGGACTGGAAGGAGCCACAAACTGGTCAAGGTCGATCCCATCAGCAATCCGGGTGGCAGCGGCGATGAAAGTCTCCATGAAATATTGGAAATCATACTTCTTGGTATTGGCAACTTTGATGGACGCCTTGACTTTTCCTCCAGCGCCTCCTTGCAGTGGACACGAACCAGAGATAGAGCAACATCAGCACCGCACCTGGCAGAAGACTTTTTCCATTCTTGCACTCGACTTGGAACCTCATTCAGTCGAGTCATTAAGGACTCGAGGTCATTCTGAAGCGTCTGGTCTGGCCAGAGTGTTGAGTCGATCCGCGTCACCGCAGCTTTCAGTCGAGCGAGATAGTCCACCACACCAGCAATGCGAGACTCCAGTCGGAGCACGTTCATAGCGGCTTCATCCTTCATGGGAGAGTTGATGGGGTCCAGGCTTGTCTCCACTGACCGGGTCTCCTCTTGAAGTTCGGCAGAATTCTACAAATCGACTCGAGTTCAGGCTAATAGTTTTATGATGAGTCGATGATGACAAGTCAGTCGGATAAGAGGAATTACCTTCAAGCATGAGGAATAGCTTCTTGGCGAGCCCTCCCAGATAAACTTCCAGATCATTCCTCTTCCCCGCCAGTTCGCCAGCCTTGTCAGTCAAGGCAACTTTGTCATTCTTCAGTCGGCTAACCTCCTTGTTGGCCGCGTCGAGAGCAGCCTTCAGTTTGGTATTCTCCTCTTCGAGTTTGCCGACTGAGACCAGTTTCTCTTCCGCGAGCTTTGTTTTCTCCAAAGCCGCCTTCTGTGCCTCTGCAAGGTCGTGGTATTTCTTCTTCAGAGCCTCCTCCAGTTTGTCTGCAAAATAACAATAAGCCTAGAGTTGAGAATGGGTAGAAAGACAAAGACAGTCGTCAAAGTTCTCACCAGCCATACATTTTGCTTCATATCTCGCCTTTTGCAAGTTCTCCTGAGCAAGCTTCAAGTCAAGGTTGAGCTGGATCTGTTTGTTCTCCAATTCGGTATAGCGGGCCACGAGCTCGCAAGATTTCTGTGAAGAGTCAATCGACAAAACATCAAAGACAGGTCACTTCCGAGTGACTAAATAAAAATCATAGCATTTCTAAGACTACAGTCGAATCAAAACATTCGACAGTAGTCTCGGGGACTACACCCAGTGGGTGCACTCAGCGTGCCCCCACAGGTTTTACAAATAAGGTACGAAAAGACGACCGAAAGAGGGAAAAAGGTTATGATCCTAAAACCACGCCAACCTGTCGCCGATCGGCCGTGTTAAACAGTTCCTTAGACTACGATTGATCGCCGCGGTCCACCATAGTCTCGGGGACTACACCCAGTGGGTGCACTCAGCGTGCCCCCACCGGTTTCAAAGATCCATTCGACATGGCCCGACCAGACCGAGTGAAGAAGTTCAAAGTATAAAGACTATAGTCGACTGCCCGCAGTCCACCATAGTCTCGGGGACTACACCCAGTGGGTGCACTCAGCGTGCCCCCACCAGTACAAAAATTCAATCGACACACCCACCCAGTGGGTGTACAGATACAGATATGGAAATCTTCAGAAAGAAGAAATTTCAGGTAGCATATCCTAACAGAACAAGCAGCGACCAACTTACTTGGACATTGCTCTGAAGAGCTGAGCTTGCATCATAAGCCGCCTGGCTGGCCTCCCGGACCACCTTCACTTGCTCCATCATGATCCCTGCCTGGCGTATGGCCTCCTTAGCAGCACTCACTTGGTCTTCCGGGACGTGGTGTGTGGCAAAAAGGGAAGGCGGGTCAGCGATCGGCCGACGAAGGCCGGACACTCGTCAGCGGCACAGCAAAGGACACAGAAGCCCGAGTGGTGTCGCCTCCCTCGTGAACCAGCGTCTCAGGCAGTGATACAACTTGAGTAGCCTTGCCAACAGGCACCTTTTTGTCCGTCCTCTTCCTCAGCGGTGTTTCATCATCGTCGTCAGGGAGATCAATGACATGAGGTGGAACTACAAGAAAGATTCAAAGGTAAAAACAGAAATCCAATCGACCATAAAGCAAAACTGCAGAGATCATACCAAGGTTGGAGGTGGCGGCATCTTCCATTTCCTGATCTTCGTGCTTAGCTGAGCTCTCAGAGGTGGCAGCACTGCAAATTTCAAAAATCAGTTGATCAGTCAAACGAGTCGACCAAAAGTACACTCATGATAAACAGGAAGACACAAGTTCTGCTGATTACCCGGAAATGGTGGGAATGACCATCCTCATCTTGGGCAAGGCCTTCGTCGGCTTTGATGACGTTGCTCGGGGTTGCTTCTGCGGTTTCTCAGTCGGCACTGGAGAAGTCGTCCGAGGGCGCTTAGTCGACCATCCAACGGGCGCGATAGCCTTACCGCGCTCGACCGCCGGATCATGCGTCAGCTTGGATCGCCTTTCCAAGTGGGGAGGATCCACGTCTTCCTCCTCTTCCTCCTCCTCCTCCTCTTCATCAGAGCTGTCGTTTTCCTCGCCCTCCTCGGACTCCCATTCCTCCTGGCTTTCGCCTCCGCTTCCTTCTTCTTCTTCGACTTGTTCTTGCGCCCCGTTGGGCATCGAGTATCAGTGGTGGCCTAGAAGACAGCAAAACAAGACGAAAGTCAATCGGCCGATTCGCAGCGGAACAGAGCGAATGCAACAGGATCACAGTCAGAGATAAGTGGTCATACCTTATGCAGTACGTAAGATTGGTCGAGTGGTGGGATCCTCCTAGCTCCACGAGGGTTATCCTTGTTCCACTGTGATGGCAGTCATCCACCTCTCCAATGTGGCGTCGTCGACCTCCTGCAGGTGGACCCGGGTGGTGTCTTCGGTATGCAGAATACATCCACATCGGGTGGCCTCGGTATTGGAGCGGCTGAATGCGCCGTCGAAGGAAAACCTCCAGAAGATCCATGCCGGTCACTCCGTCGCGATTGAGCTGGACTACACGCTCCATCAACAATTTAACTTGGACCTTCTCCTCCGGAAGCACCTTCAGAGAGGACGGCTTGCTCACTCGACCCATGGAGAAAGGAGGGAGTCCAGTCGACTGCCCTGGCGTCGACTGGTCTTGGCAGTAGAACCAGGTCGACTGCCACCCTCTAACTGAGTGGGGAAGAATCATGGCCGGAAAGGCACTTTTACCCCCTCATCTGGACCCCAAGACCCCCACACATCTGGATTACTTGGGTTCTTTCATCATTCGGACAAGCCTTTTTCATCGTCTGTGAGCGACAAGTGAATATGTGTTTGAAGAGGCCCCAGTGTGGCCGACAACCCAAGAAGTTTTCGCACAAAGACACGAAAGCAGCGAGATAGGCAATGGAGTTGGGTGTGAAGTGATGGAGTTGTGCTCCAAAGAAGTTCAGAAAACCCCGAAAGAAAAGATTCGGCGGTAGAGAAAATCCGCGATCAACATGGGTGGCTAAGAGGACGCACTCACCCTCATGAGGCTGCGGCTGCCACTCCGTCCCGGAAGCCTTGCTGCCCCATGGGGATCAATCCCTCGTTGGCCAGGTCGTCGAGGTCTTTACGGGTGATGGTCGAGCGGATCCAATATCCCTGGACCCAACCTTGCGGCAGGCTGGACCGCGACGAGGATCCGCCCCGACTGGTCGCTCTCCCCTTCGCCTTCGCCGTCGCCTTCTTCGCCCGCTCCAAGGCCGTCGTCTTCTCCTTCACCATTGTCGCCGGCGAAGCAGGAACGGAGCAGCAGCGCTGAGCAGGTCACGGGCGCGGCAGATGAATCTGAGGACGGGGGAGGGGGAAATGAGGGCGCACTGTTCAAAAGACTCCCGCCCGGCGCCTTATATGAAGTCGCTTCCGAGTGGCTGACTGGTAGGCCCGGACAATCTTGTCAAATCCCGCAACAGTCGCACGCGCGATACGTGGCGAAAAAGGTGGCACGGAGATCGAGGCGTCTTCGCCTTATCCCATCCGAGTACCGCAGCCTTCTCCGCTTCGTGCGCTTCCCGAAATTTGGATCCCGCTAAATCCGCTAACAGCAGAGCAACTCGTCAGACGGCAGATTTCCTCCGATCCGTCGCTCGAAGATCTTCAAGTCTATAAAGTTCACTCGACAGATGTGAAGAATGGATCAAGGCGACTGAAAGAGAAGTTGACACCATCACTAAAAGGTCATTGATCCAGAGTAAGACGCACTCACAGCACAAAAACAGGTCGGAAAGATTATCAACTCCTTCCTTATTCGAACCTCGATCCATTCGGGGGCTAATGATGAAGTCATGTACCTAGGGTAGGGTCATGAACCTGTCCAAGGTACCCTCCCCAAGGACATCTTTAGAAGAAAGCGGCCTTCCGATCGACCTGGTAGGACTTCACTCGGCAGACTCAAAGACACTCGACCATGAAGACCCACTCGACCACAAGGAGTTCAAGAACCACTCTGAGCCCAAGCGGTCTGTAATTAGGTAGTTTTTATGGTCATGATGACACGCCTGGCCTTAATGTACCTTTAACCCTCCGCTAAGTGGACTGGTTGGGGTCCTAAGCGCACTCTATATAAGCCACCCCCTCCACAGGTAGAAGGGTTCGCACCCCTGTAATTCATATGCATATAATCCAGTCGACCGCCTCCGGGCTCCGAGACGTAGGGTTGTTACTTCCTCCGAGAAGGGCCTGAACTCGTAAAACTCATGCGTATACGACTACTCCATAGCTAGTACCTTGCCTCTCCATACCTACCCCCCATTCTACTGTCAGACTTAGAACCACGATAGTGCGGGTAGGATCCAGGCTCCGGATGATCAAGCACAAGTCCAAACGTCTCGACTGCGACATTGAATCCGTGCTCTAAAAAAAATCTAGTTATTCTTGCAAGCAACATCTGCATGCATCCAGCTTGAGAGAAGCGATTTGGATACAATTAATTGCATGCTTTTTGGCATTCCAAAACAATGCAAATTTGCAAAGAATAATAAAAACAGAGTGGAACCCATCGCGATGCTCACATGGTGGTGCACAAAGCCTCCACCTGGCACGCCAACTGTCGGTGTTTCGTTACCAGCTAAGTGAATTTGTACGTAGGTAGAGCTTATGGCTACAATCGGATGGGTTAACAGCCTAAATCACACAAGGATGTATACAGGTTAAGGCCCTGGGATCGTCCTAGTAAAAACCCTAATCCTGTTTGGTGTCGATTGTATTCTGGCGTGTGAGGCGCACAAGGTACATGATGAAGTCGACTGGCGGTTTAGCCAGCTGGGTGTATGGTCGTTTCTTAGGAGAGTGTGTGCTCATGTGTTTGTGGGTGTGTGTGAATGAATCGATCTCCCCTCTCTCTCTCGAGAGAGAGAGAGAGAGAGAAATACCTTTATATAGGCGTGGCGCAGCCTTATAATTATGGCGGTGTCGCCTTAGATGCTCCAAGATACAAGCTATCGAGAGGCCCACTTGACTTGAGGGTATGCTATTGTGGTAGCTATCATCGGATCGACTATGAGGATTCTTGGCGCCTAAGCCGAGGCCTGCTCCTACTGTCTCCCATGGAATGTGTGTGAGGCCCTATATAGCGGCATGTTTCTTTCTGTTGTACTCATCCAGTAATTAATATAAGGCGTTTAGAATACTAAAACAGTGATCTAAACGCTCTTATATTAATTCTGAAGAAGTACCTTGTGAGCAGGGGCGGAGCTACAGGGTGGGCCGCGGTGCACTCTGGGATTTTGGGCCAGCCTATACACCATAGGTTTACTAGAAGAATGGGCCAAGGAGAAGAAAATCCTAGCAACAGCCTACTGCCTACACTGCGCGTGACGTGCCTCTAGATGCTAGCTGATTCCCCTGATCCCCTTTGCTCTACGCGTTTCCATCTGCCGCCAGCCGCCTGCCTCAGTGCCTCGCCGAGTCGTCGTCGCCCCCTCGCCGGCCCCTCCCGCCAGTCCCTGCGTGCTGCAACTCCGTCAGCAGTGCGCCAGTGCGGCACCACCACGCCGGCGTTGGCGTGCCCAGCCATCCCTGCCAGCGCAAGGATACCGCGCTTGACCTGGCCAAGTTGGTCGACAAGGGTGTCCACGTGAAGCTCACCGGCGGCCGGCAAGGTTGATTCGTACAGCCGAAATCCCTTTTATTCCGTGCTAAGCTCTGCACCACCAGACCCCCGTATTTGTTTGTGTTAGCCACTTAGCCTGCTAACTGCCTGTCATTGTCACCAGTGCGCTATTTGGTGTAGCCTAATCCTTACAGAGTCGCTGACGCGAGTACGTGACTTGTTAGTTTGGTCTTTGTCTGATTTAGTTGGTGTTTCTTGTGTTTCTTTAGTATTGACGTGCTCTTGTCATTCTAATCAGCAAGCAAATTCCTAGTCACATACATTAATTGAGCGAGGATGCTTCCTCCAATATGAAGTTGATATATAATTGACACTTTCATGGCCTTGCAAAAGCATAGGTCAGAAACATAGTCTTCTTTAACTTCTCAAGGTATGTACTATGTAGGCTTCTTTTATGCAAAACTGAGACTTAATTAAGAATTTTAGTATTTTTGTAAGACCATATTGATCTATTTAGTATATGGTATTGGTAATTTCTTAGAATGTTCACATGTCATGTTTGTTGTCAAAAAACTTTTTTTGATGACCATCCTGTTTTCAAATACCGGCTCCAGCACTGCTTGTGAGGCTTGATCCGTACTTGCCATGGTCCTCTTCCTAAGGCTTCTAGAGAAGCGGCTGGAGGTGAATCTCCTGCCATCCTTGCCTGGATAGGCAGGAGATGCCAGCCGGTCTGGTTGGTCTAGCGGCGTTGTCCTTTCGCCGTCAAAGAGACCCCTTATTTATCAACCCCGTCAATTGTTAATTAGGAAGAGACAAGTTCATAGTATTCAAAGACAATTACAGCAATTAATGAATGATGAGTCACGGGGGACCAAGAAAATTGAAATACCAATCTATTTTAATCAGTCGGTAGCAGGTCAGTTTAGAATGTGAGCCAACCTATATACTCCCTTCGTCCGGAAATACTTGTTGGATGAATGAATGTATCTAGACGTATTTTAGTTTTAGATACATTCATTTTATCGTTCTCCGACAGGTATTTCCAGACGGAGGAGTATTTTAATCCTGTTCAAGAATTCATCCTGTTAACCAGTTAACTTGCCAATTAATCCCTACTCGTCGGGTCACCGAATAGCCGATTAACTGATAAATCGTCCGAATTGATTAAATGGCCGATTAACTTGCCGATTAGCCGATTAATTCCCTACTCGTCAGCCAACCGAGCAGCTACCAGTTAACAATTTTCTTAACAATGATTTTAATCGGTCAGTAGCAGGTCAGTTTAGAACAAATACAGAAAATGGTTTAAAAGGACAGGATGTTATTCCAGATACTAAAGTTGAAAGCATAACAAACAAACAAACAAAATAGGTGGCATTGCCTGCAGGAGCGAATCATTGGGGCATGCCGATGAGGCTGCTGGGCTGGGAAACGGATTGCCTGACGTATTGCACCGCTGACGTGGGGCCACTGGCGTGTGGGGCGGGTCCACCTGTCAGTGTGCCAGCGGCACGTCAGGAAGCCGTGTCCACTGTGTTGGGCTCGGCAGAGGACGCAAACAAGATTCCGTAGGACTAGAGGCGGCATAGCAGGGACTCTGGCGGTCAGACATCGGGGTTTAAAGTTTAAACCTTCACATGCCTCTTTATGACAAATCGAAAAAGGTCACCCTTATTAAATAGTACTCCGGCGATGTTCTTTTTTCAAAAACTTTAATCGAACTTGCATAGGTTGGCTTATGAAAGATTAAGTGATCTGTGAGCTGCCGAAAGATGCGGTCAACTACACCAATGGGCGTTAACTCGCCGTCTGGCCAAGGTGCCATGCGATCGTGTTAAGCACGCTGATATGAGAGAGTGTTGGTTCTTACAACGCTGATCTCCATAATCAACTTACTCCCACGCGCTATACCCTCACCCACCCAGACAAAGCTGCAACGTCCAAGCAAGCAGACTCATGCTACTTCAATTGCAACTACGTCTAGGAGACTAAGACTCTTATCTTGGAGCTTACTTCAACAGTGAACCGAGGCTGCTGTGTGCAAGTGCTCTATAAAGCTTTATTATCTATATAAACTAGGTAATTTCCCTGCGTGTTGCCGCTGGAATATAAAGATTAATCACATATGACTTATATATGATGGAAAAGATCTAAATCAAAAGCTATATATGAATTTTAACATATAAATATTCCTTACTTGCATTCCGTGTACATCGATGAGGGCATTTCACAACCTTTAGGGAGTAAATAGAATAAATAATTATCTAATCTACAACGGATGTCCAGTGACAAACATAAACATATTGATATGGTTTGCATGGGCTGTAAAATATGTTAGGGTATGGTGAAGTGGGATGCTTGCATGTTGAGAGAATTAGTGATAATGGAATAAGGTTCGCATGGGCTGAAAAATATTGTTAGTGGATATGCTGACATGGCATACTTGTGTTGAGAGAATTAGAAGTAGTGGGGATCAACTACTTAGATATTATAGATCTTGACCTTCTAAGCTTTCTTTACTCTGCACACTATGTACGTCTGTCGTTGCAAAATAAGCAATAAGCAAGTCTAACCACCAAATTTCTATTTGTTTTTCGTGTTCCAGTTATCATCGTAGTATAGGGTCTTCATCTCCATTTCACTCGTAGAGAGCTTTGTTCTACTTATTCAGAAAACGAAAGTAGGTCCAAGATCATTCCACATGCAACATAAATATAAAAAAACATTGGAATACTCATCTTAAAACAGATTGGTTACTCTTCCTCATCTGGTTTTATGCGGGGAGGTAGGCAGCAAGGTTAGTAGCCATCGGCGGACATTTCGACTATAAAGGCTGGGGGCAGGACAAGGTTGGTCACCCCGACACATTTTGGTCGTATGGACTCACTAGGCTCCAAGAATTGAAGGGAGAAGGAGGGCCGACGTGCAGAGGCACAGAGGAGATTCTAAGGAGGCAGAGAGGAGGGTCTAAGGGGCAAGATGGGCTGTAAATAAGAACTACCTGAATTTTGATATTTCATTTATATTGTGGTTTAGGGGTGAAAAATTGTGAACTTTATCATGAAGAAGAATCCTTTCTGTTTCACATCTAGAGGTCGCATTCTTTTTCCGTTTCTACCTGAAAATAGATGTTGGATGGAATATAGTTGGTTTTAGGGATGAGTATTGATGTACGTCTTGCATATTTGTGCGTGCCCATTGATTTTCCATTGCATTTCAAACAAAAAAAGATAGAGAAGCTCAAAAACAAGATCGGACATATCTGCTTTCCAATTAGATTTTGTCTAGTTCTGCATATTTGTGAATCTTTCTGGAATTTCGCACTAGGATGTTGATATGGATAAAAGCTGTATAACACATAGGTTATACCGTTAGTAGTACCCATAATATCAGCTTACGAAAGCAGTCCAACATGTACGTAAGTTATACCATTAGTTATACCTGCAAAGGATTTTGTAAAGCAAGCTAGTCCAACATATGCGCAGCATAATGGCACAATTTAACCACATTACCTTCCATTACAACAAAGTTACACACTAGTAGAACTTCACTTGTATAATCGAAAAGGTAGTACAGGACCCTAAAAAAAAGGTAGTACAGGTAACAAATCCAGTGTTGTCGACAAAACAACAAAGGTAGTAGGTGAAGTGTCGTACGCTTGACACATCGGCAGCTCAAGCATGTGATGCAGCATCGATGTCTGGACGGTGAACAATGCCCGCGTGCGTGAGCAGCGCCCAAAGGTGGGTCATGAACTACGCCGCGGTGGCTAGGTGGTCGGCATGGATGTCAGCCTTGTCGGACGGCGCCAGGAAGAGCACCAGGTCGGCCCAGAAACCCGCGAGCAGCTCCCACGGTGGCCGGTCGTTCCCCGACAGCAGCTTGTCTGCTAGGCTAGCTCCAAGGATCAAGATGGACATGTCTTGCTGCACTGCTATGTTGCTGCTGCTGTCCGGCTTTGGCTTTGCCAATTGTACCATCTTTTTGCATCTGTCCGATAATGTTTTGGTTGTACCGAGACGCTCTCGGGCATCTAGAATGACGGCGTCCAGGATTTGCGTGGCCGTGTAGCTGTGGTCGGGCAGCATGTCCGGGACGAAAGCAAGCAGGTAGGCGCAGTAGTTGGACAGTGTGGTTGCAACGCGGCGGTCGGAGTTGTTGGTGCCCTGGTCCTGGTCGGCGCATATGGTGGTGGCAATGTGCCACACGAGGACGTCTTGGCGTGCTCCTCGAGAGGTCGAGGCGCCCAGTCCAGCTGCAGCACCTTGTTCCTCAGACCGCCTGAGCGGTCGACCGACAGCCCGGCCACCACTTTTCTCGAGGGAGCTGAGAACCATGTCCTTGATTTCGTTTGACAGGGTGATATCCTTGCAGCGCTTCCGGCCTTCTCCAGTCTTCTCCAGCAGGCGTAGGGTCAACAGGGAGAAGGCATTCATCTTGTCTTGTGGTGTAGCCGCAGGAGTTGAGCAGCGAGTACTGGCCGAGCTTGTTGTTCCACCAGTGTGCCGGATTTTTTGTCCGGCGTGCCGCCACCCATTTAATCAGCGCTCGACGAATGCCGAAGCCCCGTTTCCACCACCGCTTTGCCGTCATCCACCACCCCTTGTTGTCTGTCCTCCCCTTGCTTCTCACGTAGTCGCACACGTAGTGTACAATGGCCCAGTTTGAGTAACCCGTGGCAACGTCTTGCAGGATGTCAATGCTAAGAATCATGAAGGCAGCGAGAATGTTGTTGAAGAGGATGAAGACAACCGCGTGGCTGGAGGAGTATCCGTGTTATTCTCAAGGAATTCCGCGGGATATTTGAGTGCGATATGATGCCCTCGTAAACAAAATCCAAGAGGAGCACCTTGAACAAGACAATAAGGACGATGAAGCGAAGGGCCGAAGCGCAGCTGGGGCAGCGGGGAAGAGCGCCCGGGTACTTGGTGTAGAAGAAGTCGTGCAGGAACGACAACTCAACCTCCACGAGATGGAAGGCATGCTTGCCCTTGGCGAGGACGAATTTCAGCGCCTCCGGGTCACCCTCCTCAGCGATGGGGAGCCCCGGGCAGAAGCGCCGCTTGAGCAACTTGAACAAGGCGAAGGAAAGACAAGTATCTTTCAGAGGCACGGGCTTCTGGTTATCGTCAGGAGTGGGACTCGGCAGCAGCTTGCCCTTGCTGTTCCAGATCATGTCGAACGTGACGAGCTTGCCCTTGCCGCCCACCTCTGAGAGGTAGTAGGGCGCCTTGGACGGTGGGCTCGAGTCCTTTTCCTCGCCGAGGACCAGATACTTGCACTTAGCCATGTCCATGGGGCTATGAATCCTATCATCAGAGGCATAGACATCTTGCATGTAGTCAGCCACCACCTTGGCGCTGCGCACAAGACCTTGTGCCGAGCTGGCCTTGCGCAGCGCCTTCATCCTCTGGGCGACCCTCAAGATGCTATACACCCAGCAGAGGAGGAAGTAGAGAAGCAAGATCCACCCGCCCTCGGAGGCGTCGCTCCGGCTGACGAGGAGCCAGAGCACGAGAACCGTCTTGATCATGTGCTCTGCCTGAACACCTTTGCTATTCTCGACCTCCTGCGGGTGAAGGCCGACATGCCGTCCACGCTACCGAGGAGGAGCAGAAGCCCAACGGCCCACAACAGTTGGCTGTCAAGCTGTTTGGGCGCCTCCACGGACTGGATGAGTCATGAGGCCGATGGTGTAGACGAACACCGGGAAGGAGACGATATAAGCACCCCGCAGCAGGTTCACAATGATTTTGTTGCGGGAGCGCCGGCGCCGAGATCCCAGCAGCACCTGGAAGCCGATCAACACAGCACTAAGCATGGCTAGGAGGTTGATCTGCAACCCTTTGTCTGCGTGGATCAGCATCAGCATGTTGCTAGGGCTCATTTCTGGCACCGGGTATCGGCGGCCACCGGCGCGCCTCCCATGGACCTAGCGACAGGTCTTCTACATCTCCTACAGGAAACATGTTGATGGACAGAATGGGATGATGGAAGTATAAGTACCATAGCACCTCCTCGACCGAGTACATTTTCTCAATCTAGCTATGGCTGCTCTTAGCTCTAGGTGTCTTGGACTCTTGACTCTTGGGTCTGCCTGAGCTCTGAAGAAGCGTGCCATCTATATAGCTAGACAGAGCTTGACGAGGATGCTTAGTCTTATGAAAGGTGGTCAATCTTATTATTTTCTGAGAGCTCGCACAAGAGATGGTGTGTGCGAGAAGAGAACCAAAGTAATGAAAAACTAACAGTAGCTAGTTCCCACACGATTAGCAGGTAAGCTTTCTTCCTCTCTTCTTATTTTTAAATTGGGATATTGATGTAGACATACATGACTTAGAAACCTATCATTGCGTGTGCTGAACAGCTGATATAGACATGCATGACATGGTACATACAAGGAGCCATGTGAACCATTTTGTACACGCTCACGCTAAAATGTTTGGGCCATCAGAACAAATTTTGGGCTAGAAAAAGCATGTTCCACTTTTGTTGGTAAACTTACGATTTAGAATTGTATAATGTAAAGTATGTAAAACAATTGGTTATGCACATTATGTCCACATTCATGATCACCTCTATCATTTTCATTTGCTCGTAGCATATACCGACAAGGAGAACAATAACGTCTTTTCACAAAAATTGGGAACTGTGTATCCAACATCCGGTTATAGATCCATTCCAATGACAATATTTCTGGACCAACTATGCTGCAACAACATGTCTTCAAAGATGCTGTCAACCATGTGGCGGATTGCAAAAAATACCCCCTCCTTCAATCTTCTGGGCTGCTGCACATGCACTATCAATAGTTTTAATATAGGCAAAAGCAAAAAGGGCAAAAAACCCACCCCCCCCCCCCCCCCCCCCCCCCATAACAAATGTAACGACAACAACCAGCTGGGCTAGCTCCATTGGTTGATTCCACAAAACTTACAAACTAGTTGTATGTTCTTGAGACGAGATTTAACAAAAAAAAGAGATACCGATCCGTAACTGAAAATCCAAACCGGTAGCCTCACTTGTCCGGGTTTTAGGACTATGCGCTCTAGTTCCATCATTTTTCTGCATGTTTCACACCAGTTCACATGGTTCGCAAACCCGGTCGCCCCCTCCCCTCCTTTTCACATGATGGCCAATTCCTAAAGACCAGACCCGTCAATTCTGCCAGACCTTCAAATGTGATTTTCACATATACTAATATGTACCGATAAGCACTGTTTTGGTTGTTTATTTCTTGTGTGTTCTTAAACAAGGACAAGCGCAGTGGCTAGGCGTTCGCACGTCAATTATATTCCAGAGGTGTGTGCACTGAGACAACCGGCCGGCCTACCACTAATCAAGCTGCAAGGGTCAATTTGGTGTCATTTTACCCAACCGCTCGTATTATTTATGGTATAGACTGGCAGGTTAGGTCAAGCATGGATCCAAAATTGTGTGAACATGCATGACCGTATGTCATGTTTAACCTGTCTTTGTAAAACCACGTCATATAATATTGAGCAAGACATATCCAGTATGACATATTTCAAATCAAAACATACCAAGTCTTGATGTCTGACGGGCGATGGCAGGTTAATCATCAATGTATTGTTGCATCAGACTCTACTACATGGAGCACCTCTGATGTCTACACCAGGTCTACAAGTACTTCTTTTTGTTAACTGCTCCAAAGTATTGAAACCCGGGGTTTTTCCCATGTAGACTTGCTGAATTTCGTTAATAGTTTGTTTCGAAAAGGAAATTGAAACTCCCGTCCTGTGCATCAAGATGATTCACACATACATTTTTATATATTATTCAACAAATCGTTACAAAGTAATACACCAATCAAACCGGAGCCACCTTCCTGGGGGCAACTGTCGCTATAGCTACAAAGCTTAATGAAGGGGTGTCCATGATCGGGACTGTGTGCCCTGACCTCATACCTTCTCACATCAGCAAAAATCCGGCGTCCTCATCAAGCTGTCCAACGGGCGAGCCGGGGGCACAAACCGGTCCAACAGTGCCTCAGCGAGCACCATATGTGCATGCTCCAAAACCCGCTTGCGAACTAAACCTTATTCTCCGTTGAGCAGGCTTCACCCGCTTGTTCCGACCACTAGCTAGTGGGAAATCTTCGATATGTTATATCCAAACCTTGCATCGGCCAATCCACACGTTGGACCCTCGAGGGCAACAACTTGGCTGGTCCACACCTTGGACACTCAACAGTAAACACCTAATCGTTTAGAAGATGCCAAATCTTCAAGATTAACAAGAAAGGATAATTGTGCTTTTGGTAGGTGCACGATCATACTCACCAATTCTCTCAAGGGATAAGCATAAAAGCACGAAAGAGCTAGGGAAGTTGGAGGAAGTGAATTTGGAATTTTATTTTTTGACAAAGGGAATATATTAATATCGTGAAGATAACAATTAAATCCAGCCTCTATACCAACAAGATGTCCATAGGCATCAAGGATACACACAACCAAAAAGAAAATAAAAAGAAAAGAAGAAAGAAAAAAAGACCCCGCCACGGTGAACAATGGCGGTAGCAGCACTCTAACCACCACTCGGAATACAAAATAGGTTCTCCAAAAGCAACGCCTCTAATAAGAAAACAATGCACAAGCATTGTCGTTGCCCGATCGAAGATCTTGGGTTTTCACCACGGAGAAAGTCCAATCCACCCAAAACAATGTCTTCAACAAGGGCATTGCTAGGTACAACCAATAAAGGTCAGACCCTGTGGATCAAGACTCGGTACTCGAGGAGTACCACCAAAAATGCAGTCCTCCATTATTGTCGCCCCCGCTTGCGGAGGCCGCTGTTACCAAACACCATACACCTGGCACACAATCTTCATCACATCCAATAGACCCTTTCACCGAAGCTTCAAGACGTTCAATCGCAGCCGCCATGGCTTTCCCCACCTCCATCGTTGCCTTGAGAATCTTGGCTTAGACATGTCTCATTACACCGATAAGAAAGAAGCTTCATACCGCACTCTCGTAAGGCCGTGTTGGCTGATAATATGAGCACGCAGCGCGACCGGCGTCTTTCTGATCTAAATATCCAGGGGCAACATATGCCAATCCATATGGATATTTTCAACATCTGGCCGAGAGATGAAATTGGCGGAAGAGAGTGTTAGGGCCAAGATCCTTGTGCGGGACGCTGGCAGACGCAACACAACAACCAAGAGCTGGCGGCTGGATCACGTCCAAGTATAGCTCAAGGAAGCTGTGACCAACCTGGATCGCATCCATCTGAGCGCATGTTGGACATGCAAACAGCCCAGCTTGGATTCAATCCGTGATGGGTGTTGTCGCCGGGTCTCTTGACTGAGGTAGAGCACGCCACAGCCACCACCATGCGAGGTCTGATGGCCACGACCCGGGCTCCGCCTCCCGCCGCAACACGCGTCATCAAACCCCGCACAGGGACCATCAACCGTTGTCTCATCGCTAGAACGGAGGGAGGCCCTGCCGCCGCCGCCACCGCACAGGCTTTGCCAGGCGCTGGCCTCCGGCGGCGGCAAGGGGGAGGAGTAGGCGACGGGTTCTGAGGGCATGCTAGATCGGGTCGCCGCCCGTGCCGCCAGGTTAGGCGACGCGGGGGCCTAGTATTTTCCTTGAAGATTCCTATTAGCACACTGCTGTCATCGAATTTGGAATTTTATATATGTCCTCCAAGTTGCCAGCCCTACTCATTGGGGCTCGGGTGCTATTTATACTACTAAGAATGCAACGCACGTCTTGACAAAGATTATAACCAAATGTGAGCATTCACATGCATAGAATACATTCTGATAGCACTAAAAATACTATAATTTAACCAATAGGCAAAAAACCATTCCCCATGCAACATGAACTCTTTTAAGTATTGTACACCCATCAGTCTTAAAAAGTAGTGCAAGATGGATATTAGCTGCAAAAATTCCCCATAATTAAACATATCTTCTTTTGTAAATGAAACTTGACCAAGCAAACCTGAAGAATTTCATTAAAAAAACAGCCATTGACTTCACATGGAATGAAACAGCATATGTACGTGAACGGTTGCCTAAAAGTGATAGAACAAACATGTCCAATTGAATTGTTTTCGGCACTGGATCAACTAATAAACTTACTTATAGACTGAAAAGTAGGAAATATCAGGAAAACTTACATAGCTACATGAAAATTCATAGCTTTGTACTTACCTAGCTGATATATGGATCTCACCAATGCCAAGTATCTTGGTTTGCTTTGTATTGTAGCGTTTTACTTTGATGCGTATATATAGAAGAACGATGAGGCATGTTTACTGATTCACATGTCCATGCAACCTTCGCTTGGCCTTCTCTGCTAATGCGGATGCAGTTAGAATTATTTTTGAATGCATAAAATCTGTCAAAGCAAGAAGATATGCCCGGTTTTACGTTTTGTTCCTGAAGAAGATATGCATGGACAAGCTGAACACAAGTATTGCCGATGGAATATTCAGTCAAAGCGTGTCATCACCAATCAGGGAGACCTATGACTCATGCAAAGTGCTAGTCTGGTACTCACTTTCATCAACCCATCCCTACTGCTGCAGCTGCATGAACAGCCATTGATGTACTCCGTGCTCTTATATTGCTTCGACATGAACACAAATATCCAATCTGCTATTCTACAATGAGAAGATCGCACTACAGGAAAAAACTTCTATGGTTTTGCTAATTTACAGTCGGCTGTTTTGTAATTCGCTGACGTTCAAATTTCTGTCCGTTTGATCTCGCGTCGAGATTCGCGCTCGGTCCTGCTTTTTTGTGCTGGTTTTCGGGTCGGTTTTGTTCATCGGGCGCGATTTTCTGGATCCGCCCATTTTCCTCGACCCGGCCGAACCGGTGGGCACTGTAGGTTTTTGTTCCTTTTGAATTTGGAGCGGGGTGTTGTTCCCCTTTCTCATTTGGATAAGGCAGAGGAATGAGAGCTCGGCGGCGGGAGGGCGAGGCGATGCCCCATGTTTATGGCGATTTGGAGCTCATCCGCCGCAGGATTTTGACGGCACCCTCTTCGTTCTCGTCACCCGCGACTGCGCTGGTTTGTTGCCATGCCTTCTCTCTCGTTCGCCCTTGCTTTTTGTGGCCCTGTAGCTTCAGATCTACTCCCTCTGTTCCGAAATAGTTGTCGTCGGGGGATTTTAGTACAACTTCCGTCGCGTTGGGATATTTGTGTCGTTTCCCAAACTACCCTCCCGTTCGCTCACTCTCTCACTCGCTCTCGCTCACCCACTCTCCCGAATCCTCCCGAATCCCTAGCTCATCGCCGCGGCACCTCTCCCTCGCACGCTGCCGGGCGGAGAGTGAGCAGCTTGCCGCGCCCATGAAGAAGAAGAGCGCGAAGAGGCCGAGCACAGAGCGGTGGAGGCCCGGAGCGGGGGCGCGGCGGGGAGCGGGTGGATGACGCCCAGCTGGGTCTGCAGCTTGGAGACCAGCGGGTTCTCGCCCCCGGCGCAGTAGCCCCCCGCCGCGAAGGCCGGGGAGGGGCGTGCGGGGGAGGCGGAGGTGGAGCTGGAGGTGGAAGGTGGTGGGGTCTGCTCGGGGGCTGCGCGCCGCGGCGGAAAGGCGGCGGCTTTGCGGACGGGGAGGCATCGTCAAAGTGAACATCGACTACTCCATGTTCAGATTTGCTCCATGTTCTCTGTTCTACACAAGGTGAGAAGCTGATCTTCCCGTGGTGGTGCTCGCCGACCTCCCGGACTCCTACTTCCTGACACCTACTCCGGTCGTTGCAGTTGCCTGAACATTTGAATCTGGAAGTTTGCAGCTGAAGCGATGAACTTATGGTCAGCACTTGTCAAATGGAGCCTCAGAGGCAAAACAAGGACAACAACATTCAGTATATCACTATGGTGAGTTCTGCTTCTGCTTGCATTGATACTCATGGAGTAGAAATTAAGCTCTATAAGTGCTCACATTCTTTGTATGGATCTTATTGAATGAGTACTTGTTAACATTGGTACCATTTTCTTCAGATTTTCGTTGGTGGTCTTCTGATTGATTTGGAAGGAAGAATTGTTGGTATGAATTTCATAGACGAGAATAAAACTCCCTTTTTGCCCGTCCAGATTGTTGGGAGATGCCTGAAACACTTCAGAAAGTTTGGGTATGTTTTTCTTTTCCTTTGCTCCTGAAGCTATTCTGTACTTAGGCCTGAAGCTATAAAATTTTGTTTCCTTGGCAAAAAATTCAGTTTACAAAAATACTGTAAATGACATCAGTAGAGATTAGTTGAAGAGATTACTGCTTTAAATGACATCAGTAGAGATTAGTTGGTGTAGTACTACTTGAAGTGACACTACTTAGTGTAGTACTGCTTGGAGTAGCCTGCTTGCAGTACTTCTTTTCATGGAGCTGCTTGCAGTAGTTTATGATTTGCAGTCAGATTAGCTTGGAGCAGTAGCATTGCTTGCTCTGCTATTCTCTTCTCTTCTTTTATTTTAATTAAAATTAACTCAACCTTTTCCTTTAATAAAATTAGACGGAAATTTCCCAGTTAATTAAAATAACTGAAATTGTTCCTTTAATGCTTGCATAAACTTTTTATACTCTAATGAAGGTTTTGTGTACTCTACTGCTTGCATCAGTACTTTTAAAAATAAATGCATCTTTTCTCTCTTCTCTTCTCTTTGTCAAGAATGTACTTACTCAAGAATTACCACCACTTAGACCAAAGGACCAGTTGGTATTAATTTCAGAGATAGATGTAATTTCAGTTAAATTCAGTTATGCACACAAATTTCAGTTAATAGCTTAATGTTTTGGACTGATGATGTTGCTGGAATTTGTACTACTGAAAATTAAGAAAATGTACTCCTTTAATTAACATTGATTCATTGATATGGTGGTGATCAAATTAAGAAAATTCGGTACCTTTTCTGTTACTGTAGAGTACTTAAAAAATAGGAGTAGCTAGGAGCAAAATTAAAATTAGGATTAGGAGTAGGATTAATAGGATTAGTAGGAGTAGGAGTAAAATTAAGGGAAAATTTTCTCTTCTTCTCTCTTCTTGCTCTCTTTTCTCTTCTCTTTCTCTTCTCTTCTCTTTCATTTAAATGGAGTACTCCACACAAGCAAATGAAACTTTTGAAACAAAAATGATTTCTCTTTGGTTGATTCACCGAGTAAGTCTTGACAAATTAAATGTACTCCTGCTTGCTCTTCTCTGAACAATGATCCACTGTTTTCAGTAGTTAAAACTAAATGAATATTTTGCATTAATTAAATCTAAATGATTTTTTCAGTAAACGAACTTTTGAGTTAACTAAAATTAAATGAATTCCAGCAGGAGTACACTCCTTCTCTTGACTTCACTTCTCTTTTCAGCAAGTGCAGCAACAATATGAGTAGTTCTTGGAGTAGTTTAGTTTAGTGTTGTAGGAACATGCACTGCCAAAATACTCTGAAAATTTGTTACTGTTGTAGGAACATGCAAGTACTCTGAAAATTTATTTTTAGAAACATTTGGTTTGCAGCAATCTGGAGTAGGATTAGCTTCTACTCCATCTCCATGGTAGGACATCCGTAGTTTAGTGTAGGACAGCAGTAGTTTAGTGTAAGTTTCAGTTCATTAACTGAATTTTTTCAGTACTTAACTGAAACTTTTTCAGTTACAATAGGACTTCTATTCTCTCTTCTTCTCTCTTCTCTTTCGCTTCTTGCATCTGTAGTTTAGTGTAGGGTTTATTGGAGTACTTCCCGTGTGTCCTCCATACTCCTCTACTCTCCCTCCTTTCCTCTCCTACTACTTTGCTTGTTCTTCTTCTCTAAATTATCTTCTCATCTCTAAATTCACTCATCTTGTCTCCTACTACTCTCTTCTCTTCTCTTTCATTTAAATGGAGTACTCCACACAAGCAAATGAATTACACATACAAGTCTCACAAAATGGAGAAAAAATATATGGAGTAAAAATGATCACAAAATGGAGTTACACATACAAGCCTCACAAAATGGAGTATTACACATATGGAGTAATTTCACATGGGATGCACTCCGCACAAGTCTCATCTCAAGGAACTACACATACTCCACATCTGAACAAGCCTCATCTCAAGCATCGGAACAAGCCTCGTCTCAAGCATCCGAACAAGCCTCATCTCAAGCATCCGAACAAGCCTCATCTCAAGCATCCGAACAAGCCTCATCTCAAGCATCTGAACAAGCCTCATCTCAACCATCCGAACAAGCCTCATCTCAAGCATCCGAACAAGCCTCATCTCAAGCATCCAAACAAGCCTCATCTCAAGCATCTGAACAAGCCTCATCTCAAGCATCGGAACAAGCCTCATCTCAAGCATCTGAACAAGCCTCATCTCAAGCATCGGAACAAGCCTCGTCTCAAGCATCTGAACAAGCCTCATCTCAAGCATCTGAATAAGCCTCATGTCAAGCATCCAGACAAGCCTCATCTCAAGCATCCGAACAAGCCTCATCTCAAGCATCTGAACAAGCCTCATCTCAAGCGAGACAAGCCTCATCACTGAACCCTCCCCATTACCTCTAAGTTGTATAGAGCATTTTTTAAACCTCTTTTGGGCATGTTTTTCTTGGTGGTTGCGGCCCAACACCCAAAAGCCTTTCCTTGTTAACCTTTGTTTTTTTATACCCATTCCCCCCCCCCCCCCCCGCATGGTTCATGATCTCAATCATGCACATTTGTAGAGTTAGGAAAATTCTGTTGAGCTTGTAAACCTCATAGCCTTCAAATTCCTCCAAAACACCTGCAATAAGGTCTTGTAGTGTTTTAGGACTCAGACAATCTGTCAGCGATTGCAGCGGGTTGAAAAACCCAAGGTCAAGCACATTCAAATCAGGACTGTTGGCAGGCTGTTGTACTAATCTAATGTCAAGTCCAGTTTTTGCGACAGCTGCTAGAAATTCCTGGTCATCTGGCAAGATATGGGGCTTAGCATTATCCTGCTGAATGTAGATGGTCCGTCCAGCATCTCTTTGCTGCCAAACTGATTTTATCGCTGGCAATACCTTCTCTATCGTGAACTCCCTCGTCACTTTTACGTCGACCTTTATTGATTTTGTCTCTATTGTACCTTTGGGCCTATTGTCGCTTCTTCTTTGAGCAGGAACTTCTTTCATGAATGGCCTGATACCGATTTTCCCAGAGAAGGTCATGTTTCCTTCACCGTCCCACCTTGGCCTAGCAACGGCCGTTAAGAACATCACCTTGCCAATAAAGTTGCCATGTATAGACCTCGTAGGCTTTTCCTCCCCATCCAGCAGATAATATGTTCTATTCTTCTTTGTCATGTTAAACCACTTCTCGTCAATATGGACAACATTATGCATAGTCTTGAACTTAGGCCTCATGATTCTTTGTTGTTGCCTCATCAAGCATCGACAAACAAAATTTCATCCTATCCATCTTATTCTTTTCCTTTAAAGACGGCTTCACACAGTTTGTATGCCTCCTAATCAAATTCAGCATGAATTTTCTATGAAGTGTGGTAGGGCTACATCACAATTGCCGTGCTAGTGACCGAATAGTAGACCTCCTGTTTAATGGGATTGTTAGGATTTTTCTAGGTTAATGTCCTTAGTCTTTCTTCCACTATTTCCTTTTCTCTGATCAGCAACATCTACTTCTTGACCTTGTTGAATTTGCAACATTGCTTTCCTCCAAATTCTTTGTATATTCCAAACACCCACTCCAAAAAATTGCAATGTCTTGCGTGTCAAGATTCTTAAAAGTGCCTCCTCTACTCATACACAGTGTATGCAATGCTACATAAGCAGCAAATTTTTGCTGGTCATTGAGGGTTTTATTTTTTCTACCAACTTGCCCAACACCTGCACCAAGACATACAACAAAGAAATGATTAAATGAAATGATCAAGTGATAAAGTGATGGAATGATCAAGTGATGAAATGATGGAATGATCAAGTGTAACTGTACCTGGATTTTGAACAGTTTCATCTCCTTCCATTCCCTCTCCGGCATCTCCTTCCATATCATCTCCTACATGTCCTTCCATTTCATTTTCTGCATCTTCATCCATTTCATCCACATCTTCTGCAGGTGGAGTGAAGTTGAGGTCTGGGAGATCCATTTTCTCCTGAAGATATGAATATGTAAGATGAAGTAGAAGTAGAAGTAGAAATAGAAGTACAAGAGTACATTATCTACATTATCTACAGATCAGTACATTATTTAACTGTGATTTAGTGTTATGATGATTTGATATGGCGAACATAGAATCCTGCCTGCGCATTTTGAAGCAAGAATCCTGTGATGATTTATCTTTGAACTATTTTATCTTGAAATTCAAGCTTCTATCCTGAAATTCAAGCTTCAGATCCTGATTTAAGCTGGAGTACAATGTTGTAGCTTCACTTGTCTTCCAGTCAAATACTCATGTACTCCAACTTTAATCGGAGTAGGCCCCAACTTAATCATAATCAATTGGTGCATGTGGTGCTATATTAGTTCTACCAAGTTGAGGGTTTCGTTAAATTGCCTGTACCCTGAATTGAAGTAAATTAAGTTGCATGTACCAAGTTGAGTATTTAACTTTTTTTTTGAAAAGGAGGATAACTCCCGGCCTCTGCATCCGAATGTTGCGCGGGAGGCCGAGGCGGGCAGGCGCTGCTGGTGGCGGGACGAGCAGCTGGAGCAGGAGGTCATCGCCAAGCTCGGCTGGGGCCGCCTTGGCGACGCCTCGCTTAGGAGCTTCTACCTCGGTGAGCCCTCACTCTGCAACTCTGATTTAAAATGGGTTACGTGATCCAAAGATCTTTGTAGTTCGATGAGTAGTTCTTGATCCAAGATCGTAGTTCGATGAGTGCAGTCCATTTAAGGCTCTCTTTTGGTTTGCTTGTCTGAAATGAAATGAAGTAAACTAAAGTGCAGTCCATTTTCACCTTTCCTTGCTTCCTTGTTTTGATTTGATTGTAAATAAATAAGATCTCATTTCATTTGGTTTGCTTGTGTCAGGGAAAAGAAGCAATAATCCATCCTGTGAGTGAGATCATCAACACACACACTATGTCAACAGAGTAAGTGATCCCATATTTCCATTGGATTGAGATACCTCTTTTTTCCCCATTATTAGAAGCATGTGGACATTGCTGTCACAAAATCACATGGCAAAATGTTGCCACCTTGCCCTAGATGGCTCTATAAGTATACTCCCTAGGTGTAATCATGACAACACCAATCTGTCATTCACACTTTTCATAATTTTCATTCTTATTTACTGTCGGGACTGTTGGCTTTTCTTCTTGTTGGTATCATTCATCGGGATACACCGTTTTATAGAAAGTTCTTTAAATATCCAAGTATTGATCTCAAATGGTCTATTGAATTTGTTTTCATTGACTCATGAAACTGTAGGCATGTTTGCAATTGGACAAATGGTGTATAACAATGATCATCATCTCTAAATTTGACAATTGGACAACATCAGCAGGAGGACAGCAACAACATCATTTTCTCATGCATTACATGTTTCCCAATTGATCATTACACTCCGATAATTTCTTCGATGCCAATTGTGAGGGTGATGATCTTGTCGATTGCCATAGTTATTGATCTTAACAAATTCTTCTTGATTGAATGTCTCCTGATCAATTTTACAGACTATTGTACCTAAAAGCATCGACAAATTCTCCCAATTCTGCATCTGGCTAAACTGATAAGAATTGGGAGCAGCGAGAGTACTGGCAAGGACCAGGCGGGAGCAGCAAGAATCAGGCTGGTCGGTCGGTTGAGAGGACCAGGTTGGTGCAGCGAGGACTAGATTGGGAGGAGGCGGTGGGGCGGCTAGGCTGGGGCAGCGGCGATCAAATTGGGAGCGGTGGTCACCAGATCAAGGAGGAGGAGGAGGAGGAGGAGGAGGAGGAGGAGGAGGCGGAGGAGGAGGAGGAGGAGGTGGTGGAGGCGGAGGAGGAGGTGGCGGACTAGCAGCTGGAGGAGGTGGAGGCGCAGGTGGCCTGGCGGAGGAAGACTACGAGGAGGAGCCTGGCGGAGGAAGACGATGAATCGTTTTCAAATCAGGGGTATTTTTGTACATTTGCTCGTTTTCATCTGGTCTGAAAAATCCCCCAACGACAACTATTTCGGAACAGAGGGAGTAGGTGATTTTTGGGCTTCGCGGATCCATGAGATGTGTATGTTGCTGCCGTGGTGTTCTAGTTCGCCATGGGCGCTGCGTGAATTTCTGGTAGGATCCTGCGATTGTGTCACGTGTAGTTTTCCACGCCCGTGATCTGTGTGTTCCTGCAGATTTTGTGGAGCAGCGCCCGTCATGGGTTCTAGTTGTTGATGTGTAGGTAGGCCCAGAGGTTAGTTTTCCTGTAGATGTTGTGGATGTCTGGCGTAGTTGGTGTTAGTTTTCAGTGGCGGATCCTGTAGCTTGTGTCTCAGAGATCGAGTTGTTGCTATAAGCGCCTCAATTTTGCCATGTTTGGTGTCGTTTTGTCCCCTGTTGTTCATCCCGTGGTTTATTAAGTCATCTCTATGTATTTTTTGTTCCTGTTTTTGTTGTGCATTTTCGTGAATTTCATGCTTGTTTTTATGTTTTTCCACCATTATATGAGTGTATCTAAGATCAAGGGTCTGCAGAATATATACGCATGAAGTTCTGCTGTCCATTTTTTCTTACTGCATCTTGTCCTGCAGATATATGTTTTTCCAGCCTATTAGTTGGCATATTTTTGTTCACTGCATCTTGTCCTGTAGAGGTTCATTGGTACCTTTTGCGCCATGCCGTTGTCTTGTGTTTTTCGTTGTGGACGCAGCCCAAATCCTGTGCCCCTCCCAGTATGATTTTGTAAATGCGTTGATGTGTTTTTTTTATGTGTCCTATAGTTGATGTGGAAGTAGGCGTAGTAGGCAATAGGTTTCAGCGATGGATCCTAAAGCTGATGTTTTACGAAGACCGAGTTGTGGTTTGTATAGCCTCTGAATTTTGTCATCTTTGTAATGTTTCTTGTCTATTGATGTTGCCTATTGTTGTTGCTCTTGTCAAGCTTTTTCTGTATGTCGGGAATCGCCTGCTAGATGTAGGTTTTTATCCCCCTTTTGTGCCATGATTGTTTACTTTTAGGGATGGCATGATTTTCGAGTTTTTTTTAGTGTTTTTTTGTGTCATCTTATTCCAGTGTTGACTGTTGGTTAAGTATATTGAGTGTTGTTGTTTTGTACTGTAATTCATGTCAGAGTTTCAGTATATCCACTTCATGTAATTATAGTGTATTTTTGTCCAAGTACTTGCAGTGTAATAAACCTTTTGGCAGAGCTATTTGATGTCCAGTACTTTGTTATAACGTTTTTTTCGTCTAGTGATGATTATGTTGCTCATGTTAAGTTTATATTTTCAGGCTGTGAATTTGCCTAGTGATTTTTTGTTTTTGCGAGCTCTAGGTGTTTAATTCACCTTGTGTTCAACGAATGTTGGTTAAGGATCTTCAGTGTTATTTTTACACTGTAATTTATTTTCAGACTTACTGTGTCCTTTTTGTCCCAGTATTACAATGTAATATCTCTTATGTTTTTACAGTGTATTTTTGTGGTAGTTTTGCAGTGTAAATGCACTCATTTACAGTATAATTGTGCTAGTCTTACAATGTAATTTCTGTTAGTTTTTACACTGTAATTGTGCTAGTTTTTACAGTGTAATCTCAGTGTATTTATTTGTTCAATTACAATGTAGTTGTGCTAGTTTTTACAGTGTAATTGCGCTAGTTTTACACTGTAATTACAGTGTATTTTTTGTCCAATACTTACGGTGTAGTTGTGCTAGTTTTTTACAGTGTAAATCCACTCATTTACAGTATATTTTGCGCTAGTTTTTACAATGTAATTTCTGTTAGGTTTTACACTGTAATTGTGCTAGTTTTTACAGTGTAATCACAGTGTATTTTTGTTCAATACTTACAGTGTAGTTGTGCTAGCTTTACACTGTAATTACAGTGTATTTACATCCAATGCTTACAATGTAGTTGTCCTAGTTTTTATAGTGTAATTACAGTGTATTATGTTGTATACTTACAGTGTATTTTTGAGTTTTAATTGGATACCTTTCACTGTTACTTACGTTTTTGTTTTTTCCTTTTTGTGATCATTCTTTTTTTAGGTTAAAATGGGCAAGCTACAGAAAGCTTCTCATTGGGATGTTCCCGTAGTATCATCTTTAGATAGTGCAAATTCTGGAGGGGAACCATTTGTGCCTAATGATTTTGCAGAAGATGGTTCTTACCCTGTGTCTATGGTATTTATTTATTTTGTGCTTCTTTTTATTTTAGTTTTTTTGCCCCTCATTTTTTTTGGGTTGTCTTATTTTTTAAATTGGTTTTTTCTGCAGGAATTATCTGGTGACGAAGGAAGGCTTGACAAAGCTCTTCTGAAGTTCTATCTTAATCAAGTATGTTTTATTTTTATCTAGGAATTTTCATTCTTGTTTCATTTTTTGCATTTTTTCTGTTGTGTGATAGTTGTGTTTTTCTTATTTTTTCAGAAAGTAAAATGCCTCAAGAGGAAATTATCATCTGCTTCAAGGAGGAATGTGGTTAGTTCCTATTTACTTTTTATCTCAGTAGTTTTTACTTTCTGAAAGAAAAATGCTTGAATTTCTATCTTAATGAATTTTTTTGTAGTGTAAGTCCAATTCTTAGTAACTGCATTTTTTCATTGTATTGCAATGTTTTTTTTTGTACTAGGTAATAGTAATCTGAAGCAATTATTTGACTGGTTTGATATGTGTTTTCAGTCATGTTGTTTTTTGTCATTTTCTAGTGTAAGTCCAATTATTTAGTAGCTGTATTTTTGATGTATTGTAATTTATTTTTGTTCTTAGTAATAGTAATGCGAAGTAATTATTTTGAGTGGTTCATATGGTGTTTCTCTTTTGTTGTTTTTGTAGAGGCAGAAACGCTCTAGTGATTACCCTACTTGTGCTACTTTCACTAGATATTCTCTAGTGATTACCCTACTTGTGCTACTTTCACTAGATATTCTGGGAAGTTCTTCTCTGGTGTTGTTGATGGTCTGTGTTCTAGGTATCGAGATGTTGTCCAGAGATATGGCATGGGCTGTTTCTTAGAGTTTGTTAGGACCGAGGTGCCCCTCGGGTTAGTGAAGTGGCTCGCCGGTAGGTTTGATGTCCTTTCATCTGAATTCCAGCTCAAAAAGAAATTTATCCCAATGACCAAGTATGATATTCATGACATCCTCGACCTTCCAAAGTAGATGGTGAGCCACTTGTGTGTGATGCTGAATCCGGCCGTGATTTTATCCTCTCTCACTTCAACTTGAGCAGTATTCCTCCCATGTCCTTCTTTGCTAACAAGCTGAAATCAACTGAAGTCGAGTTGCCTGATGAAGCTGTCTTTATTTGTTTCATGATTGTTGCTTTTTCATCATTCCTTTGTCCCAACTCTAGCCTCAGTCCTAGCCCAAAGTACCTTCACATCTTCGAGGATTGTCCTTCTGTGCGTAACTATGATCTGTCAAAATTTGTTTATGAGTGGCTGTTGAGTTGCATAAAAAAGTTGAAGGATTCCACTAAAGTTGCTTCCAAAAGATCAGTGACGTTTGGCGGTTGTCACTACGCTTTTGCTGTAAGTCTTGTTATTGTTCTTCTTTTTTTTCCTTTTTAGTTTGATTTGTCATGTTATAGTCACTTTAATCTTTCGTTTTGTTCTTATTTTCTAGGTTTGTTACCTTGACCAACTTAATTTTGGTCTTCACTCGGTCTCTCGATGTAAAGCCTCGGATCCTAGCATGGAGAGGCAACAAAGTTAAGCAATTTGCAGAGCTTGATAGAAACAATAGCCGCTCTTTTGGTAAGAGGCCTCTAAAGCAGCTGTGTGCTTCAGTTCATCTGCAGGTTGGTTTTTTTCCTGCTGCTTGTTTTGTACATATGTTCTTTGATTTTTGCGTTCTTTTTTTGTGGTTGTTGATGTTACTCCGTATGTTCTGATGACAACTTTATATTTTTTGTCATTGTAGCAGTCTATCGAGAAATCTTCAACAAGCAAGGATGGTGATGTTCCTTTTGCAATGCCAAACTTTTTGAAATGAATGTGCAGAAATCATTTGGTGCTCGTTTTGGGTTAGAGGTTAGCATAGTTATGATTATGCTCTTTTTGCCTTCTCTATTTTTCTTTTTGTTTTAATCTTGTGGGTTTACTGAATTCTTTTTCTTTTTCAGGCTGCTCGGTAGTTATAGACCTTGTTAAAGCTAGGAACCAAGACAAGCCTAAGCTATTTGTAGAATGGTCAGAATCTCTTGTAATTGATGTCCTTGATTGCATAGCAAACTCACCTTTGATTGCGAAATCTATTGCTACACCAAAATTTTCTCCAAGCGAATTTCAATCTCTGAGCAACTTCTCTTTTGGTTAGTTTCTTTCCTAATGTTTCTCTTAATTTTTGTCTTTATTTTCTGTTTTTATGTAACTTTTTTATTGTATGATTTGTTTGTTTTTTTCTCATGTTAGTGTTTGTTTCTTTATCCTTTTTGAAGGCAATAAGTCTGTTTCTATTCACTCTTTCATTGCTGAAAGAAACTTTGAAACTGTTGTCGAAAAGCCGTCTTCTCAAGTCCAGCCCCCAATCCCCAATCTGAACGAAGCTTCTACTTTTGCTGCTGGTGTTATTTCGGATGGGGATTTTCTCAATCCAGTAGTATTATCTAGCTCATCTCCAGCTCCTAAGGTGTGTGTTGAGGTATTTGTCTAGTACAACAGTTTATGTTTTTATTGCTTGATGCATTTACACTAATCATTTTTGTGTTTTTGTTTGATAGAGTGTGGTGAATGAAGCTAATGCTGAAGGTGCAATTCAATGGCTCCTCTATCTTGTGCAAAAAGTGCTTCGATGCTATAGGTTTGATCTTTTCACTTCTTTTTATTTTTGTGTTTTTGTGTTCTCCCATGGGTTCTTCTTTTAGATTTTTTCTTATTGTTCATGTGTACCTGTTTCTTTTCATTTTGTAGGTGTATCCCTTCAACAATGCAGTGTCCAATTCCTGTTGTTGGTTCTTCGTTGATGCAATCAGGTAATTGTTTGTTTAATTATTTCCAGGGCATAGTTTTCATTTTCTTTTTTGTTTGTAGCTGACCATCTTTTGTGTATTTTGTGTAGCCGGTCCTGATAAGAAGTGTGAGCCCAAGGTTGTTGTCAATGATTTTCAAAAACCAAGTTTTGCTGAATTCAATGCTCTCTCGGTGTCCAATCGCATCCTGAAGATTCCATTCAACAGCCCAAAGTTAAAGAGGGTGTCTCTTCTGTTGGTGGACTGTCCTCTGGTTCCTACTCGTTTGACGCAACGGTTCCACAATGTGGTTAGCATCTACCTCTTGTTTGTCGTTTTATGCTATTTTTTGTTCATTCGATTTTCCATGTATTTTTTCAGTATTGATTTTGTATGTTCCATTTGTTTTATATCAGATAGATGATGTTGAGTGCTCTCAGTATGTTGTTGAAAGATTCTTGAGTTTGATTGATCATGCGAATGATGAGGTAATTATTTCTGAATTTTAAGTCTTGTCTTCTCGTTTAGTAGATGGTTTTTTGTTTTTTATTTCTGATTTTCTGTTTGTTCCTTTTTTTGTTAACAGGATTGCATTGAAATGGTGAAGTTCCCTCCTTCTGAAGTTTCAAAGTCAAATTTCTCCTCAAGCCACGTTAATGATCAGGTTTGGTGTTTTTCTTTATGATTTTTGTTTATTGATTATTTTTTTGCCATGTTTTTTTAGTATGCTTTTGGTCTATGATTCTCAGTTTATCTCTGTTTTAAATTGTATTTCCCCTAGTTTGAGTGATGTATATTTTGCATGATGAACTCTGTATTGTATGTCTGAAGTTCACTGTAAGTATGCTTGACTTTGCATTTGTGTGGTTGACTTAGCACGATGGAGTTCTGTACTGTAGTTAGCATGATCTTGAATGACTGCTATTTGTTGACTATAAATCTCTAGAGTTTTATAATGTAATCCCCTATAGTTTTTCCCTGCAATGTATGGTTTGGGGGCTGTATTTTTTGCATGAGTTTCTATGTAATTATCCATAGTTTTACAGTGTAAGTTGTGTGTTTAGTACTGTAATTTGAGTATGGCTGACAATGTAATTCTTCAGAGTTTTACACTGTAATTAAGTAGAGCTTTTACACTGTAAGTTGTGTGTTAGAGTACTGTAATCCTGCAATGTAATTCTTTAGGCTTTTACACTGTAGTTTGGTAGAGGTTTACATTGTATTTTTGAACTGTAATTATCCCTAGGGCTTATAGTGTAAAAATCAGCAGAGTTATGCACACTGTATTTTGTGTGGACTGTATTTGGTGGGGATTACAGTGTATTTTTCCTAGACTTATACACTGTAATTAACTATATGGTTTATACCATAAATCAGCAGAATGTTTTTTCACAATGTAATTTTGTGTGGGTGAGGACTGTAACTTTTGGTAGGGATTACAGTGTATTTTCTTGGAGTTTTGCACTGTAATTAAGCATAGGGTTTACACTGTAGTTGTGTAGAGTTTTACACCATATTTTTTGTTAGCTTAGAATAATTGAGTAGAGTTTTTACACTGTAGTTTTTGATGTCTCTGTTGGTAGTTGCAGCATAGTTAGTTGTTGCCTCTCTTAATCTATTGGTTTTTCTTCCATGTTTTTATCAATGTATGTTTTAGAAGGCAGTAGACGATGTTCAAATTGTGGGGAGTTCCAGTTTTGTTGATAGATGCAAAGACCTTTCAAGATCTAATGATGCTGCTTACAACAAGCTTAACAACTTCAACTTGGCAGAAGCTCAATCAAATAGTCGTTTCCCTAAGAATCAAAAAGTAATGGCAATTTCTCTTCCTTTCTTACATTTGTGTTCATCTTTTTTATAATTTAGTCATCCTGTTTCCTTTTGTTTTCATCCCTTTTTATTTTACCTCTGCTACTTTTGTGATGTTTTCAGGCTGCTGCTAGTCCAGAAGTAGAAATCTTGTCTTCCGGGAATGCATCTAGAGATCTCTCTCCTGCTCAAGTTCCTAAAGCTGATGGCACATATTTTGTTTTTCCTAGTGGTTCATCTGGTGGTCATCAACCTCGCATGATTGTTTTACCAGGTAGATTTAACTCGGATCCTTATGTTGCTCAGGGTAACAAGTTTCCTGTTACTGCTAAAGAAAGGCAACACCACCTAGCAATGGTGCAAATTGGAAATCATGCAAGTTGGTGCAAGTACGTTTTGCTGGCCTTGTGTACTTTTCCTTTTTTCTATATGCTTTATCAAATGCTGATGTTTGAATTTCTTTTTAGACTGGTAGGGTTTGTAGCTGTCATTTTAGTAGGTTCTATTTTTTACTACCTTTTCTAGTGTGTTTTAATTGTTACTTTGTTTTTATATTTTTATCCTCAGGGTGAATATGTTTCTTGATTGAGTTTTTTTTCATAGGTATGAAGCAATTCGATATGACCGAGCCTACTTTAGCTATCGTAATCTTGCAACTTTGAAGTCAAGAGAACATGTGGATAATTTCTTGATTTTGTGTGTTTGTCGTTATCTGTTCAAACAAGCTCACCCGTCAGTATCAAAGAAACATTTCTTCTTCTCTTACATCGGGGTATGTTGTATTATGTCATTCTTTTGTTATTTTGTGGCATTTTTTATTTAAGCATTTTAAGTGTGGTTTTATCTTCCTTTTTGTTTTTTCTGATATGTAGTTATAATCTCTTCTCTTTTTTCAGGAGACCATCCTGAGAGGCACTGATGTTGATATTGTAGGCAATGCTTTTACTGGTGCTAACAGTGCTTTCCCAATGTGGAGAAGTAATCTAGTTAGTTGTTTTATGCTTCAGTTTTTAGTTCGTGTGTCTCGTTATTGTATTTTGTTCTTTTAGTTATTTTTATTTTCACTGTTGAAGTCTAATTTGGTCTGGATTTGGTCTGCAGTTATTCTTTCCCATTGGACAGGAGAAACATTGGTTTACCTTTGTTGTTTGCTTGAAGGAGAGGGCTTTTGCATTTCTTGATTCTCTGTACGGTGCAAAGGATCTTTTTCATCTGGGAATTCATGATAAATTGGTAGTCAAACCTATTTTTCCTTTAGTTATTCATGACTTTACTTTCTCGTTGTGTTGTTGCACTCATGATTATTCCATCTTTTTGATCCAGATTGGAAATTTCCTAACAATCTGGGATCAGTTTGTGACTCCTATACTGCGTAAGCGCATCGACTTTGAGAATTTTGACATTGTGTACCCTACTCTTCCACACCAAAATAATTGGTACGTATTTCTCCTTTTTCCATTTTGGGTGTGTCTTTTGTCCATTTATCTTCACGGGTTTCTTATCGTTTTGCTTTTTTTCCTTTCCAGGGATGATTGTGGTGTTTTTACTATCATGTACCTGAAGCACTGGACTCCTAGGACCCCAATTGGCAATATGTTTGGCGCATCTGATGTTGACAACATAAGAATCAGATTGGCAAATGAGTTATACTTCAGTGGACTCAACAGTGTCGACAAGACTTTTTTCACACACTTCTTTGATGATGTGAGTTTTTTTTGTATGCTTTTCTTTTGATTTTTTGGTTTTATGTGTTTTATTCTTGTTGAAGTAGTTTAAAGTCTGTTGTCTTTTTTTGTACAGGCCAAGGCTTAGGTGTTCCTGGAAGATGCATTTGCGGCGTTGAAGGCTTTTCTTAAAACTAGGCATTTCGAGAAATTATAGATAGTAGTACTGTTGGCATTGTTTTTTTGTCAATAGTCTGATTAAATGCGATAAATTTGTACGCTTTGGTCTACATGTCATGTATGGTGTATTGCACGTCTGTTTGATTTTTAATGTCGCGAATTAGTGACTCTTTTTACAGAGTAGTATGAGGAGGATGGTTTCATTGTCTTTTTTTGTTTTATCCATTGTTTTTTCGTTCCTTTGTGGTTGTTTGATTTTTCTTTTTATTTTTAATGTATTATTAAGCATGGTTGCTTCAGCGGCAGTTGGACGTTCTTGGGTTATCAAGGTTAATTTCCTCCCAACATATTTTTTTTTTGCTTTGTTTTTTCCTTTTTGGGGTGTTTAGTATATTTTGAACATTTTTGTCTCTTTTTTTGTTATTGCAGGGTTGGTTTAATTCTTTCTGAAGCCCCCAATAATTAAACTCAGATTGTCAAAGTTACAAGTTCAATATTTTCAGGTAAAAGAATGCTTGCTGGGCTTTTTCATTTTTCCTTTGTGTTTAATTTTGGGTGTGCCTTTTAAATACGTACTAGCTAGTTTCTTTTGTTCTACATTGTAATTTTGGTTCTTAGTTACTGTATTTTTTGTCCCATGAATTTATGTAGGTTTCCATTTCTTATGCTTCTTTTCCCACACTGTAAGTTCAGAGGCTTTGCACTTAATTTTTTTGGGTTATTACAGTGTAAGTCCTGGGTTGTTGCACTGTAAGTTCATGCGTTTTTACACTGTAAATCCTGAGTGCCCTTGACAATCTTTAAGTTACAGTGTAACTCATTGGAAGTTACAGTGTAAATCCTGGGAAGTTTACACTGTAAGTTCATGCGTTATCTACAGTGTAAGTTCGGTGTAAATACATACTATAAATATTTGGGTTTTATGGTGTATAAGTTATGGGTTTTTAGACTGTAACTCCTGGGAAGTTTCAATGTAAAATGCCTAATAAAATTAATGTAAATCCCATTGTCTTTTGTACATGTATTTTCAATGTATTTAACAACCACTATAAGGTCAAGGGATTTCACAGTGGTACTAGTGTTTTGGTGTCCACACTATAATTACCCCATATTTTACAGTGGAACCACCTCGGAATTTTAGTGTAATTTCATTGTTCATGTCTTTGTAATCATTGTATGTAGCATGTAAAGATTATGTAATTTCATATTTACAGTTTGATGTTGATATGTCTTGTAGGTGAAGAAACTCCATCCTCATTTGTTCTTTTGTGGATCATCTTGTCGATTTTAACTCGCCGTCTTTGTTCTCTTCAGTCTTTGTCAGGTACATTCCCCTCTCCCACGTATTTCTGAAATGTACTATAGGCTTCTTTACATTTTTTGTTGAAATGTATGTATTTGTAGTTTAATTCGCTCAAAACAGATCGAATATAGTAAAACAACGATTTCGAAATTAGGTAGCAACATTGATAATCATTGAAGACCAACAATGAATTCAAAAATTGGTAGCAACACTGCTTTTCCATCATAGTACATTCCTTGTTCACTACTAGTTTTTCCTATCACTTTTTCCCTCCTACTCATCTTTACTTTCCTGCCTTGTCATCTTGTCTTTTCCCATTTTCCTCATATTATGGTCAATTGTTTACTTCACTTCTTCCGGAGGGTTCTGCTCTAGGGTTGTGTTGTGTTGTTGCGTTGCTCTTCTTCTTGCCGTTGTTGCTCTGGCTACTTCGTTTGTTTTCTCCACCTGTATCCAATGAGTGGTATTAAATTCTATACTTGCAATTGCTCTGGCTACTTCGTTTGTTTTCTCCACCTGTATCCAATGAGTGGTATTAAATTCTATACTTGCAATGTAGTAGAGATCATTTCAATTTTTTTTACTTACCTTTCTTGACATTCCTTGGGTTTGACTGCTTAGGTCGTTTCCCTTTAGGCTTGTTGTACACCTTGTCAAGGTTCGTGCAATTCTTTACTGTGTGTTTCTGCGATCCACAGTGTGAACATTTGTAGAACTTGTTCTGCTTTATTGCTTCACGAATAGTTAGCATCCTTGGTCTCTCTTTTGTCTTTGCTACAACTGGGTCTTGAATTGTGAATGACGATGCTGTTATTTCTCCCTCTTCTGCTGTTGGCACAAATGTAAGTGTTCTTGTTGTTGCACTTTGCCCCTCATCCATTGTTTCTTCTTCATCATCCATTTCTCGTAACCTTTTCTGTATCCTGTCTAATTCTCCCAACAGATACTCATATTTCCTCTTCTTCTTCGAAGCTATTGATGCCACATGCACCAATTTCCTTGCTAACACATTGTACCTTAGTGTGGAGTTTTCAGCTGCAACAGCTGGTGTCTTTGTAATATCAAGCTTGTAGTCAATCTTCCTCCATCTGTCAATGATGTATTTTTCTGGTATCTTTTCGATGTTGAGATGGATCATCACTTGAAGTATGTGCGAGCATAGCAGTCCATCTTTTTGGAATGCGCAACAGATGCAAGAGTATTCTTCTTCTTTTAGTCCAACTTGCACTAGGTACAACCTTTTCCGGAGTTCTTTTATAGGGTAGTTTTCAGTTGTGTCACAATGTAGTTTTTGTCCTTTTCTTGCTCAAAGACATGCAACCTTGTTGTGTATGCCATTTTAAATTGGAATTTCCTAAATATTCCGATGTTGTATAGCTCATGTGCTTGCCTTTCTATGCTGTATTTTGACCAAAATGCTTTCTGTGCAACTTTCTTGTTTCTAGAAACATGGTCGCATTCTTCTTCCCTGTCATGTACAACATCAAGTATCCGGTCATACTCTCTCAAAAAGCTTGTACCACTAAATTTAGCTCCAACCCCTTTTTTGAAAAGGGCGTTCGTCCCTTCGCTTCTTGCTGTAGTTTGTATGAATGGGAAGAATTTGTCCTTGAAGTACAATGGGATGAACTTTTTCCTGTTTTCCCACATGTCGTTAAAGTACTTGATGTGTTGAACTTGGTATTTTTCTATCATTTCTGGCCATTGTCCACAATGTCCTGGAAATCTTCGTAGAGTCCCTCATTAGCTTGGAAGCAGGGCCCGACTTTCTCCTCTGCCTTCTTCTTTATGTGGAAGAGGCAGCTCCTATGGGTAGCATTAGGAAAGACTTTTTCAATTGCTGCTTGCATTGCCTTGTCCTGGTCTGTAATGATCGATATAGGATGCTTTCCTCCCATAGCCATGAGGAACTGTTCAAACAACCAAGCAAATGTTTCTTTTGTCTCATTGATGATGAATGGACAAGCAAACAAGTATGTGTTGCCATGTGGGGATATGCCAACAAAGGGTGCAAATGGTAAGTTGTACTTGTTTGTTAGGAATGTAGTGTCAAAACTGATGCAATCTCCACATATGTCATACATCATTCTTGACCTCACATCTGCCCAGAATAAACTCCTCACTTTATTCTCTCCATCTAGCTCAAACGAGTAGCAAAGCCAGGATTTTCTGTTTGCTTCTTGTTGAACATTTGCACTACTTCCATCATGTCAGAGTTTGTGATGTCTCTGTTAATTGTTGCTGCATAGTTTGTGACATGTTTCTTTGTGTAGGGAAGGTGAGCCATTCCTCCTCTCAAGTAAGCCAGGACAGCTACAATCCTTCTTGTTGCCAGGTTTGTATGCTTCAACACCCTTATCAAGCACTTCTCTTCATCCGACATGTACTTATGTGACCTGAAGAATCTACTGTTTGGTGTTAACTCATGGTTGTGTTCTAGTTGTTGTCTTGTGATTTCCCACATGCCTCCCTTTTCTGATATGACCATGACGACTTTACAATCTGTTTTAGCTATGACTGTAGATTTTCTCATGGGCACTATGCATTCCTTATCTATTTCTTTTGTCTTGCCCCACTTGGTGCACTTCATAGTGATCCTTATCACCTCATTGTTCCTTTTTATGCTTGTTGTTCTTGAGATTGCTACTGTAGCCACTGAAAATCCGGCGACTTTTGAGTAGAAATTGAAATATTCCTGAGCTTCTTCCTTTGTTTTGAACTGCATGCCTAATTGCGGCTTGAAATTACTGCTAGTGTTCATCAGATTTCCCTCTGATGCAGCTTCTTGTTCATTTTGCAGGAATCTTTCAATGTCTTCTTCATCGAGGAATTCATGTTCTCCTTCTTGTTCTAGTGAGTGTTCTGGTTCTTTTCTTTCTCCTTCATCCCTGCCTGTGCTTGAGTTCGTGTTAGCCACTACTCTACTAGGATCAACTTCTTTAGGCTCCTGCAACATTTAGGGATTTTTGTTTTAGTTACTTTTCTTCTAAAAAGTTATGTACTTCTTTTTATCTGAATTTTTGTGGTGTGTACCTATTGCAGATTCATGTTGTCGAACAGGTTTGTGTCCCATGGACTGGATTCTCCTGCCCCATCTTCGCCCACTGGCATTTCTTGATGCAAGTCTGCCTCCAGTGTCTGCAAAGTAAGTTTAATGATTGTTAGTGTTTTTCATTCGGCATTTTCTTTGTAATAGTTGTTCAGATGTAGTTCTGCTTACATGGTCATCATTTGTTGTGATGATACTGTCCTTTGTTTTGCTCCTGGAGTTTTCGTAGATAGTTTTGGCAATGTTCGTAGATCCATCTCCTGAATGTACCTGCAAGGTTCATCACAAGTTTTTTTAACCATCACCTGAAATGTACTGGGTATTTAATGATTTGAGATGTTTACCTTGTATATAATGTCGGAATGAAGGAGCACAGTGAAAGAAAATGATTCATGCATGATAATTGTGTTAGCTTTTTACCCTTTTATGTATATTAAACAAAGTTTTTGCAATTGTATCTCACATTTAGTATGAGTTCTTCATGTGATAATCTCAGTAGATCCTCTTCAGTCACTGCCCTCATCATGCTCCTCTCCTTAAACATTTTGGAAAGTAACAATGTCAGTGTTAACATAACCATGAGCAACAAAGAACATAGCAATAGAAAGAACATAATCATGAGGGGTTTTACACTGCATTTTCTAGTGCATTTTTGCAGTGTAATTTCTCGTGTACTTTCAATGTAAATTTTCACTAAGAATTAAATGAAAGAAGAAACACAGTGAATTTTTGGTATTGCTCTGTAATTTTCAAGAGAGCATCAGAGTAAATATTGAATGATGTATGACATGTTACTTAAAAATGCAATACTACGGTAAGAAGCATCAGCTACCAAGCATTTTACAGTGGAATTTTCTAGGCAGCTACAATGTATATTTACATTGTAATTTCTCTTGTACTTACAATGCAATTTCAAGTCTAGTTACTTAGATTTTACACTGTATTTTCTCTAGATTTTTTTTCACTGAATCTTGCTTTACTCTGTGTACTTACAATGTAAATCCTGAATGTACTTAAATTTTGTCTGCAACTAGTTTTACTCTGGGATTTAGGAGGAATTTACAGTGTACTTACTGTGTTTTTATGAGGAATTTAGAGCGTACTTACTGTGTTTTTTTTACTGTAATTTAGGAGGAATTTACAGTGTACTTACTGTGTTTTTTGCAATGTAATTTACTATGTTTTTGCACTGTAATTACTTCTTTTTGTTGCAACTATTTTTACTCTGGAATTTAGGACGATTTTTACACTATACTTACTGTGTTTTTGCAGTGTATATGTTCTTGCATTTGTAATTACTTTATTTTGTTTTGCAACTACTTTTACTCTGGAATTTAGGAGAAAATTACACTGTAAATCTAGATGATACAAGACTTTTACATAGTGAATTTAGAGGAATTTACAGTGGAATTTTTGTTGTGGTTCTGATGTTGATCTCTCCCCTATGTTTCAGACTAGAACGAAGGAAAATCTTGTGAAACTGTCAACGTAAGAGCAAGAGGTGAAAGAAGAGATGATGCAGGGGAGTTGTTGACCTGTGGATCAAGTTCTTCATCTTTTTCGTGATCAGCAGGTTCATCCCCGTCTGTCATCTGTGTGTTTCCTCTTCGTTCTTCTCTTCCTAGGAGCTCTCCTCCTCCCCGATCTGTCATGGTCGCCTCTCCCTTTCCCATGGGTGTCCCCAGATCCTGTTAGGTGAGATCTGTCTAGCGTTTTTTCTGGAGGTGGGGGTTTTGTATAGCGTCTTTGATCTGTTGCGTGGTTTGCAAGCTTCCAGGAAGTACTGTTGTGGTCCCTGATTAGGTGGAGGTTTTGTTTTGGGAGAAAGCGGGTTGGATGGTTGCCCGACCCGTTAGCGTGTTGATTTTCTCCTTTTTTGATGACTGCCCTGGTAGTACAGCTATAACGTTGTCATTGGACAAGAAATTTGACTGTTTTCAAAAAAGAAAACAGTCAGATGTCAATTAGACAATCCTAACTTTTAAACCGTGTGTCCAATACACTCAACTTATGCCGGTTTGCACTCGATTTATATATAAGCCGTGTGTTTTTCCGGGCTTACACCACACGGCTTACTAAGGACCACGAGGAAAACACTCAGTTTATATATAAGTCGTGCATCTCCACGTAAGCCGAGTGCCAAGGGACACACGATTTACACATGACGGCAGTTGGGCATTAACGGCAAGCCACGTGTCCATCTATGTAAGCCGAGGGCCGTGGCGTGCCGCATGGTTTATATATAAGCTGGTCACACGGTTTACATACAAACCGAGGGCCACGAGGAGTGTTGTTTACATAAAAACCGAAGGCCGAGTCGAGACGCACGTTTTTTATACATAAACCGAGTGCCCTTCTCCCGGCTTACATTTAGCATGGTCGCACTACTGGAATCGCTTTTTCGCAACCTTCCTTAAAATCATTTTCTTTAAAAGGCTTCAGCGAGCTTCAGAGTTGAAGGAGAGCAACCCTGCTTCGACCGTTTTTTGAAGGAGAGCTTCAGAGTACTTCGAGCTCGAATGAATGGCGAGCTTTATATATAAGTCGTGTGTGGCTGGGTATGGAGGTAATGTAGCTCGTGGGTGGGACGTGGGAGTTGGGATATTCGGTTTTTATGCCCCGCCACGTCACTGATCCGTGGGTGCAACCTCTTGACCAATAGGAAGCATTCAACAATTGTGTGCTTTCTTTGCATACTATATTTCCTTTTCTTACCTTTATTTTTATGTATTTTCTGTTTCTATAAATTTGCCACAAATTGTATGTGTTATACGAGTGCATCACGCCAAGTTTCATATTTTCCGAGTTTGTTTGCATTTTTTGGAATTAAATAGCCAAAAAAACTTCATGTTTTGGGTCAAATCTTGACACATTATGTTTGAAAAACAATTTTTTTTTCTTGTATAAGGCATGAGCATAGACTCAACAACACAAATATGATTTTTCAACCCAACTTTGCTAAAATTTTCAAGCACTTGTAGTTCAAATATGAATTATATTCGTTAAATGTCTAGAAATGCACTTAATGGCTCAAATATAGTAAATGGAATCGAAAATATGCCAAATTTTAGCATCTATCAGGCAATGGTGTATCTTGAGTGCACAAAAAAATTCAATACCCAATGATGAAGCAACGTTGGCTCACCTTCATACCTCACATGTTCCCTCTCGAAAACAAGTTTCTTCCTCGGAGATGGTCTAGTTTCTAAGGGATGTACATCACAATTTTTTCCAAACCGTCTCAAATTTTTACCACAGCTTGTAGGTGTCATATGAGGGCACCATGACATTTTTTAATGCATTTCGGAGTTCGTTTACATTTTTGGAATTCAGAAATGAAAGATTGCATGTTTGGGGTCCAGTCTTAGCACCCTCATGTTTGGAGTTCCTTTACTTTTCCTGTATAAGTTCTAAATATATACTAAAGAACACAAATATGATTTTTAACCCAACTTTGCCCAATTTTTCATGCACTTGTAGTTCAAATATGAATTATATTCGGTAAATGTCTACAAATGCACTTAATGACTCAAATATAGTAAACGGACTCGAAAAGATGCCAAATTTTGACATGGATCAAGCAATGGTGTATCTTGAGTGCACAAAAAGATTTCAAGACCCAATGATGAAGCAACATTCGCTCACCTTCATACCTCACCCGTTCCCTCTCGAAAACAAGTTTCTTCCTCGAAGATGGTCTAGTTTCTAAGGGATGTACATCACAACTTTTTCCAAACCGTCTCAATTTTTTACCACAGCTTGCAGGTGTCATATGAGGGCACCATGACAATTCAGCATTGGGGAGCTCCTCTCGCGCTCGCGCAAGCACAAGCGCCGCCGCCGGCGGCTGATCTCCCCCCTCCGGCCACCTCAGGCCCAGCCAAGCACAGATCCGGGACCCTCCCGGCGTCCTCTCTCCATCCATCCGGCTTTGGCGCCCGTCTTCGCCGCCCTCTCCCTGCGGAGGAGTTCGAAGTCGGGCCTCCCGCTCCTCTGCCCCGCCTCCCGTGCCGCGCCAGGCGCTGCTGGCAAAGCCTCGTGGCGAGGCGGCGGTGGGACCCCTCGGTCGCCGTTCTCGAGAGCGGGGGCGGCGCTGCTCCGCTGCTCCAGGCGGTGATGCTGCGGGACGGTGGTGGCTGGCTGTGGCTGGGCGTGCTCGGCTCGGCTGAACTTGGTGCTCAGTCGGGCGCTGCTCGACGGGCGGTGGAGGATGGATCTCTGGGCGGCGGCCCTGGGAGGGTGGCGGGTGACGGCGGCTGCGGTGTTCACGTGGGCGAAGCAGTGGCCGTGGTATGCCGGCTGGTCCAGCCGGTCTTCGGTCGTGGGGTGCGGCTGCTGGTGAAAACCATGCCTGACTGCGATCGGGGTGACGATGGCGGCGTCCACGGGCGTCGTGACCCTGTTGAGGGCGTCGTCGCTGCAGCTCGTCTCCTGACTGAGTTTCCGGCTGTGGGGACTCGTGGATGGCGCTAGTCCAAGATGGTGGCTGACGGTGTTGCCGGGGCGGCGGCCCCGGGTTCGGTGGTGGCGGCTTCGGCCAGGGGGTGGTGCGTGTCTGGCCGCGGTGGATCGTGGGATCCCGTGGCCAGAGTGAGGTCGGTCTCGGCAGAGGTGGTGGTTAGTGGGCGGCGGTCGGTGGTGGCAGGTGGTCGGCACATCTCCGGGAGAAATCCTTGCTCCGGTCTTCACCGGAGCCGACAACGGCGACGCCTGCGGGTGTCGCGATCTTTCTTGGAAGGTCGTCGTGGAGGTGCTCCTCCTTCAACCCATGGCTTTGGCTCCGGAGGGAAACCTCAGGTCCGCCGGATCGGGCGATGGAGGCGTCTTAGCGTCTTTCTCCTCCTTGGGGGCATTGTCTCGGAGCCGGCTACGACCGAGAGACTGGTGAATGATGGCATCTTCGCCGTCGATGGCGGCATCTTCGCCGCGTGGTTTCCTGAGGCGGGGCGCTGGTTTCTGTTTGGCAACGATGATGGCGTCGAGAGGAGCTTGGGTCGCGGCGTGGTCTTTGGTAGTCGGTTCTTATCGGCGTGTCCGAGGTGCTCTTCCATGGTTGCTTGGTTGCTTTGAAGTCGGAGCTGTGTTGGAGCGAGTCCAGGTGGTGACGATGACAGACATTCGGTGGTCGTTTGCGGAGGGCACGGTCGGCGCAAGTCCTGCATATTTCCCTTCTGTTTCTCATCGTTGAAGTCAGAGTTGTCGGTTGCTTGCGAGTGTGGCCATCTGTTGACATGTGCCGTCGTGGATTTTGTTCCATGTCGGTGGCCAGGTTGGCCGGTGGTGCCCATGTCATGTGGGTTGTGTTGTATCGGTTTTAGCCCGGTTTTCCATCAATTAACCGGGCAATTCTCTTCTTCTTAATCAATGAAAATGGCAAGTCTTTTGCCTCGTTTAAAAAAACAATTTTTATGCATTTCGGAGTTTGTTTACATTTTCTGGAATTTGTAAAATGAAAGATTGAATGTTTGGGGTCCAGTCTTAGCACCCTCATGTTTGGAGTTCCTTTACTTTTCTTGTATAAGTTCTAAATATAAACTAAAGAACCCAAATATGATTTTCAACCCAACTTTGCATAATTTTTCATGCACTTGTAGTTCAAATATGAATTATATTCGTTAAATGTCTAGAAATGTACTTAATGGCTCAAATATAGTAAACGGACTCGAAAATATGCCAAATTTTGGCATGGATCAAGCAATGCTGTATCTTGAGTGCACAAAAGATTTCAACACCCAATGATGAAGCAACGTTCGCTCACCTTCATACCTCACCCGTTGCCTCTCGAAAACAAGTTTCTTCCTTGGAGATGGTCTAGTTTCTAAGGGATGTACATCACAACTTTTTCCAAACCGTCTCAAATTTTTACCACAGCTTGTTGGTGTCATATGAGGGCACCATGCCAATTTTTATGCATTTTGTAGTTCGTTTACATTTTTTGGAATATGTAAAATGAAAGATTGCATGTTTTGGGTCCAGTCTTGGCACCCTCATGTTTGGAGTTCCTTTACTTTTCTGGTATAAGTCCTAAATATATACTAAAGAACACAAATATGATTTTTCAACCCAACTTTGCCTAATTTTTCAAGCACTTGTAGTTCAAATAAGAATTATATTCGTTAAATGACTAGAAATGCACTTAATGGCTCAAATATAGTAAACGAACTCGAAAATATGCCAAATTTTGGCTTGGGTCAAGCAACGGTGTATCTTGAGTGCACAAAAAATTTCAAGACCCAATGATGAAGCAACATTCGCTCACCTTCATACCTCACCCGTTCCCTCTCGAAAACAAGTTTCTTCATATCGGAGATGGTCTTGTTTCTAAGCGATGTACATCACAATTTTTTCCAAGCCGTCTCAAATTTTTACCACGGCTTGTAGGTGTGATATGAGGGCATCCCATGCCAATTTTTATGCATTTCGGAGTTCGTTTACATTGCAAAAAGAGAAAAAAACTCGGCAAGGAATCTGTTGGAAAAGGCAGTGCCTAGGAGGCGCTTAGGCACGCCTAGGCGCTAGGCAATGGCCAAACGCCTCGCCTAGGGCATAAATGGAGGTCTAGGCAGGGCAAGCAAGGAATTGCCTACCCAAGCAGAAAATCATGCCACATACTACACTGATATGCCAGACGGGTTATATTGCAATGGCAGTAGACGGTAATTAACTTATTTATATGCCCTAAACTAATATCAACACCCATATAATAATCAAAAATACATTACGAGTAAAAACTATATTACCGCCTAGGCCGCGCCTAGGGCATTTAGGCACCGCCTAGGCACTAGGCGAAGGCCAACCGCCTCGCTTACGCCTACCGCTTTTTCCAACCTTGGCAAGGATTTCTTTGCCCAGTAGGCCTTTTGACCCGACTCGAGAGGGGTTTGATTAGGGTGAACACCTATTGGTTTTTGTTACGGTAGTCTATAGTGACATGCTAGACCAAGTTTGAGCACACCTTCTCAAGATTCCCCACCTGCGGCGCTAAGTGCAGCACCAACACTACACTGTAGGTGCAGAACCTGTCTGCAGTATTGTCGTGTTTGTGAAGCAAGTGCCGTAATTGGGTATGTATACATCACACCACCCTTTCATACATATATTTGGAACACATGCATGTGAGTGTGCTCTTTCGACACTTGTTCCCATGGTTTTCGGAGATGAACCGATCCATTGGGCCCGCGCGATCTACGCCTTTGACCCGACTCGAGAGGGGTTTGATCGGGGTGAAATACTATTAAAATAGTCAACATAAATGAACGGAAATAATTTTGAAACTTTTTTTGCATTAAAAAATAGGCTTGCAAGAAATCTTCAAAATGTAAGCAAGGTTCACGAGAAAGAAGATGTCGGGAAAAGGCAGGTTGGGCGGGAAAGTCAGGTTTTGCGGGAGAGAAGATGACGGCAAAGGGTTCCTGGGAACACGGTTATGAAAGGGTTCCCGGGAACACGGTTATGAAAAATTCCAGGCCAGGAACTAATCATCTACATGGAGGACGACTGAAACTAATCATCTTCTCGATGGATGACTGGAGCTAATTGTCTACAGGGTGGATGTTCAAACAACTCAAATGGCTGGCGGCCAGCTGTACGATTAGGTTCAGTCGTCCTCCAGGAAAATGATGCCATATTATTTGTCAAAAATATCAAAACGGTGTATTATTCCTGAAAATTAATTAAAAAATGTATTATTTAAAAAAATTAGCTACTAAAAAGTCAAAAAAAAAGAAGAGCAAAGGTATTGACATGAATGCACCTAGATAGAAAAAACAAGGAAATTTAAGATAAACCATTTGTTTCATTATTCTCCCCATTTTCCTCCTTGTACATTCTACTCCCTCCGTCCCAAATTAAGTGTCAACTTTGTACTAGGTTTAGTACAAAGTTTTACTAAGCTTAGACGCTTATTTTGGGACAGATGGAGTATAAAAGAATCCATCCACACATTTTCTACTGATAAGTATAATGCTAATTACCAATAATACAGCCACTGGCTAAACATGCATTAACCAAAATAACAACCACAGCAACCGTACTTATACTGCCCAATATAATGCTGCTAATTACCCAGGAGGTAGGGAGGGAGTACAATCAATCCTCTTTTATTTCTTCTAACAACAGCGTCTGTCTGTGTGTCCCTCTTGCGGGCCTTGCCAAGTCAACAACAACCAATCGCCTCTTTCCTTGTGATAATTATTATTACTGCTTCACATCCACAGTCCGATCCAACGTGGACAGATTCAGGGACGAAGGAAGGATCTATCATATCGTATCATAGCCTGGAGAGCTTGAGCTGCTGCTTGAGCAGCGGCCGTAGATGCTCCTGGTACCCATCAGGCACCACCGTCTCGTTCAGCGGGTCCTTCCACGCCTCCTCGTACAGCGCCGGGTACACGTCCCCGTCGTACCGCCCCAGCACCGACCCCAGGTAGTGGTCTGTGTAGTCAAACGCGTCCACCAGCGCCACCGCGTTAGGACGCACCTGCAACCATAGCATTCAGTTCAGTTCAGTTCAGTCCATGGAAAGGCTTCGTCGACTGTGTCTGTCTGTCGGACGATTGATCGATTGGCCTTGATTCTTCTTACCTGCGCATACAGCTTCCCGAGCAGCTCGTTGGCCAGAGCACCCTGCCTCGCCGTGACGCACCCCGTCGACAGGAAGTCGCCCAGGTGCTTGTGGAGGAGGTGGAGCGCGTAGATGCTGCACAGGTTCTGCAGCTGCTCCTTCACCCCGGGGCCAGGGATGTCCTCCTGCAGCTTCTCGATAAACCTACAACACATAGGGGGTGCCCAAGATGAATGAATGATTGGGTTGTCCCGGAAAATGGATATACAGCAGCTCCAGCGTAAGACCGACTACTCACTTGGTCACAATGATCAGCTGGACGTGAGCCACGGCAGCCTCGAGCAAATCAGGTGAGAGCTCGGAGAAACCTGCAAGGCACCAGACCATCTCTGTCACTGACTGCAATTAAATAATTCATCGAGAGATGCTACAACAGCAAACCACACTTTCATGTTTCTAATTACTGATGAGTCCGTGCAACACCAACCTTCTTCTTGGCTTGGCGCCTTGCTGATGTTCTGGGCACAGTTCACCGCCATCCTCAGGGCCCTAGCTTCAAACACCTCCTTTATGGCAGCAGGGTTGAGCCAGTCTTCAGCTGCGGAGAATCATTGATACATGAATCAATACGACGATCAATCACAAGGTCAATCGCTTCACCAAAAAGAAGCTCCAGACAAAACACAAAACGTCTCATACAGTTGCAGAAGTTATGTTATAAGAACGAGAGTCTGCCTGAAGATGTAGCTGCATACCTGTATTTACAGCGCTTTTGCATTGCATCAAGTGCTGTATGTTGCCCATGTAAGCTATGGTCCCGACAGGTTGCTTCCCAGTGGCCACCTGAGAGACGGTCTTCATCAAAAACCTTGCAACCTGCAGAGAGCACCAATGGTTGTGATTACACAACTGGCCCATACTGAACCGAGGTAAAAAAAAAGGCTAAGCAGATCAGGTGCAGCGCGTTAGAGCTAAGAAGAAATAGCAACACTAACCTGCAACAGCAAAACGACATTGTCTCCTTCATAGGTGCAGGCAGGAACATAGACCGCAAACAGTTCAGGGAGCCCACTGCTGTTCAGGTAACCATGTCCACCACAGAGCTTTCGGCATTCTTCAATCGCATCCTGCATAACAGAGAGACTAGCTTTATCATTACAGAACAATAAATCGTAAAATGCATGGCTAGACTATGCATGTAAATCCTACTTCTAAGCTGTCGCTGGACAGCGTGTTACTTTATATGTTCCAACGAAGCTGAATGGAAGAACGGGAAATTTTGAGGTAAGCTTTTGGTTGACATGCTACATGAAAATATGAGATACAGATGAACTGATTAAGCAGAAGGCTCCATCCATTTGTACGATCCTTATAAACCAGTTAACAAGTATAACAATTGTTAAAGGCGTTACTTTGCTGGATTAGTTGATTGTACATACCGCTGTTGCAGATGTGGTCACAGACTTGAGCCCAGCGGTACAGGCATGAGCTTCCGGCAGTGTTGAGTAATCCTTAGCTTCCAGCTTCTGTGTGACATCCGTGTATAGCCACTTCAGCCACTGACCCACAAATCTATATGCATAAGCTGAAGCCAGCAAAGGGAAGAGCCTGCTCTGTTGAGTCTTGTAATTGAGGACCTGCAAGCAGTTTAAATACATTAGTCTTGTACTGTTGGGAACACTGAAGAAAACAAACAAATGAGAATCATAAAGGTTGACTGTAGTACCTGAGTCTCAGGGCCACCAGCTTGGGAGCCGAACTGCTTCCGGATAGCACTATACCTTACAGCAATGCAAACAGCACGGGACAAAGCCTTGGAAGCATCTGCGACAATTGTCTGACGGACATACACCATTGTCCCGTATAGCAGCTGCTTTGGAACATCTGAGTGCACATACTTTCCCTCCCTTGTAACTTGGGAAAGCCTAGAAGAAATAACCACAGCATATTTTAGGAGGATTACAGCAAACTAACAGGATATATTGGTAAACACAGAAAGTGGTAGAACAAAAAGCATGCCAGCAAACCAACCTCATCAACATTTGGTCCCTTGGGATGCGCACATGGTCAAAGCGCAGAACACCATTATCCATGCTGTTATACGCCCCACTGCCAAACTTTCCGCCAATATCACCGAGAGTAACGCCAGGAAGCGGAGAGTGGTCATCTAAGCTTCGCAACTGCACGATGAAACCTGAAATATGGATGTGCATGAGTTAGAGTTCGCAAAGGAAAAGCCCACTTCAGAGTCACCATAAAATGCAGAAGGCTTTACCATGTATGCCATAGTCTTTTCCTTCCGTTATAAGACGAGCATAGACAACTGCATGAGTGGAAGCTTTTCCCAGGCCACCAGGCCACCACTGCACATTGGAGAGGGGAAATCATTAACCATTCAAAAGGAGGCCCTTGAGAAATTTCAGATTGCTGAGGAAATATAACTAAGGAAGCAAAGTCCTAAAATAAATAAGTAAATTATATAAGCAGGTTTACAAAATGTCTACCTTGCTAGAGGTCAGAGTTGGGCTGTGCATAACAAACTCATCTGTACTTGGATCAAATGTGGCAGTTGTCTCAAGACCCTGAACATTTGAACCGTGACCAAGTTCAGTCTGAGCATAGCATCCAATTATTTGGAACTTGTAAGCCATCGGCAACCACTTCTTCTGTTGCTCTTCAGTCCCTTGCCCTTTTATAGCAGGAACAAACATGCCCTGCAAAAGAAGCATTGCATTCAGTGTTGCTGCCAATTTGAGAAAATAATTTATATACTTAATCCTATTAGCTGCAGTCATTAAGAAAATCAAAGATAACTGAAGCACACTGAGAATGAACTTATCAGGGCTCAATAATGTGGGTGAAGCCTGCACAAGGAGAATCTATCTGCTGACTATTGTGGTATATTTTTCTAAAATAAACTACTTATTGGAAGGGCTGAAATGGCAAAGGATTCTACATCTATCTGAGAAGCAATATGTAGAGCAAAGGAAGGACTAGAAGCAATATGTAGAGCAAAGGTAGGACTAGCTTAAGCACATAGCACATAAGACATAACACAAGTGAAGAACAGCTGAATGTGTGAACATTGTACATACTGAGGAATGAGTATATAAAGAATGGATAGACATACCCAATGGAGATCGACATAACCGGGCTGGTCAACGTACAGCCTCAGCAAGTTTGCTTCCTCCTCTGTTAATCCACAAAAAAGAACACGCCCGTACATCAGTCAAGAGTAACAAACATAGAACAAATAAATACAAGAAAAAGCTTGGGGGTTGGTGCTGGGCAACGGCAGGACCTGTGAGACGCAGCTCGACGATGCGCTTCCAGGCGTGCGCAGCCTTCTTGAGCGTGTCCTTGAACAGCTCCTTCCTGGAGAGCATCGTCCTGGTATCCTTGCGGAACACCTGGAAAGGAATTCATCAATATAAGCAAACCAATCCTGCCAGCCATCATCGTCCCGTGAACAAAACATGCTGCAACCTGACAGAAACATCTCAAGTACAGTGCAGGATCTAAAACTGGGCGATGGTTTGGTTCAATGTTAACATTTGCTAAGAGCAGTCGTTGGGAAAACCGAAATTAATACTCCCTCCGTCCGGAAATACTTGTCCTCGAAATGGTTGTATCTAGACTTATTTTAGTTATAGATACATCCATTTTATCAATTTCCAGGACAAGTATTTTCGGACGGAGGGAGTAGGTAGTTGTGGCAGTATCTAAACAGTGGCCATACAGTGGGTGTACTGTGAAGCTTCGAACAGGTAAAAAGCGCAGCATACGCATTCTGATAAGCGAATAAACATGCTCATGAAAGCTACTCGTTGTAAGTCATGAAACGCCAAGCAGAAGGTGGTACTGAATTAAAAAGTTGAGAATGAGTGGAATCCTTGAGCATATTCCTGATGCAAAGCACAAGCAGGGCAGGGAGGTGGAGCATCCAAAGCTGTGTGCGATCATGGCTGAAGTTGACAGCCAGTACTAAACTAGCTGCGTGCTAATATAACTAGTGCGTGCTACATACGGGCAGACAATTCTTGTGCGCTGCACAGGGTGTCCTCCCTTGAAGGGGAATATATATATATATGTAGTTCCAATCAACCGAATCAGGTCGGAAAAAGTTGAAGGGGTCGCGCATGACTGAATGAATCCCGCCTCTCGGTAGGGCGGTGAATCAATCCGTCCAATGTTATTTTGCAAAATCTCTAGTAAAATCGGAGGGGATTGACAAAGCAGACAGGGTGACGAACTGCTGAAAAATACTAGTAGTCGCTGCTCGGAATCGTCGGAAGCATCCGCCCCTGCTCCCATCCCATCCCCTGCTGGGGTGGGAGGTGGTGGTAGGTGGGGAAACAATCACGCACACCGGCACACGCGCATTTAATCGAACCGAATCGAATCTAATCTGGAGAAGTCAGAGAGATCTATGGCGCTCATCCGTCCATGGAGGGGGAACCGGTGGAATTGGGGTCGGGGACGCTGCTTACGGGGTCGGATGCGACGAGTCGGGCCATGCGGTCGGCGACCTCGACGGCGTGGCGGGAGCCGGCCCAGGCGACCTTCATGGCGTCGACGTCGAACTGGGCGGTGACCCTCTCCCCCGCCAGGTGGTCCGGCTCCCCTCCTCCGTCCGCCGCCGCCGCCATCTTAGCCCTCCTAGCTCTCGCTGCCGGCGCGTGGGTGGGTGGTTGGGGGCGAGAAGCACGAGGGTGTGGTGTGTGGGCGGAGCACGGGGGAGGTGGTATTAATGGCGTGCGCGGCGTGGGCGTGGGCGGGTCCGCGGGTGCGTGCCGCTACAGGTCTCCTCTCTTCCTCCTCCCGGTAGCGGTGTGGATGTGTTGGGTAGGTAGATGGCCGGCAGTGATACCACTATTGTTGTTCCTATTCTGTTGTGCATCACGTGTAGATTTGTTTTATTTCTTCTTCATTCGTTCACACCTATTGGATGTCGCGTTGGCGCAACCAGTCACTCCTCGTACTCCCCTCCTTCCCACACAAAGAAGGCAATCCTTCTTTCAAAGTCCAAGTCAAAATTCAAGTTCACTTCCCGGTCGCTAGCTACTAAACTATACCCTATGTTCCATTTTACAAAGGATTTTGTTGTTGTGTACCGGTGAACCGTCTTGCCCCGTTAAGTAAACGATGGAACGGGCCAAGACTAGCCGGAAACTCGGATTATCATGGCCCGTTCATGATGCCATATACATGGGCCCTGCATGCGTAGCAGAGGGGTTGTTGCGTTTTTTTTCCCCGATCGATGGGACCAGCCCTCGGCAACCGATTCGGCAACGGCGCCCTCATCCATCATCCCTCTCGCCGCCTGCCTCGTCACGACGGGCGTGTATGTGTTCTACGGATAACAACCGGCCACACCGTGACGGGTGCCCAAACTGTGCGGGAGAGATGCTCGCACTTGGGCTCCGCTTTCCATGCGCTGATACATACATACATAAACGGCATCGGCGGTCAGGGAAACTCCAACGCGGCACACCAATTATGCCCCCTAAATGTCCAAACCAATTAGTATAGAAGGAACATTTGGTCATCCATTCAATGGGAGTCATCAAATGTCCACGAACCAATTCGGATGTCCGGTATCCCAAAAACCGAATAGGATTGATGGATGCGGGGTCTCACCCAAAAATATTCTTAACGGGTCAACGGTACAATCGCATACTCATATTAACCACGGGCTTCCAAAAATGCTATGGTAGTAGTAGCGGATTAGGGCATTGGGCTCAATTCACAAATCTGAACTCAGATCAAACGGCCATGGACATTCCAAACACAAAATCCAATGGCTCATGAGTGAGGATGTATGAGAGGGTTGGGAAATGGTTTGGTTTTAGTGTCCTAAAATTATTTGGCGATGTCATGTTGCGCAGAGGATATCTAATGGTCTATCTATGCATCCAAATGTTAGGCTAACATTGTACTTTACTGGAAGCAAAAGATGTGCTTTGTTGCGCCGGTAAACAGCAATGAAGAATCAAACATGCTCTACTGACATGTTTTAATCTTTATTCTTTACGTGAGTGACAAAGTACATAACTTCTCGTTCCATTTATATACATATAAAGCAAGAAGCCAAGAAACCAAAAAAGAAACTGCACACTGCTAACTCCTAGACATTGAATATTTTAGAACATTTAGTATCATCAAGACAGCTCTTAACATTCTTGCATATTCACTCGTGTCACTTTTTTTGTACAAAGCGCACTTGCAAAAAAAGAAGTTATCCAATAACAAGCAAAGGAGCCGATACCTTTGCAGTCTTGATCATCAATAGTAACAATGTCATCTTGCTTAATGTGTTACTTGATGTCTACTACGCAACTTGTTCTTGTAGACTTGTGTTAGGCCCCCAAGCGCAGAGTTTTGTAGGACAGTAGCAATTTTCCCTCAAGTGGATGACCTAAGGTTTATCAATCCGTGGGAGGCGTACGATGAAGATGGTCTCTCTCAGACAACCCTGCAACCAAAAAACAAAGAGTCTCTTGTGTCCCCAACACACCAAATACAATGGTAATTTGTATATGTGCACTAGTTCGGCGAAGAGATGGTGATAAAAGTGTAATATGGATAGTAGAAATATATTTTTAATCTGAATAAATAAAAACAACAAGGTAGCAAATAGTAAACCGACACAAAAACGATATTGCAATGCTTAAAAACAAGGCCTAGGGGTCCGTACTTTCACTAGTGCAATCTTTCAACAGTGCTAATATAATTGAATCATATAACCGTCCCTCAACGTGCAACAAAGAATCACTCCAAAGTTCCTATCTAGCGGAGAACATAAGACGGAGTTGTTTGCAAAGTATGAAACCACCTCAAAGCTATTCTTTCCGATCAATCTATCCTAGAGTTCGTTCTAAAATAACACGAAGCTATTCTTTCCGATCGATTTAACCAAGAGTTTGTACTAAAATAACACCAAAGCAAATTCAGATTCATAATATTCAATCCAACACAAAGAACTTCAAAGAGTGCCCCAAGATTTCTACCGGAGAAACAAAGACAACAACGTGCATCAACCCCTATGCATAGATTACCCCAATATCACATCGGGAATCCGCGAGTTGAGTGCCAAAACATATATCAAGTGAATCAATACGATACCCCATTGTCACCATGAGTATTCAATTGCAAGACATATATCAAGTGTTCTCAAATCCATAAAAGTATTCAATCTGATAACAACGAAATCTCAAAGGGAAAAACTCAATTCATCACAACAAGATAGAGAGGGGAAAACACCATATGATCCGACTATATTAACAAAGCCCGCGATACATCAAGACCATGACATCTCAAGAACACGAGAGAGAGAGAGAGAGAGAGAGAGAAAGAGAGAGAGAGATTAAACACATAGCTACTGGTACAAACCCTCAGCCCTGAGGGTGGACTACTCCCTCCTCATTGTGGTGGCCGCCGGGATGATGAAGATGGCCACCGGGGATGATTCCCCTCTCCGGCAGGGTGCCGTAACGGGGTCTAGATTTGTTTTCGGTGGCTACAGAGGCCTGCGATGGTGGAACTTCTGATCTAGGTTAACCCCGAGGGTTTCTGAAATTTTTGGGAATTTATAGGGTAAAGAGGGGGTGCGGGAGGCCACCGAGGTGGGCACAACCCACCTGGGCGCGCCCTAGTGGGTTGTGCCCCCCTCGGGGCACCCCCCCAGGTGTTTCTCTGGCCCATCCTGGGTGTTCTGGTCCATAAAAAATCTCCAAAAAGTTTCATGATGTTTGGAGTCCGTTTGATATTGATTTCCTGCGATGTAAAAAACAATCAAAAAAACAGCAACTGGCACTGGGCACTGGGTCAATAAGTTAGTCCCAAAAAATGATATAAAGTTGCTATAAAATGATTGTAAAACATTCAAAAATGATAATATAACAGCATGAATACTTCATAAATTATAGATACGTTGGAGACATATCATTACTCTGTTTGTATGAACTTAATACTTTCATATGCGTGCTAGATAGAGGTCTTGGGGTGGAGTAATAGTAGTAGATGCAGCTGGATTACGGTCTACTTGTCACAGACGTAATGCCTATATATTGATTATCAATTGGATGATCATTATAACTATGCACAATTCTGTCAACAGCCCAACGGTAATTTGTTTACCCACAAATGCTATTTAATAGAGAGATGCCTCTAGTGAAGCTATGGCCCCGATCCATTCACCTCTATTATAAAACAGATCTTACAATTTCTTGTTGTTTTCTTCTATGTTTACTGATTATATCTACCACTACCAAATTTGATAATTGCAACTGGCAAGAACAAGGTGAATGACGCCCCCTTGCCTTGTTGGCGTGCAAACATTTGTTTGTGTGTGTGTGTGTGTGTGTGTGTGTGTGTGTGTGTGCAGGTATTGCTAAAGTTGTCTGTGCGCCGTCTCCTTCTGGTTCGATAAATCTTGGTCCTTAACTAAGCAAAATATTATCTTCTACTATACTACATCATCTTTTCTCTTCGGGGAATACCAACAATACCACAAGTAGCAATGCCCTAACCGTAATAACTACTCCCTCCGGTTCGGTGTATAGGGCTCACTAGAAAAATCTATTTGTTCCGATTTACCCTCTCTCTAAGGCCCGTTTCCTAATAACTCCTCCCGCTAATTACTCTCCATTGCCCCCTTCTCCTTTTTCTCCATTGGTGGAAATGGTTAGCATGCCAGCGGGTGGGAATTCCATTGGTCGTTCCCACGAATATTATGGCAGAGTATTCTAGAAAATGGTATGGCAGAGGTATGAGAGGGGGAGGGGGGGCTAGTGCCCCCTCCTCACGAATCCCGACTTGATTATGTCCTAGTTATACGCTTATGTATTCATAACAATTCATACTTTCAAGACTCCCCGTAGTGGGGGTATCATAGCAAGTATCATGTAGCCCCATGCAATGCCAACTAGACATATTGCTGACATGTCATACTTCACGACCTCTCGTAGGGACGTGGCGCTCTCATCATGCTCATCCTTGCCACGTTGTAGTGAGTATAACGTATCTAAGTTCAACCCTTTTGTAGGAATTGTTGTTTCTCTTTCAGCTCTGCATCTCCATCATATTGATTTGCGCTACTACTCCTAAGGCCAAGGGATCACCAACATCCGACATACATGTAGCCATTATAGGAGGCACTTGTCCCCTGAGACGCTGACTAAGCAATCCCTATTTGAACTTACATGTGTGTTCATTAGTTAATGATTTGCATTTTACTCATCGCACCAAATAGTGATTTGCATTTTACGGGCCACGCCAGGTCTGGACGTGATTTTCTTTTTCTATAAGGGTGTTTTTTATTTTGCGGGTTAAAGGGGATTATATTACTTATTAAGTCAGCAAATCAGCCAGCACCGGTTTTACAATGTCTTTCAAGCCCGAACCCAACCACACAGCAGTAATAAAAGGGTGTGTTTGTAAGAACTTGTGATACTTAATATCAAGGAACGGAGGGAGTATATAGCCTTAGGCCTTTTTGTAAAAGAAAATTGCCATGCACAGCATATATAAATTTCTTATGGAAGGTAGAGAGTTAATTCCCATGAAAATTAAGCGTGAGCAAAATAGGGTAACAAATTGGTTGGCGTTGTATAGTCGTTGAGATAGCTGCACTGATGTATGACTGCATAGAGGACCACCATGTATAGAAAAACTTCTGCCTCTCGATTGTAACCCTATTATAATAGAGTAAAACTCTTTTTCACTCGCAAGAAAAGCACCATTTTACATATGCAGAGTCAAATCAAAATGGAGGTGCATGCTACCAGTCCATCCTTGCATGTGACGTGCAGTCGATGTTTAGAACGACTTGGTCCGTCCACAGTTTGGCAGGGATCCGTGGGCCGGTTGCTTGGTTGCTTGGGTGCTCCGTCCTACTCATGCATACTGCCAATAGTCACCATCGTTCAACAAAGCAAAACACAAAACAAAATAGTCACCATCGCGTCCAAAAAGATAATAATAATAGATAAGATAGATGTGAATGAGATGATTGGCTAGCATGGATGCACGTGTGAATTCAGGAATGAAGTGGGACGAGTAGGACAAGGAAGCCGACCATTCTCCTCTTGACTCTGGCTGGTTTTTCCCTAGCCGCAACAACAATCCAAGTCAAACTCAGGCTGGAAACGAGAATTTCCTCCCGTTTCCTTTTCATGTACTATAATCAAGTCAAAGTCAAAAACTCGGGTAGTAATAAAATTTCTTGGCGTCCAAGTTTTGAACATATATAATACTGTTCGATGGAAACGATGCTCTAGTGGCGGATGTCATGTCTTCCGCTCCACTCAATATTAGCTTTCGACCCCCGCTCGCGGGAAAAAAAAAATCTCCTCCCATACATGTTTGACACTTTTTTTTACTAGTCAATGTGTACGTGCAATGCACGTTAATTTGGAAGTATATTAAGTGCATGCGGATATTAAGTAGGATATTATTTACGTGTTATTATGTGATTAGCACTATATTTGGCATGATATTAACTGCACGCCAAACGTGTTTAGCGCTCGACATTGAAGCAGTCTAGGCCGTTAGATTGACATGATTTGATGGTCGAGATTAATTGGATCTGCCCCTTTGGGTCTTTTTATATTGGTAGGTATAGACGAGAAAATGTTTTGAGTACTGCATACACTACTTCGTACTACTGACTAAAACAGGTCGACTTCCCCAACCCCCATGCTAGCTCTTTAACCCTTGTTTATTTCTACTCGATTTGATTACACCTCAAGGACCGAGTCTAGTCCAGACACAAACCTAAAATCGGGAACAAAGGAGAAGAATATGCTTTACTTTAGGACGCCGATAACGCCCACACGTGTGGGCGTTAAAGGGTCTGGCCACACACCATGTGTGGTATGAGTAAGAGGCAGCTCACACGGATTGTATGTAGACGGACATTAAAATTGCCCACACGTGTGGGCGCGGCTACTTCATGCCACACGCCCAACAAGTACTACTCGTCTCCACCCTGCGCGTGTGGCACGAAGCAAAAAATGACCACACGTCCTAGCGCAGCTACGTTAGGTACCCGCGGGATGACGATTTAGTTGTCATCCTGGTTGGCATATGTAGTTATCCGGGATGGCAAGTGTAGCTAGTTGCAAAAGCATGGCAACTCTATCTGTTTTGATTAACTATAGTTGCCATGTCTAATTTATAGTAGTTGCCGCGTGTAATCAAACCGTAGTTGCCGTGTGTGATTAACTACTTGCCACACATGGTCAAACAGTAGTTGCCATGTGTGTTTACCTAGTTGCCACGTGTGGTCCAACCATAGTTGCCATGTATAGTTAATCGCAGTTGCCATGTGTGTTTATCTGGTTGCCAAATACGCGCAACTGCAGTCGCCGTCTAGCAAAAGAATCACAGTTGTCATGTTTGTTTACCTAGTTTCCACGTTCGCGTAACTACAGTTGCCATCCACAATGTAGGAGTGTCGTGTGGGCGAAAATCAGTTCGCCCACACGCGCATGGACTAGGTGGTGGTTGTGTGGGCAGAACCTAGTTCGCCCAAACAGCGCAGCTGGCAACATCGTGATGCGGGGCGTGTGGGCAAACTCTACAACGCCCACACACCAGCCCCGTCCTACGTGGCACACCAAATCCACCTTTTCGTGTCAAGATTCGCGTAAAAGACAATCAACGACCATCCAGACGTGCGGGCGAGTTGGAGAACGCCCACACGTGTGGGCGTTAGTGTTTCTGTTACTTTATATATGGATATACTAAGAGATGACACACTTCGAAGATCCTTGATATAACTTTTAGTTACCGCGGGCTCTTTGGTGGTCGTGTTTATTTCGGTTTGTTCGATCTAATGTACTATGCTTAATTATTATTTTTTGTGTTCTATGTTCAATTGATTAATAGCATCCCACCGTTTACTAAGAAAACTTGACGTGGATAAGACATCTGGTAGGGAGGAACTCTTGGTGATATTACCAGATGAAGTGAAATCAGTTGTAGCACAACGGAGGGCATCAACTGACCATGAAGCTATTTTTCTAATCTTGTTTCATCATGCTAGGATCTGTGGGACATCAGACTTGTGTAAAATACTCACACATCCAGTAGGCTGAAACATCCCCAAACACTAATCAAGTTTTTTTATCATTAATTGTCTCAGAAGAGCTCACGACCTGAGATTGTTTTTGCCTGGTTTTCCGTTTGTTCGCACGCTCAAGGTTCGCATGGTGTATTGGCAATGGGTTGAGTGGCAAAACGTCAGGAAGTTCAACTGGTGGTTGATCATGTCTTGAGGAATGTCCTTAAATTTGCAAAATCACCATGCCAAAGCTGAAGCAACACGAGTCACAATCTCTGCCACCAACTGCGGACTAGCTATTGCGAGGCTACTGTGAATTTGGATGGCATGCCAGTCGTGGCGGCATGACCAGGACTTCTTCATAAGTACTTGAGGGTTATAATATGTGGATGATATTCAACGTCTATGTATCCAGCCCCTGTGTGCGCGCGCGCGCGCGTGTGTGTGTGTGTAGCGTGCATTTGTATCGAACTATTGATGATGGTGGCTTTATATATAAAGCAGGGGGGGCCCTTTTTCTTCTTAATATGGATGGTACAATCCCACACTATGAGTTCACTCCATTGGTGTCATGAACGCAGATGGAGTATGTCAAATCATTTCAATAACTAATGAATCTGAGCACCGGTAGTCGGCTCCAAATGTTTCATTGATGTTACATCGCTTGTTAGTTTTATTTGGCACTAGTTGCAGAGATGGTTTATGGACGAGTCTCATAATTCATTCTACGGATGTATACAATATGCGGATAGTTATTAGGTGTACCTGGACGTAATTAATACCCAATAAAAGTGACCACTAATATCCATATTCGATGATGTAGGGGTCAGCTTCTACATCATATGTGTTGTCCATAGTCACCACCATAGAAGGATGAGTGTTATATGTTCTATCTTTGGTTGCAATCTCAGACTAGGACATGATCGGAGAGGAGATGGAGAAGGAGCCGACCTGAGGAGATATGGAGGAGTGAGCGAACCCTGGCAATCTTAGCTATGTATGTTGTTAACCACTCCTCTACCGACAATGGGAAGCTCACATGCTCGAGTGTCTTGCCTCATACATCGAGAAACATCGTTCAACTCACTTTGAGTGGCTCTGCATATGGCTGAATTTTCTAAACTAGTCCTTCAATTCACAGAACAATGACATTATGGACGTCGACATAACCCTCACAATACAAATATGATGGAAAAAAATATATAACCCATTAGAACGGTAATCCTTTTGGCACAAATCTATACATATGATTTTCAGAAACCATATCTAAATGTCTAAATCAGAACTGGTTATTCAAATTTTGAAGTGTGGCAGGAGTTATGTCCAAGACCATACATTATGTGAACAAGAGGTCGTGACCCAGTCGTGTCTCATGCAATTTTTTGGTTCATTTCCTTAGCCAAAGGATGAACCAAACAAAAGTTTTTGTAGTCGTCATATTTATTGCAACATAGCCAAGATATGTTACCTTGAGTTTGTTTAAATTGTACCAATAAGTCGTTTTTTTATTTATCAAAACATCGTCATAATTTACACGTGACATACATGTCATAAATTATAGTGATGTTTGGTCAATGTCTAATTTCAATGTTCGTGCCCTGTGTGCATACACTCAACTAGTAGCCATTATGGAGGAGACGAGTGATGTTTATTCCACACTTTATTACGATAACTTATCTAGTGGCATGATTAGGGAGGTGTAAGAGGAGATGCTTAGATAATAGATGCAGACGGATGAACTGAAATCATCTCGTGTCCATGAGTGCACTACCCCACACCTCCATCCATTCTCCCCACCTGATCCAATGGTGATTCCTTAAAGCCTCATTAGCGTGGTACCTCCATTTGACATAGAGGTATGAGCAGCAGAGGCAAGGTAAGTGCATACACAGTACACACATTTAATCATAATAGAATGTTTTTCAATAAAGGGCAGTTTTATTATCTCATAATATAGTATCAAGCGGATACAAAAGCATTATGAGTAACACCAATCAGATTATGCCTCTCGATATATTTACTAGGGATATGGAGATGTAGAAGAGGATGCCTAGATAAGAGATACGAATGAATCGATTTTTCTTGATGGAGTCGTCTGCATTGCAAACCGCCCCCACTACAACAATATTTACAACAAGCGTACATGGTTTGTCAACGATAAGCTTCACATTCTCACTTTGGTGAAGATTTTATTTTTCACTTTGGTGAGCCACGCGTGATTCCCAGTATTTAAATCAAAATCAGAATTTTTAGTTGAACACTGTTAATCAAAGCAGAAAGCACATTCACAGTTGCAATATGAATTGATTATCATGTGCCTCCTGTGTCATACTATATAACAAATTACATGTTGTATTTATGTTGATGTCTACTTGAGCATGACCAAATATATTTAAAGTGGTTCTAGAGAAACAAGTGTGAAAATGTAGGTTTCTAGAGTGTATGGAGCTTAGTCTAGGTGCAACTTATAGTAGAGCATTCTAGAGCATACTGAGTGTATGGATTTATAGTATAGCTTTTTTCGATGGTATGATTTATTTTCAAAAATTACTGGAACATTTGTTAGTTTTGTATAAATATTTTTCAAATATTGTGAAAAAAATTATGTATATTTAAACAATTTTTCAAATACATGTTCAACATATTTTTGAATGATACAAAACAGTTTTCCTTAAACTATGCAATCATTTTTTTACAATGTATAAACACTTTTTTTTACAAATATACAAGAGTATTTTCTTGAAATGCGTGAACATTCCTTTGAAATGTCATGAAACATTTTTGTTGCACAAAACATTTTTTGTAAGTTACACAATTTTTTATATTGTATAATAATTTTCCAAAAAATGTCACAAGCATTGTAATTCTTGAACATTTTCAAATGTCACGAACATGTTTTTAAGGGGACCTCCTATTTGCCACATGACGCGCTGCAAAGACAACGAGCGCTCATTCCCGGGCGCCCCTATATCTCGCGTTCAGCAAGAGGGGAGGAACCCTCGCTGAAGGGCACCGAGATAAGCCGGCCCAGGAGTGCTGAAGGGCACCGTTTACATTTTTGCTATATTTTTCTTCTTTTATTTATACTTTAAAATATTATAAATATAGAATTTACAAAAATAATCTCTACAAACACATTTCAAATATATTGAACAGGTATTTGAAAAATACTAATCAAGCATCCAGAAAAATGTTGAACATGTATAGAAAAATTGTTGATCACGTATTAAAAAAAGATGTAATTTTTCGATCATGTATATAAAATGCTAATAAAGCATTCGAAAAGGTAAGTATTTAAAAAATGTTAATCAAGCATTTGGGAAAATGTCAGGTGTGTATTAAAAAAATGTTAACCATGTATTAAAAAAATGTCAATATTGCATTTGAAAAATAAAATCTTAATCAAGCATATGAAAAATAACATGTGCATGGAATTTTTTTGACCATGTGTTAATAAAATGTTATCATTATATTTAAAACATATTAAAAATGTGCATAGAAAAAATGTTCATAATGTATTAAGAAATGCTAATCTTGCATTTGAAAATTTTAAAGCAATCATATGAAATGTTAATCAAGAATTTTCAAAATAGGTATATAGAAGATGTTGGCATGTATTCGGAAAATGTTAAACTCTTTTTGAAAAATGTTAAACATGTATTTGAAAAATATTCGTGAAAGATACAAATTTTTTAGAATAAACACTAAAGTAAAAAAATAAAAACAATTTTATAAAATGCTAATCTTGTAATTGTATAGAAAAATGTTGATCATGTATTAGAAAAATCAAAATCATGTTGTAAAAATGTCAAACGTGTATTTGAAAACTATTCTTGGCATATACAAAATATATAGAATGAGACGAAAAGAAAGAAAAGAAAAACACTAAAAACAGTGAATACCGAAAAAGAAACTAAAGAAAAAAAGAAAATGAAAAGAAAAAACGAAAAAGTAAATGCAAAAACATTAAAAATCAATACAGAGATAAAGAATAACAAAAAACCTTGAAATCCAAGAAAGACACAAAAAACCGAAGAAAAAAAGAAGATAACAATAAAAGCCAGAGAGGAATAAGAAAACTAAACCCAAAACGAAAGAAAATAAGAAAAAAAAACTGAGAGAAAACTAAATAAAAATGAAGGGAAAAAAGAAAAGAGTAAAAAACAAATAAAACTATGGAAGGTCGCGCCGTATTACTATGTCAGTAGTGCGACGCTAGCTTGCTGGCTAGCACCATAACAAACTATTAAGGACACCTTGGGGGGGGGGGGGACGCAGACCCCTGTTTAACTCTCGTCCCAGACGGCTGGAACACTAGCCGCCGCCAGGGAGAGGCCGATCTTCCAACACCGATCTCTGGCGGCTCCCCTTCGCCGGTGACCTCGGTCGTCGGTGGTTAGGGGAGTCGCCGGATCCACGCGTGTGGATCGTTTTTACTCTCTCGTAGTCTAGGTTTTTAGGTTGTTCATCGTTTTATCTTCGGCGGCGACGATGACAACGCTGAATAAAGATTCGTCAGATCCTTCCCTGACGAGGCCATCGGTCCTATGGTTGGGGTTGGATTTGGAAACCAGTCTGTTCAAGCAAGGATGGTGCAGCGGCGGCGTCATCCTCGTGGTGGACCTGTGTCCTCAGGCTCCGCCGTTGCGACGACGCTTGCTCCAACGTCGGCGCGGAGCTTAGGAGGTAGTCCAGGAGCGGATGCAGATTGTGGTCTGCATCGACGACATCTGGAAGACGGAGCATGTGCTGGGCTCGTGGTTGGTGGATGGCAGATATGGTTTTCTCCTTCGGCGTTTTAGTCGTGGTGGGTTGCTAGATCTTGAGTTCGATGGCGTGTCCGGGGTGTTGCCCCGGCCTGATTCGTTCAACGGTAAGGGTTTCACTTTTGGTGAGCCACCTTGGAGGTCTGTAAAGCTGCATATCAGCGATGGAGCCGCGTCAAGCTCGGGTGAGGAGGTGATTCGTCATTATTTTCTTCGGTGGCTGCTGTGGTGGTGCTGGAGGCAGGTGACGGGCGTTGGTGTCAAGCTTAGAGATGTTCTGTTATCTTTTCAGTTTTGTCATGTCGGTCTTTACGTGACTTCTACTTTGTTCTTTATGATATGAATGAGACACGTATTACCATGCAAAAAAGGACACCTGGGGTTCAAAACCCCTGCGAGCTCCCTTTTTATTCATTTACTACCATTTTAATGTTCGCGAGGTGGCCGGCCGAGATATAGCTCCCGCGCGCCCCCCCGGCTCACCCTATGACCTTTTGGGCCGGCTCATGTACGGGTCGAGATGCCCACCTTTTTTCATTTCTATTTTCTATTTGTTTTTTTGTAAATAATGCAGGATTTCAAAAAACTTCTTAAGTTTAAAATAAAAGGCAAATTTTGATAAAAGTGTAAAAAATGATAGAATGTTTGTGTATTCTAAAAAATGTTCATGATTTTTTCGCATATTCAAAGAAAATGATGAATGCTCATGGATTTGAAAAATGTTCCTCTATTTAGAAAATTTGTATGAATTTACAGAAACTGTTCACATTATTAAAAAATATGTTCGGGAATTTCTACAATTTTTCCCAAACTTCAACTAATTCAACAAATTCAACAAATGTTCCTAATTCATAAAGTATGCATGAACTCAAAATAATACTCGTCAAAAAAATTGTTTCTGAATTCCAAAAAATGTTCACCGGTTCGAAACAATTGTTCATGTGTTCCAGTTTTTTTATGCTGATTTAAAAAAGTATTCGTGAATTGAAAAAATAATCATGATTTATTGAAACTGTTCATGAATTAAAAAAAATGTCCGCAATTCAAAACAAACTTCATGCATTCTAAAAAATGGTTATGATTTGAAAGAATGTTCACGATTTCAGAAAATGTTCACTAATTTGGAAATGTTCGGAAATTGAATATATAAAGAAAGCAAGAGAGAAATAAAAGTGGAAAAAGGAAGAAAAAGGAAAACTAAAAAAATAAAATGGAAACAAAAAAGAAAAGGAAATAAAAAGAAAACAAAAAAGAAAAAACCAAAAGGAAAAAGGAAGAAAAAAACGATTCAGGGAAGGTCCTGGAGGGTTCCCCAAAAACCGGTGGGGATGAAATCTGGTAACGGGCCGTCCCACAAAATGTGAAGGGGGGGGTAGGTGCCTGGTCGCGCGCCAAATAGGATCCGCCATAGCTTTTCTTTCTCCAATCGCGGGAATATACGACCACTGCCATTTTTGGTTTTGAAAAAATTGGTCGAATAAAAAAATTGATAGATTTCTAAAAACGTTCAAGAATTTTAAAAAATGTTCAAGAATTCGGGGAAAAATCATGAATTTGAAAAAAAACACAAAATTGAAAAAAGTAATGTGAAACATATTTGTGATTTTTTTCTTTGTGAATTTTACCTTCTAACCTAGGTTACTGCTCTAATGCCATGAAGTTAAGTGTTTGTTACTGTATCATCTATTTTAGCAGAAAATGATAACTCTCTCCGATCCTTATTGCTTGTGGCTCAAATGGATATATCTAGACATATTTCAATGTAAGATACATCCGTTTGAGCGATAAATAATATGAATCGGAGGGAGTGACTATAGTTCTTCAAATAGAAGGCATTCAGTGTTTATATCAGAAAGTTCAGAATTTCTGAAGTTTTCTAAACATTCAGAGCCTGGATAGAGTGCAACGGTTTGTTAATTTTTCACGTCATGCCCTGACTGGGTTAGCTTATAAACTCCCTGGAACTCCTTTTAATTTCAGAAAAGTAGAAACACTACAACTGTTTACAAGTATATCATCTAATATCTATAGATATTCAAGTCAAGCAGGATCCTCTCACAAGCACCATCATCATCCCAACTTTTAGAATCATCTTCCTCGCCGTGTTTGACAGTTTGAGGGATGCAGCGAGAAATAGAACAACTGCCCACTAAGGGGTCATCTCCTAGCTAGTGCCTGCATTTCACATGACCAGATGTAACATGCAGCTCTTTCCGCCATACACAAGAGGATCATAGAATAACCTCACTCGGTAATGGGAGCGCGCCTTATATGTCAAAAGCAGCTCCAGCAATGTGTTCTCATCCCTGCCCCCATTGCTACTAGTATTGCCAATCTCATTCATGCCCTTCAATACCATCTCTCTTGGGAAACCCATTTCCACAAAATTTTCAACTGAATAGGTGGATGGTGCTGCCCCATTAGCCCTCTCATCAGCAGCATCCTTTAGATCGTAAGCAAACATTGCACCATGGTCATAATTATATCAAAAGAATAACTTGATATGAGCCATTAGTAGCTCTTATGCACCTATGTGGAATTCTGATTGACAGCAGAATCTAATTGGCGATACTGGATTTTGTATTTCCTTACAGAATCCGTCACTGAAATACATACTAGCTTTCAAATGCTTTGTTCGTGGAACATTTTCCACTTGAGAGGCTGGAGGTCATCGTTCCATTGCTACATGTGTACCGGCTGAAACCTTCATTCTGCATTACGACCATCATGCTATAACTGAAGTTTGTCGGCATCAACTCCGGGAGCGGCACCTCACCGCCGAGGTATTGCATGACTTGCCGCATGGGCCTTACATTGCCGAATGGATGTGCACACAATAATCCTAACTTGCCAGATATACCTCACAAGGGTTGCAGTTGCGACCATGTAGTCTTAGGGGCTACTAACAGTGTAATGCACCGGGGGTGTCTCACCGAGGGGAGCTCGACAGAAGGCCTGCTGGAGGGCTCATGAGGCCCAGCAACCAGGGGAACCCGAAGAAGAAGATAATCACCGCGCGGCCAACTTGATCTCCAAGTTGGTGCGGCGGCAACTCTAGATTGGTTCCCTCTCTCTCTAAAACCCTAGCCCCCTCGAGTATATAAGGGGAGGGTAGAGAGCTCTCATTCCCATCTACTCCCGTAGAAACAACTCCCTGTAGTCATCTCTCATACACCATTGTAAACCCCTCGCACGAGGTATCCCTCCACCACGAATAACAAACACAAGCTTGACGTAGGGTACTACTCTTTGGAGGCCCAAAGTTGGGTAAAACCCTTGTGCCACCTTTGCTCTGAGAGTTCAAACTACGCCAGGACCCCTACTGAGGGATCTGACTGTTTTCTGCACCGTCAGTCATACAACCTTGAGAGGCCGAAATCACCTAGGAACCCGTTCATTTCGCCATCAAGAAGCACATTGCTTGCTTTGATGTCTCGGTGGATGACAACTTTCTCCCACCTGTCATGAAGGTAGAATAAGCCAGACGCAACAGATCTGATGACTTTAAATCTGCGTACCCAATCTAGAGTGGGTTTAGCATGGTCTCCTTGTCCTTGGAGATATATGTAGATACCTGTTGGGGCTACCATTTTACATATAGTCATAGACCAACATGAGTTCACCTCTTCTCCTATTTAACCGATTAACTCGGCGATGTTGCAGTGATGGAGACGACTGATGCTAACAATCTCAGCGATGAACTCCTTTATTCCTTGCTTTGACATCAAACATGCGTTACGATTCACAGATCTGGTAGGGTGAAACATCTCCAAACACTATCGTCTCAGAAGAGCTCACAACCCATGATTGTTTTGACTTGGTGTTCCCTTTGTTCTCATGTTCGAGGTGTCACACTGTCTTGGTGATGGGGTGAGTGGCCAAAAAGTGGGAAATTCAACTGGTGGTTGATCATGTCCCGAGGGACGTCCTTCAGAATTTACAAAATCACCTTGCCAAAGCTGAAGCAACACGAGTCACAATCTCCGGCAAAAACTAGAGACTGGCTACTATGAGGCTACTATGCATTTGGATGGCATGTGAGTCGTGGTGGCAAGACGAGGGCTGCTATTTAGGTACGTACTTGAGGATTGTAATATTGATGGTACAATCCCACACTATAAGCTCACTCCAGTGGTGTCATGGACGCAGAGGGAGTATATTGAACCATGGAGGTGACCGAAATTTGGTAGTCATAACCATGCACGTTGTTAACCACTCCTCCACCGACAATGGGAGGATCACATGCTCGAGTTTCTTGCCTGATACATTGAGAAACATCGTTCAGCTCACTTTGAGCGGCTCTGCGTGTGGCTGAATTTTCTTAGCTTGTCCTTCAATTTCACAAAAAATGACATTATGGACATTGACATGATGCTCAAAATATAGTATGATGACAAGAAATAATTATAAAACATGGTAAATTGGTAATCTTTCGGCACAAATCTATAAATATGATTTTTAGAAACCATATCTAAATGTCTAAAACGGCACTGGTTGTTCAAAATTTGAAGTGTGCCTGATGTTATGTCCAAGACAATATGTTTTGTGAATAAGAGGTCGCGACCCAGTCGCGATGCGACTTCGTTGTCCCAACCAACTTTCCCATTCATTTCTTTAGCCAAAGGATGTACCAGACTAAGTTTTTTCTAGTCGTCATATTTATAGAAACATAGACACAATATGTTACCTTGATATTGTTTAAATTGTACCAATAATACGATATTTATCGCAACATGGTCATAAGTTACACGTGACATACATGTCGTAAATTATAGTGATGTTTGATCAATGTCTAACTTTTTTGTTCGTGGCAACACACATACATTTAACTAGTATCCATTATGGAGGAGATGTGATGTTTATTTCATACTTGGTTGCGTTAACTTGTCCAATAACATGATTATATAGTTGTAAGAGGAGATGCTCAAATAATAATAGGTACAAATGGACGAAACTTTTATGCCTTGTCTGCATTGCAAACATTTCTCTCAATAACAATGATTACAAGTTTACAACATAAGTACATGTTTTGCCGAAAATAAATTTCATAATCATAAGTAATTTGCCACGTACATTGAAAGAAAATGTCAGATTCAACTGGAGTATTTCCCGCATGTTAGATTTTTCTAACTTAGTCCTTCAATTTCACAAAATCATGACACTTTCTACATCAATATGATACCCAAAACATATGATCAACCATTAATTATATGTATAAAACCCAATAAAACAATAGTAAATTATAAAATAGTTGAGACACCTCTATAGATATGATTTTTAAACTTGCTATCTGGAAATTTGATACAACATCGATTGTTATATATTTTTTAAATTATTTTTAGCTATGCCCAAGGCGCCATATTTTGTGAATGGGTGGTGACACATTGTATTAAACAAAATTGAAAGCATATTCCCATTTACGATATGACTTGGTTATCCACACAACTTTTTGATCTATTTTTGTAGTTGGAGTATACAACAAATTAAGTGTTGCCTCTAGATTATATATGTTCACATCCATTTAAGCATGATCAAATATCTAGAAAGAGGTCATGGAAAATGAGTGTAGAAAATATATGTTCCTAGATAATATCAAACTTAATCTAGGTGCAGCTCAGTAGAACATTCTCGAGCCAACCAGTGTATGTTGGCAGATGATTTAGTGCATCGTCTTTTCACTGATGGCATGGAGCCGAGAATCGTTCATGCATGTAGTGGAACATGCTAGAGAATCCACATGAAAATAAAAAAGAATTATGGTCGAGATGGCTCTTTTTTTATGTTACGTAGATGACAGGAGGAGGGCAAACCTTTCGGTAGGGATCTCTACTCCTAATGGACCAATTGGTTGAATAGTCCCTCCACTTTCAACCGGTTTATTTCAACCGGTTTATTTTCAACCGATTTATTTTCAACCGGTTTTGTCCCATCAAATTACCCCACCTCACGCCCACCCACCGAACCCCATCAACAGCGCCACGCCCACCCACCGAACCCCGTCAACAGCGCCCTGCCGCCGATGAGGATCGGCGCCCCATCAACAGCGCCCTGCCGCCGATGAGGATCGCCCTGACGCCGATCCCCATACCCCATGCCGCCGATGAGGATCGCCCTGACGCCGATCCCCATACCCCATGCCGCACTCCACATACCCGATCCGCGGCACGTTTCTGGACCTGCGGCACGATTGATCTGCGGCACGATGATCTGCGGCACGATTGATCTGCGCACTCCCCATACCCGATCTCCTCAACTGGGCCGCCGCCACGTTTCTGGATCGCTGGCAAGCGACACCGCGCCGCCGCCACGTTTCTGGATCGCTGGCAGATTCTAGATCGCGCGCCGCCGCGCGGAACGTGCGATCAGCGACGCGGCTGTACGGTTTCAACCCCAGGTATTTTTACGTGTACAGATCATGAAGGTCCTGTTGGCCGCTACAGTCAATTTATAAAACTGCACTTCATTTTCCACCTCCGCCGTCGGCCGCTACAGTCAATTTATGTGCAAAAGTTACAATTATATTAGCACTGCTCTCTAGCATCACTCTGTGGTCACAGGAGAACTCTGATTGTCAAAAAATCCACCACTACTCAAAAGTTCTCTAGAGGAACAAGGGCTGAAAGATCACATGAGTAGTAGTTCTGTCAAAAAGACACCACTTCATTTTCCACTTCATTTGCTAAGGTTCAACAGTCAGAAATCTGACAGAACAAGCAAAAAGAAGAGCCATGGGTATTTCTCAGTTGGATTGTGAAATCCTTTTGACTGAAAAACACTGTGGTCACAGGAGAACTCTGATTGTCAAAAATCCACCACTACTGAAAAGTTCTCTAGAGGAACAAGGGCTGAAAGATCACATGAGTAGTAGTTCTGTCAAAAGACACCACTTCATTTTCCACTTCATTTGCTAAGGTTCAACAGTCAGAAATCTGACAGAACAAGCAAAAAGAAGAGCCATGGGTATTTCTCGGTTGGATTGTGAAATCCTTTTGACGAAAAACATACAAACATGCATCAAGCTATTCCCGGTGACACCCGCATAGTACAAAGCCTTTAGCTAACTGTAAAAAGGGAAAAACAACATGCATCAAAGCTATTTACTGTGACAACCAAGTAAGCTCACTGTAAAACTGCCAGCAGCGAACAACTTAAAAGGCAAAGATCAAAATTACTATAGCCTTGCAGGATAGTTACAGTTCTTATTGCTCTGTAAATAATAAAGAAGATGCACTATAAAAACACAACAGTAGTTTAGTATGGAGCAGCAAACAACTTGAAAACTATGGTTCAAAATTACTGTAGTCAGAAATCTGACAGAACAAGCAAAAAGAAGAGCCATGGGTATTTCTCAGTTGGATTGTGAAATCCTTTTGACCGAAAAACATACAAACATGCATCAAGCTATTCCCAGTGACACCCGCATAGTACAAAGCCTTTAGCTAACTGTAAAAAAGGAAAAACAACATGCATCAAAGCTATTTACTGTGACAACCAAGTAAGCTCACTGTAAAACTGGGAGCAGCGAACAACTTAAAAGGCAAAGATCAAAATTACTATAGCCTTGCAGGATAGTTACAGTTCTTATTGCTCTGTAAATAATAAATAAGATGCACTATAAAAACACAACAGTAGTTTAGTATGGAGCAGCAAACAACTTGAAAACTATGGTTCAAAATTACTGTAGTTTTGCATTACAATTACAGTTCTTGTCGCACTGTAAATAACACAGAAGATGCACTGTAAACAAACAACAGTAGTTTAGTATCCAGCAGCAAACAACTTGAAGACATGTTTCAAAATTACTATAGCTTTGCACAAAAACTACATTTCGTGGCCTAAAAAAATAAAGAAAAATGCAAAGTATCAAGGTCTGTAACAACCTGCCCTTATGGACTGGATTTCTGTACAGTGGGAAAGGGCCTTTAGTACTGTTGGTATTTCACGTGATCTGCTTGCAGATTCAGTTTACAAGTTTTTGCGTGATACCTAAGTCTGTTGGACGTGTCTTTTTTTAATAGTTACATATGGGGACTCCACACAGCAAGCCAGCGGAACAGACGACTTCATCACATGTACCTCCAGGTATATGTTGACCTATAAATTGTGCTACACAAGTCAAACATATATATGTTCAACTACATATGTGTTACAGGCCCGATGGAGGGGACAAGTGTTGACGACTCTAACGAAGGGATTATACCCTTAGCCAATGATATACTTGGGCACAACCGATTCTAATGTATCAACATCTTTATTTCTAGGAGTCCATATTACTCCCTCCGAACGGATGATACTTGAGACCGATGGTGATAGCACATATGATACTCCAGGTATATAACTACCTCCTTGTATGTGTTCAGCTACATATTTTGTTATACATGTCAAACACCCTCACAGGAGATGTTGCAGGCCCGATGGAGGGACATCTTGGTGACGATTCTAATGAAGGGGTTATACCTGGAGCCGACGATGTTCACAAGAATTACCCAAGTAGTCCAGGTATTAAGGCTTATGTTGCCGAAAGTACATATGACGATTCTAATGAAAGTAGTCCAGGGATGATACTTGAACAGGCCGATTGTGAAAGTACATATGATCATCAACCTTCCCATCTGATTTCGGGTAAGTATTATGTTGCCGAAGGTTAAGACCATGTGCCTACAAGTTTGCCTTGATTCGGTCCAATATATTGTTATGCTAGCATGCAACATGACAGTTGGCAAGAGAGGCGCATAATGTTCCACGCCATCCTCAAAGTGATATCAATATTGCAGATCAAACATCCTCTTTTCACATTGTCGAATAAAGAGAGTTGAAAAAAGCTCGGAGGCGAGCTGCTTATAGAAAGAAAAAAGAGGTGGCTACCGTCAAGCAACAAGATGAAAATCTGTCTGCCCTTACGATATCAGGTAAGAATGCTTTATGGGAAGGCACTGCGATGATATTATATATACTAACTCCATTCCAGAGTGTAATGTTAAGATCATTTCAAATGCAGATATGCGGTATGTGGGTGGGTTACCTCTCGGTGATATCACTAATGTGTCAACCAACCACGGTGGACGATGATGATAAAAAAGAGCAACTAAAGGCTCGGAGAAGAGCTGCTTATCGAAAGAAAAAAGAGGAGGCAGACAGCAAGCAAAAAGATGAAAATCTGACAGCCATTACGATATCAGGTACGGATGTTTATGTTTCAGCAGTATGATTACCGTATGTATACTTTCTTAGTGAATAATGTAGGTGACATATGTTTCGAGACCCCAACCCCATGAATAATTGACAAAGAAAGTGAATAAAAATAATTGACCAATAATTGACCATTGTGTTATCATACAATTCCTGATCATTTAGGTTCAATTCGATATATGGCAGCCATAGGACTTTAGACTACATACAGACTTTATGTATGGACACGGAATGCTTTATGGGAAGGCACTGCGATGATATTATATATACTAACTCCATTCCAGAGTGTAATGTTAAGATCATTTCAAATGCAGATATGCGGTATGTGGGTGGGTTACCTCTCGGTGATATCACTAATGTGTGTGAACCAAACACGGTGGACGATGACGATAAAAAAGAGCAACTAAAGGCTCGGAGAAGAGCTGCTTATCGAAAGAAAAAAGAGGAGGCAGACAGCAAGCAAAAAGATGAAAATCTGACAGCCATTACGATATCAGGTACGGATGTTTATGTTTCAGCAATATGATTACCGTATGTATACTTTCTTAGTGAATAATGTAGGTGACATATGTTTCCGAGACCCCAACCCCATGAATAATTGACCAAGAAAGTGAATAAAAATAATTGACCAATAATTGACCATTATTTTGGACCATACATTTCCTGATCATTTAGGTTCAATTCGATATATGGCAGCCATAGGACTTTAGACTACATACAGACTTTATGTATGGACACGGAGGGATTCTATAAAAAATAAACCCTAGATAAATAAGTAGCTTCAACCAGCCCTCTTACCTCTCGGTGAACAATGAAGACCCTAAACCCTAGATAAATAAGTAGCTTCAACCAGCCCTGTTACCTCTTGATGATACCAACCCAACTACATCCAGCTATACATCATTGTTTAACCTGACCGTGCAGATATATAAATTAAGCGTTTGTGTAGTACATGAAATCTTCTTGAACAATGAAGACCCTAAACCCTTTGTGCAGATATGCAAAATGTGACCCTGCTACCTCTCGATGATATCACTAATGGGTGTCAACCAATCTCGATGGACCTAGACGAGAAAAAGAGCAAATGAAGGCTCGGAGGAGAGCTGCTTATCGAAAGAAAAAGAGGTGGCAGCCAGCGAGAAACTAGATGAAATACAGCCTGATAAAGAACACAAGGGTGACTTAATGACGAGCAAATTGAGCAGAGAAACGCGCGGAGGCGAGCAAGTTATCGGAAAAAAGTGGGTGACGAAGTGATCGATCTTCAAGAAAAAAATCAGAAGTTGCAAGAATGGCGCGTGCAACACCCTAAAACCATGACTGAGGATGAAAGGGGGGAGTCAAGTGCAAAGAGAAAGGCAAAGTATGCTGCAAAGAAAAACACTCCGTGTGCTGAATCGATCGCAATGCCACGTCCAGATCTAACTAGCACATTGTCCAACCCTCACACACATTGTCCGACTCTCACACTTTCAGCCCCCACGCAACAATTCGACAGTGAACTAATATATCATGCTCCTCACGGTCAATGCGGCCCCACATACATTCGCAACACCGAAACCGATGGTACATATCATATCAACCATCATCTTCCATCATGTAATCATTCATGAGATATAATTAATGATGTATAGTGTTGTAGGTGCATACCTAAGCAGAACCTTCGGTGATGCTGCTGTACATAAGCGACATAGCAAAATCAATGTGTGCCTACAAAATGCCGACCAGCAAACCAGTGATCCGGTAGCAATAGCGGATGATGGAGTGGACGAGCAGAGTCATGAGTCCAGAGCAATGCCTGGGAGGGGAGAGCGAGCTTGCAAGGGTGGTATGGTGGCAAAGAAGCGTCAACAGAAAATTGGCAAGGAAAAAAAAGTACGCATGTACCGCATGGTCGAGGAATGTTCTCTGCGATCGGGCGTAATGAAAGGTTTGCAGGTAGGGTGATGACCCCAACCGTCAGGTCCATCTCCATACCGAAAATGAGCTCAACTGGACAACCTACCATAGTGGAACCACACGGTGCCTCGACCTCATCTAGCACGCCGGAGTACACGATCAGAAGTGAAGGTAACACTCCCATCCTTACTCTCCTTGCGTCCCTTGAGACTGATCCCTCATTTATTGGTTTCGCGCCTGAGCAGACGACATGGACGCTTACCTTACTCGTCTCATGAATGATAATGTCAACCCTGATAGCCTCTTTGACGATGAGTATTACCTGTTTGCTGGTGAAGGTATGTACACCCACTTGAGCAACATCCACCCGTTTGAAATATCACACTAAGTATAAACCTTGTTTGCAGGCTCAGATACTGATGACATGGAGCACAACGAATTGGAAGACTCAAGTCACAATACCTATGTCGACCATGATCCATTGGACTATGTCTACTCAAACCTCCCGGACCACACACACATCCTGAAGCACGCCGCAAATTGCGATCACTGCAAGGCCAAGAAGTTTGTGTCCGAGGCCCCAGGATTCTGCTGTCGCAATGGGCAGATCGAGCTGAAGCAACCGGAGCCCATCCCGGAGCTAATGAGGCTTTGGTCTAGCACGGATGCAGACTCTAGGCATTTTTGGGAGAACATATGGTTCTTCAACGGCCACTTCTCCTTCACAACGCTTGGTGTCAGCCTTGATGAAAGCTACACAAACATGAAGTCAGGGTGTACACGTTCCGGGCGCACGGCACCATCTACCACAACGTTCATTCCTTCGGGCCAACATCACGTCCAGATCATCTACAGTTGTACTTCCACGACGACGACCCAAGCCTAACCCATCGCAAGGCTGCCACCGAGCAATTAGACCAAGATGTCGTGAGAAAGTTAGTGCATATACTCAGGGAAAACCCGTACTCCCAGCAGTTTAGGAGTTTGGGTGCGCACAGGGACAACCTCGACGATTACAGGATAGACCTCAACACTGACCAGAGACTAGACCAACGGAAGTATAATAGACCTCTGTCATCTGAGGTCGCTGCAATTTGGGTGGAGGGCACTGACCTAGCAAAGAGGTTCGATCGTAGGATTACACTTTGTGGGAATGACAACCAGAGGCACGATACATGTGACGGCTGGCTCATATGACCCTCTCTCTTACCCACTCTTCTACCCAAGGGGGGAGCTCGGTTGGCACCCTAAACTTCCTAAACGTGATGTACCTTGGCCGGTTGTGCAACAACCAATAGGTAGAGGTGATGATGATGATGATGATGATGATGCAGGTAAGCCTTATGCGTATTCTGTTGTTTACATGAATTGTATACTTCTCATATGAATCCTAATGTCTGCGTTACTCATCCATGTGCGGAGGGAATAGCAGGTTATGCGTCTCAGTGAGAGACTACTAATGTTACATGCTCCAGACACGACCTGGGATATTCAATCCCATACTCTATGGAGCACGATTGCTCCAGCAATGGGGGGTGGACATGTACATCAAAATTGAGAGTTGTAGGTTGAAATGGTACAGGAAGAACCAGACAAAGATCCGTGCCGACCTGTATAAAGGAGTTGTTGATGCAATTACATCCGGGGAGACCCGTGCAAGCGCTGTTGGAGTAAGGATAGTGCTACCTGGAACGTACCCAGGTGGCGACCGCGACATGAAGCGGAGGCATATGGATGCCATGGCAATTGTCCATACGTACGGGAAGCCTGACATCTTCTTGACCATGACCTGCAACCCTAATCGGGAAGAGATAACAAATGAGTTGTTTCCTGGTCGACAACGCCAAGACCGACCTGATCTTGTGGCTCGTGTGTTCCATGGGAAGCTAGAGGCTATGAAAGAGATGTTGTTCAAGCAGCATATCCTGGGTGTTGTTGTTGCACATGTATACGTAGTCGAGTTCCAAAAGAGGGGCCTCCCCCACGCACACTTTTTGTTGATCATGGATTCTGCCTATAAGCTTGTCGTTCCGGAGCAGTACGACCGACTCATTTCTGCCGAGCTCCCAGACAAGCAAAAGTATCCTGAACTCCACGCCTTGGTGGTGAAACATATGATGCACGGACCATGCGGTGCTCTCAACCCCAAAAATGTGTGCATGCAATGTAATCGAGTGCAAGTGCAGATACCATGGCCGTTCAATGAAACCACAACACAAGGCAAGGACTCATACCCAGTTTATCGTCGTCGAGATGATGGTCGGCAGGCTAAGGTCCAGGGTAAAATGTTGGACAACAGATGGGTTGTGCCGTATAGCCCTTACCTTCTGCGAATGTTCAATTGCCACATCAACGTTGAGGTTTGCTCCAGCATAAATGCCGTCAAATACCTTTACAAGTACATATACAAGGGCCATGATAGGGCTTCTTTCAGCATCGACCAGCCCGACGCTGATGGTAACATTGATGAGATCAAAAGATACGTGAGACGCGAGGTGGGTTACTCCTCCAGCAGGCGATGTGGAGGATATTTGGCTTCCCCTTGTGTGCCAATGACCCGCCTGTCCTCTGCCTGCCTCTTCATCTCCCGAATATGCATGGTGGCATTCAATGAGCAAGCTCACTTGACCGGCGTAGTCGCCTGAGAAAGCTTCCAAATCCATGTTGTGAGTATTTCAAAGCTAACCAAAACCACCCATGGGCTAGGAATATATTGTACAAGGATTTTCCTGGAAGGTTCACATGGCAGAAGGGTAAGAAGTATTGGAAAGAGCGGGTGAAGCATTATCAGATAGGTCGAATTGTGTATGCGCCAATCCTGCCGAGGGGAGCGATACTATCTGCGTGTCCTTCTAAACCATGTTGCGGCAAGACATCCTATGAGGACCTGCTCACCGTGGGACGGTAGGCTATGCGGGAGCTTTAGAGAGGCTGCCGAAAGGTTGGGACTCATCGAGGCAGATAACACGCCGACGCATCGCCTTACCGAGGCAGCAAAGGCGATGCCTTGTTCACTCGGAGGCTCTTTGCAACAATTTTGGTGCACCGTGAGCCAGCGACGGCGTTAAGTGGTTTATGGGATAGGCACTTGAGCCTATGTCGATGACTATCGGCGATCACACACATGCCCGATTGAGGTGGAACAGATGGTGTTGCTTGACATTAGGGGTATGTTGCAGTCCATGGGCAAAGACATATCTGATTTCGCTCTTCCATGCATTGACGATGCATTCGACCCAACCGAGGGCGAGGCCAGAGAAGTGATCGAGGAATCCAACGTCGATTTTGACATCAACGACACTAAATTGGCTTCCTCGCTAAACTTGGAGCGAGAGGGCTGCATCTGACGAGATACTAGCTTCGCTGAACAGCGGTGATGGGGGTGTGTTCTTTGTTGATGGCCAGGGAGGTACAGGGAAGACCTTCCTGTACAGGGCGCTGCTCGCCAAGGTTCGAAGCGAGGGAAACATCGCTATCGCTACCGCGACGTCAAGCGTCGCCGCTTCTATCATGCCTGGAGGCAGGACTGCCCACTCGAGGTTCAAGATCCCATTGAGCTGTGATGATGGCGCCTCATGCACCTTCACGAAGCGAGTGGTACCGCCAAGCTACCGAGGATGGCCTCATTGATACTATGGGGACGAGGCCAGCATGACTAAGCGACAGCGGTCGAGGCACTCGACAACAAAGCATGCGCGACATCATGGGAAGACAAGACCGACCCTTTGGAGGAAAAACTGTTGTGTTTGGCGGGGACTTGTGCAGGTGCTTCCGGTCGTCGGGAGGGGGTCCGGTCGGATAATCGATGCAACCCTCCAAGTTCACATCTCTGGAAGGGTATCGCCAGCTAAAGCTCGTCACCAACATGAGGGCTCATAATGACACTTGGTTTGCAGATTACTTGCTAAGGGTAGGCAATGGCACCGAGGAAGTTGACCGTCAAGGAAACATACGACTCCACGAAGATATTTGTGTGCCGTCTGAGGCGAGGGTGACGACACGGAGAAGCTGATTGATCATGTGTTTCGAGACTAGATGACAACATGTCTGATCCGAATTACATGACTTCACGCGCAATCCTCTCCACCACAAACGACAACGTCGACAAGATAAACATACGCATGGTAGAGCGTTTTCGGGGAGAAGAAGTAATCTACCATAGCTTTGACAGTGCAGAAGACGACCCATATGGCTACTACGCTCCCGAGTTCCTAAATGGATTGACTCCCAACGGTCTGCCTCCGCATGCACTCAAACTGAAGCTCAACTGCCCTGTCATACTTCTGAGGAACATTGATCCGGCTAATGGTCTGTGTAACGGGACGAGGCTTGTGGTGCGAGGTTTTGAGAGGAACGCCATCGATGCAGAAATCGTGATCGGACAACACGCAGGTAGGAGGGTATTCCTTCCTCGAATACCCCTATGCCCGTCTGACAACGACATGTTTCCATTCAAGTTCAAGAGGAAGCAATTTCCTGTAAGGCTTAGCTTTTCTATGACGATTAACAAGGCTCAAGGGCAGACCATTCCAATTGTTGGCGTGTACCTACCTAATCCGGTGTTCTCTCATGGTCAACTCTATGTCGCGTTGTCTCGTGCCACCGCGAAGAGGAACATAAAGATCCTCATTGAGAAGGATAAGGACAAAGATAATGGCAAGAAGCAAAGCAGTAAAACAAAGAAGCGAAAAAGACCTGCCTTGTCCTTACAGACCTCGATGAAGAACATCGTCTATAAGGAAGTCCTTACAGGTTGAAGTCCGCCCTTAAGAAGGTGGCGGGTTTTGAATAAGACAAAGGATTTACTCTTTTGCTACAGAGAATTTGGTGCTCTTTCGTGTTCTTGTACAAATATTTATCTTTCGATGTTCGCAATTGAACTTTATTATGTTTATTCAACATATCAAATATTAATAATATTGCCTCGGATTTGTGACTTTGCAAGTTGCCAATTTTTCCTGTATGTGACATTATTTATCCTTTTGCCGGATTGCTTATGTATATTATTCTTTTGTTGTTTTGTAATCAATCATCTACTACATCTAAACTAGGCTTTGTTTTCCTACAGTGCCTGGGTCACTCCGTTGTTGTAAAACTAGACTCACTGGAGTGCTCTACATTAGAGAAATATTTATGATGCGGCCCCAAAGCAGGCACAGTCAATGTTATTTATTTTTGTCCTATATAGTCTCTTATTTCCCCCTTATTTGAATTTTATAATCCTGGCTTTTCAATACATATCTAAACAGACATGATGTGTTTCTAACTACTTAGTTGTAGGTTTGGTGCAAGTAAACGGATGGATGCTTGTTGACATCTTCATGATCTCACAAATATTTCCAGTAGTATTATTTTCCTTTCATTGTGCCATATTATGTTAGTTGCTTTTCCTATTATGTATCTTGCAGATAAATAGGAGTTCTAATGAATTGTTGGAACCTGGACAGTACCACAATGTATAACCACCTATTATTCTGCAACGAAACGCATAATTTATAGCATATCAGGTGCGCTTCTTTCTATTCGTGCCTTCAAAATATCAAACCAGAGGACATCTACTAATATATTTTGTAGCTCTGTTGCTTCCGATGGTACATGAGCTATCATTGTGGGTCATCTACTAATATATTTTTGTAGCTCTGTTTGCATGTATGTACTATGAAAGAGCAGTATGTACATGTCGGTATATTTTTTCTATGTCACAAACATCTGATCCTATCGTTCTCCCTATATGTCGTCCAAACACATCCATATGAACCTATATGTCGTAAAAGTGCATATGTACTTCTCAGTTCTTATAGAGAACGAAAACTGGGTGGCATGCATTATCACGTTGTGTATAATCATTTAGGAAATGTCAAAAGTAGAAATCCCGTGAATTGGGAATAGAGAAATTCAAGTAGCTAGGAAGTAACGACATACCAAATGATAAAGAATAGCCCCAATGCAGCTACAAAATCGCAATCGTTTGCTCAAAGATCTGAACTCAATTCACCCTGAAAAACATAGTCATCTGAAGTCAGACTGCATGATAGTCGGATGGGACAAAATCAATTGACTGTCTAAAACCTTCCGTAGGGGACATAACAAATATTTTACGGTATATAGGTTCCTACCGACAGTTCAAGAAATGCAAACATATATCACTATTATGTTAAATAGGTCACCCAAAACCATGCTATAGATTAATCAAGGTCATGAGCCCAAGCATAATGACTACCCGTACCAAGCAAAAAAATAGGACCTTGGAGATATGTAATGTAAAGTCAAAATAATAATTATCATGCTTTCCTTTTGCTCCCTGAATCGATTTTTAGAAAGCAAAATGGAAATACAAGGCACACATCATTAAGAAAGAGATGGTCATATTCAAATATTAACTCCTGCTCACTATGGACGGAAGGCTATGTGGTAGAGCCAGCAGCCGACCAAAGCACCTGTATTAGGAGGGGATTTGTTACCTCGATGTGTTGATGAGGCAGTGGATTGGTCATGTCCCACAGGATCACGCAGCGGACGTAGTCGTTGACACATTGGGGAATCGGCTCGGGCTGCCCACTTCGTGGAATCGACGCCGGCAGCACACTATGCTTTCGGCTGGGGTAAAGAACATCATGCGGTGAAATCTAATTATCTGGATGACATGATCTAATTACACGAAATAAGATATCTTAATGGTTTTGTTAACTCAGATTATAAATCATAAAATTTATAAGAGGTAGAAAATTGTAAAAGAGACAAAGTTCAATAAATCACCTATTTTCGTTCCATAAATCATGTGTTGTGCATATCATATAGCTTGGAGGATAATATCTGCCCATAGAAATGTTCAGAAAGAAGAAAAATGTTATTATCGACAAAATGAAATGTCGGAATGAAATACATTCAGAGCTCGAATGAAATCAGCAAAGTAAATAAACCCCTTTTCTTTAGATAATCAAAAGGTCAGAGTAATGGACTACACATGACAATAACCAGCATAGTTAACTTCTACTATTTCATCTAAAGAAACCCAACGTATATATAACAAAACAGTATAGAGAGGTCGGATAGGACTGATGTATTTCATTCAGGATAAGAAAATTGGGGAATGACAAGATAACTAATTTGAACATGCAGGACATTGTTACGTTCCTCACACGCAGAGGAACAGACTAAAAATCAAGGCAAGTAAATAAATATGAGGTAACAATATTATGTTTTTCGTTCAGCAGCTGGTCTGATAAGAAAATAGTTGAAGAGTTAAGGATAATATATATCCACTTGAGTGGTTCCTTGGCAGACGAACTTTTTCACAAGGGTTGGCAAGCAAACTTAATTGTAAATGTAGGCAGCAATAGTATACAGTACCAAAGTATATATGACAGTGTCGATGTAGTAGTAGTTGCGACTGTATCTCATCTAACAACCATTCAAAGAGAGACAACATGTATGTACGAGCTCACTGGGCAATCAAACCATTAGTCAACGTGGAGCACCATGAAAAGAGTAAACTTTAACTGAAGAATTGTTTGTTTTATTCTCAAGTTGGTATTCTTCAGATCTGCATTAGGCCATTAGCTCTATTCACCTGCCATCATATTATCTTACATTAAAGATTACCGAGGCAAATGTTAGACCACAATACATGGAGGACAGGTTGTTGGGCGGGAGCATTTGGCTGCGGGCGACATGAATTCAGGGGACGGAGAGCGGAGACCAAGTGTGCAGCAGCTGGTACCCCGATCTACAGTGACCACGCATCCTAGGTCCTAACGATGGCGATGGGTGAATAGATTACCTCGAGGAGGAGAGCGAGCTCGGTACATGGCATTGGTGGGAGCAGAGGAGGTTCATCCATGGCGTGATGGCTGTGGGCGCTGAGCGAGGAAGAAGCGCAGGATCCCGCTCCTCTCCTGGCGCGCAAGCTCGTCTGGCCGAGGTGGAAGAAGACCGCCCTTGGCGGCAGCGGTGGTGACCTTTGCGTGATGTTGGTCGCTGGTTGTGTGCGCATGTGGCCGCCGCCTGGTCGCTCGATCTGTGGTCAGCGCCCGTCAGATGAGTAGAGGGAGGGGACGAGAGGGGAGGCGGTGGGAGACGAGTTCGCTGGTTCTCAGCGACTGTGGGGGCAATGAGAGAGTGGAGTGGGTGACTCGGCCGAGATTAGGGATTTGCGGGAGTGGAGAGGGAGTGGAGAGTGAGGCGAACGATAGAGTGAGGGAAGGAGAAGGTGGGGGCTGTTTTTTTGAGAAAGATATAGTGGGGCTGGTTGGGCCGTGCGGATAGGATAGTGAGGGAAGGAGAGAGTGGGCTATGCTGATTTGGGCCTTGGATCCCAAAATTTGTTGTCTGAAAAAACCATATATTATCCATGCAAAATACACCCCTCAAAAAAATCCATGCAAAATACAAGCATTTATTTTGTTATCACTATAATCAAGATAATATGAATTTATGAAATTGCAGGAATGTGCCTGGCTATTTAGTTTTTTCTTTATGCTTTGGTGGGACGTTAAAGAATTGGTTTGCCGGTTTGCACGGTCAATATTCTCTGTTACACATTTATCACCTTTATTAATGTAAGGTATTCATGCTAATGGTGATTTCATGCTTGTGTAGGATGGGTACGAGCTGAGGAAGACGTTTTAGTATAGTTGCTCAAATATCATGCGAGTGAAGCTAAAGAAAATATCCTGCAAATGTGCGAGAATTTCTTAAACGCATCAAATAGATCTTAATGTGTAACAGATTTTTACTTATAACGTCAAATGTCCTTTTAGTAATCAATCTACCTTGCAAATGAAGTGAACTTAACTTATGTTTACATGTAAAATTTAACATGTATTATGTTTAAATAACTCTAGCAAATATTTTAAAAGCCCGTGGCAACGCACGGGCATTCTACTATTTTTAAAATTGCAGCATGTTGGTAATTATCGGTAAAATATTTAATCGACGATATATTGGCGAATCCATGGTAATATATTAATTATTTTGATATATCCTATTATTGCGTTCCTAAATAAAAATCTGAAGTCATCATTATATTCCTGCAGTTTGTTATATTGAATATAAGCGTATTCAGAGGCGAAAAGGAAACAATGATACCGGGTGAGATAATTGTCATGATTTCGATCAGATTAAGAATCTATAATTTCTATAAATAATTAATTGATTCAAAATGCTTTAGCAATAAATTATTTGTTGCCAAAGAACTATCAGAACATACTATTTATAATAGGTTTTTGACATAACCGCCACATTCAAATGTTGAAAGAATTTTGATTATCCCGCCATTGGCCCTTGGACTATATATATAAATGCCAGCACCCGTGCCCGTGCGCCCCTCTATCTTTCTTTAACACTTCATCCATTAGCTCCCTGACCATGGTGAAATCTTACAGCTCGAGGCCCTCGAGGAGGGTGATGGCGAATCCACCGGATACCATCATGCCTCTGCCTACCATCCTCCGATGAACAGGCAAGTGTACAGATGTTCATGCATGCTTATCGACATCACCGTTTGTTGATCCCATCATTTCGGGTTATTTTATGTAGGTTCCTGAATTTTCAAAGTGTACAGATGGAACATATCTATCAAAGATGTTGGATCATTCGAGCTAAGGTGATGTGGAAGTCCCATATCGGGGTGCATGCAATGGGAAACCCATACTTTCGTTGCATACTTCTGGACCAGGAAGTTAGTGATCACTAAATATAGCAACCTTTTTAATGTATATACACAGTCTTGTTATCTGATTTTTAAAAAATCCAGGAACAAAGATTGAAGCAATTGCCTTGAGCAACCAAGCTTATCGATTCAACGCAATTCTGCAGACCGGGCTAACTTATGACTTTAGTAGTGTCGGGATAAACCCCACGGAAATGCTAGATGGTCACTTCTGGTATCTATGCAAGGAGTTTGTCGTTCAACTAAATGATATAACCATGGTTAGGACATCGGTGCTCAGTATTGCATCGACAATTTGTCCACCTTTTGTCCCACAACGTGGTGCCATATTTTTGCTACGGGACAAACAAATTACCGGTACAACATATTTTAGTATGTTTTTGCATATTTATCGATTTAACATTTTGTCTCACCCAGACTTAATTTTTCCAGATCTTCTTGGTATTCTTGTCTATGCTGGTAGGATACAACATAGGTGGGATTCAGTATATAGACGGCAGGTCCATTTTGTTGAGATAGGCATCATGAATTTTCGGTAAACTCCAATCAGTACTTGAGGTTTTATATGATTATTAATATTTGATAGTTGCCTACAATCAACATATGTTTATCATTGCAGACGGGAGATACTTTTTATACGCCTAAGCCAAGAGCATGCTGGTCGTCACTTGTACCACTTGCAGCACACTGATAATTTGTTCGAGAAAATTGCAGTTACGTACATACAGGTTAACCGGAGGGATAAGTGCATGGAGACTATGAGGGAGAGCACATTCTTGTTCTCCCCCGACATTAATGATGATGTTCATCATCTTCAAGGTGAGTTCTATAAACTATTTCGATTTTATGGCTTTTATGTTCTTTTACGTATTACGATGTTATCAGTACTAACAAATTGTTTTTTCAGAGATATCCACGAAGCCTGCTTAATGACACTTGACGAAACAGTATCATATGTCAATGCTGCAGTTGTAGCCTGGAAAAATGGACAGTAGATGAATTTGTTTTTCAACACGGCTCAATCGAAGCTGTTTTTCAATAATGTATTCACACAGTACAAAAATTTCTTTTAAAGTGTGTTTTCTTTTGCTTGACAACTCTTAGTGTAGCCATTATGGCAGTATGTATTTTTTATGCAGCGTACTTACTTCGCGATATCCGGTTTTATACAAAGGTTGTTTTATTCCGATTCGTTGAGATTGAACTGGAACAAAATAATATTAGGTCCAGGCTGTTAACAGCAGCGACCTTGACCTCGCTGCCAATGGAGTGCTGTTCAAAGAAATAATATTATTTGCTAGATTAAACTTTACCCAAGTGGTATTTTCGTTTTGCCCCAGGATGTGTAATTAAGTAATGGATGTGTTAGCCCCAGTCATGTGGCAGGATCAAGCAACTGAGTTTGTGGACGCTCTTGTAGCTAGCGACTCTGCTGAGCTATCTGGTTAATGGTAAGCTTGATTCCCGCCACAAAAAAAATGTGGGGAAAATATTTATTAGAGGAAAGGCACCGGCCCCCACAATTGAAATCAGGGGGGGTGGCAGATTTGATAGGGAAATAAATCATGGGGTCGGAGATTTATTTAGAGGGGGACAAACACTGGGCCCCATAAAACACGCAACCATCAACGCTTTCCGGGTGGGCATCGAGTTTTGCACTCCCTCACGACAGAGTAAGTCCGATTTCTTTTATTTTTTTCGTTTGAGAAAGTTATGGGGTAAGGGAGACATAATTTAGGCAACGTTTAATCTGTTACTGGTTTTATGCATAGTGTAATCAAAACAAATATCTTGCCGATTTTCTTGATAGTATTTTTTTATGGAAACATGCAAATAAGGAAGGACAGGGTGCACCTTCCTAACTGTTGTCGCACAATTCCCCACGGCCTCATATCTACTCAATAAAATCCTACGGGCTCCTTCCTCTCTACCAGTTGTACGACCGACATTTTGCCCCGTCAAAGGAAGCAATGGCGAATTTTGGTGGAGTGCGACACGCAGTCGACTACGTGTACGATTTCATAGCACTTTCCTCATACGAAGAACTACTAGAGTAAGTTCTCACGACCCGATAGATCTAATATTTTTTGCTCTTCATCGTCTAAGTCCACTGCCATGTACATGTATACTTTGCATTTAGAAGTTATACCCCATAAAAATCTTCCTGCCCTGTACATATATACTTTACGTTTAGATTAGAAGATATACCCTGGTCAGGATCACGTGGTCTTTGTATAAGTTCAGATTTCTGTTACAAAGGCTGAATGTGTAGTTATTTTTCTTATACAAGTATATAAATACATATTCAATGGTTGTTACCAGATATTATATTTGTATTGGTAAATTGTGTCTAAAACCAATGTTTTGCGGCGTCTAACATAAATAGCTGATAAGTATGAAACAAAATACGTATGAAACTGTGGTCCAAAACTATGGGGTCTAACAACTTTTACACCAATGTTGAACAAGCTATAAACTACATGTTGAAATTTTCATCCAAAATCTACAACAATTTTTATGCAGGTCCATGTACTACTACGAAAACACTTCAATCTGTTAGTTTATTGCCCGTACATAATATTAAAATACTTAACTTTGTATAGATTACAATATCTTTTAGGTCATTTAATGTGATATATACTACTGTATAATTATTCATATCTTATAGACAGCAACACAGTTTTATCGATTGAGTTTAGGATTACTTGAAGTCATATAATTGGTATGAACCTTGATCTTCATTTTTTACAGCACAATCTGGATTAGGAGCCCGCGCCCATTCCCTATCGAGATTAGCCTACGGATCATCCGAGACACCATCCTAGGAGATGGACTTGTCCATCCGTTATGTTTCAATTTAGCTGTGCGTAAGATTACTACCGGCCTTGGCGAGAGAGGAGCGCAGGCACCAGCTCTGTTGGAAAGACACATTTTTCAATTTGGGATTCCATGTGCAAGCACGGGCGCTAATGCAGACTTGGTTAACCCAAGAACAGCGCGCAATGCACTGATTAACAATGTCGTGCTTGAGCCTTTTCCAAGATACTGCGTGTTTCACACCCCTACAATTGTAAGTGTTCTCTTTCTTACAAATTAGTTGGTTACTTTGTTTGACATTTACCTTTGTCTACCAAATGCAGTATCTTCTACCGCTGTCACTCGTGGATTCGTCCTACGGTCTTTTAGCAGTGAACATGGAAATGGAGAGGACTATTGTTATTGATTATTCGAACCAGGATGTGTTTCATTTTGAGCAGGACCCCCATGGCACTGAACTTCAGAGGGAAGCCCTTTTAGTGAAGCAAGAACTCAGCTCTGTATTGCAACAGGAGGCCCCTGATAGGAACAGCCAACTTGTGGAATGGCCCGAACAAGATAACATTCATGTTTCACCTCGGCAGTACTATTCTAAATTTGGCTTGCATATTAGTGTGTGCTCTAATATAGCTAATACAATATTATTATTTTTGTTGACAGTATGGACTCCGGATTCAAAGTTCTACAGGAGATGGCCCATCTGTATGAAACCATCGGTAATGACATGGTTCATAACATGCCTAGGACTGACGTAAGTGAATTTGTAATGAGGTTACATATTGCATATATTTGCTAAATATATCTTCTGACTTTGTTTATGCATAATTTGTAGGATCCACAAAGTCTCAGGAAGCGACTAATGGTCCAGCTGATGATGGTTAGGGATAACCAAGCAAAGGATAACATTCGAGCAAGTTAGAGCAGCGTTGAGATTTATTGGTGGCTAAGGAGGACTTCTGCATCGATAAATACCTTATAATAAATTGATGTTTAGATGCTTTCTAGGAAATATCTGTTTGAATGGCCGTCTTGATCGGATGATCAGTTGACATTTTCTCTTATATTTATGTTGGTTGGTATCCACTAGCTATAGATTGATGTTGGCATCCCCTAGCTTTGTTGGTTATATATCTATCCTTCCATCCATCTAAATATTACGAGAAGAAGGCCATATTAGTTTGGACCAGGTTTGGTGCTCCAGGTGCACCGGCAGGTGATGTTTTCAGATATTGAGTGCCTCGCAACATATACTACTACTACCTCGTATAGTATAACTCCATCCATACACGCACTGCTATACTATACGAGGTTTTCTTCATAGTAATCAACACATTCCAGCTAGCGAGTAGTAAATAAAAATATGATTTTCATACGGCACGTACCTTGCATATATTATATAATTTCAAGTTCTCCTTTATCTGCCTCTCTCGCCGATTCCTTCAATTCCATGCTTGGAAATAAACACTGATTATCTTTTATGTGTTCCTGAATAGAGAACAAAAATTAGAGAGAGCAATGCCTTTTCTTATTGATCAGTACATATAGATAAAACCTAAAACTAAAAATGTGATTATGCCATAATTGAGCTTAGCAATTTTAATATTTCAAATGAGGAAATCATCAAGCAATTTAGGTTTTAGTTCTCATTTAATTAAATTCATAGTGTTTGTTATAAATTTTTGGAAAACAATGAACTCTATGGCTCTTATTACTAAACAGACTATCCTGCTAATGTTTTATATATGGGATTTGGGTTGGCTAATTGGATCCTAGCAAACCAAGACAACGATGCATCTTGCTTTGCACGTCAATGAGATTTTAACAAAGCAAACAATCTGTTTGTCTTACACAATTTGTGCATTTATCATCAAGCTTAACAAATACAAGACCACTAACAATATCGAGACCCACACATATATTATCCCAGGCCTGCATATCCGGTTCAGTGATTGTTCGACATAAACAAGACCACTCACAATACTACTACTAAGCTACTATACTAAGTTGATACCGTTTAGTCGTGTATAGGATGTACCTGGCTGGTCAAATTTGCTGGAGTCAGCTCTGTCTCACCACAGTCTTCACCACCGTGGCCTTGTCTAGGCCGTCGGGGATACCTCTTCGCCCAGGCCCTGCCTTTGAGGCCCGGTCACGGCACCTCGATACATCATCGAGGAGGAAATCAGGTCTTGGAAGCAAAAAAAGGAATAATTTTCTTCAAGTTGATACCATGTAGTCGTGTAGAGGATGTACCGACCTGGGCAATGTCGCTGGATTATGCTCTGTCACAAATGGTCTGCAACAGTTCCACGCCCCCTTGTGACCTACGGCCGCTCGTACCCAGACGATGTTGACGTTGTAACAGGTCGATGATGCATTAGATGCATCTGTGTTTTGATTGTGCATACAACAAAACAGAAGGTTGTTAATTGCCATCTATCGTAAACAAAACATTTTAGATTTTTTTAATATTTATTTAACTTGATTTAAGCGTATGAAAAGTCATGTTTACCTATTCAAACTGAACAATAATAAAAATAGAATCAATATTTAAATAGACAAATAAGATATTTTGCTTTTATATGGCATGCAATCAGTAAATTATCTGCCATGATAAGTTCTTTATTTAATTAATACAACAATTTAATTTTTAGTAAGTTCTGATTTACGACACCTTTTCTAATTTATTATGAGGTGTGTTTGATGAAAAAAGGAAAGATATCTACAACATACGTAAGTATATATGGTAAAACTTGAAATATATCAGCTACTCAGCCTTCCCTGCATGGCCTACCTATATATGTTAACCTCCTCTGCCATCCCTCACCCCCTCCTTACTCTCCCGTCGCCCATCACAGATAGCAAAGGATCATAATACCCATACTTGGAGCACCAATTCCCTAAGAGTACCTTATGTAAGCAAGGAGCACCAAGAAGGCGAGGTCCTCTAGGTATGTGAAAATTTCTGGATATTTGTATTCTGTAAAAGGACAACAGTTACTAGATTAGGATCATGCTTTGGTCAGGCATACCATGAAAATCCAAAAAAAGAACACCACTGGAGATAGTGCGAGGTTAGAAAATATCATAGCCAATACAATTGATTTTAGATCTAATCAAGCAGTCCTATTAGATGGGATGCAACTGAATACAAACAGTTATTTCAGATATTATAGGCTAACAGTCTATTCTGGACATCGCAAGTGTGGCATACACCTAACTGTTTAAGTTATGACCATGGTTTGAGCCAAAAAACAAACAATTAACTTCTTAAGTGTTTCAACATGCCAGAAAACAAACAAATTTAATCATCTTACGAAGATAAATATCATCGAGTCATAATATTAAATCATTACATGTAATAGAATTTGCATGAGACATAATGCTTGATGGAATAGTCTAAAAGTATTCATAAAGCCAAATTCATTAATGGCAGTGCTTCCTAATTTTACCCTATCAAAGACATCTTGGCTGGCAGACTTAAGAAGGATATCTCTCATTACCTATAGGGTCAATGAAAAACACAAACATCTTATCCCTCTCATACTTGCCTCCATAGCTTAGTTCTCTCTCCACCCCCCAAAGTGGCGGGTAGATACATGTAAAGATATCATGTAAATTGTACAAAGTTTTTCTAATATAAGTTTAAAACAGTAGGAGGTTCTCCTACTGTTCAAGGTTAAAAAAAAACACTAATGTCTAATATTATAAATAGCACAGAGTGGGTTGTAACACGATGGACATGCAGATTCAAATTATAGCCATTGCATATGAAGGCAAGACCGCATTATAAAGAACATGTATTCTGCTCCTACAAAAAGCATGTAAAGAAAACCTCACTATCGTCCTGGCGCTGGCCTGGCGCTCCAGACTACGAGGATGCCGCTCCCGGTGCCGCATCAACAACCACCGACAGACCCACGAATCAATCAAGCCGGAGCCAGCAAGATATATACATTGATCAATAATCAAATGTTCATTAATATACTGCGCTGACTTCCAGCACCATCTTATTGAGAGCATATTGCCAGTTCTTCTCTACTTTATTTCAACACTGTTGTCTGCTCACATATATTATAATAGACCAGAAAAGTAATCTACATAATTTATTATGTCCACTACCACCAAGTTGGGAGTCAAAAATGTTACATACTGTGCGGCATCTTGAAAAAGTACTAGCTGAAAGAATAAGCACCTCGATTGAGGCCATTGTAACCTACTTTTGATGTTGTTTGCACATGACTCGACCTCTCCTCTCTCTTCTCCTAAAGCTAATAGAAGCAGTACACGCTCACAATAGCTAGCACATACATTTGTATATCTCCCTCTACATCTCCTTCTCTCTTCTCCTAATACTAATAGTAGCAGTACACGCTCACATAGCTAGCCACAAATTACAGCAAAACGCGGACCGTAGTCCATTCGCGGGTACTGGGCAGGGGGGAGGGGCCGTTTGTCTCACCTTGACGCGGAAGTGGTGGGGTTGCCGAAGGCAGCGGAGTGGTAGACGATGAAGACCACAGGCTGCACCACCGTGACCCGACCTCGTGGTGGTTCTTCTTGCCGGCGATGTGGACCACAGGCTGCACCACCGTGGCCGTGTCTTCGCCCTGGCCCTCCATGTGTGGCCGTGCCACGGCGCCTCGATAGAACAGCGAGGATGAGATCAGGTTAGGGAAGCAACAAATGGAAGAAGTAGAGGAGGAACCACCACGGATCGGCGTACCGGGGCTTCTGGCGTTGCAGATCGGCGTACCTTTTCTAATATGGAATCTTATGGAGCTCTGGGTGGTTAGACCAATACTCATCCACGATAAGCAACAGTTCCTGTGCTGTACCAAGAGCATATGCCGGGATAAGAACACGCCCCCCTTGAGAAACAGTGTTGTGGATGGCATCAATGAAGCGCTTTTCTCTGACATGGCGGGGTTGGTGTTGGTGCACGCCATAAGTTGACTCAATAATGCAAATATCAGGGAAGAACTGGGGGATCTCAACAGCTTTCAGGTGCCGGTCTTCTTCACGAGAGTAGTCACCGGTGTAAAGAATGCGAACACCGGCAATATCCACCATGAACATGGCAGCACCAAGTACATGGCCAGCAGCATAGCACCGTAAGCATATGCCTTTAACTTCAAGTGTCTGGTGGTAGTCTATGACCTGCATCACAATTATATATTAATACAATGTCCATTCTCCCTGTGGACTTTCAATCCTCACAAGCAGAATCAGGCCTCAGATGTAAAGGTAAAAAATCCTGCTATTTGGAAGCAATGCCCAGATAATATAGGGTTCTTAAATCTTAATTTTACCAACAACACAGCGACTTTTAAATGTTTTGACAATTCAGAATTAATCTTGACACATAAAGCGCTCAGAAGGCGGGAAGCAGGAGCTAGCTAGATGGGGGGGACTGAATGTAAGTTCACTTTGTAATATATATGTAGGCAACAACTCCATCTACCTAAAGAACAGAGTTTGACTGAATTTGTAGGAAAAACTATCAAGAACTACGATACCAAATTAATATCATTGGATACGCAACAAAAATATATTTTCTTATTATTGTAGTTGTTGATAGTTTTTCCTACAAACATGATCAAACTATGCACCATTTGACTTCGGACAACATTTATATGCCTTCTTTTCAGAGACAGGGGAGTAGTATCTTTATTTGTTCTTCTTTTCTCCTCTAAATATAGTGTTTCCAGTTTTCTACCGACCAGGCTTTAGCAATCATCATCGTATTGGCTACAGGCATTCCATACCAAACCAAATGGATCAAGTCGTTCACATTTACACATGCCGGAAACAACGAGATAAGCGAAAATAAGGTACTGTACCTCGATCTTGTCCATGGACCGGATGATGTCCTGCTCGTCAAACAGCATGTCCTCCACCGACACCTTGCTGACCTTGACGTAATCCGAGAGCAGCAGCCTGTAGATGGCCTTGGTGGCGTGGGTCATGAACACGCCGCCCTTGAACGTCGTCTCCAAACAAAAACAGAGCAAATTCAGGTACCAAACAGCATAAGAACATCGACCTTCGACACAGACACCTACCTACCTTCTCGAGGAAGTAGGGCAGCGAGGCGGCGTGGTCCAAGTGGAAGCTGCAATTCCAATCCAAGGCCGGAAATTAGGCGTTAGAAACGCAGATATGCGCAGGTGGGGATGGAGGCGCGGTTGCTTCTTGGGTGACGAGGAGGATGTCGATGGTGGAGGGTCGATCTCGTCGAGTAGGGCAGCGCCGCCATGCCGGAGTAGGCCGGGTGGATGCCGCATCGAATCGGGCACCAGCCGAAGAGCCGGTCACCGGATTCCCCAACAAGAACAAGGAGAGCTAAGCGGGGAGAGGGAGAAGGGGTTTGGATGCGAACCAGGACGGTGCGGCCCTTGAAGTTGCCGAAGACGGCGGAGTGGTAGACGATGAAGGGGCGGAGGAGCGCAGCCGGCAGCTCGTCGACGCGCGCGGAGGAGCGCGGCCGGCAGTTCGTCGACGCGCGCGGCGATGCGGCGGCGGAGGGGAAAGGGGCAGATGAAGTGAGTGGAGTGAGGATTGAAAGGATAAGGTGAATGGGGCGGGGTAGGTGGCCACGAGTTATGCGGGAGCTGGGGGAGGTGTGCCGTCACTGGGAGGTGGGCGTCACTTTGTGATGCAGTTATCTTGGGCTGGCCCATTTGTTCTGGCCCTGTGTAATACTGTGGATAAAACACAAATATACTTTGTTAAAGAAGGTTTGTTTGCATGTTTTATTTTCTTTTGTTGGACAGATTTCCACAGCCTACATAAATAATTTAAATAATTTTCAAATGATTACTTACTTATATAAGAACATTATATTTAGTTGTTTTTCCCGAATTTTCATGTGGTAGGACATTCATTTAATGGTAATGTATTTATAATAATACCAATTAGGTTTCTTTTTTGCATACAAATAGTTGTGTCAGTTTCACTTTTACTTTTATTATATATTATATATAATTATATGCTGTACTAGGAAATATTATTTTTATTTCATCATATATATTTCATCATGGTATAGTTGTTATTAGTGCTGTGATGAAATTTTTTAATATTGTGTGTTAGTGAAATGATTTTTAATATTTATTTTTCTAATAAAATCAAATGCCTTTTTTTAGCAGATAAATCATTTGTGTTCGTTTCACATTCAGTTTTATTATATATTTTAAATAATATTATGATGCAGTAAAAATTATTAATTATATTTTACCATAGATATAAATTGATGGGTTCCGACATACGCACTGATGCAACGATGACAGAACACGCTGAAACACCACGAGAAGAGGTGCGTATAGCTAAACTTTGTTTGTACGTATCTTATAGATGATATTGACTTTGTATTTTTGTTATTTCAGATTACAGAAGTCATGGATATTGACTTTGGAGACGCATACGGAAAGAATACATTGATGGTTCGGATGCGATGTCGCTGAAAGGGGACGAAAATTCACAACATAAAAATGTCGACGAGGTTATATGTCATAATAAACCCAAAAGGATGCCAATTTACATGTTCTCCCACAAGGTTTTTTATATCCTTATCAATTATTTTTTTGTGATATTTACTTTTGTATTCAACTAACTTTGCTCATTTTGATTGCTAAGTTGGCTCACTTTATACCATTTCGACAGACTATGTTTGTACCCTTAGAGATATTACAGTCATCGAATCAATCAAGTCTACCTCCAAGAATACCCAGTTTGTGGACATTGGAGATGCCTTGTTATCAACCAACGATTTGGAATGCCTTATGAAAGATGATATGTTCTTACATGACGGTGTAAGACCAAATGCACAAACTTTGTAATTAATAATTTGAACAAAATATAATATCATAAATTGTAAATATAATGTAAATGTTGATTGCAGGTGATAAATGCTTACATATATTGCATGCTTGCTCACGACCATCTAAAAGTCAGGGCGGGCGAAAAGGTAGAAATTGTTAGCACGTTTGTATCTGGCCAGATAAAAGAAGACGGGGAAAGAGACATAGACCCATCAAAATATCACCGCATCGTGCATCATGTCAATACTTACCTACAACAAGATATGGTTAGTTTTTGTCTCGTTATCCATGCATATAATTATGGATTGTTTTATTTAATTCAAAGTTATAATGAATTATTAATATTTATATCTAATTGCGATCATGACTTGTATGATATTTACACCAGTTATTCATTCCGATTAACATGCCGGGCTACCATTGGTATCTAGCAGTCGCCAATGCCAAAAACGTGAGATTTAAGTATTGGACTCACTTGGTTCTCGGGTCAAACGCAATGACCTTGCTACTACGGTAAGTATATATTTTTTTACTCATCTTAACATATGTTTTGTTTGCCTTGTTCCCTAATATTTCTCATATATAAAATAGTTACTAGGACTTGAGAAGCGTCTAAAACTTGTCGAGCATAGTCCGGAGTTTATTAGAGGTCATAAGTGGCCCGATCTTAATGTTACCAAATGGACGGTCTTAGAGCAGTTTCATGAGGCAATACAAACCGATGGGTAAGCACATGTTACAATGTTTTGTTTATTTGATTTATCTGTGTGGTATTGTAAAGGATTGTTTTATAATATTATAGCGTATCATGTGGAATGTTCATGTTAAATTATATGGAATCTTGGACATCACATGGACTGTCAGACACGTTCACCCAGGTATTCCATTTTTATACATTATCTCGTTATTTTATCTCAAAATATTATATAAATTTATTTTATATATATTTTGTAGGAGGATATGAAACATTTTAGGAATAAATTGGCTGTCATTTTGCTCGATTCAGAGCTGAATAAGCTAAAAGGAGATCCCATATACCATCAACCTGACGATGAAGAAACTTTAGCTAATTCTGATATCGAGATCCTGGAGAATCCATCGACGTAGTCAAAGACAAACGCCCTGCCCCAATCACTATCATACCCACGGACCAACGTGAATTACTTGCCGGCCTCGCAACTACATCATGTCTATCGATGATGCCGGGTGTTTGGAGTAAGTATCATGCATCAGTATTTAATGTGTGGATTTATAAAATTATTCTTCTTATCATCCAATTTATAGGAAGGTATGGGTCGGGAGCTCGACACCCGATCCAATGGGTTTAAGTCTTAAGAAACTTCAGTGCATACTTAACATGGAGCAGACCATGGACAATGACTGCTTCAACACAGCCGCGTCGTATCTTTGGCATGTGACGAGGGAGTATTGTTCACATACCCTCCTGTGCACTACATGGATCTACGATTTTGTGTAAATTATCTTCACTCTTCATTCTATGTGTCATTATTATCAACATGTTGAAACAATATTTCTTTTTTTACTTAGTCCATGATGCTAGAGTCAACACGAGGTCAGAAGTTTTGCGAGAAGGAAACTATTCAGAGTTTGGCAACATTATTTGATAGCTGGCCTGAAATGGACACCGACATCTCATCGTGCAACAAGGTAAGTAAATTATTTTGTCAATTGTTATCATGGTTTATTGTTGTTTCTAATATCTGCACTTGTAGATTTATCTTCCCTATGCATCCATCGGCCGATACATTTTGTACGTCATCGACAAAGAAGCACGTCGTCTATATATTATGGATCCTATTCAAACATCACAATCGTTAGAGGAGAAAAATTTGAGGCATGCACTGAAATTAAAAAGTTTTGCAAGGGATTTCAAAGAAGCAATCGAAATTAAGCTGCCTGGTTGGAATTATGATCTATCTAAATGGCAACGTTTATTTCCGTCCGGTGTTCCAACGAGTATAGATGGGTAATGAATTCATAACAAAAAATTCACTTTTGTTATTACTATATTCTTTACATTGTTAATTTAAAGTTTTACAGGAATTTGTCTGGCTATTTTGTTTTTCATTTTATGCTCTGGTGGAACGGTGAAGATTTGGTCAAGCCGATTTGCGCGATGAGTATTGTCCGTTACATGTTTTAAGACCTTCGGCATGAAATTTTCATACTAACTACATGTATGCGTTTGTGCAGGATGGGTATGAATTGAGGAAGCAGTTTTTGTTATACTTGCTAAAACATCGTGGCAATGAGGCTAAAGGAAACTTACGGATATTGTGCAAGAATTTCTTAAGCGCATCTTCTAGATATTAATAGCTTTGTAATAGATGTTTAGTTGGAACATCGCTCAGTTTGTTACATGGACATGTCTTTAATTTTTCTTATGTTATCAATTTACATCGCAAAAATAAAGTTCAGTTATTAAATAATTATGTTTCTGTTATATTGTTTGTACGTGTGGAATTTAACATGTAACTCCTGCGAACTTTTTCAAGAGCCCGTGGCAACGCACGGGCATTCTACTAGTATATGTAGGTGACAGGTAGGCAGAACTGACACTGTTGCATTTGCCTATATATATTGTGTTGTGCATGCATAACGTGTTGTTATGTTCGTTCATTCACCCACGTCGCATTTGGCATGAAATTCCTACTTTCCACTTCCCAAGTTCAGGTTCAGTTTGAGGTTGCTAGTTGACATGCTATGTTATGTTTGATCTTAGGAAGGTTTTTTTGTTACATGTGTATATATGTACGTGAACTATCACGACGCCATTACAATGGAGAAAGAAGCTAGTGTAGCGAGACACAAGGCTGAGAATATTACACTGATGGGCGGCTTTAACAATCAAAATTATAATTAACTAAATAGTTTTGTGTGGTATAGTCGAACAAGGGCCCTGCCTGGAGAGATGGACTTATGTAGAATCCGACTTGTTTTTTTTTTTTTTGAGGGGGAGAATCCGACTTGTTGAAGAACTGATGCAGATATTTGATCACCAAAGCTCTTTATTAGGTTGTGGAAATGACAAGTCCACGTTGCTCCTCAGACTTGCAAATTTTGTCAGGTGGTAGTGGGGTTATCATCCTCACATCACTTTTTCTTGTCACACGAACAACAAAACTATTTACACATGCATATTATTATTAGCCAGGGGCGTAGACAAGCCCAAGGCTATCAGGCCATGGCCTAGGTCATAAGGGTAGATTGCTTCCTTTACAGTACCGATTTTGCCACTGTTTACTTGCATTGGCAACTGCCACAACTGCAGGATAAAAGCAAATACTCTCACGTCTTCCCATCCTCAAAAAAAGCTAGGATTTCTGCCTCTCGCCGGCGCCGGTGCAGGTCCGCCTCGTCTCTGGTGGCTCTAGGGTCATGGGGGCGCGGTGGATCCTGGCAAGGGCCAGCAGGAGGGCTTCAATTTTAGTAGTTCCCTTTAGTTTTGTTAGGGTTTGTGTTATGCTCAGGAAGGCGAGATGGCGGCGGCTCGTTGAAGATGGAATAAAGGTCTCTTCGTCTAGCCCCCGTTTCAGTGATGCAGCTAGCATCGTTGGTGGCCGTGTGGAGGTGTGTCTCTATCTTTGGTGGATTTGCTCGGATCTCGTCGTTGTTCGTCTATGTTCGTGTGTCTTTGGGTTGCATCATTCCGATCTACGTTATTCTTCATCGGCGACGGTTGTTGTTCTGGTTCACTGGTCCTACGGGGCCTTAGCACGGTAACTTTCTGATTATCTACTAAACAAGTTATGCCCGACTCCGGCGATGGAGGGGCGATGACCACGGTGTGCCTTCGGCTCGCTTCAGTACTTGTAGTCGTCAGCAGGTGCTCTATGGACCTGGATGCATTTTTTATTATTTTTGATGTTCATTGTACTGACATGATTAAAAATGAACAGATTAAAAGTTTTTTCGAAAAAAAGATGTTGCCACTGTTTAGCATCGCAGCTACTGTTTGACGCAAGGTCTACCCGGTGCTCTTAAAAAAAGGTGCATGGGACATCAAGTGTCGTTTAGTTTAGAAGAAAATTAGATCGTCCATGGTTTTTGCGGCAGGGATATGTGGGCCGGTTGACTTGTTTCCTGGCTCTTGGGTGGGTCATCCGTCTTACTCATCCTAGCAGTAGTCATCAGTGCATTAAAAAAAAGATGGTTGCTTTTTTTAACACAGTACAAACCTAAGCGCTTATACATACGCATATACACTCATCGCTATAAATGTATATATACACATTCTATCCTTATGAGCACCTTCGACGGACAGAGTTGGTATATTATCTTGAGATTTACGAAATCACCGTAGGCGCTTCATCGTCGATGGAAACGTCTCTTCTCACTGAAAGCGCATCGCCGGAAATTCTGAAATAAATTCAGAAATAGTGCGAGCATCAGGATTTGAACCCTGGTGGGCTGGGATACCACTGTCCCTCTAGCCATCCAACCACAGGTTGGTTCGCAAAACAAAATAGATGGTAGCTAATAGTAATTACTACCTCTGTTCACTATTATAAGATATTATAATTTTTTCGATTATAATGTATATAGATGCACTTTAGTATGTTTGTTCACCGAAAATCCAACTCGGTGCCCGGGCTCATCTGCTCCTGAGCTACAGTAAATTAAAAAAATACTAGAAAACATAATTTTTTTGACATTTTCTGGTATGGAAGACATTCGCATGCGTGATGTCCGTGCAAAATTTCATCTCATTTGGACATCTGTGGAGCTCGTGGTAAAAAAAAAGAAAGTCGGTCCAAATAGTGTGTGACAGTAACCTTACTCACATAGCCGAATTTTGTCCTTTTTTATCGCGCACTCCTCGAATGTCCTAACTCCACCATTTTATGCACGAACATCACGCATTCAGGCAGGACAACAAAAAGAAAGAAAGAAGAAACACTAAATTCTAAGAGAAGCAAGACATCACCGAGTTCAACATCGTCACGAGATAATCGATTTCAATGCATTCATGAGACCACAAAAGGTAACCACTTGACATTAAGTTTAGTACTAGAAGCGCAAACATTAGAGAGCAAGTACTAAGTGCAGGATATTAAGTACAAAAGGATGGATAAACTCGCTAAAGAGGTTGTGTTCACAAAAGGAGAGGGAGATCACGCGGTAGTTTACACGGTGCATCACAGGAGCCGGTGGCATGACGTATCACTTGGTACTCGCCAAAGTTAGAAGAATAGGTGACCGGTGACGTCCATCAACGATCAACGCCATGGCCTCGGTGTGAAAGTAACTGGTTCAAACACCTCATGCTCTTGTGCGTGAGACTCTCTTTTTATGGCATGCAACCTCTTCTCCAGATGATTGCTTATGTCCTCATAGTTATGCGCCACCACTTTAATATTCATAAGGCTCTCGTTTGTCGATTTATCCGCGACATGGTAGGAGGAAAGCCATGTGCTATCACATTATGAAGCTGATCTGAGAATGCGCTCATCTATCTCACATCATAGAAGTAACCCTTGGCAAACTTGTTTATAATGTAAAATGCCTCAAAGAGCCTGAGTCTCAAATGCCCCTCCCGGTCAAATCATATCCAACCCGATAACACAGAACACACTATAATACAGAATAAATATACATTTCCACACCAAAATCAAAAGGTTTGGGTATATATATAGCACCATTAAAACAATTAATTAAACATAAGCACTGCATATATACTTGTGCATTCACTGATAACATATTCCATGATGGACATGGTACATTGGGCAAGATTCAATACAACACTCAAATGCAAACTACAACATCTGCTTGTTGGGCAGCAGGGCGTAATAAGAATGGAGCTAGCCAGAACAAGTGAACTTGTGAAGACAACGTTGTACTTGTAGGATCAATGTTTCGGTATGGCAAAGCTACATATTGTGAAGTTGAGAACTTCATGTACTCCCTCCATTCCTAAATATAAGTCTTCTTAGATATTTCAATATGGACTACATACGAAGCAAAATGAACGAGTCTATGATCTAAAATATGTCTATATACATTTGTATGTAGATATTTTTCAGATTTGTGAACACTTTTTGGAAAATCCAGAAACACTTTCAATTTCGCATTGTTAAAACTCAAAAACTTTTTTTTGAAATACGGGAACTATTTTTAATTTTGTGAACATTTTTTGAATTTTTTTTTTGAGTTTGTGATCAACTTTTGATTTTTTTAGCCAGGAGCACATTGCGTGCTGGGCACTCCCGTGGATTTTGGTTTTCTTATGTTCCTGTACATGCTTTTGGGATTTAGATATTCTTTTTGGCTTTTTGATTTTTGCCTACTTTTTCTTATGATTTGGAAAATATTTGGTTTTTGCTTTTTTCTGCGAAGCACAGCTGTGCTTCTCCAAAAGAGAAAAATAAATATATGTACTTTCACCAGAAGCACATATTTGCTTCTCCAAAAGAGAATAATAAATAAATATATGTACTTTCACAAGAAGCACAGATTTGCTTCCACGAGCTATGCTTCTCAAAAAACGGTGGAAAAGGTGAAAAGCCGCAATCATGCTTCCAAACTCCTGGTTTTTCCTATTCATTTTTCTGTTGCCGTTTCTTTGGTATTTTTCTAAAAGAGTTTGGTAAAACCTATTAACATGGAATCTAATGCTGAATATCTCGACGTGAGAAATTTAATTGTGAAAACAGTTCAGGACTTTGACGCATGGTCCAAGTGATATACATTTTTTGAATAAACGAATGCACAAAAAAAGAAAAAAAACTCTGAAGTCGCGACAGGTGGCGGACATACGGTGTGTCGTTTTTTAAATGTGTGCGAAAGTGGGGAGTGAACATTGCGAGGTGAACCCTTAACCAGTGATTTTGAGTAATCAACCAGACTAGTTTTTTTTAGGGGTTCCAACCACAGAGTAGATTAGGGACGCATTGATTTATGCCGAAAGGATTGGCCGGCATTTTCGGATTCGGCCCGGTACACGTCGGCGACAACCCTTTTGAGTCCACCGGGCTCGTGTTCCGCGCGGACAATTCAACCTGGGCCAGGCCACATCCAGGCCCATACACGACCCGTCTGTCCATGCGCCTCCTGCTCCGCTCCTTTATACAGGAGGCGAACCATCTCCGTCCCCTTCCCACCGCCGGAATCCCCCTCCCTCGGCGCTCGCTCTCTAGGGTTTAGGGTTCCGGCGAGATGTCGACGGCGAAGCCCCGCCCCGCCGCCACCCGCGGCGCCCCCGCACCCGCACCCGCCCCCTCCCCTTCCCCCTCCCCCGCGCAGCCCGCGGCCGCCGCGGCGAAGCCCGCCGTGCAGCTGCGCAAGCCCGTCTTCACCACCATCGACAAGCTGCTGCCGCAGACGCACGGCCACAACCTCACCGCGCGCGTCCTCTCCGCCCGCGCCGTCCTCGACAAGCCGACCGCCCGCACCCGCGTCGCCGAGTGCCTCGTCGGAGACCCCACCGCCACCGTCCTCTTCACCGCCCGCAACGCCCAGAGTAAGCGTCCCCTTTTGCCTCGCCCGTCTCATCCGCGCCGTTTCGCTTCGCTTTGCTTTTTGCCCCTGTCAAGGTGTGGATGAATAATGTACCTTGCCTCTGCCCTTGTGTTTGTTGGACTGACGGATGGATTCGCCCCGTTCTGCTTGCAAATTCGGAACGCCCTCCCCGTGCTTGCTTCTCCTCGCGCAATCTGTAGATGATTTATGTAGATCTACTTGCTGCTGTGGCTTCCCACCTGTTGGAGGGAGCAGTTCCATCTTCCTGTGCTTGCTGCACTGTTGTTTACCTCGTTACATGCTTGCTGACCCATCGACTGTTTGGGGACAGAAATTTGCTTGCAGTTGCTTACCATGGGTGCAGTCATCATTTCGTTTTACGATTCACCAATGTTGGTAGCAGCGCTGTACTAGGTCCTGCATTTCAAATCGGCTTGTATGTCTATGTTGATTTTCTAAAGGGACATGTAGCCTTGTTACAAATTGCTGCTTACAATACATGCTTGTTTGTCAATCGAATGCCCAGGAATCACTTGTATTTACCATGTTTGATGTTTTGGGTCCTGCATTGAAGTAGAAGGCTCTAAATTTGGCTTGTAGCTTATGTTGTTGTTTAAGCTGTGTGCTTATTTATTCAGAATCTGTTGCAGTAGCCATGTGTATGACCATCATCTTCAGTTTTTCTGGTAAACTAGTATTGGTACGGACTCATATGTTTCCCTGTGGAATACGGGTTAGCCTGCATCAGGGAAAGTATCTGTAAAATTGACTGACTTGGGTGTATGCTTGACTGGAGTGAAACTCACATCTGGGGGACATGCTGCATTGTTGTTTACATGCTTTTTGATCCATCGAATGTTTGAGGACAGACAATTGCTTGCAGCTGCTTACCATGGGTGCAGTCATTTTTTGATTTTGTGTTACACTAACGTTGTCAGTTATGTCTCGGGTCCTGCATTGGAGGATAAACCTCTGAAATCAACTTTTGTGTGCATGCTGATTTCAATGTACATATAGCCTAGCTACATTGTTGCTTGTATTATCAGTTGCAGTTACCATGCTATCTTCGCTTGCTTTTATGTTACAATAATGTTGCTATGATGTATTGGGGGAGAAATTTTTGAAATTGCCTGCGTATACTTTCAAGGGGCATGTAGCGTGTAAATCCTTGTTAACAGTGCATGCTTATTTATTCATCAACTGTTGGGAATTCAGTTGCAGTTATGATTGGTGTAATCATTAGCATTCAATTTTCTGTTATACTAATGTTGGTCAGAATGCATAGTTTTGCCTGTGCAATATGGGTTAGCCTGCATTAGGGAAAAATATCTCAGAAATTGACTTGCTTATGTATGATTAAAGTTGCAAGTTAGAACATAAAAGTTGCTTGTATGCTTAACTGAAGTAAAACTCAGCATTTGTGATTGGTAACCAATGGGGGTACACAAAGCCACTTGCTTGCAATTGCTTGTGGGTCTTAGCAGCATTCTATCTTCTGTTCCATTATGAGAATGTGCTACTGCCACACAGATTAGGATGAGTGTATCATGCATGCTTTACTTACTCAACATGATATGTGTCTATATGGGTTGATATACCAGTTCAAGCTGGGTTTGCCTGTCCTCTTGAAGCATCTCTAAAATTCCTGTATAGGCTGTAGAGGGACATGCATGGGGCAAATTTGTTCTTGTTCCGAGTTAGATTGCCATTTACGCATATCATCATCAAGGCTTGTTGAAGTGAAACAGTGGATGCTGAAACCACCTTATGCATATCCTGTTAATAGAGGATGCCCATAAGGTGATTATTGGAACCTGCTGGTTGATGTGCGATTTACACATTCACTTCCTGATATAGAAACCGTATTACATAATATGTTTTCCCCATGTATATGTATAGTGACTGATGCTGATTTCTAATTTATTAAAGTCATTTTTGTTCATCACATGCTAATGGAATATTTATCTTAGTTTAGTTTAGTTTTAGTTTGATAGATAACATCTTGTACAGTTAATTGCTTGCAGTTGCTTACCATGAGTGCGGTCATTGTTTGATTTCCTGTTACACCAAAGTTAGCAGTGATGTCTCAGATCCTGCATTGGGGGATAAATATTAGAAATCGGCTTGCGTATACATGATGATTTCAAGAGACATGTAGCCTAGCTACATTCTTGCTTGCATACGTGCTTCTTTATTCTTCAACTGCTGCGGAATGAGTTACAGTTACCATGGTATCATTTGGTCCTGCATTGGGGAGAAATCTTTGAAATTGCCTGCCGATTTCAAGGGGCATGTAGTGTGTATTGTTGTTAACACTGCACGCTTATTTATTCATCAAATGTTGGGACTCTGTTACAGTTACCATTGGCGTAATCATTGTCATTCGATTTTCTGGTATACTAATTTTGGTCAGAATGCATAGGTTTCTCTATCGAGTATGGTTGGCATGCATCAGGGAAAATACCTGATAAACTGACTTGCTTATGTATGATTTGAAGGGACATGCATTAAATTCGAACTTCTTAGTACATAAAATTTGCGCTCATGCTTAACTGAAGTAAAACTCACATCTATTATGTAACCAGGGTGGGACATGAATGACACAAATCTACTTGCTTGCAATTACCATATGGGCCTTAGCAGCATTCTATTGTCTGTTACATCTGTCTTATGACCATGCGCTACTGCCACAATACTTAGGATGAGTGTATCATGCTGTATGTGTTGATATGCCAAATCCAGATGGATTTGTCTGCCCTGTTGAAATATCTGTAAAATTGTTGTACATGCTGTAGAGGGACGTGCATGGGGCAAAGTTCTTGTTCCGAGTTAAATTGCCTTTTATGCACATCATGAAGGCTTGTTGAAGTTAAACTGTCAATGATGAAAGCACGTTGTGATGGTCTGTCACATGCGGTAGGAAATAGAGGATGCCCGTAATGTGTGATTTACACTTCTGCTTCCTGATAGAAACCATACCACATAATCTGTTTTCCCTATGTATAATGACTGGTGCTAATTTCTAATAAGTAACAAGAGTCAGTTTAGTTGATTGAATTCTAATAGTTTATTTATCTGATTTTGAACGGATAACATCTTGTGTACATTTATGCGCTGTGTACAAGTTGCAGCACACGGCTCATCTAATAAGTGGCATTTCCCTGTCAACAGTTGAGATGCTGAAGCCAGGCAACACGGTGATCTTCCGCAACGCCAGGATCGACATGTTCAAGGACACGATGAGGCTGGTGGTGGACAAGTGGGGCCTGATCGAGGTGGTGGAGGAGCCCGCCGACTTCAAGGTGAACGAGGACAACAACATGTCGGAGATCGAGTACGAGCTCGTGAACGCGCCGCCGAAGAAGCAGGAGCGTAAGAAGTGAGCGGCGGATCGGACCGGCTCTCTCTGGCTGTGGACATAGATTTTGGGAGGCAGTGGGTAGCAGTAGTAGGTTCGCTTCATTATCCTGGAATGCGCTATTAGTAGTAGTGAAAAAGGCTTCAGCAGGAAGGAAGGCCTGGTCTCTTTGGGGTTTATGGATGGATCGTGTTCTGTGTCGGCGGTGGCGTCGTGTAATTGGCCAGCCTGTTAAACTTTGTTGGTATGGAGTTTTGGATGCTGTTCTGATGGCAATATTCTGGGATTATCAAGTGATGTGGTCTTCTTAATGAATCATGAGTAGCAGTGTTTAAAACTTCCAACAATTGTTATCTATCTATTTGTCTATGGCTCTGCAGGTTGTTTAATTTCCAGGTTGGAGATATTAGAAGATGTATCAGCCATGAATCCTGATACTTGTCCGATGCAATCTCATACTGTTTCTCGTGGTTGTGTCAATTATTATCATTTCCCAATATTTTGATGTCGTGAAAAAGCCACAACATTGACCTGATTAACATTTGTGGTTTCATAGCAGGATCATATTCTACACCGCTGGCTCCCTTGTCCCTGCATTGACCTCTACTCCACGGGGAACAGCGTCAAGAACCCTGGTAAGGAATTGATACACCCTTTAATTTTGTTTTTTTATGCTGTTGTTCCAGCCTAGTTATTCTGTGTCTTTTTCTTCAGTTGCAAAGGTTACAGTAACATCTTCACTCTAGTCTTACAACTCAACTAAACTGCAGTACAGTTAGATATAGCACATGACACTTGCAGTACAGTTGAATATCATGACACTGATGTAAAAGAATGAAAGAAAGAAAGCAGAAATTGTCCCACTAGTGGCCTTTACACTTTAGCTTGCTACGCAAAGGATCCTCTTGAACTCGGGTCTCTAGCTGTAGATTCCGGCAATGGAGTCCAGCATCAGGCTTGTGATAAGCTGGTTCGTTGTCTCTGTCGGATGGACAGCATCCCAGTACAAGTACTTGCTCGGGTCCGGGCATGTCCTTCGCCCTCTGCATGTCTGGCCGACCTCGATCATCCCCGACCCGCAGCACCCTCGCGACACCTCCGTCAGCCCTACATTTCATCCATTCATTCATTCCACGAAAGCAGCACATCGGTTAGCCATGCTTAAGAACTTTGTAATTATGCATGGCAATGTTTAGAAGAGTTGTGAAACACAGTACCGTAATTCTAATTATGCATGGCAATGTTTAGAAGAGTTGTGAAACACAGTACCGTAATTCTGAGGGTTATCTGTTGCTGCCCGTATGATTGTGTAGGTATCTATGTAGGCGCTTCTCATTCGAGGCTGGTAGTTGACGAAATTCGACAGCTGAACCAGTCTCGAGTTGAAGGAAGCCGCCAGCTGGTTTAGGTCGCTGTCGCATCCATCTGGATCCCTTCCAAGCAATGTTCTTGCAATCGGCAGACAGCCGATCGGGGGTAGCCCGACGAACACGAACCTTCTTGCTCCAAGCATCCTCATCACCTGCATTATAATACATCCAGCATTGATCACAGAGCATCCAAGATCTATATGTGCTGGGTCGATGCTAGCTAGTTCTGATCCAAAGTCCATGCGTACCTGGGTATAATTGCCAAGGCGTGCTATCAGGTGGTTCTCGTACCGCAGCATGGCGACGGGGCCAGCTGATCTGTTCGATGCGATGTAGTTTAGGAGCATGTCATTTGTGCCAGCGCTTATGATGAAGGTAGCCCTGTTGACAATCCGCTCTGCTCTTCTCGTTCCGAGCAGCGCTCGGATCAGTAGCTTGTAGCGCCAGAAGTGCCACAGTTGTCTCCGGAATGGCAACGCGCTCTGCAAGTAAGAAGCTTAGATATGCCTGCTCTATGAGTCTAACTCTACCAGGAGGCAGATATTTTTTTTTCATGTGAATGAGCCACACATATGAACTTTGTACTTTACCAATTCAGTAAGACTGCTATCAAACAGATACATTTTCATGCAGTGATATGGCTGAAAATATTAACAGTTGATGCTGATGACGTACTAATGTGGTGGCAGTGATATCGTCGTATCCAGAGCCCGCCGACGCGAAGCTCACCCCCTTCCTGAGCTGCCCCAGCTTGAGCGTCGGGTCAAGGAAGCCCGGGATGGTCCTCATTATACCGAGCTTGTCCGCTGCACAACCACCACAACTCTGCCAAGTCAGGTATCCTGAAACAGCAGCAGCAAAAGGAGACAGATAGAGGAAGAAACATGTAACTGTTACCCAGCATATCAGTGGCCAGCCGGCCGTTGGTGAAGCGGCCGGTGGGCCTGCGGCCGTAGAAGTTGACGCCGTAGGGCGGGAAGTTGGCCTTGGCCATGGTCCGCAGGCGGTTGTTGTTGCCAGGGTCCACCGTCGAGTCCCCGAACACAAGGAGCGTGGTGCAGACCGCGGAGCGGTTGCCAGCCCTCGGTGGCTGTGCTGGTGCCGCCGCGTCGGGGTCCTGAATTGGTGGCACGAGCTGTATTGGCGGGATGATCTGCTGCGGCGGCGGTGATGGAGGGTCCTGCTGCGGCGGTGGCGGCGATTGAGGCGGAGGGTCCTGCTTTTGTGGCGGTGGTGATGATGGAGGGTCCTGCTTGCGGGGAACCGGCGGGGCTCGCCCGTGTGATGGCCGGTGTCGCCGCGGAGGCGATGGTGGTGCGTGCTGTGGTGGTGTCGGCGGTGGAGGCGATGCCTTTGCTGGTGGTGGTGGTGCCGCTGTTGCGCAATGCAGCTCCCCGGCGGCGAGCAGCAGTAGGACGGCCAGCGGGAAGCCCCTCATGGCTTTGGTTGAGGGTAGCAGAGTGTGAGGCGGCTAGGTTTCAGGTGTGGAGGATGCAAAATCATGTGTATATGTGGGAGAAGAGGTGGTGAGAAGAGTGCGGGGCAGGCAGCAGCAAGGTTGGGTTGGGGTTGGGATGTGATGCAAATGCAGTGGGAGCAAGCAATGCAAAGGTGGCCTGGTGCCTGTTAGGTGCGTGCTTGTTATGTCTGGGCTGGGTTCACTTTGTGTGAGCAGCAGCTTTGGACTAACTGGGAGGGAGGATTGTTTCTAGGTGTTTGCAGAGCAGAGCAGAGCTGGTTTGTAGGTCTGGGTAGGGAAAAACAGGAGGATATGGGTTAGTAGTAGATGGATAGATGGTTTGCTTCTTCACTGGTTTCTCATCTTCTTCTTGTGTGCCTGCCTTCATCGATCTGCTGTTAGTTGCAGACATTTGCCCAAGGGGTTTTAACCTCCTTTTCCAGAAAAAAGAAAAATGCCGAATGGGATAGAGTTGTTGTATTGTATTAGAGTCAATTTCCTTGCCCGGTTCTACTCCCATCTGTTTCTAAATATTTGCCTTTCTAGAGATTTCAACAATTGACTACATACGGAGCAAAATGAGTGAATCTACACTCTAGAATATGTCTGTATACATCCGTATGTGATAGTTCATTTGACATCTCTAAAAAAAACAAATATTAAGGAACGGAGGGAGTGCGGAGAAGAATGTTGAAGAAAATACCCTTTTTTATTTTCACATGATAGGCATAGCGCATAGGCGATGCAAATTCATAGTTGTTGTCGTTGTTCTGCTTTGCTATTGCTATTGGGAGAGAGTTTTCAACTCAGACACTTCCATCCTGTCCACGCTACGCTAGGCGACGACCACCACCACCACAGAGAGAGAGAGAGAGAGGCTCCTCACTCCCACACGCCTCGCCTGCTTGCCACTCGCCACTCGTCTCCTTCCTCCTCGCCGGCGCCACCATGTCCGCCGACCCGCCAAACCAGCCGGAGCCGGAGCAGAACGGCGACGGGTTCGCGTACCTGTCGGGGCTGGGCAACAGCTTCGCCTCGGAGGCCGTCCCGGGGTCGCTCCCGGCCAACGGCCACAACAGCCCGCTGCTCTGCCCGCTGGGCCTCTACGCCGAGCAGCTCTCCGGCACCTCCTTCACCACCCCGCGCCACCGCAACCTACGCACGTACGTATCCCCTTTCTTCCTCCCTCCGATCCCCTGCTGCTTCTCCAGGCTCAATCAAGATCCATCCTTTCCTTCAATCCGATTTGCAGGTGGATGTACCGGATCAAGCCGTCGGTGACCCACGAGCCCTTCCACCCGCGGGACCCGCCCAACCCCCGCCTCCTCGCCGACTTCCACGACGCCGTCGCCACCCCCACCCAGCTCCGATGGCGCCCCGCCGACCTGCCCCCGCCCTCCGGCCCGCCGGAGCTCGACTTCATCGACGGCCTCTACACCGTCTGCGGCGCCGGCAGCTCCTTCCTCCGCCACGGATTCGCAATCCACATGTATGTGCTCCACTCTGCTGCCACTCAACTCTGCTGCTCAACCTTCTACTCTGCTTCCAGCTTGTTAATTGCTCAACTGAACTGAACCATCCTACAGACTGTTCACCTCACCACTACACTCCACAGTTCACTCTATTCACCACCTCCAATTCAGACCAAATAAATGGCTGATTGACTCTGCTGTCTGCTCATGCTCATGCCCTGTTGTTCCAGGTATGCTGCCAACAAGTCCATGGACGGGTGCGCCTTCTGCAACGCCGACGGCGACTTCCTCATCGTGCCCCAGCAAGGGAGTGAGTCCTCTGGGCTTCGACCCGTCAAATTCAGACATAAAGCTGTCTTTGTCTAGCTACCAGCCTGTTGCTCTGTTCATGCTTGATTGCAACCATCTCAGATATTCAACGGCACACCCACCATTTGGCATTACTAACCAATACTAGACCCCACTGCCACTATAGTTATGGTCACATCTTACTGTTGTTGCCCAAAATTCTGTGCTTGCCATCCTTTTCTGGGTCTTACTCTTCTGTCCTTATGTGCGATTCATAGCATACTTTTTAAACAATAAAATAAAAGGAGACGAGATATTTAATTGATGCAACTCCTGTTCAGTCATGCTTACATTTGATGGAAACGTCCATCCTAATCACCTTCCATGGTTTTGGTGTCAAGCCCAGAGTTGTTGATCACAACCGAATGCGGGAAGATGCTGGTGCCGCCCGGCGAGATCGTCGTCATTCCTCAGGGCTTCCGCTTCGCCGTCGACTTGCCTGACGGCCCTTCGCGCGGCTACGTTTCCGAGATCTTCGGCGCCCATTTCCAGCTCCCTGATCTCGGCCCAATCGGTAATATACTCGTGCCTCCGCCTCCTGCATTGTACTGCAAGTCTGAATCGGCATGCTCTGCTGTTATAAGATGCCTAATGAGTGAATTGGTCTGCAGGTGCCAACGGTTTGGCTTCGGCGAGGGATTTTCTTTCCCCTACGGCATGGTTCGAGCAAGCCCACCGCCCTGGGTACGTCATAGTGCAGAAGTATGGCGGCGAGCTTTTCACCGCCACGCAGGATTTCTCGCCGTTTAATGTGGTCGCCTGGCATGGAAATTATGTCCCTTACAAGGTAACCAACCATTCCAGTAGTGACGGTGCATCTGCTGAGTCACGCAAGATTGCCTGTTAAAACTATGTCCTTTTCTTTTCTGCAATCGATTAGGAATTTTGTAAGTGGTCGTATGTGGGTTAAAACTATGTCCTACGCCGTGTCAAGCGTGCCTAACTTGATCTTATTTCCTTTCAGTACGATCTGAGCAAGTTCTGTCCGTTTAACACTGTCCTGTTCGATCACGCTGATCCGTCAGTAAACACAGGTGACTGCTTCTTCTCACTACGATAATATTTGATTGAGTTCTGGAGGACATTTTAGCTGCTTCATGGGTTGGGGTTCTAAGTCTGACAAGCTCATGCTTAATATATTGTTCCTCAAATTTTCAGTGCTGACTGCTCCTACTGACAAGCCTGGCGTGGCACTGCTTGATTTCGTGATATTCCCGCCCCGATGGCTGGTGGCCGAGAACACGTTCCGCCCTCCGTACTACCATCGCAACTGCATGAGCGAGTTCATGGGACTCATCTACGGCGTATACGAGGTAATAAATCTCCAGTCTCGGTATAAACTGAACTGAACCTGTTATCTATTTCCTGAACGCCTGAACTCAACTTTGCAACACACAGGCAAAAGCCGACGGCTTCCTCCCCGGAGGCGCGAGCCTGCACAGCTGCATGACACCCCACGGGCCGGACACCAAGACGTACGAGGCGACCATCAGCAAGCTCGGCGGACCAGACGCGAACACGCCAACGAGACTGAGCGGCACGTTGGCCTTCATGTTCGAGTCGGCGCTGATCCCGCGCGTGTGCCGCTGGGCCCTGGAGTCGCCATCCCGGGACCTCGACTACTACCAGTGCTGGATCGGGCTCAAATCCCACTTCTCACACGGCAACGATAACGGTGATGATGGACCGGCGACAACCGGCGGCGACGACAAGGATGGCGAGAAGTAGCTCTGTTTTCCCCAGGTAGGAAAGGAAAGGAAATGAAATTCCTAGGCCATGTATGTATACTAGTTGTTACTTGTGTAAAGGGAGGAAACAAACACTAGGAATAAATAAGCAGAATGTGCAGCATGCATGCACAATCAATCCCTATCATATCCATACCCATCACCATGTCATGTGTATACATAATATCATTATTAGCAAGCAAAAGCATGTACGTTGATGGTGACGAGCAGTTGGTTTTCTTTTCTTTTCTGGTTAGCAGCCAGCCTATTTATTGGCTGATTGTACCCTGACCACTTTTGTTGAATAAAGCTCCCCTGGTTAATTCTGTAAGGAAGAGGATGCTGCTATAACTGTATCGAAAGAGGATCCTAGCTCATTCCTGAATAATGTGGCTGCACCTTCAGTCTTCTGCTTGTGGTGTTGTACTGAAATCAGTTACGTTGACAGATACATACATGTATTATGTATCTATCTGTAATCCATGTTGATTCATCACTTAATTCTGGCCATCAGTTAGTTCCACCTGGATTAGATATACTGAGTGCTTCAGAATTGTGTGGATATAAGCAAATTCGGCATCCAACTTCTGCTTGAAGGATGAACTGGAGACGCATTTGATTCAGACTTGTTGCTAAAGGCTGTGAGTAGAGTGTGTGATTGTTTCATGGAACAGCTAGCTAGCTAGTGCTGAAGATTGTGCATATGAGGTAGGTAAGTAGGGAGGGAAGGTCCTATGAATTCTTGGCAACTGGCTCTGCATTTTTGCTAGATCGACCGATGTTTTAGTCTCTATGTAATTGTTAGTGCTCGAGTACGTATTGCCTTCTTTGAATTCCAGTTTGTAACTTTGAACTGTGCTGATTTTTTGTTTGTATTTAGATGCTATCATGATCAATTGTTAAAGCATATATTGTTTCAGACTTGGTGAATGCAGTTTAGCTGCTCTGATTAATTCCTAGTAGTCAGCACTGATGCTGATATTGCTACAATTTGTTCATTTCCACTGCATGCATATAGTACTTTTTGTTGATATTTACTTATAAATAGTTGGAGTAATGATGATTATAATGGATTATATTTTTGTCATACATGTTTCATGGTTGCCTGAAGATATAAGTCTAATTCAAGTGTGCAATTTATCTTTCTCGACTCAGGTGAGCAGTTTGGGTGGGTGTCTGTGTCTTCAAGTTTTAGTCATTGCAGTTATCAACTTACATAAAATGTTTCTACTTGCACAATGTTCTTTCTTTCTACAATTAACCACTGACTTTGGGCCATCAGTCAGTTGCACCAGGATTGGACATACAGAAAGTTTGAGAAGTGTGTGGATATAGCAAATTCGGCAACAATTTTTGTTTGAGGGTTTCGCAACCAAATTTTTTATATCCTTCCCCCCAGTGTCATATTGAGAAAGAACATTAACGAATCGTAAGGGAAAGGGGGTGACAAACTCCACAGCGAAATCGGCTAAATATATCGTCGGAAGCGCACATGATTTGTTTCAGAGTGCACCTACACAATTCACACTTTCGTTTCATCGAATTTTCACAAACCGTTTGAACAAACGAGATGGATGATGCGCCGCACTCACACGGCACGCACCGAGAATCGCATGACGGTCGAGCATGCATAAGCCATTTCCCCTGGTTTTCAGCTGCCCATCCACACCCAGCACGCAAAAGGAAGGGGCTCATCGGTTCCATGTGATTTGCCCCCGCCCCATTTCCCGGAGATATAAACACATTCGGCCCACTCTTCATGCATCATCCATGCTGCTGCTCTGACCGACCGAATGCGCGACATTCTACTCATCACCCTGCTTCCTTCATTCGCCGTTTGCTAGGGCCGGATGCGCATGCTCCTCCGTCGATTCCCTCGACCCACTGTGATCGTGCCTGCTAACAAGCGCAATTCAAATATTCTGTAAGTGCTGCAATGCTCTCTTATTTCATATTTCCTATTTCAAACATTTTTATTGTACTATCTAACTGCTGCATGCATGGACAAAGGTGGCAAAATGAGAGTAAATCCTCCTTTGCGGTTACGAATATTCTTTCTTTACAAAGTATCTGTATCTGACCACTTAAATCCTCCTGCCATCAGATTGGTTAGTGGCAGAAGAACAAATTGTGTTTGTTTGTGCTGTAAAATATATATAAATGTGGAAGCTCAAGATCGCCGAGGGCGGCCCGTGGCTCACGAGCGGCAACAATCATGTCGGAAGAGAAACATGGGAGTTTGACCAAAATGACACCGGATCAAGCGAAGAGCGGGATGCGGTCGACGCTGCACGGGCTGAATTCCAGAAGAGCAGGTTCAGGACAAGGCACAGCTCCGATGTTTTAGCTCGCATGCAGGTAAAATAGTGCACTGACATATATGCACCTTGGTGGGATATGATCCGACTGAATATTTGAAGCTTTATTATAAGAAACTGAGTACATGCTCTGTTTTTTCTGTTGTGCAGTTAGCAAAGGAGAATAACTTCAGCCTTGATCAACAACTGAAACCAAGAGATGATGAAGCTAGTGTCGATGTCAGCATAGCGACGGTATCAGAGGCACTGAGAAGGGCACTCGGATACTTCTCCGCAATACAAGCGCATGATGGGCACTGGCCAGGAGATTTTCCGGGGCCACTCTTTACCACAGCAACCATGGTAATTAAGATACATCATAATTGAACTCGCTGTTTAATTGTTTGGGTCATCACCATCAAGTTAGTTATAGCCAACATTTAGATGCTCATGCACACTGTATTCTCATATTCTTGCACTCCCACATGACATTCTTATGTTTATTCCTTCCTGCTGCAGATCATAGTTTTGTATGTCACCGAGTCATTAGGCACCACGCTGTCATCGGAACATCGCAAGGAGATCTGTCGTTATTTGTACAACCGTCAGGTAATTAAGCTGCACATTTTCCAGGAAACTAGTTATGGATAACTAGAAAGTTCTGTTTTCCACAATATATATTTTGACTGAAACTGTTTCTCTGGATGTCTCCAAAATTTTATAGAAGAAAAATATATCGTCAAAAATAGACTGAACAAGTTTTTTGTATCATCAGAATATAGATGGAGGATGGGGACTACATGCGGAAGGCGAAAGCTCCATGCTCAGCTCGGCTCTCAACTATACCGCTCTAAGACTACTTGGTGAGGGTGCTGATGATGGACCGGATATGTCCATGCCGAAAGCAAGGAAGTGGATACATGACCATGGTGGTACAACAATGATACCAATCTTGGGAAAAGTCTGGCTCTCGGTAACAATCATCGTCCTTGTGCCGGCTCCAAGTTTCTATTTTCAGCAAGTGATGTTAGCTTGATTTGCTAAACATTTCACCGCTTCTTGTTAATATACTCAGAGTAAAAAATATGTTCTTGTTAACAAGCAAGTCTGAAACTGCATGCTTTCAGTTATGCAGAATTCTTCAACAAGAGTAAAAATTTGACGAAACTATTTATGTCGATCGACCCAAAGTGCATCTAAACTGTGTGCCGGATGCTGCAGGTACTTGGGGTTTTTGAATGGTCAGGTGTAAACCCTATGCCCCCAGAATTGTTCCTTCTGCCATCCTTCGTTCCTATTCAGCCAGGTATGCAGAGTTCTTCGCCAGTGCGTTAAGTGTTCAACCATGTTACTACAATTAATTACTTGGTTATTCAACACTAGGTATGAACCATATTAGGAAGAGCTTATTTTATGAAAACAATCATGTTGTTTCTCAAATTAATGCAGGGCGGTTGTGGAGTCACTTCAGAATGGCTTTCATCCCCATGTCCTATTTATATGGCAAGAAGTTTGTTGGCCCAATAACGAAACTGGTTTTATCATTAAGAGAAGAGCTGCATATTCACCCCTACAAAAAGATTAATTGGAAGCAAGCACGCAAATTATGCGCAAAGGTGAGTAGTCCACTAACTATATAGTTTACCTCACAGTTTAATTTTAAAGGATTGGTGACAACAGATTATGAACTCAAATGCAGGAAGATGCCTATCATCCACATACCTGGCTCCAAGAATGCTTGTCCGATTGCCTTTACAGTTTCGGTGAACCTTTTTTGGCATGTTGGCCAGTTTCCTACATGAGACGAAAAGCTCTACGACAGATTGCCGATTTCCTGAAATACGAAGATGATATTTCACGGTATATCTGCATCGGTGCCGCGCAAAAGGTTAGACTTATGGAGGTCTTCACAAAATAATCCAGTGCTGATTTTCAGTGAGCTGTAAATGAACATCATTTCCTCACAAAGAAAAAACATTATTACAGGCATTGTCCATGTTATGCTGTTGGTCTGAGAATCCCAGTTCAGATGCATTCAAGCGCCACTTGGCTAGAGTTGCTGATTTCCTATGGCTCGGTGAAGATGGCATGAAAGTGCGGGTAAATTTTAATAACTCTTGTTTCTGTAGACATAATATATCCTTCCATTTAGACAAACTGAAATGTGTGCACAAACTGATATTACATGTCATTGTTCATTCTAAAGGTATGTGCAGGTCAGTCATGGGATGTTGCTTTTGCTGTACAAGCAATATTAGCGTGTGATGTTGCAGAGGAATTTGGAACTACTCTGAAGAAAGCACATCATTTCATAAAAGCATCCCAGGTAATATATATTTTTCCAGAACTGAATTTTGTTACTTAAAGTTATGTTGACTAAAATCCTGACTCTACTAACTTCCAATTCTTTTCTAAGATTGTTGAAAACCCTTCTGGTGACTTCAGCAGAAAGTACCGTCACATTTCTAAAGGAGGATGGGCCTTCCAGGTTGCAGACCAGGGCTGGCAGGTTTCAGACTGCACAGCAGAAGCTCTTAAGGTGCGATATCAAATTAACTAAAGATGCAAAAGAAAGTGAACAGAACTAAAATGGAAACATGCCTCTTATTTTGCTACTACAAAGTAATGCATTTCATTTTGTTTCAGCCTTTCAGGCTTTTGTAATTCCTCTGTTTCAGGCTCTGTTACTGCTCTCAGAGTTTCCGTCAGATATCGTGGGCGATCAGATGGAAACAAGCCGCTTCCATGATGCAGTGAACATACTATTATCTTTACAGGTGTGGAACAACATGTTGTACTTCAGATTCTATATCTTGGTCTTTGCATTACACAGGGGCATGTCCATAAAGTTGGGTAAATGTTAGTTTTCAGTTTGATGCTAGTGAATAATTCAGCACTAAGGCCATATGGCTGGTAATGAGAGGCAGATTCAGTGCGAGCAGTGTCTACTCGCACGATTCTGACATGCAATCAACCTAGTGTGCATGATTCTGACATGCAATCTTTACTTAAAGCAAGTTCTGTCAGGTTGTGTAAAAATGATTTGACTGACACTAGGTTGTATGCAGAATTCTAACGGTGGCTATGGAACTTGGGAGCTATCTCGTACATATCCATGGATGGAGGCAAGTGTTCTGGAAACACTTCGCTGTGCGCTATTTTTATTTGGAGTTTAGGAAACTCAATTTAACATGGGTAATGGGATTTCTAACATTTTACCCCTTGTCAGAATTTAAACATGACAGAGATATATGCAGACATCATGGTGGAGCATCAGTAAGAAATCTACAACCTTTCTTAGCAATAGCTCTCACATGTGACTCGATATTAAGACGCACACATATCGCAGGTACGTCGAGTGTACCTCGTCGGTCATCCAAGCATTGGCCCTGTTTCGGCAAAAGTACCCCGTGCATCAGGAAGATGAAATAGAACAGTGCATCAGGAGAGCGACAGAGTTCATCGAGAAGTCACAGAATGAGGACGGTTCATGGTCAGTACATTGTCAACAATTTATACTGTTAACAAGAAGGTGTGTTGTTGACACATTGATCAATAAGTTGTTTTGCAGGTTCGGATCATGGGGTATTTGCTTCACATACGGCACATGGTTTGCTATAGAGGGCCTATCAGCAGTTGGACAGTGTTACAATAACAGCACCTACATCCGAAAGGCTTGCCAGTTCCTACTATCAAAGCAGCTGAGGAATGGTGGATGGGGTGAGAGTCATCTTTCATCCACAACCAAGGTAAACGCTGTCGAATGGCTTCTTATGTTGATGAACAGAAAGTGTTCACAAAGAAAATCAAGCATCCTGACAAATAGATAATCTACCTTGAAAGAAGATACCAGCAAAAAATTCTGCACTTTCTACGGTAACTGATCAAATTCTAAGCAGGCATACACGAACCTAGACGGGGAGAAATCGCATATAGTCAACACCGCATGGGCAATGTTGGCACTTATGAAAGCTGGACAGGTGGTCACTTCTCTTTCTCTCTCCAAAAGTTTCACATGGTCAAATTCCAAAAGACTACTATTGTGTTAATCTGCAGTATGGTCAGTGCACCTTTGGCACTAGAATAATTGAACCAATCTATAGTATAACTTCCGATCTTGGAAAATTTATAGGATAACTTCAAGGTGCAGGTTCTAATTCAGTTGAACTACGAAGTACTATCGAATTAATTCCAGCTTTTCTTCAACTTCAGGCCGAAAGAGATCCGTCTCCTTTGCACGAAGCTGCAAGACTTATCATGAGCATGCAGCTTGGCAATGGTGACTTCCCACAGGAGGTAACTGCTACAATTAATGTACCATGCGTTACACGATTTAAACCGAAATATTGAATTCTTGTTTTCTTAATAATGTTATAATAAAAATGATTGGAGCTGACTCAATCTTGTATATTATTATGTAGGAAATGATTGGAAGTTTCTTGAAAAATGGTCCCTTGTGTTATATGGCTTATCGCAACATATTCCCCATATGGGCCCTTGGAGAGTACCATAGATTAGTACTTTGCTCTGGCTAAATTAGCACCTTCTGGTATGATGCAACTAAATGTCGATCCTCCTCTGCTGGCAATGCTGAAAGAGCGGTATATTGATTTATAAGTCTTGAAGAAAGAAATAAGAAGATAGTCATGTAATTATAGGTGGTGTGCATATCTGAAGATCATACACATGATACTGTGTGTTGTAATCCATTCATTAATTTGTTGTATGGCTTCTTGCAATTGTACAAGATTCCTCTAAAGTTTTTGTACATTCCTTGTAATAAAGATGTTATCTGCAACACACATGCATCATCGTTACAACTCAAAATTTAGGACCACCATGGCATCCTAGTAATATGCTCTAATTCTTGGCTTTGAATGACATCAAAGAAGAAATTTGCTCAGATTTGAGGCTTCCTTTCCACTGGCCACTGACTACAAATGCCACATCTTTGAAATTTGCTGATACACGCAAAAGAAAGCGGACATCCTTAGTATATTTGGGAGATCTCTGAATGAGCAAGTTGATTCAAAGGAGCTCAAAGAAGTTGAAATGCGAAGAAAGTTTACATCTAAAGCAATCTGATGTTAAAGCTCCTATTTGCCACACATGTCAGAGAAGATCAACATCCATCGATCCGCGGGATTTCAGAAAGCTGGTTTCAGAGAGGATAAACTGAAGACTCAAATAGAGGACACAAGAAACCACAAGATATACGCAGTTGAATATATAGAGTTCAGATTCACGCGCTCGTGGTGAGGAGGCCGTCGACACGCTCGCGCAGGAATGCCACATCCATGCCCAGGACCTCCAGCGCTTGCAAATTCTTCTTCCACACCGCAAGGTCCTCGCGAGAAGTGGGCGAGGAGGTCTTGACGCCCTCAGCGATGCTAGCGGTCTGCACCATGGCTCCGATAGCCAGCTTGGGGTTTACCTCTTCAAGCAGCAGGTTCCCGTGGAGGCACGCCTTCTGGGCAAGACAGAGCTTGTAGTATGTCGCGCGCAGGTGGTCCGGGAACAACTCACGGTTGGTGTCCAACACACTGTTGTTGACGACTATGTTGAAGCTGCTGAAGCTCTCCATGCCGTCGACACCGCCCTCTGGCTCTGAATCGTCTGGAGATATCATGACGTCGACATTGTCTTTTTCACTGGCTGCCAGGTTGTTGATATCATCACAGGTTGTTGTGCTGGTTGTAACCTCCGCATCCTCTTCCTTAAACCTGACATCATAATCTCTTGTTCTCAACTAACCCTCTCTTACTATATACACCTGAAAAAAAGGCATCCATCGGTTACATACTTCAGCCTGTTGCTTCTGCCATGCATTTGATAAAAAATATTACAAAGAAATGATGTAGCAATTGATGAAACATGCATGTATGGTAAGGACTCACCTTGAATTTTTTCGAGCCCACGAGTCGAAAGACCAGGGCGTCGTCGACCTTGAGTCTATGTTCTTCCGCAAAGTGTTTCCAACCACCACTAAGACCGTCTCTTGCGACAAGGTAGTTTGCAGGGTAGCTGCGTCCTTCCTCGTCTTCTAAAATCATTACAGTATCTTTCTTTGGAAGATGCTGTCTGCAAAAGCTACGCGGGAGACCCTGCAAGAGGATCAACAAGAATGTCAAAAGTACAAAGGAACAAAATGAAGAACCTAATTAAATTGACTGATGACACTTGCTTGTCTGCTACTTATCTCACAAATCCTAATGAAGATTCAAACAGCTCCTAATGAAGAGAGACTTACCATCCAAAAAACCCTGTCAACATGTGACGGTAGCATACGCCTGACGAAGCTTGCTTCTGTTCTTGGCAATTTCTTATTTACCTCCAAAGCTCTTTCAAAAGCAGAGCCTCGCATATCTTGGGAACTGCAATTTATTTGAAGATTTAGGTCACTTGAGATCTTTTATTTTTAAAGCACTCTACTCTCACAGTCGGGTCATAATCATCATCATTGTTTCTTTCAATCTTGCTCTCACTACTGCTACTAATGTTGATGTTGTCGCCGCAAACAAACTCCGGGTTACGCCACATCTTGCTCTTAGCAGACTTGGCGCGTGCGGGCCTCCCTCGAGATCTTTTATTCAGTTGTGTGAGTCAAACACACTCGAGATCTTTTATTTTTAAAGCACTCTACTCAGAGAGAAATCAACTAGTGATGAATTACCTTGCACATTTCTTTGCGTGGCCATCAGCATCAGGTGCCTGTCAAATAAAAACTCGTTCTTAGTTTTACATACATATTAACGTGTGCTTACTAACATTTGTTTTCTTTTTGAAAAACGTGTCTGTGTATGAACATGTAATTCTTATTTCTACTGACGAAAATGCGAATCCATGTAGGGCCTTACCGTCGGATCATAATCATCATCGTTGTTTCCCTCGCTCTCGCTCTCGCTCTCACTGCTGCTAATGTTGTAGTCGTCGCTGTAAACAAACCCTGGTTTTCGCCACGTCTTTGTCTTTGCAGACTTGGCGCGTGCCGGCCCCCCTCTCTTCCCCTGTAACATAAGTACACAATCTACTTATTAAATAAGAAATCTGGCCACCCACAATACTAACCGTGGCATACCATGTTTTTTGGTTTTTCCATACAAAATGGGCATGATATAAGGACAAGTGTTTCTGTCAAGCGTTGAATACAAAAATGCTTTGATGAACCAATATTCAAAACTATGTTGTTCTTACCGTTGGCGCAAAATTATCATCCTTGTCACCGTCGTCGGGTATGGAATCTGCTGGCCACGTATTAATGTTGATGTTGTCACAGTAAACAAACTCCGGTTTACGCCACATATTACTCTTAGCAGACTTGGTGCGCGCAGGCCTATTTCTCTTCTTCTGTTACACAAGTACACAATTTACTTTGTAAATATTAATCTGCTTACAAACAATTTTGCTGTCGGATATGCTTAAATATGCGGCTGAAGGTATAAGATAATCTGAGCAGAAGCATTGTGAATTCATAAATAAAACTGGAAGCTCTGTTTATTGGTTCTAGTCTTAGTTCCAGGATATCACAAGCACAAACACAAGAATGCATTTCGGGGTGTATCGACGGACTTACTTTCTGCATTTTAGGTTTATGTGCACATACTTTAACCCGCCCGCCGGGACGCTTTTGCTGCTCATCCTCCGGCCTCACGACCTGCCACAATGAGGTTAATTAGATCGATCAAGAAGTCATGCTCTTAATTATACTTTACAGAATCATGACTCTAGTGAATCTGAAGTACAGCAAGTGAACACTTACTCTAAGAGGGACAAAGTGGACCTCGCTCTCCGGATCATCGCATTCATCAACCGCCATAGGCTGTTGGCCAGCAATAGTAGCTAGCGCGAGCCCCTCTTCCTACGATAAAAAAAAAGTTGTTATCATCTCGTCGCAAAAAAAAAAAAAATCGGGCCTCACGACCTCCGGATGAGGTGAATTAGATCAATCAAGAAGTTACAAATCACGGCTCTATTTAATCTGAATTACAGCAAGTGAACACTTACTCTGAGAGGAGGTACATTGTCGACCTCGCTCTCTGGATCATCGCATTCGTCGACCGCCATAGGCTGTTGGCCGGCAAGAATAGCGAGCGCGAGCCCCTCATCCTGCGATCATCAGTTTTTTCTTTAATCATTTCGTTGCAAGAAGTTTAAATCAGAATAAAGATCCAAAACATTGATGAGAGGAGAAGTTTAAATCAGAATAAATAACGTGAAGGAGATGATAGATACGTACGTGTTCATCATCATCATGAAGCGTGGGAGAGGGAGATGGTGGGACGGAGGAACTCCCTGCTGCCTCTGCATCCATATCCATGACGACTATCATCGCCATGCCTCTGCTGCACAACGGGAGGAGGCGAGGAATGAGGAAGAGAAAGACAGATCCTAGGAATTTCTTCAGACGGAACGGAACGGAGCCAGGCAATCGACCGTTGTGCGGCCGGCTAGAGTACATGGTGATTGACGGAGCTTTCGTTGGTTATAGTTTACAAAAATCCATAACGTTTGAAAACTATCCAAACGAGCTGGAAATCAGAGGATTTGTTGCCATCCCATGGAGACGCATGCAGGCGGCCGATATAGTATGTTTTTTGAAAATTAATCAACACTCTTGAAAGGATCCTTTCCTTCCGTGCTTATTGGCTGGTTCGTTACCGTTCGTGTCACCATCATATCAGACGTACCGTTGATTGATTCTTTTCATTTTATTGCGAAAAATACCAGTTGGCCGGTTCTTTTTTTTTAAACACAGTACGGATGCAGACGCTCATACCTACACACATGCACACACACCCTACCCCTTAGAGCACCGCCGAGAGACTGAGCTGACATATCATCTTGAGATTCACAAAGTCACCATAGACACCTTTGTAGTCGACGGGCCCACTGAACGCACATCGCTGGAAGGTCTGAAATAAATCCAGAAATAATGCGAACATCAATGTAAGTCTAGAACTTGAACCCTCGTGAACCGAGGATACCATTGTCCTCCTAACTATTCAATCACAGGTTGGTTGATTCCACAAGCTCCAGATTCACGAGAGACAATAAGGGCATCTCCAACATGGCTTACCAAAACGTCCACAAATATTGACACCAAGCTGTACCGACACTTTTTAAGCATCTAACACGGATCAACAAATCAAGCCCGCACAGTTTGGATGTCCAAAATCGCACAAGCCGGCCCTAAATCGAGGAAACTTTGGGAAGGTGTTCGCCATGTCGGACTCCGACACTCCGGACCACAAAAACCCTCCTCGTCCGTCAGGCTATAGAAACCTCCGCGCATTCACACCGGCTGATTGACCTGATGCTTGCCCGCATTCACGGTAGCACGGCGACCGAAAAGCCTACACCGACTTTAAAGCAGACCGGCCGCATTCGCACAAATTCTATCCGCACACTCCTCATTCTCTCCCACACATCCACCGGCCACCCCACACCACCATACCTTCTGTCACCGTGATGGGCAAGAAGACGAAAGCCAAGAAGACTCGAGCGTGGTGGCTACTCGGTGGTTACCACTCCGACCGGCCACCGCACCAGAACACCGGATCAAGGGGAGCTCTAGACCAAGTTTGAGTCACCAACCATGGTCGTCGGGTCCGTATTCATCCACGGCCCCATCCACTATGAAGGTGGAGCCGATCTCCTCAGACCACAAGGAGCAGAAGCCAACCTTGGTCATTACAGCGGCGGCGACAAACGACGAGTTTGCTGTGCAGAGGAGGTGTTGCAACCACCAAAGGCATGAGTAGAGTCTTACCTCCTCTCAGAGGGCCTAGACATGGGAGAGAGAGAGAGAGAGAGAGAGAGAGAGAGGGGCGATGGGGAGTAGGAGAAGGTCACATTACCTTGCACGGCGGCGATGAGGTTCCGGGGCGAGAGCAAAAATGGAGCCGCCACTTGTTTTATTACCTTGCACGCCTGTGCAAATCGCCCCTCTTACTCTAAAACTATGCTTTCAAGGTCCATTTCCCTCCTCTTTCTTATTTCCTTTATGCAAATCGGCCCTCATAGTCTAAAACTTTGCCGCTCCTCCATGCTCAGACACAACATTTTCACCCCAAAGTTGAAACCTCTAGTCAGAAGATTTCATCCTCACTTAATGTTTAGTTGGTGGATGTACTTGCAACAGTGACCCGACAAGGTATCGGCCCAGAATGCCCAGTATCATCACAAAAGTGTATGAAGCAAAAAAAAAAGTATCGGGACATTGCAAGAGCACGTGAGCTCGGGCACCAAATTGAACTTTTTCGATCGTCTGACATGTTTGACGCCAAATAATGTACTCTCTCTTAGATCCGAATTAATTGACGCAGCCTATATACAATGCCCATTTTAAATTGCATAAAGGTTGTGTCCCAAGGACTATTGGCACGGGAGGTTCTGACTTTTGTGCCTATCTAGACTATATGGCATGCTATGCTGTTTGGCTCTTCATACACATACCGCTCAGTAAATCATGTGTCCGAGGGAACTGTAGGACATGTATACCAGTTATCATACTTGTCTGAAAGGGAGAAACGGGAGTGATACTGTAGGAACAAGCCGAATCTGCAGCATGTACAGCAGACTAGGCCGTCTATGCCACAAGCAAAAGGCATGCCCTCAACTAGATTAGGCTGATGAATGTGCAAGGGCAACTCCAACACGGATCACCAAACCGTCCCTAAACATTCGGACCGGGGTGTCCCGTGTCCGGATGTTTTTTGCAATCCAACCTGTCTGCCAACAGCCAAAACAGAGCTACAGTAAAATGGTTGAATGTGATGGCGTGCGCGCGATGCCTCTGGAAGGGCGGGTAAGATAGCGTCTTTTAACTTCTCCGACCCGATGCATAAGCGACGCATTGGAGGGGGAGGGGGCTTCACTGTAATAAATGGGCAGGCCCATACTAGTCTTCGGAACCTTCGTTCCCGTTGGTCTTTTTTTTTACCAGTTACCTCTCTGATTTTTTTGAAGTATGTTTTTCTTTTGGGTTTTCATTTTTACTGTACGTATTTATAATGGATTTTTATTTTTTTTAATTCACAAACTTTTCTGAATACACCAACCTTTTTTAAACGCATGAATTGTTTTTCAAACCCGTAAATTATTTTTCAAATACATGAACATTGTTTTTAAAATCACAAATAATATCCAAATTTGGGAAACTTTTTAAATTCATGAACGTTTTTTCAAATCATGTACTTTTTTCAAAAAAAAAAAATTAGAGGAAAAGGGCTCAACGCCCCGGTTCCAATTGGATTACCAAGAGAAACCGAACAAGGTTTTGTTACGATTACAAGCACGCGGGGGAAATAACACAGCAATCATGATCTTTTTTCAAATTTGCAATTCTTTTTGTCAATTTCTTGAACTCTTTAGTGGAACAACCGGTGAACCGATCAACATTTGTTTAAAAAAAGTAGAGTCAACCAAACGAGCCAGGACAAGGAGTCTTTATTCAAAATGTACATAAATTCATTTATATAACACAATTTGCATCAGCTATCCTATCTTACTTGAGAATAAAAATCTGAAGAAAAATGAACAAAGCATCAACTATCCTAAAACTACTTGACTTTAGTTCTGATCGTGTTGTCTTGCTAGGTGAAACAACATCTCATGGACATTTATAGAAATCACTGAATCATGTATTCATGTTCCATACAGGCATGCACAACAACAGATTGATCCGGAGACTATCTGCTGATAGTTTTTTTGGTTCTTCTATCTTCCTTTTGCCATCTTGTTGATCGCCTTCCATCAGTGTCGACAGAACAGCACGCTCGTTGTCAGTGTCTCAGTGAATGTCATTCCTAGCATAGCCACCAGATAGAAACTTATCATCACCAGAAACTTTGTAATTCAATTAGATCACTGGCAACAGCCATGTGCCAAGATGCAGCAGCAGGCAACAACGCCAACACCAGTGGCTAGTGCCAAGATGCAGCGCCTTCATGGGCGAGCCTCCGGCCGGGGCGCCGAGGAGTGTGGTCGTGGATGGTGGGGGATAGCAGCGCGGATGGAGCTCCGGTGCTTCCGTGACAGAGCGAGCAGAAGAGTTGTGGCGGCGGCAGCGGCGACGGCGACGATGACGAGAGCGGTGGCGGCGAGGTGCTTGCCTTTATTCTCAAATCCCAACTGACTCAGCTTGGGTTTGAGCCCATGGTGTACACGCTGCATTTCGACACGACGGTGACCATGATAGGGTGCTTGCTGCGGTTCGATATGTCCGGCTGCAACTTCGGGTGGGGGAGGCCGATGGCAGGGCTAACAAGTTCGACGGCAAGACGTTGCTGTACCGCGGCCAGGAGGGCGGCGGCAACATCGACGCGGAGCTCACTCTGACGCCGGAGAACATGGTGACCCTCGAGGAGGACGAGGAGTGCTGGGCCGCCTTGAGCATCTCACCAGTGAAGAACATGGTGAGCATCCTGCAGCTCGCTAAAGCTACAAGCAAAGAATTGATTTGTTTCTTTAGCAAAAGCAAAAGGTAAGTATTTGTACCCCCTGTCATTTATATGGGCCAAAGGCGTTCATTTGTGTTTGTGCACACTAACAAGCTTGAACCACGCCTGTCTGTTTCTGCTCTCCAATACTGCCACCATAGTCGCGATTATTATTCAACTCAACAAGGTACGTACGTTGCTTCACACCTGTATGCAATCTGTGCTGCCTTCTTATTCTTCAAATTAATCTAAGACAATAGTAATTTAATAGATATTGATGTTGTTACTTCTTGTTTATTATACTTTTCGTCGTACCTTACCTATATGCAAATTCCTAAGTGGTACTGCATCATATATATATATATATATTCACTTCAAAATGAGTTGATTTGCTTCGTTAGGATACAATTTAAATAAAGTGTCCCCCTTGTTCACAGGCTCACAGCCCATGGAAAAGGATCAAGGAGAGCAGCAGTGGGATGGCATGAACATAACGAGGGCACTTGAGGCCTTGTCCCCCTACATCAACAACCCACGGCAGACTGTCATCCGTATTGAAGTATTTCTGGGTGTTTCAACCGCTCTTTTGTTTCTGCAAGTCACACTTGGTCCGTGCCGCCGGCGGTCGAGCAACTTCCTCATCCAAGGTGCCTTGTGGCTAGCATACACACTATCCTTCCCTCTGTCTGCCTACACCATCGGTCAGATGCTGTCCTCACCAGTGAAGAATGGGCTGTACCCTCTCTGGGTTGCTCTCATCCTATGGGCCGTGGGATGCAGCAACTCCATGACAGCTTTTGGCCTTGATGACAACAAACTTTGGAGGCGGTACCTCTTTGTGCTGCTTCAGTATTTTTTCTACGCAGGCATTATATTCCGGCTGCTTGTTCCTACTAGATATGAGTTCCTCTTGTTCCCAAAAGGACCCATTTTTGAAACACAGCCTATTGCCTGGTCTATAGATGTCCTAATTAGCGTCTTACTGTTCACTAGTTTGGTTAGAGCAATGGCTAATTGGATAGCTACAGATTCTTACCACAGCCAACTAGTAGCAGATTACATGAGGGATCAGGCCAACCATCACGTATCTGTAGATCCAATCACAATGGAGGGCTACAGATACATTGTCTTCTTGCCTTCTCACCTACTGTGCGGCCTTAAGGTGGCAAAGGGACCAACCTACAGAAACAAATTAGTACCCGCAGACGATGGTATCATCACCATCGACGCAATTTGGAGGGAGAAATTTGATGACAGCTGGCTCAACACAGATGGAGGTGGATCACAATTGAATGATGTGTGCCTTTCATTTGCTTTGTCTCACCTGCTGAAGCGCAGATTCTTTGGGATGGAGTGCGCTGAAGCCGCCCACGATGAGACCCGCAAGTTTGTCTTGGAGGGTCTACTATCCCATAAGGATGGAGGTGCAAGAGCATTTCGTATCATCGAGGTGGAATTGGGTTTCCTCTATGATTTCTTCTTCACAAAGTATGCAGCTCTGTTTCACATGGAGAGATCCTTCGTTGCCATGGTGCTTCTCAGAATAATTATCTTGTCTATCACAGTGGCAGTACTGCTTGGGGGTTCCCCAACTATCATGACACCTAACCCGGTAATTGAAGTTGGCACAAGATCTGTCGATGTTACTATCACAATCATGATTATGGGAATTCTTTTGTTGGTTGAAGCACTGCAGATTATACTTTATCTGATGTCAGATTGGGCCACTGTTTCGCTAGCTTGCGGCTATACAAGAAGATCAGGGACCTGCAACAAACTCATTCCAATTGTTATTTGGTTTCTCAGAAGATTTAACTTATCCAGATATTGGACAAGTATGATATCAAATACAAAGTTTGGCAAGTTTCTTTACAGCCTTAATTTATTTGGATATTGGCAAAATCAGATGGGCCAGTTATCCCTATTTGGACTCTCAAAAACTGAAACTCGGTCGAGTTGGATCTTTGTCTGGTTGGACGACCTCTTCTGCCAGGCTTTTCTTTTGGCTCAGTTAACTGCCACAGAATACATCCTTCAGTCCATATTCTCAAAGATATTCTTCTCATCTGCGGAAACATCGATAGGGGTTCCTGATCTGGTCAAGAAAGAGATAGTTTCTTGCTTACAGAAAACCAATATTGGTGGCCCTCTAACTAATGGACAAGCAGCATTGCGGTGTAATGGAGAAGCAGCATTGCAGCATCATGTTGTCCTTGAGCATATCTCCTGGACACTGGAGAATCAAAGTCAGACAATGACCATGCTTATTTGGCATATTGCAACTGAGTACTGCGGTCTTCCTTCTCCCAATGAGTTGGAGGAGCATCAGAGCAGTGCGCAGGAGGAGGAAAATGCGCAAATGGATAAAAAGTACAAGCAAGTTGCGATAACCTTATCCAGATATTGTATATACTTGATAGCCACTGTCCCAGCTTTGCTTCCTGGAGATTCTACAGATACACTAATGGTCTACCGTGCTGTGGTAAATGAGGTTCAGCGTGATGGGGTTCGGGCTTTTCACAAGCCATGTAAGGCTGAATTGCTGAATGTTATCAACAATTACGACAGCCACAGGGGCACCGAAGAAGAGGGCGATAACATCATCGAGGGCTCGCCCAACAACAACAACAACAACAACAACAACAACAACAATGAAGAAGATACCATCTTCGTGAAAGGCTTGAAGCTGGGGAAGAAGCTGGAGGAAATTGGAGATAGCGTACTCCGTTGGAAGCTCATGGCGGAATTCTGGGTTGAGACCATCATCTACATTGCACCATCGAACGACGCCACAGCGCACATGGAGCGCCTCGCCCAGGGTGGAGAATTTCTTACTCATGTCTGGGCTCTCCTCACTCACGCAGGCATCCTGCGGCATGACCAGAGGAGAAACCCTGAAGATCTTGTGTAATGCTAGTGTGTTTGCTTTTAGAGAAACTCCCCTTCCCTATATTGTGCCAACCAGGTGTGTTCATTTTTCGTTTCATCTGTAACACGCGTGTTTGTTATCAATCAAGTGTGATGTGTTTGGTCTTTTTCATTTTCACTAGTAAGTTTGCACGTGCAAAGCACGTGTAATCTCGAAATAATTCTAAGCCTCCCATGTTGCATCAGGATGTCCGTTGCAGTCGGAGAACACATCTCTAATAGTATATTTGTGTCGTAGTGGTTATATAGCGGACATATGTGCCACCTTTAATTATCTCTGACATTTGCCAAATTGATGAAGTATTAAGAAATGAATTAATATCACTACATTTGATCCATGAATGTTATTTAATAACAGGTGATACCTAATACCACATGCGTATACTTAATCCCGATCTTGACAAACTCATCATATGAAACCACAAAAGAAAATCCATTCAATCAATTACACAAAACACAGACTTCTGAAGTATTGGATAGCAACAAAAGAAAACTGTAAATTACTTTGCATCAGCCATGACTTAAGTACGCACAAATTCCAGTGAAATCAATCATCCGACCCACTATTGTGTGCACAAGGGATTATACATAAAAGTGAAAGAAATAATATCGACTTAATCTTTTAGTAAATCTAGTATGATTGGAGAAGCATGAAGATATTTTACTGGCCTTGATGCCTAGTAGAAGGAAAATAATAGAGCACAGAGACTTACCAATGGCTAGTTGTCATGATGTTTTTTTTCATAAATATGCCATCTCTGAATTTATTGTACTGACATCGCTGACTATCTTCTAAAAAGGATAAGACCTGAGCAATGAGCTATCAATTTTCCTTCACCAATATGATGGACCTCTCAAATGGGGCTTGTTGCAACCAGCAAAGATCCTACATCTTGTCACCTTAGGTTCGGAATATTAGCTTCATCATCGCAACAACTTCAAGATTTGCAGTACTATTATCTACGCTACTTTTGTGCCCTTTCATATAAGTAACAACACCTATAAGATCATCAATATGCATCTTTATACTAAGGCAAAATGAAATAATAAGCATCTACATGATAACAGGAAGGTCAGTTTTATACCAGACTGCTTGTGAATGTACTGATTAATCACATTGACTTGGTTTTTTCATATGGATAACACTATGCAGTTCCCTTCAGCTTGGTGAGAACAAATGCATAGGTAGAAGACGTATACACATCTGAAATTGCTAATTAGCTGAAAACGCGAGTTTGATCAGATTTTGATAACACAACAGAATAGAAAAATACATCAGATCAATATGACACCTGGTGGCTGGTGCATGGCAAGGGCATGTAACTGGCCAAACTTAACGCAACGACAGATCCAAAGGCCATGGTCGTCGCTTGAGCCTGCGTTGGTTCACGGCCGAGTGGATGCAGCCTATGGAAGCTGAGAACCGGGGGGGGGGCAGCGTCCGCCGGCACCTGCTCGATGTCGACCACGGAAGGGAGACCACCGCTGACTATGTTGCTCGCCATTCTCCCCGCCAAGAAGGGGATCAAAGGATCTGCTTGGAGGATGTCGAGGACGCGAAGCTAGTGAGGCAACTGTCCGCGGAGCCGCCAGGATGGACGACGAATAACACCGTGGAACATGAGGCGTCCCCGACGGCCTGCTAGGTGGTCTTGGAGGCGGCTTCCAGACGGCTGGGAGGATGCGCCGTCCCCGACAGCCAAGCCAGGTGGTGTAGGAGGAGGCGCTGTCCCCGACGGCCGGCCAAGTAGTGTAGGGAGGCGGCGCCGACGGCCGGCGGCGGCGGCGAGGTGATGGGTTGGGGCAACACAGAGATGGGAGGGGAGGCGTCGTGAAGGTGCGGTGGCTGGAGGCGATTGGGAATGGAGCGATGATGCAGCGGTTACTTTCCTTTCTTTCTTTCTTGATTAACTGGGCAGTTTAATTCCTTTCGTGCCAAAGGAAGGTGATCACGGAAGAGAAAGTATTTTCCTTTCTTTCTTTCTTGATTGACGTGGGCAATTTCTTTCCTTTCGTAGCAAAGGAAGGTGATCATGGAGGAGAAAGTTGTGTTTAGCGTTAAACACGTTTAGTCGCTCACCATTAGGACAATAACAACTGTTGGATGAATGTGAATGGATGGCCGAGATCTGTTGGATCTGCCCCACTGGGTCTTTTATATTGGTATATATATATATATATATATATATATATATATATATATATATATATAGATATATAGATATATAGATGCACCTTATTTACTTGGAGGTGAGTAGCAAACATATATAAATCAAAAGTTGTATTCTTATTATGTTGTTGCTCCTTACTACTCCCTCCGTCCTAAAATAAATGTCTCAACTTTATACTAGCTCTAGTATAAATTTATACTAAGCTTAAGACAATTATTTTAAGACGGAGGGAGTATATTAGTGCTGCATTTACTATGTTAGCTTTAGTTAAGAGTCCTTCGGCAGCACCATCTACGCCATCCAGACCGAGCCCGCACGCGAATGGCCTCCTGGCGCGTGGACACGGACGCGGCCATTAAGGCGCGCCTGGCATGTTGGAACCGCCAGTCCCTCGCAGCTGCTCTCCTCTCCCGCTCTGTTGCCGTGGCTCGAACCAACAAGGAAGAAAGAGAAGGAGGAAGAAGAAAAGGGACACGGCGAGGTTTTCTTTCCGGCGCACGAACGCCTTTCTCTTGAGCACGAACTCAACAACCCGCCCGTGTTACAACGATCGACGCCGCGATCTTATACCCGAGCCAGCGCAGGGCCACGACCCCCTCGCCTCTACCCACTCCCGCACCCTGTTCGGCCTGCTCAGCGCGCCCACGGCCGCGTCAGCTCGCGCTCGCCACGCCTAGCCTTCAACGAACCCCGCGCGATCGTTGCGTCCCGATCGCCAACGGTAACACCACGTACACACACGCACCCACCACACCTGCATGGACACGCCCATGCACCCAACACACGCACACACGCACGCGGCGCGCCTACACACACGCTCCCGCGGTCCCGACGCGCCCGCTACGTCTGGTGCGCGCCCATACAAGCGCTCGACGCGGTGAGCTCGTCGCCGCGGCTTATTCTGCCTAACATTCGTGCCCTAAGCCGCGGTTCAGAGCAGCCCGGCGTTCTCCATGTCGTCCACGAGCAGGGCTCGCTCCGCCACCAGCGCCTTCTTGAGCTGCGGGCATTCGCGCTTGAAATGCCCGCGTTCGCCGCACTTGTAGCGGCGGCCTCGTTTGTTGCCGCCGAAGCCCGACGCCTCGCTACGCGCCCCGTCGTCGTCGTCCCGAGCTCCGCCTCGCTGCTGTTCACGCGCCCGCCATTGCGCCGCTGTGAATATCAGCTGCCCCTCCGCGCTCTCGCCGCCTGCCTGCCCGCGTCGTCGGAGCCGTTCGTCGAACGCCTTCAGCCGCCCGAGCGCTTCCTCGAACGGCATCGTCAACACGTCGCAAAACTGCTCGATCCCGGCCACCGCCGCGTACAGGCGGTCCGACATGGAGTCGAACAGCTTCTTCACTAGCGTGGCGTCCTCCAGCGTTGAGCCGAGCGCCGCGTAGCGCTCCGCCATGCCACCGAGCTTGCCTGCGAACTCATCCAGCGTGTCACCGTTCGCCATGCGCAGGAGCTCGAACTCCCTGCGCGAGGTGCCCAGCCGCGCCGCCAGCACGCGGTCCGCGCCGACGAACCGCGCCTTCAAACTCGCCCACACCTCCACCGCCATCTTCTTCGACGCTACCTGCAGCAGCAGGTGCTCCGCCAGCGCGCCCAGCAGGTATGCCCGTGCAGGCTTGTCCTTCTTCGCAATCACCACCACCGCGGCGTCCTCTGGAACGACCACCGCTTCCCACAGCCCGGCCGCGTCGAGGTTGGCCACCGTTTTCTCAGTCAAAAAAGGTCGATACATGACCCGACGTGTTGCAACTTGCATACGGTGTGGGTAATTGTTCAAACATGACATGGATGCCTACCATGGGCATGCCCACATGCTTTTAAAAGTTTGATCATTTTAAGGATGTCAAAAAATATACTATGTTCAATGAAGGATGCTCGGGTATGTGAGAAGGCTCCGTCTAAACGCACGTTGTTTCTCGACATCCTTTAAATTACCCCAATTTTGTCCATGGTCTTGTATGACCGATTCAAGGTACCATGCCAAGTTGTTTGAGTTTTTGACGAGTTTTGCATTTTCTGGAGTTTTCCCGTTGTAAAAATGCTGATAAAAGGATGGACGTGTCGCAATGTGCAAATGTTGTTGGAAGTTGTTAAAACATGGCATGCCCACCTACTTGCAAAAGTTGGGATCATTTTAAGCATGTCCAAATATAGATCATGTTCAACGGAAGGTGTTCGGGTAGGCCAGAAGGCTCTATCTGAGAGCATGTTGTTTTGGGACATCCTTAAAATGACATAATTTTTTCCATGGCCTTGTATTACCAATTTAATGCACCATGCCAAGTTATTTTGGTTTTTGACAAATTTTATAGAAAAAATAGAGTTATCTCGGTAAAAAAAAAGGCCAATACATGGTCGAACACGTGTCACAACTTGCATCCGGAGTCGAAAATCATTCAAACCTGACATGATTCCTACCATGGGTATGCCCACATGCGTACAAATTCACTATTTTCAGGATTTCCGGCGATGCGCTTTCAGTGGGAGGAGACGTTTCCGTCGACGACGAGGCGCCTATACTGATGCTAAAAAAAAATCCTCTGATTAATTCTGAAAAAGCATATTGTGTCCGCATGCCATGCATGCGTCTGCGTGGGATGGCAACAAATCCTCTGATTTCCAGGCAGCTCGTTTGGACAGTTTTTGAACGCTTTCAATCACGTACTCTAGCCGGCCTCACAACGGTCGATTGCTGGCTCCGTCCCGTTAAGTAGTACTCCCGTCTTCCTCCTCTTCCTCCTTCCGTTGTGCAGCACCAACACCAAACACAGGCAGAGCCATGGCGATGATAGTCTTCGACGCATGGAGTTCCACGCATGAACAACATGTATGTATCATTCATCCATGCCTTTATCTTATCTCCTTCCTGTCCTTTATATTTACTTATGGTTAATTATTCATCTGGCCGGACGCTTCTCCTCTCATCAATGCTTTGGATCTTTATCTGGAAAAAAGATGTTTTGGATCTTTATTCTGAATTTAAACTTCTTGCCAAGAAATGGTAACAAAAAGAGTTCTTACGATCGCAGGACGAGGGGCTCGCGCTCGCTATTATCGCTGACCAACAGAATATGGCGTTTTTTTTTTTTTTGCGGGGAAGAATATGGCGGTTGACGAATGCGAGGATCCAGAGAGCGAGGTTGACTATGGCAGCTGAACAAAACAAAGTAGCTACAGGCTAAAGGAGGGATGTCTGCCAGGTAGTCACGGCAGCGCGAAGATATAGCTGTTGTCGCTAACATGCTGGGGGTCGTGGAGCCATGCAGCGGCGTGGACACCATCCTCGCCTCTCCGACGGCAGCAGGGACCAGGAAGGTCGCTGCGTTCCGGTCAGGACCCAGCTCTCATCCACCAAGAGCTGCTGTCACGCGCGAGCTCAGATCCAGAGGCATGGGAAATGGCGAGCGGAGACGACGACCCCGAGCTCTGGCTTCCAGGCCGACGATGCGAGGAGAGGAGAAGGCAAGACTGTCAAGGGATACTGCTAATTTTTGTACCGAAGAAAAATAACAAGCAGACCTTGGACCATCTTCTGTAGTACCTCGGTGGCCGACGAGTTGGATATGACAAAAAACTGGGTTCCGTGTCATCAGACATCATCTTGGCCACATTTGTTTCGTCCGGCCTGAGACCCTTGGCTATCACTCGACCCAATATGTCCTACAGAAAAACACACAGATCAGAAAACACACTAATCATCAATAAAAAACCTGATCCTCATCATTAATCCCCTAAAATTCCTTCAGAAAACCCCCACAACTAAACTGTTTTACTTTTTGTCATACGTTTTGTTTAAACCCAGTTCCCCTTTCCAGTTGATCCTAAATACTATAGCATGCATGTCTCATTTCCCCTGAAAATAGGATCACTTTAGCATACTTGGCATCACAAGAAATTATTCTTTCTAGCTACATGACCGTGCATATAGCCAAATGCACAATTGCAGACTACACTTTCAATCTTTCTTTGCAGCTCATCTCCACAAAAAGGTTGGAACATTTGAACTCATCCAGCCCCAAGAATCACACTATTTCTCTTGTTTTTGGTTCATCTCCCCTAAAGTTTACTATTTTTTCACCTTTCCGACAGACTTCTCCTTCCCACAATTCCACTCAGCTCTGTCGTGACGATGCTGGCGTCTAGCTGAGTTCTTGACCTCGTGGTCCGTGGTGCAGTATCTGGTGCTGATGTAATTAGCAGATTGCCCTAACTGTAATTGGTGAAAACCGATACATACATTCAAGTTAACAAATTATGAATGAATTAATAACTAACCGTGCATGAACTTGTCAACGGAAAGAATAATACATGCCATCCTTGGGAATACTTGCCTTTTTCTTTCTTTCCGCAAGGGGTGCTTGGAAGATGAACTCGATGTGTAGGATGACGATGAATAAGAAATAAAGAAAACCATGAATCACATAAAACGTGAGTGAGTGAGAGATAGAGATAGATGAGTACCTAGTTCATGGGGTAGCCATCTATTCACGCCACCCATGTGCACCTCGTTGGCATCAGAGTGAGGGGAGGAAGAACGGGATGGACCCCAACCGAAGTCGCCGATGGGCGTTCGCGGTTTGGCCCAGCCAGTCGCCGCCATGTCTCCCCCTTCCTTCCCCTACGGCGGCGTGCTTCCCGCTGGTTCCCTGTTCGGAGGCTCGCCGACGAGCATCACCGGCGGCCCTCCCCTTCCTTGCCGATCCATGACGCCGCTCCTGCTAGTCCCTATCGTCGGCCTCTCCTCCACTCCGTCAGGCGTCCACCGCCTGGGTCTTCGGCCTCTCTGCTCCCCCGCACCGTCTGCATCTTCGCCCTCCCCAGCTCCTCCACCCCAATCACACTGCATATCTGAAGAATGCAAAGTAGCTAGAAAATGATGGATGTATTCATGGAGAACTTGAACTTGCCCATGTGATTCATTGTGGCCACACTCATGCCCCATGCGGTCAGCAAACTCGACCTAGTAGAGGAGCATGTAACCGGATAAGGACGATAGAGACGATGCCACGCACTGCTCGACCTCCTTGTTCATCTTTCCGGTACCAGAGGCGAGGATGATAGGAACAAAGCAAAGAAAAACAAACCAGGGCAGCCTTGAGATGTGATTCCCGGACTGCTCCTGTCACTCCGGCCGGCTGGCCAGCCTCCCACAACTGCCGGCCCCGCCCGCATCCGCCGCTCCACCAAGCCTGCTGCTTCTTCCTAGAGGTGCCCGACTCGCCACGGCCTTCTGCACCCGCCCTGACCCAGCCGTCGCCTATTTAGCAATCACAGAAAGGAGAGGAAGGATGAGACAAACGAAAGGGTGTGCATAAAGCCGGCGCGGGCGCGAGGTTAGATTTGATGACTCTTGAAAGCCGAACACACACGAACACAAAGAGAAGAAGAGATGGAGAGAGCACCTTGTTCATGGTGTCGGCACCAGGGTCAGAGCCACGTCGAGCTTCCTCCTTGCACGGCCGCGGTGCATCGTGGCGCTCGCGCCACCGTGGCCATTGATTCGGGCCTGCTGCTCAATCTGCGAGAGGGGAATGGGAGGAGGTCGCTGGTGGATGGGGAAAGGTGAGGGGAGAAGAGAAGGCGTGGGGGCGCAGGCTGTGCGAGAGGGCGTCGGCGGCGGCGGCGGGAAGAGCCTGCGGAGATGGGCGGAGCAGCTCGGGCGACGGTGGAGAGGACGGGCGCCGGAGTGGAGGTGGCTCCGGCCGGCTGTGGTGCGGCGGCGGCGGCGGCTAGGAACCCTAGCGTCGAGGTCGACAGAGAGAGGACGTTGCTTGGGAGGATGGAGGCAGAACAAGGGTGGCGGCGCGAGGAGAATCGAGGGTGGGGGAAGAGGCGGCGGCGGCGAGAGAAGGGGGTCGTGCAAAGACCTCGGGCTAGGTCTTGCTTTCGATCTATCGTATCCCTCTGTTTTTTTTCTATCGCTAGCTAAAGGACACGTGGACATCACGGTAACTCCTCCTTGATGCACACCTTATTGTTTTGGATACTCCCTTCGTATTTTTTATATATAGTGTATTTGTTTTCTGATAAAATTTCACAATGTAAGATGCATTTCTTCTAATTCCTCTTGATTCCCTTTTTAGCCTCCAGTAAAAAGTGAATAATCTCTCTCTTGATTGCATGTATCTCCCTCCTTCTAGGAAAAAGAGGAAAGTATCTCTTTGCCGATTGCTTGTATAGGATAAGGCACATCCTTCTAGTATATCTTGACCATTAATTTAATATGGAATGGCTATATTAATTTTGATGATGTGGATTAACGTAGAGGCTTGAAAGGTGCCTCTAATAATAATGATAATAATAATGGTAATAATAATAATAATAATAATAATAATAATAATAATAATAATAATAATAATAATAATAATAATAATAATAATAATATACATAAGATATAAAATGACTTCCTGTTGACGCATAATTTGTTTGTTTCCTCCCGTGGAAAGAGTTGCTTCCATCCCCGCAAAAAGAAAAAGGAAAAAGAAATAATTGATTCCATCACATAAAGAAGTCTGTGGTTTGTTAACTTGGCAAATACTCCCATAAGTTAGGCCGGAGGCATATCGTGCGTAGGATGCAAAGTAGTACTAGTACTATAGTAATTAAATGGTAGAAGCATGCATGTAGTCTAATGGAAAGAAAGTCCGGGATAAGGGGGATCGTGGGCCGTTACTGAAGTCTCTCAGGTCTCAGCCATGGAATGGAAAGAAAATCAACGGGAGAGAGCCGGTCTGACGATTGGAAATAAGCAGACGTATGATTCAGGCTAGCTGCATTTGGGGCAATCAATTAAGAAGAATATCAAATCAGTGTACATTTAATAGCCGATATGAATTTTGTAGTATCTTTCTAGAAATGAATACGTCATGCATCTATATAAGAAAGACCAAACAACGATCCCTCAATACATGAACGAGAACTCTGTTAGAAGGCAAGCCAAATAAGAAAGACCAAACAACGATCCCACAATACATCTTCTTCCTCTCAATATCTCCTCTTGATAATGGCACTTCTCAGTAAGGATAGCACGGTTATGTTCCTAGCAGCTCTTGCCGTCATGGCCATGGCTATGATAGTTTTGTCATCATCCTACGCACAAGGTAAATATGACGTTATAGGTATCAGTAAATACATTTACATATTTTTGTTCTCATAATCCGAGTTGACCTACTTTGTATGCAGGAGTATGACAATTGACCAATTTTATATTTATTTGCAGCCGATTATTGCCACCAGATAGTACCATGCAACGAGACGACTTGCAGCAATTTCTGCTCCAAGAATAACTTCAAGAACTTCGTGCCGAATTGCCTGCCAGGAAGGATGTACGACTACTGCTGCTGCAACATAACCAGGGGGCTAGACTTTTGATCATAATATCCGTAGATGAAAATTAATGTAGTATCGAGCATCTTCTGCTTGAAACTTACATGTAATCGTGATTGTGGAATGAAGGAGAGATAATAATATTGCTTCGCGTAATTTTATTTGTTGGAGAGATGCTTCATATATATGATTAATAATTACAACATTTATGGGCTGTCAACATGAAGCAAAAAATAATATGCACAAAACAAGACAAATATAATGGACCGAGCCCATTAAAAAACAAGCCTCACTAAGGATCGCCCTGACCCGGCCCAACACAATTCCAAACAAACAATTTTAACAATTAAAGCGGTAAATAAGGAATGTATCGTGTGAAGAGAGCAGAAATTTGTCCCTCCGGCTCAAGCTTCAATTTCCTGCAACCTGCCCATGCAGTTTCCATGACTCTCCAGTCCAATTTTGTTGTGTTGGGTAGGGTAATTAAGTCGTGAGAGGAGGTGAGGAGTATTCCAGGATGATTTTTTTAATCGCCATTTATGTAGAAATGGAAACCTAGCAGTGCAATGGTTCCAGGTTTTGAGAAGATTGAATCTTGCCCTTAAGTAACCATGGCTTCCAAGCGGCATAGAGAAGTGGCATGAGGATATATACATAATAGATGTTGTGATGGCCTCCCACAGCAACGAATAAGAAGGGGGCGCCTGCTTCCAGCATCCTGATTCGAAAGTGAAATATATTGCGGTCAGCCTATGTGAATTCGAGGGGCATTTTCACGAAAATTTAATTCAAGTGAAGGAGGGTGTTCCGCTTAAATCCGAACCCTCTGTTGTGAGTCTTAGACGCCCATTTGGATGTTGGCATTTGGCTGTGGAGTTGGACATTGGTATTCGGGTGTCCAAATGTAGCTGTTTGGTTGCACATGACATTCGGGCATGGAATTCAAGGTCAATATTGCAGTTGCCACGTTTACACTATGCCACCCCACCCCCATGCCCAATGTCAACCTCAGGCCCTCGATCGATTTTGGGCTGAATTGGCTCGCTCTTTGCGGCCACAACCACCTCCTTCCCTCTTCCCTCCTGTCTCCACCTCCTTCATCCCTCTCTCCAGCCTATCTTCTTCCCCCCTCCTCCTTCCCTCTCTCCGGCCGGTCCCTCATCCTGCTACTATTTCTCAAGCTGGCCATGACGCGCTCTGCATTAGAGGCTCCTGGTGTGGTGGCCTTGGGTGGGGCACACCGACCGGATCGCCCGCGACACTGGTGCAGGTTGGCGCAGTGGAGGTAGCGTTCAGAGGAAGAGGATGATGAGCATGGCGTGGAGTACACAACGGAGTTGTCCGCCACACATCTGTTGGAAATATGGGACGGATGAAGTAGTATACATGCACGTGTAACACACATTTAAAGTAATGCAAACTACTGCCATAAATAATCATCAACAATATTTTCTGAATTCCACCAAAATTTGTAAAAAAAATATAACCATAAGAGTCACGTAATAATTAGATCAATGCAACCTTCTAGAGAAAATTTCACACGAAAATAAATAAATCATGTGGTGCCGCCCGACCTGCGTAGCACCAGCTCGTGGTTCGACCTCGTCGCCGTGTTCATATGGCACTGCCGCATCACCGCTCTACGGTACGAATCGGACCATACCGTCTGCCCACATGTCCTCGTGAACAGGCGTGCCGGCAGAAGGAGCCGGCCGGTAGCCCGTCCGGCTATTATGCAACGCATTCGCGTTCGACGAAGTGACTGCGCCGTCCGGGGAAGTATGCCGAAGGCCTTTTCGGTAAGGCCAGTCATAGTGGGGAGTAATTTAGACTAGTGTCATGCATATGACACTCTAAGTTACTATATTCATAGTGCAAAATAAACATAGAAATAGTATCATACATGATTGCGTTTATTTGATTTTTTGACAAAGGGTGAATTTTATTGGCTCAGAATGGAGCATCAAGAGAATACAAACATAATGAGCACACACCCGGCCTCTGCATAACTAAGATGCACACAACCAACATCAACGCACACACACACACACAAAAGAAACACGACGATAAATTGCAAAGTCAAATAAGACCAAAGCTATACATAGACGATAAAAAAACACAAAAACGATCAAATCGGTGATCAACAAACTAAATCGGTGACCGTATCCGCACCAACCATCCCATGACATCACACGACCAACGAGATTCTTCAACAGCAACGCCTTCAGGAAGGGATTGGCGCTCAAGCGCCGCCGTCACCGGATCCAACCATCCAAGGTCAGAATCTAGGTTTTCACCCTGAAGAACCTGAACGAGCATATCCGAGCAATGCCTTCAAGAAGGTAACGATGTAAAAGCATCGCCATTGCCAGGTATAACCAACTCGGGTCAGACCTAGGCTTTCACCCCGGAGCTCGGGACCAGGCGCTCAAGCAGCACCACCATCGACATCATATGTGTTGTCACCACCACTTTTCCACGATCCCAGCAGCTGCATGCGATGTGCTCAGGTGCTGCACAACCATCCCTTTGCGTCAAGGCGCCGTCCATAGTTTTTATCTCCCGCGAAGTAAACCACCGGATCTTGAGAGAGCACCCTCATAAAGACCTTTCGGTGATCACCACGCTTCACAACAAGTCTGCCGCCGCATGTCGGGGTGGTCGCCACAATGATCGACACCACCACCGTCCCACCTAGCCGAAGAGAGCCCCGCCCATGCCCGTCGGGGTGTCATGGCCTGAACTGAAGCATGAAAGGCATATCACCGTCGCAGGCCTGCGAAGAACCTATGATGGTCACCAAAATCCACAGTTCGACGACGGATCGGCCGACGCCGGCACGGTCAGGCCGGATCCAAGCGATTGCATTTATTTGATTGTGTACTCATTTTGCTTTGGTCTACGTTATGTTACAGTAACATAATATGTTACTCTAAACATCTCTCTCCTCATTAACTATATGTCACATAAGCAAACTTATTTTGAAATGCGCTATGTTACTAGCTAAATTATTCTCACTATGACCAGCCTAACACTCTAAGGCAGCCCTGTGAGGCAATGGTGCAGACATCGCAAAAGGGGTACGTGCAGTCGGCAGCTAGTTTCAATGCGGCAAACAGACGTTCGTAGGAGGGTGTGTGTGTGTGTCCAGAAATAAATGTAGTTCAATTTTTTGTAGTTGGACAGTATGACGTACACTGTAATAAAATTGACGATTGCACAATCCAAGAATGCGTGCAAAGAAAATGGTCTTGATCCTGATTCAGCCTACTGCTCATTAGCATCGGAGATGAAAATAAATGCTTCTGCACCCCAGTGCCCCCATTCCAGAAATAATATAGAAATACAGATTGTCTTGAGCAAGCTGAATACTGAATAGGAATTTTACTCCATCTAATTTTGTGATAAATTTTCTCTTGTGAGTAACAGTAAATGTGCTTTGATCGATTTAACATCGTATACTAGTCCTTAGTAGGTCACTAAGGCCCCCCTGGTTGCAGTTAAGTTAATTTGGTTAGTTAACTTTAATCCTTGTTAATCGTGTGAGGTTATTTTAATCCAGTTTTTTTTTTTGTTTAGCAGGGCTTGCAGGATGGGTTAACGGAGAGGTTTACTTAATCTGCATGAGTAATACAAGAATCATGAAGACACATAAGATGCCTTTAATAAGTGAGAGAAGATCGATCTGCCTACTTCCTTCGCCTGAATAAACTTGACTATAACTATGGAATCCACCTAGATGATAATTGGAAGATCGCATCTTTGAATGGCAAACGAAAGGCCCTCCGTGCATGTACACAACTCTGCTTCGAGTGCATTTCGCCAAGGAAAAAGTTGTCTGCAAATGAAATAGTGTTGACCAGATTAGTTTAGTCCAAGCTAACCGAGCGTTGTTTGGTGGGCTAACTCCCTAAACTATGGCTTAACCCCCTAACGAACAGTGCATAAGAGTGTGTGGTCTTAACCCTCTAGTTTTTCTCAATAAGTCACAAAAATTGATTTGTTATGGACCTATGTTTCACTATCAACGTGTTCATACTTCATACTCTTGAGAGATTCATTATCCTGGCAGGGCGATCACCACTGCAAACCACTGCATATGTTGAGTTTAACATGATCGCATAATATCTTAAGTTTAAATTGATGCTTCATTTCAACATTTACCAAAAAGCCTTACGGTTTCCTTCATATATTCGCATGGTCCTATTGAATGTAGTTGTTGAGATGCACCGAAAAATCTTGGTACGAGAGTTTTACTTGTAAACTAATATTTCCTTATTAAGCGCTACTTCCTCCGTCCCAAAACGTTATTCCATTTTCGACGGAAACAATAAGGCTTTTTGGTAAATGTTCAAACGAAACATAAGATCGGTACAAACGAGAACACAAGTCGAAAGGATTTACTTATTAATTCCTAATATATTATTTTCTGCATAAACACTTACAAAAGTGGTAATCATAGGAAAGTGAAATGCCAACAATTGCATAGAAAATTTCATGGCTTTATTGTATGGTAAAGTAATGAATGGTTATCATGTATCTGACACCCACACGCGGCTTATATATAGATCACATCACAACCATATCTGCATTGCAACCAATTTGTTGGAAAGTTTCTGAAATTTCTGAAAATATCATGGAACAATTAAAATCGAGAAGCTCGGTTAACTAAACATTTCTACGAATTGATTTTCATATAAAAAGGAAAGGGAAATTAATATTTATATCTACAAGATTTGCTTGTGTATCTGAATACATAAAGGACCACCGAAATGGGGCGGAAAAGGCAATCCTTAGAATGGTGCTCATTTTGACATAAATGAAAAAAATATCGCCAATATAGAGAACATAAATAAATATGCTATTTGTACATGAATAAAAATCAATGTGAGCATAACATAAATGCCGGATTTTAATTGATCGATCCCCATGATTTGTTTTTGTCAATATATATATCATAGCCCGAGAACGGCAATCATAAGCATAGTATGCAAAACTGAAGTAGTTTTCTCCTCAGTCATGACCATGGCAGTCATCAAGAGAAATCGTACAAATGCCATGGGTTGTTCAATCTGCGTTCTTATTATGATCATGTCTTCCACTTTGATATTACCAACCTCTTGCTATGAACGTACGTATCTACAAACATCCTTTAATCTTTTTTCTTACGTAATGCATTAATTTTGCTAAAATAGACCTTACAAGACATTTGAAATAAGTATCATTGCCTTGAACCAATGTTTAGTTGATCGTCAAGAGAAGTGCATGCCTACTCAAGTCTGCCATTGGAATGTCTGCAAGATCATGTGCAGATACACCGGCAACCCTTGGATCGGGGCCTACTGCAAGATGAAACCAGGCGATGTGAAACTATGCTGTTGCGTTTATTCCTAAATCTCTAGCGATGCTAGTTGTTGCTTGGGGCATTAATATTGCCGTTTCATGTATCCATCCGCTTGGGATGCAGTCTCAATAAAATAGTTTCTTAGCGACTCAATCAAATTTTTAATTATTATGAACAACGTTATCTGTGTATGGTCCATATCATGTGCGCATATCTAGCTAGTGGCTCATCTTTACGTCTTAAGCTAGCGTTGAAATGATTATTATATCGATTGTCCTGCAGTTTCTCATTCTTCTACTTCGAAGATCATGATTGATATCTCCTATCACAAAGAGATGTTTCCACAGTGACCGGTCTATTGTAGCGAACTAGAGAGCGCGGACTACAAGAACTGTTCCTCAGTGACCGGTCTATTGTAGCGAACCAGTTCTACTCACTATTTCTTTTTTTTTCTGTTTGTTTGTTGTTTCCTTTTCATTTTTGTTTCTTTTTTTTCAAAAACACCTGTGCTTTTCTATAAAATATAAAAAAAATCAGATTTCTAATTTCGTTCAAAAATGAAAAAAAATTGCATTTTAGAAAATTGTACAAAAATGTCAAAACAATTGTTCATGTCTTTGAAAATTGCTCATAATGCCAAAAAAATAAATAAAAGAGTGAACAAATTTTGAACACGAAATTTCTAAATTTTTTGAACATTTTTCTAAGAAGGCTCCGCTTGAGAGCATGCTGTTTCTCAACATCGTTCAAGTGACTCCGTTTTTCTTCATTGGCTTATTTGACCAATTCAGGGCACCATTCTAGAGTTTTTTCGGTCAAAAATGGTCGATACATGACCCGGCGTGTTGCAACTTGCATACGGTGTGGGCAATTGTTCAAACATGACATGGATTCCTACCATGGGCATGCCCACATGCTTTTAAAAGTTTGATCATTTAAGGATGTCAAAAAATATACTATGTTTAATGAAGGATGCTCGGGTATGCGAGAAGGCTCCGTCTAAAAGCACGTTGTTTCTCGACATCCTTTAAATTACCCCCAATTTTTTCCATGGTCTTGTATGACTGATTCAAGGTACCATGCCAAGTTGTTTGAGTTCTTGACAAGTTTTGCATTTTCTGGAGTTTTCCCGTTGTAAAAATGCTGATAAAAGGATGGACGTGTCGCAGTGTGCAAATGGTGTTGGAAGTCGTTCAAACATGGCATGGGTGTCTACCATGAGCATGCCCACCTACTTGCAAAAGTTCGGTTCATTTTAAGCATGTCCAAAAATAGATCATGTTCAACGGAAGGTGTTCGGGTAGGCCAGAAGGCTCTATCTGAGAGCATGTTGTTTTGGGACATCCTTAAAATGACCCAATTTTTTCCATGGCCTTGTATTACCAATTTAATGCACCATGCCAAGTTGTTTCGGTTTTTGAAGAATTTTATTAAAAAAATAGAGTTATCTCGGTAAAAAAAGGCCAATACATGGTCGAACACGTGTCACAACTTGCATCCGGAGTCGAAAATCATTCAAACCTGACAAGATTCCTACCATGGGTATGCCCACATGCGTACAAATTCACTATTTTCACCTTTTGAGAAAAGTTTAGCACGACTTAATGACTTTTCCTATACACGTTGGCGGTAGCAATATACAGGCTACTGCCATGGTCAACGAGATTATACTTCTGGCCAATCCTCGGTGTAAAAGTTGATGTGACAAGTGGCTACCGCCATAGCCTTTGCCGGTCGCACTTCGAAGGTATAAATAAAACATCATGGATACTACTACTGAACTTCTTTGTTGGAAAGTTGGCTAGCGTGCAAGTTTGGTTTGGTTGGTCCACGGTTCGAGTTGTTTATTTTTCACATCCAATAAAAAATAAAAACATTGTCCACTTAATGTAAGTATATGGATTATTGATAAAAAATATATATTTTTAGTTATCTATAGCTGTTTTATAAAATTCTTGCAGAGATATAAATGAATATGATCGGATATTTGGGTACGTTATTTGCACTTGCCAGATGGTGCACATGTTTATTTATTTATTTTTCTGCCCAATAAAAATAAAAAATATTTCCATTTAGTGTTATGATATGGATTATTGTTAAAAATATTTTAGTTTTATGTAACTGTTTTATAAACTTCTCGTGGAGATATGAACGAATATGATGGGATATTTGGGTGTGTGTATTTGTGAATAATCCATACCCTAACATTAATTAGATAAATTGTTCAATTGTGTTGGGTAGAAAAACTTGTGTTTAGGGAGACTCAAACCCAAGACCAGCCAAACCAAACTTGCACACGCAAGCCAACTTTCCAGCAAAGAGATTGAGCAGTAGCAGGCCTGCCAGAGCACAAGGACGAACTTGAAGGTTTCGAATTTCCCCAGGCAGGGGAGGAGCCAGGATTTGAGGTTAGGGAGGGTGGGGGGCTAACTAGTCTTAATTATTCCCGATCGTACAAAAACTATGCTACCTCACGTAGGTTCGACGCAAAAGTTGGGGGGCGTGCCCCCCCCCCCCCCTTGTCCCCCCGCGCTCCGCCCCTGGCCCCTGGTGGACTGCAATAAATTTGTAATGCACTATTAGACCTGCAGGAAGAACTAAAGCTGTCAACAAGGCAATTCGAGAGCAGCATGATGCGGTTGAAGATGACAAGTGTGTTATTTCATTATGCAATACTTTGTCCCATGTTCTTATTAATGTCACCAATTATGAATCAGATCTGTGAGAACAAAATAATGAAATTTATTCCAATTTGAAAGCAAATTTAAATATAAAACAAATTATCAAAGTCTAAAATAGTGACAGTTATGGATAATGTCACCAGCGTATGGACCCACTTGTAAGAAACCACGTCACCCAACCTCGGTCACACATGTAAGAACACACATCAACAAATTCTGGGCCCGTATGTCAGTGGTGTTGGCCAGTCAAAACTGACACCCGACTTATTACTGATGGGCCCCGTCGGAGATAAAACCTTGGCCGAGCCCAAATGTAAGGTGCACGTTAGCATATTATGGGCCCGTATGTCAGAAATATTGACTGGTCAAACATGGCTGGTTGGTTGTTAGTGTCGGATGTATCATCATCGAAAACTACGACGAGGGAAGAGCATGTCGTATATGGTGGCAGTTCTAGTGATATTTTTGGGCCGTCATAGAACATAGCTTCGACAGTGAATTTGGGTTTGTCACCTAACATGCTATCTTGCGTGACGGAGGAAGTGTTATGATACGTCTCCAACGTATCTATAATTTTTGATTGCTTCATGCTATATTATATTCTGTTTTGGATGATTAATGGGCTTTGTTATACATTTTTATATTATTTTTGGGACTAACCTATTAACCGGAGGCCCAGCCCAAATTGTTGTTTTTTTGCCTATTTCAGAGTTTCGATGAAAAGGAATATCAAACGGAGTCCAAACGGAATGAAACCTTCGGGAACGTGATTTTCGGAACAAACATGATCCAGAGGACTTGGAGTCTACGTCAAGAAATCAACCAGGAGAGCACGAGGCAGGGGGCCCGCCTACCCCCCTGGGCGCGACCTCCACCCTGGTGGGGCCCACGTTGCTCCACCAACGTACTTCTTCCTCCTATATATATACCTACGTACCCCCAAACCAACAGAAGCATCCATGAAAACCTAATTCCACCGCCGCAACCTTACATGCGTGAGATCCCATCTTGGGGCCTTTTCCGCCGTCCTGCCGGAGGGGGCATTGATCATGGAGGGCTTCTACATCAACACCATAGCCTCTCTGATGATGTGTGAGTAGTTTACCTCAGACCTTCGGGTCCATAGTTATTAGCTAGATGGCTTCTTCTTTCTCTTTGGATCTCAATACAAAGTTCTCCACGATTCTTGTGGAGATCTATTCGATGTAATCTTCTTTTGCGGTGTGTTTGTTGAGATTGATGAATTGTGGGTTTATGATCAAGTTTATCTATGAACAATATTTGAATCTTCTCTGAATTCTTTTATGTATGATCGGTTATCTTTGCAAGTCTCTTCGAATTATCAGTTTGGTTTGGCCTACTAGATTGATCTTTCTTGCAATGGGAGAAGTGCTTAGCTTTGGGTTCAATCTTGCAGTGTCCTTTCCCGGTGACAGCAGGGGCAGCAAGGCACGTATTGTATTGTTGCCATCGAGGATAACAAGATGGGGTTTATATCATATTGCATGAGTTTATCCCTCTACATCATGTCATCTTACTTAAAGCATTACTCTGTTCTTTTGAACTTAATACTCTAGATGCATGCTGGATAGCGGTCTGCTTGTCACGGACGTGATGCCTATGTACATGATCATACCTAGATATTCTCATAACTATGCTCAATTCTATCAATTGCTCAATAGTAATTTGTTCACCCAACCGTAATACTTATGCTCTTGAGAGAAGCCACTAGTGAAACCTATGGCCCCGGGTCTATTTTCCATCATATTAATCTTCCAACAGTTAGCTATTTTTATTGCCTTTTATTTTACTTTGCATCTTTATTATAAAAATACCAAAAATATTATCTTATCATATCTATCAGATCTCACTTTCGTAAGTGACCGTGAAGGGATTGACAACCCCTTTAACGGAACTGGGTATGTGGTTTGCTTCATGATTCATGCAATTCATTCATCATGCTAGCTTTAGCCCTTTAATTACTATTTTACTTTGTTTCTCTCTTTCAGGCACGCTACAATAAGGCGGATAAGGTGCCAGAGGTGTACGACCTGTATGCCATGGCCCACCTGCTGGCCCTTACAAGAAATTCAAGGCATTCTCTGCGTCGACCTCGATGATGCAAAGAACTTCACCAACATCTCCGCCCACGACAAGCTCGTGCAATATAGAGATCGAGGGAAGGCGAGGAAAAGGAGGACTTTAACTTGAGCCAGGTCCCATTGATACAGAGTTGCTGATGATATCTGGTGGCGGGAGGTCCCATGGCTCCGTAGCCATGGGAGATGGACTTATCCGTTGTCCTAGCACTCTCCCGGAGATCAAGGCGCGCTAGTCGAGCTTCGCTCCTGAGATAAGGCCTCGTGAACGGCCAGTCCAACTCACCATCAAGGTTAGTTATACGTACTCAGCTATCTTTCTCCATTACATTGTGTGCGCTTCCATCAATGATTACAAATGGTCATGTGAGTGGTGTTGCAGGCTGCTATACAGAGTGAGAGAGATATAACGGAGAAACTTCTCAAGTGAGGCGGCGGAGAGGCAGCGGGAGTTGGAGGAGAGGGCGACAAAGATGTTGGAGGAGGAGAGGGCGGAATGACATGCAGGCAAGGGCCATGTATGAGCTCCTTGTGGTAAGTTTCTTCTGCAGATTACTTTCTAGTCTTAACATTTGAGTCTCATTACTAACTAGTATGACTCTCTTGTGAAAACCAAATGTGCGATGCGTGTGCGAGAAGTCCGGTCGGACCGCTCCGCCGATGCCGATGATTGCTCACAGGAGCACGGTGAGTTTAATTTGAATGGACATTACTTGCTAGTCTTAACATTTGAGTGTCATAATGCTAACGAGACATTGGAAATGATCTTTGGTACAGCTTAACTCCGAGAAGCATCGCACGATCCTTCTCCGACTCTACCGGCACGAGCCAGCCCGCTACTACACCTCCCTGATCACGGTAAGTTTCTCTAGACTTAGACTTAGCTTTATTTCCTCCAATATGCTTACCATAATGACATAGAGTTAGCTTAATGTCAAAAATTGCATAATTAGCTTAGTTAGCTCATAAACGATCCATTTTACCTAAGTTAGCTCTAAAATGACTTATTTTACCTTAGTTAGCTTACAAGTGATCCAATTTATCCAAGTTAGCTCTAAAATGACCCATTTTACGTAGATTAGCTCCTAAATGGTCCATTTTACCTACGTTAGCTTTAAAATGACCCATTTCACCTATGTTAGCTCCTAAATGACCCATTTCACCTAGGTTAGCTCCAAAATGACCCATTTCACCTTAGTTAGCTAAAAAAACGTGGCATTTCACCTTAGTTAGCTCATAAACGACCCATTTCAACTAAGTTAGCTCCAAAATGATCCATTTGACCTAGGTTAGCTCATAAATGATGCATTTGACCTAGGTTGGCTAAATCCGACCCATTTCACCAAGGTTAGCTAAGTAAGCGACACATTTCACCAAGGTTAGCTCATAAGCGACCCATTTCACCTAGGTTAGCTCATAAAGCGACCCATTTCACCAAGGTTAGCTCATACCGACCCATTTCACCTAGGTTAGCTCATAAACGACCTATTTCACCTAGGTTAGCTCATAAGCGACCCATTTCACCTAGATTAGATCATAAATGATCCATTTCACCTAGGTTAGCTCATAAGCGATCCATTTCACCTAACTTAGCTCCAAAATGATGCATTTCACCTAGGTTAGCTCATAAACGACCCATTTCACCTAGGTGAGCTCATAAACGACCCATTTCACCTAGGTTAGCTCATAAACGACCCATTTCACCTAGGTTAGCTCATAAACGAACCATTTCACCTAACTTAGCTCATAAACGATCCATTTCACCTAACTTAGCTCATAAACGATCCATTTCAACTAATTTAGCTCATAAATGATCCAGTTCACCTAAGTTAGCTAATAAATGGCATATACTTCTTCTTCTAGTCTTCTTCTTCTTCTTCTATTCTTTTCTAACTTTCTTATTTGTCATTTTGCAGGTTTCATTCACTTCACGGAAGCTTGACATCATATGATGGATTGCTTGTTTTTTCCTTTGATGCACTTCTTGTATTCTGCTTTCACTTGCTATGATGAAACTTTGCATATTGTAATATGTATGGATTGATGGGACTATGTGCAACCTACTATGTATGTATGGATGGATATATATGTGCTGGATATTTATGTGATGGATATATATGTGCTGTGATATATATATGTGCTGTGATATTTATGTGATGGATATATATGTGCTGTGTGCTGTGATAATTGTTGGATATAAGAAAAACAGAATTAAAAAGAGGCAGTGCAGGCTCTTTGCCGTCCGCCACTGACGGCAAAGAGCCCTTTGCCGTCCGCCACTGTAGGCAAAGGGGACACGTGGCGCCCACCTGTGCTTCCTGGCACCTGTGCCATTTGGCAAATTTGCCTACCGTGGCGGACGACAAAGGTTTTGCCGTCAGCCGAAAAGCTGATGGCAAAGACATAACCTTTGCCGTCCCACTGTGGTGACGGCAAACCACCGTGGGCGTTGACGCCTTGCCGGCGTCAATCGGCGGACGACAAAGGGTGGTCAAATTTGCCGTCCGTGGCGGACGGCAAAGGCCGCCGTTAGCCACCTAACGGACTAACGCTGGCGGACGTCAAGTATTTTGCCGTCCGCCACTGTAGGCAAAGGACTCTTTGTCGTCTGCCGTGAAAAGCAGACGGCAAAGTACCTGTTTGCCGACCCTGTCTTTGCCGTCACTCTTTACCATCCGCCGCTGACGGCAAAGCTATTTGCCGTCCGCCGTCCGTGCCTTTGCCGTCCGCCGTGGCGGACGGCAAAATACTGGATTCCTGTAGTGTATGTATGATCGGTTATCTTTACAAGTCTCTTCGAATTATCAGTTTGGTTTGGCCTACTAGATTGATCTTTCTTGCAATGGGAGAAGTGCTTAGCTTTGGGTTCAATCTTGCGGTGTCCTTTCCCAGTGACAGCAGGGGCAGCAAGGCACGTATTGTATTGTTGCCATCGAGGATAACAAGATGGGGTTTATATCATATTGCATGAGTTTATCCCTCTACATCATGTCATCTTACTTAAAGCATTACTCTGTTCTTTTGAACTTAATACTCTAGATGCATGCTGGATAGCGGTCTACTTGTCACGGACGAGATGCCTATATACATGATCATACCTAGATATTCTCATAACTATGCTCAATTCTATCAATTGCTCAACAGTAATTTGTTCACCCACCGTAATTCTTATGCTCTTGAGAGAAGCCACTAGTGAAACCTATGGCCCCGGGTCTATTTTCCATCATATTAATCTTCCAACACTTAACTATTTTTATTGCCTTTTATTTTACTTTGCATCTTTATTATAAAAATACCAAAATATTATCTTATCATATCTATCAGATCTCACTTTCGTAAGTGACCGTGAAGGGATTGACAACCCCTTTATTGCGTTGGTTGCGAGGTTTTTATTTGTTTGTGTAGGTGTGAGGGACTTGAGCGCGGCCTCCTACTAGATTGACACCTTGGTTCTCAAAAACTAAGGGAAATACTTACGCTACTTTGCTGCATCACCCTTTCCTCTTCAAGGGAAAACCAACGCAGTGCTCAAGAGGTAGCATGTTACTGTCAAGATTTTATTTTTTGTGACAGTGCTTCAGAGACGATGGGGGTGAAGGCCGGATAACATCACAGGCACATTTTTTGTCATGAAAAATGGTTTTACACGACACAAGTGAAACGTCACAAAATAGAGCAAATTTTGTTGTGAAAGGCAGGAAGCATCCTCCTTTTACATGTTCACAAACACAATATTATTTAGAAGAATACCTAGTCAACATGGCAACTTATGCGTTAGCATTGAATGCAATAAGATTCATATAACTCAACACTGTTAAATACATAGAATCTTAGCATCACTTGCATAGCAAACCATAATGACTTATAGTTAGGTCAGAGATGCATGTACTTGGCCAAATGCATCACAAGACAAAGTGGCAGTTGTCATGAGCACAAGAGCCAACAAGCACTGGGCACTTGTGTTTATCTTGAGTATTGCCATGAAGTGCTTTTCCCTCCTCTATGTTATGTGGTTCTTCTGAATTTCTCTAGGTTGTAATGCTCTCTTTTCGCAGTACTTGTGTAGAAGCAAATGGATGCTTTGGAGCACCATAAATTTGATTCATTTAATATTCTAATTAAGGCAATATGAGAAGCAAATAAATATTCTAAATTATTGTTGGGGGTGGGTGGAGATACGATCAATTTGAGAATGAACCCGGCAATATTTATTTGCAGGCCATTATTGCCACCGGAACATGCATGAAGTGATGAAATGCAGCATCGCGCCATGAATCTATTTTTGGAAGGCCGATATACAAAATAAAGGAGCATCACTTATGATATGCCTATAGGACATCAATGTGAAAAAATAATGTACAACAAAAAATAGCAAAGCTGGGTTATGTCATAATATCAAATATATCCAATCCGGAGATATACCTTCCTAATAACATTTCTACAAGACCCAAAAAATATAAAGAAATGCAAGACACTGACATTTTTATGCTGAAGGGATATAATCTATTAATAAAATACCCTTATCAATGATGACATTGACATTTTTATGGTGAAGGGATATAAGCTATTCCCTTAACAATGATGACACACAATATATGCTATAAAAGAGCCTACCTACATGGCAACACCAAACTAGTTATTAGTTCTTGATATACAGAAAGATGAGCAAATATTGCCTCTCTATAAATACTACTCCCTCCATCCCATAATATAAGATGTTATTACATGGGTGTAAAAACATATTATATTATCAGATGGAGGTAGTAGTATAAATGCATGTGTAACACGTGTTTAAAATAATGCAAACTACTGCCATAAACAATTACAAACAATATTTTCTCAATTGCACAAAATATTTGAAAAAATATAAACAGAAGAGTCACGTAATAATTACATAAAGGTAACCTTCTAGAGACAATTTCGTAAGAAATTCATATAAGATACTATTCATGTGGCGCCACCCGACCTTGAAACCACTGTAACATAACCTTCTAGAGAAAATTTCCTAAGAAATTCATTATCCTGGAAGGGCGATCACCCCTAGAAACCACTGCATAGTTTGAGTTCCAAAGGATCATATAATATCTTAAGTTTAAATTAGTAGGTAGCAATTAATATGGAAATATTAATTTGCGAGTAAGACTTTCATACCAAGATTTATATGTGCATATCAAGAACTACATTCAATAGGAATGGAACCTAAGGCTTTGTGGTAAATGTTGAAATGAAACATAAGACCACTACAAAAGAGAGAACAAGTCCAAAGGATTTACTTATTAATTCCTAATATTTTATTTCCTGCATAAACACTTGTATAAGTTGTAATCATAAGAAGAGTGATATGCCAACTACAGCTCCGTGAGAAGGTGGACGGAAACAACCTTGTGATACCTCACTCCGTCTTCAATGGGGTCTGCTCTTTTTTAGGAGAGTATGCCAATGATTGCTTGTATGTGCATTGGTATTTCCCCGAAGAGGAGATGATGATGCAGCATGATACGTCTCCAACGTATCTATAATTTTTGATTGCTCCATGCTATATTATCTACTGTTTCGGGCAATATTGGGCTTTATTTTCCACTTTCATATTATTTTTGGGACTAACCTATTAACCGGAGGCCCAGCCCAGAATTGCTGTTTTTAGCCTATTTCAGTGTTTCGAAGAAAAGGAATATCAAACGGAGTCCAAAAGACCTGAAACTCCACGGAACCTATTTTTGGACCAGAAGAAGCCCATGGAGTACCGGAAGCTCACCAGGGGAGTCCCGGGCTGCCCACGAGGGTGGGGGGCGCGCCCACCCACCTGGGGCGCGCCCCCTACCAAATGGCCAGCCCGGAAGTCCACCGACGTACCTCCTGCACCCATATATACTCTCGTACCGTAAAACTTCCAGAACGGAGATGGGATCAGAAGTTCCGCCGCCGCAAGCCTCTGTAGCCACGAAAACCAATCGGGGCCCTCTCCGGCGCCCTGCCGGAGGGGGCCATCATCACCGGTGGCCATAGAGGAGTATCCCGGAGGGGTCTTCATCATCATGAAGGCCAAGGACCAGAGGGTGGAGGCCATGAAGGAGGAAGCACAAGGGGGAGAACCTCTCCTCCTCTCTTCCGGTGGCGCCGGAGTGCCATCGGGAGGGGAATCATCGCCACGGTGATCGTCTTCATCAACATCACCATCATCATCTCTTTTACGCGGTTCACTCTCCCGCACACCGCTGTAATCCCTACTTGAACATGGTGCTTTATGCCACATATTATGATCCAATGATGTGTTGCCATCCTATGATGTTTTGAGTAGATATCTTTTGTCTTTGGGTTGATTGATGATCTAGATTGGTATGAGTTGTATGTTTTACTTTGGTGCTGTCCTATGGTGCCCTCCGTGTCGGCATAAGCGTGAGGGATTCCCGCTGTAGGGTGTTGCACACGTTCATGATTAAGCTTATAGTGGGTTGGTGTGTGACTGAAACACAAACCCGAGTAAGAGGGATTGTTGCGTATGGGAATAAAGAGGACTTGATGCTTTAATTCTATGGTTGGGTTTTACCTTAATGATCTTTAGTAGTTGCGGATGCTTGCTAGAGTTCCAATCATAAGTGCATATGATCCAAGTAGAGAAAGTATGTTAGCTTATGCCTCTCCCTCATATGAAACTGCAATAGTGATCACTGGTCTTGTCAACAATTGCCTAGGACAATTCCGCACACTGATCCACCATTATTCCACACTCGCTATTTATAATATTTAGTATTATGTTCTAACTTTATGATAACAGCACCTACTTTTATGTTTTAGCTCTCCGATATCATACAAAGTTATCCTCTTCATACCCACAACATAGTTTTATTTCTTGTTGCTAGTTGGAAGCAAACGTCCGGTGCACGTAGAGTCGTATCAGTGGCAGATAGGGCTTGAGAGAATATTGATCTTACCTTTAGCTCCTTGTGGGTTCGACACTCCATACTTATCACTTCCACCTTTGGAAAGTGCTACGTTGATTCCTTGCACTTGGGGATTATCACAGCGTAAAAATAGTAAGTATTTTCCTCAGTTATGAAACCAACGTATCAATCCAGTAGGAGAACAAAGCAACACTATGTAAACAAAACCTGCACACAAAGAACAAATACTTCCAATCTAACACGTAAGAGGGGTGGTCAATCCCTCCTCGGTATTGAGATAGATTAAATTGTATGTGATTGGATAAATAGATCTTGCAAAAACACATAAACAAAATAAATAAAGAAAAAGTGCAGGAATGTATTTTTGGGTTTTTGGAATAATAGATCTGAAAACAATATGATAGAATATAGAACCGGGGCCGTAAATTTCACTAGTGGCTTCTCTCGAGAAAATAACATACGATGCAACTACTTACTGTTGGGCAATTGATAGAAGAGCAAATAATTATGACGATATGCAAGGCAATGATCATGTATATAGGCATCACGTACAAGATTAGTAGACCGACTTCTCCCTGCATCTACTACTATTACTCCACACATTGACCGCTATCCAGCATGCATCTAGTGTATTAAGTTCATGGAGAAATGGAGTAACGCAAGTCTCATTCCGAATTCCATTAAGGTTGGTGCATACAAAGTTTTCATGGCTCTAATGTATGGTAAAGTAATGAACGTTTGATATCATGTATCTGACCTGCATGGGGCTTATATATAGATCACATCACAAACATATCTGCATTGCACCCAATTTGTTCAAAAGTTTATGAGATTTGTTCAAATATCATGGAATAATTAAACTCGATAAGATCAGTTAACTAAACATTTCTATGAATTGATTTTCATATAAAGATGAAAGGGAAATTAATATATGATATCTACACGATTTGCTTGTGTATCAGAATAAATGCACCCAGAGGGACTACCGAAATGGGGTGGAAAAGGAAAAACCTTAGAACAGTGCTGATTTTGACATAAATGAAAAAATATTGCCAATATAAAGAACATAAATAAATATGATATTTGTACATTAATAAAATCTGATCTATCCATAAATGCAGGATTTGATTGATTATTACATATTATTTGTTTTTGCCATTATATATATCACAACCTGAGCACGACAATCATAAGATTAGTATGCAAAATTAAAGTAGTTTTCTCCTCGGTCCTGGCCATGGCAGTCATCAAGAGCAATCGCACACATGCCATGGGTTGTTCAATCTTGATTGTTGTTATGATCATGTCTTCCACTTTGATCTTACCAACCTATTGCTATGAACGTACGTATCTCCAAACGTCCTTTAATCATTTCTTCTTCTTACTGAATTCCTTATTTTTGCTACAATAGACCTTACTACACATTTGTAATTAACATCATTGCATTTCCTCAATGTTTAGTTGATCTTCATGAAGAGTGCTTGCCTATTCAAGTCTGCAATACAAATGTCTGCCAAAACTTATGCAGACACGACGGCAACCGTTGGCTCGGGGCCTACTGCAGGACTGGACCAGGCGATACGAAAATATGTTGTTGTGCTTATTCCTGAATCTCTAGTGATGCTTGTTGTTGTTTGGGGCACTAATATTGTCGTTCTCTGTATCCACCCGCTTGGAATGCATTCTCAATAAAATAGTTTTTAGTGACTCAATAAAAATTATAATTATTATAACGAACATCATATGTGTATGATCGATATCATGTGCACATATCTAGTTAGTGGCTCGTCTTTACGTCTTAAACCAGCGTTGAAAAGATTATTGTATCGACTGTTCTTCAATTTCTTACTCTTTTGCTTCGATGATCGCAATTAATATCTCCTTCCACAAAGAGAGTTTTCCACACAGATTCCCTCCAGATCTACCCTCATAAAGCAAGCAATGCCATGAGAAGTTATATTGTGGATAAGGTTTTCACATAATGGCCATATCTTCCTTTTGTTCTTTTGTATCCTGAATTCCGGTTAAATATAAATGATCTTCATTCTGAATAAATCTAATTGATCTTTCATTCCGATCAAATCTACTCGTTCTTCATTAATTAGATCCCGCTCAGGAACCCCACTACTGTACAACCCCTGTCCCACCTACCTTAAATCGTACCCACTTTCATATATATGGTGGGCCGCCCGCCGGACCCATTGGCATCTTTTTCCTTTTTAAGCTTCAAAATAAATTGCCCCAGTTGACATTCGATCCTAAAACCACTAGGTTTATTTCCGTCATGATTACCAGCTGGGACAGACAATCAGTTGTGCACAATTCTACATCTTTTTATTCTTGTTGTGTACATTTTCGGATGAAGTTCTGCAAGTTTATTTCGAGCGATTTCTCTTTTGGTTTTTTTCATGCAGGGTATTTGCTCGCATTTTTCTCTCTCATTTTCCTTTTTGTTTTGTTTTTCCTTTTTTCATTCTTATATCTAACAAACTTTATTTTGTATTTTTGAACTTTTTAAAAGTTCACGAATCTTTTTTTTGAAATCGGCAAACTTTTTCCAAACTTGCAAACATTTTCCAAACTTGTGAACTTTTTTCAAATTCATGAAGTTTCAAAAAAATAACTAGTGAACAATCTCAAATTCATGAACTTTCAAAAAATTAAACTTTGAACAATCATAAAATTCATGAAATTTATCCAAAATTTTATACTTTTAAAATTCATGATACTTATAAAAATTAACTCATATTAATTTTCAAATTTGTGCACTTTTTTAAAACTTGTGTACGTCTTACAAACTTGTGAATTTTTTGAATTAATGAATTTCATTAAATTTGTGAGCCTTTTAAAAATTAGAATTTGATTAAAAAAATCAAATTTGTGAACTACCTTTCAAGCTCTTGAACATTTTTAAATTCATAAACTTTTCAACTTTCGAATTTGTGAACCTTTTTCAAATTCATCAACTTTTTTCAAATGCTCCAACTTTCTTAAAAATTCATGAACATTTTTTAGATAAACAAATTCGTGAACATTTATTCCATTTCGTAAAAAAATCAAACTCCTGAACGTTTTTAAAATTCATGAAGTTTTTGCAAATCCCTCAGCGACTGATCTACTGTACCGAACCAGCCTTTTCTCGCTATTTCCGTTTTTTTCTTATGTTTGTTTTTTGTTTTTTGTTCCTTTTCTCTTTTTCAAAAAACACTCATGCTTGTTTCTCAAAATTTGCACTTAGCATGGATGCTTACCACGGGCATGCCACTTGATGGCCAAATTTGGGGTCATTTCAAGAGTGTTCAATGTAGCGAGTCCAAGTAGGCGAGAAGGATGCATTCATGAGAATGTTTATTCTGAGATCCGTCAAATGGCTCCATTTTTGCCATGGCCTTGTATGTCCAATTCAAGTCACCATGCTAAGTTGCTTAGGTTTTCAACATGTTTTCCATTTTCTGAAGTTTTCTCAGTCAAAAAAGGTCGATAAACTGAGCTGGACATCTTGCAACTTGCATACGGTGTCAGAAATCAGTCGAACATGACATGGATGCCTACCATCGGCATGCCCACATGCTTGCAAAAGTTGGGTCATTCGAAGAATGTCAAAAAATAGACATTATTCAACGAAGGGTGTTCGGGTATGCGAGAAGGCTCCGTCTGAAAGCACATTGTTTTTTGACATCTATATCTATACCTATACTAATGTGGCACTCCCAAAAAATTCCCTTGTTAATCAATAATTAGGAGCCGTTCATCTGGTGGCACCAAATTATTACGGTCTAGATCTCTCTTCAATTTCTCCCAAAAAGGAAAAAATTCTCTATACCTATACTAATTTGGCACTCCCTAAAAATTCCCACGTTAATCAGTAATTAGGAGCCGTTAATCTGGTGGCACCAAATTATTACAGTCTAGATCTATCTTCATTTTTCCCCAAAAGGAAAATATTCTCATGATATCTCCATCACGATCTAGATCTCTCTTGAATCTCTGCAAAAAAGCTCATGGATATCTACCACACAATCCACGTAATAAAGTTCTTTATCACAAGCGGCAATATAAAGTGATGTTCTTTTGTATTAAGATTTTGTGCATCCAACCATAAAAGTGCATGACAACATTTTCTTTCCTCTGCGAACGGCCTATCTTTTACTTTTATCTTCTACCCTTATATAAGAGTCATGGTGATCATCACCTTTCCTTTTTACATTTTTCTTTTGGCAAAGCACTATGTGTTGGAGAGATCCAGATATATATATCCACTCGGATGTAGGTTATCATAAATTATTATTGTTGACATTACCCTTGAGGTAAAAGGTTGGGAGGCGAAACTATAAGCCCCTATCTTTCTGTGTGTCCGACTGAAACTTTGAAACCATAAGTATCGCATGAGTGTTAGCAATTGTGAAAGACTAAATGATAGTTGAGTATGTGGACTTGCTGAAAAGCTCTTATATTGACTCTTTACGATGTTATGATAAATTGCAATTGCTTCAATGATTGAGATCATAGTTTGTTAGTTTTCAATGAAGTTCTGATTCATACTTTACCTTATGAACGAATTGTTACTTTAGCATAAGAATTTATATGAAAATATATGTTGTTGTTCTAAAGATGATCATGATGCCCTCATGTCCGTATTTTATTTTATCGACACCTCTATCTCTAAACATGTGGACATATTTTTTGATTTCGGCTTTCGCTTGAGGACAAGCGAGGTCTAAGCTTGGGGGAGTTGATATGTCCATTTTGCATCATGCTTTTATATCGATATTTATTACATTATGGGCTGTTATTACCTATTTAGGTACAATACTTATGCCTTTTCTCTCTTATTTTACAAGGTTTACATGAAGAGGGAGAATGTCGGCAACTGGCATTCTAGGCTGGAAAAGGAGCAAATAGACCTATTCTGCGCAACTCCAAAAGTCCTGAAACTTCACGAAAACCTAATTCCACCGCCGCAACCTTCTGTACCCGTGAGATCCCATCTTGGGGCCTTTTCTGCCGTCCTGCCGGAGGGGGCATTGATCATGGAGGGCTTCTACATCAACACCATAGCCTCTCCTATGATGTGTGAGTAGTTTACCTCAGACCTTCGGGTCCATAGTTATTAGCTCGATGGCTTCTTCTCTCTCTTTGGATCTCAATACAAAGTTCTCCACGATTCTTATCGAGATCTATTTGATGTAATCTTCTTTTGCGGTGTGTTCGTTGAGACCGATGAATTGTGGGTTTATGATCAAGTTTATCTATGAACAATATTTGAATCTTCTCTGAATTCTTTTATCACTACTGGAATCAGCTACTTTGCCATCTGCCAGCTCTTTGCGTCTGCTAGCAGACGGCAAAGAAGCTCTTTGCCATCAGCTACCCGAAAGCAGACGGCAAAGAACTGGCTGATGGCAAAGGAAGCCTTTGCCATCAGCGGATCTTTGCCATCCGCTAGTCGACGGCAAAAGATTCTTTGCCGTCCGCTAGCGGATGGCAAAGAGGAGGGGCCCCACTAAGGAGCTGGTTAAAAATACTTAACGCCCCTCTTTGCCGTACGCTGGCGGAAGGCAAAGAGCACATTAGCGGACGGCAAAGGTGGCGGACGGCAAAGATTAAACATATCTAACGGCCGCCCCACCCGCCCTCTCTCTGTTTCTCTCTCCTGCTCCCACACACGCCGCCCGCCCCCACCACTCGCCCGCCCCGTCCCACCGCCCCCCACCCCCATCGCCCCACCCCCGTCGCCCCGCCTTGCCCTGCCGTCTCGGCCACGCCCTTGCCCCCCAGCGCCCAGTGCCCCAGCCCAGCCCGGGCAGCACCGCCGCCCAGCCGCCCGCCCCTCCTCCACCGGCCCCCCGCCTCGTCGCCCAGCCCCCCGCCCATCGCCTCGCCTGCCGTCTCGGCGCCGTCACGCCCAGCCCCCAGCCCGCCCGGGCCTCGCCGCCCAGGCCGCCCGCCCTCCTCCACCTGCCACCTCCTCCACCGCCTGTGAGCTCTACCTCTCCTCTGTTTTTCCTTTTTTCTGTTTTTTTAGTTTTAGGTTTATGTTTAGTTTAGATTTAGTTTTAGTTTTAGTTTTAGGTTTAGTTTTAGGTTTAGGTTTAGTTTTAGTTTAGTTTTAGGTTTAGATTTAGTTTTTTCCTTTTTTCTGTTTTTTTAGTTTTAGATTTATGTTTAGTTTAGATTTAGGTTTAGTTTTAGGTTTAGTTCAGTTTTAGGAAAGAAGAAGAAGAAGAAGAAAAAAACAGGAGAGGAGGAGAAGAAGAAGAGGAAAAGGAAAGGAAGAAGAAGAAGAGGAGGAGGAGAAGAAAAAAGAAGAAGAGGAAGAAGAAGAAGAAAAAAGAGGAGAGGAGGAGAAGAAGAAGAGGAAAAAGGAAAGGAGGAAGAAGAAGAAGAAGAAGACGGAAAAAAAGGAAGAAAAGGAAGAAATGGAAGAAGAGGAAGAAGAAGAAAAGGAAAAAAGAGGAAAAAACCCCGACCCGACCACGGCACCCGACCCGACCCGGCACCCGACACGGCACCCCGACACGAGACCCCGACCCCGACACCCCGACACCGACACCCCGACCCGACACCCGACCCGACACCGACCACGGCACCCGACCCGACCCGACACCGACACGACACCCGACCCGACCCGGCACCCGACCCGAGACCCCGACCCGACCTCGACCCGACACCGACACCCGACCCAGGCCTGACCCGACACCCGACCCCGACACCGACCACGGCACCCGACCCGACCCGGCACCCGACCCGACACCCCACCCCGAGACCCCGACCCGACCCGACATGGCACCCCAACACCGACACGACACCCGACCCCGACACCTCCCGAAAGGTGTTCTTTGGCCTTCTAGAGGCCGACGGGTCATATATTTGTGAATTATTAGTTAGGTCATATATTTTTGATTTTGTTATGAAAACATCATATATAATTGTATTGATCGGGTAGTTTTAAATGTGCAGTTGTTTCATCGCTCTGCGAGGTTTGGTGTTCACGACCTCGCCGTGCGTTTGACGAGCTCTGCCCCTTCTCGTTCGTGGGTGAGCACAAATGACATGTCCTCCTCCCCCATTAATCATTTGATCTATTCCGATGAAACTTGATAGCTAGCTATATATGTGTCTTGAATCATCAGTATGCGTAACCAATATGTGTCTCCTGTTCGAAAGTGTCATAGTTATAAATATGCATGCATTTGCATATTTATAACCTTGATTCTTTCGAATTGTCCAACGTTATCCATGGACAGCCCGAGTATGTGTAGATTGGGTTCGTTTTCCCATATGCTTTGCTCCGGATCCGACGCATAAATTTCTCAGTGCCTCCCCTGTTGTTCTCCGGGTACACATCCTCTCCTTATTGCGTAGACGTGTATCGGGAGAACAGCGGGAGGTGTTGACGAAATTTTATGCGTTGATCCGGAGCATAGCATGCGAAAATCAACCCAATCTACACATACACGGGTGGGATTAGGACCTATCATTACCTATTAGAGTGTAGGTTGCATGGACGTAATAAAATTGACAAAGTAGATCAACTGATGATATATACATGGTGAATTACATATATAATTGTTGTGTCTCGAGTAGCTCTGAAAGTCAAGATGAGTGATCGTGCGTGGATGTATACTGGTCACACTGGTCAGAACAAATGGACCGCTGAATGGTTCACAAAAACCAAGGGGTTTGTGCAAGCCGCATTTGCAAATGGCTAGAAGAAAACCTGGTGCCCCTGTTTTCGGTGCAGCAATTGGGAAAAGAGGACAAAGGCTGAAATGGGCAAACACCTGCAGAAGAATGGTTTTACGCCCGACTATACGGTGTGGACATTTCATGGTGAGTCTGCCCAACGTGACCGAGCTGAGGTGGATCATCGTCGCACCGACGAGCATGGTACCGGATGGAAAACATGGTGCAAGACTATGATGATGCTCGGGATTCGGACGAGGAGATGGAGGAATCTGCAAAGGCCTTCAATGAAATGTTGGAGTCTTCAAACCGTCCGCTCCACGAGCACACTGAGCTTTGTCAGTTGGATGCCATCTCACAAGTAATGGCTCAAGGCTCAGTTCAACTTGGGCGAAGAATGCTATGACGCAATTATGACAAGATTTGGGCGCTTTCTACCCAAAGGCCATGTAATGCCTGCAAACCTGTACCGGTCGGACAAAATCCTCCGTGCCTTTGAAAATGCCCTATGAGAAGATACATGCACTGTGAGAAAGGATGTGCCTTATTTAGGCTTGACTATGCGGACTTGAACTATTGTCCCATTTGCAAGTCTTCCGGTATATTGTGGTAGACAACGGTATGGGTGAGAAGACACGCACCAAAATCCCGTTAGTGTTCTTCGGTATATGCCAATCGTACCAAGACTTCAACGTCTTTTCATGGTCGAAGAGAGGCGGCCGACAGATGACATGGCACAAAACAGGCAAAGGAACCGAACTAGATACGGATGGGAATCGATGATGGTACACACATCGGATGGTGTTGCATGGAAAAAGTTTGATGAATTACATCTTGACAAAGCGGCAGATCCAAGGCATCCTCGAGTCGGCATCAAGACGGATGGGTTCGATGTGTTTGGTATGACGGCAGCCCAATACAGTTGTTGGCCCGTGTTGTCTTTTCCACTCAATCTCCCCGGACAGATTATGCAAAGAAAGAACATTTTCCGACGTTGATAATTCCAGGCCCAACTATCCGGGAAAAATATGAATGTGTACATGCAGCCGCTTAAGGACGAATTGCAAGAAGCACGGGATAATGGGTTCAAGACATACGGCGCCTATAGCAAACGGAACTTCATAATGCGTGTCCGGTACATGTACTCGACGCATGACTTGCCGGCGTCTGGCGCTATTCGTTGGCTGGTGTGTGCATGGAAGGTTCCGTGCCCCACATGCAAGGGAGCTCTGAGTTTCGTTGGCTTCAGGCGGTCGCAAGTTTTCTTGCTTTGACATGCATAGACAGTTCATGGATCCTCGCCATAAGTTCAGGAAAGACAAGAAGAACTTCATCAGAGGTAGAGTTGTCAAAAACTCTGCACCACCTACATTGACAGGCCAACAGACACTGGGTCAGTTAAACGCTCTCGAGCCAGATCCACAGCGTCTAGGGTACTTCAAGGGGTATAATACTAAGCACGCGTGGACTCACAAAACATGCTTATGGGATCTGCCTTACTTCAAAGACCTCCTTTGCCCACACAACATCGACGTGATGCACGCTGAGAAGAATATCGCCGAGGCACTTTTTGGTACATTGTTCGGCATAGATGGGAAGTCAAAGGATAATACTAAGGCTAGAGTCGATCTGAGGCGCTTATGTGATAGGCCGTTACAAAACACGAAAAGAACCGAAAGGAAAGCAGAATCGACGAAGCCAAAGGCATGGTTCAATCTTGGAAGGCCAGCTATGAGGGAAATTATCTTGTGGGTGCAACAGCTTGATGTTCCCGATGGGTATGCAGCGAATCTAAAGAGGGGAGCGAATCTTGATAAATTGAAGATATTTGGTCTCAAGAGTCATGATTGGCACATATGGATTGAGCGGTTAATGCCGGTGATGTTGCGTGGCTTCATCCCTGAGGATGAATGGCTAGTACTGGTAGAACTCAGCTATTTCTTCCGTGTTCTGTGTGCAAAAGAATTATCGCCTGGCGTGCTAGAAGAAATGGAAGAGTTGGCGCGGAGTTGATCTGCAAGTTAGAGAAGATCTTTCCACCGGGCTTCTTTAATCCAATGCAGCATTTGATTATGCATCTCCCGACCGAGGCAAGATTGGGGGCCGTGCAAAATCGTTGGTGCTACCTAACCGAGAGGATGCGTAAGACGCTTAGAGAAAAATGTAAAACTAAACGTAGAATTGAAGCATCGATGGCTGAGGCATTCATCACAGAGGAGGCGGCAAACTTCGTAACAGCACACTACGAAGCCAAAAATCGTCATTTGCATAATCCGAAGCCTCGGTACAATGTTGACGACCCTAATAAGGGTGGATCCAACCTCAGCCTATTCAAAGGGAATCTCGCACCAGCTAGTGTTTCACATCCAGTATCTTTGGATAACGAAGAATGGCAGACCATTTCGTTGTATATCCTCAACAATCTGATAGAAGTGCGGCCGTACATCGAGTAAGTTCTCGGTACATTGTTTCGCAACTTCTATTTCCTTTGAACTGCTCTTATTCCTGGATATGTCATACAGTCGATACATCGCCATATTCTCGTATGGAGCGGAGATCCAAAAGGATTCCGTCGAAGAGTATGAGCTTCTCGCAAAGCAAGGAGGCGGCTATCCCGGTTTCTGAAGGAAATATGCCCTAGAGGCAATAATAAAGTTATTATTTATTTCCTTATTTCATGATAAATGTTTATTATTCATGCTAGAATTGTATTAACCGGAAACATAATACATGTGTGAATACATAGACAAACATAGTGTCACTAGTATGCCTCTACTTGACTAGCTCGTTGAATCAAAGATGGTTAAGTTTCCTAGCCATAGACATGAGTTGTCATTTGATTAACGGGATCACATCATTAGGAGAATGATGTGATTGACTTGACCCATTCCGTTAGCTTAGCACTTGATCGTTTAGTATATTGCTATTGCTTTCTTCATGACTTATACATGTTCCTGTAACTATGAGATTATGCAACTCCCGTTTATCAGAGGAACACTTTGGGTGCTACCAAACGTCACAACGTAACTGGGTGATCATAAAGGAGTACTACAGGTGTCTCCAAAGGTACTTGTTGGGTTGGCGTATTTCGAGATTAGGTTTTGTCACTCCGATTGTGGGAGAGGTATCTCTGGGCCTTCTCGGTAATACACATCACATAAGCCTTGCAAGCATTACAACTAATGAGTTAGTTGTGAGATGATGTATTACGGAGCGAGTAAAGAGACTTACCGATCGAGATTGAACTAGGTATTGGATACCGACGATCGAATCTCGGGAAAGTAACATACCGATGACAAAGGGAACAACGTATATCGTTATGCGGTTTGACCGATAAAGATCTTCGTAGAATATGTAGGAACCAATATGGGCATCCAGGTTCCGCTATTGGTTATTGACCGAGAATGGTTCTAGGTCATGTCTACATAGTTCTCGAACCCGTAGGGTCCGCACGCTTAACGTTTCGATGACAGTTCATTATGAGTTTATAAGTATTGATGTACCAAAGGTTGTTCGGAGTCCCGGATGTGATCACGGACATGACGAGGAGTCTCGAAATGGTCGAGACATAAAGATTGATATATTGGAAGCCTATGTTTGGACTTGGAAAGGTTCCGGATGAAAAGCAGGAAAGTTCTGGAACAGGGGGTTACGGAACCCCGGGGTCTATGGGCCTTGATGGGCCATAGGGAGAAGAGGAAAGGGCGGCCAGGCAGGGGCCGCCCCTCCCCTCTAGTCCGAATAGGACAAGGAGAGGGGGCGGCCCCCTTCCCTCTTCCTTCCCAATCCTAATCCAACTAGGAAAAGGGGGGGAGTCCTACTCCCGGTGGGAGTAGGACTCCTCCAGGCGCGCCCCCCTTGGGCTGGCCGCACCCCCCCTTGCTCCTTTATATCTGAGGCAGGGGGCACCCCGGGACACACAAGTTGATCTACGGATCGTTCCTTAGCCGTGTGCGGTGCCCCTCCACCATATTCCACTTGGTCATATCGTCGCGGAGCTTAGGCGAAGCCCTGCGCGGAGAAGTCATATCGTCGCGGAGCTTAGGCGAAGCCCTGCGTCGGTGGAGCATCATCATCGTCACCACGCCCGTTGTCTTGTGGAACTCATCCCCGACGCTTTCTTTGGATCGGAGCCGGGATCGTCATCGAGCTGAGCGTGTGCGTAACTCGGAGGTGCCGTGCGTTCGGTGCTTGGATCGGTCGGATCGTGAAGACGTCTGACTACATCAACCGCGTTGTTATAACGCTTCCGCTTTCGGTCTACGAGGGTACGTGGACAGACACTCTTCCCTCTCGTTGCTATGCCATCACCATGGTCCTGTGTGTGCGTAGGAAATTTTTTGAAATTACTGCGTTCCCCAACAGTGGTATCAGAGCCTGGTTTTATGCGTTGATGTCATATGCACGAGTAGAACACAAGTGAGTTGTGGGCGATATAAGTCATACTGCTTACTAGCATGTCATACTTTGGTTCGGCGGTATTGTGAGATGAAGCGGCCCGGACCGACATTACGCGTACGCTTACGCGAGACTGGTTTCACCGCTGCGAGCACTCGTTGCTTAAAGGTGACGGCGGGTGTCTGTCTCTCTCACTTTAGTTGAACCGAGTGTGGCTACCGGTCCTTGCGAAGGTTAAAACAGCACCAACTTGACAAACTATCATTGTGGTTTTGATGCGTAGGTAAGAACGGTTCTTGCTCAGCCCGTAGCAGCCACGTAAAACTTGCAACAACAAAGTAGAGGACGTCTAACTTGTTTTTGCAGGGCATGTTGTGATGTGATATGGTCAAAACATGATGAGATATAAGTTGTTGTATGAGATGATCATGTTTTGTTGAAGTTATCGACAATCGGCGAAGCCCTATGGTTGTCTCTTTGTTGCATAAGATGCAAGTGCCAAATAATTGCTTTACTTTATCGCTATGCGATAGCAATAGTTGCAAGAGCAATAGTTGGCGAGACGACCATGTGACGACACATTGATATAGATCAAGATGATGAAGATCATGGTGTCGTGCCGGTGACGATGGAAATCATGATGATGCTTTGGAGATGGAGATCAAAGGCACAAGATGATGATGGCCATATCGTGTCACATATTTTGATTGCATATGATGTTTATCTTTTATACATCTTATTCTGTTTGGCTTGACGGTAGCATTATAAGATGATCTCTCACTAATTATCAAGAAGTGTTCTCCACAGGTATGCACCGTTGCGAAAGTTCTTCGTCTTTGAGACACCACGTGATGATCGGGTGTGATAGGCTCTACGTTCAAATACAACGGGTGCAAAACAGTTGCGCACGCGAATACTCGAGTTAAACTTGTGAGCCTAGCATATAACAGATATGGCCTCGGAACACGGAGACCGAAAGGTCGAGCGTGAATCATATAGTAGATATGATCAACATAGTGATGTTCACCATTGAAACTACTCCATCTCACGTGATGATCGGACATGGTTTAGTTGATTTGGATCACGTAATCACTTGGATGACTAGAGAGATGTCTGTCTAAGTGGGAGTTTTTAATATGATTAATTGAACTTAAATTTATCATGAACTTAGTCCCGTAGTATTTTGCAAATTATGTTGTAGATCAATAGCTCGCGTTATTGCTTCCCTATGTTTTTATATGTGTTCCTAGAAAATTGTATTGAAAGATGTTAGTAGCAATGATGCGGATTGGATCCGTGATCTGAGGTTTATCCTCATTGCTGCGCTTGAAGAATTATGTCCTTGATGCACCGCTAGGTGACAGACCTATTGCAGGAAGCGGTATGCGCACGTTATGAACGTTTGGCTAGCTCAATATGATGACTACTTGATAGTTTAGTGCACCATGCTTAACGGCTTAGAATCGGGACTTCAAAGACGTTTTTGAACGTCATGGACCATAATGAGATGTTCCAGGAGTTGAAGTTAATATTTCAAGCAAATACCCGAGTTGAGAGATATAAAGTCTTCAACAAGTTCTATAGCTAAAAGATGGAGGAGAATCGCTCAACTAGTGAGCATGTGCTCAGATTGTCAGGTACTTCAATCGCTTGAATCAAGTGGGAGTTAATCTTCCAGATAAGATAGTGATTGACAGAATTCTCTAGTCACGATCACCAAGTTAGTAGAACTTCGTGATGAACTATAATATGCAAGGGATGTCAAAAGTAATTCCCAAGCTCTTCGTGATGCTGAAATCGACGAAGGTAGAAATCAAGAAAAGAGCATCAAGTGTTGATGATTGACAAGACCACTAGTTTCAAGAAAAGGGCAAAGGGAAAGAAAGGGAACTTCAAGTAGAATGACAAGCAAGTTGTCGCTCCTTGAAAGAAGCCCAAAGCTGGACCAAAGCCTGAAACTAAGTGCTTCTACTGCAAAGGAAATGGTCACTGGAAGCGGAAATGCCCTGAATATTTGGTGGATAAGAATGATGGCAAAGTGAACAAGAGTATATTTGATATACAGGTTATTGATGTGTGCCTTACTAGTGTTTATAGTAGCCCCTGAGTATTTGATACTCGTTCGGTTGCTAAGATTAGTAACTCGAAACAGGAGTTACAGAATAAACAGAGACTAGTTGAAGGGGAAGTAACGATGAGTGTTGGAAGTAGTTCCAAGATTGATATGATCATCATCGCACACTCCCTATACTTTCGGGATTAGTGTGGAACCTAAATAAGTGTTATTTGGTGTTGAGCATAAAAATGATTTGATCAAGTTTATTGCAATACGGATAATCATATAAGTAAGAGAAAAAAATGATGTTACATTTACATGAATAAAACCTTATATGGTTACACACCCAATGAAAATGGTTCATTGGATCTCGATCATAGTGATACACATATTCATAATATTGAAACCAAAAGATGCAAAGTTAATAATGATAGTGCAACTTATTTGTGGCACTGCCGTTTAGGTCATATTGGGGTAAAGCGCATGAAGAAAACTCCATGCTGATGAACTTTTGGAATCACTTGATTATGAATCATTTGATGCTTGCAAACCGTGCCTTTTGGGCAAGATGACTAAAACTCCGTTCTCCGGAACAATGGAACAAGCTACTGACTTATTGGAAATAATACATACCGATGTATGCGATTCAATGAGTGTTGATGCTCGTGGCAAGTATCGTTATTTTCTGACCTTCACGAGATGATTTGAGCAGATATGGGTATATCTACTTGATGAAACATAAAAGTTCAAAGAATTTCAGAGTGAAGTGGAAAATCATCATAACAAGAAAATAAAGTTTCTGTGATCTGATCGTGGAGATAAATATTTGAGTTACGAGTTTGGTCTTCATTTGAAACAATGTGAAATAGTTTCGCAAACTCACGCCATATGGAACACCACAGCATAATGGTGTGTCCGAAAGTCATAACCGCACTTTATTGGATATGGTGCGATCTATGATGTCTCTTATCAATTTACCACTATCGTTTTGGGGTTATGCATTGGAGACAGCTGCATTCACGTTTAATAGGGCACCATCTAAATCCGTTGAGGCGACACCGTATGAACTATGGTTTAACAGTAAACCTAAGATGTCGTTTCTTAAAGTTTGGAGTTGTGATGCTTATGTGAAAAAGTTTTCACCTGATAAGCTCGAACCCAAATCGGAGGAGTGCGTCTTCATAGAATACCCAAAGGCAACTATTGGGTACACCTTCTATCACAGATCTGAAGGCAAGTTATTCGTTTCTAAGGTGGATCCTTTCTAGAGAAGAAGTTTCTCTCGAAAGAAGTGAGTGGGAGGAAAGTAAGAGCTTGATAAGGTAATTTGTACCTTCTCCCGAATTGGAAAGTAGTTCATCACGTAAATCAGTTCGATGATTCCTACACCAATTAGTGAGGAAGCTAATGATGATGATCATGAAACTTAAGATCAAGTTACTACAAAACCTCGAAGGTCTTCCAAACTACAGTCCGCAACAGAGTGGTACGGTAATCCTATTCTGTAAGACATGTTACTAGACCATGATGAACCAACGAACTATAAGGAAGCGATGATGAGCCCAGATTCATGAAATGGTTTGAGACCATGAAATCTGAGATGGGATCCATGTATGAGAACAAAGTGTGGACTTTGATGGAGTTGCCGATGATCGGCAAGCCATATTATATAAATGGATCTTCAAGAGGAAGACAAATGCTGATAGTAGTATTACTATCTACAAAGCTCGACTTGTCGCAGAAGGTTTTCGACAAGTTCAAGGTGTTGACTACAATGAGATTTTCTCAATCAGTGGCGATGCTTAAGTCTGTCCGAATCATGTTAGCAATTGCCACATTTTATGAAATCTGGCAAATGGATGTCAAAACTACATTCTTTAATGGATTTATTAAAGAAGAGTTGTATATGATGCAACCAGAAGGTTTTGTCAATCCTAAAGAAGCTAACAAAATGTGCAAGCTCCAGCGATCCATCTATGGACTGGTGCAAGCATCTCGGAGTTGGAATAAACGCTTTGATAGTGTGATCAAAGCATATGGTTTTATACAGACTTTTGGAGAAGCCTGTATTTACAAGAAAGTGAGTGGGAGCACTACATCATTTCTGATAAAGTATATGTGAATGACATATTGTTGATTGGAAATAATGTAGAATTATTCTGCAAAGCATAAAGGAGTATTTGAAAGGAGTTTTTCAAAGAAGGACCTCGGTGAAGCTGCGTACAAATTGAGCATCAAGATCTATTGAGATAGATCAAAAACGCTTGATAAGTTTTTCAATAAGTACATACCTTGTCAAGATTTTGAAGAAGTTCAAAATGGAACAGTCAAAGAAAAGTTCTTGCCGGTGTTGCAAAGGTGTGAAATTGAGTAAGACTCAAATCCCGACCACAGCAGAAAACAGAAAAGAGAATGAAAGTCATTCCCTATGCCTCAGTCATAGGTTCTATAAAGTATGCTATGCTATGTACCAGACCTATTGTATACCTTGCTCTGAATTTGGCAAGGGAGTACAATAGTGATCTAGGAGTAGATCACCGGACATTGGTCAAGAACATCCTTAGTGAGGACTAAGGAAATATTTCTCGATTATGGAGGTGATAAAAGAGCCCGTCGTAAAGAGTTACATCGATGCAAGCTTTTTACACTGATCCAGATGACTCTAAGTCTCAATCTGGATGCATATTGAAAGTGGGAGCAATTAGCTAGAGTAGCTCCGTGCAGAGCATTGTAGACACAAAATATTTGCAAAATACATACGGCTCTGAATGTGACAGACCCGTTGACTAAGCTTCTCTCACGAGCAAAACATGATCATACCTTAGTACTCTTTGGGTGTTAATCACATAGCGATGTGAACTAGATTATTGACTCTAGTAAACCCTTTGGATGTTGGTCACATGACGATGTGAACTATGGGTGTTAATCACATACAGATGTGAATATTAGTGTTGAATCACATGATGATGTGAACTAGATTATTGACTCTAGTGCAAGTGGGAGACTGAAGGAAATATGCCCTAGAGGCAATAATAAAGTTATTATTTATTTCCTTATTTCATGATAAATGTTTATTATTCATGCTAGAATTGTATTAACCGGAAACATAATACATGTGTGAATACATAGACAAACATAGTGTCACTAGTATGCCTCTACTTGACTAGCTCGTTGAATCAAAGATGGTTAAGTTTCCTAGCCATAGACATGAGTTATCATTTGATTAATGGGATCACATCATTAGGAGAATGATGTGATTGACTTGACCCATTCCGTTAGCTTAGCACTTGATCGTTTAGTATATTGCTATTGCTTTCTTCATGACTTATACATGTTCCTGTAACTATGAGATTATGCAACTCCCGTTTACCGGAGGAACACTTTGGTACTACCAAGCGTCCACAACGTAACTGGGTGATCATAAAGGAGTACTACAGGTGTCTCCAAAGGTACTTGTTGGTTTGGCGTATTTCGAGATTAGGTTTTGTCACTCCGATTGTCGGAGAGGTATCTCCGGGCCTTCTCGGTAATACACATCACATAAGCCTTGCAAGCATTACAACTAATGAGTTAGTTGTGAGATGATGTATTACGGAACGAGTAAAGAGACTTACTAGTAACGAGATTGAACTAGGTATTGGATACCGACGATCGAATCTCGGGTAAGTAACATACCGATGACAAAGGGAACAACGTATATCGTTATGCGGTTTGACCGATAAAGATCTTCATAGAATATGTAGGAACCAATATGGGCATCCAGGTTCCGCTATTGGTTATTGACCGAGAATGGTTCTAGGTCATGTCTACATAGTTCTCGAACCCGTAGGGTCCGCACGCTTAACGCTTCGATGACAGTTCATTATGAGTTTATAAGTATTGATGTACCAAGGTTGTTCGGAGTCCCGGATGTGATCCACGGACATGACGAGGAGTCTCGAAATGATCGAGACATAAAGATTGATATATTGGAAGCCTATGTTTGGACTTGGAAAGGTTCCGGATGAAAACAGGAAAGTTACGAAACACCGGGGTTACGGAACCCCGAAGTCTATGGGCCTTGATGGGCCATAGGGAGAAGAGGAAAGGGCCGGCCAGGCAGGCGCGCCCTCCCCTCTAGTCCGAATAGGACAAGGAGAGAGGCGGCGCCCTTCCCTCTTCCCTTCCCCAATCCTAATCCAACTAGGAAAGGGGAGTCCTACTCCGGTGGGAGTAGGACTCCTCGGCAGCGCCCTTGGGCTGGCCGCACCCCCTTGCTCCTTTATATCTGAGGGCAGGGGGCACCCAGGATACACAAGTTGATCTACGGATCGTTCCTTAGCCGTGTGCGGTGCCCCCCTCGACCATATTCCACTTTGATCATATCGTCGCGGAGCTTAAGCGAAGCCCTGCGCCGGAGAAGTCATATCGTCGCGGAGCTTAGGCGAAGCCCTGCGTCGGTGGAGCATCATCATCGTCCTGCGCCCGTCGTCTTGTGGAACTCATCCCCGACGCTTTGCCGGATCGGAGCCGGGGATCGTCATCGAGCTGAGCGTGTGCGAGAACTTCGGAGGTGCCGTCGTTCGGTGCTTGGATCAGACGGATCGTGAAGACGTCTGACTACATCAACAGCGTTGTTATAACGCTTCCGCTTTCGGTCTCGAGTGCGTGGACAGACACTCTCCCCTCTCGTTGCTATGCCATCACCATGGTCCTGTGTGTGCGTAGGAAATTTTTTGAAATTACTGCGTTCCCCAACAGTTTCATCTCTTGGTTCAACAAACGGTAATTTCTATTAGACAATTTCATTTCATTCGCTAATTTGTGCGTAATGCAACAATCCTTTCATATTAAACTTGTAGGCTAATTTAGAGTCTATGGACGCCGAATTGAGACAAGTCGCTAATGGTTTTGACTATAAGGTCCGTTCATTTGACAAGTACGACATCAACGGGTATCGCTTTCGTACCTATGGCAAAGAGCAATCTATGGCCGACCGAAAGTCTACAAATTGTTGTGTATCTGCTATCGGCAAAGGAGGTACCGAGTATTATGGGAGAGTTGAAGCAATTTATGAACTTCTGTTCTATGGTGAAAACCCACCGAATGTCGTAGTCTTCAAATGTTATAGGTTTCAGCCGAAGGAGACTAGAAGGACTCATGAACATATAGGGCTAGTTGAAATCAACCAAAGCACCCATTTAGATGTTCACGATGTCTATATTACGATTCAACAAAGCGACCCAAGTATTCTATCTACCGTGGGCCTGCCAAACTAATCCAAATCTGAAAGGTTGGGATGTCGTTTATGAAGTGCCGCCACGTGCTAGACTTTCTCCCCCAAAGGAAGAGGATTATGAACCCCACATTAACCCAGACACATATGAAGGAGAATTCTTCCAAGAGACATGTCTTTCCAAAAAGCGTTTCAAGAACCGCTATGCTTCACCCCAAAACATTGAAGTAGACAGCGACAGTGAATCCGACATCACCCCAGAGGAGGAACAAGAAGAGCCAGAACAAGAAGAGGTTACTGCTGCGGATGACCTGTCAATGCTTGACCGATTACGTCAAGGTTGCCTTGCACATGTTGATGCCAATGAACCCTATGAGCCCATCATTGATTATTAGTGATGATGATGATTATGCATTTATTGATGATACTGATCGAGATTATTAGTAGTGTCAGGTATTCAATTTTTTATGTTGTACTTGATGATGATACACTTAAGTGATATACATATTATTATTCATGTCGGTACTTTTTTTTATGTTGTACTAATTTCGTTTATTCTTTGTCATGGCAGGTGTTGAAAGATGGTGGGCGCTGGTCGGGAGCGCGCCGAGGCCCCTTCTTCGTCGGCGCGTGGTGCGAGGTCTTCCATTCCACACGCACCTCTCTGCCGAGCGTTGCTGGACAGTATGGCGACACCGTCGGGCCCTTCTTCGTCGACCGCGGTGCCCAGCAGGGGACGAGGTAAGAAGAAGAGAGGAGGTGGAGCACGTGGTCGCGGGAGAGGAGGTAGGGTGACTGCTACGGCGCCTTCCTAGCCGCCGCCCCTGTTTCACCCGAGCACGTGACTGCTAGGGTGGACTCGTCTGAGGAGGAGGCTACACGGACTCCGGTCCACGAGCCTCCGGTCCACGGGTCTTTGGCCCAAGAGCCTCGGGTCGACGGGCCTTCGGGGAGAGGTAAGTGCATTTAATCTTTTTGTACCTTCCCTGATGGCCTCGGGTCCATGCATCTAGTGTATTATTTGTTTTTGCCATTATATATATCACAACCTGAGCACGACAATCATAAGATTAGTATGCAAAATTAAAGTAGTTTTCTCCTCGGTCCTGGCCATGGCAGTCATCAAGAGCAATCGCACACATGCCATGGGTTGTTCAATCTTGATTGTTGTTATGATCATGTCTTCCACTTTGATCTTACCAACCTATTGCTATGAACGTACGTATCTCCAAACGTCCTTTAATCATTTCTTCTTCTTACTGAATTCCTTATTTTTGCTACAATAGACCTTACTACACATTTGTAATTAACATCATTGCATTTCCTCAATGTTTAGTTGATCTTCATGAAGAGTGCTTGCCTATTCAAGTCTGCAATACAAATGTCTGCCAAAACTTATGCAGACACGACGGCAACCGTTGGCTCGGGGCCTACTGCAGGACTGGACCAGGCGATACGAAAATATGTTGTTGTGCTTATTCCTGAATCTCTAGTGATGCTTGTTGTTGTTTGGGGCACTAATATTGTCGTTCTCTGTATCCACCCGCTTGGAATGCATTCTCAATAAAATAGTTTTTAGTGACTCAATAAAAATTATAATTATTATAACGAACGTCATATGTGTATGATCGATATCATGTGCACATATCTAGTTAGTGGCTCGTCTTTACGTCTTAAACCAGCGTTGAAAAGATTATTGTATCGACTGTTCTTCAATTTCTTACTCTTTTGCTTCGATGATCGCAATTAATATCTCCTTCCACAAAGAGAGGTTTCCACAGATTCCTCCAGATCTACCCTCATAAAGCAAGCAATGCCATGAGAAGTTATATTGTGGATAAGGTTTTTCACATAATGGCCATATCTTCCTTTTGTTCTTTTGTATCCTGAATTCCGGTTAAATATAAATGATCTTCATTCTGAATAAATCTAATTGATCTTTCATTCCGATCAAATCTACTCGTTCTTCATTAATTAGATCCCGCTCAGGAACCCCGCTACTGTACAACCCCTGTCCCACCCACCTTAAATTGTACCCACTTTCGTATATATGGTGGGCCGCCCGCCGGACCCATTGGCATCTTTTTCCTTTTTAAGATTCAAAATATATTGCCCCAGTTGACATTCGATCCTAAAACCACTAGGTTTATTTCCGGCCGCAATTACCAGCTGGGACAGACAATGAGTTGTGCACAATTCTACATCTTTTAATTCTTGTTGTGTACATTTTCGGATGAAGTTCTGCAAGGTTATTTTGAGCGATTTCTCTTTTGGTTATTTCATGCAGAGTATTTGCTCGCATTTTTCTCTCTGATTTTCCTTTTTGTTTTGTTTTTCCTTTTTGTCATTCTTATATGTAACGAACTTTATTTTTTATTTTTGAACTTTTTAAAATTCACGAATATTTTTTTTAAATCGGAAAACTTTTTCCAAACTTGCAAACATTTTCCAAACTTGTGAACTTTTTTCAAATTCATGAAGTTTCAAAAAAATAACTAGTGAACAATCTCAAATTCATGAACTTTCAAAAAATTAAATTTTGAACAATCATAAAATTCATGAAATTTATCCAAACTTTTGTACTTTTCAAATTCATGATACTTCTAAAAATTAACTCATATTAATTTTCAAATTTGTGCACTTTTTTAAAACTTGTGAACATCTTACAAACTTGTGAATTTTTTGAATTAATGAATTTCATTAAATTTGTGAGCCTTTTAAAAATTAGAATTTGATAAAAAAATCAAATTTGTGAACTACCTTTCAAGCTCTTGAACATTTTTTAATTCATAAACTTTTCAAATTTGGAATTTGTGAACCTTTTTCAAATTCATCAACTTTTTTCAAATGCTCCAACTTTCTTAAAAATTCATGAACATTTTTTAGATAAACAAATTCGTGAACATTTATTCCATTTCGTAAAAAAATCAAACTCCTGAACGTTTTTAAAATTCATGAAGTTTTTGCAAATCCCTCAGCGACTGATCTACTGTACCGAACCAGGTTTTACTTGCTATTTCCGTTATTTTTGTTTGTTTTTTGTTTTTTGTTCCTTTTCTCTTTTTCAAAAAACACTCATGCTTGTTTCTCAAAATTTGAACTTAGCATGGATGCTTACCACGGGCATGCCCACTTGATGGCCAAATTTGGGGTCATTTCAAGAGTGTTCAATGTAGGGAGTCCAAGTAGGCGAGAAGGATGCGTTCATGAGAATGTTTATTCTGAGATCCGTCAAATGGCTCCATTTTTGCCATGGCCTTGTATGTCCAATTCAAGTCACCATGCTAAGTTGCTTAGGTTTTCAACATGTTTTCCATTTTCTGAAGTTTTCTCAGTCAAAAAAGGTTGAGAAACTGAGATGGACATCTTGCAACTTGCATACGGTGTCAGAAATCAGTCGAACATGACATGGATGCCTACCATCGGCATGCCCACATGCTTGCAAAAGTTGGGTCATTCGAAGAATGTCAAAAAATAGACATTATTCAACGAAGGGTGTTCGGGTATGCGAGAAGGCTCCGTCTGAAAGCACATTATTTTTTGACATCTATATCTATACCTATACTAATGTGGCACTCCCAAAAAATTCCCATGTTAATCAATAACTAGGAGCCGTTCATCTGGTGGCACCAAATTATTACGGTCTAGATCTCTCTTCAATTTCTCCCCAAAAGGAAAAATTTCTCTATACCTATACTAATTTGGCACTCCCTAAATATTCCCACGTTAATCAGTAATTAGGAGTCGTTAATCTGGTGGCACCAAAGTGTTACGGTCTAGATCTATCTTCATTTTTCCCAAAAAGGAAAATATTCTCATGATATCTCCATCACGATCTAGATCTCTCTTGAATCTCTGCAAAAAAAAAAACTCATGGATATCTACCACACAATCTACGTAATAAAGTTCTTTATCACAAGCGGTAATATAAAGTGACGTTCTTTTGCATTAAGATTTTGTGCATCCAACCATAAAAGTGCATGACAACCTTTTCTTTCCTCTGCGAACGGCCTATCTTTTACTTTTATCTTCTACACTTATATAAGAGTCATGGTGATCATCACCTTTCCTTTTTTACATTTTTCTTTTGGCAAAGCACTATGTGTTGGAGAGATCCAGATATATATATATCCACTCGGATGTAGGTTATCATAAATTATTATTGTTGACATTACCCTTGAGGTAAAAGGTTGGGAGGCGAAACTATAAACCCCGATCTTTCTCTGTGTCCGATTGAAACTTTGAACCCATAAGTATCACTTGAGTGTTAGCAATTGTGGAAGACTAAATGATAGTTGAGTATGTGGACTTGCTGAAAAGCTCTTATATTGACCTTTCTGATGTTATGATAAATTGCAATTGCTTCAATGATTGAGATCATAGTTTGTTAGTTTTCAATGAAGTTCTGATTCATAATTTACCTTGTGAACGAATTGTTACTTTAGCATAAGAATTTGTATGAAAATATATGTTGTTGTTCTAAAGATGATCATGATGCCCACATGTCCGTATTTTATTTTATCGACACCTCTATCTCTAAACATGTGGACATATTTTTTGATTTCGTCTTTCGCTTGAGGACAAGCGAGGTCTAAGCTTGGGGGAGTTGATATGTCCATTTTGCATCATGCTTTTATATCGATATTTATTACATTATGGGCTGTTATTACCTATTTAGGTACAATACTTATGCCTTTTCTCTCTTATTTTACAAGGTTTACATGAAGAGGGAGAATGTCGGCAGCTAGAATTCTAGGCTGGAAAAGGAGCAAATAGACCTATTCTACGCAACTCCAAAAGTCCTGAAACTTCACGGAGAGTCATTTTGGAATTAATAAAAAATATTGGGCAAAGAAAGCACCAGAGGGGGGCCACCTGCAATCCACAAGGGTGGGGGGCGCATCCCCTGCCTTGTGGACTACCTGGCAGGCCCCCGATGCCCATCTTCTGCTATATGGTGTGCTTTGACCTAGAAAACATCAGAAGGAAGCTTTTGGGATGAAGCGCCGCCCTCTCGAGGCAAAAACTTGGGCAAAACCAATCTAGGGCTCCGGCAGAGCTGTTCGGCCGGGAAAACTTCCCTCCGGGAGGGGGAAATTGAAGCCATCGTCATCACCAGGTCAATCTCCATCAACATCTTCACCAACACCATCTCCTCTCAAACCCTAGTTCATCCCTTGTATCCGATCTCTGTCTCAAAACCTCAGATTGGTACCTGTGGGTTGCTAGTAGTGTTGATTACTCCTTGTAGTTGATGCTAGTTGGTTTATTCGGTGGAAGATTATATTTTCAGATCCTTAATGATAATTAATACTCCTCTGATTTTGATTATGAATATGTTTTGTGAGTAGTTACATTTGTTCCTCGGGACGTGGGAGAAGTCTTGTTATAAGTAATCATGTGAACTTGGTATTCCTTCGATATTTTGATGAGATATATGTTGTCTCTCCTCTCGTGGTGTTATGTGAACATCGACTACATGACACTTCACCATTGTTTGGGCCTAGGGGAAGGCATTGGGAAGTAATACATAGATGATGGGTTGCTAGAGTGATAGAAGGTTAAACCTTAGTTTACGTGTTGCTTCGTAAGGGGCTGATTTGGATCCATATGTTTCATGCTATGGTTAGATTTATCTTAATTCTTCTTTCATAGTTGCAGATGCTTGCGAGAGGGGTTAATCATAAGTGGGAGGCTTGTCTAAGGAAGAACAACAGCCAAGTACTGGTCCACCCACATATCAAATTATCAAAGTAACGAACGCGAATCATATGAGCATGATGAAAACTAGCTTGACAGTAATTCCCATCTGTCCTCGGAAGCGCTTTGCTTTATATAAGAGTTCGTCCAGGCTTGTCCTTTGGTACAAAAAGGATTGGGCCACCTTGCTTCACCTTAGTTACTTTTGTTACTTGTTACCCGTTACAAATTATCTTATCACACAACTATCTATTACCGATAATTCCAGTGCATGCAGAGAATACCTTGCTGAAAACCGCTTGTCGTTTCCTTCTGCTCCTCGTTGGGTTCGACACTCTTACTTATCGAAAGAACTATGATAGATCCCCTATACTTGTGGGTCATCAGCCACTGACAAGGGGGGCTATGAAGACGATAGTTGACGCACTGTAGCCAGAACCGCATCAATCTTGAGGCCAAGCTGATCGCGATCATGCTGCCTCAAGAGCGGGTGCCAATGTTGTAGAAAACCAAGGAATTTTAAGGAGTAAGACGCCTGCCTCGAAAAGACCCGCTCAATCACTATTTTATTACGTGTCGTCCAAAGATTCCACGACATTGCCGCAAAAACAAGCCAGAACAAGCGGCGATGTCGCATACGTTGTTTAGCCCTGATCTAGAGGAACTCCGCGAGGTTCAGAGCCTCCCAGTCGGGCCCAGTGCCTCGCAGACGAACGTCCATAGGACCCACGCCGATGTACATTAGGATAGGATGCGGGTCCTAGTCTTTGCTACCGAGCATAAGATCACCCGGGCCATATGCCGCTTAAGTACCTCAGTCCCGGAAGGGATATGCTACTTGTGAGCTGCGTTGGGGTTTCCTCGCAGAGGAGAGGGTGAAGCAGTACAGTAGAGATAAGTATCTACCTTACTTAAGAACCAAGGTTATCAATCTAGTAGGAGAACCATGCAGAACCTCTTTAGCAGTACCTACACAGATGCAAGCAAATACTTGCACCCAATGCAAACACAGGGGTTGTCAATCCCCTCGGCACTTGATTGCAAGGATCAAACCTCGTGGTGATAGATAGATTAAAACACAAAATAAAATAACGGTAAAAAAATTGCAGCAAGGTATTTTTGGATTTTATATATGATAAAAGTAGACTCGGGGCCATAGTTTTTACTAGAGGCTTCTCTCTTGAACAAAAGCATACGGTGGGTAACAAATTACTGTTGGCCAATTGATAGAAAAGTGCATAGTTATGAAAACATTCAACGCAATGATCATGTATATAGGCATCACGTCTGAGACAAGTAGACCGACTCCTGCCTGCATCTACTACTATTACTCCATCCATCGACTGTTATCCAGCATGCATCTAGGGTATTCAGCTAATAAAAAAAGAATAACGCCTTAAGTAAGATGACATGATGTAGACAAAGTAAACTCAATCAATATGAATAAACCCTATCTTTTTATCCTTAGTGGAAACAATACAAATACATGTCATGTCCCTTTCTGTCACTGGGATTGAGCACCGCAAGATCGAACCCATCGCAAAACACCTCTTCCATTACAAGATAAATCAATCTAGTTGGCCAATCCAAACGAATAGATCAGAGGGAAATAGAAAGCTATAACAATCATGCATAAAAGAATTCAAAAAAGACTCAAAATATTTCTCATGAATAATATGATCATAAACATACAATTCATCGGATCCCAACAAACACACCACAAAATAAGATTACATTGAATAGATCTCCAAGAACATCGAGGAGAACATTGTATTGAAGATCAAAGAGAGAGAAGCAGCCATCTAAATACTAGATATGGACCCATATGTCTATGGTAAACTACTCAGGCATCATCGGTAGGGCAGCAAGGTTGATGTAGAAGCCCTCCGTGGTCGATTCCCCCTCCGGCAGAGTACTGGAGAAGGCTCCAGATGGGATATCGAAGCAAGAGAGGCTTGCGGCGGTGAAAAAAATGTTTCGGTGGCTCCTTGTTCTATTGGGAATATTTGGGAATTTATAGTAGTGGAATTAGGTCAAGAGGTGCCACGAGGGGCCCACAAGCCCAGGGGCGCACCCTACCTCCCCAAGGCATGCCTGGCAGGTTTGTCGCTCCCTCGTGACTCTACAGGTCTTCTCCCTATGCTTCTAGGTTCCCTTCTGGTCCAGAAAAATTGTTAAGAAGTTTCATAGCGTTTGGACTCCGTTTGGTACTGATTTCCCGAAAAGCCAAAAACAAGCAAAAAAAAAACAACTGGCACTGGGCACTAGGTAAATAGGTTAGTCCCAAAAAATGATATATAATTGGATATAAAACATCCAAGATTGATACTATAATAGCATGGAACAATAAAAAATTATAGATACGTTGGAGACGTGTCAGCATCCCTAAGCTTAATTCCTGCTCGTCCTCGAGTAGGTAAATGAAAAAAACACAATTTTTAATGTGGAATGCTATCTGTCATGTTATCATGTAATTTCTCTTTTGTGATATGAATATTTAGATCCAAATGATTCAAAGAAATAGTTTATAATTTTATATAAAGACATCAATACTCAGGCATACCAACAAACAATCATGCATTTCAAAATAAAAATGCTAAAGAAAGTTATCCCTACAAAATCATATAGTCTTGTCATGCTCCATCTTCTTAACACAAAGTATTTATCATGCACAACCCTGATGACAAGTCGAGAAATTGGTTCATACTTTTTAACGCGCTTAAGCTTTTTCAACCCCCACGCAATACATGAGCGAAACCATGGATATAGCACAATGGGTGGAATAGAATGTGGTGGTTGAGATTAGTAAGGGGAAGCAAAAAAGGAAGAAAGTCTCACATTGACGAGGCTAATCAACGGGCTATGGAGATGCCCATCAATTGATGTCAATGCAAGGAGTAGGGATTGCCAGGCAGCAGATGCACTAAGAGCTATAAGTGTATGAAACCTCAAAATAAAAACTAAGTGGGTGTGCATCCAACTTGCTTGCTCATGAAGACCTTGGGCATTTGAGGAAGCCCATCATCGAAATATACAAGCCAAGTTCTATAATGAAAAATTCCCACTAATATATGGAACTGAAAGCATAGGAGACTACCTATGTGAAAAACATGGTGCTACTTTGAAGCACAAGTGTGGAACAGGATAATAACATTGCCCCTTCTCCCCTCCCCCCCCCCCTTTTTTCCTTTTTTGGTGGGCCCTTTTTGGCCTCTTTTTTATGGGCTCTTTTTGTCTTCTCTTTTTTATCTCCTCACTGGGACAATGCTCTCATAATGAATAAGGATGATCATCACACTTCTATTTACTTACAACTCAAAATTATAACTCGATACTAGAACAAAATATGACTCTATATGAATGCCTCTGGTAGTGTACCAGGATGTACAATGAGCCACAAATACTATGTCAGCTATATGATCATGCAAAGCAATATGGCAATGATGATGTGTGTCATAAAAATAGAACAGTGGAAGTTGCATGGCAATATATCTCGGAATGACTATGGAAATACCATAATAGGTAGGTATGGTGGTTGTTTTAAGGAAGATATAAGGAGGCTTATGTGTGATAGAACGTATCATATCACGGGGTTTGGATGCACCGTGGAAGTTTGCACCAACTCTCGACGTGAGAAAGGGCAATGTACGGTAACAAAGAGGCTAGCAAATTACGGAAAGGTGAGAGTGCATATAATCCATGGACTCACACTAGTCATAAAGAACTAAAATAATTATTGCGAAAGTTTATTAGCCCTCAAAGTAAACTACTACTATGCATGCCCTTAGGTGGATAGATTGGTACTACTATGCATGCTCCAACTTCTTAGCATAACTAGAGCCATGCGTGCATGCTTCGGGAATCACAAACCTTAACACCAATATTCTTACTAAACCACAATCGTTCACTAGTACCTCCCACATATTACCATCTTAATATTGCAAAACTATTGCAAGGAATCAAACCTATCATATTCTGTGATCTACATGAAAGTTTTTATTATATCCTTCTTGAAAACCTATCATACTAGGACCAATTTCATAAATCATGCATATCGCCATTACTATTTATCAAACTCTCCAAATGATATAAGTGAAGCATGAGAGTGAAAGTATTTCTTTAAAATATAACCATCGCCGTGCTCTAAAAAAATATAAGTGAAGCACTAGAGAAACTACCTAGCTCACAGATATAAGTGAAGTATAAAGATTATTCTAACAAATCACGAATGGGTGTGTGTCCCTCTCAAAATGTGTGTCCAGCAAAGATGATTGTGGCAAACTAAAAAACAAACAAAGCAAATACTCATATAATACACGACGCACCAAGCAAAACTCATATCATGTGATGAATAAAAATAGAGCTCCAAGTAATTTACCAATGGTTGGCAGACAAAAGAGGAGATGCCTTCCGGGGCATCCCCAAGCTTAGAAACTTGTGTCTCCTTGAATATTACCTTGGGGGTGCTTAGGTCATCCCCAATCTTAGGCTCTTGCCACTCTCAATTCCTTCATCCATCGTGAGATCTCACTTAAAACTTGAAAACTTCGGCACACAAAACTCAACAGAAACCTTCGTGAGTTCCATTAGTATAACAACCAAATCACCAACTTTAGGTACTGTTATGAACCCATTCATATTTTATTATTGCATAATACCTACTGCATTCCAACTTCTCCATGACTTATACCCCCCGATACTAGTCTCACTACACTAGGTATTTCAGACAACCAACTAAACAGTGCAATTCCATAGTCCACCCTGATATTGGAGAATCCGCATAGTCTTGGCCTCAACGGAAATAATATGTGTGGCCCCATCCCATTTCAGATTGCCATGCTCAAGAATATAACAAAGATTGTTCCAATATGACAACAGATTCTCTGGTTTCATACCAGAGAGCACTGTTAACCTAACCAAGTTAGAACCCATGCTACTATCTCACAACCAACTATCATCAAATATACAGCCAAGTTTGTTTCATCTTGATTGCCTCATCCAACTACATCTATCACATAATTTATTGACCAGTGCATTACTAGTTGATATAGGTTCTTTGGAACAAATTGGCAACATGGATCTCTCTTCCAACCGCTTGGTTGGTAGTATCCCGAAGTCGATTGGACAACTACAAATGATAGAGTAAACTTACCACACAATTCATTCTATGATTCACTTCTACTCAGCCTGCAAACTTTGGATCTATCACATAACAGTCTCTCTTGTACAATACCAGAGTACCTTGTCAATTTCACCATTGTAACTAGCACTACTAGGAAAAGCCTAGTAGTGGCATGGGGCCCAACGCTACTACTATCGCGCCACAGCTAAAATTTAGTAGTAGCGCGGGCGTCACCACGCTCTACTACCAAAAAGTTAGTAGTAACGCGGGTGCCACCCGTGCTACTACTATTTCGCGCCCGCACTGCTACAAACGAAATAGTAGTAGCGCGTCTAACGCACTACTAGTATCCTAAATACAAGTAGCACGCAATTTTTTTTCCGCGCTTCTACTAACTAATTAGGAATTTAAAAAATTCACCAATTCCATTTTATGCATACAATTCTACAACTAAAACAAACCCAGAAATGTGATCCAGTTACCAATGTAGAATCGATTAGTATCATCACAAGCATACAACCGAGTACTTAATTTATCGCAATGTAAACATAGATATCACACGCACATCACAGTTTGGGCAAGGCAATACAAGTTCGATGGAGAAGCTTCTCGCGGCGCGCTACTAGCTACTATGCCCAGTAGTTGTCGCGCAGCCTGGGAGAGACACGCTACTACTAAGCGAGGCCCACCAGATGGCCTCGTCTATCCATAGTAGTAGAGCGGGGTGTCCCACCTGTGCTACAGCTATCCACTTAGTAGTAGCGCGGGTTTAACACACGGCGCTCCTACTACTGTCTATCCGGAGGACACCGTGGGAGGAGTATTCTCAAACATCAGCCAGCAATCCTTGATCGAAACTCAGGTTTTTGTGGTCCCCCGAGTTTGGAATTTTCACCTTGTCCAAGTTACATTCGTAGAACCAATGGCTGAGAGTTCTTCTACTAACTATCATTACTGTTACTAGGCTTGTAGCTCTCTGTATATTTGTAGAGCAGTTTTAGCATGCTCCCTCTTACCCCCTCTTTTCACATGAGAGGTAAGAGTATGTAGTAGATCTGAGCCGTTGATCACATTAATTAGTGGTCGGATTAACTCTTACCTTCTTACCTCATATGTAAAAAGAGGGGGTAAGAGGGAGCACGTTAAAATTTGCCATATTTGTAATGATTATACAGAAAACTCAGAAGCGGCAGGGTATGACAGCTTCTGCCGGTATGGTTGACATGATCAGCCCTCACTTGGTGTCCAACAATGAGATTAATCGTCCCACTAATGATTTTAGTGAGAAAAACTCGTTGGGATCGGGAAGCTTTGGAGAAGTTTTTAAAGGCCAATTGAGCAAAGGTATGATAATTGCAGTCAAAGTCCTAAACATGCAGTTGAACAGGCCATGAGAAGCTTCGATGCTGTATGTAGTGTGTTGCGCATGGCACTGCACCGCAATCGAATTAAGATCCTCAGAACATGATGCAACTTGAACTTCAGAGAACTATTCCTTCATCACATGCTCAATGGAAGATTAGAGGCACTCCTACATAGCTCTCAAACTATAAGGCACTTGAGCTTCCTCGAGAGGCTATGCATCATGCTCGATGAGTCCTTGGCGATGGGGTATCTGCACCACGAGCACTACCAGGTGGTCTTGCACTGTGACTTGAAGCCTAGCAATGCTTTGTTTGACAGCACATGTGGTAGATTTTGGCATTGCAAGCTTGTTGCTAGGCATGACAACTATATGATCTCTGGAAGCATGTCTAGAACAGTTGGCTACATGGCACCTGGTACTCAGTGGCGGAGCTTGACAAGAATCTACGGGGCCGGGGGGTGCATAACAAGAAAATTTTACCAACTGCAACAAACCAGAATTTTTAGCCTCACAAATTTGTATGGGGGCGGCCGGCGACGAGGGGTGGCCTGCTGACCAGCTGACATCGATGACCACTGGCCAGTGGCAAACAGCCAAAGACAACCGTCTCAGGCGTTCCCTTGTTCCCTCTTCTGACCTGCTCGGGACCTGCTCGGTGCCAGGATGTTCCCGATGGCTCGCGTGGATCAGAGGCGAGCATCTCCTCCTCGGCGCTAGCGTCATCGCCGAGCCAGTGCGATGGCAGGGTGGTTGGTTCCAGGATGGAGTAGGGCACTAAGGCGAGCAGCTGTGCCCAAGCGTGGTTGAGGAAAAGAGAGATGAAGCAGCCGAGGAGGTTTGTGTGTCGTTCGTGATGATGTCAAACGTGTGGCCTTTTGCGTGTATGTAGATAGGGCTATCCAAAAACTGCAAGGCGATTACTACTACCTTGTAAAATAATGGCATTTAGGATGGGGAGCCACGTCCCCCTCAGACTTATACATCATTTCTGTTTCGGTACACCCCCTAAACACATCAACGGACGAGATCTGTCCATACACCTTCATAATAAAGGGTAGGATGGTCTTTTTAGAAAATACTCGCGGAGAGGTGACACGTTTGTGAGTCCGCCTCGGGCTTGGGCAGGCCCATTAGTGAGTATTTACTGTAGCACAGTTCGAAAATCCAAAAACAATCATGTGACTGTTATGCATCGAACCCACGACCACGGGCGAACTTGCTAACACCACCAGAACCAACCACATATGGTGATTCATAAGCAGCGCAGTATATCATAACCAAGAACGGACGTCCTGTAGGAGCATTCCTTTAGAAATACTGTAACAGAACAAAATTGGTACTATACAACCTGACCGGATACTGTAGCGACCAACAATTTTCAAAATGCAAACACTTTTTCAAATTTACAGGCATTATTAAAAAATGCAAACATTTTTAAAATTTACGAATATTTTTTCAAATAAACTAACATTTTCTGAAAACATTTTTTATTTTCTAGGGCCTAAGCATTTTTAATTTTTAATTTTTTTGTTTTTCTTCTCTTTTTGTTAATTCATTTTTCTACTTTTGAACTTCAGTACTCTTTGGGAACTCGTTCAAAAATTTCAAAAAATGTTTGGCATAACATAAAATGTTCTTGTTTTCAAATATTGTTTACAATTCTACAAAATGTTCTGGAATTTCATCAAATGTTCCAGTTTTTGAAATTTTTTGTTCACAAATTTAATAAATGTATGCGTTTCAAAAAATATATTGTTTTTTAAAAGGTGCGTGGTTTGTAACTTTTGTTCGAAATTTTAATCATTTTTTCAAAAGAAATTAGCACTTTTGAAAAAGTGTTCAGTTTTGTAAAATTTTCATACACACTTTGTAATTCAAAAATTGTTGACAAATTTCAAGAAATCGTTAGGAAAAAATAAAATGTTCGTGTTGATTGATAATGACGGAAATTACAAATACGCTCATCTAAACTGGTAAGGCTATGGATAAATGGTCCCTACTTATTGTAACAGCTAGGCACAGACATATGAGGCATCTATGCCAGGTTTGAATGACTTCTCACATTGTTTACAAGTTGCGACGTGTCCGACCATTTATCGGCCTATTTTCACCAATAAAAACTCCAGAAAATGTAAAACTTTTCAAAAATCTAAACATCATGGTTCCTTGAATTGGTCATAGAAGCTGGTGGAAAACATTTGGTGTCATTTGACGGATGTTGAAAAACAACGAGCTACCAAACAGACCCTTCTGGCCTGTCCGAACACCCTCCGTTGAACATAATCTATTTTTGGATATCTTTGAAATGAACTCCACTTTTGCAAGAAGGTAGGCATGCCCATGGTAGGCAGATGCCTGGTTCAGACGATTTTCGACACTGTATGGAAGTGGTGACACATCCGGCCATTTATCGGCCTTTTTAACCAAAAAACTTCAGAAAATGAAAAACTGGGTGAAAACTCAAACAAGATGGACTCTTCTGGCCGACCTTAACACCCTCCATTGAACATGGTGTTTTTGTGGACATCCTTGAAATTAACCCAACTTTTGCCACTAGGTGGACATGCCAATGGTGGGCATCCATGGTAGGTTTGAATGACTTCCGACACTGTATGCAAGTTGCTACACGTCTAGCCATTTATCGACCTTTTTTGTCCAAGGAAACTTTAAAAAATGTAAAACTTGCCAAAAACCCAAGCAACTTGGCTTGGTGCCTTGAATTAGTTATACAAGGCCATAGAAAAAATATAGGGGCCATGGATGCCTACCATGGGCATGCCACCTGCTGGCAAAAGTTGAGGTCATCTCAAGAATGTCCAAAAAACACCTTGTTCTATGTTACGTGTTTGTAGGCATCCATGCCGAGTTTGAATGAAAAAGTTATTTAAAATCATAATTTATATAGGTACGTAAAACTGTCATTACAAGTTTTTCACATTACTAATAAATACAAAATGATAGAATTGAAAACAACAAATGCTTTTTAAAAGGATTTAATAAATATTTAAAATAAAAAAATTCAAATCATAATATAATATAGTTACTTAAAATTTTTATTTTGGTATTTCAATTTTTTGAACAGGTTTCAGAAGAGTAATAAAGTTTAAAAAGGAGAAAAAAAATAAATTTACTAAAAAAGTAAAAACAAAAATGGAAATAAAATAAAATCTTAGGCCTTGCCCAACGAAGCGACTCCATCGCTCCTGTAGGGCGCCTATTGGAATTTGTTCAGAATTTAAAAATGATCCTATTTTAAAAAAAATATTGCTCATGAATTATAAAAATGTTCGGGAAATTTTAGAACAATTTTTTGATACATTTTTTGTTCGCATTTATGAAAAATCTTTTGGAATTTAAATTTTTACTCGTGTTCTCCGAAAATGTTTATTTTCACAATTTTGTTCATGCTTTTGAAAAAACTATTCGCTTTTTGACATTCCGAACAATTTTAAAAGACAGAAACATCTTTTGAAATTACCTTGCATTTTTTCAAAATGGTAACAATTTTTTTAAAATTTTGAACAGAATTTTGAAAGCGCGATCATTTTTCGAAAAAGAAATATGAAACGTAACAGGAAAAAGAAAAGTAAATACACAAACAGAAACTATGGAAAAAAGGACCGGTTCACAAATTGTTGCTAAAATCATTTTAAAATTCCCAGGCCGTCCATTACTTGTAGGTCGTAGCTTTACATTGGTCAGTAAAGGGTTGCTGCCGCAGTGGTTGTGTGCAATTTTATGTCTTAGGTGGTCGCGGGTTCGAATCCCAGCTTGTGCTATATTTTTTGATATTTGTCATCATATGCCACCGCAAATGGGCCGGCCCAAGCGAGCTTGCTGGCGTATGCGTACATATAAGGTAAATACAAACTGTGAAAAGTCCATACTACCCTTTATATGTTTTATGAGGGGGTTGTACCGAAGTACATAGCTCCGCCGTTGCAGGTACTTACATAGAGATCCCGCAAAAAAAGGTACTTACTTAGAGAAACACTTTTAATTAAAGTTATTTAATCCAGTTCTTGTTAAGCCACGAATTAACTACGGTAATTTAGTTCTCCTTTAATTTTCTATGAATACCTTGAGAACGGTATGGGGCTCTTGGAAAGGCATCACAGAAGAGTAACGTCTTCAGCTATGGCATTATGCTCCTTGAAGTCTTCACTGGAAGGAGACCCACAAATGATATTTTTATTGGAGATCTAACCCTCAAGCAGTGGTTACTGAGGCATTCCCTACAAAGCTTGTTTGTGTTGTGCACGATCAACTATTGCAAGGATCTTCCACAAGCTGCAGTTTCGAAAGCTTTCTTAGGCCTCATTTGGTTTAGATTTCCTAACCAGATTCCGCTGCACCGCAGCCGAATCCTAATCAAACGGGCCGGCCCGCGCAGCCGATTCCACCAAAAGCCACCCGAAAATGCATGCACAGGTGGAAGTTGCCGCGTACCCCTGGACTTTACGTGGAATTACCCACCTTTGCCACTGAATGGGTCGATCCCAATACCGATTCACCAGCGCATCGAGACATGGCAGCCCCAAATCGCTTACCCCTTTCCTCCTCTCCCTCCTATGGTGATTCTATAGGGTTCGCCACCGCCAACCCGCACAAATATTACCTCGTTGATTCGGGATATCCAAACTGTGAAGGATATCTTGCTCCTTACAAAGGCCAAATATACCATATACCGGAATTTCGTAATGGACGAAAAACGGTGGGAAAATACGAGGTTATAATCATGCTCACTCTTCACTTTGAAATGTTGTTGAACTAATATTTGGAGTGCTCAAAGCTAAATGGTGCATCTTGAAGGGTGTACCTAGTTTCAGCCCTCGTAGACAAAAGAAGATTATTATTGCATGTATGTAGTTGCACAACTACATTCGTGAGACCAAGTTGCCTGACGAGGAGTTTGAAAAATGTGATGAAGATGAAGATTATGTTCCTGGTGAGGACTTGCGAGTGCGGTCACTCCAAGGAGATAGTGTTCCTGTGAGACTTGACATCGTCGACATGAACAGAGTTCGTGATAGGATTGCTAACTCCTTGATGAGCTCCAGTGGATAGAGTTGTTCCATCTGCTCATGGAGGAACTACTATTCTAATATGTGTAGAAGTGTATATAATATTTTGCGCCCCTCCTTGTAATCTAGTTGTTGGACTGTCGTTTCTAAAAAAATGCAAGGGTTGTAGTATGCTGATGTATTGATCAATGATGAAATATTTGGGTTCAATTGCTAGTTCATTTGTAATAACTAGTGTGCTATTCCTATTTCTGTGCTATATAATGATCCTTATAAAAAATGTTGTCCTTATAAAAATGCTATTGCTATGTCAAGAATATAAAGTTGATCATGGTATATAGTTGGATAATTATTTAATTATGTTTTATTATTGCTCTAAATCAGTATGTAATATTGTTATTATCATTAAACGCCGTGCAACCAATCTCTCAGCTCTTAGGGGTATTTCAGACATTTATCTCCACAGCCACAGTTCATACAGCTAGTTTGTCAAATGGCCTACAACTTTTTCACAACAGATTTTCCACAACTGCTTTTCCACAGCAGATTTTCCACATTTGCTTTTAGAAATCCACAGTCGAACCAAACGCAGTCTTATGCCGATATTTGAGTTGTGTTTGCTCTGCTCCAGTTACTCACTTGCCCAGATGATGACATGAACAATGTAGTCATAGCTCTGAATAAGATCAAAGTGGATTACACCAAATGGCGGATTCCAACCAGTGATTGATCATCCTTGCCTCTATGTATGGGCATCTTTTTTCAGCTTCAAAACTAACAGTCACACCCAACAAGCTACAAAACTACTCACCTTTTCTACAGTTCAAAGTCTTTGACGGGTGAAACGTGGAGTCAATTTATCTGCAGCTTCCATTTTGCTAGCTATATAATTTCGGCTGAGAAGGTTTGTACCTATACACCGAGCAGAGTTTCTTCTTTATTTATTCTTTTGTAAAAGAAAAGGTGCCATTGTACACCTTTTTGGAACGGCACTTCCTCACTAGTGTTGGCTTTTTTAGGGAAGTGCACATAAGCTGCACCCCAATCATGTTGATAGAAGATTAGGCCGAAAAACCATACAACACCCACATCTAGCTAATCTAGACCTTCATGGCACCTCTTTTACGGCTGCAATTACATGGAGTATTTAACCAAAAACTACCACAATTGACGGAAACATGACGAAAAACTACCACTTTACGTTTTTATGCGAAAAACTACCAAATTTGGACTAAACCGTGGCAAAAAACTACCAACTCGGGAAATCGCTCGCTTCGCCCGCGCTAACCCCGATTCTGACCTGTTGGGCCCGCGAATCAGTCGCCACGCTGGCGAACGGACGGCCGCCGCGCGTTGACGGCCGTTAACGGCCCGTCCGCTGTCGGAACACGGCGCCTGTCGGTGCGGTGCGGGTCAAGATCTGATCCGTTCCCCTCTCGATTCACTCTCTCCCTCCTTTCCCTCTCTCTGAACTAGGATTCTGCCGCCATGTCCTCGTTGATTCCGGAGGGTGGCGGCGCTTGCGTAGGCGACGCTGGCGGAGGCGCTGGCGGAGGTGAGACAAGTTTGGACGCTGCTGCCTCGCCCGCGCCTCCACCGATGGCCAGCGGCTCAGTCGATAATTGGTTGGGGAGCACCAGTTTCTCGACGCAGGCCGGCTCGCAGCAGCCGGAGGCACCGCTCTCCCAGTCATCGCCAATGGGTTGCGGTATGCAATTATCATCGCCAATGTTTACATTAGTTGGACATGTGTAGTAAATCGACTCGATGAAGCTGTATAGCTCGATCAATTTCAATTCAATTCATGAGCACTTATTTGTGCAGTTTGGCTGACCAAAAGTGGGAGATATGGTTTCATTTAGAAGGAAGAAACCCTTTGAAAAGGTGTATATTTGAGTCAGATATTTCTTTGCTTACTCTACAATCACTCATTGCTAGTGAAGGGTATGGGGACAGTGATTACATGTACTATGTGAAGGAGGAGGAAATTGGATCTGAAAGAGTAAAGTATTTAGGTAATGAAGGTAGTGTTCATGAAATGTTGGACTTTTTCATCATGTCAAGCTAGTGAACATAAGGGTTGTGAGAAATGTTGAACCTGGAATTAGTACACAGGCTAATGAGAATTACATTAACACTCAAGAGAGTTGCTGTGTGAAAAAGGTTGTGGAGCAATCTGAGCTTCAGAATCAGATAGATGATAGAAATGCTCAGCTCGAGAGGAGCAGGATTTAAAGAGAGGCAGATTTGAACCACTTTGAAGGAGACACTGAAGTGTCTGAATTTTGTTCTGAGGATTCAGTTCAGTCAGATGGGAGTGCTGAAGCTGTTCAACCAATGGAAATAGTGTGTGCCTCTGAAGAGGATACAACATTGGAAACTACTGCTATTGTCAAACATGTGAAGAATCCTGGTCCAACTAGCAGATGTCACAAAGAGCTAGAGAAAAAACGTTTTGAAGATTGGTTTCCTGAAGCAGATGAGTTTTGTTTTGCTGGTGATGCAGGCATAAGTGATGAGGAAGAAGAAGATGATGTTGAACTACCATACCTCATGAAGAAGCCAAACACAAAGAGTAGTAAGAAAAAGATGAAGGAAAGGCTATATTTTGACCCCTCAATTCCCAATTCACATTTACTCTTGTGCAAGAACTTGTGTTTTGATAGTGTTTACCAGTTCGGAGAAGCATTAAGAGATTTTCATATAAGGACTTTGAGGTCTTTTCACTACCACAGGAACACTCCAACAAGAATTATTGTTTGGTGTTCACAAAGAGAGCATGGATGTGAATTTTACATGTGTGCCTCTAGGATAGCTCATGAAAGAACATTTTGCATTAAGAAGTGTAACATGGAGCAATATTGTCCAAAGATCGTGAGAGAACACAAAGGTTACTACTAAGTGGCTTTCCAAAGCAGTTGAACCTTCTCTTAGAGCAGATCCTAGAGCACCTGTGGATTCACTTATTAAAAACAGCAAAGTCAAGTTTTCAGTTGATGTATCAAAGTGTGTGGCCTATAGGGCAAGGAGGAAGGCTATTAAGGTTGTGCAAGGTGACCAGAAGGAGCAAGTACTATAGACCGAGGGACTACCTACAAGCAGTTCTTGACACAAACTCTGGTAGCAGGTGTGTAGTTACAACATTTGAGGACCCAGAAAACCCTGCCCCAACACCTAGATTTAAGTACATGTTCTACTGCTTGCATGCATCAAAGCAAGGATTTCTTAATGGTTGCAGGCCCTTTATAGGTAAATCTATAACTGCAATTTGTTCAAAATATCTTGTTGTAAATATATGGTAGCTAATTTGGGTATGGATGCAGGCTTGATGGTTGCTTCATCAAGCTAACCACTGGACAGCAAATACTTGCAGCCACAGGAAGAGATGGCAATAACAACATCTACCCCATAGCCTTTGGTGTGGTTGATAAGGAAGATTCAGATAGTTGGACATGGTTCCTAACCCAGCTAAGATGTTGCATTGGAAGTGGTAGCAAATTTGGAACCTACACCATTATTTCTGACAGGCAAAAGGTATGCACCCTATCTTAGCCACTAGTTCAGATATATATTGTTATTAGTAGCTTTATTTCCTTTTGTTCATGACCATGGTTATAAATTTACAATCAGGGTCTTCTTAAGGCTATAAATGAGGTGTTCCCTGATTCCCCTCAGAGATACTGCCTCAGACACATATATGCAAATTTTCAGTCAGCTGTTTTCAGAGGAGCAGAACTAAAGAAGCTAGCTAGTAGATCAGGCTAGCTACTCATTCACCAAACATGGCCATGAATTGGCAATGGCAGAGCTTAAAGCAGAGTGTGACGATGCCTGGAAGTGGCTTAAAAAATTCCAAAGGAGACTTGGTGTAGGTCTGCAATGGATTACATTTGGAAAACTGATCTTGTTGTGAACAACCTTAGTGAGGTTTTCAACAAAATGATCCTTGATGTTAGGGCCAAACCAATTAGGACTATGTTTGAAGGAATTAGGACTAAGCATATGATCAAAAGGCAGAAGACTAGGGAAAAAACAGAGAACAGCAGGTGGATGATCACACCCAACTATTCAGAGAAATTAGAGGAGAATAAGAAGTATGCCAAATTTTGTGATGCATATAAGGCAGGTCCTGACATTTGGCAAGTTAATAGTAAGGAAAATCAGTACTGTGTGAACCTAGCTACTCAATCATGTGACTGCAGGAGGTGGGACATGACAGTGTGACATGCATCATGCAATAGCAGCAATGAGCAAGATTCACATGCACCCAGAGGACTATGTGCATGAATTTTTCAAAAAAGCACTATATATTGAAGCATACAAAGACATAGTGTACCCTGTCCCTGGTCCTGAATTCTGGCCTGACACCCATACTCCTGATATTGAGCCCCCAGTGTTCAAAGAAAAAGCAGGCAAGAAACAGACAGCTAGGAGAAAGGGGCAGTTTGAGGTGCCTGCTCCAAAGGACACAAGCAGGATGGGAACAATTACATGCAGCAATTGTGGTCTACAAGGCCACAGATATACTAATTGTGGGAAAGCTCTAAAACCTAGTCTTGAGATGAGAAAGAACTTACACCAGGTCATTCAAAAATGATGCATTCTTTGTTTACTTTTTTAGTTCTGGTATATTTACTAACTGATTTAATTTTGTCATGCAGGAGAATAGAGAAATTTTTAGGGGTTCCTCTAGTGCTACACTTCCACCTCCACAACCACCACCTCAACACCAAACTACACAGATGCCAGCATCATCTGCTCCACCTCCTAAAGCAATGAGGAACAGAAAAACAGCAGCAAATAAGAGAGGTTCAACATCAACAGTTTCAGCAGGAGCAGCCAGGTCTTCACCAGCACCTGCAACAGGATCTGCATCAACAAGAGCTGCAAGAACAAGAGGATCAGCATCTACAAGAACATTCAATGCACCAAGAACATCCACAGGAGAACCAGGGTTATTGGCGAGCAAGAGGAAGAGGAAACCTCCTAGCAAGTTTGCATCCTATTTCAATGCTAGTGGAAACTATTGAGTGTATGGTACTTATTTGTGTATGGTACTAAGTTTGTGTTCTGCTACTAAATGTGTGTTGTGCTACTAATTTCTGGACAATGTGACATGTGAACTTGTGGACAATGTTGAATGTATGGTACTTATTTGTGCCCAATACAAATGGGCTAAGTGGTACTGATTTGTTTTGATTTGTTTTTTTGTTTTACTTTGCCATTTCTACAGTTCAGAACTTATTGCCAAATTCATTGTACGAAAAAAAATCTGCACAAAAAAAGTCTGGCCTGGGGCTCGAACCCAGGACCAGTTGGTTGTAACTATGCGTTCAATACCAATGGGCTAGTGCTGGTGATTTGTTTGACTAGCATCGGCCAAACTTATTATATGTTGTTAGCCACGTCCTTTTCAGGGTGCGTAGCAGCCGGCAGCGTGGTGAGCGTGCGTTGATTAAAACCAGTCGTTTCGGATTCTACGACATTACTACGTGTCCACCCACCATGCCCTCTGCTCACTCGCCCACTCGTCGCTTACACCGCCCACTCCACTTCCCCCTCTCTCCTGTCGAAATCACCGACGACAACCACCGCCACCGCCGTCGCCATGGAATGGCTGCTCGCCATCGAAGCTCTCGCCGGCAACAACAAGGAGATCCGGGCGCAGTACAGGGAGATCGCGCGCTGGTTCCCCAGTATCGCGATGCTCAGGAACCACGCCCGCGGCCTCGTGAAGGTGATGACGGCTGCTGAAAAGCAGCGCGCCTTCCCTGCCGGCCGCACCATCCCGGCGCCGACCATTCTGCTCTGGGCGATGCGCGAGGTGCAGCGCTCCCCCGACCCCAGGCAGCGCGCCAGATGGTGGATGTACCGCTCATCCACCACGCCGCCGGCCGCCGCGGACGACGTCACCGACGCCGTCCTCGCTCCCCCAGCCCCAATCAACAACGCCTACTGGGAGTGGCGTGGTCCATGGGTCCTTGGGCCCTCTGACGACTCTGAGGGCGAGTCTTCTGACGACGAGTCCACTGACGACGAGTCCAGTGACGAGCCCTCTGACGACTCTGACGACGAGGTGGATGAGGTAGTCGTCCTCTCCGACGACGAGCCCGAATCGCAGAATCTTGGCTCCCGTCCTCGACGCCGTGGAGGGGGATAGGAACCGCCCAATCCACGTGGATGCGCTGCCAGAGATGGCCGATCTCCCAGACGGCGTCGTCGTGAAGCAAGAACAAGATGGCGGCGAGAATGATGTGCTGGAGCCGGCGCCGGGCAAGAAGAACAGGGCGGCCGTGACTGCGGTGCGCCCCTCGCACCGCCTGAAGATGCTGAAGAAGGAGGAGTGAACTGCTGCACTAATATTCAGTTTAAATGGGTCTGAACTTTCTTAAGTGCAGTAAGTTCCTAGGTTCAGTTTCGTCAGGCACTATCTACTAGTAGTTCATCTTTATGTCAGGCACTATCTACTAGTAGTTGCTATCTATGTCAGACTATGAATGGCAGTACTATCTATCTATGTCAGACTATCTATATATGTTACTTCCTACTTGCTACATATGTTAAGTTACTTGTCAGACTATCTAAGCTAATTGCTATATATGTTACTTGCTACTTCCAACTATGTCACTACTGTCAGTTATCCACACATGATAGAAGCAGAGTAAAACAACCTCATCATAGATAAAACATTCTTACTTACTTCACTTAGCATGAGTACTTAGCATAGTAGGTCTTAACATAATAGTCATTACATCATAGATAAAACCAAGTAGTTCTTAAACCATAGCAATACCTCCCTCCTCATAACATTCCAAGGCCAGCTATATATATAGGCCTACTAATTACTTAACCCACAAACCAACCACTTCACTCATTCATAATTGCCTTGATCCTCTCCAACTTAGCTTTCTTTGGCATGCCCAAAGATTGAGCGTATCAGCAATCAGATACTCTAACTTCTTCTTCTCTTGCTTAAGTAGGTCCCTGTCCCCCTCCACTTCCTTCATGGCCTTCCTCACGTTCTGAATGATCTCTGCTTGGCTTTGAAGAATGCACCTTTGCTCCTTGGCAAGCTTCAACTTTTCCATACTTAACTCAATCTTTGCCTGATCCTCAAGTTGTTTCTTCTTCTCAGCTAGTTCATTGATTGCCTGACTGGTATAGTCCATGTCATGAGACATCTTGCCATCTTGATAGTCAAATAGGTTGGATACATCTTCCACCAACTGGCTGTAGTTGTTTGACAGGAAATCAATTTCCTTCTGTAGCTTGGCCACCTCTTTCTCATGGGCTTGTTTGTCATTCACCCTGCCCAAGTTCTGCTCATGATACATGTCCCAAATCCTGGTTAGGCACCTTTGTAGAATCTCTGGCCAAGGACCATCCACCCACTCCACAACCCCACAGTTCACACCTTCATCCTACAGAAGCAATTATTTATAATTAAGCACAAGCACTTAGTAACAAACTTAGTACAGAAAACTAAAGTCATAAAGTCATTTCATTTAACTGAAACCCTTTGTTTACATCAATATGCACCTGACTTAGCATCAGAGATAAATTCAGTTAACAGCTACATTTAGCATCAGAGATAAATTCAGTTAACAACTACATTTAGCATGTTGGGGAACGTAGTAATTTCAAAATTTTCCTACGATCACGCAAGACCATGGTGATGGTATAGCAACGAGAGGGAAGAGTGTCCGTCCACGTACCCTCGTAGACCGAAAGCGGAAGCGTTATAACAACGCTGTTGATGTAGTCGTCGTCTTCACGATCCGACCGATCCAAGCACCGAACGTCGGCACCTCCGAGTTCTCGCACACGTTCAGCTCGATGGCGATCCCGGACTCGATCCAGAAAGTGTCGATGAGTTCCGTCAAGACGACGGCGTGATGACGATGTTGATGCTCCACCGACGCAGGGCTTCGCCTAAGCACTGCGACGATATGACTTCTCCGGCGCAGGGCTTCGCCTAAGCTCTACGACGATATGACCGAGGTGGAATATGGTGGAAGGGGGCACCGCACACGGCTAAGGAAAGATCCGTAGATCAACTTTTGTGTCTTGGGGTGCCCCCTGCCCCCGTATATAAAGGAGACAAGGGGGAGGTGGCCGGCCCTAGAGGAGGCGCGATTAAGGAGGAGTCCTACTCCCACCGGAGTAGGACTCCCTCTCCTAGTTGGAGTAGGATTGGGGAGGGAAGGGGAAGGCGCCGCCCCTCTCCTTGTCCTATTCGGACTGGAAGGGGAGGGGCGCGCAGCCCACCTGGCCGGCCCTTCTCCTTCTCCCTCAAGGCCCATGAGGGCCCATATACCCCAGGGGTTCCGTAACCCCGGTGTTCCGGTAACATCCTCGTTTTCACTCGGAACCATTCCAAGTCCAAACATAGGCTTCCAATATATCAATCTTTATGTCTCGACCATTTCGAGACTCCTCGTCATGTCCGTGATCACATCCGGGACTCGAACATCCTTGTGCATCAATACTTATAAACTCATTATGAACTGTCATCGAAACGTTAAGCGTGCGGACCCTACGGGTTCGAGAAATATGTAGACATGACCTAGAACCATTCTCGGTCAATAACCAATAGCGGAACCTGGATGCCCATATTGGTTCCTACATATTCTACGAAGATCTTTATCGGTCAAACCGCATAACGACATACGTTGTTCCCTTTGTCATCGGTATGTTACTTACCCGAGATTCGATCGTCGGTATCCAATACCTAGTTCAACCTCGCATCGGTAAGTCTCTTTACTCGTTCCGTAATACATCATCTCACAACTAACTCATTAGTTGTAATGCTTGCAAGGCTTAAGTGATGTGCATTACCGAGAAGGCTCGAGATACCTCTCCGACAATCGGAGTGACAAAACCTAATCTCGAAATACGCCAACCCAACAAGTACCTTTGGAGACACCTGTAGTACTCCTTTATAATCACCCGATTACGTTGTGACGCTTTGGTAGCACCAAAGTGTTCCTCCGTAAACGGAGTTGCATAATCTCATAGTTACAGGAACATGTATGGGTCATGAAGAAAGCATTAACATACTAAACGATCAAGTGTTAAGCTAACGGAATGGGTCATGTCAATCAGATCATTCTACTAATGATGTGACCTTGTTAATCAAATAACAACTCCTTGTTCATGGTTAGGAAACATAACCATCTTTGATTAACAAGCTAGTCAAGTAGAGGCATACTAGTGACATACTGTTTGTCTATATATTCACACATGTATTATGTTTCCGGTTAATACAATTCTAGCATGAATAATAAACATTTATCATGATATAAGGAAATAAATAATAACTTTATTATTGCCTCTAGGGCATATTTCCTTCAGTCTCCCACTTGCACTAGAGTCAATAATCTAGATTACAAAGTAATGATCCTAACACCCATGGAGTCTTGGTGCTGATCATGTTTTGCTCGTGGAAGAGGCTTAGTTAACGGGTCTGCAACATTCAGATCCGTATGTATTTTGCAAATCTCTATGTCTCCCACTTGGACTTGGTCCCGAATGGAATTGAAGCGTCTCTTGATGTGCTTGGTCCTCTTGTGAAATCTGGATTCCTTTGCCAAGGCAATTGCACCAGTATTGTCACAGAAGATCTTCATCGGTCCCGATGCACTAGGTACAACACCTAGATCGGAAATGAACTCTTTCATCCAGACTCCTTCATTTGCTGCTTCCGAAGCAGCTATGTACTCCGCTTCACATGTAGATCCCGCCACGACGCTTTGTTTAGAACTGCACCAACTGACAGCTCCACCGCTTAATAAAAACACGTATCCGGTTTTGCGATTTAGAATCGTCCGGATCGATTGTCAAAGCTTGCATCGACGTAACCATTTACGACTAGCTCTTTGTCACCTCCATATACGAGAAACATATCCTTAGTCCTTTTCGTGTATTTCAGGATGTTCTTGACCGCTGTCCTGTGATCCATTCCTGGATTACTTTGGTACCTTCCTGCCAAGCTTACAGCTAAGCATACGTCAGGTCTGGTACACAGCATTGCATACATGATAGAGCCTATGGCTGAAGCATAGGGAACATCTTTCATTTTCTCTCTATCTTCTGCTGTGGTCGGGCATTGAGTCTGACTCAATCTTACACCTTGCAACACAGGTAAAAAACCTTTCTTTGCCTGATCCATTTTGAACCTTTTCAAAACTTTATCGAGGTATGTGCTTTGTGAAAGTCCAATTAAGCGTCTTGATCTATCTCTATAGATCTTGATGCCCAATATGTAAGCAGCTTCACCGAGGTCTTTCATTGAAAAACTTTTATTCAAGTATCCTTTTATGCTATCCAGAAATTCTATATCATTTCCAATTAATAATATGTCGTCCACATATAATATCGTAAATGCTACAGAGCTCCCACTCACTTTCTTGTAAATACAGGCTTCTCCAAAAGTCTGTAAACCCATATGCTTTGATCACACTATCAAAGCGTTTATTCCAACTCCGAGAGGCTTGCACTGCACCATAAATTGATCGTTGGAGCTTGCACACTTTGTTAGCACCTTTTGGATCGACAAAACCTTCTGGTTGCATCATATACAACTCTTCTTCTAGAAATCCATTCAAGAATGCAGTTTTACATCCATTTGCCAAATTTCATAATCATAAAATGCGGCAATTGCTAACATGATTCGGACAGACTTAAGCATCGCCACGGGTGAGAAAGTCTCATCGTAGTCAACCCCTTGAACTTGTCGAAAACCTTTCGCAACAAGTCGAGCTTTGTAGACGGTTACATTACCATCGGCGTCGATCTTCTTCTTAAAGATCCATTTATTTTCAATGGCTTGCCGATCATCGGGCAAGTCAACCAAAGTCCATACTTTGTTCTCATACATGGATCCCATCTCAGATTTCATGGCTTCCAGCCATTTTATGCGAATCTGGGCTCACCATCGCTTCTTCATAGTTTGTAGGTTCGCCATGGTCAAGTAACATGACTTCCGTAATAGGATTACCGTACCACTCACTGTGCGTATTTTACTCTGGTTGACCTCGAGGTTCAAGAGTAACTTGATCTGAAACTTCATGATCATCATCATTAGTTTCCTCACTAATTGGTGTAGTTGTCACAGGAACCATTTCTTGTGATGAACTACTTTCCAATAAGGGAGCAGATACAGTTATCTCATCAAGTTCTACTTTCCTCCCACTCACTTCTTTCGAGAGAAACTCCTTCTCTAGAAAGGATCCGAATTTAGCAACGAAAATCTTGCCTTCAGATCTGTGATAGAAGTTGTACCCAACAGTCTCCTTTGGGTATCCTATGAAGACACATTTTTCCGATTTGGGTTCGAGCTTATCTGGTTGAAGTTTCTTTACATAAGCATCGCAGCCCCAAACTTTAAGAAACGACAACTTTGGTTTCTTGCCAAACCACAGTTCATAAGGCGTCGTCTCAACGGATTTTGACGGTGTCCTATTCAACGTGAATGCGGCCGTCTCTAAAGCATAACCCCAAAACGATAGCGGTAAATCGGAAATAGACATCATAGATCACACCATATCTAGTAAAGTACGATTACGACGTTCGGACACACCATTTCTCTATGGTGTTCCGGGTGGCGTGAGTTGTGAAACTATTCCACATTGTTTCAAATGTAAACCAAACTCGTAACTCAAATATTCTCCTCCACGATCAGATCGTAGAAATTTTATTTTCTTGTTACGATGATTTTTCCACTTCACTCTGAAATTCTTTGAACTTTTCAAATGTTTCAGATTTGTGTTTCATTAAGTAGATATACCCATATCTGCTCAAATCATCTGTGAAGGTGAGAAAATAACGATACCGCCACAAGTGCTTCAACATTCATTGGACCACATACATCAGTATGTATGATTTCCAACAAATCAGTTGCACGCTCCATAGTTCCGGAGAACGGTGTTTTTGTCATCTTGCCCATGAGGCACGGTTCGCAAGTACCAAGTGATTCATAATCAAGTGATTCCAGAAGCCCATCAGTATGGAGTTTCTTCATGCGTTTTACACCGATATGACCTAAACGGCAGTGCCACAAATAAGTTGCACTATCATTATCAACTCTGCATCTTTTGGCTTCTACATTATGAATATGTGTATCACTACTGTCGAGATTCAACAAGAATAGACCATTCTTCAAGGGTGCATGACCATAAAAGATATTACTCATATAAATAGAACAACCATTATTCTCTGATTTAAATGAATAACCGTCTCGCAATAAACAAGATCCAGATATAATGTTCATGCTCAACGCCGCACCAAATAACAATTATTTAGGTCTAAAACTAATCCCGAAGGTAGATGTAGAGGTAGCGTGCCGACTGCGATCACATCGACTTTGGAACCATTTCCAACGCCAAGATCGTCACCTCGCCCTTAGCCAATCTTTCGCTAATCCGTAGTTCCTGCTTCGAGTTGCAAATATTAGCAATGTAACCAGATTCAAATACCTGTGTACTATCATGGTATTAGTAAGGTACACATCAATAACATGTATATCATATATACCTTTGTTCACCTTGCCATCCTTTTATCCGCCAAATACTTGGAGCAGTTCCGCTTCCAGTGTCGATCTGCTTGCAATAAAAACACTCGCTTCGTGCTTAGGTCCAGACTTGGGTTTCTTCTCTTGATCAGCAACTTTCTTGCTGTTCTTTTTGAAGTTTCCTTCTTCTTCCCTTTGCCCTTTTCTTGAAACTAGTGGTCTTGCTGACCATCAACACTTGATGCTCTTTCTTGATTTCTACCTCCATGCTTTCAAAGATCGCCAAGAGCTCGTGAATTGTCTTAGTCATCCCTTGCATATTATAGTTCATCACGAAGCTCTTGTAGCTTGGTGGCGATGATTGGAGAATTCTGTCAATGACACTATCATCCGGAAGATTAACTCCCAGCTGAATTAAGTGATTGTTATACCCGGACATTTTGAGTATGTGCTCACCGATGTAACTATTCTCCTCCATCTTGCAGCTATAGAACTTATTGGAGACTTCATATCTCTCAATCCGGGCATTTGCTTGAAATATTAACTTCAACTCCTGGAACATCTCATATGCTCCATGACGCTCAAAACGTCGTTGAAGACCCGGTTCTAAGCCGTAAAGCATGGCACACTCGAACTATAGAGTAGTCATCAGCTCTGCTTTGCGTGACGTTCACAACTTCTCGCTCAAGATCTCGCAGCAGCCTGTCACCCAGCCGGTGCTTCCAGGACGTAATTTTTCTGTGCAGCAATGAGGATAATCCTCAAATTACGGACCCAGTCCGTGTAATTGCTACCATCATCTTTCAACTTTGCTTTCTCAAGGAACGCATTAAAATTCAACGGAACAACAGCACGAGCCATCTATCTACATCAAACATAGACAAGCAAAATACTATCATGTACTAAGTTCATGATAAATTTAAGTTTGATTAATCATATTAAAAACCTCCCACTTAGACAGACATCTCTCTAGTCATCTAAGTGATCACGTGATCCAAATCAACTAAACCATGTCCGATCATCACGTGAGATGGAGTAGTTTCAATGGTGAACATCATTATGTTGATCATATCTACTATATGATTCACGCTCGACCTTTCGGTCTCGTGTTCCGAGGCCATATCTGTTATATGCTAGGCTCGCCAAGTTTAACTCGAGTATTCTGCGTGTGCAACTGTTTTGCACCCGTTGTATTTGAACGTAGAGCCTATCACACCCGATCATCACGTGGTGTCTCAAAGACGAAGAACTTTCATAACGGTGCATACTCAGGAGAACACTTCTTGATAATTTTTAGTGAGAGATCATCTTATAATGCTACCGTCAATCAAAGCAAGATAAGATGCATAAAGGATAAACATCACATGCAATCAATATAAGTGATATGATATGGTCATCATCATCTTGTGCTTGTGATCTCCATCTCCGAAGCACCGCCATGATCACCATCGCCACCGCACGACACCTTGATCTCCATCGTAGCATCGTTGTCGCCTCGCCAACTATTGCTACTACGACTATCGCTACCGCTTAGTGATAAAGTAAAGCAATTACATGGCGTTTGCATTTCATACAATAAGCGACAACCATATGGCTCTCGCCAGCTTGCCGATAACTCGGTTACAAAACATGATCATCTCATACAATAAAATATAGCATCACGTCTTGACCATATCACATCACAACATGCCCTGCAAAAACAAGTTAGACGTCCTCTACTTTGTTGTTGCAAGTTTTACGTGGCTGCTACAGTTGAGCAAGAACCGTTCTTACCTACGCATTAAAACCACAACGATAGTTTGTCAAATAGACTCCGTTTAACCTTCTCAAGGACCGGGCGTAGCCACACTCAGTTCAACTAAAGTTGGAGAGACAGTCTTCCGCAAGCCATCTATGTGCAAAGCACGCCGAGGAACCGGTCTCGCGTAAGAGTATCGCGTAAGGTTGGTCCAGATCGTCTCGCCCAACAATACCGCTGAACCAAAGTATGACATGCTGGTAGGCGGTATGACTTGTATCGTCCACAACTCACTTGTGTTCTACTCGTGCAAATAACATCAAACCATAAAAACCTAGGCTCGGATGCCACTGTTGGGGAACGTAGTAATTTCAAAATTTTCCTACGATCACGCAAGACCATGGTGATGGTATAGCAACGAGAGGGAAGAGTGTCCGTCCACGTACCCTCGTAGACCGAAAGCGGAAGCGTTATAACAACGCGGTTGATGTAGTCGTACGTCTTCACGATCCGACCGATCCAAGCACCGAACGTACGGCACCTCCGAGTTCTGCACACTTCAGCTCGATGACGATCCCGGACTCGATCCAGCAAAGTGTCGGGATGAGTTCCGTCGCCAGACGACGGCGTGATGACGATGTTGATGCTCCACCGACGCAGGGCTTCGCCTAAGCACTGCGACGATATGACTTCTCCGGCGCAGGCTTCGCCTAAGCTCTCTGACGATATGACCGAGGTGGAATATGGTGGAAGGGGCACCGCAGACACGGCTAAGGAAAGATCCGTAGATCAACTTTTGTGTCTTGGGGTGCCCCCTGCCCCGTGATATAAAGGAGACAAGGGGAGGTGGCCGGCCCTAGAGGAGGCGCACCAGGAGGAGTCCTACTCCCACCGAGTAGGACTCCCCTCTCCTAGTTGGAGTAGGATTGGGGAGGGAAAGGGGAAGGCGCCGCCTCTCCTTGTCCTATTCGGACTGGAAGGGGAGGGCGCGCAGCCCACCTGGCCGGCCCTTCTCCTTCTCCCTCAAGGCCCATGAGGGCCCATATACCCCCGGGGTTCCGTAACCCCGGTGTTCCGTGAACATCCTGTTTTCACTCGAACCATTCAAGTCCAAACATAGGCTTCCAATATATCAATCTTTATGTCTCGACCATTTCGAGACTCCTCGTCATGTCCGTGATCACATCCGACTCGAACATCCTTCGATTGCATCAATACTTATAAACTCATTATGAACTGTCATCGAAACGTTAAGCGTGCGGACCCTACGGTTCGAGAAATATGTAGACATGACCTAGAACCATTCTCGGTCAATAACCAATAGCGGAACCTCGATGCCCATATTGGTTCCTACATATTCTACGAAGATCTTTATCGGTCAAACCGCATAACGACATACGTTGTTCCCTTTGTCATCGGTATGTTACTTACCCGAGATTCGATCGTCGGTATCCAATACCTAGTTCAATCTCGTTCTGGTAAGTCTCTTTACTCGTTCGTAATACATCATCTCACAACTAACTCATTAGTTGTAATGCTTGCAAGGCTTAAGTGATGTGCATTACCGAGAAGGCTGGAGATACCTCTCCCACAATCGGAGTGACAAAACCTAATCTCGAAATACGCCAACCCAACAAGTACCTTTGGAGACACCTGTAGTACTCCTTTATAATCACCCGATTCGTTGTGACGCTTGGTAGCACCTAAAGTGTTCCTCCGTAAACGGAGTTGCATAATCTCATAGTTACAGGAACATGTATGGGTCATGAAGAAAGCATTAACATACTAAACGATCAAGTGTTAAGCTAACGGAATGGGTCATGTCAATCAGATCATTCTACTAATGATGTGACCTTGTTAATCAAATAACAACTCCTTGTTCATGGTTAGGAAACATAACCATCTTTGATTAACAAGCTAGTCAAGTAGAGGCATACCGACATACTGTTTGTCTATATATTCACACATGTATTATGTTTCCGGTTAATACAATTCTAGCATGAATAATAAACATTTATCATGATATAAGGAAATAAATAATAACTTTATTATTGCCTCTAGGGCATATTTCCTTCATAGCAGTAGATATAAATTCATTTAACTCTGTTCTTTTTCAGTTAACACCTACTATGTTCTTTTTCAGTTAACACCTACTCTGTTCTTTTTCAGTTAACAGCTATATTCTCAGGTTCATAATACACTAAAGATATCTGCTTGTAGGTGTTATCAGGTTCAGTCATGTATTGAATTCAGTTAACTAAAGATCTACTTTCATATATAGCTTCCACATGCTGCAGCACACATCTCTGCACCACAGGCTGCACCACACATCTCACATCTCCAGCAGCAAAACACATCACACATGTCCACCAGCAAAACAAGTTAGCGTTCAAGATTTAATACCTGCTGCATAGGACAACCCAGGAAACGCCTGCCAGTCAAAGAACCTTCAAAAGCCACCATCTTCTTCGCCTCCGATGATGCATCATGCACGTCGGCTCAGATTCGGTGTAAGAACCACAGAAAGTTGGTTCCACCACAGTGTCAGGGGTTTCCTGCAAAAGAAACTTCGAATCAAACCAAAAGCAAATTGGAATCTCCAATTTGGATGAACTAACCCTAACCCTAACTCTGTTCCACCATTATGCACTTACAAATAGCTGTTGATCCAATGAAACCATGTTGATGTCCTCGTCCGAGCTGCCCTCGTCATACCAGGATGGCATCCTCACCTTCTACCGGCAGCAATGGCTGCGGCGGCGACGGCGATAGGCTGACCTAGGTCAGAGCACCAGGGAGAGGGAGAGGGAGAGGATGGAGTGAGGACGAGTGAGAGCGAGCGAGGAGGAGGAGAATGAGCGGCTGAGCTCGCTCTCACTTATTGGCCCACCGACAGGCGCCGTTCCGACAGCGGACGGGCCGTTAACGGCCGTCAACGCGCGGCGGCCGTCCGTTCGCCAGCGTGGCGACTGATTCGCGGGCCCAACAGGTCAGAATCGGGGTTAGCGCGGGCGGCGATTTCCCGAGTTGGTAGTTTTTTGCCACGGTTTAGTCCAAATTTGGTAGTTTTTCGAACAAAAACGTAAAGTGGTAGTTTTTCGTCACGTTTCCGTCAATTGTGGTAGTTTTTGGTTAAATACTCCAATTACATGCATTACGCATGTTTCAGCGCAGCAACCCAACACAAACCCACCGGGAGCAGGTATGGCCAACTTGCATAGCAAAGCTCCACACGGATGGCCACCCTGCCGAGCCTAAAGCCGTAAGATGAGAGGCAAGGCACATACATGCGCCACCGCGTAGCACAAAACGCAGAACGGTAGTTGCTTGCGCAAATAGCGAGTGTCTTCTTCCCTGTCTCTTTATTTTTTTACAGCCATGGCTTCACATTAAGTAAAAATGTTACACGGTATGCATATATGATCTATAAGGGATTACATACCCATAATATATGGGGAAACTATGTTAGCACTAATCTTGATTCCTGTATCTGCATGCTTATTTTCAGTTTACATGTAGCTTAGCTAGACTAGCTAGTGAGTTATTGTCCTGTGAGAATTCAACAAAGACATGAGGAAAGTGAGATGTCAGGCGGCTGCGCGAAGCGGCAGGCAAGACGTGATGCTGTGGTGCTGCATGAAGCGCACGGCCGTGAGAACCGACCAGGCACGTGGTGGGCTGGAGCACTGGACGGATCTGTTTGGAGCTGAGGAGAATCAGCAACTTGGTTAGTTAGCACATGAATAGGAACGGATTGCATCGTGTGCATGTTAGAGGTTGTTAGCTAGCTTCATGCAAGTAGAGAAGTGGTTGCGCAAGTGCTGTGCATGGCGTGCGTGAAGGTAGTGGAGTAGTGGGTCAAAGTGGCGTGAGTTTGCATGGCATTTGCCACACGCTTTGTGTGTATATATATACTATGCATTGAGAAATGAATATGAGCCATGGCATGGTTGCCATAATGTAGTCTTTGTAGTCACCAGGGAGTGTCTCTTTAAAAAACACCTATTAGTTCCGGTTCGTAAGGGCCTTTAGTCCCGGTTCATGAACCGGGACTAATGGGTCGTTACAAATACCTCCACCCATTAATCCCGGTTCAAACACGAATCGGGACAGATGTGCCTCCACGTGGCCGATCCGCCGAGCCCAGTCTGGGGGGCCTTTGGTCCCGGTTGGTGGCACCAACCGGGACCAAAAGTCCATGTTTTTTTTAAGAAAAGTGGATGCTTTAGGGGTTTTGGGGTTATTTTTAGGTTGTTATTAGCTAGCTAATATCTTCGTCCTTGGTTTATCAACGCTGCTGCTATGTTCATTTCACCCGCTGATATAACATGCTTATGCATGCTCGCATCATATATAATAACAAGTCCTACTAATCATGCATGCATCATCATACAACTTCTACTCGTTATTAATAATAAGTCATACGATCATCATTCTCATAGTCATCGAACCCAACCCTACATAATTGTTCTTAGAACATGATCATCAGTATCAGGTAGGACCTAATTAAACACCCTTAAGGTAAAATAGCATAAAACAATATAGACCCTGACTCTCCATTATGAAGAATGAAGATCATCCTGTCTCCAATTCTTGCGCTCCGCTTCCTTTTGCTTCCAAGAAGCTCCTTACGACTGTCCATACATTTTTTCCATTCTTTGATTGTCATGTCTCCACTTCTTTTAAAAATCCGGTATGGACAGTTGAGATTCGTAGGATGACCTGGATATATGCTCAAAACATGAAGGCTGCCATTCTCATACATCAAATGAGGCACACAATCCTCTGGGATTCTCTGTTGAAAAACATAGTAATAACTTCGTAGTTATCAATGATGTACTAGTTTTAGAAGTATGCAAAAAGATGCACGGAGATGTCGTAATAGTAAAAAACCTTACCAGGGTATCTCCATGGTAGTTACCGTAGTTCAACACGTGCACTAGTGGCACGTATTGACCATAATGTTGAGGAGTTCGATTGTAGACATTGTAATTCTCAAGATCCCTACAAAATGCGATCAGATGATTTTTCTCCTTATAAGTTAATTCAGAGCCTTGATTGTAGTGGGTTTTGTCTACCATCTTCCGCACATTCTTTGAACAATCAAAATAAGCTGTCAATGGAAATAAACTGTCAACTATTTTGAAATAAACAATATAAATTACTTAATAACTATGTTAAGCTCACATGGGGGAAGAATTGGAGGTGTATCCACAAGGACCCAAATCGAAGGTGTCTCTTGCTCGATTGTAGGATCACCAATTGCATACCCTCATCAAGACCATACATCTTGCAAACTGCTTCCCAATTTTTGCAACCAAAATGGGTTACACTCTCAGCATTGTACAGCTTTACTTGAAAATCCATACCATGATGGGTACTTAGGATAATTTTTTTGGTTTCAAAACTTTCATGGTCTTCAAAACCCATCCTCTCCAAGACATAGCGTCTTGCAAAGCATGGGATAAGCTAGTCGAATTGGAAAATATGAAAAATATTGTCATGATTAAAATAGTTGAAGTCATGATTATTTACGAAAAAAACTATTATCGTCGCTATGCATCAGATGAACATCAAGCTCTCGTCGAGCTTAATGCTGAAGCGCCGATCTTCGCCCAGCTCAATGAACCTGTCCCAGATACCTCGGTCGTCGTGGCACCAATCGCACTCCCGAGGCGGTTTTCGCCGTCCGAGTACGACATTTCCGCCTATATTCATAATTCAAATGAAGGAGAACTTATCCAATATGAGCATTCAATAAGCAAAACCAAATCATAAAATAAGCAAAACCAAATCATAAAATAAAGTAGTATTCAAATTAGCATGCATTCAATAATTATAAGCAAAAGTACATCATCTCTTGGTGTTCGTACATCGTCGAATATTATCACTAATATAGCATCACTAATACAACTAGAACCGTAGCGCCGACGGTATCGACGCTGGCGGTGGACACCAAAGATAAGGAACCATCACAGGATCATAGCTCCAAAGTGAGATCCTCAAGAACCTGCCGGTATTGTCGAACCTGCCCTCCAATGCAACCATGTAGCGACGGACGTGCTCGTCCTCCTCGCCGACACGGTGACGCACCACCTCCGCGGTGTCCGGAAGCCTCGGCACCGTCACATCGCCCACGCGACCGCCACCAAACAAGGATCGGGTCAACAACGGCTGCCTCCTCACCAACCTACGCCCCCAGGTAGCACCTCCCAATACCAGCCAGTGAGCCCAGTCCCGAACATGGCCCTGATCAAGCAAGCCTCCACCGCCAAGTCGACGACGACGAGGATGTGGGATAGGCATCGCCGACGTCGATGCGGGAACTACTTCTATATATAGTTAAATAAAGTAGTTTTATTAATTAAATCAACTATGTAGTTCAACTACTATACTAAGCATTTACTATAAAGTAGTACTTACTATAAATAAATAAAGTAGCACTTACTACAAACTACTTGTATATATAGTTAAATAAAGTAGTTTTATTAATTAAATCAACTATCTAGTTCAACTATACTAAGCACTTATTACTATAAATAAATAAAGTAGTACTTACTAACTCAACTAGCTAGCTAATTCAACTAATTAAGCACTTATTAATTTTCTTACTAATTTAACTAAGCACTTACTAATTCATCTATAATAAAAAATATAAAAAACTAACTCATCTAATTAGCATTAATTAATATCTAGATAGTTCATCTAACATTTGACATTAATTTCTATAATTTTTCTATCTAATTTATCTAATGTAAACCGGATCGGAAAATACAGGGGCCGGGCGCCGACGACGGGCGGGGCGAATGGGCGGCGACGACGGGCGGAGGCGCGAGACGGCGATGACGGGACGTCGGACGACGGAGGTGTCGACGCGGCGACGGCGACGGCAGGATTTGGCGGCGACGGGACGCGAGCGACGATGGGGACGGCGACGCGGCGGGCGGCGGGCGGCAACAGCGGAAGGGCGGGCGGCGACGGCAGCGCCGGAGATCGAGGAGGAAGGAGAGATCGAAGTGGGGATGCGGTTCTGAAATTTTCGTTATATAGCAAAGCCTTTAGTCGGTTGGTAGCACCAACCGACCAAAGGCCTCTTTTCAACAGCCCAAAGGGCGGAAGCGAAGAGCTTTGGTCCCGGTTGGTGCCACCAACCGACTAAAATGGCATTGGTCCCTTGGAGCCACGAACCGGGACCAATGACCGTCATCTTGCACTGATGCGGCACGAGTTTAGTGTCCCACCTCGCTAGCTGAGAGGGAGCGCAGTGGTTTATAAGCCCCACCGCCGCTCCCTCTCGAAGCTCCTCTCCACCGCAGCTTACGGGCCTACTAACTACTGCTTTGCTCGATGGTCCTAATGGGCCACTTGCGGGCCTGAATCTCGCCCATGGTGGGTTTCTAGTCGTATCCAGCCGTGGGTGCCCAGAGGAGGCATTTTTTCTTTTACTTATTTATTTTAGGCAGCTGTTTTTAGTCCCACCTCGCCAAGCGAGAGGCACTCGCAGCTGTTTATAAACCCTGAGTGCAGAGACGATGAAGAAGAGGCTCAATGCTCACGTTGGTTCGCTTCAAGCCTTGAGGAATAGGGTAGACTGCACGGAGCTATGTGCAGTGCAGTTTACACTATTCCGAAAGGCTTGAAGCGAATTAACTAGCATTGCGCCTCTTTTTTATTTTTAATGACTTATTACCACACAGAAATAAAAAGAAAAAAATAAATATAGCAGAAAAGAAAAAAAAACTATATAAAAAATAGTTGTGATTAACTTTACTAAAAAATGAGCATAGATGCTTATTTTTAATGACTTATTATAATTCATAAATAAATAGAAGAAAAAATAGTTGTGATTAACTTTACTAAAAAAATGAGCATAGATGCTTATTTTTAATGACATATTACCACACAGAAATAAATAGAAAAAATAAATATAGCAGAAAAAAAAACTATATAAAAAACTATTCAGAAATATATAGAAGAAAAATTAGTTGTGATTAACTTTACTAAAAAATGAGCATAGATGCTTATTTTTAATGACTTATTACAATTCAGAAATAAATAGAAGAAAAAATAGATTAACTTTACTAAAAAATGAGCATAGATGCTTATTTTTAATGACTTATTAGAATTGAGAAATAAATAGAAGAAAAAATAGTTATGATTAACTTTACTAAAAAATGAGCATAGATGCTTATTTTTAATGACTTATTACAACTCACAAATAAATAGAAAAAAAATAAATATAGCAGAAAAGAAAAAACTATATAAAATCTACTCAGAATGAGCATAGATGCGCTTATAGAGAAAATTCAACCTAAATTCATAATAAATTTCTACGAACTTCAGAGAAATTCAAGATTTAATTTAGGTTAAATTCTCAGATAAGGGCATCTATTTTCATTTTGAGAGGAGCTCAACATGGCAGAGAGGAGGGGCTTATAAACCGGTCTCGATTCCCCTTCGGTTGGCGAGGTGGGGCTAAACTCTGGCACATACGAGGACCAACCCTTTAGTCCCGATTCTTTGGCATGAACCCACTAATGGGCAGCCTTTGGTCCCGGTTCAAGCCACCAGGACCAATGATAGTGGTGGGAGCGAGGCCATTGGTCCTGTTCGTCCCACCAACCGGACCAATAGGTCCGCAACGAACCGGGACCAATGGCCCACGTGGCCCGGCCGCCTCGGGGCTCATTTAACCGGGTCCAATGCCCCATTGGTCCCGGTTACGATCAACCCACTAATGGGCTGGACCGGCCTGGACCATTGGCCCCTTTACTACTAGTGGAGTGTCTCTTTGAAAAACAAAGTTGTTTCTCTCTTGGTGGATGGGTGTGTGCGTGTGTGTCCAGGTCTAGTGTGTCCAGGTCTAGTGTGTTCTTGAGAGTAACCTTGAGAGAAACAATAGGAAGAGAGAGTTATGTGAGGTAGAAGAACAGCGGCGCTGCGAGAGGCTGCGCCAAAAAACTGGAGTACAATTGTTAATCTGTGTCACATTCATCTTGTATCTACTTCATTTTTACCGAGATATTTTTCAAGATTATGCACCATCCTTTTCTTTGAGCAAAATACCATGCGTTACTATCCATTCTAGTAGTGATCATATCATCCATTCGTACCAACCCATATTTCCACAAATGGCCCGGTGGCCTCTTGGGCCAAGACAGCCCTAAATAACAAAATGTTATGGATTAGCAGCAAAAATATGTTGCCCATCTCCCTTCTAATCCATATTTTCACACATGGGCCTATGGACTCTTTGTCCTAGTAGTAATTAGCAAGAAATCAATGACATCCAATTATAGTACTCTACGTAAAAAGGTTTCAAATTAAGAGTAGTAATTTGCCTCGCTGCATTTGGGGCAATCAATTAAGAATAATATCAAATTAGTGTGGAATTAATGGCCGCTATGAATTCTGTATCTTGCTAGAAATGAATAGGTCATGCATCTATATAAGAAAGACCAAACAATGATTCCACAGTACATGAATGAGGTTCTGTTAGAAGGCAAGCCAAATAAGAAAGGAGTACCAAGCCTCTCCATCTTCTTGCTCCCTATATCTCCTATCGATAATGGCACTTCTCAGTAAGGATAGCACGGTTATGTTCCTAGCAGCTCTTGCTGTCATGGCCATGGCTATGATAGTTTTGTCATCATCCTACGCACAAGGTAAATATGACGTTACAGATATCAGTAAATACATATACATATTTTTGTTCTCATATTCCAAGTTGACCTACTTGTATGTAGGAGTATCACAATTAACCAATATTATATTTGCAGCTGATTATTGCCACCAGATCGTACCATGCAACGAGTCGACTTGCAGCAATTTCTGCTCGAAGAATAACTTCAAGAACTTTGTTCCGCATTGCCTGCCAGGAAGGATGTACGACTACTGCTGCTGCAACATAACCAGGGGGCTAGACTTTTGATCATAATATCCGTAGATGGAAATTAATATTAGTATGGAGCATCTTCTGCTTGAAAATTACATGTAATCGTGAATGTGGAATGAAGGAGACATAATAATATTGCTCCTCATAATTTTATTTGTTGGAGAGATGCTTTGTATGATTATTCATTACAACATTCTTTGGTTTTCAAACACAAGAAGCAGAAAACAATCACGCACGGAACAAGATATATATAATTGGATTGAGCCCATTAAAAAACAAGCCTTGCTAAGGGTACCCTGACCTGGCCCAACACAAATTCCAACCAAATGATTTTCACAATTAATGGCGTAAATAAGGAATGTATCAAGTGAAGATGTCGGAGCACAAACATCTGCGCAAGCTTTAAATTCCTGCGACTTTGCCCTGCAGTTTCTCTAACTCTCCTATTTATTTTTTTCGGTGTTGGGTTGGATAATTAATTCGTGGGAGGGGGTGACAAGCAAGGTATTTTCGGCAAAATTTCAGAAATTTTGCATTATTTTTGGTGGGTCCCAAAATTTGCCCTCTTACAACTATAGTTTTGGTTTGTATCAAATTTGATTCAAAAACAAGTGGTAACACAGTGGAAAGTTGGTCTCCGCCCTATTCTTTGCACCCCTGGTTCAAATGCCAGCTCATCCAACATTTACTCAACTGCTTTTTTGAACATTTAGGTACAAAATTAAATACTTCCTCCATGCCAAAATAGTTTGTATTCTAGACCAAAAAATTGTTTTCACGTTAATCTACTTGCTAACTTTTGGGCATTAACTATCTCCAAGTAATTAACAATAGCATAATACAAAGATGTCTCTCTTCCTCTTCATTGCATGCTACTAATGCTAATCTGAATTTGATTGGTTGTTTACATGCATAAATAGTAGTACTAAATGACTTGTTAATTTCTCTTAAAATTTCAAAAATCTGGACTATTTTTTGCATGGAGCGAGTATGCGAGTACGGCTATTAAACCCTTGGTCGCACCACAACTCGGCACATCACCTACCAATGCAATAGCACTGATGATCTGCTAGAATTTTACATCTCAATCTTCTTATCTATCTAAAAAGTAATTTACGGGATCACCGGAAAAAAGATAATACTCTAGAAATTACCACAAAATTAGAAATATCCGGCCGTTAATTAATTTAATTAACTGATCACAACTGTTGGATTTCTGAATTAATCTATTGACGCTAAAGTGTAAATTAATTACCCACCAGTGCCCCTCATTAGTTTCTAAGGTTAACTCAACGGTCGAAATAAAATAAAGAAAAAAGGGAAAATCTACTTTACATAGTGCATATGAGTGCCCTCCGGCGGCATCCCAATGGGATTTTTCCTATATAGAGAGAGCACATGCATGCAAACTCTTACACATCATCATGAAATAATGCGAACCAACCTAGGTTTGGATGATTAGGAGGACAGTGATATCCCCAGCCCACCAGGGTTCAAATCCTGTTGATCGCATTATTTCTAGATCTATTTCAGGATTTTCCGCGACACGCGTTCAGTAAGAGAAGTCGTTCCCGTTGACTACGAGGTGCCTGTGGTGACGACGTGCTCATCTCTACTCCTAGTATAGCAGTTGGTGAATAGTCCGCCGGTTATTTTTCGCTGGTTTTATTTCGTCTCACCACTTTCGTTGGTTTTATTTCGCTGGTTTTATTTCGTCTCCCTCCCACCTGCATTTTCGCTTCACCACCCACATAAACCCATCAGATTAGTTACCATATAAAAATAAATCACAATCAATCAAGTATTGATGATCAGATTAGTTATCATATAAAAAATAAATTGCAATCAATCAAGTATTGATGGGATATTTCCTTATATTGATGTGATTTTCCATTTCTTATCATCAATCATCTCTACTGCCTAAAAAATGCGTAGCTTTCCTTTTCCCGCCAACCGACCGCGTCCCGTCTTCCTACATCCGTTGGTTTTATTTCGCCTCACCACTTTCGTTGGTTTTATTTCGTCTCCCTCCCACCTGCCTATTCGCTTCACCACCCACATAAATCCATCAGATTAGTTACCATATAAAAATAAATCAGAATCAATCAAGTATTGATGATCAGATTAGTTACCATATAAAATTAAATCGCAATCAATCAAGTATTGATGGGATATTTCCTTATATTGATGTGATTTTCCCTTTCTTATCATCAATCATCTCTACTGCCTAAAAAATGTGTAGCTTTCTTTTTCCTGCCAACCGACCACGTCCCGTCTCCCTACATCCGCCCTCGTTGCTCTGCCTCCCGCACGAAAAACCCCTCTCGTTTGACCTCCCCCAAACCCCGCACGATGGAAAAACCCAGCCATCTGCTTCCCCTCCTCTCGACCGCTCCATCCATCCAGATCACGGCCCCATCCCCATCCTCCTCTCACGTCACGGCGGCCGATGGACTGCCGCCACCATCCTCCTACTCTCTCGCCGCCGTCCTCCCGCCGCTTCGCCCGCCGTCGCCACCAATCCGGCCAAGGCGCCGTTGCTTCTTATGTCGCCTCCTTTCCCCATCCAAGCCTCGACCATGGCAACGGCGCCTCTCATGTGTCCCGGTGAGGTTTGGGGAGGCGCGACCACAATCCAAGAGGGATCTCACTGCGGACCCGTCATTTGGGATGGGTGTTGCCTCCGTTGCGAATGGGATCGGCGGAGGGACTACTTCGTCGTCAAGGTCGGCGAGGCAGCGGCCGATTGAAGCCCTGGTTGTGAACATGGGAGTTCGTCCCCATGGAGGCGGCCGTGGAGATTGGATGTGAAGCAACCCCACTTGCCGGGTGGTGGAGGCTTGCCGTCCATGTGATCCTTTCTTCTCCCGGTATCCCCATTCCTTGCCTCCCATTACAAAAGCGAGCATGAATGAGAGCAGGGGCTGATTTTCATCAATTCATTTCTCATATTTTTAGTTGCTTTTTTGAGATTATACAAGATGCTCCCGATCTGTTTTGTCAAATTACTTGGATCGTCTTATGGAATTGACAGCCATCGTATTTTTCACCTCATGTTATTTCTTAATCCTTGTCCCACTAGGCATCCACTACATGTTTGGTAATGACGTGATGTTGAGGCGGCTAGGAGAAGCTCAGCAGCCGGATCAAGGGCTATCGAGATGGATCTGGGAGCCAGCGGTAGTTCTTCCGTTAAATTTTGGTTATTATCTTTTCTATTGTTACGATTGTGGGATGGTTGATTTTGACTCGGTGTAACATTTGCATTTGTTTCCCCAGCTTGTTGGCGTAGATGCGTGGCACTGCGGCAACTAATCAAGAGCGAGGGCAGTGCACATCAGAGCTACGTATGCTGAATGTAGTGCACATAGGTAGGTCAACATATTTAGTAGCTCTTTCAGATGTAAAAACATATGTTGCATAAGAAATTATTATCTTCCAGAGTGCATCGATTTGGAGCTCGAGCTCAGCTGCACCCATAATCTACGTCGTCCGTTCCAGACTTGGGATTCGAACAAAGCTCCTGTGCGAGCGTTGGTAAAAGGAGGAAAACCCCCAATACGGTATGAAACAGTAGCCCGTAAGTGGGGCTGGCCCGTCGCTGCCAGACTGGCGTCACGGTTAAGCGGAATGGGCCGTGGACCAGGACCGTGCATTTTAGAGTGGGCCGTGGGACAAGACGTCAGTTTTTTTTGTCTGGCCTGGAACAGATAAGGAATCCAGGACGGGGTTCGTTGTCTGAGCCTGTGTATGATGAAAAAAAGGAATCCGGCTCATTCTAGAGGCCCCTCGCCGCCGTCGAAGACAAATTAGCCTGGTGCCGCGCGGGTTCTGTCACTTTTGCTTCACCGTCGGCCTAGCTGCGGATGGACACTGAGGGAGGGAATGGAATTCCTACTGGATGTGGTCGACAGGTTCGTTCTAGTCCAGATCTGTGCCGAATAAGATTCGATAAGCTTGATCTGCGTTGGAGAGCAAATCTTCATGCGGCTGATTCGACGTTTTCTATGCAGGTTCCCAGTGCGGGAGGAGTATGCAGATAATGTTGACCATCCGGATCCAGTCTTGCTCATGTACCTTCTGGATAAGGGGGCTGCGAGTCGAGATGGTGTGCAGAGGGGAAATCGGGTTTGGCATAAGATATGGGAAAAGCAGGCTCAATGTCGAGAGGACAAAAAGCATGCAGGAGATAGTTTGTGGGCGTTCGGTGAGTGAGCATTTTGATTCAGATAAAAAGAAATGACCCATGTACTGAATTTGGTTGTACAGATCAAATTGCTGGGTTTTTTTTTTGTTGACTTTCCTTTGATGTATGATATGCAGGGGAAACCAGACGCTGAAAACAGCAGGTCCTGCAGGTGCGAGTGCCCAGCTCTGATCAGGCTGCTATGTGCATCAGACAATAGTTGGTATGTAACAGAGCACCGGGCGAGCCACAATCATTCGATGTCGCTTACAATGGGAGAGAAAGTGCACTGGCCGTCTCATAAACACATAGACGTGTATACCAAGGATTTGATAAGATAGTTGAGGGAGAACAACGTCAACCTTGGCAAGGTATACAGCATAATTGGAAGCTTCTTTGGTTCTGTTGAGAAGGTGCCCTTCATGAAAAGGACACTCAGGAACATTTGTGGGAAGATTAGTTGTGAACAGGCTGAAGACGATGTACGGAAGACACTGCAGGTGTTTGCCGACATCTGGTTGAGTGATCCCTGGTTTCTCCTATGTGGTGCTTGCCGAGAAAGACAGCAAGGTGAAGAATCTCATGTGGGCTAATGGGAGCAGCCGGATGCAGTACAGGTTCTTTGGCGACGTGGTCACATTCGACACCACATACAGGACAAATTTGTATGACATGCCATTCGGTTTATTTTTCGGAGTTAACAATCACTACCAGAGTATCATCCTGGCTGGCATGCTGATGCGTGATGAGCAAGAAGAGAGCTTTTAATGGGTGTTTTCAGAATTCATTCGCATGATGGACGGACCTGCACCTAAAACAATACTAACAGGTGAATGATTGAACACATAAAAGTGCTTCCAGTCCCTTGTTTGTAAGAGTTCCCCTCCGAATGCACAGGACAGTCACATCATTTACGGAAGTAAAAACCTGAAAGCAAAAAGGTCATCATTTGTGTTTCTGACTAAACATTATTTTTTTGTCAGACCAATGCAGGGCTATGGAGGTTGCAATCAAGAAAATTTATCCGAACACTATCCACCGTTGGTGCAAGTGGCATGTTCTGAAAAAGGCGAAAGAAACACTAGGGTGGCTTTACACAAAAAAATGTGATTTTCAAGCTGAATTTCACAAAGTTGTTAACCACATGCTAACTGAGGAAGAATTTGAATCAGCCTGGGGCGCGCTGCTTGATAAATACAATTTGAGGGGGCATAACTATATGACCCAAATATATGGGCGAAACCATATTTCAGAGGTGTGTTTTGTGCGAAAATGACGAGTATACAGAGGAGTGAGAGTGCAAACTACATGCTGAAGACGTACATGCCCCCTGCAAGCCCAATGCATGTTTTCGTCCGACAATACATGAGACTTCAATTTGACCGGGAGCGCGATGAAAGCTATGAGGAAAAGAGGACAATGATTGTAAATACATTGCTGCCATTCAAAAACTAAGATTCCTGTTTTTTAATAGTTTGTTCTTATGAACTGATTTCGTCTCTGTGAATGTTTTTGTTTTGGCAGGGCGGCGTCGTGCGGCGGACTAACCTTGCGATAGAGCGCCATGCCAGCAAAATATATACTAGGAATATGTTTGAGGAATTTGGCCGCCTACTGGTAGAAGAAACCGCATACAATGTCACTGAGGTTGAAAGGATGAAGAAATACATCACAACTCACAATAATGCAGCAAGAAGAGAGAAGTGGAGCAGGGTAGAGTACGAGGTGACAATTAACGAAGAAAAATCAATATTCACGTGCGAATGTGGCCAGTTTGAGCTGACAGGGATGCTTTGTTTCCACGCATTGAGGGTGAGCTACATATACGTATTCATGTAGATAAATAAAAATTTTGACAAAAAATACCATATGACACTAACATATTCGAAAAAAAATGTAGGTGATGGAGATTCTACATCTTGATGAGATCCCTAAGCACCATACAATGAAAAGGTGGACAAGAGACGCGAGGGACACTCTCGGACCACCTGGTTCAATACCAGAAAGACAAATCACACAATTTGTCGTTCACATGCAGGCATGCAAAACTATACTTTAAAGCCATGGAAGTTGTGCGAATGGGGGACGCAGGTGCTGCATGTTATGACTACATGCATGCTGGCCTAGACTCCCTGCTTCTGGGTGGAGCACCACTGGCGGTCGCGAGGGATGGTTTGGCTTTCGAGGACCGTCTCATTGAAAATGGGAATGCCAGTGGAGCTGCCAATGGGGACACTGCTTTTGTTGATCAGGAGGCTGACCAATGCCGTAGCGGCGTGAATTCTATCGGCATGAATGGCCTGCAATGCCTCGCAGCGCCGGAGAAGCGTAGAGGTGCTGGCAGGCCGACAAACAGCAGGGAGAAGGCGCCGTACGAAGGGCTGAGTAGGAGAACCAGGTTCTGTAGCATTTGCCGCCGCGAGGGCCACAAGAGGACCACATGCCCAGAGCGGGGGGATGCACCGAAGAAGCCACGGAAACCCAGGAAATGCAAGAACTGCGGAATAGAAGGACACCGGCGGAATACATGCAAAAGGCCTCTTGGGTTTGCCGAGAGCTGATATGTGCGATTTTCGTTGGAGGAATGCGTAATCTTCTTTTTATTCTGGTCGAATCTGTAGTCTGTCCCAGTTGAGCATTGCCCTGGTGTTCTTCTGAGACAAACATGGTTGTATGGACAAGTTGATAGATAAACCTTAGTATGGTGTGGCTACATCTGATGATATGGACTTGCATGCCTTTGAGTATGCAAAAAGATGTTGACTGCTGTGAGAACAATTTGATAGCTAATCTGAGATGTACTGTCCTTGTTTGAAACGACGCAGAGTTGTCGTTGAGCACATGTAAGGTTATATGCTTTTCTGAACAATTTGTTAGCTAAACTGAATTTTACTCCTGGCTGTATGATACGATAAGAAATCGTAACCGTTTGTGTTGTTGAAATGTTTATGGTTGTCTGCACAATTTGATAACTGAAGAAAAATTAACAGCATGTCTATCCTTGGCCATGTATAATTTTTATGGACGTCTGAACAATTTGAATGCTAAAATTAAAGTTACAGTGGTTGCACCCATTGGATTGATCTTTTGTATCCGTGAGCACGGATACTGATTAGCTTTTTTTTTTTTTGCGGGGGGATACTGATTAGCTTTGAGTGAACAAATTCGTAAGCATTATTTCTTGCTGATGTTGTGGTTTATGGTTATGGTTCTCTGAATTGTGAAGGGATGATCTGAACTTGCTATTCCTTGTCGTCGCCACTGAAAACGTATACAACCAACGAGCGATGAAGGGGAGGGTAGAATTGAATGACCAGTTGGTGTGGTCTGGAAAACAACAATTGAGGTGTTTGTTTTTTCCCTTGCTCAAGATTTACTGCCTTGGGTGTATTCGCGACTGACGTACCAACACTTGGACAGCATGTGTGCATCGACCGCGTGGTTGTTGCCCCACGCAACTTGACGATTCAAATTTCAAACCCAGTTAGTCACTGCGGAATAAAAGCTCAGGAAAAGGTGCCGAGCCATCCTTCTTCATAGACCTGTCCCGCGACGACGTTAGCTCCCATCCATCCTCTATCTGTCCCGCGACGAGAATGTGTTCATATAGTTGTCAATGATAATCGTAAACAGTTGCCACAGTAATTATGTTCAGTTACCAGATAAAAGGTTTGTATGTTTTTTAGATGTTGTAATGTCTTCCACGTCTGATCCCCGACGTGATGATGCGTCTAGCGTCGTCGGAGGGTGTGCGGTGTTGTGTCTCTGTCGGATCTCGCGGGATTCGATCGGTGTTGGTCATTGGTAAATCTGTTTGGATCCTGTCTTCGTTTGCCTTTGGTTGTGTGTCTACAGATTTGATCCTTCCGATTTAGACTTCTTTTCATAGATAGAGGATGCTGTTCTGGTGCGCTGGTCATATGGGGCCTTAGTACGACGACTTCCCGACTATCTATTGCAACAATGTTTGCCCGGCTTCTGCAAGGAAGAAGCATTGATGGCGGCGTGCCTTCGGCTCGCTCCGGTGGTTGTAGTCGTTGCTAGGTTGTCCACAGACTGTAATTTTTGTTACTTCTGGTGTTCTATGTACTACCATGACACGATGACACATGATAAATAGATTGGAAGTTTCTTAAAAAAAAAAGAGAAAATAGGCATTAACCCACAGGAGTACAATGAAGCAAGTTTTCTAGTATTATATATTGGTGTTCAACAACCCGACAACTAATTTAATCAAGGGAAACACTTCGTATCACAACTAAGTGTCTCATAATCTGACAAGTAAGTGATACTAATCTGGCAACTATTAACAAAAAAAGTTGTCAAAACATGTCAATATGGGATCTAGTTTCAAAGATAGGAAGATGTGGTGAAAGCAGATCTTCAATTTAATTAACGATTTGGAAAGATAAAAAATTTCAAGGAATCTTTGCTGATGGCATGTGATTTTGATGTACGCATACGTACATGCGTGAGAGAGGGGGAGAGCCGCCGCATCGGAAATCCTACATGGGGCGCAGCTATGTAACCAAGTCCAAGAAAGAAAGAGATAGGGTTACCTATACGGACTCCACTTGCAAACTCCTCACGCATACAGACGTCTTGCATGCAGCCCTACAAGAGCAACAGGCATAAGATAGGCAGGAGATGGATCAAAGACTTTTAGCATGCACACAGTGGAAATAAGATTGATAAGTGCTTCATCATGTACTGCCTCCACGCATGCTCGAGAAGGCCTTATGTGTAGGTCCGTGTCCAGGTCCTTGGTACCGGAAGCTAAGGCCACTGCTATATTTCGATCTACACACTGTCCGAGCCGCCGCCCACATGAACGTAGTCTAGGCTGCCACCGTATTCACCTAGGTTTCTTGGGCTGGTCAGTTCTCCTCCACGTACATGCATGCATATCAGTGTCTTAAGATTTCAATCTTGCCTCAATACATCTGTGTACATGCATGCATATCAGTGTCTTAAGATTTCAATCTTGCCTCAATACATCTGTGTACATGCATGCATATCAGTGTCTTAAGATTTCAATCTTGCCTCAATACATCTGTGTACATGCATGCATATCAGTGTCTTAAGATTTCAATCTTGCCTCAATACATCTGTGCAAGATCGATCGATCGATCAATGAAAGACTATATCTAGGTATCTTTCATTTTACTGATCAATATCTTTTTCTCTGCAATGCGACATATATATAGTCTCTACAACTTCATAAGCGTTAGCAACATAGAAAAAGACCTGCGTTTATCCATCAATATGCAAGAAAATAATTATGTGTGCAATTCATTGTGAAATTTCAATTTATAGCATGTAACTGCGCTTAGATGGTTTTTTGTTAAAAAGTGTTCTGGTCCAAATTTGCACAAATGTGCTAGCAGAACGTAGGAACCAACTCGAACATTGAAAATGCCTAAAAAAAACCTAGAAGCGCTAGAAATTTACAAGAACCAAATTGTATACTCAAAATTCACAAGAACAAATCTTTTTGTAGATAAATTTACTTACAGGATCTCTATTACAAGCACAAGTACCCGAAAAGAGCTAAGTGGGTGCTGAGACATACACCTATTATTTTTGTGAAGAAGAGTTGAACTCTAAATTAATTTTATTATTTACTCCCTCCGTCCGAGAAAAGTTGTCTTCATGGTCATTTTACAAAAACACCCTCAGCTAATTCCCGACAAATGACGCAGCCCCGCCGCTCGTCTCCCCCGCTCGCTTCCCAGCTCGGCTCCCTGCGCCGGAGCTCCCTGCTCCCCTCCCCGCGCCTGAGCTCTCCCGCGCAGCTTCCTCCCCCCGCAGCTTCCTCTAGCGTCGCCCGAGCTCCCCCTCCTTGGTCCCGTCCTCCGCCCCCGCGGGAGACAGAATAAAGGTGGATCGACGGACTCCCCAAATTACACGCTTGGGCGCTGAGGGAGGAGGAGCAGGCGGAGGGCGCGGCGGCGGAGGCAGCGGTCGAAGAGACCGAGGAGGGGCAGGAGGCGAGGAGCACCTCGGCCGTGTCGGCGTAGCGCTGCTTGTCGTCGAGGGTGCTCCCGTAGTTGCTCTTGATGGACCAGAGTCGGCCGCCACGGACCGGTCGTCGTCCGACGCCATCTCGCCGGGTGGGCCTCCCCCCGCGGCCGCGGCGGGGGGCCGCCCCAGACCCTGGTCCCGAGCAACCGCGTCGGGAACATCTCCGGGTCCTCCCGCGGCCACCGTATCCCCGCCATGCCCGCCGCCCGCTCGCCGGAGACGGACGCTCAGCCGACCACTCCCGCCCCCGCAAAGACATAGTAAAGGTGAGAACTTCAACGCTCACTAAATTTCAGAGCTCAAGTACTCTGCTTTGCTGCTAAATCAAATGCTCTGCTTTGCTTTAGATGTTCAAGTACAGTAGATGTTCCGCATTGCTTTTCTTTGCTGCTAAACCAAATGCTCTGCCTTGTTGCTAAATCAAATCTCAGGGCAATGGGGCTGCAGGGAATTCGGGTGCTGAGGGTTCTTCTGTCAGGAGGAAGCATGGTGGTGGTGTACAGGGGATAATTCCCAGTTCATTTTGGTGAATTGAAGAGCATTCCTCCCTGCCCTGCCCTGCCTAGTTGAAGAGCATTGTTTACTTTGGTAAAGTAAAACAGTTTTGTCAAGCAAAGCTAAGAATTTGTACAGGCAGCAGCACTGTACTGACAAAATTGAATTTCTATTTAAATTTGTACAGGCAGCAGCACTTAATTTAAATTTGTACAGGCAGCAGCACTTAATTTAAATTTGTACAGGCAGCAACACTTAATTTAAACTTTGACAGAAGAATCTAAATAACTCTAACTTAATTCAAATAAATCCAACTTAATTCAAATAAAATCCAAAATTCAGTCACTAGTGATGGATTATGCTCAGCAAAATTACCAAGTTTAGTGAAATTCAGTCTAAAATTAACAGCAAACTGTTAAGACATCCATATTTTGTTATTTTGGTTAATTGAAAACAAAAGCTATGTGATGCAGGTTTGCATGTGAAGACCTTAACTGTGCACTCATCATGTAAGCCACTTTGTACTCTTACTGTGCTGTCGTTTCTCTGTCTTTCTGTCAGGAAGGATTTGGGGATGTTTTCCTTCTCCCATTTTAGACCATGATCATTTTAATGCTACAGTTCAGAAACAATTTTTTTAGTGAAGATGATCTTAATGGTGATACTGTCACAACAAGAAGTTCAATTGGCAGTCCTTGATTTTTAGAACATCAAGGAAATTTAGTTGATGAAAGCACATTCCATGAACATCAAGGAAATTTCAGTAAACTGCAGTAGGATTTTTCCAAGTTAGTGCTTGCAAAATTTGTCACTGTCAACTGAAATATGAGTGTATGTTTTCATTTTCCAAGCTAGTGCTTGCAAAATTTTCAAGCATTGACATAACTTGACAGCATATGTTCACTAATTTTAATCTTGTTTCTAATTCTAGTTTCAAGTATAGATCAGTCTGGTTTATAAATTTTAGGACCATGTGAATAAAATGCTTTCAAGTAAGAAGATGATTATTGGACTATGTATATAAATTTCTAAAATCTTGTTCTTGTTGTGGAAACTTTAGGCATGTTTGCAATTGGACAAATGGTGTATAAATCCAAATAAATCAAATAAATTCAAATGATTCAAATAAATCCAAATAAATTCAAATAAATCCAAATACTTCTATCCTTTCTTTTCCTATCCTTTCTCATTGAATCTTGCTTTGTGTCAATTTCAGTTGTCCATCAAGTACTCCATTCAGATTGCTGCTACTCCATCTTTATTAATCCTGAAATAACATCAGTGTTGACCTTCTCTGACTTGACATGCTTGCAATTTTGATCACTAAGAGTACTGCAGCTAGAGTATATCTCAATTTATAACAGCACATGTTGACCTTGCAGCAAGTTTACAAGGACAGCATTTCTGTCAAACTAAAGCAAGCAAACACTTAACTGAATTTGCAATGACAGGCTCTTTCACCAATGTGAAAAAATGAGGGTAAGAACTAACAATGATTACTAGTGCATCTAGGAATCATTTAAGTTCTGCTGCTATATGAAGTGGTGCTGCTATATGACCATGCTGGAATATGCATTTACATAGATTGACTGATGGCTCAACATATTCTTAACTTTGTTACTGTATTTATCTAGAGATGGGAGTATATCACCATGTCCTGACTTTGTTACTCTTGCACTCACCTACGCTGCTCTTGCACTGATTTCAGTCCCTATCTCAGTTGTTCTGTTGCATGACCATGTATAGATAGAAGTTGTTCTCTGAATTTTCAGTGCACTCATGGAAGCATGCATTTTCCAATCAATTAACAGTGGCAACTGATTCCTTTGGTCTGTCCTTAAAAATTATCAGATCCACTGTTTAGATCCAGTTTTGTGATTTGGGGAACTATAAATATTCTGATTATCAACTTTATGTGTCAAGTTTGACATCAACTTGACTGAATATCAACTTGACAGATCAAAAGCTGACAGAAATTGACAGGTTTTGAGCATCAAGAGATCTGAATGCAGTTAACTTGTGTTGAAAAGTTAACTGAATTTTTTTTGTATCAACATTGCACCATTTCAGCATGACAACTCAACTCAACTACCTCACTCAATTCAGCAATTATCTTGCAGGTTCAGGAATTATCTTTGTAGGTTCTCCAGACACAACAATAGTCTTCAGACTCACACCACTAGTTGAACAGCAGCAGTAGCAGAGGCGGGCACAAGTTTTGGATTCGTTGTACAGGCGTACCCCTCACATATTCTAAGCATGTCCACATCCCACATCCCTTTCTTTTCGAAAGGAACACGAAACTGCATTCCATTAGATAGCTTGGTTGGAGAGATCGCCAGCTACACAGTCTGATACAAAGATTGGAAACTGGCCAGGCCGAATTTCATAGGTACCTACACTCATGACTATGTCATGCGCAGCTAACGTGTGCACATCTTGATTACACATTCTTGGACAGTGTTTAACACAGACATTCATGAACCCAACTCTAAACTGAAACTTCATGTCTCTGAAGATAGCATCTAATTGAGAGAGATCATAAGTGTCAGAGGTGACAGCTTGCTTCAATATTACGGACTCAATTTCAACTATCACTCGTTGGCACCCCGGTCGAATAGCTGCATTCACGGCATGAAGCATCACCAAAGCTTCCGAGTGCAGTGCATCTATTACACACTCCAAGTTCCCTGCTCCAGCAGCAATTAACATTCCTTCTTCATTTCTGATAGTGAAACCCTAACCTCCTAATGAGTTCTCCACGTGCAAAGCGCCATCAGTGTTTATTAGTACACCAGCTGGGGGCGGAGTCCAGTTTGGGGTAGTGGTTTGCCCTGCGTATTTGGATCCCTGTAAACCATTCAAAGCATTGGCTAAGTGTAAATTAATTGGGGAGGAAATCTCTTCAATTGATTTAATTACATCTCTAGCATTAGCTTTATTTCTCTGGTGCCACCATAGCCACAGGAGAAGGCATGTTTTTAACTTTTCTTCCTCATTTAGATTAAAGATTTCCTCCACGAATGTAAAAGAATCAGAGCATGGAAGCAACCGAAGCCTGACATGTTCAAGATGAACATGTCTCCAAATGCCCTTTACTTGTTTGCATGTAACGAAGCAATGACCTCCATCTTTATCAAATCTGAAACACAAAGGGTGGCAAGTGTCTATTTGTATACCTCCGTGATGTAGCTTCATTCCTGGAGGAAGATTGTAGGTTCTCATTCGCCATAGGAAATCAAATCTTTGCCTGGTAGCTAGGGTCATCCTCCATAGTTTCTTCCAATTAAATTTGGTGTTTTCTCCTTCTGCACTGGAAGAAGATGTCAGTCCCGATGATGATTCACGATCTCTAGTGTCTACTGCCAGTTCATACGCAGATTTCATAGAAAATATACTTTTTCTATCGAAGTGTCAGGCTATAAAGTCCTTGGAATGTTTATGGATGGGGATTTGCAAGATAGTCTTTGCGTCATTTGGCATAAACATTGTTGGACTAGTTGCATGTCCCGTGAGTTTGTGCTCGGATCAATCAGTTAAACCTTTAGTTATAAGATGGTTTCCTCTCTGTGTTATGACCCTTCTTGTGCTTCCTCTTGGGATCCAGGGATCAGTCCACACCTTGATGCTCTCCCCATCTCCAACTCGCCATATAATGCCCTTTTTCAGTAACTCCACCCCATTCAAATTGTTACGCCTTGCACAGGAGATGCCATTCTTCATAGTAGCTTCCAAAATTGATTTTCCTGGGTGGTATTTTGTGAAAGCACTCTAGCACATAGTGATGATGGGTATTGTATAATTCTTCAGGCCTGCTTAGCCGACATAGCTAGATTAAAGGAACGTAAATCCCTAAAACCAAGCCCTACATTGTTTTTTTGTTTCAACATATTACCCCAAGAAATCCAATGCATTTTGTTTTGCTTATCCACTTGGCTCCTCCAATACCGGCCTACCATTGAGCTCAAGTCGTCACACAAGGAGTCAGTTATGTCAAAACAAGCCATTGCATATGTTGTCCACATCCCACATCCTCAATCCATGAAAGGGAAAAAGGATGTATACATATACGTAACCCTAAGCATCTTTATCCTTGAGTCTATATTTCCATCTAACTGCCCTTCAATCTCACAGCCCCTCTCTCCATGATGATGTGCTCAGCGTAGACAAATGGGCCACATGGCACCATGGAAGAGTAGAGCGTCACGTCATGGGCTACGTCGAGGCTTCTTTTGTACCGGTAGTGGCTTACCTCGAGGCTGTGGGTGCTAGCAAATCCACCACGAAGGTGTTGTCCAAGGTCAGTCCTGCTTTACCATCGGACTTCCTCCTTGAGCTTCACACATTTGAAGAAACGTTTCAAGGTATAAATAATGTTGTACATAGGAGGGTTATGAAAAATCTTCTCAGGCCATCTACTAGAAGAGGCACCTCGGGTATTACCATTTGGCTGAGGTGGTGTCTCTATGTTGAATAGCGCAGGAAGACTATCGCATAATCGATCGTCGGGCAAGTGCAAACGATTTATAGCAATGGAACGTCTAAACCATGGGCTTTAGGTTCCATTTTCTAAGCCATATACCATTAGATGGCATATATGAAGAAGTTTAAACACCATGGCATTAGCCTAAGTTAAGCTAGCTAGGACTTTTCTAGCTAATTTTGATGAATTCCATGTGCACATGCAAGCATGATTTATCTATGAGAGAAATCCAGTCTACTCCTTTTTCGAAAAGGAGGGTTACCCCCAAACAGGGCCAGGCCCATAGATGTGCAGAGTGTGTGGCCCACACAGGGCCCATACTTTTGGGGGGGCCAAAATTTTTATGTAGGCCTATGTATATTTCATCTTGGGAGCTGGGCCGCGCATGGCATTGGACCGCTGGTGTCTGGTGTGTCAGTGTGACTCCGCGTGAGGCCGCTGCTCGATGCGATGTCTCAACCAGAAACAGAGACCTCCTATATGGCGCGTGCCCCCCCCCCCCCCCAAGTCGCCGTAGCGCGCACTCCCCGCCCCTGCTCGCCCACTTGGGCCGGCCCATGCGCTGGGCGGGCGCCCCCATTTTATTTTGTTTTTATTTTTTATTTTTCCTTTATTTATTTTCTGTTTAAAAATAATTTGAGATTGTATCTAAAATTTATAATATTGTGAATTGTCATAAAAACAGTTCTTGAATTCAAAATATTTGCGAATCAAAAGAATGAACATTTTTTAATTCTAATGACCATTTTTTAACAATGATGAACACTTGTTAGATTTCATGAACAAAATTTGAAATCAATGAACAAATTTTGAGTTTAACGAACATGTTTTGAAAATGATGAACAAAATTTGAATTGAATGAACTTTTTTTTAGGTTGGTGAACAATTTTTGCATTTTGGTGATCATTTTTTAAATCCGATAAAGAAAAAAGTTCAATTGGCTGAACATTTTTTGAAAATGATGAACAAAATTTGAATTTAATGAAAGAAATTTAATTTTGGTGAACATTTTTTAATTCTGATGAAAAAAATAGTTCAATTCTATGAACATTTTTTGAAAATGATGAACAAAATTTGAATGTAATGAAATGCTTTTTTAGGTCGGTGAACAATTTTTGAATTTTGGTGAATATTTTTTAAATCCGATAAACAAAAAACTTCAATTCAAAGAACATTTTTTGAAAATGATGAACAAAATTTGAATTTAATGAACATTTTTTAAATGTGATGAACAAAAAAGTTGAATTCGATAACATTTTCTGAATAAGATGAAAAAAATTTCAATTTAATGAGCATTTTTTAGGTCGGTGAACAAATTTTGAATTTTGGTGAACATTTTTTTAATCCGATGAAAAAAAGTTTAATTTGATAAACATTTTTTGAATTGTTGATTTTTCTTAAAATGATGAAAAAAAATTGAATTCTATGAACGAAAAAGGGTTTGTTAATTTGAAAAGAAAATTTGCAAAAAAAAATTAAAAGTAAATAGGAAAGAAGAAGGAAAGGAGAAAAGAAAAAACACAAAAAATTAAAAACAAAAAAAATAAATAAATGGGGGACCTCAAGCCCCACATGGGTCGGCCCAGAAGGAGCGCGGGTGAGCTGGGCGGTATGCGCCACGGTGGTAGGGGCGCCCTACGCGCCATATAGGATCGCACCCAGAAACAGACAGGGTCGATCGCACCCATAGAAAATTGGCGGGTGATACTGCGCATTCAGACCAGATCAAAATCGATCACATCGCATCCTGAGCCGGCAGCCGACGACACGGTGATAGGCAGGGCAATGAGCCTTCCGAGTTCCGATAAACTTTGTCAGAACTCTGATGAACATGTTCCTCTTGCCATCGCCAAAACAGGTAGATCAACCCAATATGTTCCTCTCGCCGCGCTAGTCATGTGAGATCATGTGTAGGATTGGTCATGGAGTGTTCCCCGTCTTAATTTGATACTAGCAGGAGTTAAACAATTCATCAATACTTGCATGGTCCAAGCCCTAGTTTAAGTGTTTAACTACTGCCGCCTATCGCTGGATTGTCCTACTCCTAATTCCTAAATCCTAATTAATTTTTGACAGGGATCGTTACTTCATTAGAAATCGGTTATTGCCTCCTTGATTAAAGATCATAGTATAGCAGTTCATCCGGACAGGACACGGGACTAGGTGAGTTAGATGGTTTGTCTAATTGCCAAACACTGGCGCATAATCTCTAATATCTGCTGACTGTTGTTGTATCACTTTAATTTTATTTTACTCATCTTATGTATCTTCTGTTTCAATAATACAGATTTGAATCATCATGACGAGAAGATTCATTACGAGGATATCACTGAAGATTTCATTTCAAAGAATACTAAAAGAATGATGTTGTTCAAATAAATATTATGCAATTGGGGGTTGAATAGGTACAATTCTTTATGTATCCAATTGTTATGTAAGACATTATATCATATCCGTTAATTGCTCGTTAGTTCATTTTTTTTAGTGAGATAGGGCTCCATTTTTTTGTTTTGCATAGGGCCCTGGATTTTGTCGGCCGGGCCTGCCACCAAATCTAGCCTACTCTTGTTTTCATGTTTCCGGTGCATGCCGTTCGTCTTTATAGGACCTCATCAACCAATTCCCCAGGCTATGCTTTCTGGAGTTCGTTCCCACCGCGGAGTAGAGGGTGGCTTGCTGGAGGCGCATTGCATAGTCCTGATAATCCACACTAGACCCCTGATTTTCTTGACACACGATGGTCCATCAGAAGGTCCTTGCATCAATTGTTTTCTTACCATCCGAAGAGTTAATCCATAGAGCGGGGCGTGGGCCGAAAGCAGACGGCGAGGGTGCATCATCCCGCACAGTCGTGCCAAGGACGTGCTTATGTCGAGCCCCCGAGCGCTGCCGAGGGGATGGCAACGACACCGCAGTGGTGATGACGGAGAGTGTCTTCCCTGGACCGTGACTCCAGCCGCAGCAGGCCCCATAGTGGGCGCTAACTGTCGTGGTATTCTCGCGGGGGGTGCCGCGTCACGGCAGATGTCATGGGATGGCTTGAGGTGAGAGCAAGGCTGCAGTGTAGATCCAGGACGGGATTGGACAACGACACGATGTGGTTTACCCAGGTTCGGGGCCCTCGCTATGAAGGTAACACCCCTACTCATGCATGTCTGGTGCATATGCGGTGTATGTTGGGTAACGTAGTAATTTCAAAAAATTTCCTACGCACACGCAAGATCATGATGATGGCATAGCAATGAGAGGGGAGAGTATTGTCCACGCACTCAGAGACCGTGAAGCGAAGCGTTATGACAACGCGGTTGATGTAGTCGTCGCCTTCACGATCCAAGTACCGAACGACGGCACCTCCGAGTTCAAAGCACACGCTCAGCTCGATGACGATCCCCTGACCCGATCCAAAGAAAGTGTCGGGATGAGTTCAACAAGACGACGGCGCAGTGACAATGATGATGCTCTATCAAGCAGGCTTCGCCTAAACTCCGCGACGATATGACCGAGGTGGAATATGGTGAGGGGGCACCGCACACGGCTAAGGAACGATCCGTAGATCAACTTGTGTGTTCATGGGGTGCCCCCGCCTCAGAGATATAAAGGAGCAAGGGGGTGCGGCCGGCCCTAGGAGGAGGCGCACCGAGGAGTCATACTCCCACCGAGTAGGACTCCCCTTCCTAGTTGGATTAGGATTTGGGGAAGGAGGAGGGGAAAAGGAAGGGCGCCTCCTTGTCCTATTCGGACTTGGGGGGGAGGGGCGCGACGCTGCCCCTTGGCCCCTTCTCCTCTTTCTCCACTAGTCACACTAAGGCCCAATAGGTCACCGGGGGGTTCCGTTAACCTCCTTGCATCTGCAAATGCCGATTTCCCGGAACACTTCCGATGTCCAAACATAGGCTTCCAATATATCAATCTTTATGTCTCGACCATTTCAAGACTCCTCGTCATGTCCGTGATCACATCCGGGACTCGAACAAACTTCGTACATCAAAACTTATAAACTCATAATAAAACCGCTATCGTAACGTTAAGCGTGCGGACACTACGGGTTCGAGAACTATGTAGACATGACCTAGAACTATTCTCGGTCAATAACCAATAGCGGAACCTGGATGCCCATATTGGTTCCTACATATTCTACGAAGATCTTTATCGGTCAAACCGCATAACGACATACGTTGTTTCCTTTGTCATCGGTATGTTACTTGCCCGAGATTCGATCGTCGGTATCCAATACCTAGTTCAATCTCGTTACTGGCAAGTCTCTTTACTCGTTCCGTAATACATCATCTCGTAACTAACTTATTAGTTGCAATGCTTGCAAGGCTTATGTGATGTGCATTACCGAGAGGGCCCAGAGATACCTCTCCGACAATCGGAGTGACAAAACCTAATCTCGAAATACGCCAACCCAACATGTACCTTTGGAGACACCTGTAGTACTCCTTTATAATCACCCGATTTATGTGACGCTTGGTAGCACCCAAAGTGTTCCTCCGTAAACGGGAGTTGCATAATCTCATAGTTACAGGAACATGTATAAGTCAAGAAGAAAGCAATAGCAATATACTAAACGATCAAGTGCTAGGCTAACGGAATGGGTCATGTCAATCACATTATTCTCCTAATGATGTGATCCCATTAATCAAATAACAACACATGTCTATGGTTAGGAAACATAACCATCTTTGATTAATGAGCTAGTCAAGTAGAGGCATACTAGTGACTATATGTTTGTCTATGTATTCACACATGTATCATATTTCCGGTTAATACAATTCTAGCATGAATAATAAACATTTATCATGATATAAGGAAATAAATAATAACTTTATTATTTCCTCGATCTAGGGCATATTTCCTTCAGTCTCCCACTTGCACTAGAGTCAATAATCTAGATTACACAGTAATGATTCTAACACCCATGGAGTCTTGGTGCTGATCATGATTTGCTCGTGGAAGAGGCTTAGTCAACGGGTCTGCAACATTCAGATCCGTATGTATCTTGCAAATCTCTATGTCTCCCACCTGGACTTGGTCCCGGATGGAATTGAAGTGTCTCTTGATGTGCTTGGTCCTCTTGTGAAATCTGGATTCCTTTGCCAAGGCAATTGCACCAAGATTGTCACGTAAGATCTTCATTGGTCCCAATGCATTAGGTATGACACCTAGATCGGAAATGAACTCTTTCATCCAGACTCCTTCATTTGTTGCTTCCGAAGCAGCTATGTACTCCGCTTCACATGTAGATCCCGCCACGACGCTTTGTTTAGAACTGCACCAACTAACAGCTCCACCGTTTAAAAAACACGTATCCGGTTTGCGATTTAGAATCGTCCGGATCAGTGTCAAAGCTTGCATCGACGTAACCATTTACGACTAGCTCTTTGTCACCTCCATATACGAGAAACATATCCTTAGTCCTTTTCGTATTTCAGATGTTCTTGACCGCTGTCCAAAGGATCCATTCCTGGATTACTTTGGTACCTTCCTGCCAAGCTTATTGCTAAGCATACGCCAGTCTGGTACACAGCATTGCATACATGATAGAGCCTATGGCTGAAGCATAGGGAACATCTTTCATTTTCTCTCTATCTTCTGCTGTGGTCGGGCATTGAGTTTGACTCAATTTTACACCTTGTAACACAGGTAAGAATCCTTTCTTTGCCTGATCCATTTTGAAATTTTTCAAAACTTTATCAAGGTATGTGCTTTGTGAAAGTCCAATCAAGCGTCTTGATCTATCTCTATAGATCTTGATGCCCAATATGTAAGCAGCTTCACCGAGGTCTTTCATTGAAGAACTTTTATTCAAGTATCCTTTTATGCTATCCAGAAATTCTATATCATTTCCAATCAATAATATGTCGTCCACATATAATATCGTAAATGCTACAGAGCTCCCACTCACTTTCTTGTAAATACAGGCTTCTCCAAAAGTCTCAGATAAAACCATATGCTTTGATCACACTATCAAAGCGCTTATTCCAACTCCGAGAGGCTTGCACTGCACCATAAATTGATCGCTGGAGCTTGCACACTTTGTTAGCCCCTTTTGGATCAACAAAACCTTCTGGTTACATCATATACAACTCTTTTTCTAGAAATCCATTCAAGAATGCAGTTTTGACATCCATTTGCCAAATTTCATAATCATAAAATGCAGCAATTGCTAACATGATTCGGACAGACTTAAGCATTGCTACGGGTGAGAAAGTCTCATCGTAGTCAACCCCTTGAACTTGTCGAAAACCTTTCGCAACAAGTCGTGCTTTATAGACAGTTATATTACCATCAGTGTCAGTCTTCTTCTTAAAGATCCATTTATTCTCAATGGCCTGCCAATCATCGGGCAAGTCAACCAAAGTCCATACTTTGTTCTCATACATGGATCCCATCTCAAATTTCATGGCTTCTAGCCATTTTGCGGAATCTGGGCTCATCATCGCTTACTCATAGTTCGTAGGTTCGCCATGGTCAAGTAACATGACTTCTAGAATAGGATTACCGCATTCACCGGTGCGGATCTTACTCTGTTGACCTACGAAGTTCAAGAGAGACTTGATCTAAAGTTTCATGATCAATATCATTAGCTTCCTCACTAATCGGTGTAGTTGTCACAGGAACCGGTTCTTGTGATGAACTACTTTCCAATAAGGGAGCAGATACAGTTATCTCATACAGTTCTACTTTCCTCCCACTCACTTCTTTCGAGAGAAACTCCTTTTCTAGAAAGGATCCGAATTTAGCAACGAAAATCTTGCCTTCAGATCTGTGATAGAAGGTGTATCCAACAGTCTCCTTTGGGTATCCTATGAAGACACATTTCTCCGATTTGGGTTCGAGCTTATCTGGTTGAAGTTTCTTCACATAAGCATCGCAGCCCCAAACTTTAAGAAACGACAACTTTGGTTTCTTGCCAAACCACAGTTCATGAGGCGTTGTCTTAACGGATTTTGATGGTGCCCTATTTAACGTGAATGCGGCCGTCTCTAAAGCATAATCCCAAAACGAGAGCGGTAAATCAGTAAGAGACATCATAGATCGCACCATATCTAGTAAAGTACGACACGACGCTCGGACACACCATTTCGCTGTGGTGTTCCGGTGGCGTGAGTTGCGTAAACTATTCCGCATTGTTTCAAATGTAAACCAAACTCAGAACTCAAATATTCTCCTCCACGATCAGATCGTAGAAATTTTATTTTCTTGTCACGATGATTTTCCACTTCACTCTGAAATTCTTTGAACTTTTCAAACGTTTCAGATTTGTGTTTCATTAAGTAGATATACCCATATCTGCTCAAATCATCTGTGAAGGTGAGAAAATAACGATATCCGCCGCGAGCCTCAACATTCATTGGACCACAAACATCAGTATGTATGATTTCCAACAAATCAGTTGCTCGCTGCATAGTTTCGGAGAACGGCGTTTTAGTCATCTTGCCCATGAGGCACGGTTCGCAAGTACCAAGTGATTCATAATCAAGTGATTCCAAAAGCCTATCAGTATGGAGTTTCTTCATGCGGTTTACACCGATATGACCCAAACGGCAGTGCCACAAATAAGTTGCACTATCATTATCAACTCTGCATCTTTTGGTTTCAATACTATGAATATGTGTATTACTACTATCGAGATTCAATAAAAATAGACCACTCTTCAAGGGTGCATGACCATAAAAGATATTATTCATATAAATAGAACAACCATTATTCTCTCGACTTAAATGAATAACCGCCTCGCATCAAACAAGATCCAGATATAATGTTCATGCTTAACGCTGGCACCAAATAACAATTATTTAGGTCTAAAACTAATCCCGATGGTAGATGTAGAGGTAGCGTGCCGACCGCGATCACATCGACTTTGGAACCGTTTTCCACGCGCATCGTCACCTCGTCCTTGGCCAAGCTCGCTTATTCTCAGAAGTCCCTGTTTCGAGTTGCAAATATTAGCAACAGAACCAGTATCAAATACCCAGGTGCTACTGCGAGCTCTAGAAAGGTACACATCAATAACATGTATATCACATATACCTTTGTTCACCTTGCCATCCTTCTTATCCGCCAAATACTTGGGGCAGTTCCGCTTCCAAAGGTCCACCGCTTGCAGAGAAGCACTCGGCCTCGTGCTTAGGTCCAGAATTGGGTTTCTTCTCTTGAGCAGCAACTTGTTTGCTGTTCTTCTTAAAGTTCCCCTTCTTCTTCCCTTTGCCCTTTTCTTGAAACTGGTGGTCTTGTTAACCATCAACACTTGATGCTCCTTTTTGATTTCTACCTCGCTGCTTTTAGCATTATGTAAGAGCTCGGAATAGACTTGTCCATCCCTTGCATATTATAGTTCATCACGAAGCTCTTGTAGCTTGGTGGCAGTGATTGAAGAATTTCTGTCAATGACACTATCATCGTGAAGATTAACTCCCAGTTGAATCAAGTGATTATTATACCTGCACATTTTGAGTATGTGTTCACCGACGTAACTATTCTCCTCCATTTTGCAGCTATAGAACTTATTGGAGACTTCATATCTCTCAATCCGGGCATTTGCTTGAAATATTAACTTCAACTCTCATATGCTCCATGACGTTCAAAACGTCGTTGAAGGCCCGGTTCTAAGCCGTAAAGCATGGCACACTGAATTATCGAGTATTCATCAGCTTTGCTCTGCCAGACGTTCTTAACGCCGCTGTTGCATCATCAAGCAGTTCGGCACCCAGCGGTGCTTCCAGGACGTAATTCTTCTCAGACGCAATGAGGATAATCCTCGTGTTACGGACCCGATCTGTAATTGCTACCATCATCTTTCAACTTTGCTTTCTCAAGGAACGCATTAAAATTCAATGGAACAACAGCACGAGCCATCTATCTACAGTAAACATAGACAAGCAAAATACTATCAGGTACTAAGTTCATGATAAATTTAAGTTCAATTAATCATATTACTTAAGAACTCCCACTTAGATAGACATCTCTCTAATCTACACCATGTCCGATCGTCACGTGAGATGGAGTAGTTTCAACGGTGAACATCAATATGTTGATCATATCTACTATATGATTCACGCTCGACCTTTCGGTCTCCGTGTTCCGAGGACATATCTGTTATATGCTAGGCTCGTCAAGTTTAACCTGAGTATTCCGCGTGCGCAACTGTTTTGCACCCGTTGTATATGAACGTAGAGCTTATCACACCCGATCATCACGTGGTGTCCGGGCACGATTTAACTTTGGCAACGGTGCATACTCAGGAGAACACTTCTTGATAATTTTTAGTGAGAGATCATCTTAAAATGCTACCGCCAATCAAAGCAAGATAAGATGCATAAAGGATAAACATCACATGCAATCAATATAAGTGATATGATATGGCCATCATCATCTTGTGCTTGTGATCTCCATCTCCGAAGCGCCATGATCACCATCGCCACCGCGCCGACACCTTGATCTCCATCATAGCATCGTTGTCGTTTCGCCAACTATTGCTTCTACGACTATCGCTACCGCTTAGTGATAAAGTAAAGCAATTACATGGCGTTTGCATTTCATACAATAAATCGACAACCATATGGCTCCTGCCAGTTGCCGATAACTTGGTTACAAAACATGATCATCTCATACAATAAAATATAGCATCACGTCTTGACCATATCACATCACAACATGCCCTGCAAAAACAAGTTAGACGTCCTTTAATTTGTTGTTGCAAATTTTACGTGGCTGCTACGGGCTGAGCAAGAACCGTTCTTACCTACGCATCAAAACCACAATGATAGTTTGTCAAGTTGGTGTTGTTTTAACCTTCGCAAGGACCGGGCGTAGCCACACTCGGTTCAACTAAAGTGAGAGAGATGACACCCGCCAGTCACCTTTAAGCACGAAAGTGCTCGCATACGGTGAAACCAGTCTCGCGTAAGCGTACGCGTAATGTCAGTCCGGGCCGCTTCATCTCACAATACCGCCGAACCAAAGTATGACATGCTGGTAAGCAATATGACTTGTATCGCCCACAACTCACTTGTGTTCTACTCGTGCATATGACATCTACGCATAAAACCAGACTCGGATGCCACTGTTGGGTAACGTAGTAATTTCAAAAAAAATCCTACGCACACGCAAGATCATGGTGATGGCATAGCAACGAGAGGGGAGAGTATTGTCCACGTACCGTGACACCGTGAAGCGGAAGCGTTATGACAACGCTGTTGATGTAGTCGTGACGCCTTCACGATCCGACCGATCCAAATACCGAACGTGACGGCACCTCCGAGTTCAGACACGCTCAGCTCGATGACGATCCCCGGACACCGATCCAAAGCAAAGTATCGGGATGAGTTCCACAAGACGACGGCGTGGATGATGATGCTCTATCGTGCAGTGGCTTCGCCTAAACTCCGCGACGATATGACCGAGGTGGAATATGGTGAGGGGGCACCGCACACACGGCTAAGGAACGATCCGTAGATCAACTTGTGTGTCTTTGGGGTGCCCCCCCTGCCCCCTTATATAAAGGAGCATGGGGGGTGCGGCCGGCCCTTGGAGGAGGCGCGCCGGAGGAGTCCTACTCCCACCGGGAGTAGGACTCCCTTCCTAGTTGGATTAGGACTTGGGGGAAGGAGGGAAAAGGAAGGGCGCCGCCTCCTCCTTGTCCTATTCGGACTTGGGGGAGGCGCTGGCTGCCCTTGGCCCCTTCTCCTCTTTCTCCACTAGGCCCACTAAGGCCCATTAGGTCACCGGGGGGTTTCGGTAACCTCCCGGTACTCTGGTAAAATGCCGATTTCACCCGGAACACTTCCGATGTCCAAACATAGGCTTCCAATATATCAATCTTTATGTCTCGACCATTTCGAGACTCCTCATCGTGTCCGTGATCACATCCGGGACTCCGAACAAACTTCGGTACATCAAAACTTATAAACTCATAATAAAACTGTCATCGTAACGTTAAGCGTGCGAACCCTACGGGTTCGAGAACTATGTAGACATGACCTACAACTATTCTCGGTCAATAACCAATAGCGGAACCTGGATGCCCATATTGGTTCCTACATATTCTACGAAGATCTTTATCGGTCAAACCGCATAACGACATACGTTGTTCCCTTTGTCATCGGTATGTTACTTGCCCGAGATTCGATCGTCGGTATCCAATACCTAGTTCAATCTCGTTACCGCAAGTCTCTTTACTCGCTCCGTAATACATCATCTCGTAACTAACTTATTAGTTGCAATGCTTGCAAGGCTTATGTGATGTGCATTACCGAGAGGGCCCAGAGATACCTCTCCGACAATCGGAGTGACAAAACCTAATCTCAAATACGCCAACCCAACATGTACCTTTGGAGACACCTGTAGTACTCCTTTATAATCACCCGATTACGTTGTGACGCTTGGTAGCACCAAAGTGTTCCTCCGTAAACGGAGTTGCATAATCTCATAGTTACAGGAACATGTATAAGTCATGAAGAAAGCAATAGCAATATACTAAACGATCAAGTGCTAGGCTAACGGAATGGGTCATGTCAATCACATCATTCTCCTAATGATGTGATCCCATTAATCAAATAACAACACATGTCTATGGTTAGGAAACATAACCATCTTTGATTAATGAGCTAGTCAAATAGAGGCATACTAGTGACTATATGTTTGTCTATGTATTCACACATGTATCATGTTTCCGGTTAATACAATTCTAGCATGAATAATAAACATTTATCATGATATGAGGAAATAAATAATAACTTTATTATTGCCTCTAGGGCATATTTCCTTCAGTGTATACAGTAGTATAGAGTTGCTCCTGGAGCTGTATTAGAGGAGGAAGTAGGAGGCTGGGAGCGCTCCTCTTCCCTGCCTCATTAGTGAGTGTGTGTGAGAATGAGAGAGCGAGAGGGAGAGTGCCTGAGAGGAAATGGGCTCCCTGGGTCACCTTATAAAGGGGTGCCCAGGGGACAAGAGGCGGCCCACATGGCCTAACTACACTATATGGGGTGCCACATGATGTATGAATAGTGCCAGCTGCTCATCTACAGTGTTCTGCTGTAGAGCATGGCCGTCATGTCTGCGCAGGTCCGAGACGTCTGAGGTTGACTTTGCCAAGCTGCAGCCGGACGGGAGCTCCCGTCGAACGGCTCTACCCGGATGGCTCTACCCGGTCAAGCTGAACCCGGACAGATTGAACCCAGTCAGGCTGAACCCGGACAGGTTCCAGCCAGCCAGGGGTGGTTCCCCTGGCAAAGTTTTGAAGTGTCGTTTCGTATCCTTGAACCTACCTGGGGGTCATCCCCCCAACAAGAAGATATGGCCACTATTTGAAAACTTGATCCACAATATAACTTCTCATGGCATTGCTTGCTTTCTGAGGGTAGATCAGGAGGGATTCTATGTGGAAACATCTCTTTGTGGAAGGAGATATTAATTGCGATTGTCGTAGCAGAAGAATAAGAAATTGAAGAACAATTGATATGACAATCTTTTCAACGCTGGTTTAAGACGTAAAGATGAGCCACTAGCTCGATAAGTAAACATGATATCGATCATACATAGATGATGTTGTTCATAATAATTAAAATTTTGATTGAGCCGCTAGGAAACTATTTTATTGAGACTGCATCCCAAGCGGGTGGATACAGGGAACGACAATATTAGTGCCCAAACAACAACTAGCTTCACTAGAGATTCAGGAATAAATGCAACAACAAATTTTCGTATCGCCTGGTCCAGTCCTGCAGTAGGCCCCGAGCCAACGGTTGCCGCTGTGTCCGCATAAGTTTTGGCAGGCATTCGAATTGCAGACTTGAATAGGCAAGCACTCTTCATGAAGATCAACTAAACATTGAGGAAATGTAATGATATTAATTACAAATGTCTGGTAAAGTCTATTTTAGCAAAAATAATGAATTCGGTAAGAAAACAATGATTAAAGGATGTTTGGAGATACGTACGTTCATAGCAAGAGGTTGGTAAGATCAAAGTGGAAAACATGATCATAACAATAATGCAGATTGAAAAACCCATGGCATGTGCGCGACTGCTCTTGATGACTGCCATGGCCAGGGCTGAGGAGAAAACTACTTTAATTTTTCATACTAAGCTTACGATTGTCGACCTCGGGTTGTGATATATATTGGCAAAAAGAAATAATAGGTAATGATCAATTAAATCCTGCATTTATGTGATCGATAGATTTGATTTTATTCATGTACAAATAGCATATTTATTTATGTTCTCTATATTGGCAATATATTTTTTCATTTATGGCAAAATCAGCACCGCTCTATGGATTTTCCTTTTCCACCCCATTTCGGTGGTCCTTCCGGGTGCATTTATTCTGATACACAAGCAAATCGTGTAGATATCATATATTAATTTCCCTTTCATTTTGATATGAAAATCAATTCATAGAAATGTTTAGTTAACCGTGCTTCTCGAGTTTAATTATTCCATGATATTTTAACAAATCTCATAAACTTTTGAACAAACTGGCTGCAATGCAGATATGGTTGTGATGTGATCTATATATAAGCCCCATGCGGGTCAGATACATGATATCAACCGTTCATTACTTTACCATACATTAGAGCCATGAAAACTTTGTATGCACCAACCTTAATGGAATTCGGGATGGAACTTTAGCATTTTAGTTAGCAACAAGTGCACCATCACAAACAGGAATCATATGGGAGGGACCACCTATCACTAGTCTTCGGCAGGAGGGGTTTACTACACAAAAGGGCCGGGACGCGGGCTCCCATAGTGGAAAGCCCAACGAGTGTCAGATGCAAAGCACTGCACATCATTGAGATCATATTGGCATACTCCTAAAAAAGAGCAGACCCCATTGAAGACGGGAGTGAGGTACAACAAGGAGTTTTCGTCCACCTTCTCACGGAGTCGTTGTTGTCATTTCACTCTTCTTATGATTACTACTTCTGCAAGTGTTTATGCAGGAAATAATATACTAGAAATTAATAAGTAAATCCTTTCGACTTGTGTTCTCTTTTGTATTAGTCTTATGTTTCATTTCAACATTTACCACAAAGCCTTACGGTTCCAGTCCTTTATATATTCATATGGTCCTATTGAATGTAGTTGTTGATATGGACTGATAAATCTTTGTATGAAAGTCTTACTCGTAAATTAATATTTCCTTATTAATTGCTTCCTACTACTTTAAACTCAAGATATTATATGATACTTTTGAACTCAAACTATGCAGTGGTTTCCTGGGGAGATGGGACGCGGAGTTTTGGCTCTCGAGCTCATCTGCACCCACGTTTAGAAAAAAAATCAAAATAAATACTAGAAAAATTCAAAAAATTCCAATTTTTTTGTGGTGGTATATAATTTGACGCTTGAGGTGCGCCCCAAAATTCAACTCATTTGAGCATCTGAGCAGCTCGGCAAAAAGACAAAATCAGGGTCTGTAAAATGTTTACTGTTCACGCACTGTTTTGATCCGATTTGTCTTTTTTGCCGAGAGCTACTCAGATGTCCAAATAAGTTGAATTTTGGGGCGCACCTCACGCGTCAAATTATCTACCACCACAAAAACATTTGGAATTTTTTGAATTTTTCTAGTTTTTTTTTTGAATTTTTTGCTGAGCGGGAGCAGATGAGCCCGGGCTCCAGGATGAATTATCGGGGAGATGGCCCTTCCAGGATAATGAATTTCTTAGGAAATTTCCTCTAGAAGGTTATTTTACAGTGGTTTCCAGGTCGGGTGGTGCCACATGAATAGTATCTTGTATGAATATTTAGGAAATTTTCTCTAGAAGGTTACCTTTATGTAATTAATACATGGACATTCGACCATATGTTGCTATTGTAACTAAAGCTCACATTGACAGTACTCCTAAGCGAGCAACAGGGGAAAAACCACTCTAGGTCGAGCACACTGCACAATCAGTACCATCGTGCAGAAATCAGTTTATCTAAGTAACCTGAATTTATAACAGTCAACACTCGGTGGTCGCTTGCATAACTGAAAAGGCTGAATCTCTCCTCCACCCCGGTCACCACCGTGCCTTGCTATTGCTGGTAATCTACTAACATAGAAAATTCAAATAGAAAATTCCCACATCAGCAAATCCGATATATCATCAATTTCCAAGACCACACAAATCAATAATTTGCTAGAACGAACCGGCACTGAGACGATTAAAGCTAATTGATAATGTGGTAGTGGCAGAATCAATCAAATAGGCACCACCATTTCCATGTTGTCTTGGTTCGGAAGTTGGTGAGAGTGGCATATCATAAGTTCCAACTTAGTAGTCTGGTACTGTTCTGAATTTTAACAAGTGCAGTTGGAGTTGAACGATTTGAAAGTAATTATGTCTTAAGGGGACTGAATAACCAAAGTGTTGTATTATTACTTAATTTTAGAGATGAAGGTTGCAGCCAATTGCCAGCTGATTCTGCACATCTAACAGATGAGGCGTCAAATTCAGGCTGCTTCATCAAGCTGGTGATAAGTTTAAAATTATTCAGTACATAGACTTTGAGCAGTTAAAATGACCTTTCCTACAATTTGACGCTTCATATGATTGTGGTTATATCAAACATATTTGTCACGGGGTTGCATGTGACATTTTATTCTGCATTATTTGTTACATGTGTGCTCGCAGTTGCATTGTGCTTTCATTGTAAAATGACATAGAAAATTTTGGCAAAACCACATAACAAATTTCTTAGGAAATTTTTAAAAAAGTAAAATCCAAATGTCAAAATTATTTTGCCATGGCGGAAGTGTTTGTAGCCTTTGCCATGTCACCAACATAGCTTCTTCCATGTCAGCATTACAATTTTTTCCATGCCACAACCACATTTTTTGCCATAGCAAAAAGTTAAAACATGTTGCCATGCAAACCTACACTTTGTAAAATCAGATTTTCAATGATTTCTTTTTCTCATGTTCACATGCCAAATTCATTAAAAATTGTTTCTAAAGATGGCAAGTTTAGGTCTTTCAAAACAGTTTTTTTTAATATGGCAAGTTGTTTTAAAAAAATAACGCTCTCTTGGAAACTATAAGATTTCCATGTCACGCACATGGAAACTTTCATATTATTTTTCTAAAGGTCACATGTCAATTTCAAAGCACTATTCTACCAAAACATGGAATTTTTGGAATTTGTTTTTTACGTAACTAGTCAATACTATGAATTTTTTTATCTTCACATATGAAAAAAAAATAAACCATCAAAAGTTTCTTTTTTTACCATGGCAAATCCGAAAAAAATTATTGGGTTTATATGGCAAATTTAATTATTCTTCGGGAAAAAACCATTGTAAGTTCTTTTACTGTCTTTTTTTTGTTTGGAACATTATTTAGTGCAACACTAGGCAACTGGGTTGTGCATGGCCTTTTTCTGTTTGGGCCAGCTGAATCTGTGCCGGATGGGCCAGCACAAATAGTGACCACCAAAAATCGTTTGCTAGGGACTGGTTTGTAGGAAAAACCTATTTGACGCCCTCTGCGTCAAAGTGTCACCAGATGCACAGGGGCGCGATTGATTGGGCCGGCCCATCTACATATCTGGCAGTTCCGGTTTTGGGAACGTTCCAGAAGATTCCTAGTCGGTTTTCTCGGTTTTGAGATCCTTCCAGAAGGATCCCGAACCAGTTTCTTTTCCTTTTTTCTGTTTCTTTTTTTACTCTTTCTTATTCTTTTTTGTTTTCCCTGTTTCCTTTTTCTTTTCTTATTTTTTGTTTCTTTCAGTTGTACAATTTCAAAATTGTTCCAAATATTCATTTTTTGTTTTCGTTTCCAGTTTTATTTCAGTATTTTAAAAACATTTCAAAGCTTTAAAAATTGTTCGTGTTATACAAATGTTTTTTTATTTTAGAAAATGTTTCCCTTTTTAAAAAAATCGCATAAACAAAAAATCTTCAGATTTCGAATTGTATAGGGAATTTCGTATAAACAAAAATTTGTTCAAAGCTTTAAACGAATTTCGAAATGTTTTTTTAGCTCAAGATGCGTGCACACGCGGGAGGTCTGCAGTTCGAATTGCATCCCTGGCGTAGTTTTCTTTTTACGAAATTCTGCTGGCGCGAGTTTAATATTAATGGGCCAGCCCTGTCGCGCGCATCCTTTGCGAAGGTACGTCTGTTTGACTCAGAATGGCCATTTTTCTGTTTGGGCCAGCTGAATCTGTGCCGGATGGGCCAGCACAAATAGTGACCACCAAAAATCGTTTGCTAGGGACTGGTTTGTAGGGCGAACATATGTGTTCGATCGATCAAATGGCCATAAGGAATGATTCGTTCGACCTGGGGAGTGCTAGATCCATATTTGGGTCCAAATTAATTAGCCTATACAAATCCACAAGTCACGCAGGCAGATTTTTTTCTTGAACACAATACAATCGAAGTCACTCACATACACGAGCATCCACTTAGCCCTATGAATGCACATACATCATATCCAACACCTCTGAGAAACTGAGCCGGCATATCATCTTGACATTGATGTAGTCCCCACAGGCACCACATAGTGGATGAGAACGTCTCCTCCCATTGAACAAACATCACCGAAAGCATGAAATAAATCCAAGAAGATGAACCATCCAACCAGAGGTTGGCTCGCGCTTAGGCGGAAAAGTAGCAAATTAAGGTATACAATCCAACCTAAGCTGGTCAAGTTAGCCTAAAAACTTAAGAACCAAATTAAGGTATGTAATCCAATTGGGTCAGAACAAAACTAAATATCCTAAACAAGTCCATAAATCAGTCGAACAGAATTGAATGAGCAAACTAAAGTTTGCAATCCAATCAGATCCAAACAAAATTCATTAGCCCAAAAATTGAAGAAAGAAATTATGGTATGCAATCGAATCGAATCGGAATAAGAGATGGAAAGATACTCTTGAAGCAAGCATAAAATGGAATAAATGGTTGCTATTGTATATTTATGCTACCATGAGTGCCCTTTATAAATAGTACAGATAATATAACAGGCATCAACAAATTGGATCATTTTGTAACAGTTTCCTTGTGATGGCATTTCCCAAGAACAAGCTGAGGGTTGTACACTCCATGGCCCTTGTATTCATGGGTCTTATGATTTTTCCCAATGTTTTCTCATCATGCGATGCATGTAAGCTCTTCCCTTTCTGATTAATCTTTTTTTAAACAGCATGTCTATATACATTATGTATGTATGTATGTATGTATGTATGTATGTATGTATGTATGTATGTATGTATGTATGTATGTATGTATGTATACATATTTGTTTATTTTTGGATACATACATACATAAATGTACTTCAATTTGTGTGTTCTAAATAATGGTTATATTTTTTGTAGTTGGAGAGCACGACATACAGTGTAATAAAATTGAGGATTGCACAATCACTGGATGCAAGAATATGTGCAAAGAATATGGTCTTGATCCTTATTCAGCTTACTGCTCATTAGCACTGGGAGATGAAATGAAATGTTGTTGCACCCCAGTTCCCCCATTCCAGGAATAACATAGAAAATGATGTACACATTATCTTGAGCAAGTTGAATATGGAATAAGAATTTTAGTCCATCTAATTTTGTGATAATTTTTTCTCTTGTGAGTAGCAGTAAATGTGCTTTCATCGATTTGACAATGTATACTTGTCCTTAGTGGTCAGTAAGGCCCCCTTTGGTTGCATGTTAAGTCAATTCGGTTAGTTAACCTTAATACTTCTTAACCCTATGATGTTAGTTTAATCCATTTTTTGTCTGGCAGGGCATGCAGAATGAGTTAACAATATTAAGTTCATTTAACGAAGAGGTTAAGGGCATCTCCAACGGTAACCCACAATTTTCCTCCTGCATCCGTCATCCAACTGTACGAGCATACATCCGGCCTTTCGGGGTTTTCTCCTAGTCCGCATGATCGAGTAGCCGCATGCAAAGGATACAGACGTTCAAATACTCGCATGCAGCGCTAGTTCAATTTTTTTTAGAAAAAATCTAATATTACATCCCAACATTGTTGTCCCCTTTCACCGCCCACTGATTCTCAATCAGATCTTCCTTCAGCTGCTCGTGAGTTAGTCGATGCCGAATTTGTTGATGCATTTGAGTAAACTCCTCAAATATGGTCGTCGAGCAGTCGGACAACTCAACATACTGCTCGTATATATACTCCAAACAGGAGTCCATTGCTAAAAAGAAGGGACAACTAATTTTAGCGACGGCGATTCGTCGAACAGTTGTTGGGCTTCGTAAAGGATGGTACCTGGCGGCACGGTCGGAGGACAGAGGGTTGAACGGAAATGGAGGAGAACCAAGTGTCGGAGGTGACGGCAACGCAGATTTCTGGCAGGGGTGTGGCGTGGTGGCCAGGGTGGTGGAGCAGCGGCGAACGCAAAGAGAGAAAGAAGGAAGGAGAGAAAATGGGGAGGATGGAGTCGCGCGGTCGAGGAAGGTCTTTGGGTGGGCCTAGGGTATCGGATTCATACGCTTCGCGTGTCCGAACTCCCACAAAGCTCCCCCACTTTTGTCTCCGTTTTGCGAGAGAAATGGCGTTCGAACCGCCCAACGGACCGATACAGGACCGCGTTGGATGGCTTCGGCGGTCCGAATAGCATGATCCAGGCGGTTGCGGAAGGTTTACGTGTCCGTTTTGAAGACGCCTTAAGTTATTCAGTTGCTTTGGTGGGTTAACTTAATAGTTAGCACAATTATATATGGTTGACCATATTAATTTATTCCCAGCTAACCAAGCGTTGTTCGGTGGGTTAAGTCCCTAACCTATGGTTTAACCCTGTAACAAATAGTGCATAAGAGTTTGTGGTCTTAACCCCTCTAGTTTGTGGTCTTAACCTCTCACTGGTTTATTTTTCTCTCCACCTTTTTCTTGTAAACCGACAGTTTCCTAATGTACAAAAGATAATGGATCTAACTTTCCTAATTTACCCAAATCAACCAATCCTCCCATCAATGCAATTTGCTTTAGGAAACAAATAATGAATTTTAAGAAGAAAAAAAATCGAATTTGAAGGAAAAACCCAATTGACTAACCGACAGATATGTACTCATATGAATCTTCCTTCTCCAAATAAAAATCAATTAACATTTATGAACAGAATCATAATTTTCCTTTTCTTCTCCAATCCCTTCCCGTCACCTCGTCCGATGTAGTCCACGCTTTTCTTAATCCAATGGACACCGCCCATGCCTTACTGATCCTATCGCTGATGGTATCCCTTCACCTCGGGGCTCGGGATTGCACATGCCTAATACAACAACAAGTTAACCCTTGCAGATTTGTACAATTAATTCTCGGTGAATTAGTACAAGTGCATATACATTATCTGCATATAAACGGGGATACACAATTCATGTTGACTAGAGCTGGGATCAGTACTTGGCAATGGTATATGCTTTGCTTGATGGTCATGATGATGATATTGTACTACTCCATAGGAGATGGGAGTAGTTGGCATGGAATTGCAAATGAGCACATGGCAATCCAATAAATGTGCCAGGACTGATAACGACGCAACATTCTCACACACATGTGCACGTTAATTAAAAACTGTGGTGATGCCGGCACATGGATATAGAGAACTTGTAACATCCTTTTGGTTGTGTTGTGTATGATGATCGGTACTACGAAGAAACGAACACTTGTTTCCCATTTGGGCTATGCGGCTTTTCATCGATTTTTAATCCTTGCATATAACAAGCACGCCCTTCCGTCCTAGCATGCTTTGATTATTTTCTTTTACTTTGCTAAAAGGATCACACGGGAGTACTCCCTCCGTCCCAAAATTCTTGTCTTAATTTTATCTAGATACGGATGTACCTAATACTAAAACGTGACTTAGGTACATCCGTATTTAGACAAAATTAAGACAAGAATTTTGGGACGGAGGGAGTACATGCATGCACGTCCTTTTTTTTTAAAGAACATAGAAACTTTATTCATTTGCAATAACAAGTACATTGTTAATGAGGAGGGGTACAATTTCGCTCAAGGGCTCCTCAAACCAGTTCAAAGATGAAGAAAATCTAACTAACTTAGCAAGTTCATGTGCGACCCTATTTGCTTCTCTATTACAATGCTCGAATTTAGTAATGGGAAAGTCACATGCTAAAAAATAACAATCGTCAAACACTGCGGCCGCTGTACTAGATGACCGTCCTCCATTGTTCATGGTTTCGATTACCTCCATGTTATCTGAGTTAATAACTAAGCGGTTACAGCCCGCCCTTTGAGCAATTGATAGACCATATCTAAGCTCCATAGCTTCAGCCGTCAGAATGTCCGTGCACCAATCAATTCTCCAGTTTCCCCCTGCAATGAATTTTCCTTTACCGTCTCTCATAACTGCACTAGCCGTGCCCCTGAGCCGGTCATGATCAAAAGAGGCATCCACATTAAGTTTTACAAACCCTCTTGGAGGTTGGACCCAACCTCCTCTTTTCATCGTAGCCTTTGGTGATATAGCCAAAACATAGTTTAACGTAATTCCACGAATTCCCATGGCGATCTGGTTAGCATCTTGGGTTTTCTCTTTATGGACCAGTTTTCGCCTCTCCCACCATAAATACCAAGTTGAAATTGCAATTAATTCACCGACATTCCGAATACCCAAGATCGTAAGCTCCTGTTCAGGCATAGAAAGTAAAAATTCAAGCACCGCCTCACCAGCATAATCAACTTCGCACGCTCTTTTAATGACCTCATCTAGACCCAGTTTTTTTCCAAACCTCCTTTGCTTTCTGACACTGAAATAATATATGCTTTGTATCCTCTGATCCAAAGCAACATGCCGGACAATTGGGGTAACCTTTATATGTCTATTCGCCAAATTAACTCTACACGGAGGGTGCCATGCAAAGCGCCAAATGAAAATTTTAACCTTCGATGGACAAGATAATTTCCAAATCTCACTCCAAATGGGATTGATAGTCAAATGTCCCATATCATCGGTTCTTCTTAGTTTTTCCCCGTGTTGGTGTTCCCATTGCACTGCATAGGCTGACCGAACAGAAAAAGTTCCATTCTTTGAATAGCTCCAAGCGACAAAATCCGACATATCATGTTGTGATAATGGAATTGCAAGGATCCTTTGTGCATCAACTGGCCAGAACATTTGTGTAACCAGATTTTTGTCCCAATTACTAGTAGCAGGATCAATTAAATGAGATACCCTTGAGATCAAAATACTCCCTCTCGGTGTGATTACTTTTCTATTTGCACAATTAGGAATCCAAGCATCTTCCCAAATATCAATGTTGTGACCATTTCCAACACGCCAAATATAACCAAGTTTTAGACAATTAACCCCTGCCATGATACTTTGCCAAGTAAAAGAAGAGCCCTTTTTTAGCTTTGTATTTAATAAATCACCGTTTGGGAAATATTTAGCTCTCAACACGGTCGCACATAGGGAATCTGGATTCTCAATGATACGCCCACGCTTGTTTTGCCAGCATTGCTAGGTTGAAACAATGAATATCCCGGAATCCCATTCCCCCTTGATTTTTGGGTACACACATTTTCCACCAAGCCATCCAATGCATCCGCTTCTGATTATCCTCGTCCCCCCCACCAAAAATGAGACATCGCATCAGTGATTCCCTTACAAATTTTTTAGGAATTTTAAAGACGGACATCGCATAGGTGGGGATAGCTTGTATAACAGATTTCAGGAGGATTTCCTTCCCTCCTGCGGATAAAAGTTTTTCTTTCCATCCACTTATCTTCATGATGACACGGTCAATCAAATACTGAAAACAGTCAGATTTATCCATACCCACATTAGCCGGTAACCCCAGATATTTATCATTGAGAGCTTCAGTCATGATATTTGAGTGTTGTACATAGTTGCTCCTTGATTTCCACTTTGTATTGGGGCTGAAAAATATACTTGATTTATCAACACTGATCAATTGCCCCGATGCTTTGCAATACGAGTCCAGAATGGTTTTCAAAGCCTCCGCATTTTGATTATTTGCCTTCATCAGGATCAAATGAGTCATCCGCAAAAAGAAGATTTGTAATCGGTGGTGCCTCTCTGCACACTTTCACACCTTCAATTTTCCCACTTTCCTCCGCATGTGACAAGAGAGCAGACAACCCCTCAGTACATAGCAAAAATAAATAAGGCGATAAGGATCTCCTTGTCGTAAACCTCTAGATGGCTTAAAACTCTCAGTTTCTTCCGAATTAAATCTAACACGATATTCAACAGTAGAAACACATTGCATGACAAAATTGACCCAACTCTCTTGGAAGCCTAATTTCAACATGATCTCCTTTAGAAAAACCCACTCCACTCGGTCATAAGCTTTATGCATATCAAGTTTGATCGCGCACAATCCTTCCTTTTCATCCCTTTTATTTTTTATTTTGTGAAAACATTCATAAGCCACTAAAACATTATCAGTAATCATTCGTCCGGGTACAAAAGCACTCTGTGTGGGGCTAATTATTTCTGGAAGGAAAACCTTCAATCGAGCAGCCACCATTTTGGATATAACCTTGTACACAACATTACACAGGCTAATTGGTCTGAACTGAGTTACCTTATCTGGTGAATTAGTCTTCGGGATCATCAATATCGCAGTATCATTCCAGCCTTCCGGGATAGTACATGTATTCACGGCTTGCATCACTTCTTGGACGAGATCATCCCCTAGCATAGGCCAAAATCTTTTATAAAAAATAGCATGGAGTCCGTCAGGGCCCAGGGCCTTTAAATCTCCTATATCAAAGAGGGCTTTTCGGACATCGTCAGCCGTATAAGGTGCCAGGAGGGCATTATTCATCTCATCTGACACTCTTTTCCTAACGAGGGACATAATTTCCATACTCGGCTGCCCCACTTCAGAGGTAAAAAGTTTTGAGAAATAACTCCTAATATGATTCTTTAATTCCGCTCCCTGTCGCCAAACACCAGTATCATCAAGAAGTTTTTTAATGTTATTCCTTTTCTTCCTGGCCGTTGCGGCATTGTGAAAAAAAGATGTATTACGATCTCCATGCATCAACCAATTAGCTCTTCCTCTTTGTAGCCAAAAAATTTCCTCTTGATCTAACAAATTCTCGATGAGAACAAGGACTTCCTTCTGGCGAGAGCGAGATTCCATATTCATTGGTCCCCGCCTCAACTTTTCCAGCTCTTTTTTTAATTTACTTATTCTTCTCTTTGGTCCTTTTAGAGTCTCTCGGTTGGTCCCAGGTGTGTAAATCAGCCTGCACTGCCTGTGTACGTGCCGCAAGAGATGGACCAACACCCGCTAGTTTGGCCTTTTCCCATGATGTTCGCACAATTCCTCCCACCGTCTCTTCTTTAAGCCATCTAGCCTCAAATTGCTTCACACGAGTTTTCTTTTCTTTTCATGCTTTGATTCTTTTCTTTTTCTTTGGAAAGAAGAACAAGGACATCAAATTGCTTACACGAGTTTTCTTTTCTTTTCATGCTTTGATTCTTCTGCATTGGAATTTACATCTGACTCCTCCCATTTTATACACAAGACCTCCAAATGAGAAAATGTGATAGAGAAAAAAATACAAGGGAGTGGAAGCATGTTTTCAGGCCAAGAAAGCGTAAAGCGGTGAAGGACGCCACCAGCGTATAAACCCACTCCAGTCCATCACCTCTCAAATCCAACCCAAAAAAAGTTTATTCCTTTCCCCCCGAATCACTCAGCCGCTGCGCCGGGAAGGTCCATGGCGGCGGCCCTCCGCCGTCGCGAGCTCCTCCTGCCGGTGCCGGCGGTCGCCGCCCTGCTGCTGCTGCTCCTCCTCGCCGGACGCGCGCCGGCCGCGGACGACGCCGCCTCCCCCGGCCGCTCCAAGAAGCTCCAGCCGGTAACCAATCCCCATCCACTCTATCCTTTCCTCTGCCAGATCTCCCGCTCTGCTCTGCTCTGCTCCTGGACGCAAAATGTGGGGTTTTTCAGCATACAAGTGTAGATGCAACCCGTCCCTGCCAATTCCTAGATATAAGCATATGGAGCAAAATGAGTGAACATATATATTTCTTAAAAGAACGTGTATATACATCCGAATGTAGTCTTAGATCTAGTGGAATCTCCAGAAAAAAAGACTGGCTTATAAGTATTTAGAAAACGGTGGGTGGGAGTAGATAGCATAAAACTTTGCTTGATTCATGCCCAACCTGCCTTTCACGCTAGGTAAGGTATCCCCTCCCTTTTTCACTTCACAACAACACGAAATGAATTATATCTCAGGATGTTGTTGGCAGCAGCAATGTTCTTGTGTGTTTTCTGATGGTTAGCAGCAGCACAAAACAACTTAAATTTGGCAGCCAGACAGTTATCCCCATTCTACTCTACTCTGCTATATATACCTGCAACCAATCTCATCTGGACCAACTTGAAAAATAATACTAGTTGTTGCACTCCACTTAAGCAGCAAGCAAATTAACCAGCTCTGCTCTGCTCTCATCTCATCTCATCTGATCAGGAGCATCCTAAAATATATTTCTGCCTTGTTGTCTTGTCACACACTTCAGAGTTTGTGTATGTATGCACATTGTCTGGTCCAAATCTTAAATGAAAGCAACATACTGCTGCGCCCCCCGATTTCTTTCTCATGCTCCCAGGTAATCTTTTTCCCCAGGTTAAGGTGAAGAAGAACTGGGTGAGTGGAACCCAGGGCACGACCGTTGCTGGAATGAGCGCGACATTCGGAGCCACCTTGCCCACAACTGTCAACGAGGCTCGGAGAACATGCGCTGCCCTCACCGACCCTCTTGACCGCTGCTCCAATACAGCCTCAGAGGTTCTGCTTCGACTCCGAATCCGACATAACTTGGCAACCAAGTTGGTTCTACAGGCATCTTCTAATCTAATCTAATCTAATCTAACCCTTGCTGTTGCAGTTAACGGTTCCTGTTGCCTTAGCGACACGTGGACAGTGTGCTCTCACCGCTGAAGCGGAAACTGCACAGCCTGCTGCTGATGACCAAGGTATTCATTCAAAGGACGTCCTGAAAAAATTACATTCTCTGTTCAATATTTTTGCTAGGTATGCCTGCTTCTTTTGCAGGCAATAATCTGTTTGGTTAACTTTGTGTTTGCAGAGCTTCATAAGATGGTTTGCAGTGTCAGTGATCCTTCAGTTAATGAGCCAAGTCGTCCGGTTGTGGACCCTTCAGTATGCTTCTTGTTCATAATGGCTGTAGGAACTATAGTCTGCTCCTCACTCTGGGGTGAATTCGTTGCATGCCCACAGGTTGATGAGCGTTATAATCGGCAGGTTCTCACTTTTCTGCCTATCCATACTGTATGGCATGCTATGCTATTTACTAGCTTTTCTTCATACGCATACCAACCCATAAATCGCGTGTAGGAACAGGGATGAGCCGTTAACAGGATTATGTAATATAGAATATATGGTTGTTGCTTGATTATATGTTATCTGCAGATTTGTTTGCCCTGGCTTTATAACATTTCTGCATTTGTACAAAAAAAATAACTTATCTTGCTGTGAGGCACACTTGGTACTTATGATTCTTAACATAACGAATAATTTGCATTTTATCGGGTTTGTTTCTAGCTAATGAGTAGTAGTTTTCAGTTGATCACTTGGTTAAGTTTTTGACTAATGAATTTCTTCGTTTCATACTAAACAGCAGGGACTGAATTCTGGAACAAACAACAGACAAGATAAACAAATCATTGAAATCACCGCAAAGAGAGCTGTTTTTCGAATTGTACTAGCTTCAGTATTCCTTCTCCTCCTGTTCTACTTCATGTCATCTTGGGTCGCCTGGCTACTGATTGTATTGTTCTGCATTGGTGGTATTGAGGTATTTCCTCGTATATTCTCTATCTTTGCACTATTTTGATAACAAGGTCTGTCTATTTGTACAAATACTTCTCTTGGTGCTTGGTTATTTAAGTGCTTGTTTAGTTTTTTGTATTGGTATTCGGTTGTGAGTTTGTTTCTGTTTTGTGTCTTTCAGGGTATGCATGTTTGCTTGGTGACAAGTTTTCTGTTTTATCTCTAGGTAATGCATGAAATAGTTTACATTAAGCATTTTTTCAATGCTCTTTATTTTATTTATCTCATCATTGTCTGTGTCTTGTACGCGCCTTGTTTACAGGATTTTTAAGGGTTGGGGAAATAATACTGTACAATTGCCATTCTACGGGGAGGTCCGGACCTTGTCTCTTGGAGTGGCACCATTCTGTACGGTATTTGTCATTCTATGGGCTGCTTATCGGCATTCTTCATTTGCTTGGATAGGTCAAGACATCCTTGTAAGTTGAATTGATTATTATTCTTATGTTTGCTTGCTTTGTTTTTAATCTTCACGGAGAAATACCCTTCATCCAAACACCCCCTTAGTTCTATTCTTTCCACTTTAGTTCAGAAGCAACTGAAAGCATGCAATATGTTTACTATCACGGATCAAGTTGGAGTTCACATGATACGGTGATATAGACGTACTGTTTTTCTGAAATGCCAGAACATAAAACTAGCATGTCCAAATTCAGTGCGGGTCGAGGTTCCATTTTCCTAGTAGGATTAGCTAAACTGTGATTTGTTTTATAATTTACACATTGCAGTAAGGTCAATCTCTTGAAAAGAATTTGATGCTGTCCTTTAGTTAAAGTACATTTCAGAACTGGCCTTCTATTTTTACACTAGCAGCTGTGTATGTGCAATGCAAGTTTTCACATCATACATCAAATGTCAATCCAACTTATTATTGACCATATTCAGTTTTTAGCCCTAACAAGGTAAGTACCATAAGCCAGAAGCTTAAGCATGATTTATCTAATATGAATACATTTATATTAGTTATGGGCTGAACCGATTTTTGTTTAGATATGCAAGTTTGCACTAGGTTTCTTAGATTTCACATGTTAGTTTTCGTCCATGAACTATACAGATGGAGATCAGAAGTAAAATGTTGACAAGATTATCATTTTCACTAAATCTTAGGAGGGACTCGAAAGTGATCTACCCAGGACTTAAGGGAGTTGATAAGATTATCTTCATTTCACACCTTGTATCATTTGTTTGATTTTGGACATCACATATTCAGTTTCCAAGCTTGATGCATGTTATTTGAGAATTACATTATAAGTTGTGGAATAGTTTCCCTAATGTAGAAAACGTCATTTCTTTACCTTTTTTTATATATAATTTGTTACCTGGGATGCAAAATTTCTTTTGGCATGGTGTTTAATTAGCTTGCAGCCTTGGACCTTTGAGAAAAATACATACATTAACCATGCAATCTGTGTAATTGTCACAGGGTATCTGCTGGATGATAAACATGATTCAGAAGGAGCATTTACCTAATATCAGGGTATTAGCATGTCTATTTGCTGTAGTCAACTTATTGTCGTTGGATCCTGCTTGTAGTAATATCCAAGACTCTATCTTTGCAGGTTGCATCGGTTCTTCTTGGTGCTGCATTTGTGTATGACATCTTCTGGGTCTTCATTTCACCTCTTATATTCCATGAGAGTGTTATGCTTGCACTAAGTGCAATCTTGATCTTTATATTTACATCAATACTTACTATCAGCCATGCTTTAGTTCTACATATTAATTTGTACGGTAGATTTTCTAGTTAAATCAATCAGTGGAATGGTTTTGCTTCTTCGCAAAAAAGAAAAGGAATAGTCTTGCAACTGCATGATGAAACCATTTTTAGAAAATAAGATATGACATTTCCCCCAAAAACGAATACTCTTGCTTCTTCACAAAAAAAAGGCATCTGGAGGTTGTAAAATAAAGAGAAGGACAGGACAGAATCCACAAGGGTTGACTTCTTAAATACCTTCGGAATATGGGAGAATTGGTAGCAGCCTGTCTTGAAACTGAGTGAATTGTTAAAATATTCAGTGTTATGATCAAATTTGGTTCTCTTATGACCCGTATAAAATTGATATATTTTGGAGGCAAATGTTCAGACTTGAAACTGTAGTAAAATGTTATTTTTGTGGTTATAATTTGAAACTAAATAAATGCATTGTCCAGCAAATGCTTATGTTTAGTAACCTACCTTATTCTCTTATGTGCTGTGACTTGTGATTTTTTTTTACTTACCATCTTATGAAAGCTCCCAGGTTGCAAGTGGTGGCAGCTCAGGGGAAGTGATTCCGATGCTCCTAAGAATACCTCGTTTCTTTGATCCATTGGGTGGATATGCCATGTTAGGCTTTGGTGATATTATTTCGCCTGGACAGCTCATCGCATTCAGCTACAGGTACTCTATTACAATGCTGCAATATATGTTTATGGGTTTTCATCTAATCTGTTACTCCGTTAGTTCACTAATGGGTAGACATAGAAGAAACATACTTAAATACTGCCTGGTAGTCTGGTACTCCCTCCGTTTCTTTTTAGTCTGCATATAAAATTTGTCTAAAGTTAAACATAGTAAAGTTTGACTAAGATTATAAAAAAAAATAAACATTCACAATATAAAATCGATGCCATTAGATGCATCATTGAATCAACTTCCATATTGTATATCTCATGTATTATAGATGTTGATAATTTTGTATATAAATTTGGTCAAACTTTATGAAGTTTGACTTAAGACAAATCTTATATGCGAAGTAAAAAGAAGCGGAGGGAGTACCATTCATGCTAAACGCAATGAAGGTCTCAAGAAACACACTAACTACCGTGCTGAAGATAGGTTGAGATGTAGAATATTTGAGAGATACTAAGATCGATTATTCTTGCTTATCTCAAACATAGATACATATCATTTTCATATAGTGAATGCTTGGACCCTTGTTGTTTCCTAGCACAATAAGAACTCTGTTGTCTCAGAGGTCCACGCCATTTGTTAATGATACATCATCACTTTGGTATACGATGCAGATTTGACAGGGCAGCCAAAAAAGGTATCTTGAATGGATATTTTCTATGGCTGACCGTGGGATATGTTGTTGGTAAGCATTTGATACATCTTGTTCTCTATTATATTATATTTGTGTTGATCAGTTAGATCTTAGCGTTCTATGTTGTGTCTGTTGTGGTATTGCTTATGTCCATGGGCTGGTTGCGCAATTTTCTTTAACAGTTCATTTTAGTTGTGAACTTCATAGTGCCCCGTCATATTTGATTATTTGGGTACTAGCAAATTAGTGGACTTTGACAAGTGGCCATAGTCTCCAGAACTATTTTTTAGTGCAGTTCTAAATTTTTGGCATGAGTATCGAGTCTAGAACCGATAGGCTTAACAAGCACTGGACTATATAAGGGCTCAATGTAATCAAGCTGTACATAGTACCGGCATTGCACATGGTGGTGACTGCCTTTGACTGATTGGTTGTTTCCATTTTCTTGTTCTGCATTCTGTTCTGCCTGGAAGTTAATGTCTTTCTTTGTCTTCAGGCAATAGATATACATATTTTTCTTACTATAACTCTGTAAACCGCAGACTGCGGCGTAATCTGAAATCCTGTGTTTGTTAACACAATTCATTGCTTTGCAGTGCAGGACCCAGATTTTCATTTTTTACTTTTACCCTTGCAGGCCTTTTCCTTGCCTGTCTTGCAGGTCAACTAGCGTTGATGTACCTAGTACCATGCACCCTAGGTAAGCATATAATTGGTGCCTCATCTTTTCCTCCCCCCTTTCCTGCGATCAGCGCCACCGATGCATGTGTTCGCTTATTTTCACACCAGGGCTTATTGTTGTGCTTGGCTGGATAAGAGGTGAACTGCCTCACTTGTGGAACTATGGAAGAAGACCGGAAAATTTAGTCGGTGAAGTTGAAATGTGGTCAGACAGGGTTTAAACTCAAAAGCAGTCATCCTTCGATCTAATTAATCAGTGGATCTGACATGATGCTCCTTTGTTGCGCGAACTGTGCGGCATCGTGGAAATGTTAAATTAGCTGTAGCCAGATTTGTGTTTGATTTAGGTTGTCCTTATTTAACTTGATATGAAAAGAGCGAGTTGCGGAGATCCAACATATCTCATCCGTTCAACCGCGTCTATCCAATGGTCTATGTTGCCATGGTGTTTAGCGCTAACCATGTTTAGCACTAAACAAGGTTAGCACCCTCCTCTAATTAATAGTATACCTAATGTCAATGTGAGCGTCATCCAATTAATTAAATACTACGTATTATCAACGTGCAACTAAGATCTTAACAGATATTAGTGTGTGATGCAATTAATATATTGCCTAATATTTCATCAGATAAAATATTGTCTAATATTAACGTGCATTGCATGTACTCCCTCTGTAAACTGTAGTGATCTAAACGCTCTTATATTAGTTTACGGAGGGAGTACATTTTACTAGTTGAACTTGAAAACATGCGAGTTCCGATTTGGCATGGAAATCACTTTTGTATCAACAACAGATTACTTAATTTTACATAAGTCTCAGCTAATGGTATTATATTCTTACAAACATCATGATCATCTATGGAACTGGAACAATCATTCAAACCCAAAATTTTCAGGACATTGCAAATGCAAATACAGTGGCACATTGGGCCGCTCATGTTCAAACATGTGTGGATGCAAACAAACTCTGAAAACATGTATCTTATACTTTAAACCAAAACTTTGTGTCCTCTTTTGGTAGGCATGCCCGGTTCCTTTGGAGGCAGTAACCCATTTGGTTAACTTTGTGTTTGCAAAACTTTGTAAGGTGGTTTGCAGAACATTATAAGATGGTCTGCAGTGACAGTGACACCTCAATCCCGGCCATAATGATACCACAATCAGAGGAGGGAAGAATCTGACAAACTTGTTGGATCATGGAGCAAGGGATAAGTATATACAGTGGCAGCCCTAGTGTCACGCCCAATATGCGACTCTATCCAAAAGGAACTCGACGGTCCCACCGCGATAATTCAAGATATCAAACGCTTTGCAAGGTGGATATCATTACATCAACATTACATAATACATAGGGATACATACATAAGGCACAAATGCCACAAGAATACATCAACATCATAAACAAGATCAACATCCGACTACGGATGAAACATAAATGTAAACTCAAACGACATCCACCGCTAGCCCAGCTGCCGACTGGAACCTATCCCCGATCGAAGAAGAAGCGGAAGAAGAACTCCAACACAAGCAAACATCGCTCTCACGTCATGATCATCGCATAACCTGTACTCAAGAATCGGTGGTGTAGTAATCAGGAGCCACGAGGACTCAAAGAATCCCATTACCATGGGTATCAAGACTAACAAAGCTTAAATGGGAAAGGAAGGGGTAAAGTGGTGAGGTTGCAAATGACTAAGCATATATGGTGGCTAACATACACAAATGAGAGCGAGAAGAGAAACAAAGGAACGATCGTCAACTAGTAATGATCAAGAAGTGATCCTGAACTCCTACTTACGTCAGACATAACCCAGAAACCGTGTTCTCCTCTCGATCAACCCCGAAAAGAGACACTCACGGTTACACACACGGTTGGTGTATTTTAGAAGAGTTTACTTCGAGTTTACTACAACCGGATATTAACAAATTCCCATCTGCCACATAACCGCGGGCATGGCTCTCGAAAGTTTATACCTCGCAGGGTGTCCCAACTTAGCCCATGATAAGCTCTCGCGATCAACGAAGGATATTCCTTCTCCCGGAAGACCCGATCAGCCCCTAATCCCGGCTACAAGACATTTCGACAAAGAATAAAACAAGACCAAAGAAGCCGCCGGATGTGCCGACAAATCTGATAGGAGTCGACGTACCTCGTTCTCGTGGCACACCGGATAAGTCAAGCTACGAGTAAAACCAATCCTCGAGTTGCCCGTGGTGGCCCCAAGAAGTCGCTCGGTTCGGACCAACACTGGCGAAGCACCGCCCGGGGGGCTAAAATAAAGATGACCCTCGGCTCCGAAACCCAAGGGAAAAAGGGCATAGGTGAGGCAAATGGTAAAACCAATGTTGGGCCTTCTTTGGAAAAGTCTTATTCAAAGCGAATCGTCAAGGGGTCCCTAAATCACCCGACCGCGTTAGGGACGCAAAAATCCGGGAACATAATACCGATATGACGGAAACTAGGGCGGCAAGAGTGGAACAAAACACTGCATAAGGCCGAGCCTTCCACCCTTTACCAAATATATAGATGCATTAATTAAATAAGATATATTGTGATATCCCAACAAATAAACATGTTCCAACAAGGAACAACATCTCCATGTTCCAACAAGGAACAAACTTCATCTTCACCTGCAACTAACAACGCTATAAGAGGGGCTGAGCAAAGCGGTAACATAGCCAAACAATGGTTTGCTAGGAAGGGTGCAAAAGGTTAGAGGCTGACATGGCAATTTGGGATGGCTTGAGCAGCATAGCAATGAAGAACGAAGCAACTAGCATAGCAATGATAGTAGTGAGATCCAGGGTAGCGGTCATCTTGCCTGAAATCCCGCAAGGAAGAAGAACGAGTCCATGAAGAAGACGAACGGAAGAAGCCGAACCAAGCGTGAGACGAATCTAATCCTCACGATCGCAACGAAACGGAACTAACAAGAAGAAGCACACAACATGGTAAACACACCACACATGAACAAGGCATGATGCACAAACAAGCATGATGCATGAGAAGACTACATGAAGCTACTCATGGCAAGAGATGATGCAAACAAGAGCAAAACATCAAGGCAAGTTTAAATGAGGCCGGGAACAACATATAACAATTCCGGTAAGTCCTCATACACAAATTTCGAAATTGGTCCAGATCTGAATAAACCTTATGTTCAAGTTGTTAAACAGCAAGTTAAGATGCACCACGAAGATCTACACGAAATTCTAGTCAAGTTACATATAAAGTTCATTAAAATCGGAGCTACGGCCTAGAAGATATGAGCAAAACAAGATAAACATGGCACTGGTGCAAAATGCATATAAACATCAAGCAAACACCTCAAAACAAGGATGCAACATTATAATATGAAGCTACATGCAAAATCAAGCAAGTTTCATATAGAGCACACTCAAAACGGAGCAACGGTTCAACACATACACACAATACAAGTTTTAGCAACAATCTGTCCATAACAGCAAGTAGGCATATTGCAAGCATCAAAACAACATGCTACAGCATCTTAACATGAGAACAGAAGGCATGGGCATGATGTAAAGGTAAAGCATTACAAAACATGAACACTGAGCTATCTCCAGAAATCACTAGAACATGCTCAAAATGACATGGCAAGATTGCAAGTAATAACAGTTTCAGACTTTAGCAGAAATAACATCAGGTTGCAATGTTTAGAGCCATCAAACAACATGTTACAGGAACTTAACATGGCAAACAAAGGCATGGCATGAATCTACTCAAAGCATAGATCAAAAGTCCCTTAGTGACCATGAGCCAAAAAGGATCAGAAGATATGATGGCACCCATGTAAACATGGCAAGTTATATTATAGATTTAAACATGGCAGGAACAACAATGAGTAGGCATGTTGGTGAGCTTGAACCACTCACTACAGAGAATTACATGGCATGGCAAGGCAACCAGCAGTAAGAAGATATGACATAGAAGCTATACATGGCAAGAACAACAATATAGCATGCAAGGATCAACCACAACAACCTTGGCAAAATTGAATAACATGTAAACAATCTGCCAGGAAACATTTTATAGCAAAAGTAGAGCTCGATTGACTCAAGCTGTGGCACCCCATAATTGCAAACAAGGGTATGGATGGCTAGAGCAAGACATGTTTAACAAAACATCCTTACTGAAGTATCTCAAAATAAGCATGGAACTCTCTGTAGCATCAAGTTAACATGGCATCAAAATATCAGCTAAACAGGGCTGAAAACAGCAACATCAGGAAGCCTAGTTTGCATGCTTGTTCTAGTCACCACATAGATCACAAAAATACATGGCATACACCCCTGGAAAGATGGCATGACATATTACAAAACACATATAGGACTCAAGTTCATAGGATGCACACATCAATCATGGCAAAAATGACAAAAGTGCATGTTCTGATAAGAAACAGAAACTAACATCACATAGCACTCTTCCAACAGCATTTCGGGCATCAAGATGAGCTCAAACTAAAATGATGCAATGAGATGAAATGATCTACTCATCGAGGCGAACATTTTGACATATTACACGCGCAAAACGGAGCAACGATGACAGAGATATGATGCGATGAAAATGCATGAAAATAATCACAAACTCGGGGACTTAGGTAAAAATCGGGGTCAACCTCTCGTTTGACCGGATCCAAAACTGGATCGGGGTTGCGCCGGGCCCGAGGTTCGCCGGAAAGGGCCGGGGCGGCTGGGGCGGATGCCGGCGAGGAGGCGGTGGCCGGCGGGCGGCGGCGCGCCACGGGCGGTGGAGGTCGCCACGGCCAGCGAGGCCGAAGCATGAGGCGATGGCGGGCGGCGGGAGATGGCGAAGCGCCGCCGGAGGTGCGGCGGGCCGGGCGGAGGCGCGCGCCGGCTGGCGGCGGGCGGAGCGGCCGGAGCGAAAGTGGGCGCCGGGCGCGGCGTGAGGCGGTCCGCGGGCCACGGGCCCGGGCGGGCGGCGCGCCACGCAGGCAGCCCCGATTACTGGGCGGCGGCGCGATTCCGTCCGGTCCGGGACGGACACGTCCGGCGCGGAGAGGGGCATTTCTAGGGTTTCGTCTGCGAAATGATCCGGAATTTCGGAGGGGGAGATGTATTTATAGGTAGAGGGAGCTAGGAGAGTCCAAATGAGGTGCGGTTTTCGGCCACGCGATCGTGATCGAACGACCGAGAGCATGGAGAGGAGTTAGGTGGGTTTTGGGCCACTTTGGAAGGGGTGTTGGGCTGCAAACAAAAGAGGCTTTTGCGGTTACCCGGTTAACTGCTGGAGTACCAAACGACCTCCAAATGATCCGAAACTTGACAGCGGTTCACCGGTGCTATACCAAGGCCGCTTGACAAACCTCGGTCCATTCCGAGACCGTTTAACACCTGCACACGAAAAGAGGTAAAAGGGGAGCGCCGGGAGACATAGGAGTGCCGGATTGCAAAACGGACAACGGGGAAAATGCTCGGATGCATGAGACGAACACGTATGCAAAATGAAATGCACATGACGACATGATATGAAATGCAGATGATGACATGGCAAAGTGCAACACGCAAGCACATGACATGGCAATGACAGCGAATAACTGACGGACACCTGGCGCATCGAATCCGGGGCGTTACACCTAGGCCATGGCAAGAAGTGCGACGGCCTATGGCCCATCTCAAAATAAGGGCTCATTACATCTACATGCATGAATACATTACTGTTTTTTTTACAGAACACGTCAACACAAAGGATAACTTTGCTCATGGATATTTAACTCTATCAACCATGAATGAATAGTTAAGTTAGAATTATGGGGTTTGGCCTGCTGCTCATTTATATATTTTTTTGGGGGGAAGGGGAGGGGGGCTTACCCCCATATTTAGGGGGATCCTTGCCCTCCTTCCCCGGCATGACACCACAATATATTTGTTCAATGGTTGCTTATGGTTGAGTATATGTATGTTATAATCATCATCTGTATCATTTAATCATAGTTACATGGTATATTAAGACCTCATTTGATAAATAAAATTACTTTATATATAATTATAACTTAATAATGATTTTCATAATATGCAATATATACTGATGAAAGTATTACTTCTACTCTATTATACACTCCATTGTATAAAATTCGCACTAGGGCCTCCAAAATATTAGGGCAGGCCCAGATCTGCTAGAACAGTTTTTATTCTCCTTCCAGTATTTTGTAGTACCTATGAATTGGCCTTTTTACAAATCTCTTACCATAGTTTTCATGTGAAACTGAATGCAGAGGCTGGTACTTCAGCATATCGTCCAAAGACGTTCTATCAACCATGAATGAACGGTTAAGTTAGAATTATGAGGTTTGGCCTGCTGCTCATTTATATATATATATATTGGGGGCTTGCCCATATTTAGGGGATCCTTGCCCTCCTTCTCCGGCATGACACAACAATATATTTGTCAATCGTTGCTTATGGTTGAGTATATATATGTATGTTCTAGTCATCATCTGTATCGTTTAATCACAGATACATGGTATATTAAGACTTCATTTGATAAATAAAATTACCATATATATGTAATTATGACTTCATAATGATTTTCATGATATGCAATATATACTGATGAAAGTATTACTTCTACTCTATTATACACATTAGGTCCATTGTATAAAATTTGCATCAGGGCCTCCAAAATATTAGGGCCAGCCCTGATCTGCTGGAACAGTTTTTATTCTCTCCTTCCAGTTTATTTTACCCATGAATTGGCTCTTTTACAAACCTCTCATCATAGTTTTTCATGTGAAAATGAATGCAGAGGCTGGTACTTCAGCATATCATCAAAAGACCTTTTCTAAGAAGGTTTGCATGCATCATTTTCTTCAGAGGCTAGTACTTTAGCATCTCATATTATTTTGGACCTGGGCTTGTATCTGTAAACCAAACAGAAGCAAGAGGCATATGACAGAAGGCAAGAGTCAATTGACGAGGAAAGTGATGAAGCGGTTGAGAAGACTGCAAGTTTTTCTCCTCCTGAAAAACTTATATTGCACTCCATCTACATCCTTCAGTCCTTCAGCGTATACATTATTTACTTTACATGACAATCTGCTTCTGCTTTTACTGCTATCAGGTGAAACCAAAGAGTATTAAAGTCAAGGATGTTGATGTAAGTCTGATTTTTAATACATGTTTCCTGCTGATCTTCAAAATATAATGTATTACTGTCAATGATTGTGCTAGGCTGGCCACATTACAAGTTCAGTTATCTAGAAAGAAGATTTACTGTTCCAACATGCAAACAAATTTGAATTTGAATAAAGACTCTTCATAATTCAGATGAGGAACATTGTGCAGTATTTTTAAGTAATGCTAGAATTTTCCACTGCATGTACTTGACTCCTTTAAACATTATTGTGCACACTCGTGTCATAATCTGTGTTATGGCTAGGGCCTTGTTACATTCTGAAGCATTTATCAGTTTATATCTAGTAGCTAACACAATTTTCACCTGCACAGGTTGATAGGACAACTGATCTCTCCATGCCTGTTTTGGCTCTACATATATGGCCTTGCCCCCATATTGGGGGAGGGGATCCTTGCCCTCATATTGAATTCTTGTTTTTCTAATGCTATAATAATAATAATAGTAGAAATTTTTTGTTGTTATGTAGGAAATGATCGGAAGCTTGTTGAAAAATGGCCCCTTGTGTTTCATGGCTTATTGCAACGTATTCCCCATATGGGCCTTTGGAGAGTAGATCGCAGATTAGTACATTGCTCTGTTTAAATTGGTACCTTGTGGTATGAAGCGACTGAATGTTGCCCCTCCTCTGCTGGCAATGGTACGCGTACCCCGCGAACCTGGAGGCTGAAACGAGTGATGATAGCTTGATTTGCTGAATGAAGGAGCAGATTCTATACGTCTTGAAGAAAGAAAGACAGAGAAGCAAGAAGATTGTCGTGTGATTGCAGGTGGCATGCATATGTATGTTAAGATGGTGCAGAATGTACCGGTTGTAACTGGTGAGCTTCGAGCCGCCGTCCCTGGGCCTTGAGTGCTACTAGTACTGCAACCAGCTGAATCTCAACTCTTGTGCAACGATGACGACGACGACGGTGGTCATGGACCGATGACGACAGGGATGGCAGGTAGGAAAAGAAAGAAAATTCAGAAGCCATGTATGCTGTAGTTGCTTTCATGTGTGATAACAGGGAAGAAAACAGGAGCAATCAATCCAGAAGGAATAAGCAGAATGTGCAGCAGCATGTACAGTAGACAGTATATGTTGCCATCATCATGTCATGTGCATGCCACAAGCAAAAGGCATGTCCTAGACTTGTGTTTTTGTGTGTGTGACACAACTAAGTAGACGAGCAAAGGAAGGGGCAGTGCTTAGCAGTGAAGGGATAAAAAGCATCAATATGGATACTGGTGATGCAGCATCACCCATATTTATTCATGATGTGGATTGTGACACTGTGAGAGCTTTTCAAAGAAAAAGGAAGGAGAAAATGATGGAAGAGGTCAAGAGGGGTGGTGTGGACATGCAACTGACTGTATCATGTATCAGGCAGGACAGACAGCAGCAAAAGCAATTCAGCCTTGAGCAAAGGCAAGAAGCTAGTATATCTGAAGATTTTAGCAGCAGGTAGAGGTAGGGACTGCACACCCTTATATACTACAGAACTGTTACAGGTAGATAAATTCAGAGAGTCCTAATTGTTACAGGCATGATTTACTTTTATTTTTTGTTGGACAAACAAGATCAACTTTTTTTTCAGGGAGGGGTGGGCCTGCATTCCATGTGTTGGCTGTTGGGGTGATGTTATCTGATTGCTGATTGGAAACACTATGCTAGTACTGTATTTATATGTATGATGACGATGATGATGATTAGATTACGAATGGTTCTGCTCGCCATTTGTCTCTTTCCTTGCTTGTTTTTGTGCGCCTTCAAATTTGTTTATGTGTAGGTATGGAAATCGTCCTCTAGTGGCGTGCCTATGCCTACGGAATCTCTATCCTTGGAGCAACTCCAACGGCCGACCCAAATCTGGACGCTGGTTCTTTTTCGGTCCATTAGACACAAACGTCTGACGCTATGTTTGGTTGCAAAGATCCAACGCTTTACCATTTTATTTATACACAAAAAAGTTTAAAAGCTTTTTAAAAATATATACATGCATTTAATTAAACATAAAGCCGGCCATGAGGGCCGGCGAAAGTCCACATTACATTAATTAGCATAAAAACACTAAAAACTAGACGACGCGTTGCCTTTCGCTGCCCTAGGCGTCCTTGTCGGCGGCGGAGTCTGCGTCGGTGCCGGCGAGGTCGATCAGCGTCAGCGCAGGGCCGGCCCAGGGGAACGTTGTGTTCCAGAGGGCGGCGATGTCGGGCTGCGCCGCCGCTGCCTGGGCCTGCTGCGCCTCCTCTTCGGCCTTGCGCTCGACCATCTCCAGGCGCCGCTTCTCCTCGGCTCCTCGGCCAAATTAACGTGGCGCCCGATGGTCAAGGTAGGCCGCCTCCTGCCGCCCGTCGCCCGAGTCGGAGGCCGACCACTCGCACACTACTCCGGTCAGGAGTAGCGCTCGAAAGTAGGCAGTTCCTCCGGCTCGGCTTTGGCGAGGCGGCGGGGTCACCGGTGCACGCGATCTCGCCGCCGGAAGAGCCATGGCCTCGCCATGGCATCCTGGAAAGCCGCCTCATCCGCCTCCCTCCACCGCGCCTCCTCCTCGCTCTCCTTAATGGCCTCCTGGTCCTCGTCGCGAGATGAGCGAAGCGGCAGCTGCGGCTGCGGTCGGCCATGGACGCGCATCGTCTCGCCTCCTCGTGCTCGGCGAACCATCGAGCCAGTTAGGCGAAGTCGACGCATCTTGCGGTTCGCGCGCTGCTCGGCGTCGAACGCCGCCGGCGCCGCACTCTCCGCATGGGCCTCGCCGATCATGGCGCCGGCGGCACTGGATCCTCTCCGGATCCAAATGCGATCATCTGGCGTCGCGTCGGGGTACGGCAGAGGCACGCGGTGCTGCCAGTGCCACTCGGCCTGGTGCACCGGCACATTGATGCGCTGCCTCTGCCGGGAAGCACGCGGCAGTGCGGGGAGGGCGGCGAGGGCGGGGGCATGGCGGGTGGGGGCCTTGCCCTTGCGGCTGCTGCCAATGCTGGAGAAGAAGCCCATTCGGAGGTGGCTAGGGTTGTCGCCGGCGTGGGGGCAGGGGTGGCCAGATGGGGACGGGGGCGAGTGGCATTGGATGAGGACGGCCCCGCCGCATGCCCGGCTTAAAAAAGGACGACCGTCGTCGCTGACGCGTGGGGCCAAGGTGGGCGGTCGTCATAAATAATGTTGACCGTCGTAGTTGGACGGCCACCAGATGGGGATGCGGTGGACGGCGAGGAGGCGCGCGAGGCGTCCGTTCCACGTCCGCACTGACGCATTCATGGCGCAAATTTGGGTCGCAAATGGGTCGGCGCGGACGTCAGGCGGACACGAATTGAGTTTGGGTCGGCGCGTTGGGCCGCCACTTTTGTCCGCGCCGACCCAAATCGACGCGGGCGAATGAAATGGGTCGCCTCATTGGAGTTGCTCTTAACATTTCTTTGATGAGCATATTTAACTAGTAAGTATCTAGTACAACACTAGAGTAGAGTTTTCGTTGCCCAGTAACAAGTCAGTCGATTGCTTGTGTACGATCGAGTACATCAAAGGACATATAGATGAATAAGAAACACGCTAATTGCAAGGAGCAAACTTATGCAACTTGCATGTTGACAGTATTGTTGCCTGAATGATGGATCTTCTTAAACAAGAGCACCAGTGTAGTTGTAACTTGTGAGGAAATACTACGACCAGGTGATATGTGGTTAGAGTTCACACGCCATAAGCAGCCCCAAATGCAAATGCTACTGGTGGTAAGGGTGCATTTTTATTAGCTTGAAATGAAGCATCAAAGGGATACAAACACAATGATCAACATATATGGTCTCTACATAGCTAGAATGCACCAAACCAACACCAACACGCGCACACACAAAAATCACACCGACATCTAGCAAAACAAACAAAATCAAAGTTATGCCTTGGAGGAGTAAAAGAAAAAGGAAACTCTGAAATGATCAAAACAATCTACAACAACAACCATATCTGCCCCAACAATCACTTGGCATCACCGGTACCACAAGAGGGATTCTCCAACTGCAACACCTTCATGAAGGGAATTACGCTCAAGCACCGCCATCGCCAGATACAACCATTGAAAGCCAGGTCATTGGTTTTAACCCCGAAGAACAAGTCCGAGCAATGCCTTCAACAAAGTAATGACACAATAAACATCGCCAATCCCAGATATAACCGGTCAAAATTTGGGTTTTCACCCCTGGAGCTCGAGACCGATACTTGAGAAGCACCACTATCCGTGATCCCGGCAGCTACATGCATGGCACGGACTTTGATGTGAGATATCCCCCAAGGGAAGACCAAGCTTGCAAAAGCAGGCAGTCGAGCCACGACAAGTGGTGGTCGTACTTATCCCAACCAAAGAGTATCAAGCTAACAAGGGATCATGAGGGATTAGTCAGCAACCCTCGGAATATTCTATCCTTTTTTATCACATGAAGATACAAATAAACAAAAGCGCTTATCTGTCTATGAGTATATCTATGTGTGTATGTAGAAAAAGCAACAATAAGGTAAAGCAATCACCATCATCTCAGATGCTCTTTTTAATGCCCGCAAGTCACATCACCATCGGAGACTTTCTCCATTCCATCCCACAGGGTAGGATTTTAGCTGCCACCTCTTTTATTTTATTCTTTTCAACTTCCATTGCATTTGTAGATTCTTAAAATTGCTGGAATCTGAATACATCAAAGAAAGAAGGAATCGAAACAATCCATGTATGCGCGCAAAAATTTCCGTTGCTATAAAGTAAGTAAGAGAGCTTTCTTTCTTTGCAATGAAAGGGAATGCAAAAAAGGCATGATAGAGAAAACTGTAGAGAGAAACAGAAAATGTGGTTTTAGGATTGGTTCGGACTGCTGCAGCTTCAGCACATAGCAGTTTTGAGAGATGAATTGTTTTTGTAGGCAAGGCGTGTTCGATCGAGCTAAAATTATGTGATGAATGTGTTGTAAATATCTAGAGGTTCCAGAGAAAATCATGTACAATTCATTCTCACAATAAAGTTTTGTTTACCAGCCGATCCACAACCGTGGGTTTTTTACTTCTCAAGTTGTGTGTGTGTGTGTGTGCACCAGAGACCAGACCAGTCGGTCCACAACCTTGGTTTTTTTTACTCCTCAAGTTGAGGTTATTTTTCCACATGAATCATGTGTCACATGCGCACGTTGTGTTTATATTTGCCATGTCACTAAATCGGTAAAATTTGAGGCGCCTTACCGGGACCTCGACTACCGCCAGTGCCGGATCAGGCTCAAATCTCACTTCTCGCACGGCGATGGTGACGATGATGGACTGGTGACAACAAGGATGGCAAGAATAGCTTTGTTTCTCCATGTAGGAAAGGGAAGGAGATTGCTAGGCCATGTACACCGGTTATGATGCTTGTATGAAGGGAGAAACAGGAGTGATCCAGTAGGAACAAGTAGAATCTGCAGCATGTGTATGCCACAAGCAAAAGCATGTCAACTACTAGTACATTGGACTAGACTTCTCTCTGTGTTTATGTGACACAACTACACAAGCAAAGGAAGGGGTACTGCTCAATTACCAAGGAAGGGATAGAAAGAATATACTGGTGTGGTGATGGAGCATCACTCATTCATATGATGTGGATTGTGATGCTAGCTGTGAGCTTTTCAAAGAAAAGTAGGGATAGATAGCAGCAAGGCAATGCAGCCATGAGCAAGGCAGGAACTGTCAGTTTCTGAAGCTTTCAGCAGCAGGCAAGAAGGGACTGCAGCCCTCCTCTAGATGTTGATGCAAAAGGCGAAAGATCACAATTACAGATATGTGTAATTTTGTTGTGGGATATTTATTTTTGGTGATGAGTGAGGCCGGGTGGGCCATGGATGTGTTGGTTGTTGGGGTGATATTATCAATATCCCCCGATATGCTGCTGATTGGAAATACTATTTTGTACTCCCTCCGTCCCAAAATTCTTGTCAATGCCGACTGAATTTTGTATCTAGACAAATCTAAGACAAGAATTTTGGGACGGAGGGAGTAGTATGTATGATGACGATGGCGATGATTGGGTAGATTATTACTAATGGTGCGACTTTAAATTTGGAAAGAAATCGTCCTCTGGTGGCATGCCGACTGAATTTTAATTTCTAAACGCTTTTGTTGCGGATGTTTAACTTTAGTATCTAAAGTAGAGTAGAGGTGCTGTTGCCCAGTAATCAATCAATCAATTGCTTATGTTGAGCGATAATACACAGGTGGACATGGTTGCACACGCGCCCATGTGAATAGTAAATTCGGGAAAAAATATAAATCATTGTTTTTTTGGAAATTTTGGGGTATCAAACTTGGTGGACCATTCTACTCTCACGTATGAAGTTTCATGAAGGAATGACAACCGTGTTTGCGCTTGCGCGTGGTGCCAGCGAATTGGCGAGTTTTTGTCATGCTCCGAGGTGTTCGGATACGGCTGTGATGCGAACTGTGTGCTCCGTGTTCTACCTCTTTGCCATTCATGGCTTGAGTTTAGGCAAGGAGAGTAGTGTGTCTGTGTTGTTGTGATGGGTGCAGTTGCTAACCTCTTGGGGTAGCATTGTATGTTGAATGTTGTATCAGCCATCTTAGCTCTTCTTCTATGAATATACGAAACACATGCTTGTGTGTATTCTAGAGAAAAAAAGGAGTTGATCCCTAGTGTGCTAGTTCCATCACAAGGAACCTAACAATCCGAGCCAGGCTTAGTTCACACGTGGAAGGGGTTTTATAATGTGCATATTTACCGTGTCGCTAAATTGGTAAACTTTGAGCCGTCGAGGCCCTGGTACGACGACATGTTCCGCATGACTACGACGGTGATGGTCTGATGGCAACAAGGATGTCAAGAAGTATAGCTTTTTTTACCCAGGTAGGAAAGAAAAGGAAATATCCAAGCCATGTATACTGCTCCATCCGTTTTGAAATATAAGATGTATTATTAATTTTTTAAGTCAAACATGTGCATGTTTGGCCAAGAATTTAGAAAGAAAAATGTCAATATCTCCGGTACCAAATTTGCATCATTAAATACAGAAAAGTATTTTTCATATGTTATTTATTTTGTATTATAGATGTTGATAGTTTATCCTATAATCTTGGTCAAACATACACGCAGCTTTGACTTGCACGAATATGGACACACCTTATATTCTGGAATGGAGGGAGTAGTAGCTAATTTCATGTGTGATACTAAAAGGGAAAGAAAACAGTGATGAATTAATTATAAAAAGAATCTGCAGCATGTATAGTACTCCCTCTGTAAACTAATATAAGAGCGTTTAGAATGCTAAAGTAGTGATCTAAATGCTCTTATATTAGTTTACGGAGGGAGTAGATGCCAATCCTCCTCCTATCCGTTGCCATCATCATGTCATGTGTATGCCACAAGCAGAAGGCATGTCAACTAGTACACCAGGCCACACTTGTGTGTGTGTGTGTGTGTGAGACACAAGTATATATACAAGTAAAGGAACGAGTGGTGGTTACTGATGAAGGGATAGAAAGCATATAGATAGATAGATACTATGGCAGCATCACCCGTTTATATATGTGATGTGGGTTGTGACACAATGAGAGCTTTCATTTCCAAAGAAAAGCAGAAAAGGATGAGGAGCCGTGTGGACATGCAACTGTGTTGCAGGGATAACAGATGCTAGCAGCCTTGAGCAAGGCAAGAGGCTGTGTCAGCTTCTTCCTGAAGCTTTCAGCAGCAAGTAGCTAGGGACTGCACACCATACCAGTATTACACAATTGTTGTTACAGATAGATACAGAGCCCTTTGTTGTGTCCTCCTCTCTATATATGTAGTATCATGTGTACTCCCTCCGTCCCATAATATATATAAGAATGTTTTTGAAGCTTCTTATGTTATGGGATGAAGTTAGTACGTACGCATCTTGTGCACGTGGATGCAAAAGGCTAGAGAGCACAAGATACGTGTTGCTGGTATTTTGCAGGATAGTTATTTTTGGGGGATGAGGAAGGGAGGGAGGTGTGGGCCATGCATGTGTTGGTTGTTGTGGTCGCTGATATATGTTGCTGATTGGAAAGACTATGCTATGTGTATGATGACGACGACGACGATGATTATAGATTACTAATGGTGTTTGCTACTGGTTGCTTGTTTGTCTCATTCCTTCAATGTGCGACTTTCATTTAGTAGCATGATATATATATAGGTCGTCTTTTAGTGGCGTGCCGTGCCGTGCCGACGGAATCCATAAATAAATTTTTCTTATTTTGCTCAAGATACTGTTAGCATATTTAAGTAGCTAGGTATTGAGTACTAGAGCTGTTGTTGCAGAGTAACCAATCAATCAAATCAAACAAGTGTACATTGAGTCGATCAAAGGACATGTACTAGTAGATCAATAAAAAAACACACAAAAATCACACCGTCATCTAGCATAGTCAAACACGGTTGAAGCTATGCCTTGAAGGAGTAAAAAAGAAGAAGAAAAACTCCGAAACGATTAAAATACTAATCAACAATTTGCAACTATATCCGCACCAACAATCACTTGACATTGCCAGTACCAATATAAGGATTCTTCAACAACAACATCTTCAGGAAGGGAACGATGCTCAAGCACCACTGTTACTGGATCCAATCACCGAAGGTCAGATCATTGATTTTCAACTCGAAGAAAAAGTCTAAGCAAATCCGAGCAATGCGTTCAACAAGGTAACAACACAATAAACATTGTCATTGCTAGATATACCCAATAGCTGAGACCTCAGGCTAGCACCCCGGAGCCCGATACCTATGCTTGAGAAGCACCGCCAAATTGAAGTCATCCATTGTTGCCGTCACCATTTTTCGTGATCTCAACAGCTACATGCATAAGATAGACTTTGATGTGAGATGTCCCACAAGGGAAGGCCAAGCTTGCAAAAGCAGGCAATAGAGCCGTGACAAGTGGTGGTCGTACTTATCCCAACCAAAGAGTATCAAGCTAACAAGAGATCAAGATCATGAGGGATTAGTCAGCAACCCATGTATCACACGAAGATAAAAAAACAAAGGGATTATCTGTCTATGTATGTATGTATGTATTATCTTTTCGACAAAGGGAATAAATTAATATTGTGAAGATACCAGTTACACCCAGCCTATGTAACTACGCAATACCTTAATGGCACTACGGATGCACACAGCCAAAAAAAAAGAAGCTAAAAAGGAAACGTCCGCTATAGTGATCTAGTCCTTTAAGCAGCAGTACAAACACCACCAAGACAACACCCGAAGTCCAAATTCTTCAAAAGCGACGCCTGAGATCTGGATAGGGCGGCGGCGACTGAGATCTGGATCGTCCGAGCCGCCTGCTGGAGCGACGCGAGCGGCTTGCGCTCCGTGAAGCACTTTTTATCTTACCGAATACTAATGTTGCGGAGTATGTGTGTATGCAGAAAAGCAACAATAAGGTAAAGCAATCACCATCATCTTAGATGCTCTTTTTAACGCCTGCAAGTCACATCGCCATCCGAGACTTTCTCCATTCCATCCCAACCATCCCCTGGGGTAGGATTTTAGCTACCACCTCTTTTATTTTATTCTTTTCAACTTCCATTACATTTCCAGATTCTTAAAATTGCTGGGATCTGAATACATCAAAGAAGGAAGGAATCGAAAGAATCCGTTGATGCGCACGAAAATTTCCGTTGCTATAAAACAAGAGAGCTTTCTTTCTTTGCAATGAAAGGGAATGCAAAAGAAGCATGATAGAGAAAACTGTAGAGAGAAAGAGAAAATAGAGTTTTAGGGTTGGTTCAGTGGTGCATCTGATTTAAGTCTGCTTTTGTTAGTTCGGGCTGCTACAGCTTCAGCACATAGCAGTTTTGAGAGATGAATTGTTTTTGTAGGCAAGCCGTGTTCAATTGAGCTGAAATTATGTGATGAATGTGTTGTTGGTTGGCACGATGAATGTGTTGTTGGTTGGCACGATGAATGTGTTGTAAATATCTAGAAGTTCCGGAGAAGATCATGTACAATTAATTCTCACAATAAAGCTTTGGGTACCAGCCGGTCCACAACCGTGGTTTTTTTACTTCTCAAGTTGAGGTTGTTTTTCCCATGTCAAATCATGTGTCACATGTGCAAGTTGTTCGTTGTAGCTATCCTCAAAGTTTACTATAAGTGGAGGGGGTTGTATATTATGCATATTTGCCGTGTCGCTAAGTCGGTGAACTTTGAGCCACCTTCTTACCGGGGCCTCGACTACCGCTTGTGCCCGAATCGGCTCAAATCTCACTTCTCGCATGACGGTGATGGACTGATGACAAGGATGGCAAGAAGTAGCTCTGTTTCCCCAGGTAGGAAAGAGAAGAAAAGGAAAGAGGACTGCTCTGCTAGGCCATGTATACAAGTAGTTATCATACCTTGTGAAGGGAGAATTAAACATGAGTGATCCAGTAGGAAGAAGCAGAATGTGCAGCATATGTACAGTGCAGCTACAAGCAAAAAGCATGTCAACTAGTGCACCAGACCATACTTACTTGTGTGTGTGACACAGATAGACAAGCAAAGGAACGGGTAGTGCTTCCCAAGGAAGGGATAGATGTTGGAAATATGCCCTAGAGACAATAATAAATTAGTTATTATTATATTTCCTTGTTCATGATAATCGTTTATTATCCATGCTATAATTGTATTGATAGGAAACTCAATACATGTGTGGGTACATAGACAACACCATGTCCCTAGTAAGCCTCTAGTTGACTAGCTCGTTGATCAATAGATGGTTACGGTTTCCTGACCATGGACATTGGATGTCGTTGATAACGTGATCACATCATTAGGAGAATGATGTGATGGACAAGACCCAATCCTAAGCCTAGCACAAAGATCGTAGTTCGTATGCTAAAGCTTTTCTAAATGTCAAGTATCTTTTCCTTAGACCATGAGATTGTGCAACTCCGGATACCGTAGGAATGCTTTGGGTGTACCAAAGCGTCACAACGTAACTGGGTGACTATAAAGGTGCACTACTGGTATCTCCGAAAGTGTCTGTTGGGTTGTACGAATCGAGGATCGGATTTGTCACTCCGTGTGACGGAGAGGTATCTCTGGGCCCACTCGGTAGGACATCATCATAATGTGCACAATGTGACCAAGGGGTTGATCACGGGATGATGTGTTATGGAACGAGTAAAGAGACTTGCCGGAAACGAGATTGAACAAGGTATCGGGATACCGACGATCGAATCTCGGGCAAGTACAATACCGCTAGACAAAGGGAATTGTATACGGATCGATTGAGTCCTTGACATCGTGGTTCATCCGATGAGATCATCGTGGAACATGTGGGAGCCAACATGGGTATCCAGATCCCGCTGTTGGTTATTGACCGGAGAACGTCTCGGTCATGTCTACATGTCTCCCGAACCCGTAGGGTCTACACACTTAAGGTTCGGTGACGCTAGGGTTATAAATGAAGCTTGTATGTGGTTGCCGAATGTTGTTGAGTCCCGGATGAGATCCCGGACGTCACGAGGAGTTCCGGAATGGTCCGGAGGTAAAGATTTATATATGGGAAGTCCTGTTTTGGTCACCGGAAAAGTTTGAGCGATATCGGTAATGTCCGACCACCGGGAGGGTCCCGGGTCCACCAAGTGGGGCCACCAACCCCAGAAGGATGCGTGGGCCAAGTGTGGGAGGAACCAGCCCCAAGGGGCTGGTGCGCCCACAAGAGGCCCAAGGCGCAAGGGAGAGTGGGAGGGCAAACCCTAGGCGAGATGGGCCCTAAGGCCCATCTAGTGGGCGCCTCCCTCTCCCTCCCCTCTTGGCCGCCTCCCCCTTTTCCCATCTAGGGCTGCCACCCCTCTAGGGGTGGGAACCCTAGAGGGGGCGCACCCTCCTCCCCTTCCCCTATATATATGAGGCCAAGGGGGCTGCCCATAACACGAGAGCCTCTCCTCTCCAGGCGCAACCCTGCCTCTCCTCCTCCTCTTCTCCCTTGGTGCTTGGCGAAGCCTCTGGGATTGCCACGCTCCTCCATCACCACCATGCCGTTGTGCTGCTGCTGGATGGAGTCTTCCTCAACCTCTCCCTCTCTCCTTGCTGGATCAAGGCACAGGAGACGCCACCGGGCTGTACGTGTGTTGAACGCGGAGGTGCCGTCTGCTCGGCACTAGGATCTCCGGTGATTTGGATCACGACGAGTACGACTCCTTCAACCCCGTTCTCTTGAACGCTTCCGCTTAGCGATCTACAAGGGTATGTAGATGCACTCTCCTTCCCTCGTTGCTAGTTTCTCCATAGATAGATCTTGGTGACACGTAGGAAAATTTTGAATTTCTCGCCACGCTCCCCAACAAAGGGCATCATGAGCTAGGTCTATTGTGTAGATTCTTTGCACGAGTAGAACACAAAGTAGTTGTGGGCGTTGATTTTGTTCAATATGCTTACCGTTACTAGTCCAATCTTGTTTCGACGGTATTGTGGGATGAAGCGCCCGGACCGACCTTACACGCACTTTACGTGAGACAAAGTTCCACCGACCGACATGCACTTGGTGCATAAGGTGGCTAGCGGGTGCCGCCTCCCACTTTACTCGGAACGGATTCGATGAAAAGGGTCCTTATGAAGGGTAAATAGCAATTGGCATATCACGTTGTGGTTTTATGAGGTAAGAAACGTTCTTGCTAGAAACCCATAGCAGCCACGTAAAACATGCAACAACAATTAGAGGACGCCTAACTTGTTTTTGCAGGGTATGCTATGTGATGTGATATGGCCAAGAAGAATGTGATGAATGATATGTGATGTATGAGATTGATCATGTTCTTGCAATAGGATTCACGACTTGCATGTCGATGAGTATGACAACCGGCAGGAGCCATAGGAGTTGTCTTTATTTATTGTATGACCTGCGTGTCATTGAACAACGCCATGTAATTACTTTACTTTATTGCTAACCGTAGCCATAGTAGTAGAAGTAATAAGTTGGCGAGACAACTTCATGGAGACACGATGATGGAGATCATGATGATGGAGATCATGGTGTCATGCGGTGACAATAATGATCATGGAGCCCTCAAGATGGAGATCAAAGGAGCAATATGATATTGGCCATATCATGTCACTACTATATAATTGCATGTGATGTTTATTATGTTTATGCATCTTGTTTACTTAGAACGACGGTAGTAAATAAGATGATCCCTTACACAAATTTCAAGAAGTGTTCTCCTCGACCGTGCACCGTTGCTACAGTTCGTCAGCTTCTAAGCACCACGTGATGATCGGGTGTGATGGATTCTTACGTTCACATACAACGGGTGTAAGACAGATTTACACAGCAAAAACACTTGGGGTTAACTTGACGAGCCTAGCATGTACAGACATGGCCTCGGGAACACAGAGACCGAAAGGTCGAGCATGAGTCGTATGGTAGATACGATCAACATGAAGATGTTCACCGATGTTGACTAGTCCGTCTCACGTGATGATCGGACACGGCTTAGTTGACTCAGATCATGTAATCACTTAGATGACCAGAGGGATGTCTATCTGAGTGGGAGTTCATAAGATGAACTTAATTATCTTGAACATAGTCAAAAGATCTTTGCAAATTATGTCGTAAGCTCGCGCTTTAGTTCCACTGTTTAGATATGTTCCTAGAGAATATAGTTGAAAGTTGAAAGTAGCAATTATGCGATCAGTAGAAAGCTTATGTCCTTAATGCACCGCTCAGTGAGCTGAACCCCAAACATCGTTTGTGGATGTTGCGAACATCGGACATACACGTTTTTGGTAACTACATGATAGTTCAGTTAAACGGTTTAGAGTTGAGGCACCAAAGACGTTTTCGAAACGTCGCAGAACATATGAGATGTTTCGAGGGCTGAAATTGGGATTTCAAGCTCGTGCCCACGTCAAGAGGTATAAGACCTCCGACGATTTCTTAGCCTGCAAACTAAGGGAGAAAAGCTCAATCATTGAGCTTGTGCTCGATTGTCCGAGTACAACAATCACTTGAATCGAGTGGGAGTTGATCTTCCAGATGAGATAGTGATGTTTCTCCAAAGTCATTGCCACCAAGCTGCTAGAAGCTTCGTGATGAACTATAACATATCAGGGATAGATATGATGATCCTTGAGCCATTCGCATTTTTCGACACCGCTAATGTAGAAATCAATAAGGAGCATCAATTGTTTATGGTTTGTGAAACCAATATTTTCAATAAGGTCAAGGGCAAGAAGGGACACTTCATGAAATGGCAAATCAGTTCCTCGCCCAAAGGAAGAAACCCAAGGTTAAACCCAAACCCGAGACTAAGTGCTTCTGTAATAAGGGGAACAGCCACTGGAGCGGAACCACCCTAGATACTTGGTAGATGAGAAGGCTGGCAAGGTCGATAGAAGTATATTTGATATACATTGAGTTATTGTGTATTTTACTAGTACTCCTAGTAGCACCAGGGTATTAAGATACCCGTTCGGTTGCTAAGTGTTAGTAACTCGAAATAAAAGGCTACGGAATAAACGGAGACTAGCTAAAGGTGAGCTGACGATATGTGTTGGAAGTGTTTCCAAGGTTGATGTGATCAAGCATCGCCCGCTCCCTCTACCATCGAAATTGGTGTTAAACCTAAATAATTGTTATTTGGTGTTTATGCTGAGCATAGACATGATTGGATTATGTCTATCGCAATACGGTTATTCATTTAAGGAGAATAATGGTTACTCTATTTATTTGAATAATACCTTCGATGGTCTTGCACCTAAATAAATGGTTTATTGAATCTCGATCGTAGTGATACACATTTTCATGCCAAAAGCATAAGGTAGTAATGATAGTACCACTTACTTGTGGCGCTGCCATATAAGTCATATTGGTGTAAAACGCATGAAGAAGCTCCATGTTGCTGGATCTTTGGACTCACTCGTTTTGAAAAGTTTGAGACATGCGAACCATGTCTATTGGTGTATACGCATGAAGAAACTCCATGCAGATGGATCGTTTGGACTCACTTGATTTTGAATCACTTGAGATATGCAAAACATACCACATGGGCAAGATGACCTGAAAAGCCTCGGTTTCAAAGAAGATGGAACAAGATAGCAACTTGTTGGAAGTAACACATTTTGATGTGTGCAGTCCAATAAGTGCTGAGGCATACAATGAATATCGTTATGTTCTTACTTCACAGATGATTCGGGTAGATGTTGAGTATATTTACTTGATGAAACACAAGTCTGAATTATTGAATGGTTCAAGTAATTTCAGAGTGAAGTTTAAGATCTTCGTGACAAGAGGATAGAATGTCTATGATATGATCATAGAGATGAATATCTGAGTTACGAAGTTTTGGCACGCAATTAAGACATTGTGCAAATTGTTTCACAATTAATACCGCTGAACACCATAGTGTGATGGTGTGTCCAAACATCATAGTTGCACCTTATTGGATATGGTGCGTACCATGATGTCTCTTATCGAATTTCCACTATCATTCATGGGTTAGGCATTAGAGACAACCGCACTCACTTTAATAGGGTACCACGTAATTCCGTTGAGATGACACCGTATGAACTATGGTTTAGAGAAACCTAAGCTGTCATTTCTTAAAAGTTTGGGGCTGCGACGCTTATGTGGAAAAGTTTCAGGTTGATAAGCTCGAACCCAAAGCGGACAAATGCATCTTCATAGGACACCCAAAACGGTTGGGTATACCTCCTAATTCAGATCCGGAAGCAATACGGATTGCTTCTTGAATCGGGTCCTTTCTCGAGGAAAAGTTCGTCTCGAAAAGTTGAGTGGGAGGATGGTGGAGACTTGATGAGGTTATTGAACCGTCACTTCAACTAGTGTGTAGCAGGCACGTGAAGTTGTTCCCGTGGCACATACACCAATTGAAGTAGAAGCTTATGATAGTGATCATGAAGTTTCAGATCAAGTCACTGACGTACCTCGTAGGGTGACAAGGATGCGTACTACTTCAGAGTGGTATGCAATCCTGTCTTGAAGGTCATGTTGCTAGGCAACAATGAACCTACGAGCTATGGAGAAGCGATGGTGGGCCCAAATTCCGACAAATGGTTAGAAGCCATGAAATCCGAGATAGGATCCATGTATCAGAACAAAGCATGGACTTTGGTGGACTTGCACGATGATCGGCAAGCCATTGAGATGAATGGATCTTTAAGAAGAAGACGGATGTGGACGGTAATATCACCGACTATGAAGCTCGACTTGTGGCGAAGAGTTTTTCACAAGTTCAAGGAGTTGACTACGATGAGATTTTCTCATCCGTAGCGATGCTTAAGTCCGTCGGAATCATGTTAGCATAAGCTACATTTATGAAATCTGGCAGATGGATGTCAAAACGAGTTTCCTTATCAGTTTACGTTGTATGTGATACAATCGTAAAAGTTTTGTCGATCCTAAGGATGCTAAAGGTATGCTAGCTCCAGCGATCCTTTCTAAGGACCGGAGTAAGCATCTCGGAGTTGGAATGTGCGCTTTGATGAGATGATCAAAGATTTTGGGTTTATACAAAGTTTATGAGAAACTTGTATTTCCAAAGAAGTGAGTGGGAGCACTATAGAATTTCGATGAGTATATGTTGTTGACATATTGATGATCGTAAATGATGTAGAATTTCTGGAAAGCATATAGGGTTATTTGAAAGATGTTTTTCAATAGAAAACCTGGATTAGGCTACTTGAACAATAAGCATCAAGATCTATAAGATAGATCAAAATGTTTAATAATACTTTCAAATGAGCATGTACCTTGACATGATCTTGAAGGTGTTCAAGATGGATCAGTCAAAGAAGGAGTTCTTGCCTGAGATGTAAGGTATGAAGTTAAGACTTAAAGCTCGACCACGGCATATCAGAGAGAAAGGACGAAGATCGTCCCCTATGCCTTAGACATAGGCTCTACAAGATGCTATGCTGCGTGTACCGCACCTAAGTGTGCCATGCCATGAGTCACTATAGGTACAAGAATGATCCAGAATGGATCATTGGACAGCGTCAAAATTGTCCTTGGAGTAAATAAGGACATGTTTCTCGATTATGGAGGTGATAAAGAGTTCGGCGTGGCGTTACGTCGATGCAAGCTTTAACACCTATCCGTGTGACTCGAGTAGCAAACCGGATACGTATAGTGGAGCAACCATTTGGAATAGATCCAAGTGGAGCGTGGAAGCAGCATTTACAAAATGACATAGAGAATTGCGAAGTACACACGGATCTGAAAGGTTCAGACCCGTTGACTAAAACCCGTTGACTAAAACCTCTCTCACAAGCAAAACATGATCAAACCTCAGAACTCATTGAGCCTAAATCACATGATGATGTGAACTAGTTTACAGACACTAGTGAACTCTTGGGTGTTGGTCACATGGCGATGTGACCTATCAGTGTTAATCACATGACGATGTGAACTAGATTATTGACTCTAGTGCAAGTGGGAGACTGTTGGAAATATGCCCTAGAGACAATAATAAATTAGTTATTATTATATTTCCTTGTTCATGATAATCGTTTATTATCCATGCTATAATTGTATTGATAGGAAACTCAATACATGTGTGGGTACATAGACAACACCATGTCCCTAGTAAGCCTCTAGTTGACTAGCTCGTTGATCAATAGATGGTTACGGTTTCCTGACCCATGGACATTGGATGTCGTTGATAACGTGATCACGTCATTAGAAGAATGATGTGATGGACAAGACCCAATCCTAAGCCTAGCACAAAGATCGTAGTTCGTATGCTAAAGCTTTTCTAAATGTCAAGTATCTTTTCCTTAGACCATGAGATTGTGCAACTCCCGGATACCGTAGGAATGCTTTGGGTGTACCAAACGTCACAACATAATTGGGTGGCTATAAAGGTGCACTACAGGTATCTCCGAAAGTGTCTGTTGGGTTGGCACGAATCGAGACTGGGATTTGTCACTCCGTATGACGGAGAGGTATCTCTGGGCCCACTCGGTAGGACATCATCATAATGTGCACAATGTGACCAAGGGGTTGATCACGGGATGATGTGTTACGGAACGAGTAAAGAGATTCTGCCGGAAACGAGATTGAACAAGGTATCGGGATACCAACGATCGAATCTCGGGCAAGTACAATACCGCTAGACAAAGGGAATTGTATACGGATCGATTGAGTCCTTGACATCGTGGTTCATCCGATGAGATCATCGTTGAACATGTGGGAGCCAACATGGGTATCCAGATCCCGCTGTTGGTTATTGACCGGAGAACGCCTCGGTCATGTCTACATGTCTCCCGAACCCGTAGGGTCTACACACTTAAGGTTCGGTGACGCTAGGGTTATAAAGGAAGCTTGTATGTGGTTGCCGAATGTTGTTTGGAGTCCCGGATGAGATCCCGGACGTCACGAGGAGTTCCGGAATGGTCCGGAGGTAAAGATTTATATATGGAAAGTCCTGTTTTGGTCACCGGAAAAGTTTCGGGCGATATCGGTAATGTACCGGGACCACCGGGAGGGTCCCGAGGGTCCACCAAGTGGGGCCACCAACCCTGAAGGATGCGTGGGCCAAGTGTGGAGGGAACCAGCCCCAAGGGGCTGGTGCGCCCACAAGAGGCCCAAGGCAAGGGAGAGTGGAGGGGCAAACCCTAGGGCAGATGGGCCCTAAGGCCCATCTAGTGGGCGCCTCTCTCCCTCCCTCTTGGCCGCCTCCCCTTTTCCCATCTAGGGCTGCCGCCTCTAGGGGTGGGAACCCCAGAGGCGCACCTCCTCCCCTTCCCTATATATATGAGGCCAAGGGGCTGCCCATAACACGAGAGCCTCTCCTCTCCAGCGCAGCCTGCCTCCTCCTCCTCTTCTCCCTTGGTGCTTGGCGAAGCCCTCATGATTGCCACGCTCCTCCATCACCACCATGCCGCTGTGCTGCTGCTGGATGGAGTCTTCCTCAACCTCTCCCTCTCTCCTTGCTGGATCAAGGCCCGGGAGACGCCACCGGGTCAGACGTGTGTTGAACGCGGAGGTGCCGTCTGCTCGGCACTAGGATCTCCGGTGATTTGGATCACGACGAATGCGACTCCTTCAACCCCGTTCTCTTGAACGCCTGCTTAGCGATCTACAAGGGTATGTAGATGCACTCTCCTTCCCTCGTTGCTAGTTTCTCCATAGATAGATCTTGGTGACACGTAGGAAAATTTTGAATTTCTGCTACGTTCCCCAACAATAGAAAGCCTATAGCTAGATAGATACCAGTGAGCGTTTTGGCAAGACGTCCTCCTCCTCCTCCTCCTCCTCTCGGAAACAGGTCCCTCCCACCCCCACCCCCACCCCCGCGTCGCCCGCGTCTGGCGACACGGGGGAAACCCTCGCCGCCGGGAGCCCCCCTTAGACTCCGCCACGCCCGCATCGGCGCCACGGAGGGCCGGGCCGGGCGGTTGCCACGCCCGGGATGGCGACGGCGGGCGATTCCGTTCTGCCTCGCCGCCTCGCATCGCGCCGCCTCCGCCACCACCTCCTCGCAACGCCGCTGCCAGAGGGCCCGTGCTGCCGCCGCTGCCGCTTAAGGATGGCTGCGGTGGAGTGTCCCCGTCTCCCCCGCCGCGCTTGAGGCCTTCCCACCCCACGGCCCCAGATCGGATCTGGCGTGCCGCGCCACTCCCCGTCTAATCGCTGCACACATCCTGCTGGTCTCGCTTTCGTGCCGGCGCTGCCGTGTCCGTCTTGATCCTCCCCCGCGTCTTGCCCCCGTGGTGCAGCCCTCTTCTTCTTGCCGCAGTCCGTCGGTAAGGCGTGACCCTTGGGGAGGTGGCGAGCTCGGTCCTGCCTAGGTGCAGGCCACCTTCGCCCGACTATGTCTCCTCCGAGCTGTTGTGACGACCTACTGTGTTTGTGGTGACGGTGGCCCTCTGGCAAGCATGTTAGAAGCTCCGTGGTGGATTTTGTCGACACCGCCCGGTCCCGCCTCCATGGACCTGCGTTCTCCGGTGTTCTTGGTCCGCCGGCGTCCTCTACCGGTGTGGTTTCGCCCCGATGCACCGGCAACCGCGCTTCTTCCAGCCTTTTCGGTTCATCATGCGTTCAGTGGTAACGCCTCCGCGGTATGGATCTGCATTCCCTTCCGGTTCCGGATTGCCGGCGGCGCCGGCCGCCATCCTTCCATCCGCATAGGCTCTTTACCCTGCTGCCTCTCCGTCCCCGTCCACCTACACGCCATGTCGGTTTCAAAGCTTGCGTTTTTCATCGGCGGCATGTGCAGCCCCACCCCCATCTGAGGTAGCGGTCGACTAGCAGGTTGTCTCCGGCATCTTTGGATCCTGATCTGGCGGCTTTGGGATTGCTCGGACTAGGCCAGGCGAAATCCATGCTCGGTTGCCGATGCTGGCAGCGGCGACACCCGCGGGTGTCGTTTCCCTTCCTGGAGGCGCTGCCATGGCCTTTTCCGTGCACCCCTTCGAGTATCGGGAGAAACCCTAGGTCCGGTTCTCCGGATCGGATGGCGACGACGTCTCGACATCGTTCCCCTTCTTGAAGGCGCTATCTTGCTAGCTCGTGGTGTCCCGGTGTTGGAATTGAAGATGTTCGACGTCCTTCTGAGTTGGTCTGCTCCTCTAGTTTTAGATTTGGTGGGTTTAGTTGTGTCAATCCCCCTATTCGGGCTAAGCACACCGTCTCTCTATGCTCCGGACACCATGTTTATGCCTTCTTGCGTTCATGGCATGTGTTGTACCCTTTGATGTACTTTTTCTTTTTTCTTCTATCAATGAAATGATACGCAAGCTTTGCGTATTCGCGAAAAAAATAGATACCAGTGATGCAATCCGCAACAATGGCAGCATCACCCATATACTACAACCTATGTCCCATAATATAAGAGCGTTTTTGACACTACACTGTTACAGTATATAGATATGATGTGGATTGTGACATGGTGAGAGCTTTCGGAAGAAAAGCAGAAAGGGACGAGGAGTGGTGTGGACGTGCAACTGTGTCATCAGTACAATGCTGTAGATAGCAGCGAAGCGATGCAGCCTTGAGCAAGGCAGGCAGGAGGGCCGTGTCAGTTTCTTTAGGCTTTCAGCAGGTAGGGGCTGCACACCATACTAGCCAGTACAGAATGGAATTGTTACAGGCAGACAAAGAGTCCTTGTGTCCTCTGTCCTTTGTATATGTATGTATGTATGTATATATCCGATGCATGTGCAGGGTAGAGAAAACAAGATATGTGTTACTCCCTCTATCTCAAAACAAGTGTCCAAAGGAAATACATTTATTTATTTATTTTTACGAGAGAAATTTCCATTCTATTCATCAATGATGTTAGTAAGGTAGTAAAAATTACAACTAGGTCTATGGACCATCTAGCGACGACTATAAGCACTGGAGCGGGCTGAAGGCGCGCCGCCGTCATCGCCCCTTCCTTATCAGAGCCGAGCAAACCTTGTTGTTGTGGATAGTCGGGAAGTCGTCGTGCTATGGTTCCAAAGGACCAGCGCACCTGAGTAGCAACCATTGCTGTTGAAGAGAGTTGTAGATCAGAAAGATCAAACCTGTAACCACATGAACGAAGACAAACAAAAACTGGATCCAAATAGATCCACCGAAGACCAGCACCGGCCGAATCCCGCGAGATCATACGGAGACACACCTCCACACATCCTTCGGCGATGCTATGTGCACCATCAGGACAGGGATAGAACGTGGGAGACATTATTCCTACTGAGAGGGACATATCCACCGCCACATAGGCGCAACCAAGACGTTGAGCCTAACAAAAACGAGAACAGGGTCACTCCCACCGGCGGGGCGCCGAGATCCACCGCAACTCCACGGCCCAAAGACCATCAGAGGTTGGGCGGATCGGCGAGAGGAGAAAGGTGCCAAAGGCAGCTGACGGGCGTTGATGTAAAGCTCAGAGGATTCTTCAGTCTTGTTTGTAGTTTTACTTCTTTGCTGGTGCTCATGTGTGCAAAGGCTAGCGTTATGTTGTCTTTTCAATTCTGTCATGTCGACATAAATGAATATGTTTTACCAGAAAAAAGAGAGCAGACGGTACGTGTTATTTTTTGTGGTATAATAACTTTTTGTTGATGAGGAAGGGAGGGGTGGGCCATGCATTCCATGTGTTGGTTGTTAGGGTGATGTTATCCGCTGATTGGAAACACTATATATGCTGCTATATATGTGTATGATGACGACGACGACGATGATTATATATGTATAGATTACTGGTTGCTTGTTTGTCTCATTCCTTGAATGCGCGAATTAAATATTTAATTTAGTACTAGTAGCATGATGCAAATGCAGCGAACGAGGGATATATATATATATATATATAGGTCGTCTTCTAGTGGCGTGGCGTGCCGACGGAATCCATAAATAAATTTTCTTTCTTATTTTGCCCAAGAGATACTGTTAGCATATTTAAGTACTTAGTAGCTAGGCATTGAGTACTGGAGCTGTTGTTGCAGAGCAACCAATCAATCAAATCAAATCAAGCAAATGCTTGTGTACGTTTGAGTCGATCAAAGGTCATGTACTACTAGATGAATAAAAAAAGAAATACACTAGACTAATACAAGCAAGTACTCCCTTCCCTCGGTAAATAAATTACGGAGGGAAGTACTTAGGCATGTCGACTGTTGACTGGATCGATCTTAAACAAGAGCAGGAAGAGTACATCATTAGTACTCCTAGCCCTCCTAGGCAGCCGGTACGTAGTAGGTAACTTGTGGGGATATGCTTGCTAGCTAGCTACCAAGGAGATGAGAGTTCACACGCCATTAGCAACCCCCTCCCTCTCACAAATGTTAGTGGTGGTGGTGCTTATCCCCAACCAAGGATGACAAGTGATAGATCATCATGAGAGAGGGATTGATTAGTCATCATCTCTCCCATTGGAATATTCTATCTACCCTCCCTAGCAAATGTTAGTAGCACACAAGGGAAGGAAGAAGGAAGATACCAAAACACAAAAAGGATTATCCATCCACCCATCTATGTGTGTGTGTATGTTTAAAGCAATCATCATCATCAACATCTTGATGGATGTATGGATGGATGGATGCTCACAAGTCACATCACTATCAAAGACTTTCTCCATTCCATCCCAACCATTCTTCTCTTCCCATGGAATAATGGACTGTAGCTATCTCTTTCTTTTCTTCTTCTTTTCTTTAAGAATAGTATTTGCAAGCTAGCAAGGCAGATTCTGAATTGCTGGAATCTGAATAATATTGGGCGGGCACAGAGACATATATGTCGATCAAAGGAGGAAGGGAATCGGCCAGGAAAGAATAACTCCAAGTGTACGAATTTTCCATTGCTATAAAGCAGAAGGCCAGCTTTCTCTTCTTTTCTTTTCAACGAAAGGAAATGCTGCGAATGAAAAGATGATGCACAAAATAGCCTTGGTGATATGTACGTAGAGAGAGAATGAGAAAATGACACTAGCAGCTTCAAGGATGAGAGTGAGAGACTGGTAAGGGCAACTCCAACGGGCCGACCCAAATGGACACACAATGTGTTTTTTTTTGTTCGGGTGGCCGGGCGGACAACAAAAGTTCGCCTGTGCCTGCCGATCCGCCAGTGCAACCTGCGCGATTAGGCTGGAACAGCTGGCACGAGAACCCTTTATGGGTCCGAATGTCAGCCATTCAGCAGGTGCATGTCCGACAAGGGCACTGGGATGACCACCTCCTAGTACCTCTCGCACGTCGCCACTGGAACGTACTCCCTCCATTCGGAATTACTCGTCGAAGAAATGAATGTATCTAGATGTATTTTAGTTGTAGATACATCCATTTTTGTGACAAGTAATTCCGAACAAAGGGAGTACATGCGGCCGCGCACGGGCGGCGTCACGGTGAAGGGTATCGCGCGGTAGCGTCCCGAGGAGGAGCCGACCTCGTGGTCATGGTTCCCGGGCGTCCACTTCCACGATATTCCGGCGGTGGACGGTGGACTAGGGTTTTGACTGGTTGGCGGCGGGGCAACAGAGTGGGGAGGGGAATGAGGCGCTGTGGCGGAGAGAGCCGCTCCTCCTTGACACACATTGGCGACGGTGATAGACGCTCTTCCTTCACGCGGTGTCCGATTTTGACGTCGCGGTTGCGCGACGGGGATGTCGGCTCCGCCTTCACGAGGAGGAGTATCCTGGTGGCGGAGTCGGGCCATTGAGGTGGAGAACAGAGCGACAGAGCATCAGCTCCATTGGCTCCTCGTACTCTGTGTCGGTGGCAGCTTACACTTGACCCGCCACCGCCTGGCGCGCACTGTTGCGGCGGCGGCTGCTCCTCCTCTTAGCTGTAGGAGATGGCAATCTCCGCCTTCGTCGAGGAGCCTCCCGCCGACGAAGACGGCGGCCCTGGAGTTAGAGGGTGACGTCGCCTGATTTGCCCGAGCATGTCCTTGAACCGCAGCCTGTCGGCACCGACACCCAGGACTTGTCCATCACCGAAGTTATGGAAGGAGATGAGAGTAGGAGGAGTAGGATATATTTCGATGTGGATGGCACCGAAGCGCGCCTTAACTAGCCGCGGCCAGGCCATGCGAAGGGCCGGTCAGCCGCTTCAATGCGGCGCAGCGGATGGAGTATGTTCCTCAGGAAGATGCGTCTGCATTGAAGCAATGGCTCCCGAGAGGTCGCGTCGGTCAACACCACCTTCCCTCCCTCCGGTCACATCGCGGCATCAGTGTTGGCCGCTGCGTGTTCTGGGCCGGCATTCAGAATGCGGTGCTGTAAGCGGCGCGTGCATTGGAAGGAAAACGCAGGAGGGTCGGGTCGGTGGTTTTGGGTGGGGCGGGTGGTCAGAAGCGGGCGTGGCAACGATCCGGACTCGCGCAAAACCTTCAGTGTTTGTCTCCGGTTTCGGTGAGAGAGCACGTTCGCCCCGTTCCGGGGACTGATACAGAACCACGTTGGATGGCTTCCAATGTCGTACTTCCTCTGTCTCAAAATTCTTGTCTTAAATTTATGTAAATACAAATATATTAAGTCATGTTTTAGTATTAAATACATCTGGACGTACGTACACAGGTATGCTCAAGATGGCCAAAAAGACAAATAATGAAGCAGGCGGGCGGACGCGAGGCGGCGTTCCAATCCAGCCTATGAATGCCACGAGCTCTCTCGCTCTTCAAGGACCGACAGGGCGGGCCCACACCCACAGCATCGTCCTCGTGGGCCCACCTCCCGACTTTTGTGGGCCTCCGCTCCTCTCTCCTCTTGGCCACTAGCAGCACATGCGAGCTCCACGACGGCCTGATGCACTCGCAGCGACTGACGCGTGGGCTCCCAGGTGTACCTGGCCCCACCGGCCATTGTCAGATGACAAGAAAGGATGCGGTGGAAGACGGATGGCCTCAATCATCATACCCGTCCCTATCCTCCCACTACTACTACTTCCCATATAAATAAATCTCTCAATTTTTTTATTTTTCAATAGGATTATTTTAATTTGTGGATAATCATTAACTATTTTTTTTCTTCTTCTTGGCGTCCACTAGTACCAATGGCGTCTGCTTGCTTGGGCCAGTAAAAAACCCATTTTTTATTTTATTTTATTTCTCTCTTGATGATGATTCACTAGTGGATGGATGGATGGAGTATAAAAAAACAAGAGAGAGAGAGAAGGGAGGAGAGAGCGCAAGAAAGAAAGAAAAGATTTCGCCTTTCTCTCTCTCTCTCTCTCTCTTTCCCCTCATCGCGCGAACCAACGCCCGGGCCGGAGACCAAGGCCGCAAGGGGACAAGGGATTTCTCCGGCCGCCGCCGCCGCCGATTCAGTCCACCAGCTAGGGTTCCCCGCCGCCGGAGGCGCTAGGTCAGTCGGGTTCTTCTTCTTCTTCCCTGGGTCCGTGGGTGGGTGGGTGGGTTCTTGATGGGTTTATATTACTAATCGAATTTGCGCAGCCTGATCGTCTTCTCCCCGGTTACTTAGGCCTTCTTAATCTCTGATTTCATTGCCTTTCTCTCTCGCCATGAATGGACGAATTCCAGCTCTCTTACTTGCCAACAAGGTCGTCTCCCTCCTTCCCAATCTACTACTCCTAGTTGGGCGGGATCGTTGACGCCGCCGCTCCCTCCCTCCCTCCCTCCCTCCTTCCTTCTAGATTAGATTAGATTAGATTAGATTGGTTGATCGTGGGGTAATCCCTCCATCTCTCCCCTGTTAGCCGCCGCTATTTTCGTTTGCGGGGGTCAAAGTTCGTTGCTTCCTTCCTTCCTTCTTTACTCTTGTGCTTATCCAGTTTCCTCCCTCCGAAATACACTCCTCCCACTCTTTGACCCGGTTTGTTCTTCAGTTACCACCGTATCTCCTTCCTCCCCCCACCAATCCAAATCCAAATTCATCCCTGTTTTCCTTCCACATTCACAAACATACCAGTAGATGCTAAAATTAGAGAGCTCCATTTGCTTGCAGGTGCCCCTCCCCGAATGCACTGATGGACCGATCGCCGGCACCTCTCAGCCCACCAGGTACCCACCGCTCGTCTCCTGCTACCTCTCTCTCAATGTCTGCTCTGTTTCCTGCTCTGCTATCTGAATTAATGCCTCTGCTTTTGCCTTTGTATGTATGGCAGGTTTCGCCGTGCCGCTCGCCGTCAAGAAGCGGCAGCAGGCGCCGCCAGGCTACAGCAGCGGCAGCAGCCCGTGGGGAGTCCCTCCGGCTCCGGCGCCGCCCCTCACCAACAACAACCCCAACCCGCCCAATGGCCTCAGGGCCGGCGACACCAGCATCTTCTCCACCTCGCTGCCCGTTCTGCCGCACGAAAAACGTACGCCCGCACGCCAATCATTGTCCCCCTCTTCTTCTCAAGGAAGGATTGCCAATGATTGCGTATTTTTGTTTAACAAGTCTTGCTGTGTTGTCTATGTCAGAGTTACTACCAGTTACTAGCATTGTTCAAATGGATGTATGCAAATAGGGAATACCAGTTTTTGCTGTTAATTTGTTTCGGCTTTATTACCGTGCCAGAAGAAGCCTGCCGAAATCCAAAATTTTGTGCTGTGCTATTCCTCATCTTGTGCATTTTCTTTTTCTTTCAGTGAACTTCCCTGACTCTGCACATGGCACCCCTTCGATGGACGATGCGTCAGCAAAGCTTAAAGACTTCGACGATGATCCTCAGGGGAATGACTACCCGTTTGACTTTGATCTCCGGCAGATCGACGACCTGCTGCCCGATGAGGATGAGCTTTTCGCTGGGATCACGAATGAGATCGAGCCGGCAGGGCAGACTAACCCCGCCGAGGAGCTGGAGGAGTTTGATGTGTTTGGCAGTGGAGGGGGGATGGAGCTGGACTCTGACCCTCTGGACAGCATCACAGCTGGTTTGGGGAATGCAAGCATAGGCGATGGGCTTAGGGCCAATGGAGTAAACAACAATTTTGGTCTGTCAAACAGTCCTGGAGCTGTGGCTGGGGAGCATCCGTTGGGGGAGCATCCTTCCAGGACATTGTTTGTGAGGAACATTAACAGTAACGTCGAGGACTCTGAACTGCGCTCTCTCTTTGAGGTAACCAGATTTATGTACTCTGTTTTTTTAGAGATAGAACCAGATTTATGTCCTTTTAACCACTCCAATTTGTCTGTTATAACTCAGCAGCTGTAGATGTATCCTTTAACTGAATATCTGTATATAGGATATTTATGATCTTTTTATTTTTGAGACTAAGGATATTTATGATCTTGACACCTTCATCTTCTGTATTGACTAATTATAACCACTGTTTGTTCTTATCTGTATCCGTTTGGTGTCGAATCTCAGTTGGTCTTGACAGTGACGTTATTGTCATTCCTTTCAGCAATTTGGGGATATCCGGACCCTTTACACTGCAACAAAGCATAGGGGCTTTGTAATGATATCTTATTTTGATATCCGAGCTGCGCGCGGTGCGATGCGTTCGTTGCAGAATAAGCCTCTGAGGAGGAGGAAGCTTGACATACATTTTTCTATCCCAAAGGTTTGTTACGTTTCTCTTCTGCACCCTTAGCCCTTGGCCACAAAAGTAGTTCTTGAAAATTAACACCTTGTTGGTCTTTGCAGGAGAATCCATCTGACAAAGATTTAAACCAGGGGACACTTGTTATCTTTAACTTGGATCCGTCAGTTTCTAATGAAGAGGTTCGCCAGATTTTTGGAACTTATGGGGAAGTAAAGGAGGTTAGGATGCTACTCCCAAGTTTTGTTCCCCCTAAATTAAGGTTTCTGCTTGGAAAATGCAGCTTCATGCATCTTTCTTTTGGTATTCATTCAAGCTGTTTGATTACTGTTTGCAGATAAGAGAGACGCCTAACAAGAAGCACCACAAGTTTATTGAGTTCTATGATGTTAGGGCAGCAGAAGCTGCTCTTCGGTCACTGAATAAGAGCGAGATCGCTGGAAAACGCATCAAGTTGGAGCCAAGTCGTCCTGGTGGAACACGCAGAAGGTATGAATATTCCAAGAGTTATCGAATGGTATACTGAATAAGCAGTAGATATGCTTGTTTGTTCCTCTAGAGATGTTCCTTGACACAATTTTTCAGATCTTTGATGACTTTTACCAGTCTGATCTGACTCTTCTTCTATTTTCTTCTGATTTAGCTTGGTGCAACACCTTGGTCATGAACTAGAAGATGAACCCAGAGGTTATAGGCATTCTCCTCACGTCGGATCGCCTATGGCTAACTCTCCCCCAGGTACTTTTACTGGATCAGTTTTAAGTCTTGTTGTCCTCACTTTATCTAATTTTCTTCCAAACACCTGTTCACAACTAAGAAATGCATCATCTCTTGGCAGGGGCATGGGCTCAGTATGGTAGTCCAACCGACAACAATTTGCTGCATGCATTCAGCAACTCACCTACTGGAAACGGGATGAGCCCTATCGGAATGTCCCCTTCAATGTTGTCAAATGCTCTGAAGATTGCACCAATCGGCAAGGATAACAGCTGGTCTAAATATGATCAAGTATTCTCAAACAGCAACCAGTCCGTCGGCGCTGCATTTCAGCATTCACAGTCATACCAAGATCGCAAAAGTGAGCATATGAGCTCGAGTCCTGGGACTTTAACAGGGCCCGAGTTTCTGTGGGGCAGCCCAAAGCCATATCCGGAGCATTCCCAATCCTCATCAATGTGGCGTCCACCACCAGTTGGTCATGCAATGTCATCTAGTAGCCGCCCTCAGGGTCAGGGCTTCCTGTATGGTAGTCGCCAGGCTTCATTGTTCGGGTCTTTGGATCAAAACCGTCATCATGTTGGGTCTGCTCCTTCTGGCGCTCCATTTGAGAGCCACTTTGGATTTTTGCCTGAATCGCCCGAGACATCTTTTATTAATCAAGTTAGGTTTGCAAATATGGGGAACATTGGCGGTGCTAACCGAAACGGGGGAAATCTCATGCTGAACATGGCTTCTCGTGCTTCCCTGAATCCTGTTTCTGCTCTAAGTGGAAGCCTGACAGATAATAACTCTACTAACTTCAGACCAGTACCGTCGCCAAGGCTTGGGCAACCACCATTCTTTGGGAACACCACATATCAAGGACCTGGTTATTATGGACTTGACAGCTCCTCCATTGAGCGTGGTCAGAATCACGAGTTGACAGCAGCGCGTTCCAGGCAGATAGCAAGAAGCAGTATCAGCTTGATTTGGACAAGATCCGTAAAGGAGAGGATACCCGGACAACATTGATGATTAAAAACATTCCAAACAAGTATGCCCGTGTTCTCATTTGGTGTCTTCTTGTGTGCTCTTTATATTTTGCTTGCTGGTTGTCCTTACTCAGTTTTTCCTGAATTCGATAGGTACACATCCAAGATGCTTTTGGCTGCAATTGATGAGCTCCACAAAGGAACATATGACTTCTTCTACCTGCCAATTGATTTCAAGGTAGTGTATTTTATATTGCTTCGTCTTGTTGTTTTTCAGTGACTTATTCACATATCCAGTACTGTAATAATTGTTTCTTCATTTCCCCCCGCAGAACAAATGCAATGTCGGTTATGCGTTCATCAACATGATATCCCCTGTGCACATTGTATCTTTCTATCAGGTGTGTTTTCTTTGATAGCCGTTTACATGTTCCATTGTTCTGTAATTGATCCGTGTCTAGCTGAATTTCACAGCAGCCTATGCTAGCTGGTTGAATTAATCTGAACAGCTTGGAATATGACCTTCTGCATGCCTACCTTCAATTACAGGCTTTCAATGGGAAGAAGTGGGAGAAATTTAACAGCGAGAAAGTAGCGTCATTGGCATATGGTAGGATCCAGGGAAGGAATGCACTAATCTCACATTTCCAGAATTCAAGTTTGATGAACGAGGACAAGAGATGCCGCCCCATTCTTTTTCATTCCAACGGACCAGAGACTGGAAATCAGGTAACAAGTTGTTGCATTGCATGCTGAAAGTGAAAGGCCATCTTTTTTTTTGAACTTGTATTGCGCAAAACACTTCCTTCTTTGGCACTATTAATCATGTTAGATAACTGTTGCAAGATAATTGAAACTCAGCATCTCATTTTGTCACATGAAGAAGCATGACATAGTATGATAATGGTATTGAAATATTTGTTATAATTTCTTCAGAAGTGAAGTGTAATACCCAGGGACACGATTTACTAGTGGTGTTTTATTTATGCAGTTCTTTTGAGCAATATTGACCCTTAATGCAAGTGCTCTAATACCATGAACAAAACTCAGGAACCATTTCCGAACGGGATATGCATCCACATGCCTCTGGATGGTGGGGCAGGCTCCAGCAAGGAGCCCCTCGGCTTTGAAGAGGACGACAATCCCAACGAGATCAAGATATCCGAGGAGAAATCCATGGCGGGGAGTTTGTAGATTACATAACCAAGGAAGAGGCTCGGAGTCGCCGCCACGGAGTCTAACTGTCTTGTGACGAAAGGCGGTGTCCACCCCCAAACTGTATAAAAGTGAGGAAGATTGGTTTAGTAGTGCAGGAATGATGGCGTGGCGTGGCATGGCGCATCTACCGGTTTTTGTCGCAGCGGATGTCGCCCCCCCTGAAGCAGCGGCTTTGAATCGCAGTCTGGGAGTTTGCTAGGTCCCCCCCTCTTTTGACCCCCCGAACTATGTACAGATAGATGTGGGGAGTTGATGATGACTGGATGATGATGCTTTTGGTTTGGTTTTCTGTAAAGAACACCAATTGTACAGTCGGATGGATACTTGTGCTAGTTCTGCATGCTTTTATTTTTCTGTATGGTTGAAACTCAACTCAAGACGGGTCTAATCGGGTGATGCCGGTGTGGAAATGTGAATCCCCACATTGTGCATTGTGAGTGATTCATGTGTCAATTTTATTATTATGCAGAACTTATTTCTTTCTTTTATGATGATTCATATATCTTCATCCAGAATATACAATGCTTATTATTTTCAGATCGTGTTTGCATCCAGACACATGTTTGAACATGAGTGGCCCAATGTCCCCTACTGTGAATGATTATTATTCCAGTCTGACAGAAGATCATGATTTTTGTAAGAATAAGATAGCTCAAGCCTTATGTAAAATATATGCTATCTGTTGTTGATACAGAGTTAACTTCCATGTCAAACCTGAGTTTCAAGTTCGACGAAGGCAACCTATATCAAACACAAATCTGGCTAGCTACTGCTAGTTTTACAACCCAAAAAAGGAGCATCATGTTCAGATCCATCAGTTAATGAGATTGAAGGATGCCACCGCCTTTTTGCATACAAACTCTGTCACATTACATTTCAAACTTCGCCCACTGAATTTTCTGGTCTTCTTCCGTAGTTCCACAAGTGAGGCAGTTCGCCTCTTATCCAACCAAGCACCACAATAACCCCTGGTATGAAAATGAATGATACGGGCATCAGTCGCCCTGATTGAGGTAAGGGAGTAACTAAAGTTGAGGGAAGGAACAATTTGTATGCTTACCTAACGTGCAAGGAACTAGGTACAGCAGCGCCGGCTGACCATGTCCATCCATCAGGAAGAGGGCAAGATAGGTAAGGAAAAGGCCTGCAAGGGGAAAAGGAAGATGAAAATAAAAATGAAAATGTGAGCTCTGCACAAAAGGTACTGCTTGCTACAAACAATGAACTGTGTACAGAACAAGATGAGTCAAGCACACTTACCGACAGCATATCCCACGGTCAGCCATAGAAAGTATCCATTCAAGATACCTTTTTTGCCTGCCCTGTCAAATCTGAAACGTATACCAAAGTGATTTTGTATCATTCACAAATGACGTAAACCTCTCAGACAACAGAGTTCTTATTGTGCTAGGAAAGAGGGGCCCAAGCGTTCACTATGTGAAGATGTTTGAGATAAGCAAGAAGAATTGGTCTATTATCTCCCAAATATTCTCAATCTCAACCTAGCAAGAAGAATCGATCTATTATCTCCCAAATATTCGCCATCTCTACCTATCTTCCAGCATGGTAGTTAGTTATACCGAATGAAGGTTCACAACAAATAGTGTGTGTCTTAAGGCCTTTGTCGTGTTAAGCAAGAATGGTACCAGACTACCAGACAGTATTTAAGTATGTTTCTTCTATGTATACCCATTAGTGAACTAACGGAGTAACATCGCATAGAGTACCTGTAGCTGAATGCAACGAGCAATCCAGGGAAAATAATGTCACCAAAGCCTATCATGTCATAGCCACCCCATGGATCAAAGAAACGAGGTATTCTTAGGAGCATCGGAATTGCTTCCCCTGAGCTGTCTCCACTAGCAACCTGAAGGTTTTAATAAAATGAAATTTTCAATCACAAGTCACAGCACATAATAGAATAAGATAGGCTACTAAACATGAGCGTTTGCTGGATAATGTATTTGTTTAACGTCAAAATTATAAACCACAAAAAAGAACACGTTCTAAACTTTTCACTACAGTTTCGAGTCTGAACATTTGCTGCCAAAATATATCAATTTTATACGGGTCATGAGAGCACCAAATTAGATCATAACACTGAATATTCTAACAATCCACTAAGTTTCAAGATAAGCTACTGATTATTCTCTTATATTCTGAAGGTATTTAAGCAAGTAACCCTTGTGGATTCTGTCATGTCCTTCTCTTTATTTTACAACCCTCCAAATCCTTACTTTTTAAAAATGATATGGCTGCAAGACTATTCCATTTTTATTTATCTTTTGCGGAGAAGCAAGCCTGTTCCATTGATTTAACTAGAAATTCTACTGACTAATCTGTAAAACTAGAGCATGACTGATAGTAAGTCTGGATATAAATGTAAAGGTCAAGAATGCACTTACTGCAATCATAACACTCTCGTGGAATATAAGAGGCGAAATGAAGACCCAGAAGATGTCATACACAAATGCAGCACTAAGAAGAGCTGATGCAACCTGCAAAGATATAGCCTTATATACTTCTGATACATGTAGGAGTCGTAAAACTGTTAGGACTACTGCAAATAGACATGCCAATACCCTGATATTAGGTAAGCGCGCCATCTGAAGCACAGTTATCATCAGGCAGATACCCTGTGACAAATGCAGACTGCATGGTTAAAATATACTCCCTCCGTCTCATGATGTAAGACGTTTTTTGACCCTAGTGTAGTGTCAAAAAACGTCTTACATTATGAGACGGAGGGAGTAGATGAAATATAGACTAAATACTGAAGGTCATAAAAAACCCTCTTACAAGGATTAAAATAAAGATTAACAACATAGCAAGCAGACGCAAGAATAATCATAAATTCAACTTACAAGGATGTCTTGGCCTATCCAAGCAAACGAAGAATGCCGATAAACAGCCCATAGAATGGCAAAGACCGTACAGAATGGTACTATTCCAACAGACAAGGCCAAGACCTCCCCGTAGAATGGCAATTGTACAGTATTATTTCCCCAACCCTTAAAAATCCTGTAAACAAGGCGCATACGAGGCACAGACAATGATGAGATAAATAAAATAAAGAGCATTGAAAAATGCTTAATGTAAACTATTTGATGTATTACCTAGAGATAATTGTCACCAAGCAAACATGCATACCCTGAAAGACACAAAACAGAAACAAACTCACAACCGAATACCATATAAAAAACTAAACAAGCACTTCAATAACCAAGCGCCAAGAGAAGTATTTGTACAAGTAGGCAGGCCTTGTGATCAAAAGAGTGCAAAGATAGATAATATACGAGGAAATACCTCAATACCACCAATGCAGAACAATACAATCAGTAGCCAGGCGACCCAAGACGACATGAAGTAGAACAGGAGGAGAAGGAAAACTGAAGCTACTATGACAAAAACACCAGCTCCCTTTGCTGTGATTTCAAGGATTTCTTTATCTTGTGTGTTGTTTGTTCCAGAATTAGGTCCCGGCTGTTTAGTATGAAACGAAGAAACTCATTAGCAAAACACTTCACCAAGTGATAACCTGAAAATTACTACTCATTAGCTAGAAACAAACACAATAAAATGCAAATTATTTTTTATTTTAGTAATCATTCATAAGCAGCAAGCGTGTCTCACAACATAATTTTTTTTTTGCAACTCAGGGAGGGAGAAAACTGTAGACAACATATAATCAAACAACAATCATGTATTCTGTATTGCAGTCTTATTAATGTCTCATCAGTCATCAGTCGTCCCTGTTCTGAGTCGAGATTTACTGATTGGTACACATATGAAAAGCCAAATTGCGTGAACTGCCATTAAGTCTGGGCAGGGAGAAAAGTCAGGACCTGACGTGTCAGCTGATTATAATGCTCGTCAACCTGTTCGCATGCAACGAATTCACTCCAGAGTGAAGCGCATACTATAGTTCCTACAGCCATTAACCACAAGAAGCATGCGGAAAGGTCCACAACTGGTCGATTTGGCGAATATAACTGCACCTCAACTACAGCAAAAGAACATTCACTTATTAGCAATGCATAGTCTGGTGTATCAAAATTAACTCACAAGATATGTGAGTTAGATTAGTCATTCAAGAAAACACTATTTATGCAGGGGCACAGTGAGTACAAAAGTGATTATGAAGTAATTAACTATTGTACTAAAAAAAATGTAAAAGCTACGATATCAAAGAGCCAAAGACAGTCCTTCAGTAAGAAGTTAAGACTTATATGATTATACCAATTTACAATTTACACCATTAGCATGGATTCACAAGCAAGGCATCCAGAGTGTTGGAACCTCTGCCATAACGACAAGACCTGCCGCATAACACAAAGGATCAAAGGTGCGTTTTCTTGAGTGTTTAGCACATATATTCACTCCATGGCAAGACCTCACATCGGATAAAATATAGTTTTTCTCTATTTTCCCATATGCGTCCTTTCCTATACCACTTATTTGAGCCAATCATCAGTCTGGTTTATCATGTAGGCCTTAGATTAAAATGCAGCAGCTAAGATGCAGCAATACTGCTAGGTACTGCGTTTGCTATGCATTACAGCCTTAGATTAAAATGCAGTTCTGCTAGGTACTGGGTTTGCTATGCATTGCTACTTTTCAAATATTAATCCTAGTACAAAAATTTTGCGAATACATATGCAGGGGTGTGGGAGATGCTCCAGCACTTCGATACTATTAGTAAGTATAACTGTATAACTGTCTTTTACAAACAAAAATTAGATTGAAACTGCATCAATTGTCAGAATGTTAAATCATTCCATGTTTTAAGTTAGTTTGACACAACATAATAGGGCAGCCCAGTGCCCGTAGCTCTCGCTTGCGCAGGTTCCGGGGAAGGGTCCGACCACTTTGGGTCTTTCGTACACAGCTTTTCCCTGCATTCCTACAAGAGGCTGTTTCCAGGAATTGAACCCGTGGCCTCATGGTCACAAGGCAACAGCTTTACCGCTGCGCCAAGGCTCCCCTTCTTTGACACAACACAATATGAAAAGAAAATGTTTCTAACATGATTTATTAGAGAGAATGGAGTTAAACAGTCGTCTACACAATAATTTGGCATTCTATTAAGATAATAAGCAGAAATAAGAGACTAAAGATGTTTCTGGAGCAATATATAAGACGTAAAGAATATTATGAAGTTTTTAACAGTTAACAATAGTAAGGAGAGTTAAGAAGAATATGTACTTACCCCTAGCTCCATGATCCAATAAGCCCTTGAGATTCTTGCCTGCTGAATGCGGCACCATTACGACAGGGATTGTCACATTAAGTGAAGTATCATTATCACCGCAAACCATCTTGTAAAGTTCTGCAAACACAGAGTTGACCAAACGGATTACTGTCTGCAAGAGAATCAGGCATGCCTACCAGAAAAATACTGAACAGGGCAGAGATAATAATAATATATCTCAGGCTGTCCTGGTAATACCTTCATCGTCATTTATAATAACCAAACCATCTGCGCCAGCAGCCTGTGCAAATTCCGCCTTGGCGGTGAAAGGACACCCTCCACGTGCCACTAAGGCAATAGAATTCGTTAACTGCGGCAGCAAGGATTAATTAGGGTAGATTATATTAGAAAAGTTGTTCTGAAAACAACTTGGTGGTAACCAGGTTATGTCGGAGTCGAAAACCGAACCTTTGAGGTCGAATTGGAGCACAAGTCTGGAGGACTGGTGAGGGCAGCAAATGTTCTGTGAGCCTCGTCGACAGTTCTTGGCAAGGGGGATCCGAACCTCGCGCTCAGTCCGACAAAGGTCGTGCCCTGGGTTCCATTCACCCAGTTCTTCACCTTAACCTGGAGAAAAGGAAAATCTGGAAGCATGAGAAAGAATGGGGGGGCTAAACTAGGTGCGGCAGTATCTTGCTCTCATTTAAGATTTGGACCAGAAAGTGCATGCAAAGTGTAGGTTTGGGCTCAGTTCTAAGAATCATGCTGCTCTGATGTGTGACAACAACCCAGAAAATGTTGTGGGTTGCTCCTGAACAGAGTGGCTTAACTTGTTTGCTGCTCAAGGGTTACAAGCAACTGAGATATTTTCTTTCAAAAAATCTGCTCTGAATCAAACAGAGTTCATCTTATCTAGCAGGACGGGTTGCATCTACTCTATGTCGAAAGAAAGATCCCACATTTGACATCGGAAAAATCCGAGTCAGAACCCAATCCCCGAATCGCGAGCGGAGGGGCGAAGAGATCTGATGGGGAGTACTGTAGAATGGATGGGGATTGGGTCTTTACCAGCTGGAACTTGTTGTTGCAGCCGGGGGAGGCGTCGTGGCCGCGGTCGTCGCTGGAGGCGTCGTCCGCCGCCGCGCGCCCGGCGAGGAGGAGAAGCAGCAGGAAGGCGGCGACCGCGGGCAGGAGGAGCTCGCGGCGGCGGGGGGTCGCCATGGGCCTTCCCGGCGCAGCTGGGGAGGCCACTTTGATTCGGACGGACGGAAGAAAGGAAGGAATTTTGGCTTGGATTTCAGAAGAGATGGGATCAAACTCCGACCAGTCGTCGATGGAGCTGGTGGAGTGGGTTTAGATGTTGGCGTATTTCACAGGTTTACGCTTTCACGGCCTCAAAGCATGTTTTGCTTGCCCTTACGTTTATTCTCGCATTTATTTTTTCCGAGGCATGAGGGCATCGAGTATCTGCACCTGGTTAGAAAACAATTCATAAAAATTCAAAAAATTCCAAACAAATTTTGTGTGGTAGACAATTTGATGCGTGAGGCCCGCTCCAAATTTTAAGTCATTTGGACGTCTGAGCAGCTTTCAGCAAAAAAGATAAATCAGACCAAAACAGTACATAAACAGTAAACATTTTTACAGTCCCCCAATTTATTTTTTTGCAGAGAGTTCCTCTTATGTCCAAATGATTTGAAAATTGGAGCGGATCTCACGCATCAAATTGTCTACCGCACAAAAAATGAATTTTTTTTATATTTTTTAGTATTTGTTTTGATTTTTTTTCGTCAGCGTGCGTGCAGATGAGCTCGGGTGCGGAGATGGATTTTCGAAAACAGAGGTTGGTTTTTGTGCATAAAACTAAAGGAAAAACCCCACTACCGTGCCTTGTTTCCTATTAATACATGAGAATGGTTACGTATAATGGTGGTGGCATGGAGTAAAATAACTGGTTACATCCAGTGGCGGACCTAGGAAAAAAATGTAGGATGTGAACATTCTAATTTTTTTCCCACTTACTCAATGTGTCTGACAAAATATGGCAAAATAATACATGAGTATCTTAATGCAAATCTCACAACAATTTAGTTCACAAAATATATCTCAAATGTGCTCAATTACAATACAAGTAGTCTTACATTAAAGAAGCACAAGTAGAAAATTACATCAACTATGTCATCTTCTCTTACTTCCATGAACACATCCCGTTCAATAAATGTCACCAAGCAATCATTCAAGAGGTCATCACTCATAGTAGTCCTCAACTTATTTTTCACTAGATTCATTGCTGAAAACACTCTTTCAACACTCGCCGTCACCACCGGTAAAATCAATATCAGTTTGATGAGTAAGTAGACCAAATCATAAAGAACATGCTTCTTTGTTGCAACAAGCATAATAGAGAGCTCACCAATATTACTTGCATTTCTAAACCTATCATCTTGTCTCATATCATCAATAAAATTAGTAAGTTGGAATTCTAGCCTTATCAAATCTGTGCTTGAAATGTCCATGGGATAGAATTCAGCAAGTCTCATTACCTTGAGTGCATCATAAGAAGCAAATGAATTGAGGGAATTCAAAGCCGACATGCAAATAAGCAACTCAGATTAACCTCATCAAACCGATTGTCAAGCTCTTGAATGGTTTGATCAATGACACCAAGATATACTTCTCTTCTGTAACGATCATCATTTGTTTGTACTTCATAATACCGACGTGATCTACGATTAGGCTCATAAATATCCTCCCACAAAGGAACTTGGATGTCATGTTTGTTGCAAAATAAGGTTAGCTTTGCAAGAAAATCTTCCCAACCATGAGACCTCATGTGTTGCATTCTACTCTTTGCCAAACTAACAAGTGTCATTGCATTGACAATATCTTGATCCCTCTTTTGCAAAGATTTGGACAACTCATTTGTATAGCCAAGAATAACAAGCATCAAGTGAAGATTGAAAACAAAGTCAAATGATTCAAAGGCTTGAGCAACTCCACGTATTCTTGTCCACTCACTTTTTTGTGAAGGATCTTTTCCAATAGCATCAAGTACGTCAAGGATTGTGGAATACATGCTAACAATGTGCATAATGGTTTTAAAATGAGAACCCCAACGAGTGTCGCCGGGTCTAGCTAGTCCCATCTCTTGATTTAGCCCACTTCCACTTTCAATCTCACCCATTTCAAGTGCTTCCAACACCTTTTGAGCTCTAACATCTCGAAGCATGTCATGGCGCTTACAAGAAACTCCAACAATATTGAGCAAGTAAGAAACATGATCAAAGAACCACAAACATGGTTCATTGTCCGTTGCCACAGCTATAAGAACCAACTGAAGTTGATGTGCAAAACAATGGATGTAATAGGCAGAGGGTGACTCTTTCATGATCAATGTTTTCAACCCTTTGATCTCCCCTTTCATGTTGCTAGCCCCATCATATCCTTGCTCAATGATTTGACTAGGAGTCAAATGATGATCTTTAAGCAAAGTTTGTATTGCATCCTTAAGTGACAATGAAGTTGTATTGGCAACATGAACAACTCCAAGGAACCTCTCACATCCTCTTCCTGATTTGTCAACAAATCGTATGCAGAGAGCAAGTTGTTCTTTATGAGATGCATCACTAGACTCATCAGCTAGGATTGCATAGTGGTCGTCACCAATATCTTCAATAATTCTTTTAGTTTTTTGCGCCGCACAACATTCAATTATTTGATTTTGTATCTTTGGACTAGTCAAGATGCAATTCCCAGGAGCATTGTTCAAAACAAGTTTATTAACTTCTTCATCATTTTCCTAAAGCCATTTAAGAAGTTCAAGAAAGTTCCCCCTATTGCTAGAAACTTCACTCTCATCATGTCCACGAAATGCCAATCCTTGGTTCAAAAGAAACCTCAAGCATCTAAGTGAATAAGTCAGCCTAGCCTTGTACATACAAGAATCCTCTTTATCCACCCTCACCATAATGTTATCAATTGATGGTTGGGGTGCCACAAATAAATTGTACTTCTCTTGAGCTTTCTTGTGAATGCTATTAATACCACCAACATGTTTGACCAATGCATCGGGCTTATACCAATTTTTCCAACCATCATTAACAAAGGCATCACCCCTAGGCCCCCCATTAGATTTCCCTTTGAACAAATAACACACAAAGCAAAATGCTGCCTCATATTTGACACTATATTCTAACCATTTGTAGGTCTCAAACCAAACAAAGTTGAAGTGTCGATTTTTACCATAGATTTTCCTGACTTGAAAGTTGTGTGCATATGGTTGGACTGCTTGCTTTGCAATGTATCGTCTCCGAACTTCATCTTGATCATCGACATCATACTCTGAAATAGGAATCCTCTCCCCTGGATCAGGAGGAAGCCTTTGAATATTATGTGGCCTTGCACACGGAGAATGGACTGCTTCATCTTCACTATCACTTTCAATCTCTGCATCGGAATGGACTGCTTCATCTCCAATATCAAATTCAATCTCTGCAGAATGGACTGCTTCATCTTCAATATCTGACACTATATCTTCATGTTGCTCTTCGGCTGCAACCTTCCTTCTTTTAGCAGCCTCATAATTCTGAAAAAAGGACTTAATGTCACCATTCCTCTTCATCTTCGATTCTACAATTACAACAAAAAGCACAATTGTTAGAGGCAGCATTGGCAAGCAAGCAAAAATATATATAACACAAGCGAAATAAATTGTACTGGATTGAAAAATGGTACTGGACTTGATTTTCACTCTACTAATATTCAGTGATGTACAATGAATAATGATATCCTTTCTACAGATGATATGATAAATCCCCACTCTACTGTACATAAATCCCCACCCCACTGTACTATGATATGATAAAGCACTCGGAGATAGCAAGTCTTTTTTTCTTCATATCAGCAACAAATGATTCTAAAGTACAACATATTTCCTCACCCAACGGCTTGCACCAAATATCATCCCTCATGCACAGATTTAAATCAATTGACAGCAAATTAAGTGAACATATATACAGAGCAGTGCGGATACAGAGTACTGACAGAAACTCACCCAAAGGCCAAAGGGCGTTAGAAACTAGGGATTCAGGGGGAATCAGCCATTCAGGAGCTTGGGCAACAGCCCGTCATCTCCTCTGGGCTCCGGATCGGCGGCCCGCGGCGCCGAGTGCTTGCTGCCTTGCTTCGGAGTTCGGACCAACGTCTGGCGACCGGCGGGCTGGCTGCTCGTGGTAGAGGGAGATCCAGCAGGGAGCAGGCAGGCAAGGCACAAGGCAGCGCTCCTTCGAAGGGGAGCGGAGCGGCGTCTCTTCTTGGTGGAATGACAGGACGGAGCGGCGGACGCCCGGATGGCCGGACGGCCCCGGCGGGAGGGCTGGATGGGGATGGCGAATTGGGGATGGCCGGATGCCAGATGAGGATTGGGGATTAGGTTTTCGACTGCAAGTTGCGTGCGCCTTCCCTCTGGCTGACCGACGAGGGAGACGAGCACCTCTGTATTGCTGGCTCGTGAGCAGATGGGCTGGGACGCTGGGCCTTTGTTGTTTTGGGCCTAAATACCATATGGTAAAAAATAAATTCGCAAATTTCTGGGTGTGCCAGGGCACACCTTGCACACACGCTGGGTACGCCAATGGTTACATCCGCAAGCACTCCTTCTCTGGAATCAAGTCTGGATAGGGTAGAATGGTCCTTCCTCCAGTGGTAGAGCTTGCACCAAGAAGTTGGGCGGGCCAGGCCAAAAGGATTGCTACTAGCTAGTGTTTTGTGACCCCATGAGCTGGCTATAATAGGAGGTGAAGCTGCAGAGCTGGGCGGGCCATGGCCCATTCGGCCTTGCTTAAGCTCCGCCAGTGCCTTCCTCCATGATATGATGAGGGCACTGGGTTTTAATGAGTAGTGGATTGAACTTATGATGGCGTGTGTAAGCTCTGTTTTTTATAAAGTCAGATTCAATTCCCAGGAGACGGACAACTTTAGTCCAACAAGGGGTATAAGGCAAGGGGACCCCCCCTCCCTATATCTTTTCCTTCTCTGTGCAGAAGGCCTTTCCAGTTTATTGCAGTATGAAGAAGAAGCTGGTGGCATAGAAGGAGTTAGAGTGTGCAGAAATGTACCGTCAGTATCACACCTACTTTTTGCTGACGATTCTCTAATTCTAATGACAGCAGATGTTTCAAATGCAGCTTCCTTACAGCATGTTCTGGAAACCTACTGCCAAAGTTCGGGACAGTTGGTGAGTTTATCAAAATCTAGTGTGTTTTTTAGTCCTAATACTCCTGCAGCTTCAAGAGCTAAAATTTGCCAAGAATTGAATATTGATACGGAAGCACTCTCTGATAAATATCTTGGGTTGCCTGCTATGGTGGGCGCAGACAAGAGTGACTGTTTTAAACACTTTTTTGAAAGAATCAGAGAGATGCTCAAAGGGTGGATGGAAAAGATCCTCTCAATTGGTGGCAAGGAAATCCTTATTAAGGCGGTTGCACAAGCCATCCCAGTATTTGCCATGTCTGTGTTCAGTATACCTAAGGAAATTTACAAAGAGATCACAGACTTAATATCCCAATATTGGTGGGGAGATGATGAGGAACACAAAAGAATGCATTGGTTCTCTTGGTGGAAACTATGCTGCCCTAAAAGTGATGGAGGGATGGGCTTTAGAGACCTATACTCCTTCAACTTGGCAATGTTATCAAAACAATTTTGGAGACTGATCACTCAACCGGATTCATTGTGTGCTAGAATTCTGAAAGCAAAATACTATCCAAATTGTACCCTTCTACAAGCCACTTTAAAAAATGGTTCATCTTTTACTTGGCGAGCATCATGAAGGGCCTAGAGACCTTCAAATTGGGATATATTTGGAGAATTGGCACGGGTGAAAATGTAAACATTTGGTCTGACCCATGGATCCCTGCCAGTCCAGATAGAAAGGTGATCTCTATACGAGGTCAATCCATCCTTACTTCTGTTGCGGAGCTCATCGATCCAATTTACGGCACCTAGGATGAAGATATCCTCCGTTCAAATCTTAGTCCGGTTGATGTCAACAGGATTCTGCAAATACCGTTGAACACCAACTCCTTTGAGGATTTTATTTCATGGCACCCAGATCGATGAGGGAGTTTTTTTTTCTGTTTGTACAGCATACAAAGTTCAATGGACTCGATCTTTTGGGCCCCATGCAACTGCCCTGGCACAGCCGGGCAGATCGTGCTCCCCGACAGTATGGAGTATCTTATGGAAGCTACCGATCCCACGTAAAATTCAGATCTTTTGTTGGAGAACTCTTCATGGAATCCTGCCGCTAAAGTCTATACTCACTAATAGACATATCGGGTCAGTGGGAGCATGCCCTATCTGCCATAGAGAAGCTGAGGATATTAAGCATCTAATCTTCGATTGCTTTCATGCAAGAGAACTCTGGAATCGATTGGGCATCATGGATATTGTTGAGGAGGCAATGGCGCTAGACCGATCCGGTTCGGTCGTCCTTGAAAATCTTTTCTTAGCTGATCCAAGACCACTGCCACTGAAACCAAACCTGGACATCAAGCAAGTTTTAGCGGTGGGAAGTTGGTATCTATGGTGGATCCGTCGGCAATATACCCATAATGGTACACCTCCCCGGTCTTTAAATGGCCTCTATCGGTTCTTGCTATTACTAATAATTTTCACCAGGCTAATGAGAAGAGAAGGAGTACTCTTGAGGAGAGATGGGCCAGACCAGATATAAAATTCATTAAGTTGAATGTGGATGCAGCTTACTATATAGATGAAGGTGTGGGCGCGACGGCTGCAGTGATTAGGAATGAGAAGGGCATTTTCTTGGCGGCACAATGCATCTTCATTCCCCATGCAGCTAGTGCAGTTTCCACCGAGGCAAGGGCAATGAGAGATGGTCTAGCATTTGCAAATTCCTTGGGCTTTCCTCGGGTTGAAGCAGAATCGGATTCCTCAACTGTGATTGAATCATGTGTGAGTCAAACGACATGGTGGGATGAAGCAGCAACAACTTTTGCCGAATGTGTGGATCTATCTTCGTTGATCGGGAAGGTCAATTTTAAACATTGTTCACGCTCTTGTAACCAAGCAGCGCATGTGCTAGCTAAGTTTAGTTACTGTAACAAGTTTTCTTCTAGTTGGACGGACGAGCCCCCGGGCTGTCTCGTTTCCGCACTTGTGGATGATGTTATTCCCTCTTTCAATTAATAAAGCTAGCCATGATGGCCTTCCCTCAAAAAAAAGTCTGGCCTTTCTTATGATCAAGGAAAAGCGTTCCTTCAAAAAGTGAAAGGATAACAAGGCTCCTTAGCTTTCAAATGATTTTATTTCCCATGCTTTCAATTGATCCAACAACAAACCATCATCAACTTGGGGTTTAGTTGGGATCGGGATGTAGTCAATTGCAAAAACGACAGCGTTTTCTTTATCTTGTTCCTAGTTCCAGGATACCATGAACATAAGGTTTAAACACATAGTTGACCTACTCCATTTCCAAAGCACGAAACATCGTTCAATTCAATACGACTACCAGAAAATTGATATTACACCAACTAGCCTTCCACATGCTTTATCTGCGGGCAATCATGGAGGAGTCGACTCGTAATGTAACTACCACTTGTCCGTGTGTTGCAATAGGGGTATACATATTCAACACTAATCGTGTCTTTACACCTACCATATTCTAGATTTTGGTATGATTTAATTTATTTGAGTACGGGTAGAGAAAGGCAATGAAAGTTTTGATTTGGTATAGGTTTTCGTAAGATTTTGATTTGATTTGATTGTGAGTATGAGAATGCAAGTAAAGTCTTGATTTAGTTGAGGTTCGGTTGAATATGTTTTGATTTGACTGAGTTAATGCATGACATGTTTTTGGTAAAGTTTGATTGACTTAATGCATGGCATGGTCTCCACTAGGACAAGGAAAGGAAATTACCGATTTGGTTTAGACTCGGTAATTGCCCGTGCGTTGCAACGGGATACACAATTAAAACACTATGAGGCAAACTGGCCTATCGTCAAAGCAACCACTACCATAACATCGTCACATATTTGATCTTATAAAGAAGGAGAGATTAACATATGGAACTAAATGAATATGGCTGAGAATTAGTGATTTTTCTGCCGCAAAGATCCATTGACGCTACTATGGTAGTGGTTAATTTCACGATAGACCAATTTGCCGCCACAGTAGCATTTTAATTGTGTATATTCGTTGCAACGCACGGGAAAATACCAAAAGTATATATACAAAGAAGAACTGTGATACCAAGTGTCCGTGCATACGGCTATAACAAAATTCCGAGAAGCAATAGTATGTAGATAGGGTCCGTCTAGAACTCAGTCGAAGTCTCAGTCGAGTGACGTCATCGTAGTTTTTTTGCTGCAAGCGGCACGGCTAGATGCTAAAACCGATGTTGAAAAATGTTGCGACAGTTTTGCAAGCAATGACAATTGATGCTGCAATAAGTGTGACTAAAATGCTAAAACCGTCAATGACGGATGTTACAACCGGTAAAATATTGTGCTACAATCGACGAGGGACAACATGCTACAACCAACAAGACGGACGCTGCAACCGGTAAAAAAAAGTTGCAAACGTTGGGACAAAATGTTGCATGGTCGACTGAGACTTGGTTAAGTCTCAGTCGACTGATTTTTAGCAAGCCCAATGTAGATATTACTACAACAACCAGTTTTGTGCATAAATAAACATTTATGTGCTTACGGCTATAACAAAACTCCGAGAAACGATAGTATGTAGATATTACTACAACAACCAGTTTTGTGCATAAATAAGCATTTATGTGATGCAAATCCAAGTATATATGTCTTACTTTTCACTGCATACTTCTAAATACCTATTTCATGGTATACTTTAAAACCTATTCAAGAAACGAACAAAACTAAATCTCAATTCTATTTATACGTTAAAAATATGTAAAATCTCTCTCTTATGGTCACGGTCTTCCACCCCGAATCCTACTGTCTCTCCTGTTAATCTCTCTCATTTACTCCCGTTAAAATGTCTCTCTCAAAAGAAAAAACTCCCTCCCTCCCTCTCTCTCTCTCCTGCTGTGAAAATCTTTCTCTTCTATGAAATCCAAAAATGCTACAGCTACGCACACCAACGTTCTTCGTTTACGTAAACTTTCCTAATTTTGTTGACGGATTCGTAAACTTCCTAATTAATCTCTCCACCCCATGAATTCAATTGGGTGGGCCTCCCTCCTCTAATTTCGCCCAATAAAAAACTGCCACCTCTATTACATTAATTACATAAGACTGATTACGTATGAAATCTCTCTCTCCATCAATCCATAGCAGAACGGTCATACAACTAATTAGCGCTAGCAGAATGACAACCCATCAATCCAAGAATGCGTGGGGACGGGGAAGGCGACGACGGCAGGCTGATCTCTGCTGCGACGGCACCTAGGCCCGCTGACGATACAACCTTGGCCACCGCTTGATCCACCGGGTTGCTACAGAAAAGAAGCAATATGGGGGAGGGGTTTGGTCGGGGACTTGCGTCATGGTTGAGACGGGAGAGAGGTAGATGGAAGGAGAGGGGAAAGGTTAAAAAGGAATCAAACCTGGTGGGAGGCGAGGTGATTGAGTCACGATTTTTCAGGGCAGGTGAGATGGAAGAGAGAGGTCGAGGGAAGGAAAGGGGAAAGGTAAAAAAGAGGAATCATCAATGTGATAGGAAGCGAGGTAATTGAGTCACGGTTTTATCGGGGTAGATTTTTTCAATCGATGATTGTGTAAGGAGGGACCGTGGGAGGAAAAACGGGAGATGGAACGATGCGAGGGGGAAAATAAAAAAATCGATGGAGGGGAGAGGGGATCGTACCTCGTACGAGATGGTTGGACGAAGGGAGGGGAACGTAAGAGGGGAGAGGGATTGTCAGCATCCTCCCCTATCCTATCACATGGGCTGGACCTATCCTATTACATGGGCCGGATTATGAGCTGCTCCTGGGCTTGACAGAAGCAGGCGATCACTATACATACAGAGAGATGACTAGAGGAGTGACTCGGCTTGGATCAGACGGCGGCTTCGCCGAGACTTGGCTTCATCTTCCTCCTTCCCTTCTGTAATCTCTATCTCTTCCTCCCAGATCTCCAGCTTGTAAATCAAATCATGGCAATTGATTGAATTAGTAGAGAGAACCTCACAATTGGCATCGAGCCGCTCGATTCTCCACCAAATATCCACCCCAGAATTTTTTCCCACCCAATTCCATGGATTTTCCACGACGGCGTGCCAAGCTCCTGGCGACTCTCTCACGGAGGGTCGGGCGACGTATGAGGTGCTCAGGCCCAGCTAGCCCGTGATGTGGACCGGTGCTTTGTCGAGTCCAAGGCGAGGCTAGAGAAGGGCATGGAGGCGGCACTCGGTGACCTCCACACCAAGCTGGACCGGACTATCGGCGACCTCCGCCAGAAGGTGCGAGCGACCACGGTCGTAGGTGCGCCGCGGCGGCAGCCTCTCATCGCGAAAAGCGCTCGCTATGTCGACGTCGGCTGCGAGCCATGTCTTCCCCGACCCCAATCACGGCCGGACCTGGCGTCTTCGACTTAACGCATTTAACACGGCCAGCCTATGCGCGTCTCGAGGCAGCGGCATCACCACCGACGGGTCCCATGAGTCGGAGGTTGTTGCCTCCTCCTCCGACCCCGCCTCCGCCGCAACGGCCACGAGCATCTCCGTGTCGAGCGCGACCGCCGCCGCCTCGCATCAGCGGCGTTTCTCCTCGCCGTCGCCGGCCACCACCCGCTCGACGAGCCCAGGAGAAGACACCGGTGCGGCACCAGACGCCAACCCTCTGGTGTCCATGGGTCCCATCGGCATGCCTGCGTCTGTTGGGGAACGTAGTAATTTCAAAAAAATTCCTACGCACACGCAAGATCATGGTGATGGCATAGCAACGAAAGGGGAGAGTGTTGTCCACGTACCCTCGTAGACCGTAAGCGGAAGCGTTATGACAACGCGGTTGATGTAGTCGTACGTCTTCACGATCCGACCGATCCAAGTACCGAACGTGACGGCACCTCCGAGTTCAAAGACATCGCTCAGCTCGATGACGATCCCGGACTCGATCCAAAGCAAAGTGTCGAGGATGAGTTCCACAAGACGACGGCGTGGTGACGATGATGATGCTCTATCGCGCAGGCTTCGCCTAAACTCCGCGACGACCGAGGTGGAATATGGTGGAGGGGCACCGCACACGGCTAAGGAACGATCCGTAGATCAATTTGTGTGCAGGGTGCCCCCGCCTGTGATATAAAGGAGCAAGGGGGTGCGGCCGCCCTAGGAGGAGGCGCATCGAGGAGTCCCCCTTTTCCTAGTTGGACTAGGACTTGGGGGAAGGAGGAGAGGGAAAAGGAAAGGGCGCCGCCCCCTCCTTGTCCTATTCGGACTTGGGGGAGGGGCGGCTGCCCTTGGCCCCTTCTCTTCGTTCTCCACTAGGCCCACTAAGGCCCATTAGGTCACCGGGGTTCGGTAACCTCCTACTCAGATTAAAATGCCGATTTCATCCTAACACTTCCGATGTCCAAACATAGGCTTCCAATATATCAATCTTTATGTCTCGACCATTTCGAGACTCCTCGTCATGTCCGTGATCACATCCAGACTCAACAAACTTCAAAGTACATCAAAACTTATAAACTCATAATAAAACCGTCATCGTAACGTTAAGCGTGCGGACCCTACGGGTTCGAGAACTATGTAGACATGACCTAGAACTATTCTCGGTCAATAACCAATAGCGGAACCTGGGTGCCCATATTGGTTCCTACATATTCTACGAAGATCTTTATCGGTCAAACCGCATAACAACATACGTTGTTCCCTTTGTCATCGGTATGTTACTTTCGAGATTTGATCGTCGGTATCCAATACCTAGTTCAATCTCAAGCATCTTGGCAAGTCTCTTTACTCGTTACGTAATGCATCATTCCGTAACTAACTCATTAGCTGCATTGCTTGCAAGGCTTATAGTGATGTGCATTACCGAGAGGGCCTAGAGATACCTCTCCGACAATCGGAGTGACAAAACCTAATATCGAAATACGCCAACCCAACATGTACCTTTGGAGACACCTGTAGTACTCCTTTATAATCACCCAGTTACGTTGTGATGTTTGGTAGCACCCAAAGTGTTCCTCCGGTAAACGGGAGTTGCATAATCTCATAGTTACAGGAACATGTATAGGTCATGAAGAAAGCAATAGGAATATACTAAACGATCAAGTGCTAGGCTAACGAAATGGGTCATGTCAATCACATCATTCTCCTAATGATGTGATCCCATTAATCAAATAACAACACATGTCTATGGTTAGGAAACATAACCATCTTTGATTAATGAGCTAGTCAAGTAGAGGCAAACTAGCGACTATATGTTTGTCTATGTATTCACACATGTATCATGTTTTCGGTTAACACAATTCTAGCATGAATAATAACATTTATCATGATATGAGGAAATAAATAATAACATTATTATTGCCTCTAGGGCATATTTCCTTCGGTCTCCCACTTGCACTAGAGTCAATAATCTAGATTACACAATAATGATTCTAACACCCATGGAGTCTTGGTGCTGATCATGTTTTGCTCGTGGAAGAGGCTTAGTCAAGGGTCTGCAACATTCAGATCCGTATGTATCCTGCAAATCTCTATGTCTCCCACCTGGACTTGGTCCTGGATGGAATTGAAGCATCTCTTGATGTGCTTGGTCCTCTTGTGAAATCTGGATTCCTTTGCCAAGGCAATTGCACCAGTATTGTCACGTAAGATCTTCATTGGTCCCGATGCACTAGGTATGACACCTAGATCGAAAATGAACTCTTTCATCCAGACTCCTTCATTTGCTGCTTTCGAAGCAGCTATGTACTCCACTTCGCATGTAGATCCCGCCACGACGCTTTGTTTAGAACTGCACCAACTCACAGCTCCACCGTTCAATATAAACACGTATCCGGTTTGCGATTTAGAATCGTTCGGATCGGTCAAAGCTTGCATCGACGTAACCATTTACAACTAGCTCTTTGTCACCTCCATATACGAGAAACATATCCTTAGTCCTTTTCGTATTTCAGGATGTTCTTGATCGCTGTCCGATGATCCATTCCTGGATTACTTTGGTACCTTCCTGCCAAGCTTATTGCTAAGCATACGTCGTGTCCGGTACACAGCATTGCATACATGATAGAGCCTATGGCTGAAGCATAGGGAACATCTTTCATTTTCTCTCTATCTTCTGCGTGGTCGGGCATTGAGTTTGACTCAATTTCACACCTTGTAATACAGTAAGAATCCTTTCTTTGCTCGATCCATTTTGAACTTTTCAAAACTTTATCAAGGTATGTGCTTTGTGAAAGTCCAATCAAGCGCCTTGATCTATCTCTATAGATCTTGATGCCCAATATGTAAGCAGCTTCACCGAGGTCTTTCATTGAAAAACTTTTATTCAAGTATCCTTTTATGCTATCCAGAAATTCTATATCATTTCCAATCAATAATATGTCGTCCACATATAATATCGTAAATGCTACAGAGCTCCCACTCACTTTCTTGTAAATACAGGTTCTTCAAAAGTCTCAGATAAAACCATATGCTTTGATCACACTATCAAAGCGTTTATTCCAACTCCGAGAGGCTTGCACTGCACCATAAATTGATTGCTGGAGCTTGCACACTTTGTTAGCCCCTTTTGGATCAACAAAACCTTCTGGTTGCATCATATACAACTCTTCTTCTAGAAATCCATTCAAGAATGCAGTTTTGACATCCATTTGCCAAATTTCATAATCATAAAATGCAGCAATTGCTAACATGATTCGGACAGACTTAAGCATCGCTACGGGTGAGAAAGTCTCATCGTAGTCAACCCCTTGAACTTGTTGAAAACCTTTCGCAACAAGTCGAGCTTTATAGACAGTTATATTACCATCAGCGTCGTCTTCTTCTTAAAGATCCATTTATTCTCAATGGCTTGCCGATCATCGGGCAAGTCAACCAAAGTCCATACTTTGTTCTCATACATGGATCCCATCTCAGATTTCATGGCTTCTAGCCATTTTGCGGAATCTGGGCTCATCATCGCTTCCTCATAGTAACGTGGGTTCGCCATGGTCAAGTAACATGACTTCCGTAATAGGATTACCGCATTCACTGTGCGGATCTTGATCTGGTTGACCTCACGAGTTCAAGAGAGACTTGATCTGAAGTTTCATGATCAATATCATTAGCTTCCTCACTAATTGGTGTAGTTGTCACAGAACCGGTTCTTGTGATGAACTACTTTCAATAAGGGAGCAGATATGATTATCTCATCAAGTTCTACTTTCCTCCCACTCACTTGTCTCGAGAGAAACTCTTTTTCTAGAAAGGATCCGAATTTAGCAACGAAAATCTTGCCTTCAGATCTGTGATAGAAGGTGTACCCAACAGTCTCCTTTGGGTATCCTATGAAGACACATTTCTCCGATTTGGGTTCGAGCTTATCTGGTTGAAGTTTCTTCACATAAGCATCGCAGCCCCAAACTTTAAGAAACGACAACTTTGGTTTCTTGCCAAACCATAGTTCATGAGGCGTCGTCTCAACAGATTTTGATGGTGCCCTATTTAACGTGAATGCGGCCGTCTCTAAAGCATAACCCCAAAACGATAGCGGTAAATCAGTAAGAGACATCATAGATCGCACCATATCTAGTAAAGTACGACACGACGCTCGGACACACCATTTCATTGTGGTGTTCCGGTGGCGTGAGTTGCTAAACTATTCCGCATTGTTTCAAATGTAAACCAAACTCAGAACTCAAATATTCTCCTCCACGATCAGATCGTAGAAATTTTATTTTCTTGTTACGATGATTTTCCACTTCACTATGAAATTCTTTGAACTTTTCAAATGTTTCAGATTTGTGTTTCATTAAGTAGATATACCCATATCTGCTCAAATCATCTGTGAAGGTGAGAAAATAACGATACCCACCATGAGCCTCAACATTCATTGGACCACAAACATCAAGATGTATGATTTTCAACAAATCAGTTGCTCGCTCCATAGTTCCGGAGAACGGCGTTTTAGTCATCTTGCCCATGAGACACGGTTCGCAAGTACCAAGTGATTCATAATCAAGTGATTCCAAAAGTCCATCAATATGGAGTTTCTTCATGCGCTTTTACAATCGATATGACCTAAACGGCAGTGCCACAAATAAGTTGCACTATCATTATCAACTCTGCATCTTTTGGTTTCAACACTATGAATATGTGTATTACTACTATCGAGATTCAATAAAAATAGACCACTCTTCAAAGATGCATGACCATAAAAGATATTATTCATATAAATAGAACAACCATTATTCTCTGACTTAAATGAATAACCGTCTCACATCAAACAAGATCCAGATATAATGTTAATGCTTAACGCCGGCACCAAATAACAATTATTTAGGTCTAAAACTAATCCCGATGGTAGATGTAGAGGTAGCGTGCCGACCGCGATCACATCGACTTTGGAACCATTTCCCACGCCAAGATCGTCACCTCGCCCTTAGCCAATCTTCGCTTAATCCGTAGTTCCTGTTTCGAGTTGCAAATATTAGCAACAGAACCAGTATCAAATACCCAGGTACTACTGCGAGTATTAGTAAGGTACACATCAATAACATGTATATCATATATACCTTTGTTTACTTTGCCATCCTTCTTATCCGCCAAATACTTGGGGCAGTTCCGCTTCCGGGTCCGATGCTTTATGAGAAGCACTCGATCTCGGGCTTAGGTCCAGACTTGGGTTTCTTCTCTTGAGCAGCAACTTGTTTGCTGTTCTTCTTGAAGTTCCCTTCTTCTTCCCTTTGCCCTTTTCTTGAAACTGGTGGTCTTGTTAACCATCAACACTTGATGCTCCTTTTGATTTCTACCTCCGCGGCTTTTAGCATTGCGAAGAGCTCGAGAATAGACTTGTCCATCCCTTGCATATTATAGTTCATCACGAAGCTCTTGTAGCTTGGTGGCAGTGATTGAAGAATTCTGTCAATGACACTATCATCAGGAAGATTAACTCCTAGTTGAATCAAGTGATTATTATACCCAGACATTTTGAGTATGTGTTCACCGATGTAACTATTCTCCTCCATCTTGCAGCTATAGAACTTATTGGAGACTTCATATCTCTCAATCCGGGCATTTGCTTGAAATATTAACTTCAACTCCTGGAACATCTCATATGCTCCATGACGCTCAAAACGTCGTTGAAGTCCCGGTTCTAAGCCGTAAAGCATGGCACACTGAACTATCGAGTAGTCATCAGCTTTGCTCTGCCAGACGTTCTTAACGCGTCGTCGGTTACATCGGCAGGCACTGGCACCCAGCGGTGCTTCCGGGACGTAATTCTTACGTGCAGCAATGAGGATAATCCTCAGGTTACGGACCCAGTCCGTGTAATTGCTACCATCATCTTTCAACTTTGCTTTCTCAAGGAACGCATTAAAATTCAACGGAACAATAGCACGAGTCATCTATCTACAGTAAACATAGACAAGCAAAATACTATCAGGTACTAAGTTCATGATAAATTTAAGTTCAATTAATCATATTACTTAAGAACTCCCACTTAGATAGACATCCCTCTAATCTTCTAAGTGATTACGTGATCCATATTAACTACACCATGTCCGATCGTCACGTGAGATGGAGTAGTTTCAACGGTGAACATCAATATGTTGATCATATCTTCTATATGATTCACGCCGACCTTTCGGTCTCCGTGTTCCGAGGCCATATCTGTTATATGCTAGGCTCGTCAAGTTTAACCTGAGTATTCGGCGTGCAACTGCTTTGCACCCGTTGTATTTGAACGTAGAGCCTATCACACCCGATCATCATGTGGTGTCTCAGCACGAAGAACTTTCATAGCGGTGCATACTCAGGGAGAACACTTCTTGATAATTTTAGTGAGAAATCATCTTAAAATGCTACCGTCAATCAAAGCAAGATAAGATGCATAAAGGATAAACATCACATGCAATCAATATAAGTGATATGATATGGCCATCACCATCTTGTGCTTGTGATCTCCATCTCCGAAGCACCGTCGTGATCACCATCGCCATCGGTAGCGACACCTTGATCTCCATCGTAGCATCGTTGTCGTCTCGCCAATCTTATGCTTCTACGACTATCGCTACCGCTTAGTGATAAAGTAAAGCATTACAGTATGCGTTGCATTTCATACAATAAAGCGACAACCATATGGCTCCTGCCGATTGCCGATAACTTCGGTTACAAAACATGATCATCTCATACAATAAAATATAGCATCACGTCTTGACCATATCACATCACAACATGCCTGCAAAAACAAGTTAGACGTCCTCTACTTTGTTGTTGCAAATTTTACGTGGCTGCTACGGGCTGAGCAAGAACCGTTCTTACCTACGCATCAAAACCACAACGATAGTTTGTCAAGTTGGTGCTGTTTTAACCTTCGCAAGGACCGGGCGTAGCCACACTCGGTTCAACTAAAGTGAGAGAGACAGACACCCGCCAGTCACCTTTAAGCACGAGTGGTCGAACGGTGAAACCAGTCTCGCGTAAGCGTCTGGCGTAATGTCGGTCCGGGCGCTTCATCTCACAATACCGCCGAACCAAAGTATGACATGCTGGTAAGCAGTATGACTTGTATCGCCCACAACTTACTTGTGTTCTACTCGTGCATATGACATCTACGCATAAAACCAGGCTCGGATGCCACTGTTGGGGAACGTAGTAATTTCAAAAATTTCCTACGCACACGCAAGATCATGGTGATGGCATAGCAACGAGAGGAGAGTATTGTCCACGCACTCGTGAGACCGTGGCGGAAGCGTTATGACAACGCGGTTGATGTAGTCGTGCGTCTTCACGATCCGACCGATCCAAGTACCGAACGACGGCACCTCCGAGTTCAGCACACGTTCAGCTCGATGACGATCCCGGACTTCGATCCAGCAAAGTGTCGGGATGAGTTCCACAAGACGACGAAGGCAGGACGATGATGATGCTCTATCGCAGGGCTTCGCCTAAACTCCGCGACGATATGACCGAGGTGGAATATGGTGGAGGGGGGCACCGCACACGGCTAAGGAACGATCCGTAGATCAACTTGTGTGTCTGGGGTGCCCCCTGCCCCCGTATATAAAGGAGCAAGGGGGGTGCGGCCGGCCCTAGGAGGAGGCGCACCGGAGGAGTCCCCCCCTTTTCCTAGTTGGACTAGGACTTGGGGGGGAAGGAGGAAAGGGGAAAAGGAAAGGGGGGGCGCCGCCCCCCTCCTTGTCCTATTCGGACTTGGGGGAGGCGGCTGCCCCTTGGCCCCTTCTCTTCGTTCTCCACTAGGCCCACTAAGGCCCATTAGGTCACCGGGGGGTTCCGGTAACCTCCCGGTACTCCGTTAAAATGCCGATTTCATCCGGAACACTTCCGATGTCCAAACATAGGCTTCCAATATATCAATCTTTATGTCTCGACCATTTCGAGACTCCTCGTCATGTCCGTGATCACATCCAGGACTCCGAACAAACTTCAGTACATCAAAACTTATAAACTCATAATAAAACTGTCATCGTAACGTTGTTGCGTGCGGACCCTACGGGTTCGAGAACTATGTAGACATGACCTAGAACTATTCTCGGTCAATAACCAATAGCGGAACCTGGGTGCCCATATTGGTTCCTACATATTCTACGAAGATCTTTATCGGTCAAACCGCATAACAACATACGTTGTTCCCTTTGTCATCGGTATGTTACTTGCCCGAGATTTGATCGTCGGTATCCAATACCTAGTTCAATCTCACTTCGCAAGTCTCTTTACTCGCTACGTAATGCATCATTCCGTAACTAACTCATTAGCTACATTGCTTGCAAGGCTTATAGTGATGTGCATTACCGAGAGGGCCTAGAGATACCTCTCCGACAATCGGAGTGACAAAACCTAATCTCGAAATCGCCAACCCAACATGTACCTTTGGAGACACATGTAGTACTCCTTTATAATCACCCAGTTACGTTGTGACGTTTGGTAGCACCCAAAGTGTTCCTCCGGTAAACGGGAGTTGCATAATCTCATAGTTACATGAACATGTATAGGTCATGAAGAAAGCAATAGGAATATACTAAACGATCAAGTGCTAGGCTAACGAAGTGGGTCATGTCAATCACATCATTCTCCTAATGATGTGATCCCATTAATCAAATAACAACACATGTCTATGGTTAGGAAACATAACCATCTTTGATTAATGAGCTAGTCAAGTAGAGGCAAACTAGTGACTATATGTTTGTCTATGTATTCACACATGTATCATGTTTCCGGTTAATACAATTCTAGCATGAATAATAAACATTTATCATGATATAAGGAAATAAATAATAACTTTATTATTGCCTCTAGGGCATATTTCCTTCAGCGTCCACCATGCAGAGCGAGCCAGACCATGTGCGTGAGACACCCATCACCTGTTCGACGCTTGGCATCTACCCCGTCGCCAACGCCATTCAGATCAACAAGGTGCCCCTACCTGAGTTTGCTGTGTCCCCAACACGATCTGCAACCTTCTCCACCTCCACCTTCATGGCTGCAGTGTCCGCCTCACTCGATTCAGAACTTGCTCTCGCCACGCCCACCATGTGTTCGACCGAGTGCTCAAGAGAAGACAACGAAGCAACGAGGGACACACCCACTCCTACAGGAGCACTATTGGCATCCTCGGCCAGTGTCGTTCCTGCTACGTGTGAGGAGCACTCGGAGATCAGCAGCATGGCAATGGCTTCCATGGCAAGCATGGTTGTCATCCTCACTTCACCACCCATCATGTGGACACTGGTGTTCGACAGTCCCAACGGCAGCATAGCAGGCTATGTGGTGCCGCCCAGATGTGGCACTGTGTTGTGGAATCTCTCATCAGCATCTATTTTGGCTGCCCCGGCATCATGTAGCATCGAGCTCACCATCGTGTCGTCCACTGCCTCTTCAACATGTTTGCCGATGGCCGCAACCTTGACACTTCCTCGTTGGTGCTCGCAATCGCCCCTGTGTTGGACATCGTTGATGCAGTCATGTCCGAGCAACGGGACAAACCCGAGGAGAAGGACAACTTTGCTTTGAAGATGGATACTTCCTCGTTGTGGCCTGCCATTGCAGTTAGTGAGTTTTCTTCATGTCAGGTTCACCATCTGCTTCGTTCTGAATTGCCCAAATTTTTTACTGCATTACTTTGCTTGCCGTTATTGCCTTGGGATGGGAAGTATATGTGGCTGCCACCTGATCAATTGTATGGTCTGAAAAGAGAGAGTAGATTATTGGAACATGATACGAGGGATTGTTTTCTGTTTGTGAAGAGAGACAACAGTCATATCATTCATGTTCATGCATTGATTGATGAGGATGCTCTGTTTATTATTGGCAATCGTCGTGCTTAACAGTCCTTGTGTCAGTGGAGAGTTTCCCAGCCTCAAGGAAGGTTCCAGGAAGGTGACATTAGTCGGGCTGAAGCCATTGTGTCATCGGGAATGTTTCTCTCAAGAAGAAATTTTCAGCTTGCCCTTTTATATGCATTGGTGTTGTACTATAGTGGTGCAAGTGATTCATTACCTGTAGCCATTGCCCTTGACAGATTGGGGATTTCTGTCCAATCCCGGTCTTGTTTTGCTGCTGCTGGGAATGCTCCGATTCAGTGGGAGATTGCATGGCTGATTGGTCCCTTACAAGACAATATTAGCTCTTGCTTCAAGACACACTCTAGATCATGTGGTTTTGAGTTGCAGCAATGGAGGATTTCTTGGTCATTCAGTGATGCATTATTACAGCATGAACTTCTATCTTGCACCATTGGAGCTGTTTCATTCTCTGATCCGGAACAAGTTCAGTGGAAGATTGCTTGTTCACTGTGCTATGATTTTTCTATCCTCGACAACATCTCAATGTGGTTCTTATGTGAGTGTTCAGCATCTATGAATAGGTGCAAATTTCTTCAAAACCATGTTGAGTTCTCTGACGATAGATCTCTGAAAATCATGGTTCAGTGCTCTTTTCTGGAGTTAGTAAGCTGCACCCTTTCACAAGCTCATGCCTCTGTTTTCTATCATGGCCGTTTTGTACGGTTGGGGTTTGAATTCAGTTGCCTGATGGTTTGGGAGATTGCTTGGGTGCGCTGTTCCATGTATATGGTTGATGCATCCAGCTTTCCTTGTTCATTCTTCAGAAAGGAAAAATGGAGTGATATTGTGCGCTGCAACAAGGCAGTAAGTCCAACTGCTGACTTGTGTTCAAACGATATGAGCTCTCGGAATTATCCAGTATCAAGTTCAAAAACTGGAATTCTGACAAGTACAAGGGTGAAGGAATTACATAATGGATATCTAGTTGATCACCCAAGTGGTATGTTGCTTGCCAAGTCCATTGGCGAGTGCTCTGCTATTGAGATGGTCAGCTATCAATTCTTAAATGCTAGTGCTTCTCATTGGATGGTATGCAAGATTGTTTGGGTGCTCTGTGCAGTGAGTACCGATGAGGCCTACGACTCCCAGTGTCAAGTATTTACAAAATCGACTCTTGGGTCTAAATTGGGTCAACCGAATGCATTGCTTTCAGCTATGATTCCTGGTGAGCTAACCTTCCAAGCTTTGCAGATGACTTGGGATTCAGGTGAGATGCTTTGTAATTGGTTTCAGTTTGTGGTACAAACACCTTGGGATCCTGGTGGTTTGACATGGAATCGGCTTGAGGGCAAGCCTAAAGTTATGGAGGGGGGATTGTCAGCATCCTCCCCTATCCTATCACATGGGCTGGACCTATCCTATTACATGGGCCGGATTATGAGCTGCTCCTGGGCTTGACAGAAGCAGGCGATCACTATACATACAGAGAGATGACTAGAGGAGTGACTCGGCTTGGATCAGGACGGCGGCTTCGGCCGAGACTTGGCTTCATCTTCCTCCTTCCCCTTCTGTAATCTCTATCTCTTCCTCCTGTATCTCCAGCTTGTAACCGAATTCATGGCAATTGATTGAATTAGTAGAGAGAACCTTACAGGGAACCTTACGTTTCTTTTAGATAGTAGAGATTATTCCAAACCAGGAGTGCGCATGGAGAGGAAAAGCAAATGTAGGAGGGGCGGAGGGAGGAAATTTGAAGGCGAGGAAGCGAACGTACCAACTCCTTTGAAAGGATGATGCATTTTAATACATTATTTGGCAAGTGTCGTGCCAGTGGTATCAAATACAAGGTGAACAAATTTAAAGAGGCAGACATGTCAGATGGGCAAAAATACAAGTTGGTGCCAGGTGCTGTTTCAATGACATGATCCCTCTCATACTTATTTGCTCCGTTTGCTTGTGAAATGATTTTGGATGTTCTGGATCGATTGATGCCTAGAGTTGTAGAGACACTATTGCGAGCACATCTATAGACAAAAGTGAAGGCGATGCTTGTCAATGGTGTGAGGTCGCCGACGACCAGGCACGGCACGAATGTTCTCTCTGCAAGTGTAGGATGAGCAAGAGATACATGTCCAAGACAAATGAGAATGCATTTGGTCAGTCTTCAGGTGCCATCATTCACTGGGTTAGTCTCTCATCTTCTCCATGGTTCTTATTTTGCGCCATTTACCAATTTATATATCACTAGCATTTGCTTTGGTATTGCGAGTCGCATAAGATATGCCACAATTTCTTGAAACGAGGAGATGGTAAGCGGAGTCCGCATAAAATTTGCCAATTGGGGTATGGCACAAGTGGCACCGTCATGAATGAGGTGAATAGTGGGTGGGCTTGAAGGCAAGAAGGAGTGAGATGAGGCAGATGAAACAAGTATCGCCGACTATAGTAAGGGCTCGCGCTAATGACACGACGATCGTCGTAGTAGGCAAACAGCCGTGTCCCTCTTTTGTCCCTATCGCGGTTATCCACCGCTCACTCTCTTCGCCGCGGTTGGGTCGATTCGTCTCCCCCCTATAGAGCACTCTAAAAATAATTCAAGGATTTTCTTTTGAGTAACAAAAATAATTCAAGGATGAAAAGGGATAAATGGAAATAAATAAAGAGGGAGAAATGGGCCTCCAAAGCATAGTTTTAGAGTTCAAGGACTGATTTGCACAGTCAAGGTAATAAGGTAATAAGACAGCCGGCGGCTGTGCATTCTGGTCTCGCAGCCGGAGCCTCTGGACAAACAAACAGAAAAAGGGGAAGTCTTTTCCTCGCCGGGGCCGGCGCCGCCGCCGCCGTCTAAAGCTCTAAACCCTCTCCGCGGCGGCAGGTAATGCTATCTTCTCCTCGCCCTCGCCCTCTTCCTCCCCTCTCCCTCTCGTAGGCAGGCGCAAGGTTCTTCCCCGCTTCGACCGCCGGCGAGGCCGCGGGCCGTCGTCTCCTCCGTCTGCCGCCCTAGCGGCCGGAGGAGAGGGGGATCTCCGGCTCGCCGCCGGCAATGTAGGTAGGTGTTAGGTTTCGCGATAGGATTCTCTGGGCGCCGCTACGGCGGTGGAGGCGGCGCCGCGTGGTGGTGTGCCCGCCTCGGCCCTGTTCCCCAATCCGGCTAAGCTTGCTTTCGGTGGCGGAGCCGGGGCCGTCGTGCCCTCGCTGGCCAGGTCTGGCCGACGAGATGTAGAGGTGGCGGCGGTGCGTTTTGGACTCTGGCCCGCTTCCGTCCCCTCCGGACGGCCTGAAATCAGTGACTTTTTACGATTTATTTCGGGGGATTGGGTGCTGCTCTGTATCTCTGACCCCGGGACCTCTGATGGCGAAGATGAAGATGAAGATGCCCTGGCCTGGCTGGGGATGCAGCAATTCATTCAGGAATGATGATCTCCTGTGATGGATAAAGAGTCCCTGTTGGTGTTAGCTGGGAACCTCTCAATTGTGTTGATGCATGTTTTGCTCTGCTGCTTAGGGTCGATGCACGTTTGTTGATTGTCCGAGACTGCCTTTTGTTTCTACTTCTCTTTGGTATAGCCCGCGAGTTTCTCAACCTCAACTGGGATTATGTAGGATTCTGTTCTGTTATGTCCCCCAACTTATGTATGTTCTGTTGTCTCTATATTAATAATGTCGTCGTTACCGTTCCCTTTTCAGGGCCAAGTTTCAAAGGAAGACTTGATCGAGATGGTAGTAGCTGCCGACATTGTCTATTCACTCGAGTTCCCTTTTCTCGCTAATGACGCTCTAAAAAAAATACCAAATTTACTTTGATGTTATAGGCCTCGCAGGACACCGGGTCGGGATCGTCAACTTCTTTGGGCAGTCTATTTGATTCTGATGTTGAAGAAAACAGTGCCCTTTCAGTGCACACGGCAGAAGCTGACCGAGATACCGAGGTGATATATATCCTCGTACCCGCTGTCGTTGCCGTATATCATTCGTTTTGAGTTTGTTTGTCCAAATCTCCTGAATGTTCCTTACTTGGGCAGGAGCCAGATTCTTTATCAAAAAAGAGGTTGTATTTGCTGAGCAAAATGAGCTTTTCGAAGCAAGAGGTCGATTTGGCAGTCAGTGAGTTAGGTATGTGATTCCGCATCGACATGTAAATGTAGTAACCATATGTTTAATTTCTGCTCAACATATGTTTAATTTCTTTTCAGGTGAGGGAGCGTCAATTGATCAGCTTGTGAACTGGATTGTCACTGCTCAAGAAGCTACAACTGAGGTTTATTTTTCTTTAGTAGCTGTTGTTTCTACCTCTGAATCTCGATCTCGTGCTGCCATGAGCTATACCTAGAGCTGGCACATTCGCTCACACTTAGGTGTTCCAGTCTCTGTAATTCTGAACATGAATCACAAGAACAGTCTTAGAGAAATCATAAAACTGCTAAAAATAAACAGAAATGAGAAGTACTAATCAAACATATCTGCCGGTTGTACTTGTGGATTCAACATTTCTGCTGGCTCCATCCTTCGTTCTTACACTGCAATTTATACTAAAAGTAAACAGAAATGAAAAGTACTATTCAAACCTACTCCCTCCGTTCCAAAATAGATGACCCAACTTTGTACTAAAGTTAGTATAAAGTTGAGTCATCTATTTTGGAACGGAGGGAGTACCAGAGAACTGATCCGGTTGAAATACCGATCAATGATCAAGCTCTCGACAGAATAATTCTCCAGGCATGTTGTTGATGGGCGGTAACTGTAGTCATATGTTAGACTAAGTCATAATTTATCATGATTGTTGCTTATGTTTACATTTTTTTTAACTTTTAACACCTACTAGTATATGTTAGACTAAGTCATATGCAAATGTGAGCAACCTCAGGCCTGATACTTATTTTTTTAAATGACACTTTTTCAGGGAAGTGCCGAATTTCTGCCTGCGCAAATGGTTAAACCACATTCTTTGCTCCAGATGGGGTTTACTCAACAAGAAGTCTCATTTGCTATTGAAGCTTTTGGTAGGTGCTCCTAAAATCTTCAATATTGTTAGCTTCTGTTACTTATTTTACTAGATACTCCCTCCGTTCCATAATACAAGATGAAACCATGTAAAGAAAGACCCTTCAAATTCAGCACCACTTCCGCTGTTGATGGTTGTTGGGCTAGTGGTCTTCCAGATGACATTCTCACCGCACAACAGCAAATTTACCATAACCAACCTGCAGTAGAGTAGCACACCAGTAAGAGATATAAAGTTGAACATGCTTTTTGTATCACGGAGCACAGCATATTCAGCATGATGTTTAATAAATTTTCGCTCCAATGCCCGCCAAATCACCCACACCCCAAACCAGATGCAATCCATTTGCCTCACATTTCAGCCATGAGACGAAGTCCTGGGTGGAAGTAGGACTCCGCACATCTTGTTCAAAAAAGGTGTCAGTACTCTTTGGTGAGAAAGCCATCCATCCGTACATAGACTTGGCACTGTAATTTTTTGCCAGCACTGAGAGTCCATTCGCTCTGTCTTGTACATCTCTGAGATAGATAGGTTGTAGAAGGTCCATCATGTCCTCTCAAGTATGCATGTCATCCCTCCCAAAGTTCTCTTGAACTTGATGTCCCGACATCCTGTTTCTGAATCATACGATTGGGCCACAGTGGCATCTGGGTAGTCCGCCATGCTGAACGGACTAGGGAATCTAATCCTGAAAAGGAATATCCTCTATCCGACAACCTTGCCAAAGAAATGAGATGTTGATCTTCTGCAGACCATTCTAGAATTCTGATCCCCTAGTGTTAGTCATGAAAATAGAGTAACATTCTGATCCCCTAGTGTTCGTCATGAAAATAGAGGAACATTCTAGAATTCTGATCCCCTAGTGTTAGTCACTTGTTAGTCTGTTTTGGTGATTCCGTGCAGACCTTAATGTCATTTTTTTCTGTTCCTTTCAGGTCAAGAAGCCAAAGTTGAGGAGCTCGCTGACGCAATTCTGGCAAGACGCATTGCAAATAACATTGAGCAGAAAGAAGTAAGTAAATGCTATTCATTTCTCGCTGCTATAGACTTGGGCGGTGAATTTGTTGTTCTAGAGCATTCCAATATGCACGCTTTAATTTTAAAATGACGATTTTTCAGGAAACTGCTGAATTGGTGCCTGACGTAATGGATACACCACTTTCTTTGCTCAAGATGGGTTTCAGTAAAGAAGAGGTCTCATCTGTGATTGCTATTTTCGGTAGGTAAACATGATAGTGTTAGGATTAGAGCTGTAGCCATAATTTTAAATATATCAATCTGTCAATTTTAAGCTGACGGTGACGAGTACATGTTTATTTGCAGTCTACTAGTGTTGGTCTGCTCTGTTGAGTTCAGAAACCTTAAATGTCATGTTTCCTACTCTTTCCAGGTGAGGAAGCAACAGTCGAGGAGTTGGCTGACTCGATATTCGCAAGACGCTTCTCAAATACCACTGAGCAGAAAAAGGTAACTAAATGACATTCATTTTTATTAGACTCGGGCTGTGACTGAACTCTCGCATTAGAATTAGAAGCCTAGGGTGAGTGACACCGGTATGTAATGCTTGTTATGTCGTCCCACATCTGTTAGCCCTTTTACATTGAGGAAGTGGCAAAATTGTAAGTGGGGTGCTATTTATTCATATCATGTCTCCCCATAGGAGCGAGCTTTGGGCGATGCAAAAAATTAATATGACACTATGCTAGTGTAGAGTATTATAGGGTCTCTTGCAGAGTTCAAAAACCATATTTGGACAGATAAGGGCGATGTTAATATGTGTTTGATCGCATATCCATAAAGAAGTTAGATCAACTGTTCACATAAATGATTTCTATTGTACTCTTATGTGTTTTCAGTTGATTTTCTAGTTCTTTTGTTTCATGATTATTAAAGTATGTAATCACTGACTCCAATGCTCATATGGAAAGTGACATCCTTAAATGCTCTCATGGATGTAAAACAATGAAAACTAATCAATAACCCCTCTTGTTTCTAACATGGCATTGTATGTTCTCTTTTATGTAGGTGAAGATAGAGTCTGAATTTCCGAACGAGACAGAAACTGGGTATTCAACATCGAGATTGAGGTTCTATGATGATGATGATGCCAACATCAGACGTAAAAAGGCCAAGCATGCATTTGGAGATGATGTATACGTCAAGCGATCGAATGTTAATCACCTAGCCGCACTCCATGGTTAAGTCGTTGTTCGGGTCAATTGCTAATGGTTCTCTCAAGGATGAATGTCTTGAAAGGACGTCAAGCCCTGGTAGAAATATCCACGGTGACCTTGTCAAACCTCCCTTCTTCATCTATGCAAGTCTGGTTGACATCAGCAAAGAAACTTGGAATACGTTATCCAGTTTCTTATTCAATGTTCAACCGGAATATCTAAACAATCGATCGTTCTCAGCTCGACGCGAAGGAGGGTTACATTCATAACCTTCCAACGGAGGGAAGGCATGTTGCGGTTCCAAGGTCACCAATGACGATCAGAGATGCATTGCCTTTGACAAGGCAGTTCTGTCCCTCCTGGGACACGAGAAAACGGATTGATGGTGTTGGCTTAGATGTGGCGAGGAACTGAACAGATTCATGCGAAGTCGAGAAGGCAATGAAAGATTCACGAGGAATCCTTTCAGAAGTGAAGCAAGCACAGATTGTCCAGCAATGCAAGACGGCGAATCTTGTCTGGATCGGTCAAGGCAAGTTAGGCGCTCTGCAGCCACACCAGCTGGAAGCGATACTAGGCTATCCAGCTAACCACACAGATCTGCCGGGCGCAGACACACAAGACAAGGTAGCTTCTTTGAGGTATGCCTTGCAGACAGATACCTTGGCATACATTTTGTCGGTCCTAAAGGACAGGTATCCTGATGGGCTGAGGGTCCTCTCTATTTATAGTGGAGTTGGGGGTGCAGAAGTTGCTTTACACCGTCTTGGCATCCCACTGAGATGCGTGGTGTCTGTTGAGGAGTCTGTGGTGAATCGTAGAATCATAAAGAGATGGTGGGGGAAAACCCAGCAGAATGGAAAGCTGAGACAACTGGATAGGATACAGAAGCTAGATACTAAGGAGTTTGAGGCCCTGATGAAAGAGTTTGGTGGTTTTGACCTGATTGTTGGCGGAAATTATGGTCTGTACAGAGGCGCAGCGATGACAGTGGGCACAGCCATGGGTATGGACACCAGTCGGTTCTTTGAGTATGTACGCATTGTCCAAATGGTGAGAAGAAAATGCAAGGAATTGCCTGACACACACAGATTTGTCCTCGTTCGTTCCCCCCGTGGATGTGGATCATCAAGGGCTGGTAGCAACACCTTCACAAAAAGTCGTCTTCTTTGTCTTCCTGTTGCATGTATTGTCCGCAACGAGACTCAGTTCTGTTCCTCACTGGACACTGCATCGTTGTTCAGTTCAGTTCAGTTCCTCACTGCATTGTTGTTCAGAAACCAATCAACTAACTAATTTGTAATGTGAGGCAGCAGCCATTTTTTGTTGGAGCACAGAGCACAGATTCAGTTCAGTTCCAAATTAGGAAGCATGTGTTGTTGCATCCTGGCTGTAACCATGGGGGAATTCGGTTGTAGAGTGCAGAGAGGAGTCTTCCTAATTCTGACCTAGATGAAGGTACCACACTCCTCGCTCCTGGTCAGATATTGCAGCAGCAGCAGCGCGTTCCATATATTTTTCTGCTATCTCTGTTTTGAGAAACAAATAATAATATTTTTCTGTCTTCATATCATTATCAGGTGAGGTGGAAGCTGTAATGTATCAAGTAATGAGTTTCTTGCGCTCCTCAAGATTTTGACTGAAGACGAGTCCAGCGGCCGGCAAAGACAAAAGCCGTATTGAATGTCCAGCAAAATGCTGTCGAGATTTGGCTGATGTTTTTTTACGGTGGTTTGTTGCGCCGTTGGATAAAACTTGAGGCTGCTAAAAATGGTGCCATGTTGTTTAGGTTAGCTACATATTTTTGTGACTGTTAACATTGAGTAATCAGCTTTCATAATTAACTGATGGTAGAAATTAAAAGCAATTAAAAGCAGGTAGGTGGCACTCTTTCCTGTGTATGTATGTATGTATGTATGTATGTATGTATGTGTGGAGTTCTTCTTTCTGGCAATGTTGTTGAGCTTCTGAGCTATGGCAAAGCTGATCAAGCAATGACACTTTGGTTATCGTCATTCTTCTTTGTGCTTGTCGTCGCTTGATTGGATTTGCCATAGTTCAGAAACCGAATTGTCCCACCGCCATCGGTGTGTTGGCGGCAGTATGTGGCTGTTCTTCTCGGGTCTCGCCGCCATGGCTTGGTGATCCACCGAGTTTGAAGATGGTGGCGCGCCATCAGCCATGGATATATACCTCCACATCTTTCTTCATGGCCGTCTGGAAAGGAGATCTAGGCGTCGATGGTGCTTGGACTGAAAGCACCAACCCATGGGAGAGACTTGCAACCCATGGTGATGGTGCTGTCAGTTCAAGGCCCGTCGACGTCTCATCTTCAGGTCAGTTTATGTCTGTCTGCGTAGTCTGTTCCGGCATGGATCCGCCTCGGGCGGTATCAATTTATAGTCTAGGACGTCTACTCGGCGCCGATCGAGATGCACCTGCAATCGGCAGTTTTTGATCGACATTAACGTACAAATCACCGCCTATGGAGCACTCTAGATCCATGTAATGTGTGTACGTGTTCATGTACCTAGTGCCATAGTGCTAGCGTACAAGCAATGTAAGTGGAAACATACTTGAAGCATGACCCTTTTTGTACTTTTCAACAGATTCAAGCTTTCCAGTTGGACCCCGGCCAACAGGAAAGCTCTAGTATCAACTTCTTACCAGAATTTGGGCCTATTTATTTTCAAACAAGTTGTCTGGACAAAAAATTCAACCAAATTGAACCATTTTTAGAAAACATTTAAGCATATAAACCGATGGTTCATGATAAAATTTTAACTCCACTTGACTTCCTGTAACCAACGCCAAACATGTTAGCTCCAGATTTCTATCACAATAAGTGAACCAGCGAAACCTCAGTGGTCAGTGGTGGGGAGGGGAATCCTGGTACCACGACTTTACATAGTTAATTAGGGTTTTATTCCTCGTAGGAGTGGCGCTTCCTCTTCGAGTTAGTCTTCCAGGCTTTGATCCTCCTCAAGTTCATCCATTGGAATGGATTAGACGGACCTCTGTGTGTCACAACGATTTCAAGCGGTGTTGCCACAATGATCACCAAGTGCTCCTTCGATGAAAAGAACTAGTGTTGCGACGACTGTGACCCAATACTAGCTACTGTGACCAAATACTAGCTACGACGACCATTGTGGACGTCGGGGATGGGTGTGGAGGTCCCTCGGGCGTGATGACATGTCTCATGTGCTTCTTCTTGGTGACTGCCTTTTGGTGTTATCAACTATGTCGTGTTTCTTTGTTTGATCAACTTTGCGGATTTCCTCGATACCATATATCTTGGCCATATGAATTTATTAATAATTTAATGTAAAGCAGCGTGAGAGCCTTTCGAGACAATAATATGTACCTACACGATGCCGGCAGGCTAGTTAAGGTTGTACTCCCAAGATGCTTGCATGTGTTTTGACACGCGTGAAGCGCGGCCGCGGCTAGGTCAGCCGAAGCGGACAAATGTTTTCACTCTTAGTGTCAGAGGGAAGGCAAAAGGCTAAGGCGGCGCCCCGAAGAGAAGAGCGACACCACAAGCATCGCTGGTGCCGAGGCACAGAGCTTCCGCTCGAACTCTCTTACCCACCACAGAGCTTTCACTGTCCAACCCTAGTTCTACCCCCACCAATCGCTGGAACCCGCACGACACCCTCGCTAGCCGCTGGCCACAAGCCTAGCCCGAGCACGCCTCCGCCCACCGCCACACTGGGTCCAATGCGAGTAGGATCACTTAGCCATGCTTCATAATTGAAAAAACGGTCGCCATGAAAGTACATGCCACTCAACCAAAGAAAGATAATGGAAAGTTGCCCGAAATGAGCACTAAAGACTTTTCGAGAAATCTCCTCTAAATCATCAGTATGACTATCGAAATCGTGAGCATCAACATGTAGGTTCCAGATCCAAGTGGTAAGGCCTCCTCCGCGAGCACAACCAGATCGGGCAAGCCACCGGCCCGAGCAAGCTGCGCAGCCCCGGCGAGTCTATCCCAGAAACCCAGTAGATTTGTTTTTTCTTTTGTGAGGGGACCTTGTGTTTGCAGTCCAACGGCATGTTTGGTATGATGGAGACGCAAACGGGCAGCCAAGCATCCATGCAAGGAATGGAAAGGAAGGGGTTAATTTTGATTTGAAAAACATACAAATATATGGAAACGAATCCTCCCTCTGATTTCCAGGCAGGCAGGTAGCTCCGCATATTTGGATAGTTTTCGAACGTTTTTGTAAACTAAGCAACGAAAGCTCCGTGAATCAACGTACTCTAGCCGGACGCACAACGGTCGATTCCCAACATTTGCGTTTCTCTTCCGTTAAGTAGTGCCTACGCGTCCTCCCCTTCCTCCTCTCATCCTCCCGTACGTCCGTCCGTTGTGCAGCACCAACGACTAACACAGGCATGGCGATGGATGCAGAGGCAGCAGGGAGTTCCTCCGTCCCACCATCTCCCTCTCCCACGCTTCATGATGATGATGAACACGTACGTATCTATCATCTCCTTCACGTTATTTATTCTGATTTAAACTTCTCCTCTCATCAATGTTTTGGATCTTTATTATTTCAAAAAAAGTAAAATTTGTTTTAGATCTTTCTTCTGAATTTAAACTTGTTGCAACGAAATGATTAAATAACAATTCCGACGATCGCAGGATGAGGGGCTTGCGCTCGCTCTTCTTGCTGACCAACAGCCTATGCCGGTTGACGGATGCGATGATCCAGAGAGCGAGGTTGACAATGTACCTCCTCTCAGAGTAAGTGTTCACTTGCTGTAATTCAGATTAAATAGAGCCGTGATTTGTAACTTCTTTATTGATCTAATTCACCTCATCCGGAGGTCGTGAGGCCCGATTTTTCTTTTGCGACGAAATGATAACAACTTCTTTTTTTATGATCCTAGCTAGGAGGAGGGGCTCGCGCTCGCTATCATTGCGGATGATGAATGTGATGATCCAGAGAGCGAGGTCGACTTTGTCCCTCTCAGAGTAACAAGTGTTAACTGGCTGTACTTCAGATTCAGTAGAGTCCTGATTCTGTAACGTATAATTAAGCGCATGGCTTCTTGATCGATCTAATTAATCTCATTGTGGCAGGTCGTGAGGCCGGAGGACGAGCAGCAAAAGCGCCCTGGCGGGCGGGTTAAAGTATGTGCGCATAAACCTAAAATGCAGAAAGTAAGTCCGCCGATACACCCCGAAATGCATTCTTGTGCTTGTGCTTGTGATATCCTGGAATTAAAATTAGAACCAATAAACAGAGCTTCCAGTTTTATTTATGAAATTCACACTGGTTCTGCTCAGATTATCTTGTGCCTTCAGCCGCATATTTAAGCATATCTGACCGCAAAATTGTTTGTAAGCAGATTAATAGTGTTTACGAAGTAAATTGTCTACTTGTGTAGAAGAGGAAGAGAGGTAGGCCGGCACGCGCCAAGTCTGCCAAGAGTAATATGTGGCGTAAATCGGAGTTCGTTCACAGTGACAACATCAACATTAATACGTGGCCGGCAGATTCCATGCCCAATGATAATTTTGCACCAACGGTAAGAACAAAATAGTTTCGAAAATTGGTTCATCAAAGCATTTTTGTATTCAACGCTTGACAGAAACACATGTCCATATATCATGTTCATTTCGTATGGAAAAACGAAAGATATGGTATGTCACGGCTAGCATTGTGGGTGCCATTTCTTATTTGATAAGTAGATTGTGTACTTATGTTACAGGAGAAGAGAGGGAGGCCGGCACGCGCCAAGTCTGCAAAGACAAAGACGTGGCGAAAACCAGGCTTTGTTTACAGCGACAACTACAACATTAGCAGCAGTGAGAGCGAGAGCGAGAGCGAGAGCGAGGGAAACAACGATGATGATTATGATCCGACGGTAAGGTCCTACATGAATTCAATGCATTTTTGTCAGTAGAAACTTGAAAGAATTACATGTTCATACACAGACTCATTTTTCAAAAAAGAAAGAAAAAAGAAAACAAATGTTTGTAAGCACACGTTAATATGTATGTAAAACTAAGAACGAGTTTTTATTTGACAGGCACCTGATGCTGATGGCCACCCAAAAAAATGTGCAAGGTAATTCATCACTAGTTGATTTCTCTCTGAGTAGAGTGCTTTAAAAATAAAAGATCTCGAGTGTGTTTGACTCACACAACTGAATGTCCGAATAAAAGATCTCGAGGGAGGCCGGCACGCGCCAAGTCTGCTAAGAGCAAGATGTGGCGTAACCCGGAGTTTGTTTGTGGCGACAATATCAACATTAGTAGCAGTAGTGAGAGCGATATTGAGAGAAACAAAGATGATGATTATGACCCAACGGTAAGGTCCTACATCGATCATTTAAAATTTCTTGATTTAGGACATTTTTGTTTGGTAATAAAAAGGCAAAACAAATGTTTGTAAGAAAACAAAGCACAGATTAATATGTATGTCAAACTAAGAGCAACTTTGATTTGACAGGCACCTGATGCCGATGGCCACCGAAACAAATACGAAAGGTACTTCATCTCTTTTTTGATATTTCTGTGAGTAGAGTGCTCTAAAAATAAAAGATCTCAAGTGACCTAAATCTTCAAATAAATTGCAGTTTCCAAGATATGCATGGCTCTGCTTTTGACAGAGCTTCAGAGATAAAGAAGAAATTGCCAAGAACAGAAGCAAGCTTCGTCAAGCGTATGCTACCGTCACATGTTGACAGGGTTTTTTGGCTGGTACAAGTCTTTCTTCATTAGCAGCTGTTTGAATCTATAGTAAATGCAATTAAATTACATGCCAATTGGTGCCAAGTTTAGATGTGGCATAGTTTTGTGAGATCCAACTTCAAAGAGAGGAGCAGACTAGCAAGTGTCACCAGTCAACTTAGGCTCTTTATTTTGTTCCTCTGTACTATTTGACATTGTTGTTGTTCCTCTTGCAGGGCCTCCCTTGTAGCTTTTGCAGACAGCATCTTCCAAAGCAAGATACTGTAATGATTTTAGAAGACGAGGAAGGGTGCAACTACCCTGCAAAGTACCTTGTCGAGAGAGATGGGCTTAGTGGCGGGTGGAAACACTTTGCGGAAGAACATAACCTCAAGGTCGACGACGCCCTGGTCTTTCGACTCGTGGGCTCGAAAAAATTCAAGGTGAGTCCTTCCCATACATGCATGTTTCATCAATTGCTACATCATTTGTTTGCAGAAGCAACCACACTGAAGTATGTAACCGATGCCCATTAATTTCTTTAGTGGTCTTATTACTGACAATTGCATATTGTTTTCAGGTGTATATAGTAAGAGAGGGTGAGTTGATATCAACAGATGATGATGATAGGTCTGAGAAAGAAGTTGATGTCATGTCTAAGGAGGTGGATGCAGAGATTACCACGAGCATAACACTCAATGATGACATCAACAACCAAGCAGCTGGCGAAGAAGACACTGTCGACATCACGAGGTCTCCGGATGATTCAGAGCCAAACGCCAGCATGGAGAGCTTCAAAAGATTCAACACTGTCGTCAACAGTGTGCTGGACACCGGCCATGAACTGTTCCCGGACCACCTACGCTTGACGTACTACGAGCTCTGCCTTGCCCGAAATGCGTGTCTCCATGGGAACCTGCTCAGGGAGCTAAACCCCAAGCTGGTTGTCGGAGCGATGGCGGAGACCGCAATCATCGCCGAGGGTGTCGGGGCCTCCTCTCCCTCTTCTCGTGAGGACCTCGCGGAGTGGAAGAAGAGCTTGCAGGCGTTGGAGGCCTTGGGCATGGATGTGACGTTCCTGCGTGAGCGAGTCGATGGCCTCCTTGGCCTCCTCGCCGCTGATGAGGTGGGGAAGATGAGATCCCGCGAGTCGAAGAAGGCGACTCTCAAGGATGCTCTGAGGGTATGAATGACAAGGTGGAGGAGAGGGAGTCAAACGCGCATGCGCAGGCTATGCAGCGGCTGGCGTCTACACCATGGTGACAGTATCGCCAATTTGTATGAACACTTTTCTTTATGCAAGTCTTGAGTGACAGTCCTATCATATTCAAGACAGCGTTCTGTAAACTAGAACTATTACATTGTTATATGCAAATTACTTCGCAAAAAAGACACTGTTATAGAAATTGTCCAGATTTACAAACATGAAACCTGATAGATATTAACAACGAGAAACATTACAGAAGAGATGGCCAAGCAGCGCTGGAATAAAAAGCAGTGACGTATTAATCTTGTTAACAGTGCTACAATTTATACAAGAGATAAAAGAATTCAGTACAATTTATAACTGATCAACCAAATGAGATGAATAGTTGCAGATTTCAACTAGGTAGGAAGGGGGTTGAGGCCAGAAGATGAAGCCATGGTTTCGGTTTTCGTACTAATTTGGATAGATGAAAACAGAAAATATGGATGGACATTCAGTTAAGCCGAAAACACAGTTTCGGTTTTTGTACTAATTTGGATAGCTAAAAACAGTAACAGAAATAGCTCGTACTAACTTTGGTGACAATTCAGTTCGGGATTTTGGTTTAAACACAATCCACGTCAAATCACCTACAAAGAATTGCAGCCTGCAATCTGAACTACGGACGTGTTTGTGGAGTTGACTCGTGCTTGTGAGATTTGCGACCCTCTGTCCAAACCATTGTAGCACATGTTTCGCCCAGGGCATAATACACACCAAATTTCAAAGATGTGGCATTTGTGGTTAGTGGGAAGAAAGGAAGCCTCAAATCTGAGAAAAAATATCTTCTTCTTGTTGTCATACTGCTATTTTTTGTATTAAGCAGAGCAGAGTGGTGCCATGCATGATTCAAGCCTTCTTCTCCGGCGCCAGCACCGGCGCATCCCGGGACACGGAGGCCCAGAACTCTTGCTAGTCTTCGCATGACAAATAGCAAATGTTGGCTGTTGCTGGTGATGAAGACGAGGACAAATAAAATGTGACTAGATAAAGCAAATGGTGACAAGGTTACAAATGTTGAAATTCTGAAAAGATGACACGATAATTTGGATACGTTCTATCTGAAATTCTAAAGCAGAGCAAGATGACAGGTCCAATCAAGTTGAGGTTTCCTAATCTTGCATACACCTAAATATATCACTCAAAGCGGTCATTATGCCAGGAGAGCGATCCAGTTTATAAGGGAAACCGGATCGAAAACCTATGTATGTACTGTGATCTTCAAGAGCTGTTGGAGGCCCGGAAGGTGTCGGGCTTGTGTTTCTCCATCAGACTGGTAAAAGCAGCATCAAATTCCTTTTCGAGATCCACCTCCTTTGCCGCGTACTCTTTCTTGAGCTGCACCTTCTTTTCCTCATGTGCTTTTATCAGTTGGTCTGCTTCAGCCTCGAACTCCTGCACGTCCTTAACCTGGCAATCCATGAACCACTGTACATGTTCCTTCCTGCACATCAGCATAACACGTACGGGTTAAAATAGACCATGTTTTCACTCTATTGAGGCAGGTAGGACACGACGAGACATGATAAAAAATAACAAAATGAAGCACAAGTAAGACATCGACCTTAGCCTGCGATTTTCGGTAGTCCCAGAATCCACGTCACACTGTCTAGCCTTGGCACGCTCCTCCTGCAGCAACCTCTCAAACTCCCTCTCCTTGTCCTCTAGGGCCTTGTGAATGTTTTCTATCTGATCATGGAAGAATTTCTCTTGGGACTTCATCTGCAAAGTATAGAAATTGCACAAGGTAAAGAAAAAGGAGATGATCTTAAAAACAAGGAAAAGGATAACATGGGATTTTTTTTTGAAAAAGGTAGTTCTATCGAATGTTGATTATTGGCATGTAATAGTGTTTGGAAATGAAATATCCCTTTGATGTTCAGATGTGTCTTGACATACACTGGATAGGGTAACCTTTAAGCAAGCAAGCAATCATTTACCTCTTCCTCGTACTCAGAGTGCTTCTCTTTAGCTTTACGCCTGACGAATATATTCTCTTCCTCGGTCTCTCGAAGTTTCTGGGTAACAACGTCCAGGGTTCCTTGTACAACTTTAGAGCGTTGCTTTGTCTTAACCCCCTTGTTCTTCAAATAAGTGAGTTCTTGATTATCTTCACTCATTTTTTTCATCTGGGCCACTACCATCTCATTATGAGATCTCATCTCATATTTCAGGCGGCTTTTCCCTGAGAATTATAATAAAGCATTTATGTTAATACACAGTATAGTAGGCAATATATCTGCCATACTGAAGTCCGGTTCAATAGAGCATTTTCCCGTGTAATCAAAATAAATGAGTGAGTCTATTGGCAGTCATCTGAGTGATTAACAAAGAAAGGCAGAGACCTATTCCTCATTTTGCAGCCAGTGGCACTTAGTCAATATAATAAAGAAAAAATCATGCTCAGTGAATATATATTTTGTGTTAAACAGGCAAATATCCAAATCACCAACAGGTTCCTGCACAAACAAGTGGTGGCAATGATTGGAAATTATAATCAAAACAACATCAGAAAGCTAAAGAGGCCCGCATATAGAGATCAACGAGGGAAGTGTCGACAATGTTAACATGTCAATGCAAGAAGAGATGCAACTTCACATGTATATCATGTTGCAGTCGCACCAATCATCATTTGTGGCAAAGAATTTAGGCAAGGCATTAAATGTATAAACTGAAGTTAAATATTATACCTGGGTGGTGCTTATTGAAATCCTCCATGTCTTCCTTTATGGCTAGGAACCCATATAATTGTCTTTTGCCACCAGGCAAGAATGGAACCCTGCGTTTGTTCCATGTGTCCCTGTCTGTTCCTTGATGAACAAAGAGCTTGTGCAGACGTTCTGCCTCCATATAGCCCACGGCAGAGCTTTCAAATATTAGCACACTCATGCCACGGTGCCCAAGAGGACCGTATGCATGGCGTGCTTTGGTCACAGCATAATCACTGAAATATCCGAGCAGCTCTTGGTTGCCCATGCCTAACCACTGTTGAGCATCAATGAACAGCGAAATCAGAATGCAATAAAACATAATTTTAGAAACCTTGCACAGTTCTTAAGCATATGCTATTTACAAATTCAATGGACTACATATTTACAAACATTCAACTGATTCACCAACTATACCTAGCCAACACAGTAGACATATATTTACTTTATTTTAGTTTGTATTAAGTTCAAGCATGTTATAACAGGTCGTCTGAATATTGAGTATTTTAATCCTTCCCAGACAGATTAATACTGTAGATATGAAACAAATGCTCTAGAAAGATAAAAGAAATAAGCATGAAAATATGACAGTCTTGCTGTTTACTTATGCTAATACAATGTGTAGTTGAACATAGACAAACATCATCACCTTATCATCTTCACCCATTTCCAGTCTTGTGTTCATCACAATCACCATTGGTGGCCATACTATCTGCCGGTCAGTGCTGTCCGTCAATCCGTTCCATTTCCCAAAGTGCTCGCCAGGCTGTACCACAGAAGACCCCCTGCGAGACATCTCCTCTTCCAGCAATGCAGCCAGTTCCCTGTGGAGCTTAACCCTCCTAGAACCCATTGTTCTAGCATGTCTGACCAAAGATTCCAGCCCTTTGAACCAGGCAATTGCTCCTGGTCCATTTTGGCATGCCGGACAATGCGATTGTCGCTCATGTATCTGATCCACACTTAAGGTACCGATCTCCTGAAAAAAACTTTTGAACCACTTGTTTGTTTTTCGGGTTTCGGAACTTTTCTCCGATGCATCGGAATCATAGTCGTCGCTCATGTCATCCTCATCATCATCATTAAGATCATCATCATCTGACGAGTCCTGGACTTGAGGATTATCCATCTCAGGGTTGAAACCAGATGCAGCAACATCATCATCCTTGTTGCTTTGAGGACGAGATGGGCGAGGCCTGGATGCCCACTGCCAACCATTTAGCAGAGGTGGGGTGACAGCTGGGTTTGGCGCTTGCAATCCTGGTTCTGTAGACCTTGCTTGTGATGATGCCCTGGGATTGGCTCTGGCAGCAGGCCCACGACCAGAAGGTTGAGCCAAATTATTTCCTGAAGGACGCGAATATCCATTGCCATTCCAAGCTTGGCTTGCTGTAGTGGGTGGAGCATTTGAGGATGAAGTCCGTGGTGCCCATTGTCCCCTCCCGGATGTCTGCCCTGTTTTCTTCTTCTTATTATCAATAGTCTCCCAACCACCCCCTGGACCTGGATGCAGGACAAGGAAGGATTATGTATGATTATTAGATAGAGCGATATAAACAAACATATTTACACGCATGATGATAACAATTGAAAAAGCTGCAGAAGGGCAATGCACTATTAATCAAAGTCTTAAGAAGGGTTATCACAAGTTGTGGCTTGTGGCAAACGATTATTGAGTTGCAGACAATTATCACAATCGGCAAACGATTCATGAATCGGCAATGGATGAGCATGTTACAGAATTTAGCATGGTAGGTAACGTTAAGAATAACCGTCTGTATGAGACGAGACTAGTTCATAGTTGGACTGTGTAATGAATCTAGGCTCCAAGCAAGTCAAAACAAGAAATCCAAGAAATCAAATCAAATAGAAACCCAAAGGTGGACTCTGTAATCTAAGCTCTAAGCTCACAGAACTAGTAACTGAATCCCCAATTCTTACAAAACAAACAAACCCAAACCTAACAATAATAATAATAATAATCACCATGCCTAATTCAGGAATCACTCGGCCCGCCCCATGGTTGGATCTAGAAAAACCAAATCAGCAGATGCGTCATCCAACGCGCACCGCGCGGATCCCCAAAGCATGGGGGCATCTCCACACCGCGGCAAGGGAGGGAGGTAATTCGGGAATCACTCGGCCTGCCCCATGGTTGGATCTAGGAAAACCAAATCAGCAGATGCGCCATCTAACGCGCACCGCGCGTATTCCCAATGCACGGGGGCATCTCCACACCGCGGCAAGGGAGGAAGTTAATTCAGGAATCACTCAGCCTGCCCCATGGATGGATCTAGGAAAACCAAATCAGCAGATGCGCCATCCAACGCGCACCGCGTGGATCCCCAAAGCACGGGGTCATCTCCACACCGCGGCAAGGGAGGGAGGAAGGTAATTCAGGAATCACTCGGCCTGCCCCATGGATGGATCTAGGAAAACCAAATCAGCAGATGCGCCATCCAACGCGCACCGCGCGGATCCCCAAAGCACGGGGGCATCTCCACACCGCGGCAAGGGAGGGAGGAAGGTAATTCAGAATCACTCGGCCGCCCCATGGATGGATCTAGGAAAACCAAATCAGCGGATCGCCATCCAACGCCAAGACCGCTGATCCCCAAAGCACGGGGGCATCTCCACACCGCGGCAAGGGAGGAAGGGAGGTAATTCAGGAATCACTCGGCCTGCCCCATGGTTGGATCTAGGAAAACCAAATCAGCAGATGCGCCATCCAACGCGCATCGCGCGGATCCCCAATGCACGGGGGCATCTCCACACCGCGGCAAGGGAGGGAGGGAGGTAATTCAGGAATCACTCGGCCTGCCCCATGGATGGATCTAGGAAAACCAAATCAGCAGATGCGCCATCCAACGCGCATCGCGCGGATCCCCAAAGCACGAGGGCATCTCCACACCGCGGCAAGGGAGGGAGGGAGGTAATTCAGGAATCACTCGGCCTGCCCCATGGTTGGATCTAGGAAAACCAAATCAGCAGATGCGCCATCCAACGCGCACCGCGCGTATCCCCAATGCACGGGGGCATCTCCACACCACGGCAAGGGAGGGAGGAAGGGGGGTCTCACCGGGGTTGTCGCCGTTGCCGGGAGGACCGCCGCCTCGTCGACCACCAGACATTGTGAGGGTTTGGTTCCAGCCGAGGTCTCTGCTTTCGAGTCTCTTACTATACAATTAAAAGGAAATCAATTAATTGTTAGAAAAAAGGAAATCAATTAATTGTCAGAAAAATGGAAATCAATTGGTTTCCCTTAAGTTAGAGATTTTTTTTATGGAAAACGTTTGGCGCTGGCCGGCCGGCCGAACCGGTGCGCCGGATGCGCCGCGTGCGTGGGATTAAACAGCATCGTACGGTTATAATGCAACTCGCCCGCGTGACCGTTTGGCCAATGCAGCAAGGCCGGCCACACAAACCTTATCCCCGCCCTGACCCCCGTGAGTATCTAATCCAGTTCATCCCCACCGCCGTTCTCTTTCTCTCTCTGAGCCCCCAAAATACCAGCGCCGGCGACTGCAGTTTGAGGACGCCAGAGCTGATGCGAGCGGGAGCTTCGCCCATGGATGCGGAGCTACATCCTCGTCTCCCTTGACGCCCGGAACGGCGCGCTACAACTGTGGACGGCAGGAGCTGCAACCGGCGTTCATGGGAGCTGCGACCGAAACGCGAGCTGCAACCAGCGTCCGGGGGAGCTGCATACGGTGAAAGGCGTCACGCTTGAGGCTACGGCGGCGATGCTACCATAGAACGGTGAGATTTTTTTTTGCTACTACCGGCAAGTTGAGGTGTTACCATGGTGGCGAGGGAAGGTGCTGCAGAAAGATGTCATGGCGCATTTTTTGACTGTTTTTTCCTTGTGAGGTGGATGGGCCTCCTGGCGGTCGACTTGTTGCCTTTTTTCCTTCTTTTTTCTCTCTTCCTTTTTCTTCCTTTTTTTTCAAATTCATAAAAAAAAGGCGAAAGAAATTAGTGATTATTTTCTTGAAAGTAGATGAACTTTTTCAAAATCGATGGATTTCTTTTGAAATTCATGAACATTTTCCTTCAAAGTAGATGAAACTTTTCAAAATCGATGAACTTTTTTTCAAAACTTATGAACTTTTCCCAAATCGATGAACTTTTGTTTCTTCAAATTCATGAGCTTTTTTTAAAATCAGTGAACTATTTTCAGTTTCGTGAACTTTTTATAAAGTTTGATGAATTCTTTCTGAAAATTTGGGAACTTTTTAGAATCCATGAGCTTTTTTTAGAATTATTTTTCCTGAAATTTCGAATTTTTTAAAATCAATGGCCAATGGTTGACTGGTCTACAACTACCAGTGAACCACCACAATATCAAGCCTTTTTTTTCTTTTCAATAAGCGAAACGTTCTAGTAGGGGAAAGCCAGCGAAGCGCGCATCATGCGCAAGCTCGTTGACTCGTTCTTGGGCCGGCCCATGTAGCCAGGCGCGTGGGCGCTGGTTTCCTTCACTGGCGCATAAGGCGCCAGCAAGGAGCTCTCCATATGTGTGGGGCGGACGTGGGGAGGCCTGGAAACTGCCGCCATGGTAGATCGGTCCGTTATGGATCACGAGGCCCCACCGCTACCCCTAAAACACTACGCACGCGTTTGACGAATCCTAGTCAAACCTTTAGTCCTCTCGCCCTCTTCGCTTCAGTCCCTTCTCCTCCCCTTCCTCTCAAATCTCTTTCGGCCCTCTGCAATGGTTAGATCCGACCACATCTCCGGCTGCGACTCCGATCCCATGGATTGGGACAACCACGTGAAGGAGGACTCTGGCTCCGGCAACGACTCACCGGATGAGGAGGAGCTGGTGCTCTGCATTGCCATCCTGCGGCCTTAGCTGGACACCGGCGGGAGCTCGAGCTATGTTTGTTTTCTATCCATCAGATATAGATCGGACGGTATATATCACAAGACGGTAGACACATCATTATCATCAACTTGATTTTTTATAAGAGTAGAGATATTGGAATCTCTAAAAATACTTATATTCAGAAACTGTAGTGCATATTGAAATCTATGAAAAGAGACTTTATATTCCATGAATTTGGCATCAGACACACTGGGGGCCGTGTGAATGAGAAAGGACACGACTCTCTTATTCTACTACTGCTCCTCCAAAGTAGGATCAAGCCTTCTTCTCCGGCGTCACGGCGGCCCAGAACTCCTCGTCCCCCTCCAGCGCCGCCATGTGCTCCGGCGCCAGCGTCACCTCGGCGTCCACGCTGCCTCCGCCCTCGCGCCCAGGGTACAGCGACGCCCGCCCGTCCACCTTGTTCGCCTTGCCGCTCCGCACCGCCGCCGGCCTCCCCACCCGAAGTCGCACCCGTACATGTCGAACCGCGGCGAGCTCCCCACCATCGTCCCGCACGGGTCGTACCACCGCAGCGTGTACACCACCGGCCTCGCCGCCCACGCCGCCACGCGCGCCCTGATGGCCCCGTCCGTGTGCGCCGCCACCGCGCGCCCCACCGCCGCAGCCGCCCACCCGTGCCCGCGTTCGAGGAGCTCCGACGCGCGCACCGGCGTGTCCGCGTCCGTGCTCACGGCGTCGATGCAGTTGCCGAAGTACTCCGCGGGCAGCGCCGGACGGAGCCGCGCGCGGTTGTTCACGGCCGCGCGGCACGTGGTCTCCTGGTCCGGCGAGAGCGAGACTCGCCGCGCGCGGGTGATGCTGCGCCAGAGGAGCGACGACAGGGCCTGGAATCGCGTCAGCGCGGCGGCGCCGGCCGCGTCCCCGGCCGCGAGGAGCTCCTCCCGCGCCCGCTCCTTGAGCGCCGCCAGCGTCTCCGCCGAGAAGTGCGCCCATCGCGCGCGCAGCGGCGGCGGCTCGAGACGCTCGATGAACCCAGAGAGGTCGGCGCAGGGCAGCATGGCCGGCGCCGCGACGCCGTCCGAGGACCGACGCTCGAACGAGGGCCGCCGGCGAGAGGTCAACGGCGGAGGCGCGAGGTTGGAAAGCCTGGCGCGCGCGACCTCGGCCCATGCGTTGAGGAAGTCCCACAGGGCGGCGCCGTCGGCGAGCGCGTGGTTGCAGACGAACCCGACGAAGACGCCGTCGGCGAGGTGGGTGACCTGGACGACGAAGAGCGGGAGCTCGTGGCCGTCGTGCCCGACCGCATCTCCCAGCGGGAAGAAGTACTGCACGACGTCCGGCACGTCGGCGTCCGGAGGGATGACATCGGCAACGGCGACGCCATCAGCCACGGCGTGGAGCATCTCCACTCCCTGGCCGTCGCAGTCGATGTGGACGGAGCACCCCACGACGGCGCCGGTGTGCTCGTCCTTGTGCTGCTCCGTGGCGAAGCGGCCGGCGACGGGGTAGTAGTCGGCGAGCGCGTCGGCGAGGGCGGCGGCGAGGTGGTCGACGACGTCGAGCGCCACCGCGGGCTTGTGGAAGAGCAGGCCCTTCTGGATGTAGTTGGTGGAGAGCATGGCGACGTCCCAGGAGATGAGCGGGACGCGCTCGCGCGGGCGCGGCGGCGGCCTCACCGTGCGCGACGACACCACGCGCACCATCATATTCTTATTCTTGGGTGTGCGTGCTGATGATGATATCTTATTCTTGGATGTGTCGAGAAGAAGATAGATACAACACATCCACGTGGAGGTGGAGGTGGAGGTGGGCTCCTTTCCACAAATGTAGCAAAAGGTGGCCAATTTTGTTTTCTACAAAGCTTTACTCCCTCAGTGTGGGTCTTTTTATTTTTAGGAAATTTTCGATCTATTCATTTTTTTTGACAATTTTTGATGTATTCATGTTCAAACATGATAATACAACAAACACTAAAAATAATAAATATTTGAATTTGCAAATTCATTTTTTAAAAAGGATCCAGATCTATTATGAAAGTTCAGTGCAAGTACAAAGCATCTTGAACATAATGAAAATTATATCGAGATTGCAAGACCCCAAACAATCACCGCCGCCAGAATGAGCCGCCGACGCGCTGCGGGGGCCGCTCCCCTACCGAAGCCGACTTGATCTTGTCGACGACAGTCGGGAAGTCTTTGTGCACGTGCCCCTAAGGCCAATGCCCTAGAGCCGCAGTCGTCGCCGTTGAATCCTTATATAAATCTGAAGCACCTGACACCAAATCTCGCCGCAAGACGAGAAACTCTGACCTTACCACCCCAAAGATACGGCAGAAATCTACGTCGGCGCTCCATCGACTACATCCAAACAGAAGAATCGAGGAGGATTGCAGCCTGGAAAACAAATTCGAAGAAGTAGCGCCACCATCCGCCAGAGTGGCAGGCAGAGGGGAGGACTAAAAAACCTAACCTAAACTACTAACCTAAGTGGAGGTACCAGGATTCATCTCCCCGCCACCGGCCGCCAGAGCGGCAGGCAGAGGGGAGGCGAATCCACGGGCTCGCCGACAAAGTTTGGACAAGAGAGTTTGCCCTAACCGTTTAGGGTTTGGCAAAGAGAATAGGGAGAGAACCAAATAATATTAAAGATTCACATCTACCCCTTTATCCCATAATATAAGACCGTTTTGACAATTTTTTAGCTATGTCGTTATCCGCCACATGGTTAGGGCCTTTTAAAGATTTGTGTAAACTGTTTTTCTACGTGAACTGTTGCTTTTTGTTGTTGCTAAGGCTCGTGTCGTATTAGTGTCTTTGGGCTGTTTTCCCGATCGGCCTTGTCCCTTTTCGGTCTGCTTATGTGGCTTTTTTTTCCGGTTATATGAGCTGGTGCTATGTTGTTTTTATACTTTTTTGTGTGTGCGTCTAGGCCTTTTTGTACGGACAAAATTAAAGCAGCCGGGCTGCGTTATTTACCGTTTCCCCTTTTTTTCTTTATATCTATTATTACTAGCAAACATGCCCGTGCGTTGCAACGAGAGAAACAATATCATGACTCTATCCCAATAGACATGGCTCAAGACTCCTATTAGCTCCACGTCCTCTAATTCGACACGATGCCTGATCGTGTCACCGCTTATCCTTCTTCTCATTCTGACGGACGGTGATTATGATGCCCACCTGATCACAACGCGTCAAATGTGGTCAATCCTAAGGCGATGGGTTCACCACCACATGTCACACCAATCAAACTTGTTCACAATTTTGAAAATGCTCGCATTTCAAAAAATGCTTACATTTTTGAGGAAACTGTTCTTGTTTTCGAAAAGGGTTAACTCTTTTCAAATTTTGTTCACTTTCAATTTGTTTGCAACTCCAAATTTGTTCAGTGTATATCACAAACTGTTCAATGTAAATTTAAATATTGTTCAAGGTATATATGTTCAATGTGTATTTTAAAAATATTCAGTGTAAATTACAAAAATGTTCAACTTATATGTAAAAATTGTTCAAAGTGGATTCAAATATTGTTCAGCGTATATCAAAAAAATTGTTTGATGTGTATTTAATTTCTTTCGGAGTACGCAAAAACATTAATGTATATTTAAATTTGTTCATCGTATATAAGAAATTCAATACATATTTTTAATTCCAAAATTTGTTTATGTTTTAAATAATTGTTCATGTTGTCCAAAAATTGTTCAGGTTTTAAAAGTTTGTTTGAACTTTAATATTCATTCACGATTTCAAACATTATGCAAATATTTTAAGGAAAATTTGTCACATTTTTTTCCAAGAAGTATAGGAAATTAAAAAGAAACAGACACAACTTTTTTCCAATAATCATTGGAAATTACAAAAAAAAAGATACGCGATTGTATCCTTGCACGGCACTTCTTTGTATCCGAGAGAATAATACTCACCAAATTTCAAAGATGTGGCATTTTAGTTAGTGGGAAGGAAGCAAGCAAATTTGAGCTTCTCGCAAAAATAAATAAATAATACAAATCCGAGTAAATTTCCTGTCACAAATCCAACATCTTTCACTTGTTGTCATTCAAAGCCAAGAATCAGAGCATGCTATTACTTTTGTGTTAATCAATCACACGAACAAAATGAAATGAAAATCGGCGAGCATTTTTGGTACCAATCAGAAGAATCAGGAAGAAGAGCAGAGGTACGGTGGTGACATGCATCAGGAAGATTCAAGTGGCCTTCTTCTCCGGCGCCGGTGCCGGTGCCGGCACGGGCGCGTCTGGCGTGATGGCGGCCCAGAACTCGTCGTCCTGCTCGAGCGCCGACATGTTCTCGGGCGACAGAGTGAGCTCGGCGTCGATGCTGCCGCCGCCCTCGCGGCCGGGGTAGAGCGACGTCTTGCCGTCGAACTTGTTGGCCATGCCGCTGCGCGCCGCCACGGGGCTGCCCACCCGAAGTCGCAGCCGTACATGTCGAACCGCGGCGAGCTGCCCATCATGGTGCCCGTGGGGTCGAAGAAGCGGTGCGTGTACACCATGGGCTTGGCCGTCCACGCCGCCACGCGCGCCCTGATGGACGCGTCCGTGTGCGCCGCCACGGCCCGCCCCACGGCCGCCGCCGCCCACCCGTGCCCGCGGTTAAGAACGTCCGCGGCGCGCGTTGCCTCGGTCCCGATGGCGTAGATGGTGTTGCCGAAGTACTCCTGCGGGAGCTGCGGCCGGAGCCGCCCGCGGTTGTTGATGGCGGCGCGGCACGTCGTCTCCTGCTCCGGCGAGAGGCGCCGCGCGCGGGTGATGCAGCGCCAGAGCAGCGAGGAGAGCGCCTGGAACTTGGTTAGTGCGGCCGCGCCCGCTGTGTCGCCGGCGGCCAGGAGCTCCTCCCGCGCGCGCTCCTTGAGCGCCGCCAGCGAGTCGGCCGAAAAGTGCAGCATCCGCTCGCGCAGCTGCAGCTGGGGCGCCCGCTCGATGAGCTCCGACACGTCGGCGCACGGCAGCACGGCCGGCCCCGCCGGGCCACCGTCGGGCGACCAGCGCTCGAACATGGGCTTCGCCGCCGGGGGCACCGCCTCAAGGCCGAGCCTGGCGCGCGCGAGGGCGGCCCAGTAGTTGACGAAGTCCCAGAAGGCGGTGCCGTCGGAGAGCGCGTGGTTGTAGGCGAAGCCGACGAAGACGCCGTCGGCGAGGTCGGTGACCTGGACGGCGAAGAGCGGCTGCTCCTGGCCGCCGTAGTTGACGGCGTCGGTGAGCTGGAAGAACTGCGCCAGCACGCCGCGTGGCACGTCGGCGTCGGGCGGGATGACATCCGCCATGGTCACCCCGTCGGCCACGGCGTGGACGACCTCCACGCCCTGGCCGTCGCAGTCGACGTGGACGGAGCACCCCACGATGTTCCCGGCGTCATCCTTGTGTTGCTCCGTGGCGAAGCGGCCGGCGATGGGGTAGTAGTGGGCGAGCGCGTCGCCGAGTGCAGCGGCGAGGTGGTCGGCGACGTTGAACGCCGAGGAGGTGGGCTTGTGGAAGAGGAGGCCCTTCTGGATGTAGTTGGAGGAGAGCATGGAGGCGTCCCAGGAGGTGAGCGGGATGCGCTCGCGCGTGCGCGGCGGCGGCTTCACCGTGGACGACGACACGACGCGCACCATCGGAGACGGGGACGGCGACCGCGACGGCATGGCGCTGGTGGGCTGGGGATAAGAAAAGATTTGGTCCGTCGTGACTCGTGGCGTGCGGTGCGTACCAGGTTGGTTTGTTGGTAGCTGCAGGCCGGACAGTAGGCAGATCACAGAATTTGAAGGAGATTTATAGCCCCTGGGGGTGGGTAAATTACTACTGATTTTGACTGGGGGTTGGTGGCACTCCTCCAAAAATTGCACATTTCCTTATCTTACCATTTACGACCAAACCAGTAGTAAAGAAATATCAAATTCAATTCTGATTTGGACACATGATATCTGCGGATACATACACGTGTTTATTACCGATTCTGTTTTACCAAATCAGTCCTCAATCTCACATCACATGGATTCCAAATTTCCAATCAAGAAGGATGCACTCAGTGACTTCTTTTTTTTTGCGAGAAATCTTCAAATCTGTTCATGAACTGTCAAGATAGTACAAAGAACACAAGAAGTAAAAATTACATCCAGGTCCGTAGACCACGACTACAAGCACTGGGGCGAGCCGAAGGCGTGCCGCCGTCATCACCCCTCCCTCGTCGGAGTCGGGCAAACATTGTTGTAGTAGACGGTCGGGAAGCCGTGCTGCTAAGGCCTCATAGGACCAGAACACCAGAAAGCAACCGCCGCCGATGAAAAGAAGCGTAGATCGGAAGGATCCAACCAACACACACACGTAGACGAACGAAGACCGCATCCAGACGGATCCAACGAAGACAAACGCAGACCAGATCCAACGAGATCCGCCAGAAAACACACCTCCACACGCCCTCGGACGACGCTAGAAGTATCGCCAAGACGTGGGCTAGGCGGTGAGGACCTTATTCTATCTTCAAGAAACCGACGCGGCCTCGCCTTCTTAATCATGGCACAAACCCTAACAAAACTTAGAAAAACAACTAAAATCGAAGCCCTCTTGTCGGCAAGCACCGGCGTCCATCACGCCTGCATGGTCCAAGGACCATAGGAGACAAGGCGGACCGGCGGCGCTGGCGAAAGACAAAGAAACCCTAGATAAGAGTTCTTGTGAGGGGAGCGAAGGGGTACTCTGCCCTCAAATGGTAGGACTAGATGGTCTGTCGCAATGGTTCTCTCCGACAAGCAACACCACCGTGCTGGTAGCGAAAAGACATGCACCACACTGGGTCGCGGAGGCCTCATCCTGATCCCTGCCTACCTAGTTCGGGTCGGCGGCCATGCAACAATCCGGCACCTACATTCACTCCGGCGAGTTGTTCACCGTTGACCTCAATAACGACTACAACTTTACCAAGCTATAAGGGTGTTTGTTTTCAGGGACTTATTGGTTTAGGGACTTTAAAAAGTCCCTATAAGTCCCACCTAAACCAAACACAAGGAACTTATTGGGACTTATTGTGGTGATTTGGGACTTATCAAATAAGACTTTCAGGGAGGAGCTTATTGGGACTTATCCCGGGCCGGACCTACCCCGCGTCGCTCGGGCTCGTTCCCTTACGTCGCCTTGCCTCTCGGTCCAATTGCCGCCGCCGCCCCGGCTCTCGCCCCGTCGCCGTCCCGCCTCTCGCCCCGCCGCCGCCCCGCCCCGCCTCGGTTCGTTGCAGCGGTGCCTCCAATCGCCGGACAGGCCCTCTCCTCAGCCTCGTTGCAGCGATGCAACATGGACTTATAAGTCCCTGTAAACAAATAGGTAGGGACGAGGGACTTATAAGTCCCTGTAAACAAACAGGTAGGGACTTATGACTTATAAGTTGGAACTTAAAAAAGTCCTAGGACTTATGAAACAAACAGGGCCTATATATACAACTCGTTCGTTCCATACACCGCTGGAGGAGGCCTAGTCCACGGGGCACCCAAACACTGTTCGAAGGGATCCCCCCCTACAACCTCCCCTCCGGAAGACCGATGGAGGACCAATACTCACCGGCGCCCGATGTGGAAGCAAGTGAAAAAGAGAGGAGCCACCTAGTCGATAAAGGCAGCAATGCCACACTTACCCCCTGATTTGTACTGAATATAGCTACGGGCTGAGCTGTCAAACATTCATTGAAAATTAGAAAGGGCTGGGACCCGCACTGAAAATCAGGGGTGGAAAGAGATTGGTGGAGAAGAGTTCGTAGCTGATTTCCGTGTCATGTTATCCGTAAGTGTAGAGTTATTGCGATAAAGGAGAACGAATTGTTCTGCTTGGGCCCGTTTGCCAGGGCGTAGCAAAGGGGGGGCGACATTTGAAAGAAGGGTGCATGAGTTCTTTCACGAGTCCAAGGTCATGGACGTGAAGGCCGATGAATTGATTGTTGATTTAGTGGTATGGGCTGGCCAATATTGCATAGCGGCGTCATTGCATGCTATGAAAATGGCGGTGGCCAGTGATTCATTCGGTTCGGTTGCTTGCTGGATGGATCTAAATGCCCCTATGCTATATAGGGCAGACTTTGTACCACCTTGAGCAATGACACAATCCCCTTTACCTCGCAAACAAAAGAAAGGGACGTTAATGTATGTGAAGTTTGCCCACGAAGATGTCCTTAGGTGTACCAGCTACGTACTGAAACAGGAGATGATAATATTCGTCCAAGATACCAGAATCCGACTGAGATACTTTAGGAAGGCAAAACTTCACGTCCGTAATTAATTAACTGTACTAATAATAAAGTACTCCAGTGTGGTACAGGTATGAAGGCATGCATGTGCAGCTTGCTTGTTTGCCAAGACAGCTATAATAAATTAAGAAGAAGAAGATATCAAAATTAAGCTGGGTTTGGTAGTGGAGAAGACTGAGCAAAGTCCACGTTTACCATTGACCACATTACTGCCTGATTCAAAAGCATATGGATGCTGAACCTCTACATTAGGTGAACCACCTACTAAATGAGCAAATGGATGACGAACGTGCGATTCAAATCGGAAATGCACAAATGATATTGTTTTAAATGTGTAAACAATATCATGAAAAAAGTTACTCGTCTATGCAAGGTAACTGGACAGCTTATAAGATTCCTATGACAAATACAAATCTATATACATAGAGGAAGTTTCACGGAAGGTGCATCTGCAACCAGACTTATAGTATTAGCAGAGTTGACTGGACTTGCTCCAAGTCTTGTTGCATGTAGATAGAAACCAAATTCGAAGTAGGTGGGGAGTTTATTAATCATCAGTCTCAAAATCCACAAAAAATACGTACTACTGATCCGTTGACAAGAAAGGCTTGCATCCCAACGGAAAGGAAGGCGCACTTGCACTCTTTTGAATACTTCCAGTTGTGTGTTGTGTTGTATATAAAAAAGTGAGTGGATTTGCGAAAATACAAAGGTGAACATGGGTGCGCGCGGATCCATGTAAATAGTAAATTCATAAAAAAATACTAGAGAAAATAAAAAATTTCTGAAATTTCGCGCCATGAATCTTAGTCGATCATTCTACTCACGTGTGAAGTTGCATGATATATTGACACCCATGGTATTCTTAGTGAAGAAAATACAAATGCGACCATACTATTTATTAAATAGTGTTTCTTAATATAGCTTCGATTTTGTCATTTTTTCCCAGATTACAACGAATGTGATTTCTTCATGAAACTTCATAGGCGAGTATACCGGTTGACTATGTATATTAAAAGAATAAAATCAGATTTTTTTGATTTTTTTATAGCATTTCTTTGAATTTACTATTCATAAAGGGTGAGCGCGCACCCATGTTCATCAAATCAGCGTCCGTGGATTTGTTAATAAATAATCATGGCAAAATATGCATATCTAGGGCTGTTTCTTTTTTGAACGGAAAACTATAAGAGCGGGAAGGGGATGTACACGAAAGTGGGGGTATACAAGAGCTATACCACATTTACAAAAAAAAGTCAACGATGAATTTGTCACTATTTGCTGAATTTGTCTTTTCATACCTATTAAATGAATTTGAGTTTTAACTTAAAATTTTACGTGTCTAGAGAACACCATCTCTCTGACATACATTGTATTTTCTTGAGAATTTCCCAAAACGTCAAAACATAGTCTTCACGTGGTTTTTACCATAACTTGATTTCCACCAAATATTATCTCATACAACGGGCGGCAACTAGGCATGTTCTAAGAGCATTAGTCTAAAGGAAAGTAGGTGACATTTCCTTCAAAAGAAAAGGTGAAACCTATAATCAATACTAGGGCTGAGGTTGTCAAAGATTTGGCATTTCTCTCTTCCCAAATACACCAACCGACGATGATGGAAATTCCGACAACGAGCAGTCTAACAAAGCGGACAGAGCCTGCAAATTCATTGTTATTCCCGAGCTGAAGGCGGTTTTCCTCGAGCGTCTTTGACTGAAAAAATATAAGATGATGAGATGATCCTGTTTTTCGACATCATTGTTGGAGCAAAGGATACACCAACCGTTATCCAGTGCAATAAAGTTATTCCTTGGAAGCCTTTCTCTAGTGTTGAGCCTATCCCGAATGAGCATTCAAGGAAAAGACTTCGATCTTGTTATATTTGGAAGACCAAAGCAAGTTGGCGATTGTGGGAATTTGCACCCGAGCAAAGAACCACACTTAAATTTAGACAGAAGATAAACCACCATTGCCACATGGGAGACGCAATCTTCGGTTTTGGAAGAATTACTTAACTTTGTAACACAACATTGACGGTTGACAATTCATCGAGCGATTTGGATGAAAGAGGGAAGTGGAAAGGGTCAGGGCTTACTGTGGCGAGAGAGAGAGAGAGTGTGTGTCATGAACCAACACATAACAATACACTTCATACGATATGCAGAACATGCAAGTATGTGTTGGTACAACATGGCATCACAACATAACTCTACGACTCAAATTATTTATTTAAGAGGCCCTGAAGAGCCATACATAACATGATATTACAAACATGGGCCTCATGGTCCAACATACAAAGTCATACAAGCAACAAGCGAAAGCATATATAAACCTGTCTGAGTATAGACAATTGAAAAGAAAGAATGCTAGGAAGCCTGTCTACCTACAAGACTCTCCATAGGAGGCAGACCTCTGTCTGGGATTCCCAAGCTAATCGTCGAAGCCCACGTGGAACTACTAGTGAGACTGAAGTCTCTTTTGCAAAAACATAAATTAAGCAAACGTGAGTACAAATGTACTCAACAAAACTTACATCAGAGCTAACTACTTATGCATCAGTATCAACACTGCAACAAGCCAGTTTTGACTCAGTGGCTATCTCGTATGACGACTACCAGTAACTTCTTTGAGGTGAGAAAGCTCACACGAGTCTACATATTCACCATATCAGTACACCACTATGGATCCGCTCCCGTCTACCTACGAGGAGGCCATCCATAGCAATGGCGCTTATCTTGCGTATTTTATAGTATCCACTTCAAGTTATCTATGAACCATATAAACTTTTCAGGTAGTCCATATACAAGGACACGGCTATCCGAATAGATCATTAACCCTGCAGGGGTGTACTTCTTGACACACGCTCTCACCACTTACCATCTATTTGACACGAGAAAAATATCTAAGGCCTCCGGGAGAAGGGAAGGGGAGCGTATGTCTCTCTTGCGCCGGGAAAGGAAAAAGTAAATATCTTGAGCGTGCGGTGTACCGTAGTACACAAATAAAAGGATGCGGGAAACGAGTGTTTCATTAATCTCATTGGAGAAACAAAATTACAAGATCCCGTAAACAAAAAGTGCGCTCTGTGGCCTACTAGCGCGACCAGCCTGACTGTGGCGATTGCGGTCTCCTGGTTCCCGGAGCCTCGGAAGGCTTCCGGTTAATTACTCCCGCGGGTTGCTCCGCGGCATACCTCCGATTAAGCTGTGTGGCCGTCTTCTTCGTCTTCGCTTCGCGTTCTCCATGCATGGTGATGATGATGTGTGTGTGGGCGGTGGCAGAGCCCGTGTTCTCGTCGGTACACGCGCCACATGTACACCCTCGCCGTCGTGCCTCGTCGGTCTTGGCGGCGTTGGAGTAGTTGGTGTTGGGGTAGCATGGGTCGCGCTCGGCTTAGACTTCTTGACGACCTGTTGCTTCATCGGGGTGTTCAAGAGGCTACTCTTTGCGGGGGTAATGGTTTGGGGAGACCGGCGTCATTGCAAAAACTGACGCGCTCACATTGGCGTGGCCGGGGTGGTTGGCACCTCGTCTCGGCTAGACGCCGAGTATTCGGCGGTCCACCAAGACAAAGGGGGCCGCCTCACGAGGCCGTGGAAAGGTGGCGTTGTAGAGGCCGCATCGCCTTGGGCTGGTGCTACGCCAAAGGGTGACCTGTATGCCGGTGATGCTGTTGACCTATACGCGAAGGACCTGTTCCCCACGGTAGGTGCACCTCTCGAAGGAGGGATCTGTCTTGTAGTGTGTCGCTGCAAACACTGGTTCGAACAAAAATCTGTACGCCATGAAGGAGGAGGCGAGTCCCAGGCTGCGTCGTCACCGAGCTTCGATTCCGCCACACTGTCTCCTTTAAGAAACGTGGTGCAAAGCCTATACGCCTGTAATCTGTTCTCCATTGACCTATCCGTCACGAGCGTGCACCTCATGAAGGAGTAGCCGGTCGTGAGTCGCGTCATTGCGGACACTGGTTCCGTCAAGGATCTGTACGCCATGAAGGGAAAGGTGGGTCTCAGGCTGCGTCGTCAGCGAGCTCCGGTTCCGCCTCGCCGTCTCCTCCAAAAGCATGATGCAAAACCTGTACACCGGTGTCTCCTTCGCCATAAACCTGTCCACCATGGCCTTGCTCGTTGCAATCTGTTCATCAAGGACCTGTGTGCCAAGACATGAAGGCCGGTCTCGGGCTGTGTCGTTCGCGAGCTACGGTTGCTCCCGAGTCGGAGGAGGCATGCAAAGATGATGGGCTTGTTGGCGAAGAGTGGAAGGAGACATGTCACAAATACATCGCGCCGGCGCGTCTCCGTGCCCTAGCCAAGGCCCTCCTTTGTGTGGATGGACAGCTCCTCCACCATGACCGTGTTCTGATGGATGCATGGAGGATAAGAGAATATTTCACCTGCCGGGAAGATCAACTTGTCGTCCATGGCCATCCCGTCGTCAAGTCGGCCGACCTCCGCTGTGCGTCTTCTGGCTTCGGGTGCGTGGAGCCACTAAGCGCCTCGGCCAGATGCAATCGCGCCCAGCTCCGGCGGCTCCTATGACTTCTCCTTCACCGGTGTTTGTTGCGTTGCGTGGGTGAAAGCATCTCCAGCCGCGCCTCAGGAAGGCCTCTTCAGGCGTTTTTTTCGTGCCGGCGCTGAAAAAAGGACCAGTCGCGTCCTAGGAGCTCGATTTTCGCCGGCCTGGGCCGAAATCAGCGCCGACGGACCCAGACCGAACCCGGCGCACTGGGGGGCGCCGGGGCGAGTGGTTTTGGCGCGAAAAAGCCGCGGGCCAGCCGCGTCAGCGACACCGCGCCTCGTCTTCGCCAGACGCCTCGGTTCCCGCGGGGAATCAATGGCAAGGCTGCCGCCGCCGGTCAGCCTTGCCATTGATTCCTCACGGGCGGCGCGTCACGGGACGGCGCGCCGACGCCTCCCCTCCCTCGCGCGCGTACACACGGGCGCGACGCGGCTATATAAGCCGATGGCCTCGCCCGCCTGTGGCCACACCAGCCGCCCAGCCCTCGCCGCCGCCGAGCCTTCCCTCTCCCTCTCCCGAGCGCCGCCGAGCCTTCCCACTCCCGAGCGCCGCCGCCCAGCCCCTCCCTCTCCCTCCCCTCCCCGATGGCCGAGCGTTTCCCCGGAGACGAGGCGGCGGCCAACGGCTTCGGCCGCCGTTCGCTCCGCGAACAGGAGTCCTGGCTCCTGTTCCAGACGAACATCCCGGCGCCGCCGGACATGCGCGCCGGGCCGACGGGCTGGAGGCTCAGCAATGGGGGAGTGCCCATTCCCCCGTTGTCCGGCGCCATCAACAAGCCATCGTACTTCGCCGATGAGGTCGAGATCGTGCGCGTCTCCCTCACCGACGCCGAGCTCTCCCTCCCCCAGTACGCTGCCGACAACACCGCGGCTTGGGCGGCGTACCTCCAGCGCCGCCAGCAGCAGCGGCCGGCGTCCACCAACGGGGCGCCGGTGGTCGGCGGCCTGAAGAACAGCGAGGGGCGCCACCTCTGATGGGGCGTCGGTGAAGACGGAGCACGGCGAGGTCGACCTCGACGACGACGCGGCCCTTGAATGGGCACGCCAAGACTCCCTGAAGATGGCGAGGGAGCACCAGGGCGCCGCCCTGCGGCGCTTCAGCGGGCGCCGCCGAGGCAGCGGCGAAGCGGCGTCGTCATCATCGACGACAGCGACGACGACGACGACGCGCCGCCGCCGCCGCCACCAGCCGGGGAGGGCTCCAGCAGGGGCGCCCGAGTCAAGGAGGAGAACGATGGCGGCGGCGACGACGACTTCTCGGCCTTCAACAAGTTTTTTTTGACTAATTTTTATATGTAATGGTGTGTTTTAGCCCAAGTTTGCGAATATAAAAGCCTAAGCCGAAAATAAGCGTGTTTCAGCCCAAGTTTGTCTAATTTTTTCCCCATGTTTGAGACCGGCCCTGGGGCGGCGGCTGGGGGCCAACTCGCCCCCAGGCCCACCTTTGCGCCGGGTCACCCTAAACGGCCATTTTAGGCGCCTCCTAGGGAACCAACGGCTGAAAATGCTCTGAGATGGAGTGGATGGATGCGTGCTACCTGATGGATGGATGCGGCAGCCATGCGACGTGATGGCGTGGATGGATCTCCTGATGGATGTGTGCGTTGGCGAATGGCGGCGGTCTTGTGGCGTTTCCTCCCCCGTCCTCCCTCTCCTCGTGCGAATGGCCTTGTGCCTTTTTATATAGGCAGCGGGGTGGGAGCAGGCGACGCGCAGCCAAGGCCACCGCCGTTCGGCTGTTGTAGATTTTCTCGGACGGGATATGGACTGCAACCAATCGATCTATCTTCGCTGCTTATCCTTTCATTATTTTTCTTGGCGCACACTTCTGCAAAAACAAACCGCCAGATACATATCAGGTATCTTCTCACGTGTAGTGCTTACCCCCTTTTTTTTACATGCGGGTATTTGGAGATGTATAAATACGCGCTGGCCAGGGCGCCGGCATATGGGTACTCAAAGAGGTACGTATATTGTACGTTTTTCCCGCGTGTGCAGCATAGACGTGGGCTTGGCCTTCCGAAATGTAAACCTGGTCTTCAATGCATGCTTGTAGTATGTAGGCACTCCTTTTGCTTTTGCCATGCATCACGTATAGGGATAGGCATGCATGCATATGCATGCTCCAATCCCTTGTATGCACATATATTCTTCTCTGTATCTTGCACTTAAAAAAATCTTCTACAATAAAAACAGTTAACCACGCGTGGGTTAGTCATGTAGAAGCAGAAAATTTCATTCATCCATCCTTGATTTTTTTTAATACTACCAAAAACTAATTAACCTCTCTTGTTTGATATAAAATCACGTCGAACACCATCACGTACACGTCATGTATCTCAGCAACTTTCAAGCGGAAGCCTGGTGAGGGTGTCAGCCACAACCTGACTAACCACACAAAACACTAGTCTAGGTTTATCGCCTATTTGAGGTTGTATCTGCAATGGAAGTCCGGCCGATGTTTCTATCACAACCCCAAACGATGAGAACAGGGGTTCCCAAAAGCACCATCCAGGTGTCATCCTGGTACACCGTGCCTCGGTGTCTCTACCGCATCATAGCCCACCCCTAGGGTCAGCGCTACGCCACATCATAGCCCGTCCCTAGGGCCAGCGCTACACCCGCCCCCAACACATATCCTACAAACACCAGAAACTAGTTGCAACTCCTGAACAGTGATCAAGGCGATTAATAAGTCGAGAGGGTCCATGGGTTTTGGGCCCAATGTGTGGTAGTAACTATTTTGGATCACAAACACAGAACTCAGTTCTTGAGGACGGTCCCAATGAGACAACTCATCATGTACACCTACATGGCCTCTCATTGCTACCTTTATCAAACCATGTTCACACACTTAGCTCTCAACAGTAGGACATGTTCACCACCACTCCAATTCATCCTAGATGAATCAGACCTGACACAACTCTAAGCATTGCAGGCATAACAAGCAAGCATGAATGAGTAGGCACATCATGTTTCACATAACTCCTACTCATGCTAGTTGGTTTTACTAATTGCTGTGGCAAAGACAGGTCATGCAGAGGAATGAGTTCAACTACCGCAACATGTAACAGTTGAATCGTTGTTGTCCTAATACAGTAAAAGAGAGCAAGAGCGATAGTGTGAGATTGTATTGGAATGTTCAAAGGGGGTTTGCTTGCCTGGCACTTCTGAAGATAGTATAGCTCTTCATCAGTGTCAACGACCACAACGTCGAAATCATCTTCTACCGAGAGGAAACAAACACCGGCAAACAGAGAAGGAACACAATCAATGCAATTCAACAATATGATGCATGATCATGACATGGCAATATGCTGTGATTTGGGCTAGTGCAACTACCGACAATTTAAATGAATTTGGTTTGAACCCAAGGTTCAAATTCAAACTCCGTGTAAGGCATTTCAAATGCCATTTATTCAAATTGTCATATGAAGGCACTTTAAGTTGTTCAAACATGTAAGAAAATGCCATAAACAGATTCTTCATATTTTTTGATAATTTTTCATATATAAATTATTTTATTATGAGCTACGTTTGAATTTTTATGATTTTTTAAACTTTATAACATTTTCTGAAATTTCCTAGATTATATTTAATCCAGAAAATCATTAATTACGTCAGCACGACATCAGTAGTCAACCGGGTCAAATCTGAACAGTGGGTCCCATTGGTGAGTGACACAGTGACGAAATCTGGTTAATGTCGCGTTGACTCAGCTTTGACCCGCTGCGGGGCCCGCTGTTAGTGTCTGTGGTAGGGTTAACTAGTGGTGATTAGTCCCTAATGAGATCGCCACGTCGGCTTTCGTCAGAGTTCGGCCGGCGGCGACCAAAACCGCAGCGGAAGCTCGCCGGACCTGCGCTACAGGCGGCGGATGGACACGCCCACGCTCGTGCGCATCCAGCGGATTTTTTGTCCAAAAGGACCCTCTGCCGAGATGATTTATCAAAATGGACTACCTCTGGATGAATTTGACAAAAAGGACCCCCTCAGTGGTGGCGGCAGGCGCGGCAGGCGACACATGGCACCTGCCGCCACGCAAGGAGGCGGCGGCACCGCCGCCATCGCAGGAGGCGGCCACTCCAGAACGGGTTCCGGCTGCTCCCCACGCCGCGACGGAATAGGGCGGGCCAGGTGGGCCTCGCCGCCACCGGGCGAGGCGGCGGCCAGCCCTGGTGCGGTGTTGGCGGGCCGACATCTGCTGCGCCGGGGCCCACTCAGGCCTCGCCGCCACAGCCGAGGCGGCATCCAATCGGCGCGGCTGGTGGCCGACAGCCTTCTGCTGCTTGGCCGAGGCGCGGGCCAGGCCGCATCGCTGTTGGCGGCATCTTCTCTTCGCATCTGCGCATAAAGGAATTCCGTGGATCGACGGCGCTGATTCCGATACAAACTTCTCTCATTCCGATGATTCAAAATTGATGCGATAGCCTGCTTTTGCTTGTTTTGCTTGAGTCATGCGCGGCGACAGGTTCCTTGTTGCAGACTTAGCTAATTCCCACGCGCGTGCTGGCTATTGCTTGAGAGGACGCGACGGCACTGCAGAAATACACTCACTCGTTGTAGAATCCGAGGTTCCCTGTTGTGCCGACACTACAGGGATCCTAAAATTTCCCGCCTAATTTCCTCTGTTCTCGCTTATTCTCGCCATCATTTATCGTCTGAGCCTATAAAAGGAGACACGGAGGCTCTCGTCCAGCCATCCTCGAAATCGCCAGTGCGCAAAGTGTGTAACACATTTTTTCAGTCGGTATGAGTTTGCCTTGTTCGGATCAAAGCATTAGGCCGAGGAAAATGAAGAATGCAAGTTTGCCTCCGGGGGTGGCAGTCCTGCGGTGTTGGTGTGGCGATCTTTGCAAGGTGAAGGAGGTGACAGATTTTTCAGATTGGTTGGGCATGAAGTTTTTCATGCGCCAATTATGAGGAAGATCCCGCATACCTATTTCAGAGTACGACAAGCCTCCGGTATGCTTTAACCATCACGAATAGATATTATTGGTATTTTGATTTATTTTTTTAATAACATTCTTGTTTCTTGTTGTAGTCTCCTCCGCCATTGTGCATGTACTATCCTTGGATTGACACGGAGAAGCCGGCTTGGGCAGTGACTGAGATTCGTGAAAGAAGTCGCCGTGCGTGGAATAGTTTCTTTGCGGAAGAGCGACGCGAGAAGGCGGAAGCTGAGGAGAAAGCAGAGCAAGAGAGAGAGTTAAAAGAATACTATGCGGAGCAACACCTTTTTTTCAGGATTTAGGAAAGAAAAACAGGGAAGAGGCTCGTCGCATGGAGGAGCAGGAACGACAGCGAAAGGAGGCTCGTGAGGCGGAGAGGCAGAGAAAGAAAGAAAGGGCTCGTGAGGCCAAGGCGGCAGAAGAAGCTGGCGATGGAAAAGGAAAATATCCACGCTGGACTCAGTAGATTCCTGTGGTAGTATTTTTAATTTCGCAATCATTTGTATCTTTATTTCTGCACTTTAATGTAGCTTTATTTCAGGAGTTAAATGTAGCTTTATTCCTACGATGTATCTTATTTTCAGTTGTACCGTGTCGTAATGGAAAAAAAATAGTTTTAGAATAAAGTAGTGGCATTTTCTTTCCCTCAACTAATATCGAACATCGTGCAACAACTATAAAATAAAATAAAGATAGAACATAATGCCCTACAATAAGAGAGTACAAACTAATAATGCAAGTACATCCGAATTAAACGGTAGAACTGGAATACAGCTTAAAAACTATATGAAGGCATCATCGTCATCCTCCATCGATGCGGAATTCTTGCCCTTCGAGGATGCAGAACTCTTACCCTTGGACGATGCCGAACTCTTGCCCTTCGAGGATGCAGTACTCTTGCCCTTAGACGTTGCAGAACTCTTGCCCTTTGACGATGCAGCACCCGGAAGCGGCGCCATGAAGATATCATCTTCGTCCTCGCTCTCCTCAGTCCATAAAAATGGATGCTTTTCTGCAGTCCTTCTGAAAGTTTCACTCTTCGGCTCCACTACCTTCTTCCACCTTGCATTCAACCTAAGAAGTTCTTTACGTACCTCCTCGTAGGTCCTTTCAGGCCACCCAGACCTACGTAATTCGTGAGCCAACTCATTCATTATGGTGTCATTACCGGTGAGTTCGTCCCATGGAACTATCCTATTGTCCATCTTGAAATCGGTAGCTAGACTCAGAAGAGTGCTGCTCATCCCAGGGTGAAAACTACGATCGAAAGAATAATGGGACATCTCGACTACACTACACTCGAATGCTTATCCACCTCCGTCTAAAGGGGGTTTTATAGGTAGAGAGGAGAAAATGGCGGGAAAGAACGACTGCAGTATGGCGGGAAAGGGTTGGCGGGAACATATGACGGGAAGGGGTTGGCGGGAAACGGTTGGCAGGAAGATATGGCGGGAAGGGGTTGGCGGGAAACGGGTGGCGGGAACATATGGAGGGAAAGCGTTGGCTGGAAAATATTGAGGGGAAAGGGTTGCGCGAAAACATAAGCCGAAGAGTGGAGCGGGATAGTATGTCAGGAGATATAGGCGGGGAAAATTGTTCCTGACTGGTGCATTTTTATTTCAGCATACATAGATGTTCAAATCAAAAAGTCTGATACTGACATATGTAGATACAATGGGTCGCGCACGTGGATAGATGAATAAACATACCACATGCAATGAACAATTGCAGTGCTATTTTTTTCTTAATTACCGTATTAAGATCATCTCTTACATCTCAATACTATTGGACGCAGCTAACATTGATACAACATCTTCAACCTACTCTTCTAAAAAATTAGTATAAATGTTGTATCTGTCGTCTGCAAAATTTTCTAACCTCTAAGCACTTACATCACATAGCTAATGACGAGCTAAAAGACTAACTAATTACCAACATGCATGCACAAAAAAATACTTATATTGCAAAGCTCATACCTCGTTCTTCCCCTTTGTACTTCACTTTACATGGCAAATCCTACTCCAGAAACTCCAAATGACTCCTCCAAGTGCTGAACTAATGCCTAAAGCAACATAGAATACACACTTAGGAACTAATCAAACAAAATAAAAACATCATGCATGCGAATGAAACCAACAAAAATGGATAGATCTGACCTTAATCTATCTTTTCTTCAACTTCATCATCTTCAAAATCCAACTCTAAATCGCCCTAAATCACGAGTGAAAGTGCTTATTGAGCTTTTTTTTTTCTCTCTGTACTTAGAGACTTAGAGAGCAAAGGAGAGGAACGAGATCACAGAGAGTATGCTTGCGCACGGAGCTGAAGCATGGCATATAAAAAGGAAGAGGATCCCTGGTAGTGTCGGCAGATCAGGTTAAAACTTATCCTGCTGCAGCCTCGGATTCCCGCAGTGCCGTCGTGTCCTCTAAAGCAAAAGCAATGTTGAGTGACTGATGCGGTCGCGTCCGCTGAAGCAAAATTTAGCAAACTGAGTGATTCCCGGGCATACGAATCACCGCACAGCGTCGAATTCGCGCCCATAGAAATTAGCGCACCGCATCGGATTCCCGCGCGTGAAAATCAGCATCATCAGCAACAGCATGCAAGGAGCAAAAGCAACAAGCATAAGCTGTCGCGCGTGGAGCAAAAGCATGCAAGGAGCAAAAGCAGCAAGCAATCACGCGTGGGAATCAGCGCCATTTGCCACAGTGCAGGGGAATCAGCGCCTCGACCCGCCATTTGCCACGTGGGAATCAGCGCCATTTGCAGGCCAGCTGCTGTCGGCCAGGGATGGCCGCCTCAGCTAGTGGCGGCGAGGCCCACAGGCAGGCCCTGGGCGCAGCAGATGCTGTCGGCCAGATAGCGACCGCGCCAGGGCTAGCCGCCTCGCCCGGTGGCGGCAGGGCCCACCTGGCCCGCCCTATTCCGTCGCGGCGTGGGGAGCAGCCGGGAACCCGTTCGGCTGGAGTGGCCGCCTCCTGCAGTGGCGGCAGGTGCCGCCGCCTCCTTGCGTGGCGGCAGGTGCCATGTGTCGCCTGCCGCACCTGCCGCCACCGCTGAGGGGGTCTTTTTTGTCAAATTCATCCAGAGGTAGTCCTTTTTGGTAAATCATCTCGGCAGAGGGTCCTTTTGAACAAAAAATCCATCCAGCGGGGCACGAGGGAGGCCGCGGGGGCGCCGGAGCTCGTCGGGAGCGAGCCCGTGGTGGCGGACGGAGCTCGGCTAGGCGTGCGTGCGGGGCTGCAGGTCGCAACTCGCAAGGGAGCAAGCTGGGTTGCGGTTGCGGGGTGGTTATCTGGCGATGCTATAGGAGCACAAATACGCGCTCGGAGACATGACATCATTAGTCAGAGATCACTATAGTATAATTACAGGCGTGTTACAGAGGCCGTCTTGATGGTCCCACCACTTATGAAACCATTATGATTTAGGTGAGTGAGTTGAAGAATGCTTCCCCTGCAATCTGTCCACAAGGATCACAGTGACGAGTTTAATGCCTAGAATTTACTCCCTCCGTTCCCTAATAGTATAATACCTTGTGCTATTTCAAGATAGGGAAACACTTCCTATCTATCTATAGTCTTCTGATAGAAAGCAAGCGTGAGACCACTGTCGATCTCAATTCAATCCCACAGTGGAGAAATTAAACACTAACCCTTGTTTCTATAATTCCTCTCAGCTGTTGCTAGCCACCCGTACATCACGCATGAATGATCGCATCTCCCTTATCTCTCTCGTCTGTTCCGTCTCTCCCGCCCCCCTTTCGTCTCTCCCTCACGCACGCCTCAAGCTCGCCACCAACATCGCCGCCTCTATCATCTCCGAGTTCTCCGCCCAGGTTCAAGCTGTTGCACACCGTTCATCCTTTCCGCCTTGTTTCCGACCACACCATCCACCGCATAGCCCTGGTCCAGATCCAAAACCATGCATGACCTTCTCCACGATGCTGCCATCGGTGAACTCGCTGGCGCGACAACCCTACAATAGGTGGCTCGTGGCTGTGCATGCCTGCCATGTCCGATGTTGCATCACCAAGTTGGATGGAGGCTGTAGGGTGTGCTCGACATCTCCACCAGCCCTCTATTGGTGAAATAGCTAGCAGTGGCACCTCCTCGCAGTTTGTTCTTCCCTTTTTGTTTCTTGATTTGAATCCAATTTTATGCCATTGTTGATTGATGGCAATTTATTCTAACTGGTTCCATGCTTTTATCATGTTGTGATGTGCGCAAAAAAAAAAAGTACAACCAATCAATTTGGATGGAATTGGTTTGCAAAACAAAAAATGATGCGCCTGCATATTGGCAGCAAGCATTGCCATTTTTTACTTTCAGTTTTTTATGCTTCCATTCTTATGTTGAGATAGCATGAAATTGTTGCTTCGAGATATCCATGCTTCCTAATCTGATATATATTTCTTCAGTTCAGATAGTTTACTGCAATATATTGAACCATGCTTCAAAATATTTATTTTTAAGCATCCAACGTTTCGTTACATGTATTTTGAGTCTTCTTTCTAGTACCCATTGTTGCTTCCTACCTTGTATGGTTATGCATCATGCCTAAACCTTTTATGCTTCAAAGGTGCTTATAGGTTGCCGATGCCGGCTAGGTGACATGCCAGCCAGTGAGACTGAGAAACTCAAGGACAGGGGCACCTGTGCCATACAGACGAGTCAGAACGGCAAGCAAACAAATTGTTAATGGAAACTGATGGCAATGGCGATAGAGATTTCTGGCACCATGAGAACCTAGCTCAAGACGATGGGCCTGCTTGCTTCCGAACACATGGAATAACAAGCGACACGGCTGCATCGTCAAGCTCCACGAAGCAAATAAGAAGCATATGTAGCTTGGACCACGAAGCAAATAAGAAACTTGGAAATAGGAAACGACATGGCCGCTTGTCAATGTTTACAAAAGAAAACAAGAATCTAGTTGGAAGCATGTGGCACAATCAAAAGAAATATTTGTGATTACCGATCTCATAAAAAGAAGTTGTGATTATAATTTGAGTTGTTTTCTTCAAGAAGCAAATTGACCTTAGGAAGGAAGCAAAATTTAATTTTGCTAGATGCACACCCCATATTCGGTTGAAGCATGTGCGTTTATGATAGTGAAAATAATTGCGATTTTTTATGGAAGCAAACTCCTATTACGTTGGAAGCAATACTATGGTTTCTGGGAACAATATTGTGATTCTGATTTACCAAATTGAAGCAAATCTAATGCACCCTGGAAGCTAATTTTCCACTCGGCATAATCACAGTTTTGTTGTTATGGAAGCATAAACCAAAACGTTAGGGAGTAGAATAATTTGCAACAAATTGAATTACATTGGAAAAAATATTTTCTACGTGAAAATAGGGATTATTTTCCTAAAATAGGTGGACATCAATCCCACATTATTGGTGCTGGATTACTTATCATAGAAACAAATGCAGTCATAATGAGATGCAGAAGCAGTCCCGCCGAATTAGCGATTCAGTGCACTAACTCGCCTGGACTAACTAGCAGATCCAATGTACGTACTGCTTCTGATCCAGCGGCCAGCAAATAGTCTGATAGGATGCAATTAGCAGTGGTCTGCTGCCTAGTGGTGTCCTTCAAAATATTGACTACATACACACTAAAATGAGTGAACATACATCTACTACCAATCTTCCCCAACACTGCTCCTCATGTACTCACATAATCAGACAGCAAACAAATTACCGACTGTGCACTCCTCGCCGGTTCAGGATCGACCGCTTGATGCAGCAGCCTGCAGAGTTCAGTATATGAGTAACTGCATACTTACAATTAGAGATGGATTTAGCAATGGAACACTGATTGAATACCTGGATCGAGACGTTGGTGCCATTCTAGCAATCTTCAGAGTTGGTGACTGCTGATGGACTGACTGAGAACGAAGCCATTCCCATCCCACACACTTGTGATGCCTGCAACTACCCAATGAGCAACCCCCCACCCCTTCCAGTGCCCATTTTGTATCCAGCTAGCACCAATCTCCTGCCCATGATGGCTTCATCTCAGTTGCACAATTCTTGAACAGTTTTATCAGGTGCTCATATGCTTCTACGCTGCTGTCTCCCATCCGCACAAGCTCCAATGCGTGCATATACATATCAAAATGCCTGTAAGTAAATGGGTTCTCTTGAGGATGGTCCCTCTGATATTGTGTCAGGTGCGGCAGGAGGATATCGCGTGCATCTCGTGTCCATCATTTTACTATATGCTTCTTAGGGATTTCAGTAACGCATCTAAAGTCCAGGACCTGCATACAAAATAGTCAACAACTATCTAGTGATTACAATTCTGCTATTTTCTTTCGGATTTTATGCTTTAATATGTTCTAGTGATATTACCTTTAACACATGGCTGCAAAGCAGACCCATGTGGGCAAACTGACCGCATTCACAATCAAATTCATCTCCACCATCTAACACCGTAACTTTGTATGATGTCCTACACCACCTCTCCCTGCAATCCGCTTCAGTATGTATTGCCACATATGATTTTCCTTTCTCAATCTCCTCCACCTGGTATGCACTGCACTCCTATAGTATATGCCCAAACTACTCAAACATAGCTCTTGTGTATATCTTCCCAGCATGCCGTTCAGTTGCCATGTTTGCGCGTAGAAGTGGCCTCCCCGGCAAAATCATTAATTACTTAGTCAAGAAAATTATTCTACGGTACAAAAACAAGTAGTGTTGCACATGTGTTAAGTGTCTTATAATTATGGTCCGTTTCTCCTTTTAATTTTCTTCAGCAAAGAGCAATCTCATGTACTTCCTGACAAACATATGCATTGAGAAACCGGGAGGGACATAATTCTTCAACATATGGTTTGCACTTTCACTCCGCTGCGTACTTGTCATCTTTGCACAAAATACACCTTTGAAATAAGGCTTCGTCCATTTGTGATGGATCTCATACAATTGTGTCATGTACGTGTGATTCTTCAGGTTGTATTTCTCTACTAGATACTTCCATGCTCCATCAAATTCATCTATTGTTAGCATATGATGATTAACAACTTTGTGAAACTCAGGGCGGATGTCACTCTTCTTCGAGTACAGAGGACCAAAAAACTCTTTGGCCTTCTTCAGCACATGCCACTTGCACCAACGGTGAGCTGTGTCAGGCATGGCATTTTGTATTGCTACTTCCATGGCTCGATTTTGATCTGAAAATCAGCAAAAGCACATCATTATTCTTGCTACAATGATTATTGTTTTTATATGATTCAGTAGTAATTGAGAATATATTACCTGTAAGGATGGTTTGCGGTGCAGCTCCACCCATTATCCTAATGAATTATGCAAACACCCATTCGAATGTTTCAACCTTCTCGTCACGAACCAGCACCCCAGCTAGTATAATGCTCTGGAAATGATTGTTAACACCTACAAAAAGACCGAATGGCATGTGTGTACATGTTGGTCCTGTACGTCGTATCGAATGTCACAACATCTCCAAAAAAGGAATATTGTAATCTGCTGCCTCTAGTAGCCCACATTAGAGTGCTGATCCTCCCTTCTTTGTCAGCCTGAACATGATATGTGAATTTCGGATCCTTTGAGCAAAGCTCCTGAAACACCTCCATTGTTTTCCTGACATCATCTTCTGCTTGTTCACGACTAATTTACCACACAGATTATGCAATGCTCTCTTCGTCAATGGTACATTCTCCATCCTACCAAGAAGCTTCAAATTATGCTGTAGACCTTCGCGAGATGGTGTTCTGTCACAATTGCTTCATAAGATCTCTGCTGTACACGTCAATATGCTTGTGGGATGACCAGTGTATTGTGTCCATATGTCGTAGACAATGAATGATTGTGCTCATGTCGACGCTCTGCAATGTACCAACCATTGTCCTTTGAACGCAACAATCTTATCAAGGCAGGACACTCACAACAACAAGAGCATGTATCTACAACTATTGGTCTGCGCGAGAATCGCTCAAATTATAATCATTTCTAGTGCGCAGCATAAATTTAGTTTTCCTTGCACATCACGAAGCTTCCACATACTTTTTTTTTGTTATGCAAGTTTGTTCAGATATCAGTTTTCCCCCCTAGTCATGTTTCTTTCTTTTTGATCAAAGAAGGGCCTTGCCCCTTCCGATTTTCATTACTGAAAACCACCAAGTCTTACAGGCGAGATAAAAACGAAAAAGAAAAGAACAGAAAAGAACACAGCTGAAAATCGTAAGCATTATTGAATTCTAGGGAGAATGATCTTAGAAGTCCTCTTCTATTATGATACAACATTTTTTAAGAAAAGGCCATGGAAGCCAACATGCCCAGGGTCACTATCAATTACGATATCGTGGATAACTTGTCAATTTGTTCTCTAGTAGAAGGCATTGGTAAAAACAGAGAGACCCTCGTGGCGATTGAGAAGGGTATTTAGGTTCAAATATACATGTGTGCTGTACACTTTTTTTTTTCAGATTTTTGTTCCAACGGGCTCTCCCTAATATTCAAATTTAATTAATCCTGCCTCCACTAAATACTTTATGGCCAATATTATTTTTTGTTCTGGGCCATAAATGTTGACCTAATTTCATCTTATGGAACAGGATTTTAAAATAGCAAGAAAAAATGGCCAGAATTACACACAAAAATTGCCTTCTGTATAACAGATCACAAATGTGTATATTTTGCCCCTATTTTGTTTCTTTAGTTCTCTTAAACCTTTCGAATACAAAGATTTGTGAAAAGATAAATTCATATATGTTTGTTTGTTTCGCACTAGGTATGTGCCCATGCGTTGCCATGGGGGGCAAATATTTATCGACATAAAAAGAGGACCATATGGGACAAATCTTGATGCAAAGCAAATAGAGAAAATAAGATTAGGTTTTGGTTATAAAATAAAGATTTTTCCAGCTACTTCTTAAACTGATAAAATAGGTATGTGTCCATGATTTTTCTGCTTTATTGGGTTATCAAATATAAGAGATTTATTAACATTTATTTTCTAATTTATTGCAATTTATTGGATTACCAAAGATGTCTAACATGTACCAGGTTTTACCATAAGAAACAATTTATTTACAGATCGTGAATTTATTGCCATACCATAGATTGATCTGGTTTATTGGTTTATCAAATATTGGTTTGATGAAAACCAGCAGGGTTGAAAAACCAGGGAAAATCTATGGGGGGTTGGAGGTTGGACGAAGGGGTGGCGGGGAGAAAACCGAGTGAAAGATAAACCCTTAGGTTATTGTTAAGTAGTATAGAGAAGAGAAGTAATAGAGACTGCAGTTGCAGGCATGCACACAGGTGAGTCATTTGTCTCTCTTTTTGAAGAAACAGTAGTTTCAGAGAATACATTCACCAAAATCACATAGTATTGACAAACACATGAAAATCCATTATTCTATTTATTCAGGCCAAAGATAGAATAATGTATGTACACATAGACAAGGGCTGAATTATTACACCTTGGTACCAGTTCCTATAAGTACCTCCCTAAGAAGAATGTGTCCCAAAACTATCTATGTAAAAAGAATGAGCACAAAACTATCAAAAAGGAAAGAAGAAATGCCAAAAAAAAACTGAGAAAAGGGCTAAGATCTAAGGTGCAACAGCCTTCTCCACAAATTTAGAGCTATGTATAATGTATTTGTGTGGTGTGGAGAAGAGTGGTCTACCTAGGCATGATCGGCTGTAATATTGAGATATTATTTTACATCGACAAAAATGAAGATGTAACTACAAAAAATGTTTGCTTTTTTGTCTATATATGCACTGTCTATATGCAAAACGAATGGAAAAAAGAAGAAAAAGAACGTAAAAATTGGCCTAATCGCTCATGAATTTATCCTGCATCTGAGTGTAGTATGTGTTGGTGTTCATTGCTAGCCTTTGCGAATCTGCCCTTGACCCGCTTCCGCGTGTCCGCCCTCGCTTATGGGAGGCATACATGATCTGCTTGCAGAACCTGCAAAATTCATCAAATTGAAATTTGAAGTCAAACTCGCATCAGTTGCAAAAGAAAAACATAGACTTGCAGCAAATTTAAACCCAAACTCGAATCAATTGGGAAAAAAATATCTGCATATAAAGGAGTTGTCAAATGAAAATAATAATTCAGACTTACTTTCTGTTCTTCTTCTTCTCGTTGTACCTTTGCTTGGCCCTGTCCCTTTCCTCTCGCTTCTTAGCAATGGTGCTTGGATCTTGCTGGTGATGAGCAGCCGCAACTTGCTCATCCGTTGCCAGCATCTGCGATGGCTGGTTGGCATCATGACAGCCGGTGCCGTTCTCCGGTAGTGGCGGCGGCGACATTAGGGGCATGGAAGGGCAGAACGTAGGGAAGCCATCGAGGAGCAGCGATGGATGGTGATCGTTGCCTCCCATGGACTGCAGAAGAGTAGTCGATGTCATGACCGGCTGGCATGAGGAGGATGGATTATAGCATGAGAATGATGATGAGAGGATGTGGCAGATCGACGGTGGCAGCTGCTGCTGTTGCTGCCAAGAAATTTATACCAAGAAAAGTGGTAATTAGTTGGTACTGTCAATGTCGAATAGCCGGAATGCAAATGAATTATGCAAATTATTTAGAGTGTGAGTTAGTAGTATGTATGATGTATGTACCTCAAAACTGAGTGAAGGCCCAGCTGAGTGATGACCAACAAATTGTCCATTAGTATTCTCAAGCCCAGAAGTTGAGCAGGCATTGTTCCAATCATCACAGCCGAAGCTGCTGCTGCTGGTGCCCCTTTGATCTCCTACTATTGTTGTTGTTCCACTCGCATCGCCTATCTGAGGTCCATCCTCCATGAATGTATTGAGAGAGTGCACCACAAATTAACAGAATGAGTACTCATGCAGCCATCCTAGTTAAGAGGTAGGAAAGAGATATTCAATCGTAATTAGCCGTCGATTCCTCGAGGCAGCGAAAGCTATCTTGGCATGCACTTGTAGCTAGCATTGTTGGCTTTAATTGTGTGCTAGGAATGACGGAAGGTTTTTAGTTGATTCAATTATGTCTGTACAATTTTCTCAATTAGGGAAAGGCATCATTTCTCTATCATATATACGCTCCATTACTAAATGAAAGTTATTTTCAGATTCTTAAATTGGAAGATTGACAATTAGCCACGACCCATATATGAAGTATGTGGCAGTCCCCTGTTTTCCTTGAAAAAGCTAGATTGCAACTGCACAGTTTTCATACTCAAATTGCTACATATTGTAAAAAAAGAAATCCTTCAGGTGTGCTTTTTTGTTTCTTCAGATCTGCATTTTTTCTAGATTTTGCTTTTGCTTTTTTGTGTGGTTTATACAGTCAAACTAACCAACATATGCGTTCAATAATTATTACTAGAAGATAATCTCAGTCAAGTCAGTCAGTCACAGTGAAACAATTAAAGATCCAAGCTTGGCACCACAAACATTGAGCAATCTTTCAGAGGAGAAGTGAATATGCATGGTACCCTTCATTAATCATCGATCCACCATTACATGCATGTATCAGGAAAGCGATCTTCCTTCTTTTTTTTTTACATCACAGATAGCACACTCCCCAGTCCCCACTCCATATATTTGTTACTCCGTACAATGTAGATGTAGTATCTCTAATACCAGCCCTCTGTATTGTCATCATTCTCATTCACTCACTCACTACTCACTCTCAGTCACTTTGTATATATATATTGTGATCATTCCCTTGATCGATACATAGCATAGCAGCACTACCCACTGAATTTAGTCACTGGATCACACACACAAGAATGTATCACGCAATCAGACTGTCCATGTAAGAATTGGCACACAAGACAAGATCATCAGGGAGAGTGAGTGTGTCTCTCAATTGCATCAAAAAAGAAGAAGTGAAATTTATCAATTAACCAAGTATTAGATTAGATGTTGAGGTACCTGAACCTCCTGCATGATTTGGGGCAGCTTCTCGGCGAGCCAGGCGTCGAAGTCCTCCTGCGACGACGACGGCGCGTCGACGGAGAGGATGCGGAGGATCTCGGCGGGCGTGGGGCACCCGGTGTACTCCTCCACGGTGGAGGCGCCGTCCGGCGGGGCCAGGCGGTCGGCGCAGCCGCCGCAGAGCGTGCTCGGGCCGGTGGCGGTCTGGCAGCGGATCGCGGCGCGGGTGACGCCGCAGGCGTCGCAGATCGGGGCGCGCGGGTGGAGGGACGTGACGTGGTTGACGCCGTGCACGGCGCCGTCGCACTCGAGGCAGAGCCGGGCGCCGTGGGCGGAGCAGTAGACGACGGCGCGCTCGGTGCCGCAGTTGGTGCAGGCGGACGACGGGGGCTGCTGCTGCTGGTGGTGGTCTGCCATTACGGTGGCGCGTGCGTGCGTAGAGTCTTTGATGTCACTCCTCATTCATCTACCAGCAGCGCATCCGCACTGCAGTTGCCAAGGGCGGCGGTGGCGAGTGGAGGGGCGGATTGGGCGGCGGCGCCGGCGTGAGGGAGTGGTGAAATAGGCGGCGGGGGAGTGAGGAGGAGAGGCCGGGAAGGTTCTTGGCGGTTGGTTGGTAACCGCCAAGTGCGATCGACAGGTAGCGTGCATGGAGACGTACGTGCGTCCAGCAGCTTCCTTTCCAGCTGGAGTGGTAACCAACCGCCACTCCCGACGGACGACCCTCACACGAACCCCAATTTGTTTTTTGGTTACTTATTATAAAAACGTGTCCCAAGACGTACCTTAATTTTGTGAGATTTCTCTCTCTCTTTTCTCTTTTTGATTGATTGATTGAAGAAAAAGGCTATGCCAAAAGATCAAGGATAAGTACCAGTGGAGATATTTTGGTTGGAGAGAAAAAGAAATCTCAAATAGTGGAGTATGTTAATTTTAGTACATAGTGTTGTGGAGTTTGGTTGGTGTCACATGTCACATGATTAAGTCGTCGGTCTTGTAATTGACAGTCCTATAAATAGAGGTGCTCCCTACAAGGAGACAACTATCTCCACTTCTATATAAAGATCGAGGATGAGTAGTTGAGATAAGTACTGGAGACATTTTGCGTGGAGAGAAAAGAAATCCAAAATTAGGCAATGTTAAGTCAACTAATTTTTAGTAGAGTGCTTCTGGAGTTCTATCTGTGTCACATGTGGACCGTAGGTCTCATAAAAATCTTACAAATAGAGGCACTCTCCAAGATCAGATCAAGAAACTCCGGTTATTCTTTGCCCTTATCATGTTCATTTGTTTTGGGTATTCGCACGTTAATCCCCACGTGGTCTGTCAGAATACGCATATTCGTGTTTTGCATACATGCATGTTTCTGGAAGTTTCCCTCATACTTGCATGTTCATGTATACCGGCTAGTATTAGATTAGGTTACTAATGTGGCAACAATGCAGTTTAGGATGGCTAGGTCATTTGTCTAAAAAAAAGGGGGATGAAATATCCCCCTCTCTCATTTCGCATCCCCCGCGGTCCGAGTAGCCCACCTGCACCTCCCCACCCCCCCACTCCCCACACCCCCCCCCCCCCCCCCAATCCCGCGTCCGCTGTCGGTGATGACGACGCAGTTGGAGGTGTTCTCCGTGTTGACATTGTCTTACTGGAGAAGTGCAAGGAGATCGGCTCTTGGTTTCCAAAGCAAAGTCGGAGGATGAGTAGTCGCCCATAGTTGTGTAATTGGAGTTGTCGCTTTATTGAAGTTTGCTATCTTCATCATGGATGTTCCAATGTTGTTGATCCGAGATGTGTATGCTACCTTATGTGTTGGATGCTACCTTAACTATTGATGTTTGTAGTGTTTATGGTTGATTTCTTCCAATGTTGTGGATCTAAGATGTTTATGCAACCTAATGTACTAAAATTTCTCGCCCTTCCTTCACAAGGAATTCATCGTGGGCGCAAGAAAATGGGAGAAAGAGTTTTTTACCCAACCCGTGGTCCGCTGAGATAGACCATTTTTTGATTTTTTTTTAATTTAAGTTTATGGTATTTCAAGTTTATAATTTTTCCCACAAGCTAGTGCACATAAAACGCCCCCATGCCAAAGAATTTCAATTTTTGAGCCTTTTTTATATTTTGGTAATTTCTTTCATATTGTTGTAAAAAATGCATGGATGAATAATCATATAAAGTGGTTGGGACTTAACATTTTTCTTTGTGTATAATTCCTACGTTCCTAATGCGCAAGATAAAAGATTATTTTTTAGAATATATAATATTTTTTATCGCACTTACTTCACAAAAAGAGTCATGCATGGCACTAGAAAAATTGAAAATAAAATTTATTAACCAAAATTTTAATCTTTAAAAAAAAATTATTGATCACAATGGTAACACCCTTATTAGTTCCAAAAATGGGCATGGTCATCTTGGTTGAAAGTCATTGATCTTCATATGAGATATGTCAGTTTGTGAAGTTTTTTTCATGTTTGTGATATTATCACTTTATCATTTTTCCCACAAGTAATTGCACAGAAGAGGCCTCCATGCAAAAGGATTTCAATTTTTGAGTCTTTTTTCATTTTCTATAATTTATTTCAAAGTGTTGTCAAAATTGCATGGATGACTAATCATTTAAAATGGTTGGGAATTTTATTTTTTTATGGATACTGCCTACATTCCGAATGTGGAAGGTGAAAATGATTTTTCAGAATTTATTGGACAAAACTAGAGCACACTTGCAGGTCAAATTTTGATTACTTGATGTAAATCGCTAGAAGTTCAATAAATCAATGAAAGATTGCAATATCACTCTAAAATTCATGGAAAATTAGAAAATCCCATGCGGTATACTTTAGGTTAAAATTGTTAGGGCACAATTTACAATATTAGTTTTGGCACTTGCTTCACAAAAAAAGTCATGTATAACACTAGAAAATAGAAACTTAACTTTTTATTTGTGATATTATCAGTTTATCATTTTTTCCACAAGCCATTGATCACAAAAGTCCTCCATGCAAAATTATTTCAATATTTCAGACTTCTTTTAATTTTCTATAATTTTTCTCAGATTGATGTCAAAATTGCATGGATGATTGATCGTATAAAATGGTTGTGAATTCGAGTTTTCTTTGTGGTTATTGCTACATTTCAAATTTGGAAAGTGAAGATGATTTTTCACAATTTATAGGACCAAACTAGAGCACACTTGCAGTTCAAATTTGTATTGCTTGATGTAAATCGCCATAAATTAAAAAAACAGTGAATTATGGCAATATCACTATAAATTCATGAAAAAATGGTAGTTTGAATCCCACATGGTAACCAAAGTAAATTAGGAAACGCACGAGCGACTTGACCTAGCTGCCACCCGTGATCCAATCTCTGTCGCCGCCAGCTGGGTTAGCAACCAGGCAAAGCCCACGCGGTGTCAGAGGCTGCAGCTCATCGGGAGCCTGGTACAGAGAAGCTAGTGGGCTGCTGCTGGGCAACAACGGTGATGCGTGGTCGAGGGGCGGCTGTCGACAGGTGATGGTTGGCGGTGGCCTTGATGATCCAATGTTGTGATCTTCAACGGCGGCACGACCTGGCTAGGTCACCGGAGAAGAGAAAGTCGGTGCATGGTCCTCGACGACGGTGAGGTTGACTTCTGATCCAGACCTAGGATGCAACGACATGGGTGATTTTTTGGCAGGTTCTTTTTAGGGAGTTTTCAAGTTTGGTTTGTGGCGGCGAGACATCGGCACTGTCCACGTCTAGGAATAATGTTCTCCTTGCACTTTCCTCGTTCCGTTGGTGTGTTCACCATTGGCGAAGGGCGTGTGGAGCCGTACGTGTTTTCGGCAGGTCTTTGGATCCGGTCCTTTTAGGTTTCTGGTAGATCCGTCTGGATTTGGCCGGCGGTCATGGTCTTCAGAGTTTCTATAGGCCCTTATTGGTATTTTGTTTCTCCGGAACAACGATTTGCTTTGCAAATTGTAGTCGCCGACGCCGGTCTATATGTGCGCCGCCGGTGGATGCAGAAGGAAGAAGACTTCGGCACACTAAAAGATTTGAATGTAATTATATCTTTCTTCGCAATTTTTTTTTATATCTTTCTGTATGGCTGTGTTTTTTAAGGATATGCTTTCCTTTTGATGGCATATAAGGACCGACCCTTTCGCACAAGAAAAAAGAAGAAATTTCAAGGTCTAATTTTCCTTAACTGTCCCCAAGAACCTATAAGCGCCGCCGCCGGCGTTCCCGTTAACTGTTGCCGTCGTCGTCGAGGTACCCATCACTGGCGGATCGATTTTCCTTATAGCCAGATCGACCCGTACGTCCAGGTAAGTACCCATAACGCAGCACCGAGAGATTTTCCTCTCCCCATCCCATCTGCAGATCGATGATTTCTTCTCCCCATCCCATCTGTAGATCGACCCGACCTGACGTCCTGACCTCGACTGACCCGAACTGTCCCCTACCTACGCACCACTCCAGATTTATCTCCATGGAGCAGGTTCTTTTTATTTATATTTGTTCTGGCTGATGAATTCAGTAGAGCTTTGATGGAAAGTTTAGAAACAGCCAGTGGTAAGTCGTGGTTATGGCTGTTGCCTGTGGAGTTGATCCCTCTGCCAGTTCAATGAAGCTTCACCTTCATTCTCTGCAATGCATAACAACTTTGTTTGCAATCTTATTTCACAGTTAGAGAATGAATGCAACCTTATTTCTGCTTGTAATCTTATCTCACAGTAAGAGAATAAATGCAATTTTATTTCTGCGTTTCAGCCACCGTCCATGCATTTACCTTTACCTTAACTTGTCAGCCCTGGTATCTTATAATTTTCTGACCTCAATTTGGCAGAGCTTGTGTAAGTTAGTGAAAATGCAACTTTGTTTATCAACTGATTATTTCTGCACCTATCTTAATTACGATTCTGTCTAGGTATCAACTGAATTAATTCAAGTAGATATATTACCTTTTGTCAGAAAAAATGGCAACTCATTCAGATTGATGTTTTTTTGCGAACAGTTTTGGTGTTCTGTTTTCATGTTGAGATATGCAATTGGATATTTTGGCTGGCCGATGATTACTGTCGTTTGCATTAAGACGGGAGATCTGAATGCACTTCCCTGTTGAATCCTGCTTGTCCGGCCGCTCTGGTTGATGGCTATTTAGCACGTTGCTGCTGCTCCTACTAGTACTTCCACCACCAGCAGCAGCATTGTTCCCTACATCATAGATTGAAAGAATGTTCCAACCTTAGTTACCACCATCTTGTTTATTAAGCAGATCTAGACAAGCCCTTCAGAGTTACAAGCAGAGGGGGAAAAGGATGGTAATATTTCAAAAACAATAAAAGGAAAAAAAAGGTAAATGGTTTAAGTTCATCCCTCTGTTTGTACTTTAATTTGTTGTGACCTCTTCTTCTTTTCTTGTCATTGCTGTCATCTCGCGGCTGGATTCAGTTCAAATATGATCTAAAAGCTTGAAATATGTATGGAATTGTATGGTCCATAAATAAATAAATCAATAAATAGAAGTGGTTAATGAAACATCAAAATCTCCTTTTTGCATCTAAGGTGTCAGACAAAACAGTTGAAGAAGGCAGAGATCAAATCATGTAGAGTTTTCGGATTGGGGTGCATAGTCTTGTATAAATAGCATCATGCAGGTGAGCACACCAGTTTAACTGACAGAGATAACCAAAGAGTATTATATTTTACTCTCAACACTCTGCTTTATGATCAGCATTAGATCAGAGGGAGCGAGCATCTTAGTCTCAGTAACAAATCACCACCGAACCAATGCTTTGCTCCACTTGACCTACCCCGATCGACTCGCCACTTTACATGGAAGGTTGAGGGTGATCTTTGAGTGGGAGCTGTGCAATCACATCTGCAAAAGATTTCCAAATTCCAAATCCCCACGTACAGAGTCCAAAAGCTTTTCATCACCAACCTTGAAGATATGTAAACCCCCAACCAAACATAACAGCAGTCATCAAGAAGAGCTCACATATATCCATCTAGTCGGGGACTTGTAAGTTGTTACACATCATGGATATACATACATATACTAATCATTAATTGTAAGCAAGTTTGAGCCGTTTATTCCAAGTTTTTGATGCGCAGCAGATGCCGCTTAGCTTCACTAGCTAATATGTCTCTCTCAAAACAAAAAGCTATCTCCCGAGCTCACGGAGCTCCCGTGCCAGCTCCTCCACCTCACGCCACGAGCTGCCACCTTCGCGCACCGCCGCCGCCGCCTCCTCGGCCAGCTCCTTGGTCCGTGCAGCCACGTCGCAATACACCCCGTCCGGCCCCTTCCCCACCACTGTCGATTCGAGCACGCGAACCAGCTCGTCGGCGCTGGGCGCCGTCGCAACGCCGCCCCAACACACCGGCACGGAGGCACGCAGCTCGTCCACGAGAAGCCGGGCGTTCACAAACTGGTCGGCAGTCATCGGCCACGCCAGAATGGTCACCCCGGCCGCCACGGATTCCAGCACCGAGTTCCACCCACAGTGCGTCACGAACCAACCCACCGCCCGGTGCCGTAGCGCGGCCACCTGCGGCGCCCATCCGCGGATGACCATGCCCCTGCCGCCAGACGCAACACGCTCTTCGAACCCGTCCGGGAGCGTCACAGCCGGACCTACCGCCCACACGAACGCCGCGCCCGTCCGCTCCAGGGCGGCAGCCAGCGCCGCCGCATGAGCTGGCTGCAGCACCGCCATGCTCCCAAAGCTTATGTACACGACGGAGTTGTCGTGCTCGAACTTGTCGAGCCAGGCACAGAGGTCGGCCGCGGTTACCGCCGTCTCTCCGCCGCGGTTGCCAGCGGCGTCGGCCTCCGGCGCTAACGGTCCTACCGCGCGCACGCGGCGGAAGCCCATGTCAGCGAGAGGCGCTTCGAGGTACCGTCCCTCGAGCCGTCGGAACGTGCTACACACGAAGGCCGAGCAGTCCAGGTTCCAGAGGAAGTTGCTCCTGATCCCCTCTGCCACCTCGTCGCCCTCCTTGTAGGTCCGGTACATCAACGAGAGCTGCCGCCACGGGTATGCCGGGCCGCCCGGGAGGTCTGGGAATGGAATCGGGCACTCGTCGTCGTTCTCGTCCTCGCGTATGGGCAGCCGGCGCAGGAGCGAGTGGAGCACGGCGGTGCCGTAGACGGCGCAGCACGAGAAGGTGATGCGCGGTAGGCCGAGCTCGGCGGCGAGCGGCTGCGTCCAGCCGCAGAAGAAGTCGGAGAGTATGGCGACGACGCGGTCGGGGGTGCTCGAGCGGGCGCGCACCCAGGAACCGAGCGGACCGCGGAGCCCGGCGAAGGCGACGATGAGCGTGCCCATGAGCGCGGGCGGGCATCCCTTGGCGCTCTCGACGCCGGTGGGGAAGGCCGGGTGGGATGGAAACGGGAGAGTGACCGCGCGGATGGCGCCGCCGAGGAGGGGTGCGAGGAGCGGGGCAGTGACGGGGGTAACGACGACGGTGAGGCGAAGGCCGCGGGCCGCGAGGAGGCCTGTGAGATCAAGGAGCGGGATCATGTGGCCCTGTGCCGGGAACGGGACGACTAGGACGTGAGGCGCCGGAGCGGCGGCGGCGGTGGCCATCGCTATGGTTGCAGTGGTGAATTATGTGTTCGATCAGCTTAATTTTTGCTTTTCCAAGCGTAGGATGTCGCACCAGAGATCTATATTACGTAGTGATGATCCGGCTCTCATAAATAGATTAGTTAGTACTCCCTCCGTCCCATAATATAAGAGCGATTTTTGACACAAGTATAGTGTTAAAAACACTCTTATATTATGAGACAGAGGGAGTAGTTAACACTCGCTTGTTTCGGTCGTTTTCAGTGCCTATAGCCCCATGTTAAATTGTCTCCCAATTATTTTCATCTTCCATCGCCACCCCTGACCCTACGCTGATACCTTCACATGGTGATCACAACCCTGATGTCGCACGAGTATGTAGTAGTGATGATCCGGCTCTCATAAATAGAAGTAGATTAGTTAGTACTCCCTCCGTTCCGAATTACTTGTCGCATGTATGAATGTATTTAGATGTATTTTAGTTTTAGATACATCCATTTCAGAGACGAGTAATTTGGGATGAAGGGAGTACTAGTTAACACGTCGCTTATTTCGGTCATTTTCATGGCCTATAGCCCCATGTTAAGTTGTCCCCCAATTATTTTCATCTTCCGTCGCCACCCCTGACCCTACTATGATAGTTTCACATGGTGCACCAGATGACAAGTCAAATGGTCCCTCTATCTAAAATAACTGTGGTGATTTTAGTTCAAATTTAAACAGTTCAAAGCACTACACTTATTTTGGATCAAAGGGAGCAGCTGATAAAAAGGTGAGAGTGGACCATTTGACTGTCATCTGGTGCACCTCATCTGTGATTTTACGAGAACAACAAACATATTTGACTAGGAACCAAAATCCTAGTCTATGGCAGAAGCTAACAGTTGCGATTGCTGATGAGCACGATTACTAATAGTTGTGCAGGAAGAACATATACAATTGCTCTTGAGTTTTTACATATACCACGATGACAGCATACACAAAGCACAGGCACAGGTAGCCTGAGTATACAGTGCATGTGATCAAGCAAAAAATTGAATCTCACTAAATAACTGTGGTCTCTTCTATTTGGAATTTTGTATCATGTTTGAATTGCTTACAACATGTGGCATGTGGTTCTGTTTGAAATGCTCAACCGAATCCCAGTAAGCGCCTCCTCTTGAGAAGGCTCCCTTCAAGTTGGGGCAGCCTGCGATATGTAATTTCTCGAGGGCTGGGAGCTGCTGCAGGAGTCCCTCCGGTAGTATCTTTAACCTTGGGCAATGATAAATAATTAGCTTCTTGAGCTAAGGGAATGATACGGTGGCGGGCGTGGCGACGATGGTGAGGTGGAGGGTTAGGGCCACAAGTAGGCCTGCGAGATCGAAGAGCGGGATCATGTGGCCCTGCGCTGGGAACCGGACTACCATGACGTGGGGCACACATTCACCCAGCTCACTTATATAGCTGATCACAAAATGGTACGTTGAGTGCGTTGAGTGAGGCTGATGTTCATGTAGCGTTTTTCTGCGCGCGTGCTACACAACCACAGGGTGACCACAACCCTGATAAAATTGTCATGAGGTAGTCCATTGATCAGCGCAAATAGCCACCTTCTTTTTTTTTTTCGAGCAACCGGCAGGAGCTCTGCCTTTTCATATAGAAGAAGAGAAAAAATAGCTACCTTCTGGCATCCGGTTCTCTGCTGCTCTCCATAGCCTCGACCAGGTTCGGATCTTCAAGGGCCCAAACACACCTCGCCATATGGCAATAGAGAAGGGAATGTTGCCAAGAACCCTCTGAACTGCAAATTCCACAAGTTGACTTAGTTGACATATTTCGGTGACGCAGTAAATCAGCATAGGGAAGAGATTGTCGTGCTAATCTCCAAAGAAATATCTTAACTTTAGATGGCACTTGAGTTTTCCACAGGCTAGTCCACGCTTTCTTTTCTTCATCTGAATTTGACGAATCAGCGTGTCCATCTAGCAACGCTTCACGGCTCAGCTTTGTGGAAACAAGCATTATGTACACCGACTGGACGCTGAAAATTCCGTTTTTCTCATGTATCCATGACCAAAAGTCGTCCACCTGTCTGGTGCATGATGGTATTGTCACGATCGCTTGGGCATCAGTGGGCAAAAAAAATATTCAGCTAACTTCTGCATGTCCCATTTCATTATAACCTCCGTCTGAAAAATACGTACATCTCCTTTTATTCATTTTGATGACAAGTATTTTCAGACAGAAGAAGTAGTAGTTATACGTATTGATGATCTGGCTCCCATAAAAGATTATTAGTTAACATGTCGCTTGTTCCGGTCGTTTTCAGGGCCTACAGCCCCATATTGTTTTGTCTCCCAATTATTTTCATCTTGTATTGCCACACCTGACCCTGTGGTGATAGCTACACATTTTTTATTATTTTTTCCTTCGCAAAAATAAAGCTGCACATATTTTTTAGAATGCAGGAACAACATTTAAAATCCATTTTCTATAAATAACATTTGTTTATTGTGAGATGAATCATTACAGTGTACCATTATCAATTGTGTGTACGTGTGCTTTTTATATATACTGATCCATCTGATTGCATACATGTGTCATCAAATAGCGCTCTTGAACTGGAGCACGATGCTATGTTTGCCGAGTAAGCTCCCGGCAAAACGTGCCGACTTGTAGAGCCTGACATTTTTGCCGAGAGCGCCAGCGTCTCATCAAACGAAATAAGCTTTACCGAGAGGGGATCTCGGCAAAGCACGGGCTCAGCCTGTCAGGTGGTGGCCACGTGGTTGTTTCCTATTTGTTTGCTTTGCGAGAGTAGCACTCGGCAAAGTAGTTGCTCGGTGTAGGTAGTGGGACCCGCCAGTCAGGTGGTGGACACGTGGCTGTTTGCTACTCACTAGCTTTGCCAAGAGGAGCACTCGACAAAGCATCCGCTTGACGTAGGACGTGGGACCCACCTGGCAGGTGGACACATGGTTGTTTGCTACTCGTTAGCTTTGCTAAGAGGGGCTCTCGGCAAAGCATCTGCTCCATGTAGGAGGCCACATGGCAACCGCCGTCTCCCTTTGTCGTCCGTGAGTCACTTTATTTTGCTGAGATGTACTTTTTGACACTCGGCAAAGTCTTTGCCGAGTGCCTGTCGTTTGGTTCTCGACAAAGTTCTATTTGCCTGAGTGGTATACGCCCGGTAGCCTTTGCCGACAACAATTCTTGGCAAAGACTTTGCCGAGTGTTTCTGGCATTCAACGTAGGGTGTGATTCCAGTAGTGTGATCTTCAACTAGGTCATTTGAAATACTAGAAAAGAAACTCTTCACCTGAAATGGTAGATATGCACAACTATGGGATGATGCCAATTCACCTAATAATGATGGAAGCTTGGTTACTTTGCAAAAAAGTTCACCACTCTATTTACTTTGCAAAAAAGTTCCCACCTGAAATGGTAGAGAAATAGTGATGTTTAGATCTAGCCGGTGTGATAATTTAAACTCTATTTCTTTGACATGTTCTTCGTGCAGTGAATTTCTTTATAGGTGTTTCCTCAATTGATTAGATGTTGTATAGGCCTTATATGTAATTACATTTTCTTTAGAAAGACCAAGCATCGTGATGATTAGCTTTCTATCTTTGAACAGGTGGTGATCATATAGATAATAGATCTTATCTTATCGACCGCTCTTGCTAAAACAAATTGTATTTTCAACTGATAATTAACTAGATTGTTCTTTCAAAAACGCCCCACTTCCTTTTGTTCGACTGTTGAATTGGTTTCAGCTTCTTGTGCATATGCTGCACTTCCTTCTGTACGTGTCGTGTCATTGTTCCTATTAGACTACATTATGCCTAAGACTTTAGTTATCTATGAAAGTTGCGGATTGTTTGTAAGCTACCATGTGTTGTCGTATGCTCTATGTCAGGGATGTTTGCCACTAAACCTATCATGGAATGTGCCTTTTATGCTCATATCTTGCTTGGTGGTTTTCCATTGTGTTTCATTTTTTTTATTTCTATCGTGCATTGATAGAATAACGAGTGCAGAATTAAGTTTGCTTGGAACTGGTTGCTCGGCCGACAAAGATACGCATTTCTCTGTGCAGGTCAAATTCAACTTTATCACCTTACCTCTCCTGGAAGGAAGTTGATCGACAAGGCAGCTGAATGGAGCCACTTATTAGTATGTTTAGTAGTTATGGCTCCGTAGTTGGCTCTCCTTTATTATGTTCTTGGTCTTATTACTTCCTCTCATGTATTCTCGCTTTTGGTATTGAATTTCATGTCGAGTGCCTATCTTTTGTGCTTTTATGAACGTTCTGAACTTGATGCTGGCTTATAATCTGATGACGATATTGAGCTCCATTATGTCTTGCTTCTATCATGATTGAATGTTTCTTCTTCACTTTATTGTTTTTTCTGTATGAGTGCATATGCTAAACCTGAATTCCTACTAACTTAGTATTACCTATTTGACCAAAACGTTCGGACCGGCACCCTCGCGCCAAGGCACGGTCCTGATCTAGTATTTAAGAACGGAGGGAGTAGTTAACGGGTCGCTTGTTTCGGTCGTTTTCGAACCCTATAGCCCCACGTTGTTTTGTCTCCCAATTATACTCATCGTGCGTCGCCACCCCTGACCCTATTTATTGACTTTGAAATTTATTGACTTCTTTTGAAATTTGCCTTTTTAGCCGTTTGGATTCATCTATTGGGTGTGTGGAGAGTAGATTTTTTTTAGGTCATGTGTCACATATACGGCCACATCATGGCTGACACACACACGCATACGCATGCACGCACGCACGCACACTCACTCACATGGAAAATGAGTCGATAGATACCTGGCTTTTGATGATAGAGACAAGACTCGGAGCAAAGCCACAGGCCAACCGATGATGAAACTTGGGCTGGTAGCCTGTCCCCGATGAAACTTGTTCCACACATGAGAGCTGGTGGCCCGTCATTGTTCATCCCTATGTAATGAAATACGTAGCTTTTCCAGTACAGTCAGTGCAATTTATTACTCTTCTAAAAATCGTACATCTAAGTTGTAAAAATGTAAATATGTTTTCTTCTGAAAATTTCATAAATCACCATATTCTTAAGCAGAAATTTATATGCATATAGTTTACATCACGTACATGATTTTATTTCGCTGATTTTCAATCTCCGCTCGGGGCCTCCTCAGTAGCTTCTTATCTCCCGGTGAGCCGACTGCGGTGGGGTTTTGGAGAGGGACGCGTACATTTTTTTTGATAAAGGACGTTTTTATTATCTCGAAATGCAGCATCAAGCAGATACAATACATTATGAGTATCATCCGGCCTCTGTATAATTAGGGTGTATACAGCCAAACAACAAAAGTCTGGCAAAAGGAAAAGTAACAAAAATGACAAGTCGGCAACAGTAGAGTCCTATTGACCGACACTATGCCTATGTCAAAAATGGAGGTAGATCGATTTGGAGGTTATGATGCCACCCATGTTGGGAAATACCTTCATAGCCGCATGCTCCAACCGCGTACACACCGCCTTGAACAATGGTGGGTGCTCTGGTCGTTGTAGCGTAGACCACATACGAAACAAGTGCGTATAACAGAAAATAACCTGTAGAGAAGAAGGAAAATTACAAATTAAATCATTTTTACATAGCCAAAGCGACCAAAGTAAGGCATACGCTCCCACCCTTATTAGCATTTTGAACTCATTTGAAATACCGTCCAACCAATGACCAAATATATTGGCAACACTTGTGGGCGGATACAAATTTTACGCTATTTGGATGACTGACCATGTAGAATATGCAAACTTGCATTGGAAAAAGAGGTGTTTGATTGTCTCGTCATGAGCACAAAAGCAACACTGCTTACTTCCTGACCAGTTGCGTCGTGCAAGGTTGTTTTTGGTTAGCGCAACTCCCCTACGAAGATACCACATGAAGATTTTAACTTTTTTATAGAATCTTTGAGTTTCAAATTTCTTGTTATTACTCACTGGTACCTCAAAATGCATTAGCGCATGATACATAGAATCTACTGTGAAAGATCCCGATGTAGTAAGGTTCCAGCAAAAAATATCCCGGCCTTGTGCCAGGTTAATCGAATCCAGTCGGGATAAAAGATTATGCCATGACATAAGTCAGGGGCCAATCAAGTCCCGCCTGAATGAAATATTCAACGGAGACGAACTGAGCACGTGCACAATAGTATTGTTTTTATTACAAGGAATAGTGTATAAGGCTATGTATTGTTCTTGAAGACTGGCATTGCCTAGCCATATGTCGTTCCATAAATGAATTTTTGAACTGTCCTTTATCACGAAAGTCCTAAAGGGAAAGAAAAAGGGACGCGCACATGGAGAGAGCACTAGAGAGATCCCAAGTCCAATTAGTGGAATCCAAACAAGTCTTTACTTACCATTCAAGAAAGGGGCCACACGGACCACCGGGCTGGCTGAGCCCTTAAATAATTCACCATGTGGAGAGAGATTTGAAATGGGAAACATCAGCACCACCAGCACCAGCACCAATGGCTGCTCTAGGAAGGATCGTCGGCCCCGTGCCGTTCAAGGACGTCGTCCAGAAAGAGGAGGATGAACACCCGCCGGAAGAGTACGCGAACATCATCTCCACCTTGCCGGGCATCACCACCGGCTTTGGGCCGTTGCTGTGCTACCAGGGTGTCTGGCTGCGCCCGTGGATGGTCCCTGGGGTGATCTCTGTCCAGCGGCGTCTCGTGCCGCGCCCCGACGACGTGCTCCTAGCGAGCCCGCCCAAGTGCGGCACCACCTGGCTCAAGGCTCTGTCCTTGGCCACCATGGCACGGGCTACCTACCCGCCGACCAGCGCCGATCACCCACTCCTCCGCCTCAACCCGCACGACTGCGTCCCCCACCTTGAGGCCCTCTTCGGTGCCGGCCAGGAAGCCAAGCTGGAGGCGCTGCCGTCACGTAGGCTGATGCACACGCACATGCACCACTCCCTGCTGCCACCCTCCTTGGCCGACTGCAAAATCGTCTACATCTGCAGGTAGCTAGCACGTACAACTTTTGCTTGTAAAATAGTAGTAAATTTTGCGGCCTGATGGATGCAGGGAGCCCAAGGATATGCTGGTTTCCATGTGGCACTTCATCATGGCCGCAGGAGGCGACGCCTTCCCCTTCTCCGAGCTCTTCGAGTTTGCATGCGAGGGTAAAAACCCCCACGGCCCCATTTGGGACCACATTCTCGGCTACTCGCGCGCCAGCAAAGCAAGTCCGGACAGGGTCCTCTTCCTAAGGTACGAGGAGATGCTGCTCGACCCGGTCAGCAGTGTCCGGGAGCTCGCCTTGTTCCTCGGTGTGCCCTTCACGGCGGCGGAGGAGGCGGCCGGCTCGCCCATGGACATCTGCAAGCTGTGCAGCATCGACACGATGAAAGACCTGGAGGCGAACAACACTGGAGTGGCTGGGCAGTTCATGGAGTTCCCGCATCAATCCTTCTTCAGGAAAGGGGTCGTGGGGGACTGGGCCAACCATATGACGCCGGAGATGGCCCGCCGCATCGATGCCATCGTCGAGGACAAGCTTCGAGGATCGGGACTCAGCTTCACGCGCTCACCACAAGATGTGGACGATGGATATGCACGCCTGCCTCTAGCTAGCTAGTATCTGTTTCTACTCCAGCCACTTTAATTATGGCTTATCCCATCCTGGTTAGGCTGGTTGTAATGATAGTATCATAGCTAGTATCATGCATGCCAACTAGGTAATTTTGATGAGGTGTCATAGCATTAAAGGAAGAAAGAGAGGGTGTAGTATCATATCATGATACCGTATCATATTAAATGCTATACTACTTTTGTGTCATGCATGGCAATAAATAAAGTACTACATGATACTAATATATGATACTATGCATTAGGGAGGTAGTATCATACACTAGTATCATATGCATGATACTAGTATATGATACTCCCCATTACAACCAGCCTTAGTACTGTACGTTTTGACATTAATTGTGTCTTTTGCTATTTGTGTGTCAGGTCAGCCAATTCATGGACTCTTTAGTTATCCTTCCCCATTTCAGTAACCTGCAATCATTTACCCTACTAAACCCTACTGTTACTTGAACCTTGTGTTTGGTTTCACCTATTAATAAAACTAGATAATACCCCGCGCATTGCTGCGGGACTTGTAGATTGAATAAAAACGTGTACATAGTGAATGAATAGAAAATCATGTTTGGACATTTGAGCCATTCAGTAATCAGGGGCTGGTACCAAAAGGTCTAGAGAAACCAAATTAGTTGAAAAAAGCATGTTCGTGCTCAAGAAACAATGACATAAATTTTATCTGCAGAAGAAAAATTATCTATAAAAACTATAAACGTTCTAGGACTAAAGAGGCTAATGGCTATGAAAATGAATATAACAATATTTCTAGCCTCAAGCATGGAACTAATAGAACAACAAATGCACAAACTTAAGAAAAATCAGTTGAGTACGAAAGGACGAAATAAAGGCACATCTTATATTTACTAATTGGAGGCACCTTTCAAGATTTCTCATTAATCCACATCATCAAAATTAATTACACCGTTGGATTGTAGAAATAACGTCTAAGATTAAAGGAAAACTTACGTAACGCAGATGGTCCCATCCAAAAAAATACATCTGTCACGTTCAACATTGGTGAAAAAAAAAACAGCCAAGATTCCTTAAAAAGAGATAGCCTTACATCTTGACACGTTCAACATTAATTGGTGAATTATTGCAAAAAAACATTAATTGGTGAAAGAAAAAAAAACAGCCACGGATCCATAAAAGAGATATCCTCCTTCCATAAAAGTTGGGCGCTGAAAAGGGAAAAAACAAATCACATCTGACACATTATACTTTGGTGGAACAAAACTAGGAAAGTTGTGTCCACGGTTTCCTAAAAAAAGATAATCTCCTTCCATAAAAACTCCAACGATAGAAAAAAAAACAGATCTGGAGATAGCCTCCTTCCATAAAAGTTGGGCGCTGAAATAGAAACAAAAAATCGCATCTGAGACGTATACTTTGGTGAAACATAAAAGCGTACTCTCCTTCCATAAAAACTCTAGCGATGAAAAAAAAACAGATCTGTTTCATGACCCTTGAAAGTCCATTAGTAAAATCTCTCTATTTTTTATTGTAAAGGAAAAAAACAGTCACGCAAAAAGGGGAAGACGTCTCTCCCACAAATCTCGCGGCTAAAACGCAAACCTAAAATATAGGTGTCCTCCATAAAAAACACCTACACGTAACGTTGGTGAAGGTAAATAAGGATATCATCGATGGTTTCCTTATATAAAAAAAGGATAGCTTCTTGCCCATGAACTTGCCGCGTATGGCTTCAGGACGGGAGTAGGCTCCGGATTTTGTTTCAGGTGTGGTCGCTAGCGAGTCTGCTGTGCGGGTTCAGTAATGGAATGAACTATTTCCAGCTCAAAAAAAAAAATAGCTTCCTTCCATAAAAACTTGACCGATGAAAAGAAAAGGGAAACAGATCCATTTCATGCCCATTTTTTATCCTAATAAAAAGAAAAAATAGCTATTAAAACATCATTACATACATATAAATTGCTGAATCAATTAAAGAAAGAATTTGATTTTATTAGCGCCACAAATATATCATATAAGGAGTACAATTTTTCTACAGCCACTACTTTCCCTCTCATATAAACATGATTGTCTATGCGATATAGGTATGTATAGTATGGATAGAAAATAACTAAAATTTTCCATGCAAGTTAATCAGAAGAGAAATTACTTAAAATTTGTTGTACCAACAAGACTTATAATCGGAATAATCAATGGTGCTTATAGTATAATGAAAATACGCAACTGCCTCTGTTTTAAATATGTATATTATTCGCTACGATATGACATATGTTGATAGGAAGTCGTTAATGTATGTGTCCATTATTCTATATGGAAACGAAGTTTTTCTAATTCTACCGTGCTTCCGTGGCAAAAAGGAAGATGCGTGTCTTTTTTAGGTTGAATGAGAAAGTAAGATACGATGTTACAATAGGGCATTTCATCCTTATACCTTCTCGAAACTTTTAGATCACTAGATGATACATGCAACAACTTCTGCGTTTGGAACTATGTTTTCTACCAACATAACACATATACCCTTATGTGACCTTGACAAGTAGGACATCCATAGTTCCAGATATCAGCCATAAATCTGATGTGGATCGCTAAGACAGAATTCGATGCAAACAATATAATCACAAAATAGTCAAAGCAATGTAACTTCATTGGACCATATGTGCATGTGTGATAATAATAATAATCTATATCAAAATATGCAAATTATTGTTTGACATTTCCAATTTCTTAAAACTTTGTTATATCTAATAATAAAATTGCTAGCCCGTGCAGGTGCACGGGTTGACGACTAGTATACTTAATCTTGATAAGGTAACGTATATTCGTATGGGCCACGGAGATGGATCCCAACCATTTCTTAATTGGAAAAAACATAGGCAAGGAATACCTCATTGTGGAGAGGAGGAATACCTCATATAGCCGGAGGCGTGACACACGAACAGAGAGGAGGAATTAAGATGAGGTTACACTGTTAAAGCAAATGAAATGGAATACCTCATTCCTTGCCTATATATGTCGACGCCTCCTCTCTGTTCGTGTGTCACGCCTCCGGCTATATATGTCGACGGACATCGAGTCGCCTGGTCTTGCCAACCCAGGCGATTGTGCAGGATCCAGCTATGAGGATCCTCATAATATGTTTTAAATGCACGTTTTCAACACTTTTTTAGTACACTTGTCTTCTACAACGAAAGCAGTGAGCTTGCGAGGACGAACTCGGGGCACGCATACATGATAGACAATGTGACACACACACACACACACATACACACACACACACACACACACACACACACACACACACACACATAAGAAAACACACATAAAAAAACACAGTAACATTCTTAAATGAAAACACAAATGATTTAAAAAAGCTCCAAAAACATATTTTGGAAAATGTGACACCATTTCTAAAATTCAAAGACAATTTCTGAAACCTGTGAAAACTTTTGGGATTCCAAATATTTTTGAAAAATGTGAACACTTATTAAAAATGCAAGCGGTCTACGAAAATGCAAACATAAAGTTAACTGTCTAAACATTTTTTGTAAAACACGAACCATTTTTGAATTTATGACAAAAATAGAAAACAAGAGTGTAGTTTTAACTTCTGAACAATTTTTAAAATGTACGAACATTTTCTAAAATTCCAGTTTTTTTGAATTTATAAACTAAATTCGAAAAGACGAACATTTTTCGGAAATCTGTACTATTTATGAAAACATGACTAGTTTTCGAAAATTCTGAATATTTTCCAGAAACGTAAACAATTTTTCAGAACATATGAACATATTTTTTTTAATTCCTGAGCATTTTCCTAATTTATGAAAAAATGTAAACAAAAACATATTTTTCTAAATACTGAAATTTATTAAATAAACGAACATTTCGACAACAGGCTACATCGCTGTGGTGTGGTGGGCCGGCCCAAATTCTCGTTAGTGAGAGTAGCAGGTTATCCAGGCCGGGATTGAGTATTCCCGGTGTGCCAAACGAGTCTAGGATTTGAAATAGACCGGGATTGACAAGTTGAGAGTGTCAATTTTCAGGATTCAAAATTCAGGGTTCGATTTATCTTTGGTTTACAAGTTCAAGGTCTATTTTGGACTTTTTCCTGGGGGCTCTATGCGTCTGCTGCGTACGCAGACGTTTTTGATCCGAGGTCTCGGTGGTTGTTTTGCTTCGCACCCTCGTGGACCCCCTCGCGCGCTGCAGCGTGTGCGGTGGTAGGGCCGGGGTCCTTCTCGCATGTCTGGGTTTGTCCGGGTTTATTTTGTTTGTTGAGTCCCCTTTGTTTGGCTGGCTCTCAGCAACGGCATGCCTCCCCAAGTGCGGTGTACAGTTTTGGAGAGGGACATGAGGAGATCCCAATAAATCCAATTAGTAGAATTCAAACAAAAGCAATAAGGGCTGAATCTGAGCCCTTAAATAATTCACCCCAAATCAGGCACTGCCACTGACAACATCCAATCCGACAATGTAAAAAGGCTGTCAATCTTCATCGATGACGTAGTTTCATCAATCTTTGTTGGATACCATGGGATTTAGCGGCTGAACGACAATGCTAATTTCGCCCAATGCACGGACCGGCTACCAAGCCCGTTGTCGAATGTCATAACTGATTTCAACAATGATCCATTTCATCTGATTTGTCCCCGAAATGAAATATCCAGCGCAGCAGGGCACTTCATCGAGCTCTGGGTCACCAATTAGAGCATGAGTTTTGTTTTTCATCTCAGTTGCAAGTCCTCTGTTGACTCACAATTGGGCCCATAACTTGTTTCATCCCAGTTGCAATTCGACCCTTAAATTGCAACTAGGCTCATAGTTTCATAGTTGTCCCTGTTGCAGGTGTACCATCTACTTGAAACTGGGCCTATAATTGTACGAGTTTCAAGCCCACCATGGACTCGCAATTGGAGCATGTGTTTGTTCTTTATCTTAGTTGCAAGTCCATCCTTGACTCGCAATTGGGACAATATCTTGTTCATCCTAGTTGCAAATCGACACTTGACTCGGAACTGGGCTCATAGTTTCATAGTTGTCCTAGTTGTACGCCCATCTTTGACTCACAACTGGGCTCGTAGTTCCATAGTTGTCCTAGTTGCAAGTCCTCTCTCGACTCGCAACTGGGCTCGTAGTTATCCTAGTTGCAAGCCTACCGTTGACTCGCAACTGGAGCCTGTGTTTTTTTTCATCCCAATTGCAGTTCCACCCTTGACTCGCAATTGTGCCAATAGTTTATTTCATCCTAGGTGTTGTCCTAGTTGCAAGTTCATCCTAGGCTCACAATTAGGCTTGTAGTTGTCCAAGTTGCAAGCTCACCCTCGACTTGCAATGGGAGCATGTATTTTTTTCATCCCAGTTGCAAGTCCACGCTTGACAAACAACTAGGCCCATAGTTTATTTCATGCCAGGTGCAAGTCGACCTTTGACTCGCAACTGGTCCCGTAGTTTCGTAGTTTTCCCAGTTGCATGTCCACCCTTGATTCGCAAATGAGATAGTATTTTGTCTCAATTCCAAGTCCATTCTCGGCCTACAAGTGGACATGTATTTTGTTTTTATCCTAGTTGCAAGTCCACGCTCGCTTCGCAACTAGGTTCTATGCTTGTTGTTCCAATTGCAAGTCCACCGTCAACTTGTAAATCGTATCGTAGTTTTGTGTAGTTGTCCCAAATAAAAGTCCACCCTTTACTCGCAAGTAGGCCCGGAGTTTGTTTCATCCCGGTTATAGTTCCATCCTTGACTATCAATGGGGCTTGTAGTTTCGTAGTTGTCCCAGTTGCAAGTTCACACTCGACTCATAAATGGGCTCATAGTTTTGTTGTTGTCCGAGTTGCAAGTCTACCCTATACTCGCAACTGATTACCTAGATTATTTTCATCATAGTTGTAAGTGCACCGTTGACTCGCAACTGGTATCATATTAGTAAATACTTACTTGTCTGACAAAAAATAACTTAACTGCCATATATTCGTTAATTGCGTGTAAATATGACAGCTCAACATAAATTAGCAAGCACAAACAAATCATTTTTGCGATTGTGTGTAAAAATGATCTCTCGACATATTTAAAACTGGCAAGCACAACAAAATATTTTTGGCAATCGCGTGTAAAAATTTAAAAACCCAGCATTATCAAGCTAGTAAATCAGAACAAATCATTTTTGAGAATCACGTGTAAAAATGACATTTCAACACAGTTACACTGGCAAGCACAACCTAATTAAGCCATTGTTTTGTATCTTGTATAAAATTAGTACAATGTTAAGTCACTTATTTTGGGTGGAAAGGAGTTTAATAGAAAGCTAGCTTTGAGATGCATGCAAATTAAGAGGTGGTAGTGTAATGCCCAACAAATCAGCAGAATAAAATAAAGCTGATGAGCTACCGTAGCAAAAGGTAAATTGGACAGGCAAGTCACCGTTAAATAATGCAGCTACTTTAGCTCCTCGCGAAGGGATTGCAGCGCACTGTAACTGAGCCTTGTAGCACACTCTTCACTGTAGCTCGATAATAACACATGCATGCAGCAGTACAAGGCACACAAAAAATGCACAGACAGATCGCAGCGTGTTGCGCCCGTCATCACACGGGAAGGTCGCGGTGCGGCGTCATAATTTAGATTTTTTTCAACAAACAAACAATACAGCAGAAACAGATCGTTTATTTAGATGCCAAAAAAGGGCCACATATAGGTGGTGTCATGTTTGATGTGACTGAATAATATCATTATCTCACATCTAGATAAGATATAGTCAGACCCTTCTTTTATTGTTCGGCGGCAATGGAAACATACATTAAGCTGCTAGTACTAGTACGGTTGGACAACGCGGCATTGAATTTGAATTTGTGGGCATGAACTTTTGGGCACGAACTAGGTTGAATTATGTTTGTGATTCAAATTATATGTCATGTGTTTTGTGTTGATGTGTGAAATTTATATTTTGTGTCCAAAATAAACAAATCACTAGTCCCGGTTCAATCCAGGCCAGTTTAGCCCATTAGTCCCGGTTCAATCCAGAACCGGGACCAATGGAGCTATTTGCCCGATTCAGGAGCCTGGGGCCGGCGCCACGTGGGCCATTGGTCCCGGTTCGTCTGACCTTTTGGTCCCGGTGGACGAACCTACCAATGGTCCTGGCTCCTGGCCCCACCACTATTGGTCCCGATTGGTGGCATGAACCGGGACCAAAGGCTTCCCTTTAGTCCCTGGTTCAAGCCAACAACCGGGGTTAATGGTGCTGCCTATATATAGCCCTCACAAGAAGAGCAGAGCACACTGCTCTGTTTTTTCCGGCCGAGGGAGAGGGCTTGGTGGTGCTCTAGCTCACCTCCTATGCACACAAGGTGTTCGATGGAATGCCCGAGCCACACTACTTAAGGTTTCTCCTCTCCAAGCTCGACCGCCAAGCTCCATTTTCCTCAATATTTATCTAGGTTTAGCGGTCCGTCACGCCCGTCCCGTCTTCATCGCCACGATCACCCGCGCCGATCTCATCGCCACACCACCGTGGTGAGCCTCTTGTTCTTATCTTCTTTCTAAAAGGAAAAATATTATTACTTGTTTGTTTAGATAGATACTTGTATTATTTTCTTACTTTTATTATTGCATCTTATATAGTGCGATGGTTTTGGTATCCGCCTGCCGGCCCTCGGCCCTGTCTATGATTCGATGTGGTATATATTATTTTTTCATAACTATTGGTTCATTTATTGTTTATGAAAATTATGCCGACCAACGTGACATAGATTTTATTTATCTAGGAGGTTGTTGAACCGAAATTCCAACCGACCCTATTGTCGAGAGGTTAAATTTAGTTGAAGAAGAAAACAATTTCTTGAAGGAAAAATAAAAAAACTTGAGGAGGAGAAGATGATATTGGAGTTGCATGTTGCGGATGTCGTCGATGATCACAAGATCAAGATGGATGCAATGCGCTTGAAGATGAGAAAGATTAGAAAATATGCCATTCAAACCGAGGCTTGGTATCATTATGCCGTTGGATCAGTTGTTACCTTGGTTGCGATTATGATCGTATTTGTTTTCGCATTGAAATGTTTTACATAGTTTCAATGTATGGTTTAATTAATTTAGATGCTCTGCAGAGCTTTATGTTGCTAGATGAGAACTATGTATTGTTGGGGAACGTAGTAATTTCAAAAAATTTCCTACGATCACGCAAGACCATGGTGATGGCATAGCAACGAGAGGAAGAGTGTCCGTCCACGCACTCGTGAGACCGAAAGCGGAAGCGTTATAACAACGCGGTTGATGTAGTCGACGTCTTCACGATCCGACCGATCCAAGCACCGAACGACGGCACCTCCGAGTTCTGCACACGCTCAGCTCGATGACGATCCCGGACTCCGATCCGGCAAAGTGTCGGGATGAGTTCCACAAGACGACGGCGTGGTGACGATGTAGAAGCTCCACCGACGCAGGGCTTCGCCTAAGCTCCGCGACGATATGACTTCTCCGGCGCAGGGCTTCGCCTAAGCTCAGCGACGATATGACCGAAGTGGAATATGGTGGAAGGGGGCACCACACACGGCTAAGGAAAGATCCGTAGATCAACTTGTGTGTCTTGGGGTGCCCCCTGCCCCCGTATATAAAGGAGGCAAGGGGGAGGTGGCCGGCCCTAGGGGAGGCGCACCAAGGAGGAGTCCTACTCCCACCGGGAGTAGGACTCCCCCTCCTAGTTGGACTAGGATTGGAGGAGGGAAGAGGGAAGGCGCCGCCCCCTTCCTTGTCCTATTCGGACTAGAGGGGAGGGGGCGCAGCCCACCTTGGCTGGCCCTTCCTCTTCTCTCCTATGGCCCATTAGGCCCATGGACCTCCGGGGTTCCGGTAACCTCCTGCATCCGGTAAAATCCCGATTTCACCCGGAACACTTCCGATGTCCAAATGTAGGCTTCCAATATATCAATCTTTATGTCTCGACCATTTCGAGACTCCTCGTCATGTCCGTGATCACATCCGGGACTCGAACAACCTTCGATTGCATCAATACTTATAAACACATAAAGAACTGTCATCGAAACGTTAAGCGTTCGGACCCTACCTGATCGAGAACTAAGAAGACATGACCTAGAACCATACACGGTCAATAACCAAAAGCGGAACCTGGATGCCCATATTGGTTCCTACATATTCTACGAAGATCTTTATCGGTCAAACCGCATAACGACATACGTTGTTCCCTTTGTCATCGGTATGTTACTTACCCGAGATTCGATCGTCGGTATCCAATACCTAGTTCAATCTCGTTACCGTAAGTCTCTTTACTCGTTCGTAATACATCATCTCACAACTAACTCATTAGTTGTAATGCTTGCAAGGCTTAAGTGATGTGTATTACCGAGAAGGCCTAGAGATACCTCTCCGACAATCGGAGTGACAAAACCTAATCTCAAATACGCCAACCCAACAAGTACCTTTGGAGACACCTGTAGTACTCCTTTATAATCACCCAGATTACGTTGTGACGTTTGGTAGCACCCAAAGTGTTCCTCCGTAAACGGAGTTGCATAATCTCATAGTTACAGGAACATGTATGGGTCATGAAGAAAGCATTAACATACTAAACGATCAAGTGTTAAGCTAACGGAATGGGTCATGTCAATCAGATCATTCAACCAATGATGTGACCTTGTTAATTAAATAACAACTCCTTGTTTATGGTTAGGAAACATAACCATCTTTGATTAACAAGCTAGTCAAGTAGAGGCATACTAGTGACATACTGTTTGTCTATATATTCACACATGTATTATGTTTCCGGTTAATACAATTCTAGCATGAATAATAAACATTTATCATGATATAAGGAAATAAATAATAACTTTATTATTGCCTCTAGGGCATATTTCCTTCAGTCTCCCACTTGCACTAGAGTCAATAATCTAGATTACAAAGTAATGATCCTAACACCCATGGAGTCTTGGTGCTGATCATGTTTTGCTCGTGGAAGAGGCTTAGTCAACGGGTCTGCAACATTCAGATCCGTATGTATTTTGCAAATCTCTATGTCTCCCACTTGGACTTGGTCCCGAATGGAATTGAAGCGTCTCTTGATATGCTTGGTCCTCTTGTGAAATCTGGATTCCTTTGCCAAGGCAATTGCACCAGTATTGTCACAGAAGATCTTCATAGGTCCCGATGCACTAGGTATGACACCTAGATCGGAAATGAACTCTTTCATCCAGACTCCTTCATTTGCTGCTTCAAGCAGCTATGTACTCCGCTTCACATGTAGATCCCGCCACGACGCTTTGTTTAGAACTGCACCAACCGACAGCTCCACCGTTTAATAAAAACACGATCCGGTTTGCGATTTAGAATCGTCCGGATCAGTGTCAAAGCTTGCATCGACGTAACCATTTACGACTAGCTCTTTGTCACCTCCATATACGAGAAACATATCCTTAGTCCTTTTCGTATTTCAGATGTTCTTGACCGCTGTCCGATGATCCATTCCTGGATTACTTTGGTACCTTCCTGCCAAGCTTACAGCTAAGCATACGTCGTGTCTGGTACACAGCATTGCATACATGATAGAGCCTATGGCTGAAGCATAGGAACATCTTTCATTTTCTCTCTATCTTCTGCTGTGGTCGGGCATTGAGTCTGACTCAATCTTATACCTTGCAACACAGGCAAAAAACCTTTCTTTGCCTGATCCATTTTGAACTTTTTCAAAACTTTATCAAGGTATGTGCTTTGTGAAAGTCCAATTAAGCGTCTTGATCTATCTCTATAGATCTTGATGCCCAATATGTAAGCAGCTTCACCGAGGTCTTTCATTGAAAAACTTTTATTCAAGTATCCTTTTATGCTATCCAGAAATTCTATATCATTTCCAATCAGTAATATGTCGTCCACATATAATATCAGAAATGCCACAGAGCTCCCACTCACTTTCTTGTAAATACAGGCTTCTCCAAAAGTCTGTACAAACCCATATGCTTTGATCACACTATCAAAGCGTTTATTCCAACTCCGAGAGGCTTGCACCAGACCATAAATTGATCGTTGGAGCTTGCACACTTTGTTAGCACCCTTTGGATCGACAAAACCTTCTGGTTGCATCATATACAACTCTTCTTCTAGAAATCCATTCAAGAATGCAGTTTTTACATCCATTTGCCAAATTTCATAATCATAAAATGCGGCAATTGCTAACATGATTCGGACAGACTTAAGCATCGCCACGGGTGAGAAAGTCTCATCGTAGTCAACCCCTTGAACTTGTCGAAAACCTTTCGCAACAAGTCGAGCTTTGTAGATGCTTATATTACCATCAGCGTCGGTCTTCTTCTTGAAGATCCATTTATTTTCAATGGCTTGCCGATCATCGGGCAAGTCAACCAAAGTCCATACTTTGTTCTCATACATGGATCCCATCTCAGATTTCATGGCTTCCAGCCATTTTATGAATCTGGGCTCACCATCGCTTCTTCATAGTTTGTAGGTTCGCCATGTTCAAGTAACATGACTTCCAGAATAGGATTACCGTACCACTCTGGTGCGTATTTTACTCTGGTTGACCTACGAGGTTCAGTAGTAACTTGATCTGAAGCTTCATGATCATCATCATTAGTTTCCTCACTAATTTGTGTAGTTGTCACAGGAACCATTTCTTGTGATGAACTACTTTCCAATAAGGGAGCAGATACAGTTATCTCATCAAGTTCTACTTTCCTCCCACTCACTTCTTTCGAGAGAAACTCCTTCTCTAGAAAGGATCCGAATTTAGCAACGAAAATCTTGCCTTCAGATCTGTGATAGAAGGTGTACCCAACAGTCTCCTTTGGGTATCCTATGAAGACACATTTTCCGATTTGGGTTCGAGCTTATCTGGTTGAAGTTTCTTTACATAAGCATCGCAGCCCCAAACTTTAAGAAACGACAACTTTGGTTTCTTGCCAAACCACAGTTCATAAGGCGTCGTCTCAACGGATTTTGACGGTGTCCTATTCAACGTGAATGCGGCCGTCTCTAAAGCATAACCCCAAAACGATAGCGGTAAATCGGAAATAGACATCATAGATCGCACCATATCTAGTAAAGTACGACACGACGTTCGACACACCATTTCTCTGTGGTGTTCCGTGGCGTGAGTTGCTAAACTATTCCACATTGTTTCAAATGTAAACCAAACTCGTAACTCAAATATTCTCCTCCACGATCAGATCGTAGAAATTTTATTTTCTTGTTACGATGATTTTCCACTTCACTCTGAAATTCTTTGAACTTTTCAAATGTTTCAGATTTGTGTTTCATTAAGTAGATATACCCATATCTGCTCAAATCATCTGTGAAGGTGAGAAAATAACGATATACCGCCAAGGCCTCAACATTCATTGGACCACAAACATCGGTATGTATGATTTCCAACAAATCAGTTGCTCGCTCCATAGTTCCGGAGAACGGCGTTTTGGTCATCTTGCCCATGAGGCACGGTTACGCAAGTACCAAGTGATTCATAATCAAGTGATTCCGAAGCCCATCAGCATGGAGTTTCTTCATGCGTTTTACACCGATATGACCTAAACGGCAGTGCCACAAATAAGTTGCACTATCATTATCAACTCTGCATCTTTTGGCTTCAACATTATGAATATGTGTATCACTACTGTCGAGATTCAACAAGAATAGACCATTCTTCAAGGGTGCATGACCATAAAAGATATTACTCATATAAATAGAACAACCATTATTCTCTGATTTAAATGAATAACCGTCTCGCATTAAACAAGATCCAGATATAATGTTCATGCTCAACGCTGGCACCAAATAACAATTATTTAGGTCGAAAACTAATCCCGAAGGTAGATGTAGAGGTAGCGTGCCGACTGCGATCACATCGACTTTGGAACCATTTCCAACGCGCATCGTCACCTCGTCCTTAGCCAATCTTCGCTTAATCCGTAGTTCCTGCTTCGAAGTTGCAAATATTAGCAATGTAACCAGTATCAAATACCGTGTACTATCATGCGGTATTAGTAAGGTATACATCAATAACATGTATATCACATATACCTTTGTTCACCTTGCCATCCTTTTTATCCGCCAAATACTTGGGGCAGTTCCGCTTCCAGTGTCCGGTCTGCTTGCAGTTAAAACACTCAGTTTCAGGCTTAGGTCCAGACTTGGGTTTCTTCTCTTGATCAGCAACTTTCTTGCTGTTCTTTTTGAAGTTTCCCTTCTTCTTCCCTTTGCCCCTTTTCTTGAAACTAGTGGTCTTGTTGATCATCAACACTTGATGCTCTTTCTTGATTTCTACCTCCGCAGCTTTTAGCATCGCGAAGAGCTCAGGAATTGTCTTAGTCATCCCTTGCATATTATAGTTCATCACGAAGCTCTTGTAGCTTGGTGGCGATGATTGGAGAATTCTGTCAATGACACTATCATCCGGAAGATTAACTCCCAGCTGAATTAAGTGATTGTTATACCCGGACATTTTGAGTATGTGCTCACCGACAGTAACTATTCTCCTCCATCTTGCAGCTATAGAACTTATTGGAGACTTCATATCTCTCAATCCGGCATTTGCTTGAAATATTAACTTCAACTCCTGGAACATCTCATATGCTCCATGACGTTCAAAACGTCGTTGAAGACCCGGTTCTAAGCCGTAAAGCATGGCACACTGAACTATAGAGTAGTCATCAGCTACGCTTTGCGGACGTTCACAACTTCACGGCTCAAAGATCTGCAGGCCTGTCACCCAGCGGTGATTACAGGACGTATTTTTTCTGTGCAGAATTGAGGATAATCCTCATGTTACGGACCCAGTCCGTGTAATTGCTACCATCATCTTTCAACTATGCTTTCTCAAGGAACGCATTAAAATTCAACGGAACAACAGACGAGCCATCTATCTACAGTAAACATAGACAAGCAAAATACTATCGGTACTAAGTTCATGATAAATTTAAGTTCAATTAATCATATTAAAAAACTCCCACTTAGACAGACATCTCTCTAGTCAACTAAGTGATCACGTGATCCATATCAACTAAACCATGTCCGATCATCACGTGAGATGGAGTAGTTTCAATGGTGAACATCACTATGTTGATCATATCTACTATATGATTCACGCTCGACCTTTCGGTCTCCGTGTTCCGAGGCCATATCTGTTATATGCTAGGCTCGTCAAGTTTAACTCGAGTATTCCGCGTGCGCAACTGTTTTGCACCCGTTGTATTTGAACGTAGAGCCTATCACACCCGATCATCACGTGGTGTCTCAGCATGAAGAACTTTCATAGCGGTGCATACTCAGGAGAACACTTCTTGATAATTTTTAGTGAGAGATCATCTTATAATGCTACCGTCAATCAAAGCAAGATAAGATGCATAAAGGATAAACATCACATGCAATCAATATAAGTGATATGATATGGTCATCATCATCTTGTGCTTGTGATCTCCATCGCCAAGCACCGTCATGATCACCATCGTCACCGGCGCGACACCTTGATCTCCATCGTAGCATCGTTGTCGTCTCGCCAACTATTGCTTCTACGACTATCGCTACTCCTTAGTGATAAAGTAAAGCAATTACATGGCGTTGCATTTCATACAATAAAGCGACAACCATATGGCTCCTGCCATTGCCGATAACTCGGTTACAAAACATGATCATCTCATACAATAAAATATAGCATCACGTCTTGACCATATCACATCACAACATGCCCTGCAAAAACAAGTTAGACGTCCTCTACTTTGTTGTTTGCAAGTTTTACGTGGCTGCTACGGGCTGAGCAAGAACCGTTCTTACCTACGCATCAAAACCACAACGATACTTCGTCAAATAGACTCTGTTTTAACCTTCTCAAGGACCGGGCGTAGCCACACTCGGTTCAACTAAAGTGAGAGAGACAGACACCCGCCGGTCACCTTTAAGCAACGAGTGCTCGGAGCGGTGAAACCAGTCTCGCGTAAGCGTACGCGTAATGTCGGTCCGGGCCGCTTCATCTCACAATACCGCTGAACCAAAGTATGACATGCTGGTAGGCAGTATGACTTGTATCGTCCACAACTCACTTGTGTTCTACTCGTGCATATGACATCAACGCATAAAACCTGGCTCGGATGCCATCGTTGGGGAACGTAGTAATTTCAAAAATTTCCTACGATCACGCAAGACCATGGTGATGGCATAGCAACGAGAGGGAAGAGTGTCCGCCCACGCACTCGTGAGACCGAAAGCGGAAGCGTTATAACAACGCTGTTGATGTAGTCGCACGCCTTCACGATCCGACCGATCCAAGCACCGAACGACGGCACCTCCGAGTTCTGCACACGCTCAGCTCGATGACGATCCCGAACTCCGATCCAGCAAAGTGTCGGGATGAGTTCCACAAGACGACGGGCGCAGGACGATGTTGATGCTCCACTGACGCAGGGCTTCGCCTAAGCTCCGCTGACGATATGACTTCTCCGGCGCAGGCTTCGCCTAAGCTCAGCGACGATATGACCAAGTGGAATATGGTGGAAGGGGCACCGCACACGGCTAAGGAAAGATCCGTGAGATCAACTTGTGTGTCTAGGGGTGCCCCTGCCTCAGATATATAAAGGAGGCAAGGGGAGGTGGCCGGCCCTAGGGGAGGCGCAAGGAGGAGTCCTACTCCCACCGGGAGTAGGACTCCCTCTCCTAGTTGGATTAGGATTGGAGGAGGGGAAGAGGGAAGGCGCCGCCCCTTCCTTGTCCTATTCGGACTAGAGGGGAGGGGGCGCAGCCCACCTTGGCTGGCCCTTCCTCTTCTCTCCTATGGCCCATTAGGCCCATGGACCTCCGGGGTTCCGTAACCTCCGGTACTCCGGTAAAATCCCGATTTCACCCGGAACACTTCCGATGTCCAAATGTAGGCTTCCAAGATATCAATCTTTATGTCTCGACCATTTCGAGACTCCTCGTCATGTCCGTGATCACATCCGGGACTCCGAACAACCTTCGGTGCATCAATACTTATAAACTCATAATGAACTGTCATCGAAACGTTAAGCGTGCGGACCCTACGGGTTCGAGAACTATGTAGACATGACCTAGAACCATTCTCGGTCAATAACCAATAGCGGAACCTGGATGCCCATATTGGTTCCTACATATTCTACGAAGATCTTTATCGGTCAAACCGCATAACGACATACGTTGTTCCCTTTGTCATCGGTATGTTACTTACCCGAGATTCGATCGTCGGTATCCAATACCTAGTTCAATCTCGCTACGGTAAGTCTCTTTACTCGTTCCGTAATACATCATCTCACAACTAACTCATTAGTTGTAATGCTTGCAAGGCTTAAGTGATGTGTATTACCGAGAAGGCCTAGAGATACCTCTCCGACAATCGGAGTGACAAAACCTAATCTCGAAATACGCCAACCCAACAAGTACCTTTGGAGACACCTGTAGTACTCCTTTATAATCACCCAGATACGTTGTGACGTTTGGTAGCACCCAAAGTGTACCTCCGTAAACGGAGTTGCATAATCTCATAGTTACAGGAACATGTATGGGTCATGAAGAAAGGATTAACATACTAAACGATCAAGTGTTAAGCTAACGGAATGGGTCATGTCAATCAGATCATTCAACCAATGATGTGACCTTGTTAATTAAATAACAACTCCTTGTTTATGGTTAGGAAACATAACCATCTTTGATTAACAAGCTAGTCAAGTAGAGGCATACTAGTGACATACTGTTTGTCTATATATTCACACATGTATTATGTTTCCGGTTAATACAATTCTAGCATGAATAATAAACATTTATCATGATATAAGGAAATAAATAATAACTTTATTATTGCCTCTAGGGCATATTTCCTTCATGTATGTACTTTGGTTTTTATGTGATGATGAACTTCTATTAATTTGGTCACTTAATTATCTATTCATGATGTTCTGTAATGATTTTTGACACACTGTATTATATATAATGCATGCAGATGAACCGCAATGGATGTACGGTGATGAGACACACCTCCGAGTATATGAAGGGCGTGCATGATTTTCTCAAGTGGCTGAGGCAAACAAGCAGAATGGTTTTATGTGTTGTCCATGCCCTATATGTGGGAATACGAAGTCTTACTCGACCGGAAAATCCTTCACACCCACCTGCTTTACAAGGGTTTCATGCCACACTATAATGTTTGGACGAGGCACGGAGAAATAGGGGTTATGATGGAAGACGGCGAGGAAGAAGAGTACGATGACAACTATGTGCCCCTGAATACGGTGATGCTACTCGAACATCAAGATGCACCAGACGATGTGCACGATGGTGTTGCAACGGGCGAAGCTGCTGAAGATCAAGAGGAACCAGACGATGTGCCCGATGATGATGATCTCCGCCGGGTTATTGTCGATGCAAGGACACAATGCGAAAGTCAAAAGGAGAAGCTGAAGTTCGATCGCATGTTAGAGGATCACAAAAAGGGTTGTACCCCAATTGCGAAGATGGCAACACAAAGCTCGGTACCGTACTCGAATTGCTGCAGTGGAAGGCAGAGAATGTCATGATCGATAAAGGATTTGAGAAGCTCACGAAAATAATAAAGAAGAAGCTTCCAAAGGATAACGAATTGCCCGACAGTACATACGCAGCAAAGAAGGTCGATGCCCTCTAGGATTGGAGGTGGAGAAGATACATGCATGCCCTAATGACTGCATCCTCTACCGTGGTGCCTACAAGGATCTGAACGCATGCCCGGTATGCGGTGCATTGCGATATAAGGTCGCACGAGATGACCCCGGTGATGTTGACGGCGAGCCTCCCAGAAGAGGGTTCTGCGAAGGTGATGTGGTATGCTCCTATAATACCACGGTTGAAACGTCTGCTCGTAAACGGAGAGCATGCCAAGTTGATGCGATGGCACAGTGAGGACCGTAAGAAAGACGGGAAGTTGAGAGCCTGACGGGTCGCAGTGGAGAAAAATCGAGAGAAAGTACTGGGATGAGTTTGCAAAGGACCCAAGGAACGTATGGTTTGCTTTAAGCGTGGATGGCATTAATCCTTTCGGGGAGCAGAGCAGCAATCACAGCACCTGGCCCGTGACTCTATGTATGTATAACCTTCCTCCTTGGATGTGCATGAAGCGGAAGTTCATTATGATGCCAGTTCTCATCCAAGGCCCTAAGCAACCCGGCAACGACATTGATGTGTACCTAAGGCCATTAGTTGAAGAACTTTTACAGCTGTGGAATGGAAACGGTGTACGCACGTGGGATGAGCACAAAAAGTAGGAATTTGACCTAAAGGCGTTGCTGTTTGTGACCATCAACGATTGGCCCGCTCTCAGTAACCTTTCAGGACAGACAAACAAGGGATACCACGAATGCACGCACTGTTTACTAGAAAACGATAGTATATACCTGGGAAGCTGCAGAAGAATGTTTACAGGCCATCCTCGATTTCTTCCGACCAACCATCAATGTCGAAAGAAAGGCAAGCATTTCAAAGGCGAGGAAGATCACCGGAAGAAGCCCGCCATGCGCATCGGTGATCACGTACTTGCTATGGTCAATGATTTACACGTAATCTTTGGAAAGGGTCCCGGCGGACTAGCTGTTCCGAATGACGCTGAGAATCACGCACCCATGTGGAAGAAGAAATCTATATTTTGTTGGGGAACGCAGTAATTTCAAAAAATTTCCTACGCACACACAGGACCATGGTGATGGCATAGCAACGAGAGGGGAGAGTGTTGTCTACGTACCCTCGTGAGACCGTGGCGGAAGCGATCACAACGTAGAGGAAGTAGTCGTCGTTCTCCTCGCGATCCTGCCGATCCCAAAGGTCGTTACTCCGGCACCTCCGAGTCGATGATGACGTAGAGGAAGTAGTCGACGTTCTCCTCACGATCCAGCCGATCCCAGCGCCGTTACTCCGGCACCTCCGAGTTCTTGGCACACGCTCAGCTCGATGGCGCTCCACGGGCTCCGATCCAGCAAAGCTCCGGGAGAGGGAGTTCCACAAGACGACGGGCGTGGTGACGATCTTGATGTTTCACCGACGCAGGGCTTCGCCTAAGCACCGCCACGATATGACCGAGGTGGAATATGGTGGAGGGGGCACCGCACACGGCTAAGGAACGATCTCAAGGATCAACTTGTGTGTTCTAGGGTGCCCTCCCCGTATATAAAGGAGGGGAGGAGGAGGTGGCCGCCCAAGGGGGGCGACCAGGAGGGGGAAACCTACTCCAAGTAGGTTTCCTCTCTTCCTTATCTTATTTGGAGGGGAAGGAAAGAGTACTAGTATTTAGGAAGTAGTACTAGTAGTAGAAATAGGAAGAGGGGAAGGAGAAAGGAAAGGGGCCCCCCTCCCCACTTCCTATTGGGCTTGGGGGGGCGCGCCCCCCTCCCTTGTTCCTTCTCCCTTCCTCCTACATGGGCCCAATAAGGCCCATATACCTCCCGGGGGGTTCTGGTAACCTCCCGGAGCTCCAAACTTCTCCGGAACCTTTCCGGTGTCCAAATATATCTGTCCAATATATAAATCTTTATGTCTCGACCATTTCGAGACTCCTCGTCATGTCCATGATCATATCCGGGACTCCGAACAACCTTCGGTACATCAAAATACATAAACTCATAATATAACTGTCATCGAAACCTAAAGCGTGCGGACCCTACGGATCGAGAACAATGTAGACATGACCGAGACACATCTCCGGTCAATTACCAATAGCGGGACCTGGATGCCCATATTGGTTCCTACATATTCTACGTAGATCATTATCGGTCAGACCGCATAACAACATACGTTGTTCCCTTTGTCATCGGTATGTTACTTGCCCGAGATTCGATCGTCGGTATCCAATACCTAGTTCAATCTAGCTACCGGTAAGTCTCTTTACTCGTTCCGTAATACATCATCTCACAACTAACTCATTAGTTGTAATGCTTGCAAGGCTTATGTGATGTGTATTACCGAGAAGGCCCAGAGATACCTCTCCGACAATCGGAGTGACAAAACCTAATCTCGAAATACGCCAACCCAACAAGTACCTTTGGAGACACCTGTAGTACTCCTTTATAATCACCCAGTTACGTTGTGACGTTTGGTAGTACCAAAGTGTTCCTCCGTAAACGGAGTTGCATAATCTCATAGTTATAGGAACATGTATAAGTCATGAAGAAAGCAATAGCAACATACTAAACGCGATCAAGTGCTAGGCTAACGGAATGGGTCATGTCAATCAGATCATTCTCCTAATGATGTGATCCCGTTTAATCAAATGACAACTCATGTCTATGGTTAGGAAACATAACCATCTTTGATTAACGAGCTAGTCAAGTAGAGGCATACTAGTGACACTCTGTTTGTCTATGTATTCACACATGTATTATGTTTCCGGTTAATACAATTCTAGCATGAATAATAAACATTTATCATGATATAAAGAAATAAATAATAACTTTATTATTGCCTCTAGGGCATATTTCCTTCAGTCTCCCACTTGCACTAGAGTCAATAATCTAGATCACATCACCATGTGATTAACATCGATAGTTCACATCATCATGTGATTAACACCCATAGTTCACATCGCCATGTGACCAACACCCAAAGGGTTTACTAGATTCAGTAATCTAGTTCACATCGCTATGTGATTAACACCCAAAGAGTACTAAGGTGTGATCATGTTTTGTTTGTTTAGTCAACGGGTCTTTCATATTCAGATCCGTTATGTATTTTGCAATTTTCTATGTCTACAATGCTCTGCACGGAGCTACTCTAGCTAATTGCTCCCACTTTCAATATGTATCTAGATCGAGACTTAGAGTCATCCAGATCGATGTCAAAACTTGCATCAACGTAACCCTTTACGATGAACCTTTTGTCACTTCCATAATCGAGAAACATATCCTTATTCCACTAAGGATAATTTTGACCGCTGTCCAGTGATCTACTCCTAGATCACTATTGTACTCCTTGCCAAACTCAGGTAGGGTATACAATAGATCTGGTACACATCATGGCATACTTTATAGAACCTATGGCTAAGGCATAGGGAATGACTTTCATTCTCTTTCTATCTTCTGCCGTGGTCGGGTTTTGAGTCTTACTCAATTTCACACCTTGTAACACAGGCAAGAACTCTTTCTTTGACTGTTCCATTTTGAACTACTTCAAAATCTTGTCAAGGTATGTATTCATTGAAAAAACTTATCAAGCGTCTTGATCTATCTCTATAGATCTTGATGCTCAATATGTAAGCAGCTTCACCGAGGTCTTTCTTTGAAAAAACTCCTTTCAAACACTCCTTTATGCTTTGCAGAATAATTCTACATTATTTCCGATCAACAATATGTCATTCACATATACTTATCAGAAATGATGTAGTGCTCCCACTCACTTTCTAGTAATTACAGGCCTTTCCAAAAGTCTGTATAAAATCATATGCTTTGATCACACTATCAAATCGTTTATTCCAACTCTGAGATGCTTGCACCAGTCCATAGTTGGATCATTGAGCTTGCACATTTTGTTAGTTCCTTTAGGATTGAAAAAACCTTCTGGTTGCATCATATACAACTCTTCTTTAATAAATCCATTAAAGAATGTAGTTTTGACATCCATTTGCCAGATTTCATAAAATGTGGCAATTGCTAACATGATTCGGACAGACTTAAGCATCGCTACGGTTGAGAAAATCTCATTGTAGTCAACACCTTGAACTTGTCGAAAACCTTTTGTGACAAGTCGAGCTTTGTAGATAGTAACACTACTATCAGTGTCCGTCTTTCTCTTGAAGATCCATTTATTTAACATGGCTTGCTGATCATCGAGCAAGTCAATCAAAGTCCATACTTTGTTCTCATACATGGATCCTATCTCAGATTTTATGGCCTCAAGCCATTTCGTGGAATCTGGGCTCATCATCGCTTCCTCATAGTTCGTGAGGTTCATCATGGTCTAGTAACATGACTTCCGTAACATGATTACCGTACCACTCAGTGCGGATCTTACTCTGGAAGACCTACGAGGTTTGGTAGCAACTTGATCTGAAGTTTCATGATCATCATCATTAACTTCCTCACTAATTGGTGTAGGAATCACTAGAACTGATTTACGTGATGAACTACTTTCCAATAAGGGGAAGGTACAATTACCTCATCAAGTTTCTACTTTCCTCCCACTCACTTCTTTCGAGAGAAACTTCTTCTCTAGAAAGGATCCATCTTAGCAACGAAAAACTTGCCTTCGGATCTGTGATATAAGGTGTACCCAATAGTTACCTTTGGGTATTCTATGAAGACGCACTTCTCCGATTTGGGTTTGAGCTTATCAGGTGAAAACTTTTTCACATAAGCATCACAACCCCAAACTTTTAAGAAACGACAGCTTAGGGTTTCATCAAGTTAAACCATAGTTCATATGGTGTCGTCTCAATGGATTTAGATGGTGCCCTATTAAACGTGAATGCAGTTGTCTCTAATGCATAACCCCAAAATGATAGTGGTAAACCGATAAGAGACATCATAGATCGCACCATATCCAATAAAGTGCGGTTACGACGTTCGGACACACCATAACATTGTGGTGTTCCAGGTGGCGTGAGCTGTGAAACTATTCCACATTATTTTAATTGAAGACCAAACTCGTAACTCAATTATTCGCCTTCGCGATCAGATCGCAGAAACTTTATTTTCTTGTTACGATGATTTTTCCACTTCACTCTGAAATTCTTTGAACCTTTCAACTATTTCAGACTTATCTTTCATCAAGTAGATATACCCATATCTGCTCAAATCATCTTGTGAAAGTTAGAAAATAACGATACTTGCCACGAGCATCAACACTCATTGGATCGCATACATCGGTATGTATTATTTCCAATTAGTCAAGAGCTTGTTCCATTGTTCCGAGAACGGAGTTTTAGTCATCTTGCCCAAACGGCACGGTTCGCAAGCATCAAATGATTCATAACCAAGTGATTCCGAAAGTCCATCAGCATGGAGTTTTCTTTATGCGCTTTACACCAATATGACCTAAACGGCAGTGCTACAAATAAGTTGCACTATCATTATTAACTTTGCATCTTTTGGTTTCAATATTATGAAATATGTGTATCACTATGATCGAGATCCAATGAACCATTTTCATTGGGTGTGTAACCATATAAGGTTTTATTCATGTAAATGTAACAACAATTTATTCTCTTACTTAAATGAATAATCAGATTGCAATAAACATGATCAAATCATATTTATGCTCAACACCAAATAACACTTATTTAGGTTCCACACTAATCCCGAAAATATAGGGAGTGTGTGATGATGATCAAATCAATCTTGGAACTACTTCCAACACTCATCGTCACTTCCCTTCAACTAGTTTCTGTTCATTACGCAACTCCTGTTTCAAGTTACTACTCTTAGCAACTGAACCAGTATCAAATACCGAGGGGTTACTACGAACACTAGTGAAATACACATCAATGATCTGTATATCAAATATACCTTTGTTCACTTTGCCATCCTTCTTATCCGCCAAATACTTGGGGTAGTTCCGCTTCTAGTGACCAGTTCCATTGCAGCAAAAGCACTTAGTCTCGTGCTTAGGTCCAGACTTGGGCTTCTTCACTCGAGCAACAACTTGCTTGCCGTTCTTCTTGAAGTTCCCCTTCTTCCCTTTGCCCTTTTCCTTGAGACTAGTGGTCTTGTCAATCACCAACACTTGATGCTCTTTCTTGATTTCTACCTTCGTCGATTTCAACATCACGAAGAGCTCGAGAATCGTTTTCGTCATCCCTTGCATACTATAGTTCATCATGAAGTTCTACTAACTTGGTGATGGTGACTATAGAATTCTGTCAATCACTATCTTATCCGGAAGATTAACTCCCACTTGATTCAAGCGATTGAAGTACCTGACAATCTGAGAACATGCTCACTAGTTGAGCGATTCTCTTCCATCTTTTAGCTATAGAACTTGTTGGAGACTTCATATCTCTCAACTCGGGTATTTGTTTGAAATATTAACTTCAATTCCTGGAACATCTCATATGGTCCATGACGTTCAAAACGCCTTTGAAGTCCCGATTCTAAGCCGTTAAGTATAGTGCACTAAACTATCAAGTAGTCATCATATTGAGCTAGCCAAACGTTCATAACGTCTGCATTTGCTCCTGCAATAGGTCTGTCACCTAGCGGTGCATTAAGGACATAATTCTTCTGTGCAGCAATGAGGATAAACCTCAGATCACGGATCCAATCCGCATCATTGCTACTAACATTTTTCAATACAAGTTTCTCTAGGAACACATATAAAAACATAGGGAAGCAAAAACATAGGGAAGCAACAACGCGAGCTATTGATCTACAACATAATTTGCAAAATACTACCAGGACTAAGTTCATGATAAATTTAAGTTCAATTAATCATATTACTTAAGAACTCCCACTTAGACAGACATCTCTCTAGTCATCTAAGTGATCACGTGATCCAAATCAACTAAACCATAACCGATCATCACGTGAGATGGAGTAGTTTTCAATGGTGAACATCTTATGTTGATCATATCTACTATATGATTCACGCCGACCTTTCGGTCTCCGTGTTCCGAGGCCATATCTGCATATGCTAGGCTCGTCAAGTATAACCTGAGTATTCTGCGTGTGCAAAACTGGCTTGCACCCGTTGTAGATGGACGAGAGCTTATCACACCCGATCATCACGTGGTGTCTCGCACGACGAACTTTGGCAACGGTGCATCCTCGTGGAGAACACTACTTGATAATTTTAATGAGAGATCATCTTAAAATGCTACCGTCAATCAAAGCAAAATAAGATGCATAAAGGATAAACATCACATGCAATCAATATAAGTGATATGATATGGCCATCATCATCTTGTGCTTGTGATCTCCATCTCCGAAGCACCGTCATGATCACCATTGTCACCGGCGCGACACCTTGATCTTCATCGTAGCATCGTTGTCGTTACGCCATCTATTGCTTCTACGACTATCGCTACCGCTTAGTGATAAAGTAAAGCAATTACAGGGCGTTTGCATTTCATACAATAAAGCGACAACCATATGGCTCCTGCCAGTTGCCGATAACTCGGTTACAAAACATGATCATCTCATACAATAAAATATAGCATCACGTCTTGACCATATCACATCACAACATGCCCTGCAAAAACAAGTTAGACGTCCTCTACTTTGTTGTTGCAAGTTTTACGTGGCTGCTACGGGCTGAGCAAGAACCATTCTTACCTACGCATTAAAACCACAACGATACTTCACAAATAGACTCCGTTTAACCTTCTCAAGGACCGGGCGTAGCCAAACTCGGTTCAACTATAGTGAGAGAGTGAGACACCCGCCAGCCACCTTGAAGCACGAGTGCTCTTATCGGTGAAACCTGTCTCGCGTAAGCGTCTGGCGTAATGTCGGTCCGGCCGCTTCATCTCACAATACCGCTGAACCAAAGTATGACATGCTGGTAGGTAGTATGACTTGTATCGCCCACAACTCACTTGTGTTCTACTCGTGCATATGACATCAACGCATAAAACCAGGCTCGGATGCCACTGTTGGGGAACGCAGTAATTTCAAAAAATTCCTACGCACACACACAGGACCATGGTGATGGCATAGCAACGAGAGGGGAGAGTGTTGTCCACGCACCCTCGTAGACCGTGGCGGAAGCGATCACAACGTAGAGGAAGGAGTCGTACGTTCTCCTCGCGATCCTGCCGATCCCAGCGCCGTTACTCCGGCACCTCCGAGTCGATGATGACGTAGAGGAAGTAGTCGCACGTTCTCCTCACGATCCAGCCGATCCCAGCGCCGTTACTCCGGCACCTCCGAGTTCTTGGCACACGTTCAGCTCGATGACGCTCCACGGGCTCCGATCCAGCAAAGCTCCGGGGAGAGGGAGTTCCGTCAGCACGACGGCGTGGTGACGATCTTGATGTTTCACTGACGCAGGCTTCGCCTAAGCACCGCCACGATATGACCGAGGTGGAATATGGTGGAGGGGGCACCGCACACGGCTAAGGAACGATCTCAAGGATCAACTTGTGTGTTCTAGGGTGCCCCTCCCCGTGATATAAAGGAGGGGAGGAGGAGGTGGCCGCCCAAGGGGGGCGACCAGGAGGGGGAAACCTACTCCAAGTAGGTTTCTCTCTTTCCTTATCTTATTTGGAGGGAAGGAAAGAGTACTAGTATTTAGGAAGTAGTACTAGTAGTAGAAATAGGAAGAGGGGAAGGAGAAAGGAAAGGGGGGCGGCCCCCCCTCCCCAGTCGGATTGGGCTTGGGCGCGCCTCCCTTGTTCCTTCTCCTTCCTCCTACATGGGCCCAATAAGGCCCATATACCTCCCGGGGTTCTGGTAACCTCCCGAGCTCCAAACTTCTCCGAACCTTTCCGTGTCCAAATATATCTGTCCAATATATAAATCTTTATGTCTCGACCATTTCGAGACTCCTCGTCATGTCCATGATCATATCCGGACTCAGAACAACCTTCTGTACATCAAAATACATAAACTCATAATATAACTGTCATCGAAACCTTAAGCGTGCGGACCCTACGGTTCGAGAACAATGTAGACATGACCGAGACACATCTCCGGTCAATAACCAATAGCGGGACCTGGATGCCCATATTGGTTCCTACATATTCTACGAAGATCTTTATCGGTCAGACCGCATAACAACATACGTTGTTCCCTTTGTCATCGGTATGTTACTTGCCCGAGATTCGATCGTCGGTATCCAATACCTAGTTCAATCTCGTTACGGTAAGTCTCTTTACTCGTTCCGTAATACATCATCTCACAACTAACTCATTAGTTGTAATGCTTGCAAGGCTTATGTGATGTGTATTACCGAGAAGGCCCAGAGATACCTCTCCGACAATCGGAGTGACAAAACCTAATCTCGAAATACGCCAACCCAACAAGTACCTTTGGAGACACCTGTAGTACTCCTTTATAATCACCCAGTTACGTTGTGACGCTTTGGTAGTACCTAAAGTGTTCCTCCGTAAACGGGAGTTGCATAATCTCATAGTTATAGGAACATGTATAAGTCATGAAGAAAGCAATAGCAACATACTAAACGATCAAGTGCTAGGCTAACGGAATGGGTCATGTCAATCAGATCATTCTCCTAATGATGTGATCCCGTTTAATCAAATGACAACTCATGTCTATGGTTAGGAAACATAACCATCTTTGATTAACGAGCTAGTCAAGTAGAGGCATACTAGTGACACTCTGTTTGTCTATGTATTCACACATGTATTATGTTTCCGGTTAATACAATTCTAGCATGAATAATAAACATTTATCATGATATAAGGAAATAAATAATAACTTTATTATTGCCTCTAGGGCATATTTCCTTCATATTTTGGGATCTACCCTATTGGAAAGACCTAGAGGTCCGCTCTTCGATCGACGTGATGCACGTGACGAAGAACCTTTGCGTGAACCTGCTAGGCTTCTGGGGCGTGTATGGGAAGACAAAAGATACACCCGAGGCACGAGAGGACCTGCAACGCTTGCACGAAAAAGAGGGCATGCCGCCAAGCAGTATGAAGGTCCTCCCAGCCACGCTCTTCTGAAAGAAGAGAAAGAAATATTCTTTCAATGCCTGCTCAAGATGAAGGTCCCGACCGCTTCTCGTCAATATAAAGGGAATAATAAATATGCCGGAGAAAAGTTTCGTAACCTAAAATCTCATGATCGCCACGTGATTATGACGCAACTGCTTCCGGTTGCATTGAGGGGGCTTCTACCGAAAACGTCCGATTAGGCATTGTGAAGCTATGTGCATTCCTCAATGCAATATCTCGTAAGGTGATCGATCCAGAAATCGTACCAACGCTTAAGGAGTGATGTGGCGCAATGTCTTGTCAGTTTCGAGCTGGTGTTCCCACCATCCTTCTTCAATATCATGACGCACGTCCTAGTTCATCTAGTCGACGAGATTGTCATTCTGGGGCACGTATTTCTACACAATATGTACCCCTTTGAGAGGTTCATGGGAGTCCTAAAGAAATATGTTCAGAATCGCGCTTAGGCCGAAGGAAGCATCTCCATGGGCCATCAAACAGAGGATGTCATCGGGTTTTGTGTTGACTTCATTCCTGGCCTTAAGAAGATAGGTCTCCCTAAATCGCGGTATGAGGGGAGACTGACTGGAAAAGGCACGCTTGGAAGAGACTCAATAATATGCAGGGACGGATATTCTTGGTCTCAAGCACACTACACAGTTCTACAGAACTCTACCTTGGTGACCCCGTATGTCGATGGACACAAGAATCTGCGCTCCAAACACCCGGAGCGGCGATGACTGGATTACATGTGAACACATCAGGACTTTCAGCAGTTGGTTGGAAACACGTCTCAGAGGTGACAGCACTGTTTGTGATGAGTTGTACTTGTTTTCCAGGGGACCATCTTCGACTGTAATGATTTGGAAAGGATACGAGATCAATGGGAATACATTTTACACGATTGACCAAGATGAAAAGAGCACCAACCAAAACAGCGGTGTCCGCTTTGATGCAGCAACCGACAAGGGAAATGACACATATTATGGTTACATAGTAGACATATGGGAACTTGACTACGGAGTAGATTTTAAGGTCCCTTTGTTTAAGTGCAAGTGGGTCAATCTGTCAGAGGAGGGAGTGCAGGTAGACCCACAAGACGGAATGACAACAAGGATCTGAAAAATCTTGGGTACACTGACGAACCGTTCGTCCTAGCCAATGATGTGGCACAGGTTATCTGTGTGAAGGACATGTCTACCAGACCGAGGAAAAGAAAAGATAAGGAAGCGAATACATCATACAATGAGCCAAAGCGCCACGTAGTTCTTTCAGGAAAAAGGGACATCCTGGGAGTGGAGGGCAAGAAAGACATGTCTGAAGAGTATGAAAAGTTTCATGAAATTCCCCCCTTCAAAGTCAAGGCTGACCCAAGCATCCTGATAAACGATGAAGATTATCCATGGTTACGGCGCAATAAGCAAGCGACACAAGCAAAGAAAAAGGGAAGAGTTTGTCCCGCAAATATTATGATGATACCATGCCGACTTTGTAACAGATTAGTATGAGACCATTGTCCGTTTTCTACATTCACATGCTATTCCAACTTTTTCAGATTTCATTTGAAAACTGTGAATTTGAAAACCTCGCCAACCAAGGCGGCGCTCACACCGGTTTATAAGGCCGTCCCTCTACACACCGTTTTGTTGTAAGCAGAAACAAAATAAAATAAATGAAGCAACAATGAAAACAAAAAAGTGTTTTCAAATTTGAAAACTAATGGCACTAACAGAAAGTTTATAATTTTTCTAAAACTAAAAGCAAAAAGAATTAAAAAATAAAGCAAAAAACAACAAAAAACTAAATAATGCAGAAAACAGAACAAAAAACTGAAAAAAATAGCAACAATAAGTATTTTGTTGTAAGTAGAAACAAAATAAAATAAATAAAGCAACAAAGAAAACAAAATCTAAAACTAAAAGCAAAAAGAATTAAAAAATAAAGCAAAAAACAACAAAAACTAAATAATGCAGAAAACAGAACAAAAAACTGAAAAAAAAATAGCAACAATAAGTATTTTGTTGTAAGTAGAAACAAAATAAAATAAATAAAGCAACAAAGAAAACAAAAAAAAATCAAATTTGAAAACTAATGGCACTAACAGAAAGTTTATAATTTTTCTAAAACTAAAAGCAAAAAGAATTAAAAAATAAAGCAAAATACCAAAAGAAAAATAAATCAAAACCAAAATAAACTAAATAAAGCAACAAATAAAACTAAAAAAACAAAAAAAAGTGCCACCTACTGGGCAGCCACGGCCTGAATACGACTAGAAACCCTACCATGGGCCAGGATTCAGGCCCGCTGGAGGCCCAAGAGGGCCTCTGAGCACATATTGCACGTTTAGGCCCGAAAGCCTGCTTTAGAGAAGAGCTCGACAGGGAAGGCGCACCGCACCTTATAAACTGGTGCGGCTCCCTCTCAACTAGCGAGGTGGGACTAAACATTTTGGCGCGGGGCAGCACAAGGCCTTTGGTCCCGGTTGGTGGCACCAACCGACTAAAGAGAATTGGTCCCGGTTGGTGCCACGACCGAGACTAATGCCCCTTAGTCCCGGTTGGTGCCACCAACCGGGACCAAAGGTCGCTTCCGCCCTTTGGGCTGCTGAAAATTGGCCTTTTGTCCCGGTTGGTGTGGCACCAACCGGGGCTAAAGGGGGGCATTAGTCCCGGGTCGTGGCACGAACCGGGACCAAAGCCTTTTCTATAGAAGCAAAGACTTGGCGTTTTTTCAGATTTCATCGCCAGTTCCCCGCTCCGACGACGCCGCCAGGCTGCCAGCTTCGCCCGACGACGCCGTCAGTTGCCCGTGCTCATTGTCGCCGTCGCCCAGCGCCCTGCCCGTGCTCGCCGTCGCCCGTCGCCCGCGCCCACGCGTGCTCGTCGTCGCCTGCCCTGCCCCGCCCCTGCCCGCCCAGGCGCCCTCGCCGCCGCCGTCGCCTCGAGCTCCCCCACGGGCTCGCCGTCGCCTCGCTCCTCGTCGCCCGTCGCCCCCCCTGCCCGCCCAGCCTTGGCGCCCTCGCCTGCCCCCGCGCTGTGAGCCGCCGCCCGGCTCTTTTTTTATTTCTTTAATTTTTTCATATATATATATATAATGTTTAAGCTCTTTTTTTATTTTTATGCTCTGTTTTTTTATGTTTTAATTTTTTTGTTCATATGTGATGTATATGTGTATGTGGCTATAATGTATATGTGTATGTGAACAATGCAAAAGATAGTTTTTAGAAAAATTAGGATTTTTTCTGTTCATAGATTTTTGGTGATATTAATTATTGTAAATATGCAAATGTTTGTATATTCATATGAACAATGAATTAGGCAATACTACTTCATGTATTTTTAAGAAGGAAGAAGAAGAAAAGAATGAGAGGAAAAGGAAATAAGAAGAGGAAGAAAGGAGAAGAAGAGGGGAGAGGAAGAAGAGGAGAAATAAATAAGAAGAAGAAATAAGAAGAAAAGAAGAGGACAAGAAGAAGGAATAGAGGAGAAGAAGAAAAATAGAAAAAAATTCTATTTTTCTTCTTCTCCTCTATTCTTTTCTTCTTCTCCTTTTTTTCTTCTTCTTTTCTTCTTCTTCTTCCTTCTTCCTTCTTCCTCTTTTCTTCCTTTTTCCTTATTTTCCTTTCTCGAGGGATAAGAAGAAAAGAAGAGGAGAAGAAGAAAGAAAGGAATAGAGGAGAAAGAAGAAACTTTGACACGAGGGGGGGGGGTACCGATACCCCCTCCCCGATAACATTATTTTCCCATGTATATGTATGTTGCGTCGTTGTCGTTATAACGAGGGTGTCGAGGATCGCCGAGGGGTCGAGGCTCGGGAACTAGGGTAGAGGGTCGGGGGTCGTTAAGGGGTCAAGGGTCGAAGGTTTCAGGGTCGAGGGTTCCTATAGTGTCAAAGTATTGAAGAAATCCATGGCTTCATCATTAGCCGGAAGTAACCATGGCATGATGGTACGAAGTCCTCCAAAGTTATTCGAATGGAGTCCGGATAGGATAATTTGCCTTTTGTACAAATCTCAGCAAAGGGCTTTCAAATAACGATATTCGGAAGGTTCTTGCTGAACTTTGTACCGTAAAGTGAATTATCCTATCTCGGGACTCCGCTCCAAAATAACTTTGGAGAGCTTCGTACCATCATGCACCTGTTACTTTCGCCTAATGATGAAGACATGGTTTTGTTGAATCCTTTGACACTAGGCAACCTCCCGACCCTCGGCGATCCTCCACCCTTGACCCTCGACCGCTCGGCGATCCACGACCCTCTACCCTACCGCGGGCGTCGATGCCCACGTCACTTGTGGGACATAGATGTAGTGTTCAACGCCGACCCCCTCCCGATAGCTTCAACACGTGGGGGGGGGGGGGGCGATATTACCCCCACCAAGCTTGAAGCGTTCTCGAGGCCACCCCAAACCCATGAAGCGTTGTCGAGGCCACCCCAAACCCTAGAGAAGCAGCGTCGAGGCCACTAATATGATTCCTTATTGTGATTAGCTAGCTAGTTCTACGTTTGCCACTAATATATCCATATCTGTCATGTTTGAATAATAATTGCCATGTTGTAAAAAATTTGTAGAAACTATGGACACCCCCCGAGACGAAGCACAAGAAGCGTTGTTGAGGGACATAATCGCACAAGGAAGTGATGCCGTCTCCTCGTTGATGTTTCTCAACGGCAACGATGGTCTGGAAGGAGAGGGTGAAGAAGCAGCTGGCTATGATTTACATGGCTCCGATGACCCAATGCCGGTGCAAGAAGGAGAGGGTGAAGAAGTAGACCGTGAGGACGGCTCCGGTGATCACCAAACCGAGTCCGCCAGGTATATATATTAGTTAAGCTCAGGCCGACTAGCTCTCGCCTTTGTTTTGGTATGTACACATATTAATTAACTCTCGCTCTTTGTTCTTTTTCTAGCCCTCCGGATCGAGCACAACTTCGTAAAGAGACGAGGCCCAAGAAAAAGTTGAGCTCGGATGAAAAGTTTGAGATCATACAAATCGCGCGACGGCCAACCGATTGAACCCTACCGGACAAAGAAGGCATTTGTTGCTCGGTCAAGGGTTCTGGTTAGGGACAAGATCCCGATCAGCATCCACCAATGGTATAAGCCTAAGAACGAAGACTCGAGGTGTCTTGTGTCAATGATATGCGTAAAATGATCTTTGGACCGAGCTGAAGTCAAATTTTACCCTACCGCTAGAGGATGATCCGGAGAAGCCAGTAATAGAGCCATTAATCAAGTCTTTTGCTCTTAAGAAGATGGCAGAACTATTCAGGAATTGGAAGAAAGAACTCAATACGTATGTCGAAAGAAATGAGACACCAGAATTCAAGGGCAAATATGAGAAGATCAGAGATGACTGGCCCGCATTTGTGGCCTACAAGACATCGGAAAAGAGTAAAAAGATGTCGGCGACAAACAAGAGAAATGCTGCGAAGAAGAAGCTTCACCATCGCGACGGGTCGTGGCTACCTCGTAGCCCGGCCTAAGTGGGCCAAGGCTGAGAATGATCTGCTTCATAAAGGGAACGAACAAGAGACAATGAACTGGCCAGACCGTTGCCGGACTTGGTTCTTCGGGGCCGGCGGATCCTTGGACCCTATAACAGTCAAGAGGCTTCAACATTATATCGAAGCAGCGCAGCAAGGGAAGTTCGTTGCAGACAGGGAGAAGGACGAGCTCACAATGGCCCTCGGGAATCCTGAGCACCCTGGACGGACACGAGGCACGCCAGGCTCCGTTTCGTGGAAGGCTAGATTTCCGGACGCAGGGGGTTACAAAACCCATGAGAGGAGGAAGAAACTGGAGCAGAGCCTAATGCAGGCGCTGCATGAAAGGGTAATGGGGCTAGAGGAACGAGAAGCAGCAGATCACAACAAACGACCTGCCGAAGCTTCCCGAAGTTACCCCGCCATCTCGGCGGAGAAGCAGTGTGGCTTCCACCGAAGCTTCAGCCAGAGCAGCATGCCTTGACGGCTCCTGCCAGCTATGCCGTGGATGCTATCACGGATGCTGAAAATTGCCACCTTATGGCGCAATGGAGCAATTTGAAGGTCAAGGCGGCTGTTGGCTCTGTTTATCCTACTAAACCCGACTCAACTTTTCACCGCCAGCCGATTCCGGAAGGATATGCTAAGGTGATGGTCGATGAAATAACGGAGGGATTTGAGGACATCCGCTTGACCACCCCATCGGTGAAGGGGAGTATCGGCTGGGTTCTACTCAAGACTCCATGCCTATGGCGGAAGGATCTCATCAACCTTCCGAACTGGACGCCTCCGCCTCCTCCTCCTCCTCCGGCGAGTCAGGGCACTCCACCTCCTCCACCGCCTCCTCCTCCGGCGAGTGACGATCAGGGCACTCGGCCGGCTCCTTCTCCGGCACGTGGCGGCACTCCGCCTCCTTCTCCGCCTGCACCGGCGCGCCCGAGCAGCCAGCCTCCTCCTTCTCCGCCTCGTCAGCAAGGGCGGAAGAGACCCGCCCGCTCCGGCTGCTCCGTCAGCGTCGTAGTCCTTCTCCTCCGCCTCGTAAGCAAGGAAAGAAGACATCTGCTCCGTTTGCTCTGCCGGGCGTCTAGCAGTACAGCCAAAGGCGGAGGAGATACAGATTCGTCCTTCTCAAGACTCGGAGAAGTTACCGTCTGAGAGGAGCGAGGAGGAAAAGCCGAAGATCGCGCAGACGAAGTGGATGACTGGTTTCAAGGGTTGAAAGCAAAGAGACATCCACCTCCGGAGGAGAAGGTAGATCCGGTCAAAGCGAAGCGCACTCGCTGCCCCGACAAAACCACCCAAGTCTCCGCCGAAAAGGCAACTATGAGCGCATTATTGGAAAGGCATTTGCCGAAGCGGAGAGGTCGGAAGTACTGTCGATGATCAAAGGATGAAAGAACGACGAGCTGGGAAACAAATTGCCCAGCTCGGCGAACAAGCCGGCAATCGTGCCCCCGCTCAAGGTGCTCGCTAGCGACATCGTCAATCCGAGGATGGTGCCCGATTATGGCAATGCTGCAGATTACCTGCCCGACGATGTACATTATGATTTCTTGGAGGTGCAGATACAAAGATACGAAAGTACGGGAAGCCTCTCACAAAGATGAAAGCTCTCTATCAACGATGATGCGAAGATTGCATGATTGGTACATGAAAACCTGCAAAGAGTCCGAGGGAGGAGTACTTTGTATGTGAGAGTTAAAAGGAGCATGACCTCCTTGGAATTGAACTGTTGCCTATTCCATTTGAGAAGTTCTATCAGTTTTTCAATCAATTGGCCCTCGATAAAGCAACAGTCACCTCATCTCTGTAAGTAGTACTACTTCATCATTAAGTATCTCTATATAACTCAGCTCTTTCATTGCATGTATTTATAAATATCCTTACTATATTATGCAGATTGAAGATCGCCGAAATGAAGAAAAGACAAGTGGGTGATATTGGGTTCATTAACACATATCTCATAGATGCAAATGAGGTTAAATATCGTGCCGACGAAACCGAGGCCAACTTGCTACGATCGTTGGAAATAAATGAACACAAAAATATAATACTCTTTCCTTACAACTACGCGTGAGTGTTACTGTCTTGTGGCATATTCGGTTTCCCTTATTAGTCCAGGTTATAGTAATGTAATATTGATGAGTTATGCATGCGCGCAGGTACCACTATATTCTCCTAGAGATTAAGCTTGAGCAGGGAGTAGTAACTGTCTTAGACTCGAGACGAAAAGATCCCAAGGAGTATGCGGACATGACTGAAATGCTCGAGAAGTAAGTTAAATCGATCATTATCCACCATATCAGCAACTTTGTTCATTTCTGATATCAAGTAATTGTTTTCTTTGTATGGCAGGGCTTGGGGAAAATTCATCAAAAAAGCTCCGGGACTACCGAAGAAGCTGCAATTTAGACACCCGAAAGTAAGTACTATATAGTAGCATATTCCACGCGCATCTCCTAGTGATTCAAGCGCTAGTTTCATCAATACCATTTAGCATGCTTGCTAATTATCAGTTTGATTGACCTCTGTTTCTTGTAAAGTGGTTGTGGCAGGAACAAGGGAATGATTTCTGTGGATACTACGTTTGCGAGTCCATCCGCCACACGACCTGTGAGAGGGGCTACTCCGACAAACAATATGAAGTGCGTAAATAAAAATATTCACAATTTTATTTTATTACCATCATTTGTGTTGAGTTTCATTCATTCATATATATGTATTGACCCCCTTCTTAAAATTAGATGTTTCGGATGCGGGATGAACTAATAGCACCAGATCGCCTGCGAGCAATTCAAGAGGAATTGGCGGCATTCTTTGTTGACCACGTGATCGCTGAAGACGGAAAATACTATATGGACCACGCGTCCGTATTGTAAAAGATAATTATTGTATATATGTAGCCTGTAGTGTCGGATAGATATACGAGAACTTGTTGTTCGACCAATCTCTCGGAGAAGGAGAGGTGGTCGATATCACTTCTCTGTATGCATATATGTTCATGACGATCTTCTGTTTGCTTAATGACTAGCTAGCTAGCGTGTCTAGCTAGTCCTCTCTATACGTATGTATAGTACGTAGCGTCGACCAAGCACGGACAAAAGAGAGGACACTTTTCTCTATTAATTAGCTAGCTATAGCACAATATATGAAACACCTAAATTAACCCCCCAAAATCCCCCAAACCCCCCCCCCTTTTCAAAAAAAAAACAAAACCACAGCCATAGAAATCTTGTGGCGTGGATGCCTATTGGTCCCGGTTGGTGCCACCAACCGAGACCAAAAACCCTCTACTGGGCTCGTGAACAGGCCACGTGGAGGTCCATCAGTCCCGGTTCTGGATTGAACCGGGACTAAAGGGCCAGGGTATTAGTACCGACCCTTTAGTCCCGGTTCATGAACCGGGACTAAAGGTCCTCACCAACCGGGTCAATAGACCCCTTTTCTACTAGTGAATGTGGACTCGCGCGCGTTTGGGTGCCGGTTGGAGATGTTCTTACAAGATGAAAAATGACAATTCGACACAGTTAAACTGGCAAGCACAACCTAAGCCATCGTTTTGTATCTTGTACAAAGATAATATAAAGTTAAATCACTTATTTTGAGACGGAGAGATTACAATAGAAAGCCAGCTTTGAGATGCATTCAGATTGAGAGGTGATAATGTAATGCACAACAAGTCAGCAGAAAAAAAAATAAAGCTGATGAGTTATCGTAGCAAAAGGTAAATTGGACAAACAAGTCACTGTTAAATAAGGCAGCTAATTTAGCTCCCTTGCTTACTGTAGCTTGATAGCGACAAATGCATGTAGCAATACGAAATGGCAGACACAAAATGTGACAGTGGGTATAGACAATTGGCAGCGCATTGCGCCCACACGTGAGGTCATAATTTAGATTTCCCCAACAAACAAACAATACAGCAGATCTTTTATTTAGATATATATATATCAATAAAAAGGGCCACATGTAAGTGGTGTCACATATAGATGAGATATAGTCAGACTTTTTTTTATTGTTGAGTGGCAATGAAAGGCTGGACAACGCGGTATTGGAGTGTGATTGTATGTCCTTGGGAGGATTCAGAGCCGAGGTCTGGCATCATGATTGCCACCGGTGACAGCGAGACCAAGGTACTCCGCCGTGATGGGCTTGAACACGCGCTGCTCGTCGGACTCGAGCGCCGCCGCGAGGCTCGGCCATATGTACGCATTGACGATCCACGACCCTGCAGCGTCTCCAGGCCGGGCGCATATGGACAACACGGACGCGCAGAGCCTCCCGATGCTTAACTGCACCGGCATGACCAGCGCGGCCTGGCCGAAGCCCAAGTCGGCGTCGATTGGGAACGAGGACATCATCGTCTGCGCAACCGTGGGGCTGCCGAGCCCGACGGTCGGCGTCTCCATCAATCTCGTCGGCTTCTTCTGCACGTCCACCCAGTCCACCAGCTCCTGGTACATCTCGTCGTAGTTCCTCCCCGTGATTGCCTCCCGCACCGTCGCCGCCACGTTCGCGAGCGGCTCGCGCAGGAGCGTGCCCGAGTCCGCGTCCGCCAGAGCGTATGACATCACGTTGCCAGCGTAGCTGCGCAGCGCCGAGCGGAGCTCCGGCGACGAGATCCGCTGCCTCCCGTCCACCCACCACAGCATGCGGCAGCGCTTATCGGCCTCCGTCAGCCGCGTGGATGCCGCCACGATTCCCGCGAGGGCCTTCCATAGGTACGCCGACATCGCCTGGACGCGTGAGGCTCGCTGGCCCTCGGTGCTCGCCGTCTCGCGCAGCTTGGCGATATCTTGCTCCTCCACGTAGTAGAGACGGCAGACGAAGCTCTCCTGGGCTGTCAGCGCGTTCACCTCGTTCCCGTGGTCCCACCGCGTGAACATCCCGGCGACGGCCGCGCTGTACGACGGCGGGTTACGTGGGCGGACACTGGTGGAAAACAGGCTTCCGTCCAGCCCCATAAGTCGCGAAGCTGTAGGAACCGCGACTAATGGGACCTTTAGTCGCGGTTCTGGAGGTGAACCGCGACCAAAGGCCTGGGCCTGTGGCGCTCGGTGGTAGGCGCACGTGAGGTCTTTAAGTCGGGTTTGCCAGGACAACCGCGACTAAAGGCTTTTCGAACCTTTAGTCACGGTTTGCTGCGCCAACCGCAACTAAAGCCCTCCCCTATATATACCCATCCAGCAGCCAACACTTAGCCATTTGGAGCCATTCTCTTCACAAGTGGGTGTAGGTTTGCTTTTGGTTCCTCTTATGCACATAAGGTGTTTGATGAAATGCCCCAAGAGCATGAAACAAACATGACATGAAGTGTTGGAGCCACACTCCTCGATCGCGGTTAGCAACTTGATGAACCTTTGATGTGTCATTGATAAAATATGCATGTGTGTAGTTCATTGTTTAATTTATATTGTTTGTAGCTAGTTAGTTTAACAAATGCATGATGGTTAATTATATATTTTATATTATAATAATGCAGATGAATCGGCAATGGATGTACGGTAACCGACTCTCGGCGAGTTCACTACGGGTTTGAAAGATTTCCTCGTAGTGGCTAATGCGAACAAGCGGGGGGGTTTTGTTATCTGTCCATGTGTTATCTGTAAGAATCAGAAGGGTTACTCTTCCTCAAAAGATGTTCACATGCATCTGCTTCGGCATGATTTCATGCCAAGCTATAATTGTTGGACCAAGCATGGAGAAAGAGGGGTTATAATGGAAGAAGATGAAGAAGGGATGATTTCATCGATGAAAGCTATCTTGCTCATTTCGGTGATACTTTCATGGAGGATGTTGAAGGTGAAGGGAAGGTGAAGAAGAGGCACGTGATGATCCCGTTGATGATCTTGGTCGGACCATTGCTGATGCACGGAGACGCTGCGAAACTGAAAAGGAGAGGGAGAATTTGGATCGCATGTTAGAGGATCACAGAAAGGCGCTGTACCCGGATGCGATGATGGTCTGAAAAAGCTGGGCTGCACTGGATTTGCTGAAATGGAAGGCGAGGCAGGTGTAGCTGACTCGGCATTTGAAAACTTGCTGAAAATGTTGAAGAATATGTTTCCAAAGGATAACGAGTTGCCCGCCTTGATGCGTCTGAAGCAAAGAAGGTTGTCTGCCCTCTAGGTTTAGAGGTTACGAAGATACATGCATGCATCAACGACCGCATCCTCTACCGCTGATGAATACGAGAATTTGAATGAATGCCCGGTATGCACTGCATTGCGTTATAAGATCGTGAGGCGATGACCCTGGTGACGATGTTGAGGGCCGTAAACCGTGAAGAGGGTTCCCGCCAAGGTGATGTGGTATGCTCCTATAATACCACGGTTGAAACGTCTGTTCAGTGAACAAAGAGCATGCCAAGTTGTTGCGATGGCACAAAGAGGACCGTAAGTCGGACGGGGAGTTGAGACACACCGCAGATGGAACGCAATGGAGAAAGATCGACGGATGGTTCAAAGATTTTGCAGCCGACGCAAGGAACATAAGATTTGCTCTAAGTACGGATGGCATGAATCCTTTTGGCGGCGAGCTCCAGCCATAGCACCTGCCCGTGACTCTATGCATCTACAACCTTCCTCCTTGGTTGTGCATGAAGCGGAAGTTCATTATGATGCCGGTGCTCATCCAAGGTCCGAAGCAACCCGGCAACGACATCGATGTGTACCTAAGGCCATTAGTTGATGAACTTTTACAGCTGTGGGGTGGTGTCCGTGTGGGATGAGCACAAACAAGAGGAATTTGACCTCTGAGCGTTGCTTTTCGTAACCATCAACGATTGGCCTGCTCTTAGTAACCTTTCGGGACTGTCAAATAAGGGATACAATGCATGCACGCACTGCTTACATGAGACTGAAAGTGTACATTTGCCAAATTGTAAGAAGAACGTGTACCTTGGGCATCGCCGATTTCTTCCAAAATTCATCCAAGAAGAAAGAAAGGCAAGCATTACAACGGCAAGGCAGATCACCGGCCGAAGCCTGCGGAACGACCGGTGCTGAGGTATTTGATATGGTCAAGGATTTGAAAGTCATCTTTGGAAAGGGTCCTGGCGGACAATCAGTTCGAAGGGAGCTGACGGCACGCAGCCATGTGGAAGAAGAAATCTATATTCGGGAGCTAGAATATTGGAAAGTCCTAGATGTCCGCTCTTGCAATCGGCGTGATGCACGCGTTACGAAGAATATTTGCGTGAACCTCCTAAGCTTCTTGGGCGTGTATGGGAAGACAAATGATACAAAGGAAGCACGGCAGGACCAGCAACGTTTGAAAGACCACGATGACCGGCATCCGGAATGGTTTCAAGGTCGTGCCAGCTACGCCCGACCAAAGAAGAGAAGGTCATCTTTTTGAATGCCCGAGCAGTATGAAGGTCCCATCTGGATTCTCGTCCAATATAAAGGGAATAATAAACATGGCGGAGAAAAAGTTCCAAAACCTGAAGTCTCACGACCGCCACGTGATTATGACGCAATTGCTTCCGATTGCTTTGAGGGCTCCTGCCGGAAAATGTTCGAGTAGCCATTGTGAAGCTATGTGCATTCCTCAATGCAATCTCTCGGAAGGTAATCAATCCAGAAGTTCTACCACGGTTACAGAAGCGATGTGATCCAATGTCTTGTCGATTTCGAGTTGGTGTTCCCGCCATCCTTCTTCAATATTATGACGCACCTCCTGGTTCACCTAGTCGAAGAGATTTTCGTTCTCGGTCCTGTATTTCTACACAATATGTTCCCCTTGAGAGGTTCATGGGAGTATTAAAGAAATAGGTTCAGAACCGTGCTAGGCAGAAGGAAGCATCGCCAAGGGCTATGGAAATGAGGAGGTAATTGAGTTTTGTGTTGACTTTGTTCCTGACCTTAAGCCGATTGGTCTTCCTCGATCGCGTCACGAGGGGAGACTAAGTGGAAAAGGCACGATCGGAATGAAATCAACGATATGTATGGACGGCCATTCTCTGACTGAAGCACACCACACTTGTCTTGACCAATTCCAGCTTGGTGGCTCCGTGCTTTGAGAAACACAAGAATATTTTACGTTCGACAACCCGGGAAGCCTGAATCCTGGATTAGGAAGGCCCACATGGAGACTTTCGGCAGTTGGTTGAGAAAACATTTAATGAATGACAATGATGTTGTAGATCAGCTGTACATGTTGGCCAAGACACCATCTTCGACTATAACGACTTTCCAAGGGTACGAGATAAATGGAAATACATTTTACACGATCGCCCAAGATAAAAAGAGCACCAACCAAAACAGTGGTGTCCGCTTTGATGCAGCAACCGAGAATGGGCAAGAGGTCACATATTATGGTTACATAGAGGAGATATGGGAACTTGACTATGGACCCTCCTTTAAGGTCCCTTTGTTCCGGTGCAAATGGTTCAAGCTAACAGGAGGTGGGGTAAAGGTGGACTAGCAATACGGAATGACAATGGTGGATTTCAACAATCTTGGTTACCTTGATTTAACCATTAGTCCTAGCGAAAGATGTCGCTCAGGTTTTCTATGAGAAGGACATGAGTAGCAAACAAAGGAAACGGAAAGATAAGAAAACGATAAGTACATCATTCGATGATCCAAAGCGCCACATAGTTATTTCAGGGAAAAGAAACATCGTGGGAGTGGAGGACAAGACCGACATGTCAAAAGATTATAATATGTTTGCTGAAATTCCGCCCTTCAAAGTGAACACCGACCCAAGCATTAAGTTAAATGATGAGGATGCTCCATGGATACGGCACAATCGTAAGCAAGCAGGGACACAAGGGAAGAAAAATGATGTGTAATAATTTATTGTACCAAACTTTGTTGAATGGATCATGTGAATTATATTACCCATGATGTGTTTGGTGTCCATTTTCGAATGATTCGAGATACCACTGATGATACATGAAATTTGGAGTGATTTAGTCATACTCCTGCCTAGGCGTATAATATGCATACTAGTAGTCTTCATAGCCGCCCGTCGTCGTTATCTTTGTAGTAAATGTCGCCTTCTAAGTTGCCGCCGTCGTAAATGCGTCGCTCTTTGTCGTCATTGTCGTCGAGGCGGCGCTAAATAGCTTTCGAAGCGAGGGTAAGCGCGGGGGATATCGCCGGCCGTGATGTAGTCCATGACGCTCTGCAGAGTCCGGCCATACCACCATAGCCGACGGCCGGCCTCGTGGAAGTTCCCGTGAGGCGGACCGTCCTCCTCATACCGGCGGCGCCCTCTCACGCCGATTGATGAAGAAGGCGTCCCAAGTATGCTGGTTATCGGGATGCCGGTGATTCATCCGCTGCTCGGCGTGAGGTCGAGGTAGTAGTGGTTCGTGATGGCCGCCCGCCGCAGTACCGAGGGACGGGAGGGACCACGCCGCCCGGCGTTTAGGCTCCAGCCGGTGGGGACGCGGTAGCCGTGTGGACAAGGGTAGTTCGAGGCGCAAAGCTCCTCCACCTGCTGGTAGGTTAGAGTGGGTGCGGTGGAAGCCATGAGAGAGTGATGAGAGATTGTAGAGATGTGATAATGCTGGCCAAGCCGGGCTACATATATGTAGTGAGAAATGGCGGAAAAATGGGAGCGGGAAGACAGGAGGCGGGAAGAAAGTGGCGGGAAGAAAGAGGCGGGAAGACAGGGAAGAAATGGCGGGAAGAAGAGGAATCGAGCTGGTCATCTAACCTTTAGTCCCGGCTGGTTGATGCAACCGGGACTAAAGGTTAGACAGAACGCGTGGGTAGCGCCACGGCATACTGTCGGAGGAACAAGACAAAGCGAAGCGCCTGCGTGCCTATAAAAGGAGCATCGATCTGTGAAGATAGAGGCGTGAAGAAATGGCGGAAGACATAGGCGGAAAGAACTAGCGGGAAGACTGGCGGGGAAGAACTTGTGGGAAGACAGAGAGGCGGGAAGAACTTCTCTGAATTTTTGATATATTATTTGTATTTTTAGAATTTTGAAATGAATTAGTTCTATTTTTCTGAATTTTTTGTTATATTATTTGTATTTTTAACATATTGAATTTAATTAGTTTTAATTTTGACATATTATTTGTATTTGCCTCGTAGGGTTTGGAGACGGTTCGTAGATACAAAGGACGTAGAACTTTATATGCATTAAATTATGTATGGAAACTTGTTCAAAATTGTATATGGTCATCCGATGATATTGAATATATATTGTATATTCCTCTTGAATTCTTTTTGGTTCTAATTTCAAATTTGTTTGAAATTGTACATTCATATGCATGTATGTAGTACCGTAGAATATGTGAAACTCCTTCAAAATTAAAATAAAGCACAAAAGAAATAAAACAATACAAATTAAACAGAAAACAATACAAATTAAAAAGAAAACAATACAAATTAAACAGAAAACAGGTTTGGGGGGGGGGGGCTAAAACCCTAAACCTGCGGCGGCCTTTAGTCGCGGTTGGCAGAACCAACATGACTAAAAAATGAAGCGCGGAACGCATAAAAACCCGCCAAAAACCCTTTAGTCGCGGTTGGGCAGGCGACCAACTAAAGGTACCTTTAATCGCGGGTCTCGTCGCCAACCGCGACTAAAGAGAGGCTATAAATACAAGGTCTCGATTCTCGTCTTCTCCGATTCCGATTCTCGCTTTGTTCGTCTCGGCGCGCCCGCCCGTCGCCCCTCGCCCTCGGCGCCGCCCGCCGTCGCCCTCGCCCTCGGCGCCGCCCGCCCGTCGCCCTCGCCTACAGCCTTGGCGCCCGGCCCGGCCTCGGTACTGCCGCCTCGCCCATCATCTTCTCCCTTGCTCCCCTGGCCTCTTGCGCTCCCGTAGCCACCAGGCCGCCATGGCCGAGCTCGACTCCATTGAGCAGCTGGCAGCTGTCACCGTAGTCGTTGCAAGGTCGGGGCAAGCACTGCAACGTGCTGAGGGCGCCTCACTAGTGCCTCCCGAGCCTCTAGCTCGTCTCCTCTTGCCCTCTGGCTGCTTGCCGCACCTCGGCCGAATTCCGGCGTCGCCGTAGTCGACGCCGCCGTCGACTCCGTCTGTTTGAGATGCGTGAGTGTTGTAGATCGACGCGACATCCTTTTCCCCGATCGAACGTGCCAAGTCCCGCGCTAAAAGACCCCCTGTGCGCATTTTATGGCGAAGTCCGGCGAGCGCCGCCGCGTTTCTGGTCACCAGCGTTGCTCCGGCGCTGGCCGCCGATGTGGCTGACCGAGGGTCACCCACAGGTCATTGCCCGATTGGGCCCCACGGCCCGTTATTTGGGTTGACCCAATCAACATGCTGACTAGGCAACCCGGTGTCACCGACAGGCCCCACTGCATAATTAATCTAACAAAAACATTTTTATAAATAAAATTAATTAATTAACCTAAACGGTCACTCACATGTGGGGCCCTACTAATTAACACTGTTTAATTAAAATAAACTACTGTTAGTCCCTCTGAGTATGACATGTAGGACCCAGTGGTCATTTTGACCGGTGAACCGATCTGTTGAACTACTGATGTCATCTTGACACTCTGCCGACGTCATAATTCCATTCATGTTAATTTAAATAGTCTTTGAAAATTCTAAAATCTTTGTAAAATCATTAGAAATTAAACCGTAGCTCAGATCGAAATACTATATACATGAAAGTTGCTCAAAAAAATCAATGAATCCGAATACACGGTTAGCTCAAAAAATTCTCGAAACGAAGGGACTTTCATGCAAAATAGCCGACGACGCATTTACCGTAAACACTATTTGCTTTATTAAAATTAAAAATGACATTCGTGAAGGCGTGGTTGTCTGTTGTCCTCGCCTCCCTCTCCGTGTGTGTTGTCCTCGCCTCCCTCTCCGTGGCCTTGCTGTCACCGCCCGTCTCGCGCTCTCTGGCGACACCCTCTCCCACCCTTCCTCGCCCCCTCCTTTTGCCACCGCCCTTTCGCCACCGCCACCGCCACCGCCCCCCTTCTTCACTTAATTAATTTGTTTTTACTACATGTTTTCAGGACTGACATAATGGCGGACGATAGAGCTGACCCGATTATGGACAACTATGATCCGGACGGTGAAGCACATATGTTCGGCATCATAAGCGGCGATATTCTATATGTGCCGACCGGAGAAGAAGAAGATGATATCTCTTCTTATCTGAACCTTGACGGTGAAGATGAAGGGCGCCCGTCGGCAAGATGATGCCGAACAAACGTCGATAAGCAGCGATCTTCAAATGGAAGTAGCAACCACCTCCGGCGCCGAGGTATATATATACATTGAGCCTCTGGTGATACAAACTAACGGATTTGAATAAATATGTGTGTACTAACGCAGCGACTCTCTTTCTTATTTTAGCCCTCGGCGGATCGTCGAAACAATCGAGTACGTCGTCAAAGCGTGGCGCAACCAAGACGATGAAACAAGGAGAAACATGCACCATCGAGGTTGTCGACAAAGGTAACCCGGCAGGCTGGAGCCCCGCAAGAACGCCACCAAGTTTGTCAGCCAATGCGGAGCCATTGTTAGAGACAACGTCTCGATCACCGTCGAGGAGTGGAATGAGCCAAAGAAGGCACGAATTGATGGTTTCACTTTTGTCGATAAGAGAACAAAAAAAGATTGCTTCAAGAAGCTTATGGAACATTTCGTTCTACCTCCGGAATACAACAAATTCGATGAGGAGGGTAACAAGATTGAGGAAAACAAGGAGAGGAGGAGGCTAGTCAAACAGTTCGCTCTTCATAAGATGGCCGACGCATTCCGGAAATTCAAGCAAAATCTAGCCCATGACTTTGTCAAGCAGAACAAGACTCCGGATTTCAAAGGACAATATGAGAAACTGAAACATGATTGGCCAGAATTTGTGAAGCAAAAGAAATCGGAGCAGTTCATTCAAATATCGAAAAAAATAAGGAAAATGCGGCTAAGAAGGAGTACAATCATGTTATGGGGCCAGGAGGGTATCGCATTTGGGTGCCTAGGTTGGAGAAGATGGAGAACGAAATGAGGGCGCGAGGAATCCGTCCAGTGCGGAGGGATGGGACCAAAGGGCCAAAAGCTGGTGGTACGGGCATGGGGAACGCTGAACCCGGAGACAGGGGAGTGTGTTTACCGGGCAAATTAATTAAACCCACCCAAGCCCTTATTGGCGCAATGAAGGATGCTCAACAGGGAAGATCAAGTTCAACAGAGAGAACGACGCCACGACAAAAGCCCTCGGGAATCCACGAACACGGAGGGCGTGTCACGAGGCATGGGGCACATTCCGTGGAAAATAGGGTTCCCCGAGCGATGACCCGTCTGATTACGAAGCCGTAAGAGAAAGATGGATCGGGAATCAGATGTTGTGGCGCGGTTGGCATCGGAAATGGATGTGATGAAGAAAACCATGAGTGTACTAGTAGCGAAAGAGATGCAGCTCGGGTGCAGCATGAAGATCATCCGGCGGATCTCGGAAGCCGGCAGCGGAGAAGCAGCGTGGCTTCCACGGAGGCCCACCGGCTGGTGCGTATGCACCGACGATCGAAATTACTGCACCGGAGCCTCCGGTGGTCGAAATTACTGCACCGGAGCCTCTGGTGGTCGAAATTACTGCACCGGAGCCTCCTCGCTACCCGTGGGCGATATAAAGGAGATGAAAGAATGTCATCTGTATTATCCTATCGGGAACATGTCCATGAAGGTAGCCATCGGCGGTGCTTTACCATGTTTACAGAGCACTCCACCACAACAACCCCATTCAAGATGGCTATGCTCGTGTCACGGTGGAGGACATAGTCCAAGGGTTTGAGGACACAGAGATTGACATTGCTACACACGAAGGGGAGAAAAGACTTGGAGATGTCAAGCGCCATTTCATTCTATGGCAAAAGAAGTTTATCAAGTTTCAGGCGAGGCGCCAAGGACAACAAGTCCACCCCCTACGGTGGTGGTGGTGGCGGTGGCGGTGGTGGTGGTGGTGGTGGTGGCGGTTCACCTACACCTCCGTCCACGTCGGCCGACGCCGCCCCGATCCTAACGTCCGGCGGGTGATCAGCCGCCGCCCCGATCCTCGTCCGGCGGGTGATCGACGCCGCCCCCAATCCACCTCCGACAAAGAAGCGAAGCAGTCCTGGATTATTAACCCGGACCCTTATGTACCTAAGACCACAAAGGTACGGAGCCATCATCAAGCCTCTCCCCACAAGGCCTTGGGAACGTAGTGCCGAGGAAGTCGACGCGGCAGCGGCTGCTGATTTGGAGAAATGGAAGGCGGACTGCAAGAAGAAAAGAGAGCCCGAGCCCAAGCCGGTATTTTCGATGAGCAAAAGAAGTGGGCTAAGTCATTTTGAGCACACCGTCCCAAGCATGAAGAATCTGCCTAACGACTATGCACGTGAACTTCACAGGCAGGCACTCATGTTCAAGGAGAACAAAGAGCGGGAGAAGGCGAAAGTAAAATAAGCGGAAACAAGTTGCCCAGCTCGGGAACAAAGTAAACAATCGATTGCCCCGCTTATAGTGGAAGCCTTCATCCGGATGCCCCGAGATCATACAAGTTGCGACAGCACAGGATTGATCAGAACGAGTGCCCGAGAACAAGCGGCCAACTTAGGTATTACTCTTCGTGAACTGTTAGGCCTTGATGAGGCGCCAGTGAAGGAGGTAGTAATTACATATGTCAAGAATGGGCCTCTCGTCGAGCCTCAAGAGAAAAGGATCTACCTCCACAAATGAAAGGTCTGCTGAAATGGTACAAGGGTTACATAAAAAATAAAAAGCCAAAGAATATATTTATGCGGAAGTTAGACATGAGCATCACTTCAAACATTACTATGTACAAATTGAACTGAGTGAATTGTTCCAGCTTTTCAATCTCTTGAGCTCGACAAATCTATCATCGGTTGCTACGTTACGTAAGTGATTTATTAATTTCTACCCCATCTTGTTCATATTGCCTGCACTATATATATGTCCTAACTATATTGTTGTGTCCGCTATTATACATGCAGAATGAAGATTAAGGAATGCAGAGTAAGGAACATCCATGATGTTGGGTTCATTGACCCACACATCATTAATGGACATGTGTTGGAGCGTCACCCCGCCGACGTGGAGGCAGACCTGTGGCAGTTTCTTACAAAGCAGGAACTCAAAAGTGATATTCTATTTCCTTACCATTTTGGGTGAGTGTTTCTGTCTTGAGCACATTCTCTTTTGTTTACTCCATGCATGGTATGTGGCGGCTAATCGATGAGTTATGCATGACGTACTGTGCATGTATCGTGTCCGCAGGTTCCACTGGATTCTGCTAGTAATTAAAGTTAACACCTCGTAATGTCTCGGCCCACGACTCTCTGAATACGGATCCAAAGCTTTGGGGCGGCATGAGAAGAATGCTGCAGAAGTAATTATTTTCATTCATTTGCGCTCTATATCGATCGGCCTATTTCGTTTATTTCCTAATATCAAGTAACTAATAACTCTCTTGTTCATTTAATTTTCTTTGCCTCGTAGGGTTTGGAGACGGTTCGTAGATACAAAGGTCGGTGAATTCAAAAAAGAGCTAGAATTCAAAAGGTCAAAGCCTAAGAATGCTGGGGATATTCAGCCACCGGAGACCAATCTATGTGGATACTATGTTCAGGAGATGATCCGAGATACACCTCTGAGCGGGTTCGAATGATACCAATGCTCGGAGGAATAACCTCCGGATGATGCTTAGTCCAAGCTCGCTTCCGACCACTTCAAGAGGAACTAGCTGGATGGTTCAGCAGGAAGACCTCCATCCTAAAGGAGAACACTATTACGAGGACGTAGAACTTTATATGCATTAAATCATGTATGGAAACTTGTTCAAAATTGTATATGGTCATCCGATGATATTGAATATATATTGTATATTTCTCTTGAATTCTTTTTGGTTCTAATTTCAAATTTATTTGAAATTGTACATTCATATGCATGTATGTAGTACCGTAGAATATATGAAACTCCTTCAAAATTAAAATAAAGCACAAAAGAAATAAAACAATACAAATTAAACAGAAAACAGGTTTAGGGGGCTAAAACCCTAAACCTGTGGCGGCCTTTAGTCGCGGTTGGCGTAAGAACCGCGACTAAAGGTCCTCCGCCGACGGCCGCCTGGCGCCCACGTGGACGGGCCGTTAGTCGCGGTTCTTAAGCAGCCGCGACTAAAGGTGGGGGGCATTACTCGCGCTTATTTGGTCGCGGTTGCCCAACCGCGACTAATGGCAGTTGCGAACCGTGACCAAAGGCCTTTTTTCCACCAGTGGGAAGAGCACGGATCGGTCTTGCCCTTGCGTCGGGGCCTCTCCGGATCCCGAGACGGTCCCCGACCGCACGACCTCGGATCCCATCCTTACCAGCATCGCCCCAAAGTAGCCGTCGCCGATCAGGTGGTGTGTTCCCCACACCACGGCGAAGCCGCCGCAGGTGAAGGACATCAGTTGCACCGACAGCGGGACCTCCTCGGCATACGGCAGCGGGATCTTCATCAGTGACTTGTCGGTGGAGGCCCAGTTGAGCGACTCCAGTGCCACGCCGGCATATCCGACTACAAGCTCGGCGCCTTGGTTGTGGCAGAGGAGCTCGGGTAGGCCAGAGCTTGGATTGCGCACGATCCGGCCGGCGAGATGGAAGAAGAGGTTGAGGAATGACGGCAACCGAGCCTCGAAAGCCTCAACGACGCCGTCAAAGTCGCCGGAAGAAGGTCTGGGATAGACGCATGTCATTGACAATTGTTCGTCGGAGAGAAGGTCGAGATTGGAGAAGGCAGCCACATGCGGCTCAACGGAGGGATCAGAGGCCTTGACGAGGCGGCGGCTCACCACACGGACGAACGGCCCATTACGGGAGTTCTTGCTGGTATGTATGCCACTATCGCCTATGTTATGTGAGCAGCGACGTAATACAGGAGTAGCTGTTAGTATATGTACTGTGGCTGCCAACATGCATGCCGCATCACGAGGTAAATCCATTCCCTTCGCGTGAAAAAAATGTAACCAAAGGAATTTTTTCTTTAACAGATAAAAATCAAAAGATTTTGAAACACAAAACCCAACCCCCTCCATGAGAAACATGTTTTTTCAGTGACGAAAATCCATCATGGCTGACTTTACTCATTTGCAAACATTCACAAAAGTGCTCTCCGCTTCACCAGCTTAAACATGGGCCGCCATATTGGCTTCCCTCGAGCAAAATTCAAGCATTATTACAACAGTAATCTCATGAAACAACCTTAAGCCATGAGCCCGTGGTTTAGCACTCGGCTTACGTTATCGTACTAGGCAACATGTGTTTTTCCTGTAGTGATGCCATGGGTAATTTCGGACAGATAAATAGTACATTTTTTCTACTTTTCTTAACATCGTGATGATATCCATGCGCGTGCCGTGAAGCTACAGGCAGTTCACGGCGAGGCTGGATGCTGCACCCTGAGGCCAGGGCTTGCAAGACCATGGGAAGCTGCGAGCTGCAATCGCTGCAACTGCATGCTGCAAGCGGCGAGGGCGTTAGCTGAACCGGCTAAGCAGAAGCTGGAACCGGCGATACCAACTGCTGGAACGTGAGGTCGATGGAAGTAGCGATGTTGTTTTTGTTGGAATAGTGAGGCAAATTTCCTGGAAGCAGCGACTGCCGCTGCTACTACCGGCGAGAGGCATGATGACGACAGAGTGTTGTAAACCGACAGCCAAAACGTTGGAGGTAATGGTGTCATTTTTGCTGGAACTGACGGCGTCGTATGCTACAAGCGGCGACACAATTCGTTGCGACCCTACACGACGACGAAGAAGATGACTGTCGGACTTGCATACTAGTAAGTTTGCACACTTACTAGTAACCTCTGGATGATAAAATTACCTTAGACCGTATCATATATATCATTTTGGTTTTATTTCCATCTCATGGGAATCCTTTTGACATCCATCTATATATCTCATAACTGAAATATGTAGTGATTGTTATTTTAATCCGAACTGATTTGGGGGAACACACTGAAACAGCGTGCTCAGTATGCGACGAGTAATGCTACACGTACAAACGAGTTACAATGTTTTACAAAGAGAGTTAATTTGATTGGTCAATAGATGGGGAGGCGGCCCACCCCCCTAAAAATCAGGGGAGGGCAAGTTTGTGATTGGTTAATAGATGTAAGAATCCTAGTCAGCGTGTAATTGCGTGTCACGGTGTTATTGGGAAGGCGTGGAGAATCATGGCCGCCCTAGGCACTGTGTCGTCCGTAGTCAACAAGCTACTATCTCACTGCCCACTAGTCGTCTGTAGTCAACAAGCCACTATCTCACATGCCCTGACGCAGGCGGGGGAAAATGGAGCATGCCTTGCACCTGGGCCAGCACCTCTGCTGGCATCATGACACCCGGGGGCCGCGAGGCTTGCGTGCCCCAGGCTCCCACGGCACTCCTGTCGGTGTGTCCTGAATTGCTTCTGTGAGGGCGAGGTGGAACATAGTCACCGCGAGGGACAGGCTGCAGAGGCTTCCCTGGGTTCGCCCTGGGGGGCGATTGCCTGCTCGGGTCACCTCACTAGAGAGATGAGGTGCTCTAGTAGATACGACGAGGTGACCCTAGGAGGTTGTCCCATGCGGATCCCGTTGTGGGCTTGACGCATAGCTCTGAGAGGGGAGTCCACCACCGACACTCTTGGACACGCACGGCTCATGCCGGAGTAAGGGCGGAGGCGCTCCTGTCTGCTGATGCGGCAGGTGAGCCCCCATGCCCTAGTCGATGGGTAAGTCCATAGCGTGCGCGTCTTCGCTCTTCGGCGCCGCGGGTTCCTTGGAAACCTTCGACGTGTTTTGGCGCCTTGGAAGTGTTGGTGCCCTTCTTCTTGGGCGCCATCACGCTGTTCCAGATGACGACGAAGACGTTGAACGTCGAAGAGACTTAAGTCGGTGTGTCCGCCCCCTACCTGGCGTACCAGATGTCGGGTGCATGCAGGAGGGCATTTGCGATACCAGGGACAGGAGACCGCTTCCTTTTTAGTTCAGAGGAGGCGGGGGGAGCACCGAGGGTAAGTCGATGGTGGTATGCAAGACAACGATTTTACCCAGGTTCGGGCTAGGTGTTTCTTTGTGTTTGTTACGAGCAATGTCTTTCCGGTTCTAGTGGCAAGTGGCAACCTGTTGCTGGATTCTCGAAAGCATGCAATAAGTAGTTCTAAGAAGGAAAAAAACTAGTAAACAACAATGCCGATGATGATTGGATGAGAAGATCCTCGTAAAAATATCACAACTCTAGAATTTTCTATTTTCTTACATCTAAATGAGACATTAGAAACTTGCATGTTTCGGATATACCAACTGATCTATTTAAGGATATCAAAATTACGCAGAAACAGAAAGAGAAATGCATGTATATTTTTGTATAATGTTGGAAACACGACAAATTATTATTTTTGAACCATGGATGTTTCAACCGTATACAAGAGAGTGCTCAAACACAATTTCCTTGTATTAAGTATATACTAAGTAAATTAAGCAATATACAAAAATAATGTTTTATATTATATCTTAATGAACTAGGTGTAAAAGTTTGGTATAAAATTTATGGGCATCAAAACTATATGTCGGGGGAAATTTCTCTCTCATGCTTAACTAGTCAGCATTTTCAATGTTAATGTCTTTAAATTAAAAAATCATCTTCGTCCGTGGCATCGTATACTGTGTAGCAGCCACAGGGCGCGAGATTTGGGCTCAATTTGAGCGAGCGTGTTCATGCATTGTGCGTTACCTTTTAGTCATATGCGTTGCGCGTTGTCCGTTAAGTGTGACAAGATTGTGGGCAAGGGACGACTGCTGCATGCTGCTCGCCATCGACGGTCTAGAAGCCAGGTAAGGTGGGATGAAGGGCTCACGTCGACGCCGGGGAGAGCACACAGCCCCGCTGGCTAGCATTTTCTTTTTGTTTGTTTTTGTTGTTTTAGGATCGGCTAGCATGGACTGGGCAGCAGAATGGGTGCTCACAGCCCCGCTCGCTAAGGTCCTAGCTCGAGATGCTCTTGACTTATCACTCGAAGACATACAATTTCTCATATAAAAAAATTAAGACATACAAATAGCTTTAGACTGTCAAGGTATGATCAAATATATCCACAAAAATATGGGCGGGCTACACTCTAGCATTATTAAGGAGATCAGTCTTAGAGCATCTCTACCCGCGCCCTCAACAGGCCCCAAGGCGACTTTTTACTCACCGGCGCCAAAAACGTCCCAGTCGCGCCCCCAAGACGCCGAAATCCGCCGGCTCGATCCGTTCTTGGGCCCGACGATCGCAGGCCGAACCCAACGCACTGGGGGACGCTCGGGGGCTCCGGCGCAAGGGACAAACACGCCTGGGCCACACTGTCAGGCGAAAAGGCAAGCCAATCGTCCATATTCGCCTCCCACCCCCGCGCGCTTGGCTGCCACCCTACCGATCCCCGCGCCGCCCACCACCCAGCATAGCTAGATAGGCGATTCCCCGCCGGAAAAGGGAAGAGGCTCGCCGGGGCAGCCTCTCCACCATCGTCCGAGCGATTTTTCGGCGTTCACCAGCGCGAGGGCAGTGTGCGGCGGTGTCGCCCTGCGCCCGCAAGGTGTTCGGCGATTTGTCTGCCCGGCCCGGCGATGGACTCAGACGGCGAGGAGGCGCTCGCGGCGTTGCTGGAGGAGGAAGCCGAAGCCGCCGTCCAAGAGGAGGAGCATCTCATGGTCCTTGCCGGCCTGCTCGCGAGCAATGAAAAGCCGTGGCGAGGTGGCTCGGCGTCGAGGCGGGTGAAAGCAAAAAACCGGCATCGTCTGGAAGGCTACTGTCGGTGTACTAAAGTAGGGGTACCTTAGTACCCCGAACTTGTGCACGGGCAGTCGCAGCGTCCCCGCGGCAAGCCTTGCCGGGCGTCCGCCAAGACCCTCCGCAGCCATTCTGAAGGCAAGACCCCGACAAGAGGAGCTTGTCGGGAAGGCCTCTAGGCAGACAAGGCCCCGACAAGAGGAGCTTGTCGGGAAGGCCACTCCAGGCACACAGAAGACAAGGCCCCGGCAAGAGGAGCTTGCCGGGAAGGCTCGGAGCGCGACAAGCCTCCGGGCGCGACAAGGATTCGGCCGCGGCAAGGCGCTTGCCGCGGCATGCAACTCCTCTCCGTCTCCGCTCCAGCTCACCCAGCGACGTGTCGCCATGGGACCGTTCCATGGGCGTGTGTCGGGCGGCTGTGCAGCCAGCGGAGAGCAGCGACACGCGGCGCTGACAGGCTCGCCATCGTGGCGAGCGGAGGCGCGCCTGACGGTCTCTGTTACACTGTTTGGGCGACAACGACGGGCATTTATTGCTTTTGTCCCTTGTCGTTAGAGTTAGGTATTTTGCACTGTACACTGTTCAAGTAGGTGTACCAACTCCTGTTTTACATTCGCATTCTCGCCTATGTTGCCACCTGTCAGAGACCCCTTGAGCATATAAAAGGAGGCCCGAGTGCAACGTAGAGGAGGTTCCACGGTTGGCCAAGTTTCGATTCATTCGACCCACCGTAGACTAGCCACACTCACGCTAGGTTTTGTAGCCCGCATTGCTCCCTAGCAAGAACACAATAGATCAAACAAGCAGCAGTAGGAGTTTTATCTCTCCGGAGAGCTCCGAAGCTGGGTAAAACCGCTCGTGTGCATCGCCTCGATCCGCTCTTCGTGCGACCTCCGCCCCCTCCGAACCACAAGGGGCCTGCTCCGCCGGCCCCATAGGTGTCCGTGGAATGCGATCAGCGTCCCGACATCTCTGGCGCGCCAGGTAGGGGAGCGTCGAGGCCGTGTGAATCCGATCCGGCGTTCACGCGAGCGGCGTCATCAACATCTTCCTCAACATGCCACCGAAGAAGAAGGCTTCGGCGGCAGCAGAGCCGTCCGCGTCGTGCCCACCCTCGCTGCAACAAACGGGTGGTGGTACAGACGCTGGCAGAAGAACGGGCGCCGACGAAGGTGTTCGCGACGTTGCCAAGTCCAAGGACAAGGCACCGCAAACCTCGGCGTCCACGCATCCCCCGCGCCCATCTCAGGAGACGCGGGATCAACAACGTCACGGCACTGACAACGCCATACGTTCGTTGGATCGAGACCCTCAAGACCAGCATGCGCGCCAACGTCTTTGGCGCAAGTGAGATCTGATGCGCCGGACGGCGCTGCTCCTTCTAACATAGTTAGAAGTCCGAGCGTGTCCCGCTCCTTGCACCGTTCTCCAATGCCGCCTACTAATCCAGCAGAAGCTCTGGCGAGAGCTCAACTGCTCCTCGACTACCCTCCAACGGCCGACAAGGTCGACGAATGGAGGGCCACTATCCAGAGCCTCATCGGCTTTGCCAACGGCGACGCTCCGCGGCAAGCGACGCCATCGTTGCCGCGGCGAGACGACAAGGCACGAGCCGCTGGCGATGAAACTGTCGGAGGTGCAACCACCGTGCACTCTCCGTCAAGAAGGCCAAGATCGCCGACCCAACGGATCCATCTCGACAGCGACTCCACTGCGTCGTCGGATCCGTGGATTCGTTGCGATCAGCGCCAAGTTCTTCATGAGCGACAACAAGAGGACGCTCGAACCCGCATCGAGCGCCGAAGAGAAGCGCGACGTCAGTCCGACAAGCGCGCTGGGCCTTCTGTTGACATGCACGCGCCGGAGGGACCAGGCGACCTGCCGTCAGCGGTAGGTTGCCCTGCGTTCACTCGTGAGCTGCGGCAAGTCCGATGACCCAGCGGAAAAACTTCAAACCAGACGTGCGGAGAAGTATGATGGCAGGACGCATCCGTCGGAGTTCCTCAAAGATCTACACCATCGCGGTGCAGGCTGCGGGGGCGGGACGACAAGATCCTCGCCAACTACTTCCCGCCGTGCTCAAGCCTAACGTCAGATCTTGACTCATGCACTTGCCGGACAGCTCCATATCCTCTTGGCGGATCTGTGCCATCGGTTTGTTGGCGCCTTCACGGTGGCCACAAACCTCATGGCCAGAGAGCGACCTTCACTTGCTCGCCTGTAAGGAAGGAGAGTCCTGCGCAAGTTCATTCGTAGATTCAGCCGTGTGCACTACAACATCCCAGACGTCCACCTGCTGCGGTAATCAGCGCATTTCATCGTAATGTGCGGAACCGCAGGATGAGGGAGGAGATGGCGATGTGCAAAGTCAAGGACGTCGGTGAGCTGTACGCCTTGGCCGACAAATGTGCGCTACCGAGGAAGGGAGGAGACTCGGGAGAGAATGCAGAAGCAGGATCTGACAGTGATGACACCGCCCCGACAAAGAAGGGCCGGCGGCGAGGCAACAAGAAGAAGAAAAGCAGAGAAGTGCTAGCTGTCGAGCAGTCCGGCAACGGAGGCGGCGACAAGAATGCCAAGGCTGGTGTCTCCGGCAAGGAGGTTGCCGCTGACGCCAACCACCAGTCGGTGGCGGCCGCCGACAAGCAGGACAACTCCGGCAAGCGATCTTGCAAGATCCACCGCACCAAGGGCCACGATCTCCGTGAGCTGCAAGAAGGTCGAGCAGCTCGTCGAATGCCAGAGAGCTGAGTACGAGCGGCGAGACAAGGAGAAGGCCCAGGAAGGTGCCGGGGAGCAAGCAAGAAAGCGTCCGGTCGGGGAGGACGCCGCGGCAAAGTCAAGCAGCGACAAGGAGATCGACCTCCCGCGGCGCGACAAGGATGAAGATGATGATGTCGACGAAGATATGGAGGACGGCGATGCCGATGAGCAGGAGTTTCAAAGCCACGTAGATTCTCTGCGTTGACGGAGGTGCTTCGCATACCTCCCACCGCCAACTCAAGCAATGGATGCGGAGGTCAATGCCGCGGAACCATCCGTAGAGTCACGCAAGCCTCTCAAGTGGTCCAGCACGCCTATCATTTTTGATATTGAGGACCACCTGACCGCATAATCTGCGGTCGGGTGCTTGCCGATGTTGGTCTTCCAACCATCCGCAACCTCAAGGTCACGAAAATGTTAGTTGACGGCGGGGCCGGCTTGAATCTGATCTCCTCCGCGGTGCTCCAGAAGCTTTAAATCCCTGACAGCGAGCTCGAAGAGACCGGAACTTTCCAAGGAATCAATCCGGGAAGGAGCAAGTCAAGGGGAAGATTACGTTGCGGTCACATTTGGCAGCGAGCTGAACTTCAGGATCGAGAGGGTTACGTTCGACGTCGCCGATTTCCCATTGCCTTACAATGGGATACTTGGCCGCCCAAGACTCGCCATGTTCATGGCAGCCTCTCACTACGCCTACAACCTACTCAAGATGCCGGGCCCAATAAGCGTCATCTCTGTCCATGGCGACAAGAAGGATGCCCTTATCTGTGCCGACAAGATCTTCCGGGATGCAGCAGCCGCAACAAACGGCCAGACACTTGCCGCTGAAGCTCCCGGGGGGAAGAAGACTAAGTCCAAGTCCGGCAAAGGCTCTGATGCTCACTCCGGCAAGCGCGCCTCTTCGGAGTGCTGCGCTACCGTCGAGGACGCACCATCGAGCTCCACCGGCGAGTGCAAGAAGATGGTGGCTCCGCCGAAGACCAAGAAGGTGCCCGCCAAGGAGGACAACGCTGGTGGTACCTTCACCATCAGCGCCTCTCTCGACCCCAAATAGGAAGGCGCACTCGTTGCTTTCCTACGGGCGAATGTCGACGTGTTTGCGTGGCAACCGTCGATATCCCCGTGTTCCCGAAAGTGATTGAGCACCGCCTGGCCGCTTGTCCTCATGCGCGCCCGTCAAGCAAAAAGTCGTAGCAAGCAGTGGAGCGCCAAGAATTCATAGTCAAGAGATCAAGAAACCGGAAGCAGCATGCCTTGTCGAGGAGTGCTCCATCCTACGTGGTTGGCCAATCCTGTAGTCGTGCGCAAGGCAAATGGGAAATGGAGGCTTTGTATTGACTTCACGGATGTTAATAAAGCTTGTCCCAAAAATCCATTTCCCTTGCCGCGCATTGACCAGATTGTTGACTCCACGGCCGGATGTGACCTGCTTTCGTTTCTTGATGCATACTCAGGGTACCATCAGATCTTCATGGCTGAAGAAGATGAAGAGAAGACCGCATTCATCACACCATGTGGCACATACTGTTTCATACGGATGCCTTTCGGTTTGAAGAATGCTGGTTCAACATTTGCAAGGGTAGTCCATGACGCTTTTGAGCCGCAAATGCACGTAAATGTAGAAGCCTACATGGATGACATAGTGGTCAAGAGCAAGGACAAAGCAACTTTGGTTCAAGATTTGGACGAGACCTTTGCAAATCTGCAAGATCAACCTCAAGCTCAACCTCGAGAAGTGCGTGTTTGGAGTCCCTTCCGGCAAGCTTCTCGGGTTCTTCGTGTCTCAGCGGGGGATTGAAGCTAATCCCGACAAGATCAAGGCCATTGAGCGGATTGAAGCACCAAAGCGCGTCAAGGATGTACGAAGGCTTGCCGGTTGCGTGGCCGCTCTCAGCAGGTTTATTTCTAGGTCTGCTGAGCGCGCCCTGCCATTTTTCAAGATTTTGAAAAAGGCAGGTCCAAAGAAATGGACTCCCGAAGCGGAGGCTGCGCTGCAGGACTTGAAGAGATACCTGTCCTCCACTCCAACACTTGTCGCGCCTAAGCCACAAGAGAAGTTGCTGCTGTATATAGCGGCGACCAATCAAGTGGTTAGTGCTGCGTTAGTGGCGGAGAGGGAGGCGGATGACGAGCCAGCAACCACGGCAAACACATCCAGCGACAAGCAGGGGGCTTCACGACAAGCTCTGGTCCCGACAAGGACGAGTCCGCGAAGACGCATGAGCAGATGCGAAAAGGATGGTGCAGCGCCCAGTCTACTTTGTCGATTCCCTTCTGCAGGGGCTAGGTCAAGGTACTACGGTGTGCAAAATTGCTTTTCGGCCTCCTCATGGCCTCGAGAAAGCTGCGCCATTACTTCCAAGCACATGAGATCACAGTTGTCACCGCTTTCCCCTCAAGAGGATACTGCGCAGAATCCGTGGCGGCAGGCGTGATTGTCGAGTGGGCACTGGAGCTGTCAAGCTTTGGTCTTAAGTTTGAAAGCACATCAACTATCCAAAGCAGAGCCTTGGCAGAATTCATAGCAGAATGGACGCCGACGCCAGATGAAGAGATTCCGGAGACGAGCATTCCCGTCAAAGAAGCAAGCAAAGAGTTGCTGATGTACTTTGATGGTGCCTTCTCGCTGCAAGGCGCCGGTGCGCCGCGTCTTGCTTATCGCACCCACCGGAGAACACCTCAAGCACGTCGTCCGGATGCACTTTCCCAAGGAGCAAGCGACAAACAATACCGCAGAGTATGAAGGTTTGCTTGCCGGTCTCGGGATCGCAGTGGACCTCGGGATCAAGAAGCTTATTGTCGGGTGACTCGCAACTCGTCAGTCCAACAAGTGAACAAAGATTACCAGAGTCCGTTGATGGAAGCCTACGTTGATGAAGTGAGGAAGCTAGAAGAGCACTTTGACGGCCTGCAAATGGAACATGTTCCAAGAGCTCAGAACGATATTGCTGATGGCCTGTCAAAGTGCGCCGCACTCAAGCTACCTGTGGAACCAGGGATCTTTGTGCTCAAGCTGACTCAACCAACCGTAACACCATCGACTGGACAGAGCAAGAAGAGGAAGTTGGCCTCTGGTGACTACTTTCCGACAGAGCTTCCCGAAGCCGTCGTTGCAAAGGTCCCCAAGATCAACACCAACAGTCTTTGAGGAGCCGTCTGCTGCTGCACCCCGTGGTTTGTTCCGTTGAAGAACGCTCCCGACAAGTCTTGCTCCGGCAAGCTTGTCGGGAGCAATCTGCTCCGATTGCACCCGTGGTTTGTTCCGTTGAAGAAGCGCTTCCGACAAGTCTTGCTCCGGCAAGCTTGTCGGGAGCATCTAGCTCCGGCAGAGCCACGAGTTCTTGCCGTAGAAGCTGATGTTCCCCGCAGCAGATGTGCCTTTAGTCCTTGTTGTCGAGCCACAAGCTCCAACATGGGCGCAACAGATTGTCCATTTCCTTCGTGACGGAGAACTTCCCAAGAGCAAGAAGAAGCGGAAAGAGTAGCCCGGCAGTCAAGTATGTACCAGTTTGTCGACAGATACCGCATGTAAGAAGGCTCAACGGTGTGAAATTGAAGTGTATTCCCAGGGAAGATGGACAGAAGCTGTTGGCAGAGATACATGGAGGCATATGTGTTCACCACATTGGCGCAAGAGCACTTGCCGGCAAAGCTTTCCGGCAAGGTTTCTTCTCGCCGACAGCCCTCCAGGATGCAACTGCACAAGTAACCAGGTGTGAAGCGTGCAGTTCCATTCCAAACAGATACACCTGCCAGCTCAAGCTCTCCGCACGATCCCTTTATCCCTGGCCATTTTCGGTGCTGGGCTCGACATCTCGGCCCCTTCCCCGAAGCTGTCGGGGCTTTGAGTACTTGTACGCCGCCATCGACAAGTTCACAAAGTGGCGGAAGTGGAAGCGATGAGGAAGGTGACAGCCACGATCGTGATCAAGTTCTTCAGTCGATTGTTTGCCGTTTCGGAATCCCTAACAGGATCATCACTGACAACGGCACACAATTTACGAGCCGCACCTTCATGCAGTACGTCCAAGACCTTGGCGCCAAGGTCTGCTTCACTTCCGTTGCTCACCCGAGAAGCAACGGTCAAGCAGAGAGGGCAAATGCTGAAGTGCTGCGCGGGCTCAAGACCAGAACTTTCGACAGGCTACACAAGTGCGGAAGAAACTGGATCGAGGAGCTGCCGGTGGTTCTTTGGTCGATCAGAACGACGCCAAATCGAGCCACTGGCCAGGCACCCTTTGCTCTAGTCTATGGAGCAGAGGCAGTTCTCCCCACGGAACTTCAGATATCTGGGTCACCTCGAGTGCTCGCTTATGATGAGTTTGAGCAAGAGCAGCTGCGACAAGATGACGCGATGCTCCTTGAGGAGGATCGTCTTCAGGCTGCTGTGCGAGCCGCTCGCTACCAGCAAGCTCTGCGTCGCTACCATGGCCGCAGGGTTAATGCCGAAGTCTCGAGGAAGGCGACCTTGTTCTTCGGCGACTCAGTCCGCCAAGAATTCAAACAAGTTGACGCCAAGTGGGAAGGCCCTTATCGGGTGAAACGAAGTCACTAGGCCTGGCGCTGTCGCCTTTGAGACCGAAGATGGCACTCCGTGAGCAACTCCTGAACATTGAGCATCTTCGTAAGTTTTACCCATAGTGCGCGGTTGTCGGAATCCGTTCCGGCAACCACCTATTGTACAAGTCTTGCCGCTGTTGCATGTAATCCTTCGTACAAAGCCGGGCGCAGACCCCGTGCATCAGTAAAGCCCATGTGTTGCGCACAGCTTGTCAAGTTCATGCTTTCATCAATTTATTGCATGCTTTGGCTAACACTTTGTGCAGCAACCACACCCGGTAAGCAGAATCGAGCCGCTAGGCTCCATAACGTTATTTCCTCTTCTTTTTCTTCTCTCAAAGAAATGAAGGCTCCCTCGCGCACAAGTTAACCAGGGGGGAGAAGGAGATAATACTATGGACCAGGCACCGCTCGAGGAAGTTTCACCTCATCGGGAAGCAAGAAACAGAAAAGCTAAGTTGCCAAAGTTTGAGCAATCGATTTTTTAAATTTTCGTTATCTTCCTCGAACGGTAGTACTTTGTATGGAAAACCTGTGCGCAGAGGAACCGAATCGTGACTGGTCGCGCCCTTACTTTGTTTCGAGTCCGCTCAACAACTTAAGTGAGCTGCGGCTAGTCCGCGACAAGGTTGCTTGTCGGTAGCGACCCCGCCAGCAGGCTGCTGAAGTTCCGCACTTGGCGCTCACGGAAAGGGTGCCTGCACCGGCAAGTTTCCCTGAAAAGCGTAGGGCAATAACATACAAAGCCAGAAATCAAGTAGAGGAAATAACGTTGCATCGATCGATTCAGATCAGTAATAAATTTGTAAAGTTATCTTCCTTGAACGACCGCGCTTTGTATGAAAAACCCGTGCGCGGAGGAACCAAATCGCGACTGGTCGCGCCCTTACTTTGTTTCGAGTCTGCTCAACAACTTAAGTGAGCTGCGACTAGTCCGCGACAAGGTTGCTTGTCGGTAGCGACCCCGCCTGCAGGCTGCTGAAGTTCCGCACTCGGCGCTCGCGGCAAGGGTGCCCGCACCGGCAAGTTTCCCTGAAAAGCGTAGGGCAATAACATACAAAGCCAAGAGTCGAGTAAAGGAAGTAACGTAGCAGATGTTGCCCAGCATAAAGTTATGTTACAAAAATAACTTATCGCGGCACTGGCTGAATCGCTCTCAGAACTGAAATAACAGCGAAGAGAAGAAGGGCGCGCCGGCACCCAAGCCCCGGCAAGTCAGAGTTGCCGGGGGCTGCGGCAAGCCAGAGTTGCCGGGGGCTGCGGCAAGCCAGAGTTGCCGGGGGCTGCGGCAAGCCAGAGTTGCCGGGGGCTGAGATATCAGATAAGCCCTTCGTCCCTTTTTCAAACATCCCTTTTTCATTAAAAACATTCTACTCGGATACAGTCCGTGGGGAATGAAAAACGTGAAAGAGGGGATTACAAGCTCTAAATGCGGATAAGGCCCGAAGGCTTACAAATTAAAAAGATAAGATGCCCGTAATCCCTTTCCTGTCCCTCTTTTCAGGAGGTAGGTCAAGGAGGCGGGAAGGGCAAAAGAAACGCCTAGACGAGCTACGGGTGCCAGAAGGCACCAAGAGAACATCCCGGGAGCTCCCCGAGGGCTTGACGGAGATGGCAGCGCCGGAAGCGGGGCTCGAAGACGGGGCGGCAGGACGTCAGCACGCTGTCGAGGGCACCACGCCCTCGTACTCCGACTTGACGGCCTTGTCGCCATCCCTCTTCCCCTTCCACAGCCTCCCTTCGCCAGTCGCCCAAGGGGACGACCCCGGGGAGTTCAGGGAGCCGGCGACACGGATGATGGGGTCGCCCGGTGGCCTTGCAGCGGCGCCCGACAACTAGTCGGGCCCGCCAACCTCGTCGTCGCTGTCGCTCTCCTCCTCGTCACTCTCGCCGAGGGGGAATCTTCGCCGCCGGAGGAGCTGTCCACGCAGCACTTCGCCTGAAAGTGCCAAGATCCCGAAGACCTTGACGGAGAGGAGATCACCTCCATTAGCTTAAAATGGAGGGTAAACCCGCCCTCAAGCTGTGGATGCGGTGAACGCCTTCCACCCACGATCGAGATACATCACATTAGGGGCTGGGAATACAACACGGACTCGCATGCCGCTGATTCCACAGCCCCTCATGTGCAATCTCAGTGTCTCGGGCGGATCCGACTCCATCGCGCTCGCAAACGGAGCTGGAAGCCGGAGGTGGCGACGAGGCGCCCGGCGCAGCCTGACGAAGAACTCGCAGGGGTCGTCCCCGGTATGGACCGCCGCATGGAGGGGACCCGCCGGCGGAGGCGGAGACGGCGCCTTGATCCGCCTCTTCCCGAGCGCCTCGACCTGCGTCCACGATCTCGCCTCCCCTCCCTCTTGGGCTGGCTCTGCCGCCCCGGGCGTGGGGTTGGGAGGGGAGCGCTACGTAGCAGCGACCCTCGCCGCCACCGATGAAGAACCAAGACTCTTTTTCTCCATGGCGAATGAGGAAAGGAGGAGGTGGGAGAGTGCGGCCTTCTGCGCTCCCCTTCCGCTCTTTTTAAGGAAGCAAGGTGGGGGCTCAACCGCCCCGCTCGACGAATCAGGGCGTAGGAAGAGCAGGGAATCGGGGCCGACCTGCTGCCTCTGCTCGTGACGGCCCAGTTTCCCACTTCCACCGTCCGTGACCCCAAGAGCATGGGAACCACATGGCGGGGATGCAGAACGGAGGCGACGGGTGGAGCGACCCCGCACGCCGCCCACTTCCCCCACGACGCCGCAATCGACGCGTGCCGTTACGGGGGGACGCAGCGGATACGGAGTGAGTTTAGTTTGGACCCAGGCCGCACGCGTTCGCAGCCTGTTTTGGGCCTGGCCCAACAGCGCTCGGCACCGTGTATGGCCCAGACCCGGGGGCTCCTGTCGGTGTACTAAAGTAGGGGTACCTTAGTACCCCGAACTTGTGCACGGGCAGTCGCAGCGTCCCCGCGGCAAGCCTTGCCGGGCGTCCGCCAAGACCCTCCGCAGCCATTCTGAAGGCAAGACCCCGACAAGAGGAGCTTGTCGGGAAGGCCTCTCTAGGCAGACAAGGCCCCGACAAGAGGAGCTTGTCGGGAAGGCCACTCCAGGCACACAGAAGACAAGGCCCCGGCAAGAGGAGCTTGCCGGGAAGGCTCGAGCGACAAGCCTCCGGGCGCGACAAGGATTCGCCGCGGCAAAGGCGCTTGCCGCGGCATGCAACTCCTCTCCGTCTCCGCTCCAGCTCACCCAGCGACGTGTCGCCATGGGACCGCTCCATGGGCGTGATGTCGGGCTGTGCAGCCAGGGAGAGCAGCGACATCGCTGGCGCTGACAGGCTCGCCATCGTGGCGGCGGAGGCGCTACCGACGGTCTCATTACACTGTTTGGGCGACAACGACGGGCATTTATTGCTTTTGTCCCTTGCCGTCGAGTTAGGTATTTTGCACCGTACCTTTGCTCAAGTAGGTGTACCAACTCCTGTTTTTACATTCGTACCCCCGCCTATGTTGCCACCTGTCGGAGACCCCTTGAGCATATAAAAGGAGGCCCGAGTGCAACGTAGAGGAGGTTCCACGGTTGGCCAAGTTTCGATTCATTCGACCCACCGTAGACTAGCCACACTCACGCTAGGTTTTGTAGCCCGCATTGCTCCCTAGCAAGAACACAATAGATCAAACAAGCAGCAGTAGGAGTTTTATCTCTCCGGAGAGCTCCGAAGCTGGGTAAAAACCGCTCGTGTGCATCGCCTCGATCCGCTCTTCGTGCGACCTCCGCCCCCCTCCGAACCACAAAGGGGCCTGCTCCGCTGGGCCCCATAGGTGTCCGTGGGTACGATCAGCGTCCCCGACAGCTACCGCATGCTCTACTCCGACTACTTCACCGACGCGCTATTGCACGGCGAGAAAACATTTCGATGTTGTTATCGGATGAGCCGAAAGCTTTTTCTCAGGATTGTGAATTCCATCTGGGAGTTTGATAGCTACTTCAAGTGCAAGAAGGATTGCACCGCAAACTTTGATTCACCTCAATCCAGAAGTGCTCGACAGCTATGAGGATGCTTGCATACGGAGCTCCCGGTGATTCACTCGATGACTATGGGCGCATGGCCGAGTCCACGACCATTGAGTGTTTCTACAAGTTCTGCAGGGCAGTGGTGGCAGTGTTTGGGCCGCAATACTTGCGATCACCCAATGTTGAAGACACTGCTCGGATCCTAGTACAGAATGCAACAACAGGATTTCCTGGGATGCTTGGAAGCATCGACTGCATGCATTGAAAATGGAAGAATTTCCCATTTGCTTGGCAAGGGCTGTACAAAGGCGCCAAAGGCGGTTGCAGTGTGGTACTTGAGGTAGTGGCCACACAGGACCTCTGGATTTGGCACTCTTTCTTTGGGATGCCAGGAACTCACAATGACATCAACGTCCTGAAGTGCTCCCCTGTCTTTGCCAAGCATGTTGAAGGTCATTCTCCTCCGATGAACTTCGAGGTCAATGGGCGGCACTACAACAAGGGGTACTACCTAGCTGATGACATCTATCCGAGATGGTCAACATTTGTGGAGACTATCTCAAACGTTGTGCCACGAGGCAAGAAGTCCCACTTTGCCAAGGCTCAGAAGTCTTGCAGGAAGGATGTCGAGCCGGCATTTGGTGTGCTCCAATCTTGATTTGCTGTTGTCCCGTAACCTGCTCAGACCTGGTCGAAAGATCAAATGTGGGATATCATGACTTGTTGTGTCATCTTGCACAACATGATCATTGAGAGCGAGCAGGAAGAGCCAGTGTTTGACACTGAACCATACTACATGCAGGGTCCTCTTGCCCAAGTTGATCACCAGCTACCGGCAACCTAGACGACCTACCTCAATATGCGTCAGGAGATCCGAGACACATAGGTGCATCAGCAACTACAACAGGATCCGGTGGAGCACTTATGGAGGATCAAGGGCGACGCCTAGCTTGACGTGTGATGAAATATGAGTTTTTATTTGTTGAACTATATAATTTGTATTAAACTATTTGTTGTTGAACTATTTGATTTCTATTGATCTTCTATGATGAAGTATGTGATAAAAAAATTATTTATGTTGAGAATTCACACCGAATAACGCCGAAGCACGCCGAATATGGGCCGATTCGCGCCGATATCGGATCATTTTTCGCCGGAAGTGGGTGATACGTCCATTTTGCATCATGTTTTCCTACTGTTATTTATGTTGTTTTATTGCATAATAATGCTTTTTTGGAGTAATTCTAATGTATTTTCTCTCATAATATGCAAGGTATGTGATACGTCCATTTTGCATCATGTTTTCCTACTGGTATTTATGTTGTTTCATTGTATAATAATGCTTTTTGGAGTAATTATAATGCCTTTTCTCTCATAATATGCAAGGTATACACAAAGGGGGGGAATTCTAGCGCTGGAAATCTGGACCTGAAAAAGCTAAGTCAAACTACCTATTCTGCACAACTCCAAATGAGTTGAAACTTCCCGAGGATTTTTTATGGAATATTTAAAAATTATTTGAGCAAATAAGTACCAAGGGTGGCCACCAGGTGGGCACAACCAACCTGGGTGTGCCAGTGGCTGACAGCGCCGCCTGGTGGGTGCTGCCCTCCTCAGCCCACCTCCGGTGCCCATCTTCTAGTATATAAGTCATTTTGACCTAGAAAACATCAAGCGAGGACTTTCGGGACCAAGCGCTGCCGTCTCGAGAGGGAACTTGGGCAGGAGCGCTTTTGCCCTCCGGCGGAGCGATTCCGCCGGGGGAACTTCCCTCCCAGAGGGGGAAATCATCGTCATCATCATCACCAACAACTCTCCCATCTAGGGGAGGGCTATCTTCATCAACATCTTCAACAGCACCAACTCCTCTCAAACCCTAGTTCATCTCTAGTGTTCAAACTTGGTACCGGAACTATAGATTGGTGCTTGTGGGTGACTAGTAGTGTTGATTTCATCTTGTAGTCGATTACTATATGGTTTATTTGGTGGAAGATTATATGTTCAGATCCGTTATGCTATTTAATACCCCTCTAATATTGAGCATGTTTATCATTTGGGAGTAGTTACTTTCGTTCTTGAGGTCACGGGAGAAACCATGTTGCAAGTAATCATGTGAACTTGATATGTGTTCGATATTTTGATGATATGTATGTTGCCATTCTCTTAGTGGTGTCATGTGAACATCGACTACATGACACTTCACCATATTTGGTTCTAAGGGAATCCATTGTGGAGTAGTTATTAGATGGTATGTTGTGAGAGTGACAGAAGCCTAATCCCCAGTTTATTCGCTATTCCGTCCTGAATTTGAGGACAATCAAGTTGTCATGACTGAGAGTGAACCATCATCAGTGCAAGCTCAGGAGAGAAAGGAGAAGGCAAGGCAAGAGACAGCTGCAAAGATGCCCACTCTAGCAGAGGCATCGGAGTACTTTCTGAAGAACAAGCAGGAGCAGCTTGGTTACTTGATAGCATCAACTCTGCGGATTGAGAAGGGGTTGGCCACCCTAACTCAAAACCAGGAGAGCCTGGAGAGAATCATGGAACAAAAATTCTATGATCTTGATGTCAAAGTGACTGAGATTCAGTCAGTTGTGGAGCAACTACAAGATGATATGCAGGAGAGGAAGGGTAAGACAACAACTGATGCATTTGCCAGAGTACCTAGAGCTCAGAGGTCAGCTGCAGTTCCAACTACAGACACCAGAGCCACTTCTTCAGCTCCAGCTACAGCTCCAGCTCAACCAGCTCCAGCACCAACTCCTTCAGCTCCTACCACGTCTCTTGGTGCGTTCATCCTTGGAGTCCTGTCTACACCACCACCGTAAGACCAAGCCTGAGTGGCGACATAGTGCTATGCATTTTCTAGGAACTTTTGGTAACTTGTTGCCAAAGGGGAGAAAATGTATAGATCATAGGCTTCGAGAGAGAGATTTGCTTTTGTTCTCTCTTGTCTTCTTGGTTGAACTTTATTTGTGTTTTCTTGCTTGAGATACTATGCATTACCTGTGAGACATTGATGATCATGTGTTTGATCATAAGCTACACTTATGCTTGTTACGATATTATCTCATTTATCCTTATGTGATCATTCACTGTGCTTGGTGATGAGTGCATGTATTCAATCTTTATTATTTTGAGCGCTCCACCAAGATGTATGTGACATGGAAGAGTAACCCATGAGCCTAATTCCTTGTGCATTTGCAGTCCAAAGGAAATCTTAAAACATGCACAAATTTAGGGGGAGCTCTTGCTTATCACATACTTCTCAAAGCGACGATGTTTTTCAATCTTATTATCATTTATCGAAGCTTTGATCTATATGTTGTCATAAATTACCAAAAAATGGGAGATTGAAAGTGCAACTATCCCTAGGTGGTTTTGGTAATTCATAACAACATATAGCTCATTGAGCTAATGCTATTCCAAGACAAATATTTCAGGAAAGCTCAATGAATGGCATGGCATGGATGATGAAACTGGATCCCTCAAAATATTAAGGACAACGGATTGGCTCAAGCTCAAAAGCTCAAGACTCTACATTTTACATTTTAAGTGATCCAAGATCACATTGAGTCTACAGGAAAAGCCAATACTATCAAGGAGGGATGAGGTGTTGCTTAATGAGCCTCTTGCTTCATGTGCTTAGTGATATGCTCCAAAACCCTTCACTACTTTCTCACATCCACATATGACCTAAACCCAAAGTCAAACTCGGCCCTACCGATTCTATCTATCCGGCGCCACCGAGTTCAGATGTCATAGCCACTGCCAAAAACCCTAGGAAAATCGGTCTCACCGAGAGGGATCTCGGTCTCATCGAGATGGGATTGTAATCTCTATGCTTCCCTTCGTAACGTTTCGGTCTAACCGAAGTGAGCGATCGGTCCCACCGAGATTGCAATGTAAACTCTCTGTTTCCCTTTCGTAACTTGTCGGTCTCACCGAAAGAGCGAATCGGTCCCATCGAGTTTACCCAACCAACTCTCTGGTTAGCTAATTACCAAAATCGGTCTCACCGAGTTTGTGTAATCAGTCTCACCGAGTTTGTGTAATCAGTCCTACCGAGATGCATGTCAGTCCCACCGAAAACCCTAACGGTCACTAGGTTTACTAAATCGGTCCGACCGAGTTTGTTGATTCGGTCCCACCGAGTTTGGTAAATTGTGTGTAACGGTTAGATTTTGTGTAGAGGCTATATATACCCCTCCACCTCCTCTTAACTCATGGAGAGAGCCATCAGAACGAACCTACACTTCCAACTTACCAGTTCTGAGAGAGAACCACCTACTCATGTGTTGAGGCCAAGATATTCCAATCCAACCACATAAATCTTGATCTCTAGCCTTCCCCAAGTTGCTTTCCACTCAAATCTTCTTTCCACCAAATCCAAATCCTGTGAGAGAGAGTTGAGTGTTGGGGAGACTATCATTTGAAGCACAAGAGCAAGGAGTTCATCATCAACACACTATTTGTTACTTCTTGGAGAGTGGTGTCTCCTAGATTGGCTAGGTGTCACTTGGGAGCCTCCGACAAGATTGTGGAGTTGAACCAAGGAGTTTGTAAGGGCAAGGAGATCGCCTACTTCGTGAAGATCTACCGCTAGTGAGGCAAGTCCTTCGTGGGCGATGGCCATGGTGGGATAGACAAGGTTGCTTCTTCGTGGATCCTTCCTGGGTGGAGCCCTCCATGGACTCGCGCAACCGTTACCCTACGTGGGTTGAAGTCTCCATCAATGTGGATGTACGATAGCACCACCTATCGGAACCACGACAAAAACATCCGTGTCTCCAATTGCGTTTGAATCCTCCAAACCCTTCCCTTTACATTCTTGCAAATTGCATGCTTTAATTTCCGCTGCCAATATACTCTTTGCATGCTTGCTTGAATTGTGTGAAGATTGCTTGACTTGTTCAAAGATAGCTAAAATCTGCCAAAGTCTAAAATTGGGAAAAGGTTAGGTTTTTATTGGTCAAGTAGTCTAATCACCCCCCTCTAGACATACTTCAAGGTCCTACAAAGAGCCAACACGCTCCCTGTGGGATTGATACTCTTACTTTAAAAAGCTACAATTAAACCATGTGCACTTGCAAGCCCTCAAACACCCCTGATTGATCATGCATATTCATGAACCTTTGTTTCTGACTTTGTGCAGTGTGCTTCACATTAGGTTAGAAAACCCGAGGTGAGATAGAATTGGTATCCCCGTGATCATCTCCTTGAGCACTATATCGGTTATTCTTGTTACAGATTTTGTTTTCTTTACTCGTATCTGTATTTCGGTATCTCATGAACATAACCACTATATCGGTTATTCTTGTTATTGGTTTTGTTCTCTTTACTCGTATCTGTATTTCGGTATCTCATGATAATAACCACTATATCGGTTATGCGTGTTAACCGTTTTCTTCACTTTACTCATATCTGTATTTCGGTATCCCATGGTAATAACCACTATAACGGTTATCCTTGTTACCGATTTTGTTATCTTTACTCGTATTTGTGTTTCGGTCTGATCTGCACTATGATGCCCTTGACAATGATCCTGACCTTGGCAAGCACCTCGTCAGCATGCGTCTTGTGCATAAACTTGACAAGGAACTCATCAGAATGGTTCTAGACTTCTAGGTGACGGAGACCACGGAGTAGCTCAATCACAGCTTAGAGCGGATGCCCCTTTCAATTAAGCGCGCCCGGAGCAGTGCGAAATCACTGTTTTGACCTTTTTTGAATAGTTTAGCACGATTTGACCCTGTTATCAAAGAAATTCCGAATCTGACCTTTTTCATCGCGTCTGCAACTGGGGTGGTATGCACCACTATATAGCGCTACTACACATGGCGCTATGAAGTCGACAGCATGGCACCACCGGACCCAGACTGCGACGTATAGCGCCGATCTGCGGCGCTATTTATGGACCATAGCGCTCCTGTTCCTGGCGCTATGCGTGTAAGAGATAGGTCCATGTAAAATAAGAATAGGAACTAGCATTATCAAAATGTATTACCTGTCTCTCCTCCGCCATAAGCCACCCACGGTGATTCTTATCGTAATGCTCACTAAGAAGTGCCATCCTACATATTCAGAAAAAATACAGTTAGTGCACCAAAGTGTACTAGTAGTCCATCTAATCGTATAAAACGGTCATGATTGATATTTATTCACAGTCGGTACCAAAGAAATATACAAACGATACAAACTAGGCCATTTGTTAAGTACCATCTACTATGCCAGTGTGCTTCATCACACACATTGATGCTAGCCACGGCCTTAAAAACTCGCCCACGTGCTGCTAGTCACTCGAACAAATAGCTCCTGCTAACAAATGATCCACACGAATGTTTAAGAACATACTACAACATAACATTCGTAACATTTTTTGAGCTTTCAAAAATAAAGTAATAATTATGAATTGCCGAATATCTTTGAAACATGAACAACTTTTGAAATCCTGATTTTTTTAAATGCGAGAATTCTTTTTTGAAAACTTCATTCATTCTTGGAAAAATCTGAAGAAAACTTGGAACAAGAAGATTTTTGAAATTCACAAACTTTTTTGAAAACATGAACCTTTTATAAGAAAACAAACACTTTCTTAATATGTGAACAGTTTTCAAAATGGAAACATATGTTGACCATTGAAAACAATTTTGAAAATGTGTTTTAAAAAAAATATTAGTATGAATTTGTGAACATTTCAATAAAACCTGAATATTTTTCGACTTTGTATTGTATTGAAAAATGCAATTTATTCTGGAAAATACAAAACAGCTAAATTGTGTTTTTTGTATTTTGAACAAATTTTTAAGGATGATAAATTAAAGTTTCATACATATTTGAAAATGGGAACAAACTTTTCAAATTTTGAAGATTTTATAAAAATGGAAAAAATGAAATTCTGAAAAAATAATGAAAAGTTGAATTTATGAAAAAAGGAGAATGAAAAATAACTTGAAAGGGAAAAGAATAACAGAAAGGAAAATAAAAAGAAAAAGAAAGAGAAAAATAGAACAGAGAAAAATCAACGAACATTTCGTTGATTTGATGAAATTTTTTGAATTCTATAAACATTTCTTAATTATTATGAACTTTATTAAAAACATTATTTACACTTTTGCGAAACTGATTAACAAATTTTGAATTCAAAAGTTGTTCACTGCAATTCAAAAAAACCACCTATTTCGTAAAGTTCCCGTATTTAAGAATTTTTTTATTTGGCAAAAAAAATTACATACATACACACATGCATGCATGTATACACATACACACATAGATACTTCCACGTTCTTAAATATAAGTCTTTTACAGATTTCAATACAAACTACATACATATGTATATAGACATATTTTAGAGTATAGATTCATTCATTCTAATCCGCGCGCCTCTTATAGAAATCTCTAGAAAAAAAACTTATATTTAGGAACGGAAGTAGTTGCTTGGCTACAAGGTAGGTAGGTATACCACACGTGCGTACCACACGTATACATAGCCACAGAAGATGGAGGATGGTGGTAACTGGAAGAAGATGGAAAACCAAATATGCATAACCATGACATACTAGTTTTATTGTTCATAGCATAAGTGCATGCAAATGAAACGTGTACGTACATAGAATCATTTTATTCCTGCACTGACTAGTACACGTACACATACCTAGATATATGGATGTGGATGAGGAACACAAGGCTCTGCATCGACGGATCGTTTTAGTCCTGCAAAGCAATTGATAATGATAAGATGAACTAATATTGATCAAGTGAGCATGATGGTCTCCCGCCTCTCTGGCTGCTTCTCCTCGACAGTCTGGAAGTTGAAGTTGTAATTGTTGATGCCGGTGAAGAGACCATCCTCCTTGAAGACTTGCTCCACCTTGCCGTCTATGTGAATGTCCCTCTGCCTGTAGGTGAAGGGGACATCGACGGCGCTCCTCGCCGCGATGGCCATGATGGTGACCGAAATTATATTTTAGAGCACCTGCACCCAGGCCCTTCTTATCTAGCCATCCATTCTTCGCATCAAGATCCGTCCAAGTACATTTCTCTTTTTTGTTTCTCTTACACAGACCATGTCTTCAAGTTCAAACCTTTGAATAACAGTAATGTTTTCTAGCTAGAATCTAGGATAAAAAAATTAGATTTTTTCGTTCAACATAAATATAAAAATAAGTTTTATTTGATAAAAAATTATATTTTTTAGTATTTATATTGCACGGAAAATTCTGAAAGTTTTATCCCATATTCTAGTTAGTAAGTTTTTCTGCGCTGCAAAGTTTGAAGTTCAACACATGTTCTATATGGGAGAAACGAAAAAGAGAAAATTTCATATATGAAGTTAGTTGTATTGCACAGATCGTAAAGCAATATTGGAGAGCCAGGATAGCAGGGCCTAGGTGCAAGTGCTCTAAAAATCTGCTCCGTGACCGAAAATATAGTCCTGATGGTGACCTTGGTCCTGGGCGGCTGGCGGCGAGGTGGACCACCTCATGCTTCACCTTCTTCTCCATGATCTCGCCCCAGCTGTAGGCACCGAAGAACTTCGGCAGAGGCGCTGACAATGGTGCCGAGGCCGAGCTTGGGAACCCGGCTCGAATCTTGGAATTGTACCCAAGCTTGAGCTCGGCGGTGGAGTCCCAGGTGCTCATCTCCTCCTCCTCGTACACCAGCCTCAGCCTCTTGGTGTTCTCCGTGGAGGTGTAGTTGACGGCCGCCATGGTGACCATGGTGAGCACGGTGGTGTCGTACACCCTGGCATCGTGGAGCTTGTAGTCGATGATGTGGATCTCCCGGAGCAGGATGGGCTCCTCCACGGCGAAGCGTGCGTCGGCCATGACGGTCTTGTCAGCGGCATTTAGGCAGTCGCGGTAGCCATTCATGGTGAGACCCTTGCAGAAGTGGCGGTCTGCGTGTTTTGATTTTCGGCCAAAAAAACAATTTTCGGCCGAATTTCGGCCATCTCGCCTGGGCCGATAATTGTCTGTGTCGGGCAAATTTTTTGGCCCAATTTGAACTTGTTTCTGGCTCAATCCAACTTCTGAGGCCTCCGCACAGTTTGCCCTATCGAACATTGAACCACGCCTGAACCCTAAACAATTCATGATCCCCACTCCCCGTGTATGCGGGCGGCGGTGACGTTGCACCCAGTCGCGGGCTCTCGGCTCCTCCACTCATCGCCGGGCTGCCTCCCAGCTCGAGCGTGACGCTCCTGCCCGTCTTGGCGTCGTCCCGGCCCCTTCTGCAGACCTATGCTGGCTGCAGGCTGCAGGTGAATCCAGCGGCAACTCCTCCTCAACTCTGTTTCACATCTCCCCGTCCTTGTTTCAATCTTTGTGGAGCTGATGGTGATGTTGGACACATATACGTATACGTACTTCTTAGTGTTGTTCTACTGCTATTCTTTTGCTCTGCTTGTTTTACTTTTTTTGCGGCCGAATTTCGGCCATATTTTGGTCAAATTTCATTTAAAATTCAAAATTTGGTTTTCTAATTTCGTCCAAGATTTGACCGAAATTTTTGAAATGGCCGAATTTCGTCCATCTCGTCCAGGGGCGAAAAAAAATGCAAACCGAAAAGCAAAACACAGGTCTGCACGCTGCTGATGGCGAATGCGTGGTGTACCCGGAACCACGCGATGCGGTTGGTGGCGGCGCTGGTCGGCGACATGCTGGAGGAGATCCAGCCCGGCAGCCCCCGGTCCTGTCCGTGAGGTTCCAGTAGGATGACCCGGTCCCTACGCCGGGGCTGTTGTTGGCGATGCACAAGGAGCTGTCGTCCCTGGGGAAGAGCTCGAACCTGGCGCTGCCGTCGCCGATGTCGGTCACCCCGAACTGGAGGATGCTCACTCTCCCGTCGTTTGTCCTGCGGGAGGCCAGGAACCTGTTGTTCTTTTTGTTGAACATGACCAACTTGGGGAGAAGCCTGGAGCTGTTGACCAGGTTGAGGACGGTGAAGGCGTCCTCGTCGTGGTCGGTGGCTTCGGATTCGACAACGCGCATGCGCGGAGCAGTGTCGTCCTTGGGAAACATCATGCGCTTGTCATCGCCTGCGCCGACGAACCTGCATGCACGTTTAATTTAAGTTTCACCGTACTCCTGCCTCTGCCTAGTTGGTAGTGGTAACTGGTAATAATATATCACAGCATTGAAGTAGTACTAACTAAACAACCTGACGGTCATCACGGATTCACCGCCGTCATCAGTGGCGGTGGTAACAAGTGGCTTAATCAGCGCACAGTTGGGGTCGGTGAGGTCTTCTTCGGGCTCGTCTGCGTCGACGGCCATACACCAGCCGTCGCCCCGCCGACGAGCCACCCAGTACTTACGGTTGTAGCGGCATCGGATGTGGACGAGGCCCTGGTGCCGCTGAGACACTTGGACGTCGTACCTGGTGTAGGGGTTATTGGTGTCCTTGCCGTTGAGCTGCAGCGGCCTGTAGCTCTCGCCCTGCTCCTGCACATACCGCAGGTAGGAGCTATGGCTCTGCGACCGCAGAGCGATGCAGCTGGGAAGCAGAGCCATCGCTCTTCTTCTTCTTCTTTTTGTTCTTCTTCTTCTATCGATGGATCGATCTATATGTGCTGTGCTGCTTGCTTTCCTCAAGTCTTCATTTCTCTTTGGCTATTTATAGATAGATTAGATCCATCGTCGTTTGGCTGACACGTTTAAAACTTGCAACTTCGATCCTGTACCTACTTTCCGCTGGGAACTACTCCCTCCGTGTCTATTTACCATGTATTTCGAGGTTTTATGTTTGACCATTGATTTGACCAACAAAATGTAGGTTGTATTTCACATAAACTATACCATTCATCCTAATAAAATGTAGTTTTCATTGGTACAGTTTTCATGAAATAAAATATACTTATTATATTCCGGGTGCAATCCATGCTCAAAGTTTATTCACAGAAAATGAGGACACCATGTATTGAGGGATTGAGCCAGTATCAAAGTGTGATGTTCTCTCATTTCTACTCCCTCTATCCTATAATATCAGACGTTATTACATCAAATGTGCTCAAATATTTGATGTAATAAGTAACAATGTCTTATACTAAGGGACAGAGGAATACATTGTTATGTGTACGTAGTTTTCTATGTTAATGATTTCGATTGAATCTTCATGATTTTCGTCTGTGGTATTAGCAGCCGCCTTGTACTCAGCTTGAGAGATGCCCATTTGTCTCAATAAGGACTGTACCCATATGATCTCAACTGTGACATCCATAACCGCCTTTTACTCAGCTTCAGTGCAAGGCCACTAGGTTCGATAAGACATTGTAGCCACTAGGCCAACTGCAGCCGCCGTTAGGTTCGGCTAATATATACTCCCTCCGTTCCAAAATTCTTGCCTTAGATTTGTCTACATACAGATGTATCACATGACTAAATACATCCGTATGTAGAAAAATTTAAGACAAGAATTTTGGGACGAAAATACTATTATGGGACCGAACATCGCCATTAGAGAAGAATATTACACTAAGCTATGAACTGTTGACGGAAATGGCTTATGGCTTAGAACCATTAACTTATTATTGCGTTAAACACAATTTTATAAGTACTCCCTCTGTAAACTTTTATAAGGCGTTTACAATTTTAGGACACAGCCGACAAATGGCGAATTAGACCATTTTACCCTCGATTTGAATTTGTGTCGTCTTCCTCCTCCATAAGCTCGCGCCGTCCCCATCCCCCAGGAGATCGCGCCGTCCCCTTACCCCAGGAGATCGCGCCGTCCCCTTACCCCAGGAGATCGCGCCGTCCCCATCCCCCAGGAGCTCGTGTCGTCCCGTCCTCCAGGAGCTCATGCCATCGTCTTCCTCTAGGAGCTCGTGTCGTCGTCTTCCTCCAGAAGCTTGCACCGTCCCCCTCCTCCAGTAGCTTGCGTCGTCCCCCTCCTCCACGAGCACGTGTCGTCCCCCATCATCCAGGCGCTCGGCCCCTTCGTCCAGTGCTCGGCCCCCCGCCAGCACCCAGTTTGGTCGCCTCCACCTCAGCTTGGTCGCCTTGGCCCAGCTTGGTCCCCCGCTTGGTCCTCGCGCCCAGCGCACCTGGCTCGTCGCTATGCATCACGTGGTCTGCAGGCAGGTTCTCCTTGCCTCGCCCCTTGCACAACAACAGAAATTACTCCATGAATGCACAAATGTATTTACAGAAGAATTACTCCATGTTCTCATGCTGTAGTTACAGTAAGATCATGAACTACAACATGGAGTACTTGTCTGCAGTAATGTGATCTTGCTCAAGTAAATCATGAACTACAGCTGGGAGTACCTAACTGCAGTAATGTGATCTTGCTCCTTGGAGTAAATTTTACTGTAAATTCTGCAAACAGACTGGAGTATCGATGCAGGGATCAGTTAGATTCGGCATAGATTCGGTTAAATGCATAGATTCAGATAAATGCATAGTCACACATGAGATGCTGCACTTGTTTGTCAAAATACAGAGTATTGTACTCCTACTGCACAGTACTCCTTGTCGAAACATTACTCATTTGCAAACAGTGAGAAGTAAACATGGAGTAAACATTTATAATTTCTCATTTGCAAACAGTGAGAAGTAAACATGGAGTAAACATTTATAATTTCTCATTTGCAAACAGTGAGAAGTAAACATGGAGTAGTTACTTGTAACTAAAGCATTTCTAATTTAAAGAAGAATTATCACTTGTCTGCACAGTATCACTTGTGTGTCAAGAAACATCACTATGAAATGCATTATGTCAAAATACAAATCTGTCAAATGAGTACAGTAGCAGATTGACCAAATGAGTACCAGTACCTTGTTTTAAATTTTTTTGTTGCAACCAGACCAAATTAATAAGAAATTTACTCATTGACATATCTGTATTTTGTTTGTTGCAACCAATCTAAATGTTACTGTTGTTAAATGCTAATCAAATGAAGGAGCATTTTGTCTCTATAGCTAGAATCTTACAGAGTACAAATGCAGAAGTTTCAGTTAAATTCACAAGAAGTTTCAGTTACTACTACTCTTGCATTATCTAGAATTATCTTGATGGCATTACTACTACTAAATGTAGGAGTACATTGCAGAAGATACATTGTTTCAGGGTTAAGCAACCTAGAGATAAGATCTATGGTATGTTTGTTTTTCCCTTTTTGGAGTATTAAACTTGCTTTTTGGAAAATTTCAGAGTAATTATAGAAGCAACAACACCGAGAACAGTATGGTGCTCCCAGACTTGAACTGCACACGACCTGCGGGAGAAGAAGGAGTAGATGTCAACATGGTCCAAGAAGAAGCAAATGATGATGATAATATGCCCCAAGAAGAAAATGATGATGACAATATGCTCCAAGAAGAAGCAGATGATGATAACAATATGCTCGAAGAAGAAGCTGGTGATAATGACAATATGCTCCAAGAAGATGACAGTATGCTCCAAGAAGCAACAGGTACAGTTTTGATCATACTCCTAGTTGATATACTCCTTCATACTCCATTTTTCATAGTTTTCTTATTGTACCACAATTTCCCTAAACTTTTTTTTACTTTTGCTACTGTAGGTGGTCAGCAGTTACGTAGGCAAAGACAGTAAATGCCAGATGAGCAGAGATATGCTGCCTACATGGCAGTACATGCCCTGAATCTAGCTAGGGGTGGCAAATTCAAGAGAAACGACAAGAAGGATGTTGCTCAAATTTTTTAAGTTGGTGTTCAACATATTCGAAAAACCTGGACGATAGTAGAGCGACAAAAAGCACTTGGTCAGGAGGTGAATGTGTCCATTAGAAGGAAAGGAAGATGCGGAAGAAAAGGAAAGGATGATACTCTATCCAAAATCCCCATAGTTCCTTTGAATCGAAGGTCGACTCTTAGGTCACTTGCTGCCAACTGGGTATCGGTCATGCTACACTCTACAAAAACTGAAGCTTCACAAGATTAGGAGGCACTCCAATCGTTTGAAGCCATTCTTGAAAGAAAAGAATAGAAGAGAAAGGATCAAGGTTTGTTTGTCAATGCTTGACGTGAGCACATTAGCAGCTCCAAGACCTAAATTCATCAGTATGCACAACATTGTTGACGAAAAGTGGTTCTATATGACAAAAATGAACAGATTCTACTACCCCCTCCCCGAGGAAGATGACCCGGTCAGAACTGTCCGGAACAAGAACTGTATTGGGAAAGTGATGTTTTTGACCGCTGTTGCTCGGCCTAGATATGACGTTGAAGGCAATATGACATTTTCAGGTAAAATTGGTGTCTAGCCCTTTGTGCAAGAGATTCCCGCTGCGGAAGAAGTGAATATAGAGCAAGAGGTACCATTGAAATCAAGTCTGTCAACGTGAACCGACGGGTAATGAGGAGGTATATGATAGAAAAAGTGGTTCCATGAATAAAGGAAGTTTGGCCCTTGAGATGATACTAATCCAATATTGATCCAGCAAGATAGCGAGAATGCACATTCTTCCGGTGATGTAGAGTTTGCAGAAGCTGTGGCTACAACTGGTATGGACATTAAAATAATAAACCAACCTCCAAATTCTCCTGATCTAAACGCACTTGATCTTGGATATTTCAGATACCTTGAGTCTTTGACCCATTGCGAGCACCCACGACTATCAAAAACTGATTCAAGGTGTACAGGAAGAATTTGATGAGTATGATGCCGGAAACTCAAAAAATATTTCTAACACTTGAGACCATCATGGCAGAGGTGATGAACCATCGAGGAGAAAATTCATACAAAATTCCACATTTGTGCCAGGAGAGATTGGAAAGGCAAGGAATCATACTGCCTATGATTCACTTTCCCCGTGAAGTTTATGAAAATGCCATGGAGATTCTAGAACAAGATATCATGGAGTAGTGGAGTATGTCGAGACTTGCAATGATTGCAACTCTTGCTGTGGAGTATGTTGAGACTTGTAGTGCTATGATGAAACTTGTTTGTGGAAATGCATTCTTGAGACTTGTATTGTTTGTGGATATGGATTATTTGTAAGTATGAAATGGATTATATTGTGTTGTTTGAAATGTAGTACTCCATATGTGTTGTTTGAAATGGAGTGTGCAAGTTTCTAAAATTATATGCAAGCTTCTGAAATTATATGCAAGTTTCTTAACTTGATGGAAATTTCCAAATTTTATGTGGATGTTTATGTTTTTTGTTTTCCAAATTATATGGAAGTTTCTGAATTTATTGAAGTTTTCTGAATGGAGAAGAGTGGAGAGGAGTGGACAAGAGTGGAGAGGAGAGTGGAGAGGAAAGGAGAGGATATGAGCATGCTCTACAACTACTCCATGAGCAACACTAGATGAGCTGCTTAGTCTATTTTCAATTAACAGTAAGCAAGCAACTCCAGCAAGCAATATTCTACTCCAAGTACCAAATGAAAATTTTCTACACAATCATGCTCACTAAATATTCTTCTTTAGCAAGCAATATTCTAGTTTTGCTTAGTCTATTTTCAGTTAACAGTAATCAAGCAAATAAACAGTGAACCATCGGTAGATAGTGAATTAACGGTAAATAGTGAACCATCGGTAGGAGTAACTAGTGAAGTTTGCTGGAGTATTTTGAATCTCTGGTGAAGACTCTTGCAAAAATTGACTCAGGAGCAAAGACAAAACACAAAATCTGAAGTGACATCATCAGTAGTGCTCTGGTTGCTCTGTATACATCTATTACTCCCTCCATGTTCCTAATTTATGTTCAAAACATCATTTAATTATGTAAATAATCATCACTCTACAGTGCATGAAGATCCTATCCCAAGTCTGTCTCAACAACAAAGTGCAGACTTGAAATAATCATTAGAGCACACAATCTGAAGCGAGAGAACATAAGCAGAGCATGAACAAGTTTTTCTTAGCATCTTTGAAGCAAAGCACACAATCAGAGCACACAAGGGGCGAAGATGAAGTCGACCTGATCTGCGAGATGAAGATGAAGCTGAAGCCGCCCGGCAGCTCGAACTCCCCTCGTCCGTGAGCAGCAACCGCATCTGCAGGACCTCCACGTCGTCTGAGACCCGGCAGCAGCCGCATCTCCGATGCGGTGCTCCTCCTTGCAGGTCGAGGAAGACGAAGGGCGCCAGCCTTCGTCGCTGCCGTCGTCGAGCCGGAGAATGCTACCACCGTCGTCAAGCAGGATAAGGCTGTCTGCCCCGCACTACTCCCGCTCCTCCTCGACTTCAGTAAAAAAAGCCAGCTTTGGCTTGAGCAGGAGAAGGTGGCGCCTTGACGCCTTGGCGAGAGGGAGAGGCAGCGGGCAAAAGGGAGAAGCGGCGGCGTGAAGCGCAGGCGGCGGCGTGGGCGAGAGGAGAGTGGCGCGGGCGGAGGAAGGCGGCGTGGGCGGAGGAAGAAGCGGCGCCCGGCGAGCTAGGGATTTCAGAGTGAGTGAGGAGAGGGAGGAATCGCGAGTGAGTGAGGCGAGGTGGGGCAAAATGGGAAGCGACAGGATTTTAGTACCGTTACGAAATTTGAACTACAATTCCTAAACACTCTTATAAAAGTTTACAGAGGGAGTAGTAGCTAAAATTAACAAGGGATTAGGTTGTGAAAATGTGATAGGGGTATATATGTTATTAGTAGCTGCAGTATATATATTGGCAGTGGGATCTCGTGACATAGCTAGCATGAAAGACGTGTCTGCATAGCTAATCTATCCACTATTGACTCTATCATAGGCATGTCAACATGTGATATGCACTACTTATTTGGAGCCATACATTATTGGTGCATCCTTGCATGTGAGTTCTGCTCCATCATGTGTTGTGTACTTGTGTTTAATTGGGTGGTGGGTGAATGAACAAATCATGATGCATGCCTGCATGTTGGGTGATTCGTCCTCGTTATGTGAGCTGATTCCAGAGACAAGGGGCGTGTTTGGTAGCCGTTTCACCCAGCCCGATTTAACGGACTTAATGAGGACTGGCTTTGTAGAAATAGCCTAAAACTAACAGTTTTTATATACAGATGAATGCCTGCATACTGTTTTACAGGAAGGTATTTTTGGATTTTATATATGATAAAAGTTGACCCTGGGTCATAGTTTTCACTAGACTTTTCACTCAAACAAAAAGCATACGGTGGGTACACAAATTATTGTTGGGCAATTGATAGAGAAGCGCATAATTATGACGATATCCAAGGCAATGATCATGCATATAGGATCACGTCTGTGACAAGAGACTGCCTGCATCTACTACTATTACTCCATACATCGACTGTTATCCAACATGCATCTATAGTGTTAAGTTCATAAAGAACGGACTAACAATTTAAGCAAGATGCCATAATGTAGACAAAGTAAACTCAATCAATATAAATGAACCCCATGGTTTTTATCCTTAGTGGAAACAATACAAATATGTGTCTTGTCCCTTTACATCCTTTGGACTATAGAGCACCACAAGATTGAACCCATCACAAAGCACCTCTTCCATTGCAAGATAAATCAATCTAGTTGGTCAAACCAAGCGGCTAGATCGGAGAGAAATAAAAAGCTATAACAATCATGCACAAAAGAGTTCAGAGTAGACTCAAATAATATGCATAGATAATGTGATCATAAACCCACAATTCATTGGATCACAACAAACACATCGCAAAATAAGATTACATCGAATAGATCTCCCAGAATATCAAGGAGAACATTGTATTTAAGATCAAGAGAGAGTGAAAAAACCATCCAGCTACTAACTAAGGACCCGTAGGTTTGTGGTAAACTAATCATACATCATCGGAAGGGCAACAAGGTTGATGTAGAAGCCCTCCATGGTCGATTCCCCCTCCGACAGAGTACTGGAAAAGGCCTCCGGATGGGATCTCGCAAAAACAGAAGCTTGTGGCGGTGGAAAAAGTATTTTGGGTGGCTCCTTATTGGTTTCCCGATTTTAGAGAATTTATAGAGCTGGAATTAGGTCAAGCGGAGGAACAAAGGGGCCCACAAGGCACACGGGTGCCCTACCCCTTAGGTGCACCCATGTGGCTTGTGGCCTACTCATATACATCCTCCTCCCAAAGCTTACAGGGTCTCTTATGTCCCAAAAAGCGTCAAAATATTTTGTGACATTTGGACTTACGTTTGATGCAGAATTCCTAGAAAACCAAAAACAGGCAAAAAACAACAACTGACACTTGGCACTAAGTTAATAGGTTAGTATCAAAAAATAATATAATATTTGATATAATTCATCTAAAACATCGAAGATTTGATACTATAATAGCATGAAACAATCAAAAATTATAGATACGTTATAGACTAATCAGGCTCAACCAGCACAACTGGCAAAAAAAAGGGAACCACCAGCTGATACCTCAAACACATCTGAATCAGGAGGCATCTGCTCATCAAGTGGGGTTGGGAGTCCTGCAACATATGATGCACCGTACTGGGTGTCAGACAGGGCAAGGGACCAACTAAGATCTTGGGTATATGTGGTCATGTCCTACAATCGTCGCACGCATTGACCGTAAGCATAGCACACACAATACCAGACGAACTATGAAAGAGGAGCATACATGACAACTAGCTATGAATTCATTGTGTTCATCACTCTCACACTACTCTACCATGGCGATAAATCCACCACCAATAGCTACAACAACATCACAATCTACCGCATTGACAGTAAGCTTAGCACACAAAATGCACGAATTAACCCTACCCCATGCTTGCACATCAAACCCTATGACCATATGCTCTCAGTTCTAGCTACAACGAACAGAGAGAAGAGGGTGATTGAACTCATAGAGGCCATGGATGCAGCTCGAGCTGGACGTGGGAATGGTCGAAGAATTAAGTTGAGGACATGAGTCGCCGCCGCCGTGGACCGCCCGCCGGTGAAGGAGCGTCGCTTACCTGGTCGCCGGTGCCGACGCGCGTGGGCGAGAGTGTTTGAAAGGGGGGAAGAAGGGTGGTGGGACTTTGGGCGGCTAGAGGAGGGGGCTAAATAGGGGCGAACGAATCTGCGGAGATGAGCCAAAATCCCCGTCAATTTTTAGAGACACGCAGGCTCGCTACATCTTCCTGCACGAGCTCAGCGTCGCATTCCCTCCCTGTTTTGACCGAGTCCAGCGCTCTAGAAATTACCGATTTGGATGTAGCTGTTTTGTTTGAACAAGGGTGTAACTGTTGGACCTGACTAGAAGATGATTTAAACTTAAATGCGACATAGACTGAACCATGTATGCGGGCTACCAAACAGGCGGATGCTTCCAGCATGAGCCTTGTTGGGCCAAGTAGAGGCAACAAAACACGTCCAAGGATGTTTATTTCATGCATGTCACCAGACCAGTCACATCAACCAACCTATATGCACCTTTGTATATTCATCATGCTCGAATATTGTATTACATGCGTGTCACCAGACCAGCCACCTCCAATATTGTACTGCTTTAATTTGTCACCACGTGAAACATACTCGAATGCATGCATAGATTGATTGCTGGCACTATTGATATTTATTAGAGCTGCATAGGCCAGCACACACATCATTTTCATTGGTCCACCTACAATTAGCAAAGACACTTAATATTGTATATTTATTCTGCTCTGGCAGACGGGCATTCAGTAGGGCGCCAGGAAATGGAGGCTGGGTATTCATCCAAATTTTTTTTGGCTTTAAATGTAGTATATGAACCAAACAACACAACACTAGCAATATATGAACAAAACAACACTAGCATAACAGCAATAGCAATATTTCAATGTATCAGACCATAACAACATGAATACATAAGTACCTTTTGATTGATAAAATTATGATATCCTTCTTACAATATAACTACGGTACGCCTTTTGAAAGAGATAGATGACATCTTCATCCTTCACTTGATCAAAAATTCTCTCTCAACAAATGTAACCAAACAATTGTTCAAATATTCACCACTTATTTTGTTCCTTAGCTTATTATTCACATAGCTCATTGAAGAGAATACCCTTTCAACACTAGCAGTAGCTCTTGGCAGAATCAATACCAACTTAAGAAGCTTGTAAACAATATGATATTGTTCATGCTTGTTTTTCTCAACAAGCATAACTGAAAGCTGACACAGATTTTTCAGGTTTTGAAACCTTTCATCTCTACGCACATTAGTAACATACATGTTTAGTTGTCATGGAAGTCTTGCCAGTGCATCACTTGTAAAATCAGAAGCATTAAACTTTGTAGCAAGCCTAACCCACTTCTCTTGGTCATAAGCAGCAAATAGATGAAGTGGACAGAATGCTGCCATGCAAGAAAGTAGCTCCGTGTTTACCTCATCAAATCTGCCATTCAACTCACTGATTTGCCTATCAATGACACCCAAAAACATATCAACCTTGAAGCGGTGGTAATTGATGGCACCATTACATAAACCCCTTCTCGGCCGGCCAATGGGAAAGTAAGGAGCCTCCATATCAACACCTTTGATCTTATGCTTTGTACAAAAAGATGTGACCTTTGTGAGAAAATTATCCCATCCAGCATCGGTCCTCAAAGCCTCCAAGTAATACTTTGTGTCACCAACAAGCTCAATAGCATGAACAATATCTTAGTCTGGCTTTTGCAAAGCTCTAACATCTCATCTGTGTATCCAAATATTGCTTGCATCATGTTTGCCATGAAAACAAACTCAAATGATCGAAATATTTTCTCTATGGATGGAGCCGCTTGTGCCCCGCACCATGGTACTCGTGTCAAATCTTGCGAAGGACTCATCGTAGTGTACCATACATAGAGATGACCACGGTTCCACGGTTTAGTGAGAGCCCCAACGTGTATCACATGGCCTTCCCAAACCCATTTCCTGATTCAGCCCACTCCCTGTTTCTACTTCTTCCAATTCCAACGCATCAATGAGTTCTTCAGCCTGAGCTATCCGAAGCATTCTCATCTTTTTACAAGACATGCCAAGAGCATTTAACAAGTGTGAAAGCTGCTGAAAGAACCTAGTACAATCACCACTCTCCTTAGCAACAGCAACAAGAGTTAACTGTAGTTGATGGGCAAAACAATGAACATAGAAGGCAGAAGGGGACTCATCCATAATCAGTTTTTTCAGGCTATTAGCATTACCTCTCATGTTACTAGCTCCATCATTTCCTTGCCGACGAACCATTGCAAAGGTCAAATTGTAGTACATAAGCATTTTCTGAATTGCAGCTTTTAGTGTCAAAGAGGTAGTATCTTCAACGTGAGCAAAACATCACGTAACCTAGCTATCATGATAGACGTGCCTGCATAGCTAATGTATCCACTATTGACCCTATATCATAGGCATGTCAACATGTGCTATGCACTACTTATTTGGAGCCATCCATTATTGGTGCATGTGAGTTTTGCTTTATCACGTGTTGTGTTTAATTGGTTGGTGGGTAATAGGACAAATCATGATGCATGCATGCATGGTTGGTGATTCGTTCTCATTATTAAGCATGTAATCCATGCATGCATGTGAGCAGATTCAGAGACAAGGATGTTCATTGCATGTGTCTCACCAGGCCAGTCACATCAATCAACCTATTTGCATCTTTGTATTTTCATCCGGCCACCAGCGCGTGAAATACATCCGTAGGTTGATTGCTGACACTATTGATATTTATACTATTTAGAGCTCTATAGGCCAGCACACACACCATTGTCATTGGTCCACCTACAATATATTTATTCTCCGCTCGTGTCAAGCATAATTTTATACCACAGTATTCTATTTCATCTGAGCCGTCCCTTTATGTCACTTTTATACTACAGTATACATTTTTCATGTAATGTAATCAATCATCGAAGAGGTTCATTCAGTGCGCATAATTAATGAAGGACATGTACTCGCAAAAGCAGCTTCTTCTCTTCCTTCGTGGTGCCACATGTGGCTTGCTAGTTTACTCGATATCATTTGTATACCATGCATGAACATTATCGCTTAATGAAGGGTACAAATTTCTTAATAAAATGCATGCACACGGATCACAACACGTCTGTAATATCCATAGGCCCGTAGCGTATAGAGGTGCATCCATCTTATACATGCGCCCTCCCTACATGCATGCATGCACGCAAACGACCAGGATATAGATCAATACGTTCGGCGTGTTGTCCTACGTACTCTAACAGCTGGTCGGTTCGTGAACCTTGCTGCACGTGAACCATGCACAACGAAAAAAAAATGTCCTATGTGGCACCCATGAAGCCTACAAAGAACTTTGAGAAAATGAGGTTTACTTGGTGCAGGGCGATCTTATCCGTCTGCATGCTACCTGTCTGATCCATATGTACAAGGAAAATGGAGTCCTAAGCAAAGCAAGCACCACTGCCTTTGAGAAGAGGCAAAGATAGACCTATAGAGAGATCAGACCAAGGGACTGAGAACATGCCGGGAGCAGTAGTACACCTCCCTTGCTGCTTCGCTCTCAAGTCGACGCGCCATGAGAGCTACCCTGCGGTATGTGCGCGAGGACAGAGATGAGACGAACTACGGGCAGCTACAGCTCAACGTCGCAGACACCGTGAACCCCTTCACCAGGTTTGATTCCGAGCCTTCGCTGCTGCACCAAGGTCTGGTTCACATCCGATGTCGCTACAACCGCAAGTACTAGGTGCCTCGTCAGCGCGCCGGCGGGTGGTGGATCGTCGCGGACGCCCATGAGCCGGAAGAAGACCTCGACAGTCCCAACTGCACGTTGATCAATCCATCTTTAGTGTGACCGACGCCAACGTTGACGATGCTCCTATGACCGTCAGGTGAGGTTTCGTTCTCGATATGAATTATGAGTATATAGATTAGGTTAGGTTGTTTCCAGCATCACCAATTCCTATATAAGATTGTTGGTCTTGTGGTGATCATATCGATTGATCGGTCATTGTGTTGTGTGTAGGTTCGTCCATGCTAGCCATGGCAAGGAGGACACGCGCGTGACGACGTTCTTCATGGACGGCGGCACCGCCGCCTGCGTGCGCGTGGCTGCCGGCGAGCATGACGATGGCGGCGACGTCTTCACCGTCCTCAACTTGGGCAGCCGCCCCAGGAGGTTATCAAGGTTCATGGTGTTCAAGGGCCACAACGGCCTGTACCTACGCGCAGTGACCACGGGAGACAACATTGGCAGAAGATTGGCGGAGATTGGTGCCGTGGAGGAGGCTGAGGCGGGCGTCAAAGCTCAGGAGCTGGCTGTAGAGCTCCTGAACCGTGATTGGTTCCACCCGAGAAGCGAGCGCCAAGGCGACGGGATTATATTCCTTGTCCAGTCCGGCGAGGATCTTGGAGGCGATCTTCGGATCGGAGAAGGCGGCGGCAGTAGAGCAACTTCATCGGTGAGACTTTTATTTTGCCAAGATACTCGGCCATGTTCATGTTACCTTTATGAAGGTTGGTCAGCTTGATGCGGGTGTTGATCGCTTGGAAGCTTGACTCTGAGCAGCAACATGGCGTGGATTACGCCAAACTTGACGGCGTCTGTAACGTGGCGACCTATGCAAGTATATCGCGGGAAAGAGAGCCCATCAAATATCCTTGAAGTTGCTACAGTTGTGCATACCAGTGGGATCCTGCAAAGTTGGAAACTTGCTCTTCTTTGCCGTCCTTGGTGATGGTGAGGGTGGTCGGCGGTGCGGGCTCTTCTCGTTGAGGTGATGCTCCATCTGCGGCGCCTTTGATCTGCGGCAACACGACAACCTTCAGAGAAGAAAATTCCCCCTCGTCGACTTCTCCTTTGGTAGTGGTCCGAGGGAAGTGGTGGTGGTGGTGGATGATGAGGCAAAGGTGGAGGAGGAGGTGGTGGAAAGTGCACCCCTGGTGCTGGCGTCATGGCGGCGGAGGTGGTAGACATACTCTCGATGGAGGAAGGTAGCTAGATGCGATCTTATTGAGGATGAGGCTATGTTACCATGTAAAAGGTTGTGGGAAGCGTAGAACCCTTTGCTCGGGCCACATTGTTATATATTGGAGACATGCCGTGTCTTACAAGAATAGAGATCCATCTAGGATCGATCGTGTCTGAAGAGAAAATCTGGAGAAATTGGAGCAGAAGAAGAGATAAAATTAGATTACTATTCAAGCGAATTCTATCCCTATCACTACGGAAAGCGCACCCTATGCCGACGGCCGGGGCCGTCGGCAAATCTGACAAACCCGTCGGGGCAGGCCTATGCCGACGGCCCCCGTCGGCATAGGGCCGTCGGCAACATATCTGTCGGCGTAGCCAGGATGACCGTCGGCATAGAATGGCCGTCGGCATAGATCATATCCCGACGGTGGCCGTAAATCTATGCCCGGCGGCACTTTGGCGTCGGCAAAGCCATCGCCCTAACGGTAATGCCGTCAAGCTAATGAAACAGCGGCGGCTCACCACGTGGCACCTCTATGCTGACGGCGGCCGGCCGTCGGCAGTTTAGAACTATCTTGCCGATGGCACGGCCGTCGGCATAGAATGCTGCGTGGTGAGCCGCTAACTCTGGGTGCTGCCTATGCCGGCGGCACGGCCGTCGGCATAGAAAGGCTGCGTGGTGAGCCGTCGTTGCTCTGGGTGCTTGCCTATGCCGGCGGCACGGCCGTCGGCATAGAAAATGCTGCGTGGCGAGCCACCGTTGCTCTGGGTGCTTGCCTATGCCGAAGCGGGCCGTCGGCTTAGTTTAAACGATGCCGGCGGCTGGGCCGTCGGCATAGGCGTCTGCGATGTCGACAGCTGGGCACCCACAGAGGCGAGAACTAAGCCGACGGCGGGCCGTCGGCATAGGGCTCCGCGTGTCGACCTGGGAGCTCACGCCGGGGCCTATCTTGGCCAGCTGGGCCGTCGGCATAGTTCTGTCGATTTTTCTTTTTTACATTTCTTTTCAGCTCAATTCATTTGAATATCAGCAGGATATATAAGGCGGCACCACATAACGATGAGGCGACATAGCACAACAATATCGCATAAGCATCATCACAATCATAAGGCATAAGCACAATCATAAAGGCATAAGCATATAGAAAGCACACAAGTCATCTAAGGATCATCACCACAGACAATCATCTAAAAAACATAAGCATAAGCACACAAGTCCCCGAATGGCTTAAGCGCCCGGGGCGTCGAGCACCGCGGAGGTAAATCACCGCCAAGCGCCCGAAGCCAGTCGTCGATTAACTTCCTTGGCGCTTCCGCCAAGACCGCCTCCACCTCGCCTCCGCCTCCGTGGATCGGAGTGGTCGAACTCCGTGTCTCCGAGTCTTTGCGAACACCACCGCCAGCAGTAGATCCACTGTTCCACTGGATGTTGAAAAGACATATTAATGGGATATATGGTGTGTTGAAAGGCATGACATGCTTGGGGTGAATAGATTGGGAATGAACTAACGCGAGGGCCAGCGATTACGTGCCACAAACTCCTCAAAGGTCAATGACCTTGGTTGTCTTTGGAGGGCATGGTCTTGGCTGCTGGCGAGGACACACTGCCGGCCGCCATTTCTGAAAAGCACTGCTCCATTTGGCGATCCCTCTGCACTTAGTGTTCATGAAGCCTCACTGATGCCACGCCATGGTCTCTGGCGTGTGTACTCAGGTAGGCCTACGGTATGACATGATGGAACTCATAAAACTACTAGATCACGGAAAATAAAGTGAGCAATGAAGATAAGAGGAAAATACTTACAGATTGTTGCTCTGAAAGAGGGTATGAAGCTGGACCTTTGGCTGGCTCATGCGTTGGCTCGAGGCTCGGGTCGATCCGGCGAATTTGTGTGTAGGAGATAGTCGGAGTGACCACAGCATCGAGAACCGCCTCCCGACCGTGCTCCTTGGGCCCCATGCTCACCACCATACATCGTCCGGATCCGCCGCAATGGGGTCGGTGTGTCGAGGATGTAACCCGGATCTGACTGCGGAATAGGCCTCCTTCCTCCACGCGGTCTTCTTGCCGTAGTACTTGGGCTCGCCCGGGCTTGGGGTCCTTCAGCGTATGGGCGATCTCACGCTGCATGTGCGAGGCGGCCGCTTCAGTTTCTCCTCCTGCACCACCAAGCAGATGTTAGTCATACATAAGAAAGTGATGGTAAATAGAAGAAGAAGAATGTTTAATGGGGTTAGTCATACATTAACGGCCTTGTGGAGATAGTGGTTTCGGTTTCCCTGAGCATGTACTCCCTCATTCCCTCGGTTAGCCTTATTTTTGATTCTCATAGCCGCCCAGGCTCCAGCCCCATCAGACCAAAGATCCACCAATGCCGCCCAGGACTCGTCTTTTCCATAACACCAATTTGGACACACCAGTGCCTCCGCCTCAGTAGGAGGATTCACTCCCGTCCATTCCTCTTGAACGAAATCACTAAAAAAAGATAAGCGGTGTTAGACCGGGACTAAGTGAACATGAAACATGATGATGTGGAAGACATAAAGGAATGGTGTAGTGGTATTACCTCATCCACACTTCCTCAAGCGCCTTGATGTTGTGCAAGATATAGAACATGAGGTCCTCCCACTCTTGTCGTGGCATGTTATAAGATTTGAGGCCCCAGCCCTCCCACCTTCTTGGCGTTGAATAGATCGAGCCTGGGTTGATACTTGGGCTCTTCTATATTGTATCGAGGCACCTTGTTATGAAGATGGGGGCATTAGTGCGGATAGTATGATGTCACGAGGTCGACACCTCCTCTAGGATAAGCGCCTCAGCTATGGAAGCTTCAATCTTAGCTTTGTTTCCACATTTCCGTCGGAGATGCTTGTTACGCCTCTCGGGGCCGTCTTGCCACCGATTTTGCAGGGCCCCCAACAATACCTCGTTCGCGAGGTGCGAGAATGAGATGTGTCGCCGGAGTAAAGAAACTGGCGGAAAGATCTTCTCTAGCTTGACTATCAACTCCGGTGCCTTCTTATGCAATTTTTCAATCACATCTTTACTTACTTCTTTAGCACAGGCGTGCGGAAGAAATGGCTAAGCTTCGGCAAGCACTTCGCCCGGACATGCTCGGGGACATAGCCTCGAACCATCATCGGCATTATCCGCTCAATCCATACATGGTAGTCATGACTCTTCAGACCGGTCACTTTGCCCGTTGAAAGATTGACTCCCTTACTTATATTCGATGCATAACCATCGGTGAACTTCAAATTTTGTTTCAACCAGATAAGTACTTCTTTTTTTTCTGGCGGTTTAAGGACAAAGTCAGCATCTGGCTTGAACCAGTTTTTTCGACCGCCTGTGGGAGGCTTCATGTTGACGTGGTCTATCACAAATTCTCTGTTGATCGGCTCTAGCTTTTACGTTATCCTTCTTTTTGATTGTGTTGAGGATGCGTGTGGAAAAGGGACTCTGCCACATTCTTTTTGATTGTCGTCACATCAATATTGTAAGGAAGTTTGAGGTCCTTGAAATAGGGAAGCTGCGAGAAGGGGTAATGTGAGTCCAGTTGTGTGTCTCACCATATCCCTCGAAGCCTTTGTCTTTGGCTTTGCCTTTGCCTTTGACTTTAGGCTTGAGCTTTTAGCTGAGCAAGAACATCTGCCCCGAAAATGTTGGAATCTCGGTTACTTCATGAACAACCCGACCTTTCGTGAAGTTCTTCTTGTCTTCCTGTCTGGATGGTGCGGAGGGAGGAAGCTGTCGATGCAGGTCAAAGGCTACATACTTGCCACCCTTACTCAGCCAAATCATTCATGAGCCTGCATGCACTGCTGGGCATGGCATCTTACCACTTGTACACCATCCATGAGAATAGAGCATAGCCGGGAAAGTCATGCATGCAATAGTGCAACCAAACTTTCATCAAGAAATTTCTCTGCAGATCCGGTCGTATGTCAACCTCGGAAAGTACCAAGAATGGTGCAAAACACCCTGGCGGCTGCATAAACACACCCAATTGCTTCCCCGGGTAGTCGGGCCCCGGAATGATGGCGACAAGAACATGGTCTTCCGTTGCATTAGGGCACGGGAGGAAGATTGAGCGGAATTACAAACACAGGCCAGCGGCTGTATGGATTGGACGACATACCATATGGATTCAACCCATCACGATATGGCTATTACGACATTCCAGCCTCGGCTGCTTCCTCGAGGTATTCTTCATCGAATGACTTCCATGCTTCCCCTCCCGATGGATGTCACGATTTTTTGGATTGTACCTTATACCTTCCTTGTGCCACTTCATCATTTTGGCGAGACTCCTTACGTGATGAAAAGGCGCTGCAGTCTTTTATAAAATCAAGATACCGAAGAACCTTAGCAGGGGATGGTTAGCTGCTTTTCTCACCATCCTCACCGACCACCTCAATGTCAGGGCGAACCGCACTTCCTATAGTACTTGTCATCCACATACTCGTGCCTAAACAAAAGGCAATTCTTGAACAAACATCTATTTTCTCATAATCCATAGAGAGTGCCTTCATGATTTTCTTTGTATCGTACATGCTTTTCGGCAGTTCATGACCCTCGGGGAGGCTGTTAGCCCATACTCCCGAGGAATGCTTGAAGCATTTACAGCTCTGACCGTACTCAGCCTTGGCTGTCAATCGATTGCGAGATGGCATCCAGCTGAGATATTTTCGCACCCGCATAAAGAGGTTTCTTCGGCGAGGCCAAGACCTCCAAGAAGGCCTTTGCGGTTGCCTCCGGCTCCTCGGTTCATTCTCTGAAGGTGTCGCATTTGCCGTTTACGCAACAATGACATCATCTAGCATGTCCCTGACCCCGTCGTCCTCATATCCATCGATGCGTTGTCGCATCACCTCCTCTCTACCACGGTCCTGATCGGCTATGTTTATCGGCGGCATGTCAAAGTTTGGCATATATCCGTGCGTGCGAAGGTGCTCACTCATGTCCGTCTGATTTCTCACGGTGACGTCGGCACATCTCGCCTGAGGGCATGGTGGGATAATTCTCATTGGACGACGGAATATCTCCTTCAAATACACATCGGTTTTCGCGATCCACTCTGATGTTACTCGATTCCGACGGATAAAACCACTGTACATCCAATGATTATCTGCCATCCTCTGCTTTTTTGCAACCCACACAACATAATTAAGGATTCACTCAAATTAATCACATCAAATTTTCAGTTTCTACCGCGTTTAATCCACCTACATCTCTAATAGGTAAAGATGGGTCCTAATCCCACCCGAGGATGTGTAGATTGAGTCGTTCTCCATTCTACCCGTTCGAGACAAAATTTCAGCAGCACCTCCCGCTGTTCTCCGGATACCGTCTCGTCAAATAGCGAGAGAATGTGCTCCGGAGAACAATGGGGGCGCCGCCAATCCTGTCTCGGGCAGGGTAGAATATGGAGAACATACCCAATCTACACATCCTCGAGCTATCATCGTGGAAAAGCTTATTTGGACAATCCGAAACAGCTGCGGTGATAAATATGCAATTGAATGCATATTTATCGATGCAACCCTTTCGGACGGGAGGCGCCTAAATTCGCCCAGTTGACTTGAGAATGAAATCTAGTCACATGATTAAGTAGCTCACCCTCGGCTGTAGAGGAAGTAGTCGAACACGGAGGGACAACCCGAGGACCAACAGCTCCCTCGGCGATCACTCCACCGAGATGGAACACCACAGAACCTGCACCGTGACAATAATTAAGTACATCACAATATATTCATCATCAAAATCTAACAATCATCTAAAAATCAGCATACTATATCATCTCTTACTAAAAAAAAAATAATTATCTATCATAAACATCATCATCTATAAACATTAACATCATCATTTATCATGTAACAATCATCATACATTTGCAACTATCATCAAAAAATCTATCATCTAACGTCATGCCTTGTTAAAAAATTGCTTTTCTTGCATTTCTCACATTTGTAACTATCATCAAATCATCTATTAAGTAACTATGCATGCATCCATCTAGTTACATAACTATGAACAACAACAAAATTATCAAAAAAAAATCTCTGAGAGAGGGAGGAGGAGCTCACCATGGGGAGGGCGGCTCGGGGAGGGGCGAGGCAGACGGGCAGGCCAGGCGAGGGCAGGCCGCAGACGAAGTGGCCGCCAGGCGAGGTCGATGGAGGTCAGGCGGGGGCGGAGGTCGGGGAGGAGGGCCGGCAGCGAGATGTGTCGGCGGAGGCCGGGACAGCCCGAATCTGGCGGTCTTGAGCTGATCCAGCGGAGGCAACAGCGTGGGGCGGATCTAGGTGGCGGCCTTGACAGGCGGGGAAGGGCAGTGCACCATGGTGGAGTGGGGAGGCAGGGAGGCCTTGAGCGATGGCGGAGTTGGCCTTGGTGAGGCGGCCGGGGTTGGTCTTGTGTGGCGGCGGGCTCGGGGCAGCGGTGGCGTGCTCGAAGGCGGGCGGGCGGAGGTGGTGGTGGCGGCGGGTGTGGGTCGGGGAGGAAGGGGAGATGGATGGTGAATGGGTGGTGGGGGCGAACATAGCGGATAAGGTCGGCCCTATGCTGATGGCCTTTGGCCGTCGGCATAGGCCGCCCTTTGCCACGTCATCGATCCGTGGACATGTCTTGTTGCTATGCCGACGGCTAAGCCGTCGGCATAGATACTTTGCATTTTTTTTTGTTACGGCATTTTTTTATTTTTTATTTTTTTGTTACGGCATGTGCTGCACCCCCCAACACCATTCCGGCCCAAAACACCCAAAGATACCCTCCGTGTCGGCCCGACGTGGCCGTTTCCCCCCTCCGGGACACGGCAGCCACTCCGTGAGGTCTACAGCGGGGCCAGACGGGGGCCTTGGGGAGTAGTAATGCCGGCGGGTCTACGAAGGGGATCTTGCTTTGTGGGTGTGGGCGGATGTTGCTCTAAAGTGTTACGTATTGGCTGAGCTAACATGGCCCGGGTGGAGAGGTCCCTTTGGTCAAAAGCCGTCCGTGGAAAGTCAAAGGGTAGATCTCGTGGTCAACCGCTCGAGGGGTTAGGCGGGGCCAGGGGGCCACAGAGGTAGAAATCCCACCGGAGGCGTCGCCGGCCCCTCATACATGTAGGGTGGTGTGGTGGCATGTCAGAAGAAGCGGCCAGCGTCTCAAAGTGTGCCCCCTCACCGCAGACGGCGCCGCCGCCCGGCACTGGAGAAGCAGACGCGTCGGGTCTACGGAGGGATCTTGCTGTGTGTGTGGCCAGGTTGTTGCTCTAAAGTGTTAGTATGTCCTGACATAACATGAACGGGTGTATAGGCCCAATGGTCAAATCCCGAACGTGCAAAGTCAAAGGGCTAGATCAGGTGGTCAAGCCTTCTGAGGTTAGGCGGGGCCAGGGGCCACAGGGGTAGCAATGCCACGGACCGTCGCATCGGGCCCTCATACATGCGGGTTGGTGTGGTGGCATGTCCGAAGAAGCGGCGCAGCGTCTCGAGTGTGGCCCCCCTCACGGACGGCGATGACACCACGGTAGTAGGCGTTCTGCGGAAGCGATGCGGCGTGAATATTATTAAATACTCGGATGCGATAAAATCATGAGTTTTTACATGGCGTGGGCACATGTGCTATAGGACCGATGGTAATTTTTCATAAATTTTTCGTGATGGAGAAGTATCTGAACACTTCCCTCTCAGCGGATTGCTCTTGGCGTCTCTGTTGTGGCGGCGGCCTCGAGGCTAACATACCGTCAAATCTTGCGTGGCGGCCTCTCACAAGTCTGGAAGTGTTGTGGTGGTTGCAAATGCCCGCAGCGTCTCGGGGTGTCCCCACCCCCTCCGCAGACGGCGCCGCCGCCCGGCTTTGGAGAAGCAGACGCGTCGGGTCTACGGAGTGGATGTAGCTGTGGGTTTGGCCGGATGTTGCTCTAAAGTGTTACGTATTGGCTGACCCTAACATGACCGGGTGGAAGGTCCACTGGTCAAAGCCCGTCCGTGGGAAGTCAAAGGGTAGATCTCGTGGTCAACCGCTCCGGGGTTAGGCGGGGCCAGGGGCCACAGGGGTAACAATGCCACCGGGCGTCATGGCCCCTCATACATGCGAGGGTGGTGTGGTGGCATGTCCGAAGAAGCGGCGCAGCGTCTCCGGGGTGTGCCCCCTCACCGCAGACGGTGCCGCCGCCCGGCTTTGGAGAAGCAGACGTCGGGTCTACGGAGGGATCTTGCTGTGGGTGTGGCCGGATGTTGCTCTAAAGTGTTCGTATGGGCTGACCTAACATGGCCGGGTGGATAGGCCCCTTTGGTCAAATCCCGTCCGTGCAAAGTCAAAGGGCTAGATCCGGTGGTCAAACGCTACTGAGGTTAGGCGGGGCCAGGGGCCACTGAGGGGTAGCAATGCCACGGACCGTCGCATCGGGCCCTCATACATGCGGGGTGGTGTGGTGGCATGTCCGAAGAGGCGGCAGCGTCTCGAGTGTGGCCCCCTCACGGACGGCGATGACACACGGTAGTAGGCGTTCTGCGGAAGCGATGCGGCGTGAATATTATTAAATACTCGGGCGCGATAAAATCATGAGTTTTTACATGGCGTGGGCACATGTGCTATAGGACCGATGGTAATTTTTCATAATTTTTCGTGATGGAGAAGTATCTGAACACTGCCCTCTCAGCGGATTGCTCTTGGCGTCTCTGTTGTGGCGGCGGCCTCGGGGACTAACATACCGTCAAATCTTGCGTGGCGGCCTCTCACAAGTCTCGAAGTGTTGTGGCGGTTGCAAATGCCCGGCGCAGCGTCTCGGTGTGCCCCCCCCCTCACAGACGGCGCCCGCCGCCCGGCACCTGGAGAAGCAGACGCGTCGGGTCTACGGAGTGGATGTAGCTGTGGGTTTGGCCGGATGTTGCTCTAAAGTGTTCGTATTGGCTGACCTAACATGGCCGGGTGGAAGGTCCACTTGTCAAAGCCCGTCCGTGGGAAGTCAAAGGGTAGATCTCGTGGTCAACCGCTCGAGGGTTAGGCGGGGCCAGGGCCACAGGGGTAGCAATGCCACCGGGCGTCGCCGGCCCCTCATACATGCAGGGTGGTGTGGTGGCATGTCCGAAGAAGCGGCAGCGTCTCGGTGTGCCCCCTCACCGCAGACGGCGCCCGCCCCGGCTTTGGAGAAGCAGACGCGTCGGGTCTACGGAGGGATCTTGCTGTGGGTGTGGCCGGATGTTGCTCTAAAGTGTTCGTATGGGCTGACCTAACATGGCCGGGTGGATAGGCCCTTTGGTCAAATCCGTCCGTGCAAAGTCAAAGGGCTAGATCCGGTGGTCAAAGCCTTCTGAGGTTAGGCGGGGAGACGGGGCCTTGGGGGTAGCAATGCCACGGACCGTCGCATCGGGCCCTCATACATGCGGGGTGGTGTGGTGGCATGTCCGAAGAAGCGGCCGCAGCGTCTCCGGTGTGGCCCCCCCTCACGGACGGCGATGACACCACGGTAGTAGGCGTTCTGCGGAAGCGATGCGGCGTGAATATTATTAAATACTCGGGAATGCGATAAAATCATGAGTTTTTTACATGGCGTGGGCACATGTGCTATAGGACCCGATGGTAATTTTTCATAAATTTTCATGATGGAGAAGTATCTGAACACTTCCCTCTCTGGCGGATTGCTCTTGGCGCGTCTATGTTATGTGGCTGACCTCGAGAACTAACATACCGTCAAATCTTGCGTGGCGGCCTCTCACAAGTCTGGAAGTGTTGTGGCGGTTGCAAATGCCCGGCCGCAGCGTCTCGGGTGTCCCCCCCTCACGCAGACGGCGCCGCCGCCGGCACTGGAGAAGCAGACCTTGTCGGGTCTACCGGAGTGGATGTAGCTGTGGGTTTGGCCGGATGTTGCTCTAAAGTGTTACGTATTGGCTGACCAAACATGACCGGGTGGAGAGGTCCACTGGTCAAAGCCCGTCCGTGGGAAGTCAAAGGGTAGATCTCGTGGGCAACCGCTCGAGGTTAGGCGGGCGGGGCCACTGAGGGTAACAATGCCACCGGGCGTCGCACCGGCCCCTCATACATGCGAGGTGGTGTGGTGGCATGTCCGAAGAAGCGGCAGCGTCTCAGGGTGTGCCCCCTCACAGACGGCGCCCGCCGCCCGGCACTGGAGAAGCAGACGCGTCGGGTCTACGGAGGGATCTTGCTGTGGGTGTGGCCGGATGTTGCTCTAAAGTGTTCGTATGGGCTGACCTAACATGGCCGGGTGGATAGGCCCTTGGTCAAATCCCGTCCGTGCAAAGTCAAAGGGCTAGATCCGGTGGTCAAGCGCTTCTGAGGGTTAGGCGGGGCCAGGGGCCTGAGGGGTAGCAATGCCACGGACCGTCGCATCGGGCCCTCATACATGCGGGGTGGTGTGGTGGCATGTCGAAGAGGCGGCACAGCGTCTCCGGTGTGGCCCCCCTCACGGACGGCGATGACACACGGTAGTAGACGTTCTACGGAAGCGATGCGGCGTGAATATTATTAAATACTCGGAGCGCGATAAAATCATGAGTTTTTTACATGACGTGGGCACATGTGCTATAGGACCGATGGTAATTTTTCATAAATTTTCGTGATGGAAAAGTATCTGAACACTTCCCTCTACGCGGATTGCTCTTCGCGTCTCTGACTGTGGCGGCTGACCTCCGAGAACTAACATACCGTCAAATCTTGCGTAGGCGGCCTCTCACAAGTCTGGAAGTGTTGTGGTGGTTGCAAATGCCCGGCACGCGTCTCCGGGGTGTCCCCCCCCCCCCGCCCGGACGGCGCCCGCCCGGCACACGGAGAGGGAAGCAGACGTCGGGTCTACCGGAGTGGATGTAGCTGTGGGTTTGGCCGGATGTTGCTCTAAAGTGTTACGTATTGGCTGACCTAACATGGCCGGGTGGAGAGGTCCACTGGTGAAAGCCCGTCCGTGGGAAGTCAAAGGGTAGATCTCGTGGTCAACCGCTCCGGGGTTAGGCGGGGCCAGGGCCACAGGGGTAACAATGCCACCGGGCGTCGCACCGCCCCTCATACATGCAGGGTGGTGTGGTGGCATGTCCGAAGAAGCGGCAGCGTCTCGGTGTGCCCCCTCACCTGCAGACGGCGCCGCCCGCCCGGCTTTGGAGAAGCAGACGCGTCGGGTCTACGGAGGGATCTTGCTGTGGGTGTGGCGGATGTTGCTCTAAAGTGTTCGTATGGGCTGACCTAACATGACCGGGTGGATAGGCCCCTTTGGTCAAATCCCGTCCGTGCAAAGTCAAAGGGCTAGATCCGGTGGTCAAGCGCTTCTGAGGTTAGGCGGGGCCAGGGGCCACTGGGGTAGCAATGCCACGGACCGTCGCATCGGGCCCTCATACATGCGGGGTGGTGTGGTGGCATGTCCGAAGAAGCGGCCGCAGCGTCTCCGGTGTGGCCCCCCTCACGGACGGCGATGACACCACGGTAGTAGGCGTTCTGCGGAAGCGATGCGGCGTGAATATTATTAAATACTCGGGCGCGATAAAATCATGAGTTTTTACATGGCGTGGGCACATGTGCTATAGGACCGATGGTAATTTTTCATAAATTTTTCGTGATGGAGAAGTATCTGAACACTTCCCTCTCGCGGATTGCTCTTGGCGTCTCTGACGTGGCGGCGGCCTCCGAGACTAACATACCGTCAAATCTTGCGTGGCGGCCTCTCACAAGTCTGGAAGTGTTGTGGCGGTTGCAAATGCCCGGCACGCGTCTCGGTGTCCCCCCCCTCACAGACGGCGCCGCCCGCCCGGCACCAGAGGGGGAAGCAGACGCGTCGGGTCTACGGAGTGGATGTAGCTGTGGGTTTGGCCGGATGTTGCTCTAAAGTGTTCGTATTGGCTGACCTAACATGACCGGGTGGAGAGGTCCACTGGTCAAAGCCCGTCCGTGGGAAGTCAAAGGGTAGATCTCGTGGTCAACCGCTCGAGGTTAGGCGGGGCCAGGGGCCACAGGGGTAACAATGCCACCGGGCGTCGCACCGGCCCCTCATACATGCACGGTGGTGTGGTGGCATGTCGAAGAAGGCGGCAGCGTCTCGGTGTGCCCCCTCACTGCAGACGGCGCCGCCCCGGCTTTGGAGAAGCAGACGGCGTCGGGTCTACGGAGGGATCTTGCTGTGGGTGTGGCCCGGATGTTGCCCTAAAGTGTTCGTATGGGCTGACCTAACATGGCCGGGTGGATAGGCCCACTGGTCAAATCCCGTCCGTGCAAAGTCAAAGGGCTAGATCCGGTGGTCAAGCGCTTCTGAGGTTAGGCGGGGCCAGGGGCCACAGGGGGTAGCAATGCCACGGACCGTCGCATCGGGCCCTCATACATGCGGGGTGGTGTGGTGGCATGTCCGAAGAAGGCGGCAGCGTCTCCGAGTGTGGCCCCCCCTCACGGACGGCGATGACACCACGGTAGTAGGCGTTCTGCGGAAGCGATCTGGCGTGAATATTATTAAATACTCGGGCCTTGATAAAATCATGAGTTTTTACATGGCGTGGGCACATGTGCTATAGGACCGATGGTAATTTTTCATAAATTTTCGTGATGGAGAAGTATCTGAACACTTCCCTCTCGCGGATTGCTCTTGGCGTCTCTGTTGTGGCGGCGGCCTCCGAGCTAACATACCGTCAAATCTTGCGTGGCGGCCTCTCACAAGTCTGGAAGTGTTGTGGCGGTTGCAAATGCCGGCCGCAGCGTCTCGGTGTCCCCCCCCCTCACGGACGGGCGCCGCCCGGCACCTGGAGGGAAGCAGACCTTGTCCCGGGTCTACCCGGAGTGGATGTTGCTGTGCGTTTGGCCGGGATGTTGCTCTAAAGTGTTCGTATGGGCTGACCTTACATGACCGGGTGGTGAGGTCCACTGGTCTAAGCCCGTCCGTGGGTAGTCTATGGGGTAGATCTCGTGGTCAAACGCTCCGAGGTTAGGCGGGGCCAGGGGCCACAGGGGGTAACAATGCCACGGGCGTCGCACGGCCCCTCATACATGCAGGGTGGTGTGGTGGCATGTCCGAAGAAGCGGCACGCAGCGTCTCAGTGTGCCCCCTCACCTGCAGACGGCGCCGCCGCCCGGCTTTGGAGAAGCAGACGCGTCGGGTCTACGGAGGGATCTTGCTGTGGGTGTGGCCGGATGTTGCTCTAAAGTGTTCGTATGGGCTGACCTAACATGGCCGGGTGGATAGGCCTTTGGTCAAATCCCGTCCGTGCAAAGTCAAAGGGCTAGATCCGGTGGTCAAACGCTACAGGGTTAGGCGGGGCAGGGGCCCTTGGGGGTAGCAATGCCACCCGACCGTCGCATCGGGCCCTCATACATGCGGGGTGGTGTGGTGGCATGTCCGAAGAGGCGGCACGCGTCTCCGGGGTGTGGCCCCCCTCACGGACGGCGATGACACACGGTAGTAGACGTTCTGCGGAAGCGATGCGGCGTGAATATTATTAAATACTCGAATGGCGATAAAATCATGAGTTTTTACATGGCGTGGGCACATGTGCTATAGGACCGATGGTAATTTTCATAAATTTTCGTGATGGAGAAGTATCTGAACACTTCCCTCTCTGCGGATTGCTCTTGGCGTCTCTGTTGTGGCCGGCGGCCTCCGGGGGCTAGCATACCGTCAAATCTTGCGTAGGCGGCCTCTCACAAGTCTGGAAGTGTTGTGGCGGTTGCAAATGCCCGGCACGCGTCTCCGGGGTGTCCCCCCCCCCCCTCACGGACGGCGCCGCCGCCGACACCTGGAGAAGCAGACAGCGTCGGGTCTACCGGAGTGGATGTAGCTGTGGGTTTGATCCGGATGTTGCTCTAAAGTGTTCGTATTGGCTGACCCTAACATGACCGGGTGGAAGGTCCACTGGTCAAAGCCCGTCCGTGGGAAGTCAAAGGGTAGATCTCGTGGTCAACCGCTCCGGGGTTAGGCGGGGCCAGGGGCCACAGGGGTAGCAATGCCACGGGCGTCGCACCGGCCCCTCATACATGCAGGGTGGTGTGGTGGCATGTCAGAAGAGGCCGCAGCGTCTCGGTGTGCCCCCTCACCGCAGACGGCGCCGCCGCCCGGCACTGGAGAAGCAGACGCGTCGGGTCTACGGAGGGATCTTCTTGCTGTGGGTGTGGCCGGATGTTGCTCTAAAGTGTTCGTATGGGCTGACCTAACATGACCGGGTGGATAGGCCCTTTGGTCAAATCCGTCCGTGCAAAGTCAAAGGGCTAGATCCGGTGGTCAAGCGCTTCTGAGGTTAGGCGGGACGGGGCCACAGGGGGTAGCAATGCCACGGACCGTCGCATCGGGCCCTCATACATGCGGGGTGGTGTGGTGGCATGTCGAAAGAAGCGGCGCAGCGTCTCGAGTGTGGCCCCCCCTCACGGACGGCGATGACACCGCGGTAGTAGGCGTTCTGCGGAAGCGATGCGGCGTGAATATTATTAAATACTCGGGCGCGATAAAATCATGAGTTTTTACATGGCGTGGGCACATGTGCTATAGGACCGATGGTAATTTTTCATAAATTTTCGTGATGGAGAAGTATCTGAACACTTCCCTCTCTGTGGATTGCTCTTGGCGTCTCTGTTGTGGCGGCGGCCTCAAGAACTAACATACCGTCAAATCTTGCGTGGCGGCCTCTCACAAGTCTGGAAGTGTTGTGGCGGTTGCAAATGCCGGCAGCGTCTCCGGTGTCCCCCCCCTCACAGACGGCGCGCCGCCCAGCACCTGGAGGAGAAGCAGACGCGTCGGGTCTACGGAGTGGATGTAGCTGTGGGTTTGGCCGGATGTTGCTCTAAAGTGTTACGTATTGGCTGACCTAACATGACCGGGTGGAGAGGTCCACTGGTCAAAGCCCGTCCGTGGGAAGTCAAAGGGGTAGATCTCGTGGTCAACCGCTCCAGGGTTAGGCGGGGCCAGGGGCCACAGGGGGTAACAATGCCACGGGCGTCGCCGGCCCCTCATACATGCAGGGTGGTGTGGTGGCATGTCGAAGAAGCGGCAGCGTCTCGGGGTGTGCCCCCCTCACAGACGGCGCCGCCGCCCGGCACTGGAGAAGCAGACGCGTCGGGTCTACGGAGGGATCTTCTTTGTGGGTGTGGCCGGATGTTGCTCTAAAGTGTTCGTATGGGCTGACCCTAACATGGCCGGGTGGATAGGCCCTTTGGTCAAATCCCGTCCGTGCAAAGTCAAAGGGCTAGATCCGGTGGTCAAACGCTTCTGAGGTTAGGCGGGGCCAGGGGCCACAGGGGGTAGCAATGCCACGGACCGTCGCATCGGGCCCTCATACATGCGGGGTGGTGTGGTGGCATGTCCGAAGAAGGCGCAGCGTCTCCGGTGTGGCCCCCCCCTCACGGACGGCGATGACACCACGGTAGTAGGCGTTCTGCGGAAGCGATGCGGCGTGAATATTATTAAATACTCGGGCGCGATAAAATCATGAGTTTTTACATGGCGTGGGCACATGTGCTATAGGACCGATGGTAATTTTTCATAATTTTTCGTGATGGAGAAGTATCTGAACACTTCCCTCTCTGGCGGATTGCTCTTGGCGTCTCTGTTGTGGCGGCGGCCTCCGAGAACTAACATACCGTCAAATCTTGCGTGGCGGCCTCTCACAAGTCTGGAAGTGTTGTGGCGGTTGCAAATGCCCGGCAGCGTCTCGGTGTGCCCCCCCCCTCACAGACGGCGCCCGCCCGGCACCTGGAGAAGCAGACGCGTCGGGTCTACGGAGTGGATGTAGCTGTGGGTTTGGCGGATGTTGCTCTAAAGTGTTACGTATTGGCTGACCTAACATGACGGGTGGAAGGTCCACTGGTCAAAGCCCGTCCGTGGGAAGTCAAAGGGTAGATCTCGTGGTCAACCGCTCCGGGGTTAGGCGGGGCCAGGGCCACTGAGGGTAGTAACAATGCCACCGGGCGTCGCACCGGCCCCTCATACATGCAGGGTGGTGTGGTGGCATGTCAGAAGAAGCGGCCTGCAGCGTCTCGGGTGTGCCCCCTCACACAGACGGCGCCGCCCGCCCGGCTTTGGAGAAGCAGACGCGTCGGGTCTACGGAGGGATCTTGCTGTGGGTGTGGCCGGATGTTGCTCTAAAGTGTTCGTATGGGCTGACCCTAACATGGCCGGGTGGATAGGCCCACTGGTCAAATCCCGTCCGTGCAAAGTCAAAGGGCTAGATCCGGTGGTCAAAGCGCTTCTGAGGTTAGGCGGGGCCAGGGGCCACAGGGGGTAGCAATGCCACGGACCGTCGCATCGGGCCCTCATACATGCGGGGTGGTGTGGTGGCATGTCCGAAGAAGCGGCCGCAGCGTCTCGAGTGTGGCCCCCCCTCACGGACGGCGATGACACACGGTAGTAGGCGTTCTGCGGAAGCGATGCGGCGTGAATATTATTAAATACTCGGGCGCGATAAAATCATGAGTTTTTACATGGCGTGGGCACATGTGCTATAGGACCGATGGTAATTTTTCATAATTTTTCGTGATGGAGAAGTATCTGAACACTTCCCTCTCTGCGGATTGCTCTTGGCGTCTCTGTTGTGGCGGCTGGCCTCAGAACTAACATACCGTCAAATCTTGCGTGGCGGCCTCTCACAAGTCTGGAAGTGTTGTGGCGGTTGCAAATGCCGGCAGCGTCTCGGTGTCCCCCCCTCACGCAGACGGCGCCGCCCGGCACCTGGAGAGAAGCAGACGTCGGGTCTACGGAGTGGATGTAGCTGTGGGTTTGGCCGGATGTTGCTCTAAAGTGTTACGTATTGGCTGACCCTAACATGACCGGGTGGAGAGGTCCACTGGTCAAAGCCCGTCCGTGGGAAGTCAAAGGGGTAGATCTAAGTGGTCAACGCTCCGAGGGTTAGGCGGGGCCAGGGCCACAGGGGGTAACAATGCCACGGAGGCGTCGCACGGCCCCTCATACATGCAGGGTGGTGTGGTGGCATGTCGAAGAAGCGGCCGCAGCGTCTCGGGGTGTGCCCCTCACCGCAGACGGCGCCGCCGCCCGGCACTGGAGAAGCAGACGCGTCGGGTCTACGGAGGGATCTTGCTTGTGGGTGTGGCCGGATGTTGCTCTAAAGTGTTCGTATGGGCTGACCCTAACATGACCGGGTGGATAGGCCCTTGGTCAAATCCCGTCCGTGCAAAGTCAAAGGCTAGATCCGGTGGTCAAAGCCTTCTGAGGTTAGGCGGGGACGGGGCCACAGGGGTAGCAATGCCACCGGACCGTCGCATCGGGCCCTCATACATGCGGGGTGGTGTGGTGGCATGTCCGAAGAAGGCGGCACGCGTCTCCGGTGTGGCCCCCCCTCACGGACGGCGATGACACACGGTAGTAGGCGTTCTGCGGAAGCGATGCGGCGTGAATATTATTAAATACTCGGGCGCGATAAAATCATGAGTTTTTTACATGGCGTGGGCACATGTGCTATAGGACCGATGGTAATTTATCATAAAATATCGTGATGGAGAAGTATATGAACACTTCCCTCTCAGCGGATTGCTCTTGGCGTCTCTGTTGTGGCGGCGGCCTCCGGGCTAACATACCGTCAAATCTTGCGTGGCGGCCTCTCACAAGTCTGGAAGTGTTGTGGCGGTTGCAAATGCCCGACGCAGCGTCTCGGTGTCCCCCCCCCTCACGGACGGCGCCGCCCTTGGCACACTGGAGGGGAAGCAGACGCGTCGGGTCTACCGAGTGGATGTAGCTGTGGGTTTGGCCGGATGTTGCTCTAAAGTGTTCGTATTGGCTGACCTAACATGACCGGGTGGAGAGGACCACTGGTCAAATCCCGTCCGTGCTAAGTCAAAGGGGTAGATCTCGTGGTCAAACGCTCCAGGGTTAGGCGGGACGGGGCCACAGGGGGTAGCAATGCCACCGGAGGCGTCGCACCGGCCCCTCATACATGCAGGGTGGTGTGGTGGCATGTCCAGAAGAAGGCGCAGCGTCTCAGGTGTGCCCCCTCACCAGCAGACGGCCGCCCGCCCGGCACTGGAGAAGCAGACGCGTCGGGTCTACGGAGGGATCTTGCTTTGTGGGTGTGGCCGGATGTTGCTCTAAAGTGTTCGTATGGGCTGACCTAACATGACCGGGTGGATAGGCCCTTTGGTCAAATCCCGTCCGTGCAAAGTCAAAGGGCTAGATCCGGTGGTCAAACGCTACGGAGGTTAGGCGGGGCCAGGGCCACAGGGGGTAGCAATGCCACGGACCGTCGCATCGGGCCCTCATACATGCGGGGTGGTGTGGTGGCATGTCCGAAGAAGGCGGCAGCGTCTCGAGTGTGGCCCCCCCCTCACGGACAGCGATGACACACGGTAGTAGGCGTTCTGCGGAAGCGATGCGGCGTGAATATTATTAAATACTCGGGCGCTTGATAAAATCATGAGTTTTTACATGGCGTGGGCACATGTGCTATAGGACCGATGGTAATTTTTCATAATTTTTCGTGATGGAGAAGTATCTGAACACTTCCCTCTCTGGCGGATTGCTCTTGGCGTCTCTGTTGTGGCGGCGGCCTCCGGGGCCTAACATACCGTCAAATCTTGCGTGGCGGCCTCTCACAAGTCTGGAAGTGTTGTGGCGGTTGCAAATGCCCGGCCGCAGCGTCTCCGAGTGTCCCCCCCCCTCACGGACGGCGCCCGCCCGCCCGGCACTGGAGAAGCAGACGCGTCGGGTCTACGGAGTGGATGTAGCTGTGGGTTTGCCCCGGATGTTGCTCTAAAGTGTTCGTATTGGCTGACCTAACATGACCGGGTGGAGAGGTCCACTGGTCAAAGCCCGTCCGTGGGAAGTCAAAGGGGTAGATCTCGTGGTCAACCGCTCCAGGGTTAGGCGGGACGGGGGCCCTGGGGGTAGCAATGCCACCGGAGCGTCGCACTGGCCCCTCATACATGCAGGGTGGTGTGGTGGCATGTCCGAAGAGGCGCCACGCGTCTCCGGGGTGTGCCGCCTCACACAGACGGCCGCCGCCCGGCACTGGAGAAGCAGACGCGTCGGGTCTACGGAGGGGATCTTGCGTGGGTGTGGCCGGATGTTGCTCTAAAGTGTTCGTATGGGCTGACCCTAACATGACCGGGTGGATAGGCCTTTGGTCAAATCCCGTCCGTGCAAAGTCAAAGGGCTAGATCCGGTGGTCAAACGCTTCTGAGGTTAGGCGGGGCCAGGGGCCACAGGGGTAGCAATGCCACCGGACCGTCGCATCGGGCCCTCATACATGCGGGGTGGTGTGGTGGCATGTCGAAGAAGCGGCCGCAGCGTCTCCGGTGTGGCCCCCCTCACGGACGGCGATGACACCACGGTAGTAGGCGTTCTGCGGAAGCGATGCGGCGTGAATATTATTAAATACTCGGGCGCGATAAAATCATGAGTTTTTACATGGCGTGGGCACATGTGCTATAGGACCGATGGTAATTTTTCATAATTTTTCGTGATGGAGAAGTATCTGAACACTTCCCTCTCTGCGGATTGCTCTTGGCGTCTCTGTTGTGGCGGCGACCTCGGGGCTAACATACCGTCAAATCTTGCGTGGCGGCCTCTCACAAGTCTGGAAGTGTTGTGGCGGTTGCAAATGCCCGGCAGCGTCTCCGGTGTCCCCCCTCACGCAGACGGCGCCGCCGCCGGAGGGAGAAGCAGACGCGTCGGGTCTACACAGTGGATGTAGCTGTGGGTTTGGCCGGATGTTGCTCTAAAGTGTTCGTATTGGCTGACCTAACATGGCCGGGTGGAGAGGTCCCTTTGGTCAAAGCCCGTCCGATGGGAAGTCAAAGGGGTAGATCTCGTGGTCAACCGCTCGAGGTTAGGCGGGGCCAGGGGCCACAGGGGTAGCAATGCCACCGGGCGTCGCACCGGCCCCTCATACATGCAGGGTGGTGTGGTGGCATGTCCGAAGAAGGCGGCACGCGTCTCGGTGTGCCCCTCACACAGACGGCGCCGCCGCCCGGCTTTGGAGAAGCAGACGCGTCGGGTCTACACGGAGGGATCTTGCGTGGGTGTGGCCGGATGTTGCTCTAAAGTGTTCGTATGGGCTGACCCTAACATGACGGGTGGATAGGCCTTGGTCAAATCCCGTCCGTGCAAAGTCAAAGGGCTAGATCCGGTGGTCAAGCGCTACTGAGGTTAGGCGGGGCCAGGGGCCACAGGGGGTAGCAATGCCACGGACCGTCGCATCGGGCCCTCATACATGCGGGGTGGTGTGGTGGCATGTCGAAGAAGAGGCGGCAGCGTCTCCGGTGTGGCCCCCCCCTCACGGACGGCGATGACACACGGTAGTAGGCGTTCTGCGGAAGCGATGCGGCGTGAATATTATTAAATACTCGGGCGCGATAAAATCATGAGTTTTTACATGGCGTGGGCACATGTGCTATAGGACCGATGGTAATTTTTCATAATTTTCGTGATGGAGAAGTATCTGAACACTTCCCTCTCTGGCGGATTGCTCTTGGCGTCTCTATTTGTGGCGGCTGGCCTCGGGAACTAACATACCGTCAAATCTTGCGTTGGCGGCCTCTCACAAGTCTGGAAGTGTTGTGGCGGTTGCAAATGCCCGGCACGCGTCTCGGTGTCCCTCCCCTCACAGACGGCGCCCGCCTTGGCACTGGAGAAGCAGACGCGTCGGGTCTACGGAGTGGATGTAGCTGTGGGTTTGGCCGGATGTTGCTCTAAAGTGTTACGTATTGGCTGACCTAACATGACCGGGTGGAGAGGTCCACTGTCAAAGCCCGTCCGTGGGAAAGTCAAAGGGGTAGATCTCGTGGGCAGCCGCTCCAGGGTTAGGCGGGGCCAGGGGCCACTGGGGTAACAATGCCACGGGCGTCATCGCCGGCCCCTCATACATGCAGGGTGGTGTGGTGGCATGTCCGAAGAGGCGCACGCGTCTCGGGTGTGCCCCCTCACACAGACGGCGCCCGCCCGGCACTGGAGAAGCAGACGCGTCGGGTCTACGGAGGGATCTTGCCGTGGGTGTGGCCGGATGTTGCTCTAAAGTGTTCGTATGGGCTGACCTAACATGACCGGGTGGATAGGCCTTTGGTCAAATCCCGTCCGTGCAAAGTCAAAGGGCTAGATCCGGTGGTCAAGCGCTACTGAGGTTAGGCGGGGCGGGGCCACAGGGGGTAGCAATGCCACGGACCGTCGCATCGGGCCCTCATACATGCGGGGTGGTGTGGTGGCATGTCCGAAGAAGCGGCCGCAGCGTCTCGGTGTAGCCCCCCCCCTCACGGACGGCGATGACACACGGTAGTAGGCGTTCTGCGGAAGCGATGCGGCGTGAATATTATTAAATACTCGAATGGCGATAAAATCATGAGTTTTTACATGGCGTGGGCACATGTGCTATAGGACCGATGGTAATTTTTCATAAATTTTCGTGATGGAGAAGTATCTGAACACTTCCCTCTCGCGGATTGCTCTTGGCGTCTCTGTTGTGGCGGCGGCCTCCGGGGCTAACATACCGTCAAATCTTGCGTGGCGGCCTCTCACAAGTCTGGAAGTGTTGTGGCGGTTGCAAATGCCGGCCGCAGCGTCTCGAGTGTCCCCCCCTCACGGACGGCGCCGCCGCCCGGCACTGGAGAAGCAGACGCGTCGGGTCTACGGAGTGGATGTAGCTGTGGGTTTGGCCGGATGTTGCTCTAAAGTGTTCGTATTGGCTGACCTAACATGACCGGGTGGAGAGGTCCACTGGTCAAAGCCCGTCCGTGGGAAGTCAAAGGGTAGATCTCGTGGTCAACCGCTCGAGGTTAGGCGGGGCCAGGGGCCACAGGGGGTAACAATGCCACGGGCGTCGCACCGGCCCCTCATACATGCGGTGGTGTGGTGGCATGTCCGAAGAGGAGGCCGCAGCGTCTCGGGGTGTGCCCCTCTCACGCAGACGGCGCCGCCGCCGGCACTGGAGGAGAAGCAGACGCGTCGGGTCTACGGAGGGATCTTGCTGTGGGTGTGGCCGGATGTTGCTCTAAAGTGTTCGAATGGGCTGACCTAACATGACCGGGTGGATAGGCCCACTGGTCAAATCCCGTCCGTGCAAAGTCAAAGGGCTAGATCCGGTGGTCAAACGCTACAGGGTTAGGCGGGACGGGGGCCCTAGGGGGTAGCAATGCCACCGGACCGTCGCATCGGGCCCTCATACATGCGGGGTGGTGTGGTGGCATGTCCGAAGAGGCGGCACGCATCTCTGGGGTGTGGCCCCCCTCACGGACGGCGATGACACACGGTAGTAGACGTTCTGCGGAAGCGATGCGGCGTGAATATTATTAAATACTCGGGCGCGATAAAATCATGAGTTTTTACATGGCGTGGGCACATGTGCTATAGGACCGATGGTAATTTTTCATAATTTTTCGTGATGGAGAAGTATCTGAACACTTCCCTCTCGCGGATTGCTCTTGGCGTCTCACGGTATGGCGGCGACCTCAAGAACTAACATACCGTCAAATCTTGCGTGGCGGCCTCTCACAAGTCTGGAAGTGTTGTGGCGGTTGCAAATGCCCGACGCAGCGTCTCGGGTGTCCCCCCCTCACGGACGGCGCCGCCGCCCGGCTTTGGAGAAGCAGACGTCGGGTCTACACGGAGTGGATGTAGCTGTGGGTTTGGCCGGATGTTGCTCTAAAGTGTTCGTATTGGCTGACCTAACATGACCGGGTGGAGAGGTCCACTGGTCAAAGCCCGTCCGTGGGAAGTCAAAGGGTAGATCTCGTGGTCAACCGCTCGAGGTTAGGCGGGGCCAGGGGCCACAGGGGTAGCAATGCCACGGAGGCGTCGCACCGCCCCTCATACATGCAGGGTGGTGTGGTGGCATGTCCGAAGAGGCGCACGCGTCTCGGGGTGTGCCCCTCACCTGCAGACGGCGCCCGCCCGCCCGGCTGGAGAAGCAGACGCGTCGGGTCTACGGAGGGGATCTTCTTTGTGGGTGTGGCCGGATGTTGCTCTAAAGTGTTCGTATGGGCTGACCCTAACATGGCCGGGTGGATAGGCCTTTGGTCAAATCCCGTCCGTGCAAAGTCAAAGGGCTAGATCCGGTGGTCAAACGCTACGAGGTTAGGCGGGGCCAGGGGGCCTGGGGTAGCAATGCCACGGACCGTCGCATCGGGCCCTCATACATGCGGGTGGTGTGGTGGCATGTCAGAAGAAGGCGCCGCAGCGTCTCGAGTGTGGCCCCCCCCTCACGGACGGCGATGACACACGGTAGTAGGCGTTCTGCGGAAGCGATGCGGCGTGAATATTATTAAATACTCGGGCGCTTGATAAAATCATGAGTTTTTACATGGCGTGGGCACATGTGCTATAGGACCGATGGTAATTTTTCATAAATTTTTCGTGATGGAGAAGTATCTGAACACTTCCTCTCTGGCGGATTGCTCTTGGCGTCTCTGTTGTGGCGGCGGCCTCCGGGCTAACATACCGTCAAATCTTGCGTGGCGGCCTCTCACAAGTCTGGAAGTGTTGTGGCGGTTGCAAATGCCCGGCCGCAGCGTCTCCGGTGTCCCCCCCTCACAGACGGCGCCGCCGCCCGGCTTTGGAGAAGCAGACGCGTCGGGTCTACAGTGGATCTTGCTGTGGGTTTGGCCCGGATGTTGCTCTAAAGTGTTCGTATTGGCTGACCTAACATGACCGGGTGGAGAGGTCCACTGGTCAAAGCCCGTCCGTGCGAAGTCAAAGGGGTAGATCACGTGGTCAAACGCTCCAGGGTTAGGCGGGGCCAGGGGCCACCGGGGTAACAATGCCACCGGGCGTCGCACCGCCCCTCATACATGCAGGGTGGTGTGGTGGCATGTCAGAAGAGGAGGCACGCGTCTCGGTGTGCCCCCTCACACGCAGACGCCGCCCGCCCGGCACTGGAGAAGCAGACGCGTCGGGTCTACGGAGGGGATCTTGCTGTGGGTGTGGCCGGATGTTGCTCTAAAGTGTTCGTATGGGCTGACCTAACATGACCGGGTGGATAGGCCCTTTGGTCAAATCCCGTCCGTGCAAAGTCAAAGGCTAGATCCGGTGGTCAAACGCTACAGGTTAGGCGGGGCCGGGGCCACTGGGGGTAGCAATGCCACCGGAGCGTCGCACCGGGCCCTCATACATGCGGGGTGTTGTGGTGGCATGTCCGAAGAAGGCGGCGCAGCGTCTCGGTGTGGCCCCCCCTCACGGACGGCGATGACACACGGTAGTAGGCGTTCTGCGGAAGCGATGCGGCGTGAATATTATTAAATACTCGGGCGCGATAAAATCATGAGTTTTTTACATGGCGTGGGCACATGTGCTATAGGACCGATGGTAATTTTTCATAATTTTTCGTGATGGAGAAGTATCGAACACTTCCCTCTCTGGATTGCTCTTGGCGTCTCTGTTGTGGCGGCTGACCTCGGGGCTAACATACCGTCAAATCTTGCGTGGCGGCCTCTCACAAGTCTGGAAGTGTTGTGGCGGTTGCAAATGCCCGACGCAGCGTCTCGGTGTCCCCCCCTCACGGACGGCGCCGCCCGCCCGGCACTGGAGAAGCAGACGCGTCGGGTCTACGGAGTGGATGTAGCTGTGGGTTTGGCCGGATGTTGCTCTAAAGTGTTCGTATTGGCTGACCTAACATGACCCGGGTGGAGAGGTCCACCGGTCAAAGCCCGTCCGTGGGAAGTCAAAGGGTAGATCTCGTGGTCAACCGCTCCGAGGTTAGGCGGGGCCAGGGGCCCCTGGGGTAGCAATGCCACCGGGCGTCGCACCGGCCCCTCATACATGCAGGGTGGTGTGGTGGCATGTCCGAAGAGGGCGCAGCGTCTCGGGGTGTGCCCCCTCACACGGACGGCGCCGCCCGCCGGCACTGGAGAAGCAGACGCGTCGGGTCTACGGAGGGGATCTTGCTGTGGGTGTGGCCGGATGTTGCTCTAAAGTGTTCGTATGGGCTGACCAAACATGACCGGGTGGATAGGCCCACTGGTCAAATCCCGTCGATGCAAAGTCAAAGGGCTAGATCCGGTGGTCAAACGCTACTGAGGTTAGGCGGCCAGGGGCCCGGGGGGTAGCAATGCCACCGGAGCGTCGCATCGGGCCCTCATACATGCGGGGTGGTGTGGTGGCATGTCCGAAGAGGCGGCACGCGTCTCCGGGGTGTGGCCCCCCTCACGGACGGCGATGACACACGGTAGTAGACGTTCTGCGGAAGCGATGCGGCGTGAATATTATTAAATACTCGGAGCGCGATAAAATCATGAGTTTTTTACATGACGTGGGCACATGTGCTATAGGACCCGATGGTAATTTTTCATAAATTTTCGTGATGGAGAAGTATCTGAACACTTCCCTCTCTGGATTGCTCTTGGCGTCTCTGTTGTGGCGTGACCTCCGGGCTAACATACCGTCAAATCTTGCGTGGCGGCCTCTCACAAGTCTGGAAGTGTTGTGGCGGTTGCAAATGCCCGGCCGCAGCGTCTCAAAGTGTCCCCCCCTCACAGACGGCGCGCCGCCCGGCACCTGGAGAAGCAGACGCGTCGGGTCTACCGGAGTGGATGTAGCTGTGGGTTTGGCCCGGATGTTGCTCTAATGTGTTCGTATTGGCTGACCTAACATGACCGGGTGGAGAGGTCCACTTGTCAAAGCCCGTCCGTGGGAAGTCAAAGGGGTAGATCTCGTGGTCAACCGCTCCAGGGTTAGGCGGGACGGGGGCCCTGGGGGGTAGCAATGCCACCGGAGCGTCGCACGGCCCCTCATACATGCAGGGTGGTGTGGTGGCATGTCCTAAGAGGCGGCACGCGTCTCCGGGGTGTGCCCCCTCACACGGACGGCGCAGCCGCACCGGCTTTGGAGAAGCAGACGCGTCGGGTCTACGGAGGGATCTTGCTGTGGGTGTGGACCGGATGTTGCTCTAAAGTGTTCGTATGGGCTGACCTAACATGACCGGGTGGATAGGCCCACTGGTCAAATCCCGTCCGTGCAAAGTCAAAGGGCTAGATCCGGTGGTCAAACGCTACAGGGTTAGGCGGGACGGGGGCCCTGGGGGGTAGCAATGCCACCGGACCGTCGCATCGGGCCCTCATACATGCGGGATGGTGTGGTGGCATGTCCGAAGAGGCGGCACGCGTCTCCGGGGTGTGGCCCCCCTCACGGACGGCGATGACACCACGGTAGTAGGCGTTCTGCGGAAGCGATGCGGCGTGAATATTATTAAATACTCGGGCGCGATAAAATCATGAGTTTTTACATGGCGTGGGCACATGTGCTATAGGACCGATGGTAATTTTTCATAATTTTCGTGATGGAGAAGTATCTGAACACTTCCCTCTCGCGGATTGCTCTTGGCGTCTACGATTGTGGCCGGCGGCCTCCGGGGGCTAGCATACCGTCAAATCTTGCGTAGGCGGCCTCTCACAAGTCTGGAAGTGTTGTGGCGGTTGCAAATGCCCGGCACGCGTCTCCGGGGTGTGCCCCCCCCTCACGGACGGCGCCGCCGCCGGCACCTGGAGGGGGAAACGGACGCGTCGGGTCTAACGGAGTGGTTGTAGCTGTGGGTTTGGCCGGATGTTGCTCTAAAGTGTTCGTATTGGCTGACCTAACATGACCGGGTGGAGAGGTCCACTGGTCAAAGCCCGTCCGTGGGAAGTCAAGGGTAGATCTCGTGGTCAACCGCTCCGAGGTTAGGCGGGGCCAGGGGGCCACAGGGGGTAACAATGCCACCGGGCGTCGCAGAGCCCCTCATACATGCAGGGTGGTGTGGTGGCATGTCCGAAGAGGCGGCACGCTGCGTCTCGGGGTGTGCCCCTCACACGGACGGCGCCGCCGGCACCGGAGGGGGAAACAGACGCGTCGGGTCTACACGGAGGGATCTTGCAAGTGGGTGTGGCCGGATGTTGCTCTAAAGTGTTCGTATGGGCTGACCCTAACATGGCCGGGTGGATAGGCCCTTGGTCAAATCCCGTCCGTGCAAAGTCAAAGGGCTAGATCCGGTGGTCAAACGCTACGAGGGTTAGGCGGGCCAGGGGCCACAGGGGTAGCAATGCCACGGACCGTCGCATCGGGCCCTCATACATGCGGGGTGGTGTGGTGGCATGTCCGAAGAAGGCGGCCGCAGCGTCTCGAGTGTGGCCCCCCTCACGGACGGCGATGACACGGTAGTAGGCGTTCTGCGGAAGCGATGCGGCGTGAATATTATTAAATACTCGGGCCGCGATAAAATCATGAGTTTTTTACATGGCGTGGGCACATGTGCTATAGGACCCGATGGTAATTTTTCATAATTTTTCGTGATGGAGAAGTATCTGAACACTTCCCTCTCTGCGGATTGCTCTTGGCTGCGTCTCTGTGTGGCGGCGGCCTCGGGAACTAACATACCGTCAAATCTTGCGTGGCGGCCTCTCACAAGTCTGGAAGTGTTGTGGCGGTTGCAAATGCCCGGCACGCAGCGTCTCCGGTGTCCCCCCTCACGGACGGCCGCCCGCCCGGCACTGGAGAAGCAGACGCGTCGGGTCTACACGAGTGGATGTAGCTGTGGGTTTGGCCCGGATGTTGCTCTAAAGTGTTTGTATTGGCTGACCTAACATGACCGGGTGGAGAGGTCCACTGGTCAAAGCCCGTCCGTGGGAAGTCAAAGGGGTAGATCTCGTGGTCAACCGCTCCAGGGTTAGGCGGGACGGGGCCCCTGGGGGGTAGCAATGCCACCGGAGCGTCGCACCGGCCCCTCATACATGCAGGGTGGTGTGGTGGCATGTCCGAAGAGGAGGCACGCGTCTCCGGGGTGTGCCCCCTCACACGGACGGCGCCGCCGCCGGCTTTGGAGAAGCAGACGCGTCGGGTCTACGGAGGGATCTTGCTGAGGGTGTGGCCCGTTTGTTGCTCTTAAGTGTTCGTATGGTCTGACCTAACATGACCGGGTGGATAGGCCCTCTGGTCAAATCCCGTCCGTGCAAAGTCAAAGGGCTAGATCCGGTGGTCAAACGCTACTGGGTTAGGCGGGACGGGGGCCCTGGGGGGTAGCAATGCCACCGGACCGTCGCATCGGGCCCTCATACATGCGGGGTGGTGTGGTGGCATGTCCGAAGAGGCGGCACGCGTCTCCGGGGTGTGCCCCCCCTCACGGACGGCGATGACACGGTAGTAGACGTTCTGCGGAAACGATGCGGCGTGAATATTATTAAATACTCGGAGCGCGATAAAATCATGAGTTTTTTACATGACGTTGGCACATGTGCTATAGGACCGATGGTAATTTTTCATAATTTTCTGTGATGGAGAAGTATCTGAACACTTCCCTCTCTGCGGATTGCTCTTGGCGTCTCTGACCGTGGCGGCGGCCTCCGGGGCTAACATACCGTCAAATCTTGCGTGGCGGCCTCTCACAAGTCTGGAAGTGTTGTGGCGGTTGCAAATGCCGGCCGCAGCGTCTCCGGTGTCCCCCTCACGGACGGCGCCGCCCGCCCGGCACCTGGAGAAGCAGACGCTTGTCGGGTCTACAGTGGATGTAGCTGTGGGTTTGGCCGGATGTTGCTCTAAAGTGTTCGTATTGGCTGACCTAACATGACCGGGTGGAGAGGTCCACTGGTCAAAGCCCGTCCGTGGGAAGTCAAAGGGTAGATCTCGTGGTCAACCGCTCCGGGGTTAGGCGGGGCCAGGGCCACAGGGGTAGCAATGCCACCGAGGCGTCGCCCGGCCCCTCATACATGCAGGGTGGTGTGGTGGCATGTCCGAAGAGGAGGCACGCGTCTCGGTGTGCCCCCTCACACGGACGGCGCCGCCGCACCGGCTTTGGAGAAGCAGACGCGTCGGGTCTACGGAGGGGATCTTGCGTGGGTGTGGCCGGATGTTGCTCTAAAGTGTTCGTATGGGCTGACCTAACATGACCGGGTGGATAGGCCTTTGGTCAAATCCCGTCCGTGCAAAGTCAAAGGGCTAGATCCGGTGGTCAAACGCTACTGAGGTTAGGCGGGGCCAGGGGCCACAGGGGGTAGCAATGCCACCGGACCGTCGCATCGGGCCCTCATACATGCGGGGTGGTGTGGTGGCATGTCCGAAGAGGCGGCACGCGTCTCCGGGGTGTGGCCCCCCTCACGGACGGCGATGACACGGAAGTAGACGTTCTGCGGAAACGATGCGGCGTGAATATTATTAAATACTCGGAGCGCGATAAAATCATGAGTTTTTACATGACGTGGGCACATGTGCTATAGGACCGATGGTAATGTTTCGTGATGGAGAAGTATCTGAACACTTCCCTCTCTGCGGATTGCTCTTGGCGTCTCACGACTGTGGCGGCCTCGGGGCCTAACATACCGTCAAATCTTGCGTGGCGGCCTCTCACAAGTCTGGAAGTGTTGTGGCGGTTGCAAATGCCCGCACGCGTCTCCGGTGTCCCCTCACGGACGGCGCCGCCCGCCCGGCACCTGGGGGGGGGAAACGGAACCGTCGGGTCTACACGGAGTGGATGTAGCTGTGGGTTTGGCCCGGATGTTGCTATAAAGTGTTCGTATTGGCTGACCAAACATGACCTGGTGGAGAGGTCCACTGGTCAAAGACCGTCCGTGGGAAGACAAAGGGGTAGATCTCGTGGGCAACCGCTCCGAGGTTAGGCGGGGCCAGGGGCCCTGGGGTAGTAATGCCACCGGGCGTCGCACCGCCCCTCATACATGCAGGGTGGTGTGGTGGCATGTCCGAAGAGGCGGCACGCGTCTCGGTGTGCCCCCTCACACGGACGGCGCCCGCCCGCACCGGAGGAGAAGCAGACGCGTCGGGTCTACGGAGGGATCTTGCTGTGGGTGTGGCCGGATGTTGCTCTAAAGTGTTCGTATGGGCTGACCCTAACATGACCGGGTGGATAGGCCCACTGGTCAAATCCCGTCCGTGCAAAGTCAAAGGGCTAGATCCGGTGGTCAAACGCTTCTGAGGTTAGGCGGGGCCAGGGCCCTGGGGGTTAGCAATGCCACCGGACCGTCGCATCGGGCCCTCATACATGCGGGGTGGTGTGGTGGCATGTCCGAAGAGGCGGCACGCGTCTCCGGGGTGTGCCCCCCCCTCACGGACGGCGATGACACACGGTAGTGGACGTTCTGCGGAAACGATGCGGCGTGAATATTATTAAATACTCGGGCCGCGATAAAATCATGAGTTTTTACATGGCGTGGGCACATGTGCTATAGGACCGATGGTAATTTTTCATAATTTTTCGTGATGGAGAAGTATCTGAACACTTCCCTCTCGCGGATTGCTCTTGGCGTCTCTGTTGTGGCGGCGGCCTCGGGCTAACATACCGTCAAATCTTGCGTGGTGGCCTCTCACAAGTCTGGAAGTGTTGTGGCGGTTGCAAATGCCCGCACGCGTCTCCGGTGTCCCCTCACGGACGGCGCCCGCCGCACCGGAGGAGAAGCAGACGTCGGGTCTACACGGAGTGGATGTAGCTGTGGGTTTGGCCCGGATGTTGCTCTAAAGTGTTCGTATTGGCTGACCTAACATGACCGGGTGGAGAGGTCCACTGGTCAAAGCCCGTCCGTGGGAAGTCAAAGGGGTAGATCTCGTGGTCAACCGCTCCAGGGTTAGGCGGGACGGGGGCCCTGGGGGGTAGCAATGCCACCGGAGCGTCGCACCGGCCCCTCATACATGCAGGGTGGTGTGGTGGCATGTCCGAAGAGGAGGCACGCGTCACCGGGGTTCCCCCTCACACGGACGGCGCCGCCCGCCCGGCACTGGAGAAGCAGACGCGTCGGGTCTACGGAGGGGATCTTGCCGTGGGTGTGGCCGGATGTTGCTCTAAAGTGTTCGTATGGGCTGACCCTAACATGACCGGGTGGATAGGCCCACTGGTCAAATCCGTCCGTCTGCAAAGTCAAAGGGCTAGATCCGGTGGTCAAACGCTACAGGTTAGGCGGGACGGGGCCACAGGGGTAGCAATGCCACGGACCGTCGCATCGGGCCCTCATACATGCGGGGTGGTGTGGTGGCATGTCCGAAGAGGCGGCACGCAGCGTCTCGGGTGTGGCCCCCCTCACGGACGGCGATGACACACGGTAGTAGGCGTTCTGCGGAAGCGATGCGGCGTGAATATTATTAAATACTCGGGCGCGATAAAATCATGAGTTTTTTACATGGCGTGGGCACATGTGCTATAGGACCGATGGTAATTTTTCATAAATTTTTCGTGATGGAGAAGTATCGAACACTTCCCTCTCTGCGGATTGCTCTTGGCGTCTCTGTTGTGGCCGGCGGCCTCCGGCTAACATACCGTCAAATCTTGCGTGGCGGCCTCTCACAAGTCTGGAAGTGTTGTGGCGGTTGCAAATGCCCGCCGCAGCGTCTCGGTGTCCCCCCCTCACGGACGGCGCCGCCCGCCCGGCACTGGAGAAGCAGACGTCGGGTCTACGGAGTGGATGTAGCTGTGGGTTTGGCCGGATGTTGCTCTAAAGTGTTCGTATTGGCTGACCTAACATGACCGGGTGGAGAGGGCCACTGGTCAAAGCCCGTCCGTGGGAAGTCAAAGGGTAGATCTCGTGGTCAACCGCTCCGGGGTTAGGCGGGGCCAGGGGGCCACAGGGGGTAGCAATGCCACGAGGCGTCGCACCGGCCCCTCATACATGCAGAGGTGGTGTGGTGGCATGTCGAAGAAGCGGCCGCAGCGTCTCAGTGTGCCCCCCTCACGCAGACGGCCGCCGCCCGGCACTGGAGAAGCAGACGTCGGGTCTACGGAGGGATCTTGCTGTGGGTGTGGCCGGATGTTGCTCTAAAGTGTTCGTATGGGCTGACCTAACATGGCCGGGTGGATAGGCCACTGGTCAAATCCCGTCCGTGCAAAGTCAAAGGGCTAGATCCGGTGGTCAAGCGCTCTGAGGTTAGGCGGGGCCGGGGCCACAGGGGTAGCAATGCCACGGACCGTCGCCATCGGGCCCTCATACATGCGGGGTGGTGTGGTGGCATGTCCGAAGAAGCGGCGCAGCGTCTCGGTGTGGCCCTCACGGACGGCGATGACACACGGTAGTAGGCGTTCTGCGGAAGCGATGCGGCGTGAATATTATTAAATACTCGGGCGCGATAAAATCATGAGTTTTTACATGGCGTGGGCACATGTGCTATAGGACCGATGGTAATTTTTCATAATTTTTCGTGATGGAGAAGTATCTGAACACTTCCCTCTCTGGCGGATTGCTCTTGGCGTCTCTGTTGTGGCGGCGGCCTCGGGCCAGCATACCGTCAAATCTTGCGTGGCGGCCTCTCACAAGTCTGGAAGTGTTGTGGCGGTTGCAAATGCCCGGCCGCAGCGTCTCCGGTGTCCCCCCCCTCACGGACGGCCGCCCGCCCGGCACTGGAGGGAAAGCAGACGCGTCGGGTCTACACGGAGGGGATCTTGCTGTGGGTTTGGCCCGGATGTTGCTCTAAAGTGTTCGTATTGGCTGACCTAACATGACCGGGTGGAGAGGTCCTCTGGTCAAAGCCCGTCCGTGGGAAGTCAAAGGGGTAGATCTCGTGGTCAACCGCTCCAGGGTTAGGCGGGACGGGGCCACTGGGTAGCAATGCCACGGGCGTCGCACCGCCCCTCATACATGCAGGGTGGTGTGGTGGCATGTCCAAGAGGCGGCACGCAGCGTCTCGGGTGTGCCCCCCTCACACGGACGGCGCCCGCCGCACCGGAGAAGCAGACGCGTCGGGTCTACACGGAGGGGATCTTGCTGTGGGTGTGGGCCGGATGTTGCTCTAAAGTGTTCGTATGGGCTGACCTAACATGACCGGGTGGATAGGCCCACTGGTCAAATCCCGTCCGTGCAAAGTCAAAGGGGTAGATCTGGTGGTCAAACGCTACAGGGTTAGGCGGGGCCAGGGGCCACAGGGGGTAGCAATGCCACGGACCGTCGCATCGGGCCCTCATACATGCGGGGTGGTGTGGTGGCATGTCCGAAGAAGGCGCACGCGTCTCCGGTGTGGCCCCCCCTCACGGACGGCGATGACACACGGTAGTAGGCGTTCTGCGGAAGCGATGCGGCGTGAATATTATTAAATACTCGGGCCGCGATAAAATCATGAGTTTTTACATGGCGTGGGCACATGTGCTATAGGACCGATGGTAATTTTTCATAAATTTTTCGTGATGGAGAAGTATCTGAACACTTCCCTCTCGCGGATTGCTCTTGGCGTCTCTGTTGTGGCGGCGGCCTCCGGGGCTAACATACCGTCAAATCTTGCGTGGCGGCCTCTCACAAGTCTGGAAGTGTTGTGGCGGTTGCAAATGCCCGACGCAGCGTCTCAGGTGTCCCCCCCTCACGCAGACGGCGCCGCCCGGCACCTGGAGAAGCAGACGCGTCGGGTCTACGGAGTGGATGTAGCTGTGGGTTTGGCCGGATGTTGCTCTAAAGTGTTCGTATTGGCTGACCTAACATGACCGGGTGGAGAGGTCCACTGGTCAAAGCCCGTCCGTGGGAAGTCAAAGGGTAGATCTCGTGGTCAACCGCTCCGAGGTTAGGCGGGGACGGGGCCACTGGGGTAGTAATGCCACGGGCGTCGCACCGCCCCTCATACATGCAGGGTGGTGTGGTGGCATGTCCGAAGAGGCGGCACGCGTCTCGGTGTGCCCCCTCACACGCAGACGGCGCCCGCCGCCCGGCTTTGGAGAAGCAGACGGCGTCGGGTCTACGGAGGGGATCTTGCTGTGGGTGTGGCCTGGATGTTGCTCTAAAGTGTTCGTATGGGCTGACCTAACATGACCGGGTGGATAGGCCCACTGGTCAAATCCCGTCCGTGCAAAGTCAAAGGGCTAGATCCGGTGGTCAAACGCTACAGGGTTAGGCGGGACGGGGGCCCTGGGGGTAGCAATGCCACCGGACCGTCGCATCGGGCCCTCATACATGCGGGGTGGTGTGGTGGCATGTCCGAAGAGGCGGCACGCGTCTCGAGTGTGGCCCCCCCCTCACGGACGGCGATGACACACGGTAGTAGGCGTTCTGCGGAAGCGATGCGGCGTGAATATTATTAAATACTCGGGCGCGATAAAATCATGAGTTTTTACATGGCGTGGGCACATGTGCTATAGGACCGATGGTAATTTTTCATAATTTTTTACGTGATGGAGAAGTATCTGAACACTTCCCTCTCGCGGATTGCTCTTGGCGTCTCTGTTGTGGCGGCGGCCTCCGGGGCTAACATACCGTCAAATCTTGCGTGGCGGCCTCTCACAAGTCTGGAAGTGTTGTGGCGGTTGCAAATGCCCGCCCGCAGCGTCTCGGTGTGCCCCCCCCCTCACAGACGGCGCGCCCTTGGCACACGGAGAAGCAGACGCGTCGGGTCTACACGGAGTGGAGGTAGCTGTGGTTTTCTCACGGATGTTGCTCTAAAGTGTTCGTATTGGCTGACCTAACATGACCGGGTGGAGAGGTCCACTGGTCAAAGACCGTCCGTGGGAAGTCAAAGGGGTAGATCTCGTGGTCAACCGCTCCAGGGTTAGGCGGGACGGGGGCCCTGGGGGGTAGCAATGCCACCGGAGCGTCGCACCGGCCCCTCATACATGCAGGGTGGTGTGGTGGCATGTCCGAAGAGGCGGCACGCGTCTCGGGGGTGTGCCCCCTCACACGGACGGCGCCGCCCGCCCGGCTGGAGAAGCAGACGCGTCGGGTCTACGGAGGGGATCTTGCTGTGGGTGTGGCCGGATGTTGCTCTAAAGTGTTCGTATGGGCTGACCTAACATGACCGGGTGGATAGGCCCTTTGGTCAAATCCCGTCCGTGCAAAGTCAAAGGGCTAGATCCGGTGGTCAAACGCTACGGGTTAGGCGGGGCCAGGGTCCCTGGGGGTTAGCAATGCCACCGGACCGTCGCATCGGGCCCTCATACATGCGGGGTGGTGTGGTGGCATGTCCGAAGAGGCGGCACGCGTCTCTGGGGTGTGGCCCCCCTCACGGACGGCGATGACACGGAAGTAGACGTTCTGCGGAAACGATGCGGCGTGAATATTATTAAATACTCGGAGCGCGATAAAATCATGAGTTTTTTACATGGCGTGGGCACATGTGCTATAGGACCGATGGTAATTTTTCATAATTTTTCGTGATGGAGAAGTATCTGAACACTTCCCTCTCTGGATTGCTCTTGGCGTCTCTGTTGTGGCGGCGGCCTCAAGAACTAACATACCGTCAAAACTTGCGTAGGCGGCCTCTCACAAGTCTGGTAGTGTTGTGGCGGTTGCAATTGCCCTGCTCGCGTCTCCGGGGTGTGCCCCCCCTCCCGGACGGCGCCGCCACCGGCTCCTGGAGGGGGGAATCGGACGCTTCGGGTATACGGGTTGGTGATGTTGCTGTTGGTTTGGCCTGGATGTTGCTCTAAAGTGTTCATATTGGCTGACCTAACATGACCGGTGGAGAGGTCCACTGGTCAAAGCCCGTCCGTGGGAAGTCAAAGGGTAGATCTCGTGGTCAACCGCTCGGGGTTAGGCGGGGCCAGGGGCCACAGGGGTAGCAATGCCACGGGCGTCGCACCGGCCCCTCATACATGCAGGGTGGTGTGGTGGCATGTCCGAAGAAGCGGCGCAGCGTCTCGGTGTGCCCCCTCACAGACGGCGCCCGCCGCCCGGCTTTGGAGAAGCAGACGCGTCGGGTCTACGGAGGGGATCTTCTTTGTGGGTGTGGCCGGATGTTGCTCTAAAGTGTTCGTATGGGCTGACCTAACATGATCGGGTGGATAGGCCCACTGGTCAAATCCCGTCCGTGCAAAGTCAAAGGGCTAGATCCGGTGGTCAAACGTTACAAGGTTAGGCGGGACAGGGGCCCTAGGGGTAGCAATGCCACCGGACCATCGCATCGGGCCCTCATACATGCGGGGTGGTGTGGTGGCATGTCCGAAGAGGCGGCACGCGTCTCCGGGGTGTGGCCCCCCTCACGGACGGCGATGACACACGGTAGTAGACGTTCTGCGGAAACGTTGCGGCGTGAATATTATTAAAAAATCGGGAGCGCGATAAAATCATGAGTTTTTACATGGCGTGGGCACATGTGCTATAGGACCGATGGTAATTTTTCATAATTTTTCGTGATGGAGAAGTATCTGAACACTTCCCTCTCGCGGATTGCTCTTGGCGTCTCTGTTGTGGCGGCTGACCTCCGAAACTAACATACCATCAAATCTTGCGTGGCGGCCTCTCACAAGTCTGGAAGTGTTGTGGCGGTTGCAAATGCCCGACGCAGCGTCTCCGGTGTCCCCCCTCACGGACGGCGCGCCGCCCGGCACCTGGAGAAGCAGACGCGTCGGGTCTACACGAAGTGGATGTAGCTGTGGGTTTGGCCCGGATGTTGCTCTAAAGTGTTCATATTGGCTGACCTAACATGACCGGGTGGAGAGTTCCACTGGTCAAAGCCCGTCCGTGGGAAGTCAAAGGGGTATATCTCGTGGTCAAGGCTCGAGGTTAGGCGGGGCCAGGGGCCACTGGGGTAGCAATGCCACCGGGCGTCGCACGGCCCTCATACATGCGGGGTGGTGTGGTGGCATGTCCGAAGAGGCGGCACGCGTCTCGGTGTGCCCCTCACACGGACGGCGCCGCCCGGCTTTGGAGAAGCAGACGGCGTCGGGTCTACGGAGGGATCTTGCTGTGGGTGTGGCCGGATGTTGCTCTAAAGTGTTCGTATGGGCTGACCTAACATGACCGGGTGGATAGGCCCTTTGGTCAAATCCCGTCCGTGCAAAGTCAAAGGGCTAGATCCGGTGGTCAAACGCTACTGAGGTTAGGCGGGGCCAGGGGCCACAGGGGGTAGCAATGCCACGGACCGTCGCATCGGGCCCTCATACATGCGGGGTGGTGTGGTGGCATGTCCGAAGAGGCGACGCAGCGTCTCGGTGTGGCCCCCCCTCATGGACGGGCGATGACACACGGTAGTAGGCGTTCTGCGGAAGCGATGCGGCGTGAATATTATTAAATACTCGGGCGCGATAAAATCATGAGTTTTTACATGGCGTGGGCACATGTGCTATAGGACCGATGGTAATTTTTCATAATTTTTCGTGATGGAGAAGTATCTGAACACTTCCCTCTACGCGGATTGCTCTTCGCGTCTCTGTTGTGGCGGCCTCCGGGGCTAACATACCGTCAAATCTTGCGTGGCGGCCTCTCACAAGTCTGGAAGTGTTGTGGCGGTTGCAAATGCCGGCCGCAGCGTCTCGGTGTCCCCCCCCCTCCGCAGACGGCGCCGCCGCCCGGCTGGAGAAGCAGACGCGTCGGGTCTACACGGAGTGGATGTAGCTGTGGGTTTGGCCCGGATGTTGCTCTAAAGTGTTCGTATTGGCTGACCTAACATGACCGGGTGGAGAGGCCCACTGGTCAAATCCCGTCCGTGGGAAGTCAAAGGGCTAGATCCGGTGGTCAAACACTACAGGGTTAGGCGGGACGGGGGCCCTGGGGGGTAGCAATGCCACCGGACCGTCGCATCGGGCCCTCATACATGTGGGGTGGTGTGGTGGCATGTCCGAAGAGGCGGCACGCGTCTCCGGGGTGTGGCCCCCCTCACGGACGGCGATGACACACGGTAGTATACGTTCTGCGGAAACGATGCGGCGTGAATATTATTAAATACTCGGAGCGCGATAAAATCATGAGTTTTTTACATGACGTGGGCACATGTGCTATAGGACCGATGATAATTTTTCATAATTTTTCGTGATGGAGAAGTATCTGAACACTTCCCTCTACGCGGATTGCTCTTCGCGCGTCTACGACTCTGGCCGGCGGCCTCCGGGGCTAGCATACCGTCAAATCTTGCGTAGGCGGCCTCTCACAAGTCTGGAAGTGTTGTGGTGGTTGCAAATGCCGCAGCGTCTCGGTGTGCCCCCCTCACGCAGACGGCGCCGCCGCCCGGCACTGGAGAAGCAGACGTCGGGTCTACGGAGGGATCTTCTGGGTTTGGCCCGACCCACAAGATCCCCTCCGTAGACCCGACGCGTCGCTTCTCCAGTGCCGGGCGGCGCCGTCGTGACACCGAGCCCCAAGACGGGCGACGCATGCATGAACACTTTCACATATGCATCGGGACCCGTGCGATGTTTCGGTGACATAGCTACACCCCGAATCCCCCCACGAACCAGAATTCCTTCCGTGTCGACCGTTTCCCCCCTCCGTGACACGGCGATAGCGATGTTCGTAACGGGGGGCAATCGATATACCATCGGGTATGTTTTTTTAGATAAGGCATAATTATCATATACAAAAAAAAACTAAAATAAAACAAAACCGAGTAAAAATAAAAAAATAAAGTAAAATACACGTATGCCGACGGCGGGCCGTCGGCATATCTGTCACCTACGGAGGTTGTCCCACGGATCGTTGACGTGGCGTGGCACCACGGATCGGCCGGCGTGGCGAGAGGGCCTATGCCGACGGCTTGGCCGTGAGCATACCTCGCCAGCGATATGCCGACGACGCCCGTTCTTGCCCGTCGGCGTAGGGTCAACGCCGTCAAATGGTCGGCTGACCGGGCGGGTGGGCCGCGGATATGCCGACGGCCTGCCCTATGCCGACGGGCCCCGTAGGGCGTACCTCGGCGGTCCCGGCGGCCTTGTCTATGCCGACGGCCCGTCGGCATAGGTGGATGTGTGCCGACGGCTTTTCTACGCCTACGGCCTTTCCGTGGCCGTCGGCATAGGTCCATAGATGCCGACGGGGGCCGTCGGCATAGATTTCGCCGTCGGCAACCCCAGTTTTTCTGGTAGTGTATACAACTTATTTTAACAAAGTACAGGCTGAATGAAGCCAGGATCTACGACACCAGCATTCTCACCATGGCCACCACGGCCGCCGTCAATTACACCTCCAGGGAGAACACCAAGACGCTCATTCTCGCGTACACGGAGTCCGAGATGAGCACCTGGGACGCCACCGTGGAACTCAAGCTAGGGGTCAAGACCAGGATCCGAGCTGGGTTCCCCAAGCTCGGCCTCGGCAGGGAGGTCAACATCTCGGCCGACTTCTTGGCGCCTACAACTGGGACGAGACCAGGGAGAAGAAGGCGAGGCATGAGGTTGAGTACCAGGTCACCGTGCCTCCCAGGGCCAAGGTCACCGTCAGCCTCATCGCGACTAGGGAGCGCCGTCGACGTCCCCTTCGACTACAAGCAGAAGGACGTCATGTCCACCGACGGAGAAGCTCGGGTTATTGACATGAAGGATGGCCTCTACACCGGCATCAACAGCTACAACTTGGAGTTCCAGACCACGGAGGAGAAGCTCAATTGAAGGCATACATAATTAAGACTACGCCTGTTTGGATCGTCGGACCTCACCCAAGTAATAATAAAACGATTCAAGGATGTTGAGTCTGTCACATTCTTCGTTCGCAGCGTGACGTTTATAATTTGCATGTAAGCCTGACTACATGTGCACCTTCACATCTAGGCATATATTTATAATTTGCAAGTAATTGGGAACGACTGCTATGTGACCACTGCAAGCGGTAAAAGGAGAGGGAACAATTCGGGAACTGGATTGAAGCATGCGAGGTTGTGGGCTGCAGAATCCCATGGTACCACCCTGGCCACGATTGACTGAGATGCTCTAATACATGCTGGCAAAAGCAATTATCGAAACTCTTTGTTTTGACCCTAATCAACTCTCAGCACCATATATATAGTTGCCACGCAATTCTTTTGATCCAAAGACACTATGGCATCGATCCCCACCACCGGCCCCAATTGTTCCGAGACAACAGTGCATTGAAGAAGGTTTAACTGTGAGAAAAAAGATCTCTCGGGATGATATCCTAGTGAAATTTGTTTTGAATAAATCATCGACATGAAATAAACTGCGAAAATATATCATAACTAGAATGACTGTTTCATCTGCAAATTAATGCGAAAACAGCACTGATTAAAGGAACTAACTAAATAGCATCATATATACTGTGAAAAAAAAAACTAAATAGCATCCATCACGCCGTTGGGCGGTCGTCGAGGTATCCAGACTGCCAGCAGCAGCAGCAGCAGCAGAAGCGGAGCGCGATGTAGGCCCAGAGGGCGAACCCGATGGCCACGAACAACCCGAGCTCAACGGCTACAACCCGTGGGAACTCTTGGCACCGGCATCTATTATTCTGCTGGTAGGTGCAGCAGATGAGGAGCGCGCACCCGGCGCTGGTGACCACAAGCGCAGCGCCGATGGTGGCCAGCAGCCAGCCCGTGGCGTGGCTGAAGGCATTGCCGCGGTCGGGCTCTATCGCCACGCCACCGCCGTCCTCCAGCTCCATGCATGCACGATGGATCGCAGGAGGTGATGGTGCTTGCGTTACGTAACTTGCCCCTACCTAGCTACTGCTTCACGGCCTATATATATACTTACCTTATTACAACGGAAAATCTGTAATAACAACTTAATTTTGAAGTGACTCGATGGGTCGTATCAAAACAGACCTCCTATACACAACCTTGCGTCATGTAGTAATTCAGATAGGATCTTGCTATATATGTACTCTACTCCAGATAGGAGTAGTAGCATGCATACATGTTCCAACCGTTCTCATATATATCCAGCGACTTAAGCCAAGGATTGTTGTTTGTCCAATAAACTTCATATTTCTTTTATCTTGTTCAGAATTTTAAAAATATTTTTTTTATCTAAGACACCTATTTCGTTCAAACTGTCCTAGTAGCGATATTTTTTCCGGAATCTACGATGCCCCCTTGGTGCCCGCACACCGCTTTTCTTCCCTCCCTAATCTTATCCTCCCACCTCGAAATATCTTTGTTGAAGTTGTCTTCGACGTAAGTACATCTTCGAGAGCGTCCTCATGCTCTCTCGCTTCTCTCCAATCATAGGACGTTGAAGCTCGCCACCCCACTACCGTGGGGATGAAGGTGGCTCATCCAAGCCAGCCATCGCGCAAGCCTGCCATCCACGTATTGTTCCTCGCCGCATACCTCGCTGACAGTGATGCATGCTGCATCCTCTTTTCTCTCTGTTGCAAGATGTCGTGCTGCACCCAGTTGCTCCGTGCGGCAAGGCCGGGTGGTCATCAACGCTTTTTTGCTGTGGAGGATCGAGGATGGTGTGTCTTGCTGCAATTGCCATTAAAACCGCCCAAGGAGAGGGTAGATTGGGGACGACCGAGGATAGGGAATGGTGGTTAAGAACAATGCGACCGAAGCGGAGAAGGGAGCCAACAAATATTTTCCACAATCATCCAGGGACACCAAGGAATCGCCCAAAAGGAGGTTGCGAGAAACAACTTGTAGTAATAATAATAGAAGTTTAATCTGATCTATTCTGATAAGTAAGGCTGCGTAGGATCCTCTCACCATGAAGTCAACTTTTACACACAAGGAACGATATATCAAATATTGTATGTGACTTTCTACATACATATACTCATCACGTAAGTAATTTAGATAAACTATAATATTGACATTAGAAATACATACATGTATTATCACTAGGCATAATTATGTGTAAATAATAAAATATTTAAATATTTAAGTGGTATTGACAAGATTATATATCACATGATTTTGTTTCTAAAATCATGGGATGTCGCAATATTAAGAAATTATATTCTAATATGTACATATTTTACTATGCAAATGATTTGGCAATTTTAACACATAGGTTCATTTATTATATATTAACCACGTAATTAATTTCGAGAAACTATTTTTTTATATTAGATTAGTTAAATATCACAGTAGCATTGAAGTGATTATATATGACATGGTTTTATTTTAAAATTAAGGGATGTGGTAATATTAAGAAAAATCACCCTTCAAGATGCATATGCACATGTACCTTGCAAAAATATACACATGTGTGCCATATTTTATTTTAAATGATCATACATAGTATAAATGAAAGTCTATTTATTTGTTGAGAGGGAAAATATTTTTCAAAGAGAAATCACTAAATCCTCAAGAATATTTTCTCCTTATTTTCACTAGTAGAAAAAGGGCCATTTGTCCCGGTTCGTAAGGCCCATCTGTCCCGGTTGTGGATCCGGGACTAAAGGGTCGTCACTAAAGCCCTAGGCCTTTAGTCCCGGTTCTTACATGAACCGGGATAGATGGGCCTCCATGTGGCCGCTGCGGCGAGCCCAGGCAGGAGGGCCTTTGGTCCCGGTTGGTGGCACCAACCAGGACCAAAAGGCATCCACGCGTTAGCAGCTGGCAGGAGCTGATGTTTTTTTAAGGGGGTGGTTTAGGGGTTTTGGAGGTTAATTTATTGTTAGCTAGCTAATAGAGAGAAGTGTTGTCTCTTATCTCCGTGCTTGGTTTACCAACGCTACTGCTATGCCTAAACATGGCTTAGATTGAAGTGAAGGCAACATGTGGTGCATGTCGAAAGTAATACTAACCCGAACTTGATCAAGTTTGGATTGTACTACTTTCGACACGCACCACATGCATGTTGCCTTCACTTCAATCCAATCCATGTTCATTTCACCCACTGATATATAATAACTCTTCATGCTCGCATCATGCATCATCACAACAACAAGTCCTACTAATCATCATCATACAACTTCTACTCGTTATTAATAACAAGTCATACGATCATCATCCTCATAGTCATCGAACCAACCCTACTTAATTGTTCTTAGCACATGATCATCAGTATTAGGTAGGACCTAAATTACCCTCTTTAAGGTAAAATAGCATAAAATAATATAGACCCTGACTCTCCAATATGGAGAATGGAGATCATCATGTCTCCAATTCTTGCGCTTCGCTTCCTTTTGCTTCCAAGAACCTCCTTACGACTGTCCATACATTTTTTCCATTCTTTGATTGTCATGTCTCCACTTCTTTTAGAAATCCGGTATGGACAGTTGAGATTCGTAGGATGACCTGGTTGTATGTTCAAAACATCAAGGCGACCATGCTGATACATCAGATGAGGCACACAATCATTCGGGATTATCTATTGAAAAACATAGTAATAACTTCGTAGTTAGCAATGATGTACTAGTTTTAGAAGTATGCAAAAGATGCACGGATGTCGTAATAGTAAAAAATCTTACCAGGGTATCTCCATGGTAGTTACCGTAGTTCAACACATGCACTAGTGGCACATATTGACCATAATGTTGAGGAGTTCGATTGTAGATATTGTAATTCTCAAGATCAGTACAAAATGCGGTCAGGATGATTTTTCCCCTGATAAGTTAATACGGAGCTATCGGTGTAGTGGGTTTTGTCTACCATCTTCCGCACATTCTTTGAAGAATGAAAATAAGCTGTCAATGGAAATAAGTTGTCAACTATTTTGAAATAAACAATATAAATTACTTAATAACTATGTTTGAGAAGCTCACATAGGGGAAAAATTGGAAGTGTATCAACAAGGACCCAAATGTCCAAATTGTCTTCGGCAGGATCACCAAGATCCATGGTGATAAGCATACCCTCATAAAAACCATACATCTCGCAAAGTGCTTCCCAATTATTGCAACCAAAATGGGTTACGCTCTCATAAATGTACAGATTTACTTCAAAATCCATACCATGATGGGTCCTTAGGTGAATTTTCTTTGTTTCCATACTTTCATGGTCTTCAAAATCATCCTCTCCAAGACATAGCGTCTTGCATAGCATGGGATAAGCTAGTCAAATTGTAAAAGATGAAAATTACACGTTAAATAGTTGAAGTCGTGCTTAATTACAAAAAAACACTTGTCATCGTTGCGTACCGTTTCAACATCGAAGGTCTCCTCGAGCTTCATGCTGAAACGCTGATCTTTGTCCAGCTCAAGGAACCTGTCGCACATACCTCTGTCGCCATGGCACCAGTCGCACTCCCCCTGGCGGTTCTTGTCGTCCGAGTACGACATTTCCTATGTTCATAATTCAAATATTAAACTTGTACAATTAAATATATGTACTAAAAACCTAAATTAGATCATTATTATTCATCACGGGTTGACAATCGGTATGTCGAGCCTTTTCTTGAAAACTCTCAGCTCACGTGGTGTACATATTCGGCCGTCGGTGATGGTAGCTCCTCCTTTCGTTCCCGAGTGCATTACACCAAATTGTCTAGCACACGGGAATGAAGGAGAAGCTATCCCCACGACAAAAGTCGGTATTCTTCGTCCTCTCATATATATATGGTGGAGACTCTCCCTCACTGATTTCTCTCTGACATTTGCGACCGTCGGTGATGCTCCTCCTTGTTGGGGATCGTTGCAGAAATTAAAAAAATTCTACGCATCACCAAGATCAATCTATTCAGTAACTAGCAACAAGAGAGAGGGGAGTGCATCTTCATACCCTTGAAGACTGCGAGACGGAAGCGTTACAAGAACGCGGATGAGGGAGTCGTACTCGAAGCCATTCAGACCGCGGTGGATTCCGATCTTAGCGCCGAACAACGGCACCTCCGCGTTCAACACACGTGCAGCCCGGTGACGTCTCCCGCGCCTTGATGCAGCTAGGAGGAGGGAGAGGTTGAGGAAGAGGGCTCCAACAACAGCACGACGGCGTGGTTGTGATGGAGTGGCAGTACTCCGGCAGGGCTTCGCCAAGCTCTTACGGAGGAGGAGAGGTGTTGGGGAGGGGAGGGGTTGCGCCTTAGATGTGGTGCTGCAGCCCTCCCCTCGCCCCTCTATTTATAGGGGAAGGAGGAACGGGACCGGCCCCCTCTAGATGAGATCTAGAGGGGGGCAAGGGAGGGCTTGCCCCCCAAGCAAGGGGGGCGCCCCCTTTAGGGTTTCCCCCCCAACGCTAGGCGCATGGGCCCAAGGGGGGGTGGCGCCCAGCCCTCCAAGGGCTGGTTCCCTTCCCTCTACAACCCATGAGGCCCTCCGGGAGAGGTGGCCCCTCCCGGTGGACCCCCGGAACATTTCCGGTGACCGTATGACAACTTCCCATATATAAATCTTCACCTCCGGACAATTCCGGAACTCCTCGTGACGTCCGGGATCTCATCCGGGACTCCGAACAACATTCGGTAATCACATACAAGTCTTCCTAATAACCCTAGCGTCATTGAACCTTAAGTGTGTAGACCCTACGGGTTCAGGAATCACGCAGACATGACCGAGACAGCTCTCCGGCCAATAACCAACAGCGGGATCTGGATATCCATGTTGGCTCCCACATGTTCCACGATGATCTCATCGGATGAACCAACATGTCGAGGATTCAAGTAATCCCGTCAACAATTCCCTTTGCCAATCGGTACGTTACTTGCCCGAGATTCGATCGTCGGTATCAAAATACCTCATTCAATCTCGTTACCGGCAAGTCACTTTACTCGTTACACAATGCATGATCCCGTGACTAACCACTTAGTCACATTGAGCTCATTATGATGATGCATTACCGAGTGGGCCCGGAGATACCTCTCCGTCATATGGAGTGACAAATCCCAGTCTCGATTCGTGCCAACCCAACAGACACTTTCGGAGATACCTGTAGTGCACCTTTATAGTCACCCAGTTACGTTGTGACGTTTGGTACACCTAAAGCACTCCTACGGTATCCGGGAGATACACAATCTCATGGTCTAAGGAACTGATACTTGACATTAGAAAAGCTTTAGCAAACGAAATACATGATCTTGTGCTATGCATAGGATTGGGTCTTGTCCATCACATCATTCTCCTAATGATGTGATCCGGTTATCAATGACATCCAATGTCCATAGTCAGAAAACCATGACCATCTGTTTGATCAACGAGCTAGTCAACTAGGGGCTCATTAGGGACATGTTGTGGTCTATGTATTCACACATGTATCATGGTTTCCGATTAATACAATTATAGCATGAATAATAGACAATTATCATGAACAAGGAAATATAATAATAATCATTTTATTATTGCCTCTAGGGCATATTTCCAACAGTCTCCCACTTGCACTAGAGTCAATAATCTAGTTACACTGTGATGAATCGAACACCCATAGAGTTCTGGTGTTGATCATGTTTTGCTCGTTGAAGAGGTTTAGTCAACGGATCTGCGACATTCAGATCCGTATGCACTTTGCAAATATCTATGTCTCTATCTTGAACATTTTCACGAATGGAGTTGAAGCGACGCTTGATGTGCCTGGTCTTCTTGTGAAACCTGGGCTCCTTGGCAAGGGCAATAGCTCCAGTGTTGTCGCAGAAGAGAGTGATCGGCCCCGACGCATTGGGAATAACTCCTAGGTCGGTGATGAACTTCTTCATCCAGATTGCTTCATGCGCTGCCTCCGAGGCTGCCATGTACTCCGCTTCACATGTAGATCCCGCCACGTCGCTTTGCTTGTAGCTGCTGCCCCAGCCATCGCCCCACCATTCAAAATATACACGTATCCGGTTTGTGACTTGGAGTCATCCAGATCTGTGTCGAAGCTAGCATCGACGTAACCCTTTACGAAGAGCTCTTCGTCATCTCCATAAACGAGAAACATATCCTTAGTCCTTTTCAGGTACTTCAGGATATTCTTGACCGATGTCCAGTGTTCCATGTCGGGATTACTTTGGTGCCTTTCTACCAAACTTACGGCAAGGTTTACATCAGGTCTGGTACACAGCATGGCATACATAATAGACCCTATGGCCGAGGCATAGGGGATGACACTCATCTTTTCTCTATCTTCTGCCGTGGTCGGGGATTGAGCCGAGCTCAATTTCACACCTTGCAACACAGGCAAGAACCCCTTCTTGGACTGATCCATATTGAACTTCTTCAATATCTTATCAAGGTATGTGCTTTGTGAAAGACCTATGAGGCGTCTCGATCTATCTCTATAGATCTTAATGCCTGATATATAAGCAGCTTCTCCAAGGTCCTTCATTGAAAAACACTTATTCAAGTAGGCCTTTATGCTTTCCAAAAGTTCTATATCATTTCCCATCAAAAGTATGTCATTCACATATAATATGAGAAATGCTACAGAGCTCCCACTCACTTTCTTCTAAACGCAGGCTTCTCCATAAGTCTGCATAAACCCAAACGCTTTGATCATTTCATCAAAGCGAATGTTCCAACTCCGAGATGCTTGCACCAGCCCATAAATGGATCGCTGGAGCTTGCATACCTTGTTAGCATTCTTAGGATCGACAAAACCTTCCGGCTGCACCATATACAATTCTTCCTTAAGATAGCCGTTAAGGAATGCCATTTTGACGTCCATTTGCAATATCTCATAATCATAGTATGTGGCAATTGCTAACATGATTCGGACGGACTTCAGCTTCGCTACGAGAGAGAAAGTCTCATCGTAGTCAACCCCTTGAACTTGCCGATAACCCTTAGCGACAAGTCGAGCTTTATAGATGGTAACATTACGATCCGCGTCCGTCTTCTTCTTAAAGATCCATTTATTTTCTATCGCTCTCCGATCATCGGGCAAGTCTGTCAAAGTCCATACTTTGTTTTCATACATGGATCCTATCTCGGATTGCATGGCTTCAAGCCATTTGTTGGAATCTGGGCCCGCCATCACTTCTTCATAGTTCGAAGGATCATCGTTGTCTAACAACATGATTTCCAGGACAGGGTTGCCATACCATTCTGGTGTGGAACGTGTCCTTGTGGACCTACGAAGTTCAGTAGTAAATTGATCCGAAGTACCTTGATCATCATCATTAACTTCCTCTCTAGTCGGTGCAGGCACCACATGAACATCTTCCTGAGCTGCGCTACTTACCGGTTCAAGAGGTAGTACTTCATCAAGTTCCACTTTCCCCCACTTACTTCTTTCGAGAGAAACTCTTTCTCCATAAAGGACCCATTCTTAGCAACGAAAATCTTGCCTTCGGATCTGAGGTAGAAGGTTTACCCAATGGTTTCCTTAGGGTATCCTATGAAGGCAATTTTTCCTACTTGGGTTCGAGCTTTTCAGGTTGAAGTTTCTTGACATAAGCATCGCATCCCCAAACTTTTAGAAACGACAACTTAGGTTTCTTTCTAAACCATAATTCATACGGTGTCATCTCAACGGATTTAGACGGTGCCCTATTTAAAGTGAATGTAGCTGTCTCTAAAGCGTATCCCCAAAATGATAGCGGTAAATCGGTAAGAGACATCATAGACCGCACCATATCCAATAGAGTGCGATTACGACGTTCGGACACACCGTTACGCTGAGGTGTTCCAGGCAGCGTGAATTGTGAAACAATTCCACATTTCCTTAAGTGCGTACCAAACTCGTGACTTAAATATTCTCTCCCACAATCTGATCGTAAGAACTTTATTTTTCTGTCACATTGATTCTCTACCTCATTCTGAAATTCCTTGAACTATTCAAAGGTCTCAGACTTGTGTTTCATTAAGTAGACATACCCATAACTACATAAGTCATCATTGACCGTCAGAACATAATGATAGCCACCGCGAGCCTCAACGCTCATTGGACCGCACACATCAGCATGTATAATTTCCAATAAGTTGATTGATCGCTCCATTGTTCCGGAGAATGGAGTCTTGGTCATTTTGCCAATGAGGCATGGTTCGCACATGTCAAATGATTCGAAATCAAGAGACTCCAAAAGTCCATCTTCATGGAGCTTCTTCATGCGTTTGACACCAATGTGACCAATGCGGCAGTGCCACAGATATGTGGGACTATCATTATCAATCTTACATCTTTTGGTATTCACACTATGAATATGTGTAACATCAAGTTCGAGATTCATTAAGAATAAACAATTGACCAGCGGGGCATGACCATAAAACATATCTCTCATATAAATAGAACAACCATTATTCTCGGATTTACATGAGTAGCCATATCGTATTAAACGAGATCCAGATACAATGTTCATGCCCAAAGCTGGCACTAAATAACAATTATTAAGGTTTAAAACTAATCCCGTAAGTAAATGTAGAGGTAGCGTGCCGATGGCGATCACATCGACCTTGGAACCATTCCCAACGCGCATCGTCACCTCATCCTTCGCCAGTCTCCGCTTATTCCGCAGCTCCTGTTTTGAGTTACAAATTTGAGTAACCGCACCGGTATCAAATACCCAGGAGCTACTATGAGTAATGGTAAGGTACACATCAATAACATGTATATCACATATACCTTTGGTGTTGCCAGCCTTCTTATCCGCTAAGTACTTGGGGCAGTTCCGCTTCCAGTGATCGTTCCTCTTGCAATAAAAACACTCAGTCTCAGGTTTGGGTCCGTGCTTTGGCTTCTTCCCGGCAACTGGCTTACCGGGCGCGGCAACTCCCTTGCCGTCCTTCTTGAAGTTCTTCTTACCCTTGCCCTTCTTGAAACTAGTGGGTTCATTGACCATCAACACTTGATGTTCCCTTTTGATTTCTACCTCCACTGATTTCAGCATTGAAAATACCTCAGGAATGGTTTTCACCATCCCCTGCATATTGTAGTTCATCACAAAGCTCTTGTAGCTAGGTGGGAGCGACTGAAGGATTCTGTCAATGACCGCCTCACCTGGGAGGTTAATGTCCAGCTGGGACAAGCGGTTGTGCAACCCAGACATTTTGAGTATGTTCTCGCTGATAGAACTATTTTCCTCCATCTTACAACTGTAGAACTTGTCGGAGACTTCATATCTCTCGACCCGGGCATGAGCTTGGAAAACCATTTTCAGCTCTTGGAACATCTCATATGCTCCGTGCTGCTCGAAACGCTTTTGGAGCCCCAGTTCTATGCTGTAAAGTATGCCGCACTGAACAAGGGAGTAATCATCAACACGCGACTGCCAAGCGTTCATAACGTATTGGTTCGCTGGGACGGGTGCTTCACCTAGCCGTGCTTCTAGGACATATGCTTTCTTGGCAGCTATGAGGATGATCCTCAGGTTCCGGACCCAGTCCGTATAGTTGCTACCATCGTCTTTCAGCTTGGTTTTCTCTAGGAACGCGTTGAAGTTGAGGTTGACATGAGCGTGGGCCATTTGATCTACAAGACATTTTGCAAAAGTTTTAGACTAAGTTCATGATAATTAAGTTCATCTAATCAAATTATTTAATGAAGTCCCACTCAGATAGACATCCCTCTAGTCATCTAAGTGATACATGATCCGAGTCAACTAGCCTGTGTCTGATCATCACGTGAGACGGACTAGTCATCATCGGTGAACATCTCCATGTTGATCGTATCTTCTATACGACTCATGTTCGACCTTTCGGTCTCTTGTGTCCCGAGGCCATGTCTGTACATGCTACGCTCGTCAAGTCAACCTAAGCGTTTTGCATGTGTAAATCTGGCTTACACCCGTTGTATGTGAACGTTAGAATCTATCACACTCGATCATCACGTGGTGCTTTGAAACAACAAACTTTCGCAATGGCGCACAGTTAGGGGAAGCACTTTCTTGAAATTATTATGAGGGATTATCTCATTTACTACCGTTGTTCTAAGCAAATAAGATGCAAAAACATGATGAACATCACATGCAATCGAATAGTGACATGATATGGCCAATATCTTTTTGCTCCTTTGATCTCCATCTTCGGGGCGCCATGATCATCATCGTCACCGGCATGACACCATGATCTCCACCATCATGATCTCCATCATCGTGACTCCATGAAGTTGTCTGGCCAACTATTACTTCTACTACTATGGCTAACGGTTTAGCTAAGAAGTAAAGTAATTACATGGCGTTATTCAGTGACACGCAGGTCATACAATAAATAAAGACAACTTCTAGGGCTCCTGCCGGTTGTCATACTCATCGACATGCAAGTCGTGATTCCTATTACAATAACATGATCAATCTCAAACATCACATATATTTCATTCATCACATCCTTTTTGGCCATATAACATCACAAGGCATATGCTGCAAAAACAAGTTAGACGTCCTCTAATTGTTGTTGCATGTTTTTACGTGGCTGCTATAGGGTTCTAGCAAGAATGTTTCTTACCTACGCCAAAACCACAACGTGATATGCCAATTTCTATTTACCCTTCATAATTAAGGACCATTTTCATCGAATCTGATCCGACTAAGGTGGGAGAGACAGACACCCGCTAGCCACCTTATGCAACTAGTGCATGTTAGTCGGTGGAACCTGTCTCACGTAAGTGTACATGTAAGGTCGGTCCGGGCCGCTTCATCCCATGATGCCGCCGAAACAAGATAATACTAGTAGTGGCAAGTAAATTGACAAAATCTACGCCCACAACAAAATTGTGTTCTACTCGTGCATAGAAACTACGCATAGACCTAGCTCATGATGCCACTGTTGGGGATCGTTGCAGAAATTAAAAAAATTCTATGCATCACCAAGATCAATCTATGGAGTAACTAACAACGAGAGAGAGGGGAGTGCATCTTCATACCCTTGAAGACCGTGAGACGGAAGCGTTACAAGAACGCGGATGAGGGAGTCGTACTCGAAGCGACTCAGATCGCGGTGGATTCTGATCTTAGCGCCGAACAATGGCACCTCCGCGTTCAACACACGTGTAGCCCGGTGACGTCTTCCGCGCCTTGATCCAGCAAGGAGGAGGGAGAGGTTGAGGAAGAGGGCTCCAACAGCAGCACGACGACGTGGTGGTGATGGATTGGCAGTACTCTGGCAGGGCTTCGCCAAGATCTTACGGAGGAGGAGAGGTGTTGGGGAGGGGAGGGGCTGCGCCTTAGATGTGGTGCTGTAGCCCTCCTATCGCCCCTCTATTTATAGGGGACGGAGGAAGGGGGCCAGCCCCCTCTAGATGAGATCTAGAGGGGGGTGCGGCCAAGGGGAGGGGGCTTGCCCCCCAAGCAAGGGGGCGCCCCCTTTAGGGTTCCCCCCCCCAACCCTAGGCGCATGGGCCCAAGGGAGGTGGCGCCTAGCCCTCCAAGGGCTGGTTCCCTTCCCTCTACAGACCATGAGGCTCTTCGGGAGAGGTGGCCCCTCCCGATGGACCCCCGGAACATTTCCGGTGACCGTATGACAACTTCCCATATATAAATCTTCACCTCCGGACAATTTCGGAACTCCTCGTGATGTCCAGGATCTCATCCGGGACTCCGAACAACATTCCGTAGTCACATACAAGTCTTCCTAATAACCCTAGCGTCATCGAACCTTAAGTGTGTAGACCCTACGGGTTCGGGAATCACGCAGACATGACCGAGACAGCTCTCCGGCCAATAACCAACAGCGGGATCTGGATACCCATGTTAGCTCCCACATGTTCCACGATGATCTCATCGGATTAACCAAGATGTCGAGGATTCAAGTAATCCCGTAAACAATTCCCTTTGTCAATCGGTATGTTACTTGCCCGAGATTCGATCATCGGTATCCCAATACCTCGTTCAATCTCGTTACCGGCAAGTCACTTTACTCGTTACATAATGCACGATCCCGTGACTAACCACTTAGTCACATTATGCCCCACAGATTCAGGAGCTGATAAACTCGAAGATGGGCACAGGAAAGTATCTTTTGGATAAGGAACACATGGTTCTCTATCCTGAATTTGAGGACAATCAAGTTGTCATGACTGAGAATGAACCATCATCAGTGCAAGCTCAGGAGAGAAAGGAGAAGGCAAGGCAAGAGACAGCTGCAAAGATGCCCACTCTAGCAGAGGCATCGGAGTACTTTCTGAAGAACAAGCAGGAGCAGCTTGGTTACTTGATAGCATCAACTCTGCGGATTGAGAAGGGGTTGGCCACCCTAACTCAAAACCAGGAGAGCCTGGAGAGAATCATGGAACAAAAATTCTATGATCTTGATGTCAAAGTGACTGAGATTCAGTCAGTTGTGGAGCTACTACAAGATGATATGCAGGAGAGGAAGGGCAAGACAACAACTGATGCATTTGCCAGAGTACCTAGAGCTCAGAGGTCAGCTGCAGTTCCAACTACAGACACCAGAGCCACTTCTTCAGCTCCAGCTACAGGTCCAGCTCAACCAGCTCCAGCACCAACTCCTTCAGCTCCTACCACGTCTACTGGTGCGTTCATCCTTGGAGTCCTGTCTACACCACCACCAGAAGACCAAGCCTGAGTGACGACATAGTGCTATGCATTTTCTAGGAACTTTTTGGTAACTTGTTGCCAAAGGGGAAGAAAAATGTATAGATCATAGGCTTCGAGAGAGAGAGATTTGCTTTTGTTCTCTCTTGTCTTCTTGGTTGAACTTTATTTGTGTTTGCTTTCTTGAGATACTATGCATTACCTGTGAGACATTGATGATCATGTGTTTGATCATAAGCTACACTTATGCTTGTTACGATATTATCTCATTTATCCTTATGTGATCATTCACTGTGCTTGGTGATGAGTGCATGTATTCAATCTTTATTATTTTGAGCGCTCCACCAAGATGTATGTGACATGGAAGAGTAACCCATGAGCCTAATTCCTTGTGCATTTGCAGTCCAAAGGAAATCTTAAAACATGCACAAATTTAGGGGGAGCTCTTGCTTATCACATACTTCTCAAAGCGACGATGTTTTTCAATCTTATTATCATTTGTCAAAGCTTTGATCTATATGTTGTCATCAATTACCAAAAAATGGGAGATTGAAAGTGCAACTATCCCTAGGTGGTTTTGGTAATTCATAACAACATATAGCTCATTGAGCTAATGCTATTCCAAGACAAATATTTCAGGAAAGCTCAATGAATGGCATGGCATGGATGATGAAACTGGATCCCTCAAAATATTAAGGACAACGGATTGGCTCAAGCTCAAAAGCTCAAGACTCTACATTTTACATTTTAAGTGATCCAAGATCACATTGAGTCTATAGGAAAAGCCAATACTATCAAGGAGGGATGAGGTGTTGCTTAATGAGCCTCTTGCTTCATGTGCTTAGTGATATGCTCCAAAACCCTTCACTACTTTCTCACATCCACATATGACCTAAACCCAAAGTCAAACTCGGCCCTACCGATTCTATCTATCCGGCGCCAGCGAGTTCAGATGTCATAGCCACTGCCACAAACCCTAGGAAAATCGGTCTCACCGAGAGGGATCTCGGTCTCATCGAGATGGGATTGTAATCTCTATGTTTCCCTTCATAACGTTTCGTTCTAACCGAAGTGAGCGATCGGTCCCACCGAGATTGCAATGTAAACTCTCTGTTTCCCTTTCGTAACTTTTCGGTCTCTCCGAAAGAGCGAATCGGTCCCATCGAGTTTACCCAACCAACTCTCTGGTTAGCTAATTACCAAAATCGGTCTCACCGAGTTTGTGTAATCAGTCTCACCGAGATTATGTTATGCCCTAACCCTAACCATATCGGTCCTACCGAGATGCATGTCAGTCCCACCGAAAACCCTAACGGTCACTAGGTTTACTAAATCGGTCCGACCGAGTTTGTTGATTCGGTCCCACCGAGTTTGGTAAATTGTGTGTAACGGTTAGATTTTGTGTAGAGGCTATATATACCCCTCCACCTCCTCTTAACTCATGGAGAGAGCCATCAGAACGAACCTACACTTCCAACTTACCAGTTCTGAGAGAGAACCACCTACTCATGTGTTGAGGCCAAAATATTCCAATCCAACCACATAAATCTTGATCTCTAGCCTTCCCCAAGTTGCTTTCCACTCAAATCTTCTTTCCACCAAATCCAAATCCTGTGAGAGAGAGTTGAGTGTTGGGGAGACTATCATTTGAAGCACAAGAGCATGGAGTTCATCATCAACACACTATTTGTTACTTCTTGGAGAGTGGTGTCTCCTAGATTGGCTAGGTGTCACTTGGGAGCCTCCGACAAGATTGTGGAGTTGAACCAAGGAGTTTGTAAGGGCAAGGAGATCGCCTACTTCGTGAAGATCTACCGCTAGTGAGGCAAGTCCTTCGTGGGTGATGGCCATGGTGGGATAGACAAGGTTGCTTCTTCGTGGATCCTTCCTGGGTGGAGCCCTCCGTGGACTCGCGCAACCGTTACCCTACATGGGTTGAAGTCTCCATCAATGTGGATGTACGATAGCACCACCTATCGGAACCACGACAAAAACATCCGTGTCTCCAATTGCGTTTGAATCCTCCAAACCCTTCCCTTTACATTCTTGCAAATTGCATGCTTTAATTTCCGCTGCCAATATACTCTTTGCATGCTTGCTTGAATTGTGTGAAGATTGCTTGACTTGTTCAAAGATAGCTAAAATCTGCCAAAGTCTAAAATTGGGAAAAGGTTAGGTTTTTATTGGTCAAGTAGTCTAATCACCCCCCTCTAGACATACTTCAAGGTCCTACAAAGAGCCAACACGCTCCCTGTGGGATTGATACTCTTACTTTAAAAAGCTACAATTAAACCATGTGCACTTGCAAGCCCTCAAACACCCCTGATTGATCATGCATATTCATGAACCTTTGTTTCTGACTTTGTGCAGTGTGCTTCACATTAGGTTAGAAAACCCGAGGTGAGATAGAATTGGTATCCCGTGATCATCTCCTTGAGCACTATATCGGTTATTCTTGTTACAGATTTTGTTTTCTTTACTCGTATCTGTATTTCGGTATCTCATGAACATAACCACTATATCGGTTATTCTTGTTATTGGTTTTGTTCTCTTTACTCGTATCTGTATTTCGGTATCTCATGATAATAACCACTATATCGGTTATGCGTGTTAACCGTTTTCTTCACTTTACTCATATCTGTATTTCGGTATCCCATGGTAATAACCACTATAACGGTTATCCTTGTTACCGATTTTGTTATCTTTACTCGTATTTGTGTTTCGGTCTGATCTGCACTATGATGCCCTTGACAATGATCCTGACCTTGGCAAGCACCTCGTCAGCATGCGTCTTGTGCATAAACTTGACAAGGAACTCATCAGAATGGTTCTAGACTTCTAGGTGACGGAGACCACGGAGTAGCTCAGTCACAGCTTAGAGCGGATGCCCCTTTCAATTAAGCGCGCCCGGAGCAGTGCGAAATCACTGTTTTGACCTTTTTTGAAAAGTTTAGCACGATTTGACCCTGTTATCAAAGAAATTCCGAATCTGACCTTTTTCATCGCGTCTGCAACTGGGGTGGTATGCACCACTATATAGCGCTACTACACATGGCGCTATGAAGTCGACAGCATGGCACCACCGGACCCAGACTGCGACGTATAGCACCGATCTGCGGCGCTATTTATGGACCATAGCGCTCCTGTTCCTGGCGCTATGCGTGTAAGAGATAGGTCCATGTAAAATAAGAATAGGAACTAGCATTATCAAAATGTATTACCTGTCTCTCCTCCGCCATAAGCCACCCACGGTGATTCTTATCGTAATGCTCACTAAGAAGTGCCATCCTACATATTCAGAAAAAATACAGTTAGTGCACCAAAGTGTACTAGTAGTCCATCTAATCGTATAAAACGGTCATGATTGATATTTATTCACAGTCGGTACCAAAGAAATATACAAAACATACATACTAGGCCATTTGTTAAGTACCATCTACTATGCCAGTGTGCTTCATCACACACATTGATGCTAGCCACGGCCTTAAAAACTCGCCCACGTGCTGCTAGTCACTCGAACAAATAGCTCCTGCTAACAAATGATCCACACGAATGTTTAAGAACATACTACAACATAACATTCGTAACATTTTTTGAGCTTTCAAAAATAAAGTAATAATTATGAATTGCCGAATATCTTTGAAACATGAACAACTTTTGAAATCCTGATTTTTTTAAATGCGAGAATTCTTTTTTGAAAACTTCATTCATTCTTGGAAAAATACGAAGAAAACTTGGAACAAGAAGATTTTTTGAAATTCACAAACTTTTTTTGAAAACATGAACCTTTTATAAGAAAACAAACACTTTCTTAATATGTGAACAGTTTTTCAAAATGGAAACATATGTTGACCATTGAAAACAATTTTGAAAATGTGTTTTAAAAAACAAATATTAGTATGAATTTGTGAACATTTCAATAAAACCTGAATATTTTTCGACTTTGTATTGTATTGAAAAATGCAATTTATTCTGGAAAATACAAAACAGCTAAATTGTGTTTTTTTTGTATTTTGAACAAATTTTTAAGGATAATAAATTAAAGTTTCATACATATTTGAAAATGGGAACACACTTTTCAAATTTTGAAGATTTTATAAAAATGGAAAAAATGAAATTCTGAAAAATAATGAAAAGTTGAATTTATGAAAAAGGAGAATGAAAAATAACTTGAAAGGAAAAGAATAACGGAAAGGAAAATAAAAAGAAAAAGAAAGAGAAAAATAGAACAGAGAAAAATCAACGAACATTTCGTTGATTTGATGAAATTTTTTGAATTCTATAAACATTTCTTAATTATTATGAACTTTATTAAAAACATTATTTACACTTTTGCGAAACTGATTAACAAATTTTGAATTCAAAAGTTGTTCACTGCAATTCAAAAAAACCACCTATTTCGTAAAGTTCCCGTATTTAAGAATTTTTTTATTTGGCAAAAAAAATTACATACATACACACATGCATGCATGTATACACATACACACATAGATACTTCCACCGTTCTTAAATATAAGTCTTTTTACAGATTTCAATACAAACTACATACATATGTATATAGACATATTTTAGAGTATAGATTCATTCATTCTAGTCCGCGCGCCTCTTATAGAAATCTCTAGAAAAAAAACTTATATTTAGGAACGGAAGTAGTTGCTTGGCTACAAGGTAGGTAGGTATACCACACGTGCGTACCACACGTATACATAGCCACAGAAGATGGAGGATGGTGGTAACTGGAAGAAGATGGAAAACCAAATATGCATAACCATGACATACTAGTTTTATTGTTCATAGCATAAGTGCATGCAAATGAAACGTGTACGTACATAGAATCATTTTATTCCTGCACTGACTAGTACACGTACACATACCTAGATATATGGATGTGGATGAGGAACACAAGGCTCTGCATCGACGGATCGTTTTAGTCCTGCAAAGCAATTGATAATGATAAGATGAACTAATATTGATCAAGTGAGCATGATGGTCTCCCGCCTCTCGGGCAGCTTCTCCTCGACAGTCTGGAAGTTGAAGTTGTAATTGTTGATGCCGGTGAAGAGACCATCCTCCTTGAAGACTTGCTCCACCTTGCCGTCTATGTGAATGTCCCTCTGCCTGTAGGTGAAGGGGACATCGACGGCGCTCCTCGCCGCGATGGCCATGATGGTGACCGAAATTATATTTTAGAGCACCTGCACCCAGGCCCTTCTTATCTAGCCATCCATTCTTCGCATCAAGATCCGTCCAAGTACATTTCTCTTTTTTGTTTCTCTTACACAGACCATGTCTTCAAGTTCAAACCTTTGAATAACAGTAATGTTTTCTAGCTAGAATCTAGGATAAAAAAATTAGATTTTTTCGTTCAACATAAATATAAAATAAGTTTTATTTGATTAAAAATTATATTTTTTAGTATTTATATTGGACGGAAAGTTCTGAAAGTTTTATCCCATATTCTAGTTAGTAAGTTTTTCTGCGCTGCAAAGTTTGAAGTTCAACACATGTTCTATATGGGAGAAACGAAAAAGAGAAAATTTCATATATGAAGTTAGTTGTATTGCACAGATCGTAAAGCAATATTGGAGAGCCAGGATAGCAGGGCCTAGGTGCAAGTGCTCTAAAAATCTGCTCCGTGACCGAAAATATAGTCCTGATGGTGACCTTGGTCCTGGGCGGCTGGCGAGGTGGACCACCTCATGCTTCACCTTCTTCTCCATGGTCTCGCCCCAGCTGTAGGCACCGAAGAACTCGGCAGAGACGCTGACAATGGTGCCGAGGCCGAGCTTGGGGAACCCGGCTCGAATCTTGGAATTGTACCCAAGCTTGAGCTCGGCGGTGGAGTCCCAGGTGCTCATCTCCTCCTCCTCGTACACCAGCCTCAGCCTCTTGGTGTTCTCCGTGGAGGTGTAGTTGACGGCCGCCATGGTGACCATGGTGAGCCGCAGTGGTGTCGTACACCCTGGCATCGTGGAGCTTGTAGTCGATGATGTGGATCTCCCGGAGCAGGATGGGCTCCTCCACGGCGAAGCGTGCGTCGGCCATGACGGTCTTGTCAGCGGCATTTAGGCAGTCGCGGTAGCCATTCATGGTGAGACCCTTGCAGAAGTGGCCGGTCTGCGTGTTTTGATTTTCGGCCAAAAAAACAATTTTCGGCCGAATTTCGGCCATCTCGCCTGGGCCGATAATTGTCTGTGTCGGGCAAAATTTTTGGCCCAATTTGAACTTGTTTCTGGCCCAATCCAACTTCTGAGGCCTCCGCACAGTTTGCCTATCGAACATTCGAACCACGCCTGAACCCTAAACAATTCATGATCCCCACTCCCCCGTGTATGCGGCGGCGGTGACGTTGCACCCAGTCGCGGGCTCTCGGCTCCTCCACTCGTCGCCGGCTGCCTCCCAGCTCGAGCGTGACGCTCCTGCCCCGTGCGCGTCGTCCCGGCCCCTGCTGCAGACCTATGCTGGCTGCAGGCTGCAGGTGAATCCAGCGGCAACTCCTCCTCAACTCTGTTTCACATCTCCCCGTCCTTGTTTCAATCTTTGTGGAGCTGATGGTGATGTTGGACACATATACGTATACGTACTTCTTAGTGTTGTTCTACTGCTATTCTTTTGCTCTGCTTGTTTTCATTTTTTGCGGCGAATTTCAGCCATATTTTGGTCAAATTTCATTTAAAATTCAAAATTTGGTTTTCTAATTTCGTCCAAGATTTGACCGAAATTTTTGAAATGGCCGAATTTCGTCCATCTCGTCCAGGGGCGAAAAAAATGCAATCCGAAAAGCAAAACACAGGTCTGCACGCTGCTGATGGCGAATGCGTGGTGTACCCGGAACCACGCGATGCGGTTGGTGGCGGCGCTGGTCGGCGACATGCTGGAGGAGATCCAGCCCGGCAGCCCCGGTCCTGTCCGTGAGGTTCCAGTAGGATGACCCGGTCCCTACGCCGGGGCTGTTGTTGGCGATGCACAAGGAGCTGTCGTCCCTGGGGAAGAGCTCGAACCTGGCGCTGCCGTCGCCGATGTCGGTCACCCCGAACTGGAGGATGCTCACTCTCCCGTCGTTTGTCCTGCGGGAGGCCAGGAACCTGTTGTTCTTTTGTTGAACATGACCAACTTGGGGAGAAGCCTGGAGCTGTTGACCAGGTTGAGGACGGTGAAGGCGTCCTCGTCGTGGTCGGTGGCTTCGGATTCGACAACGCGCATGCGCGGAGCAGTGTCGTCCTTGGGAAACATCATGCGCTTGTCATCGCCTGCGCCGACGAACCTGCATGCACGTTTAATTTAAGTTTCACCGTACTCCTGCCTCTGCCTAGTTGGTAGTGGTAACTGGTAATAATATATCACAGCATTGAAGTAGTACTAACTAAACAACCTGACGGTCATCACGGATTCACCGCCGTCATCAGTGGCGGTGGTGACAAGTGGCTTAATCAGCGCACAGTTGGGGTCGGTGAGGTCTTCTTCGGGCTCGTCTGCGTCGACGGCCATACACCAGCCGTCGCCCCGCCGACGAGCCACCCAGTACTTACGGTTGTAGCGGCATCGGATGTGGACGAGGCCCTGGTGCCGCTGAGACACTTGGACGTCGTACCTGGTGTAGGGGTTATTGGTGTCCTTGCCGTTGAGCTGCAGCGGCCTGTAGCTCTCGCCCTGCTCCTGCACATACCGCAGGTAGGAGCTATGGCTCTGCGACCGCAGAGCGATGCAGCTGGGAAGCAGAGCCATCGCTCTTCTTCTTCTTCTTTTTGTTCTTCTTCTTCTATCGATGGATCGATCTATATGTGCTGTGCTGCTTGCTTTCCTCAAGTCTTCATTTCTCTTTGGCTATTTATAGATAGATTAGATCCATCGTCGTTTGGCTGACACGTTTAAAACTTGCAACTTCGATCCTGTACCTACTTTCCGCTGGGAACTACTCCCTCCGTGTCTATTTACCATGTATTTCGAGGTTTTATGTTTGACCATTGATTTGACCAACAAAATGTAGGTTGTATTTCACATAAACTATACCATTCATCCTAATAAAATGTAGTTTTCATTGGTACAGTTTTCATGAAATAAAATATACTTATTATATTCCGGGTGCAATCCATGCTCAAAGTTTATTCACAGAAAATGAGGACACCATGTATTGAGGGATTGAGCCAGTATCAAAGTGTGATGTTCTCTCATTTCTACTCCCTCTGTCCTATAATATCAGACGTTATTACATCAAATGTGCTCAAATATTTGATGTAATAAGTAACAATGTCTTATACTAAGGGACAGAGGGAATACATTGTTATGTGTACGTAGTTTTCTATGTTAATGATTTCGATTGAATCTTCATGATTTTCGTCTGTGGTATTAGCAGCCGCCTTGTACTCAGCTTGAGAGATGCCCATTTGTCTCAATAAGGACTGTACCCATATGATCTCAACTGTGACATCCGCAACCGCCTTTTACTCAGCTTCAGTGCAAGGCCACTAGGTTCGATAAGACATTGTAGCCACTAGGCCAACTGCAGCCGCCGTTAGGTTCGGCTAATATATACTCCCTCCGTTCCAAAATTCTTGCCTTAGATTTGTCTACATACAGATGTATCACATGACTAAATACATCCGTATGTAGAAAAATTTAAGACAAGAATTTTGGGACGGAGGTAATACTATTATGGGACGAACATCGCCATTAGAGAAGAATATTACACTAAGCTATGAACTGTTGACGGAAATGGCTTATGGCTTAGAACCATTAACTTATTATTGCGTTCGGCTTACAATTTTATAAGTACTCCCTCTGTAAACTTTTATAAGAGCGTTTACAATTTTAGGACACAGCCGACAAATGGCGAATTAGACCATTTTACCCTCGATTTGAATTTGTGTCGTCTTCCTCCTCCATAAGCTCGCGCCGTCCCCATCCCCCAGGAGATCGCGCCGTCCCCTTACCCCAGGAGATCGCGCCGTCCCCTTACCCCAGGAGATCGCGCCGTCCCCATCCCCCAGGAGCTCGCGTCGTCCCGTCCTCCAGGAGCTCGTGCCATCGTCTTCCTCTAGGAGCTCGTGTCGTCGTCTTCCTCCAGAAGCTTGCACCGTCCCCCTCCTCCAGTAGCTTGCGTCGTCCCCCTCCTCCACGAGCACGTGTCGTCCCCATCATCCAGGCGCTCGGCCCCTTCGTCCAGGTGCTCGGCCCCCGCCCAGGCACCCAGTTTGGTCGCCTCCACCTCAGCTTGGTCGCCGCCGCGCCCAGCTTGGTCCCCCCCCCCCGCTTGGTCCTCGCCGCGCCCAGCCCACCTGGCTCGTCGCTATGCATCACGTGGTCTGCAGGCAGGTTCTCCTTGCCTCGCCCCTTGCACAACAACAGAAATTACTCCATGAATGCACAAATGTATTTACAGAAGAATTACTCCATGTTCTCATGCTGTAGTTACAGTAAGATCATGAACTACAACATGGAGTACTTGTCTGCAGTAATGTGATCTTGCTCAAGTAAATCATGAACTACAGCTGGGAGTACCTAACTGCAGTAATGTGATCTTGCTCCTTGGAGTAAATTTTACTGTAAATTCTGCAAACAGACTGGAGTATCAGTACAGGGATCAGTTAGATTCGGCATAGATTCGGTTAAATGCATAGATTCAGATAAATGCATAGTCACACATGAGATGCTGCACTTGTTTGTCAAAATACAGAGTATTGTACTCCTACTGCACAGTACTCCTTGTCGAAACATTACTCATTTGCAAACAGTGAGAAGTAAACATGGAGTAAACATTTATAATTTCTCATTTGCAAACAGTGAGAAGTAAACATGGAGTAGTTACTTGTAACTAAAGCATTTCTAATTTAAAGAAGAATTATCACTTGTCTGCACAGTATCACTTGTGTGTCAAGAAACATCACTATGAAATGCATTATGTCAAAATACAAATCTGTCAAATGAGTACAGTAGCAGATTGACCAAATGAGTACCAGTACCTTGTTTTAATTTTTTTTGTTGCAACCAGACCAAATTAATAAGAAATTTACTCATTGACATATCTGTATTTTGTTTGTTGCAACCAATCTAAATGTTACTGTTGTTAAATGCTAATCAAATGAAGGAGCATTTTGTCTCTATAGCTAGAATCTTACAGAGTACAAATGCAGAAGTTTCAGTTAAATTCACAAGAAGTTTCAGTTACTACTACTCTTGCATTATCTAGAATTATCTTGATGGCATTACTACTACTAAATGTAGGAGTACATTGCAGAAGATACATTGTTTCAGGGTTAAGCAACCTAGAGATAAGATCTATGGTATGTTTGTTTTCCCTTTTTGGAGTATTAAACTTGCTTTTTTGGAAAATTTCAGAGTAATTATAGAAGCAACAACACCAGAACAGTATGGTGCTCCCAGACTTGAACTGCACACGACCTGCAGGAGAAGAAGGAGTAGATGTCAACATGGTCCAAGAAGAAGCAAATGATGATGATAATATGCCCCAAGAAGAAAATGATGATGACAATATGCTCCAAGAAATAGAAGATGATGATAACAATATGCTCGAAGAAGAAGCTGGTGATAATGACAATATGCTCCAAGAAGATGACAGTATGCTCCAAGAAGCAACAGGTACAGTTTTGATCATACTCCTAGTTGATATACTCCTTCATACTCCATTTTTCATAATTTTCTTATTGTACCACAATTTCCCTGAACTTTTTTTTACTTTTGCTACTGTAGGTGGTCAGCGATTCGTGAGCAAAAGACAGTAAATGCCAGATGAGCAGAGATATGCTGCCTACATGGCAGTACATGCCCTGAATCTAGCTAGGGGTGGCAAATTCAAGAGAAACGACAAGAAGGATGTTGCTCAAATTTTTTAAGTTGGTGTTCAACATATTCGAAAAACCTGGACGATAGCAGAGCGACAAAAAGCACTTGGTCAGGAGGTGAATGTGTCCATTAGAAGGAAAGGAAGATGCGGAAGAAAAGGAAAGGATGATACTCTATCCAAAATCCCCATAGTTCCTTTGAATCGAAGGTCGACTCTTAGGTCACTTGCTCGCCAACTGGGTATCAGTCATGCTACACTCTACAAAAAACTGAAGCTTCACAAGATTAGGAGGCACTCCAATCGTTTGAAGCCATTCTTGAAAGAAAAGAATAGAAGAGAAAGGATCAAGGTTTGTTTGTCAATGCTTGACGTGAGCACATTAGCAGCTCCAAGACCTAAATTCATCAGTATGCACAACATTGTTGACGAAAAGTGGTTCTATATGACAAAAATGAACAGATTCTACTACCCCCTCCCTGAGGAAGATGACCCGGTCAGAACTGTCCGGAACAAGAACTGTATTGGGAAAGTGATGTTTTTGACCGCTGTTGCTCGGCCTAGATATGACGTTGAAGGCAATATGACATTTTCAGGTAAAATTGGTGTCTAGCCCTTTGTGCAAGAGATTCCCGCTGCCAGAAGAAGTGAATATAGAGCAAGAGGTACCATTGAAATCAAGTCTGTCAACGTGAACCGACGGGTAATGAGGAGGTATATGATAGAAAAAGTGGTTCCATGAATAAAGGAAGTTTGGCCCGCAGATGATACTAATCCAATATTGATCCAGCAAGATAACGCGAGAATGCACATTCTTCCCGGTGATGTAGAGTTTGCAGAAGCTGTGGCTACAACTGGTATGGACATTAAAATAATAAACCAACCTCCAAATTCTCCTGATCTAAACGCACTTGATCTTGGATATTTCAGATACCTTGAGTCTTTGACCGACTGCAGAGCACCCACGACTATCAAAAAACTGATTCAAGGTGTACAGGAAGAATTTGATGAGTATGATGCCGGGAAACTCAAAAAAAATATTTCTAACACTTCAGACCATCATGGCAGAGGTGATGAACCATCGAGGAGAAAATTCATACAAAATTCCACATTTGTGCCAGGAGAGATTGGAAAGGCAAGGAATCATACTGCCTATGATTCACTTTCCCCGTGAAGTTTATGAAAATGCCATGGAGATTCTAGAACAAGATATCATGGAGTAGTGGAGTATGTCGAGACTTGCAATGATTGCAACTCTTGCTGTGGAGTATGTTGAGACTTGTAGTGCTATGATGAAACTTGTTTGTGGAAATGCATTCTTGAGACTTGTATTGTTTGTGGATATGGATTATTTGTAAGTATGAAATGGATTATATTGTGTTGTTTGAAATGTAGTACTCCATATGTGTTGTTTGAAATGGAGTGTGCAAGTTTCTAAAATTATATGCAAGCTTCTGAAATTATATGCAAGTTTCTTAACTTGATGGAAATTTCCAAATTTTATGTGGATGTTTATGTTTTTTGTTTTCCAAATTATATGGAAGTTTCTGAATTTATTGAAGTTTTCTGAATGGAGAAGAGTGGAGAGGAGTGGACAAGAGTGGAGAGGAGAGTGGAGAGGAAAGGAGAGGATATGAGCATGCTCTACAACTACTCCATGAGCAACACTAGATGAGCTGCTTAGTCTATTTTCAATTAACAGTAAGCAAGCAACTCCAGCAAGCAATATTCTACTCCAAGTACCAAATGAAAATTTTCTACACAATCATGCTCACTAAATATTCTTCTTTAGCAAGCAATATTCTAGTTTTGCTTAGTCTATTTTCAGTTAACAGTAATCAAGCAAATAAACAGTGAACCATCAGTAGATAGTGAATTAACAGTAAATAGTGAACCATCAGTAGGAGTAACTAGTGAAGTTTGCTGGAGTATTTTGAATCTCTGGTGAAGACTCTTGCAAAAATTGACTCAGGAGCAAAGACAAAACACAAAATCTGAAGTGACATCATCAGTAGTGCTCTGGTTGCTCTGTATACATCTATTACTCCCTCCATGTTCCTAATTTATGTTCAAAACATCATTTAATTATGTAAATAATCATCACTCTACAGTGCATGAAGATCCTATCCCAAGTCTGTCTCAACAACAAAGTGCAGACTTGAAATAATCATTAGAGCACACAATCTGAAGCAGAGAACATAAGCAGAGCATGAACAAATTTTTCTTAGCATCTTTGAAGCAAAGCACACAATCAGAGCACACAAGGGGACGAAGATGAAGTCTGACCTGATCTGCAGATGAAGATGAAGCTGAAGCCGCCCGGCAGCTCGAACTCCCCCTCGTCCGGCAGAGCAGCAACCGCATCTGCAGGACCTCCACGTCGTGCAGACCCGGCAGCAGCAGCCGCATCTCCAGTACCGGTGCTCCTCCTTGCAGGTCGAGGAAGACGAAGGGCGCCAGCCTTCGTCGCTGCCGTCGTCGAGCCGGAGAATGCTACCACCGTCGTCAAGCAGGATAAGGCTGTCTGCCCCGCACTACTCCCGCTCCTCCTCGACTTCAGTAAAAAAAGCCAGCTTTGGCTTGAGCAGGAGAAGGTGGCGCACGCGACGCCGGCGAGAGGGAGAGGCAGCGCGGGCAAAAGGGAGAAGCGGCGACGTAGACGCAGGCGAGCGGCGTGGGCGAGAGGGAGAGTGGCGCGGGCCAGAGGAAGAGCGGCGTGGGCCAGAGGAAGAGCGGCGCCGGCGAGCTAGGGATTTCAGAGTGAGTGAGGAGAGGGAGGGGAATCGCGAGTGAGTGAGGCGAGGGTGGGGCAAAATGGGAAACGACAGGATTTTAGTACCGTTACGAAATTTGAACTACAATTCCTAAACACTCTTATAAAAGTTTACAGAGGGAGTAGTAGCTAAAATTAACAAGGGATTAGGTTGTGAAAATGTGATAGGGGTATATATGTTATTAGTAGCTGCAGTATATATATTGGCAGTGGGATCTCGTGACATAGCTAGCATGAAAGACGGTCTGCATAGCTAATCTATCCACTATTGACTCTATCATAGGCATGTCAACATGTGATATGCACTACTTATTTGGAGCCATACATTATTGGTGCATCCTTGCATGTGAGTTCTGCTCCATCATGTGTTGTGTACTTGTGTTTAATTGGGTGGTGGGTGAATGAACAAATCATGATGCATGCCTGCATGTTGGGTGATTCGTCCTCGTTATGTGAGCTGATTCCAGAGACAAGGGACGTGTTTGGTAGCCGTTTCACCCAGCCCGATTTAACGGACTTAATGAGGACTGGCTTTGTAGAAATAGCCTAAAACTAACAGTTTTTATATACAGATGAATGCCTGCATACTGTTTTACAGGAAGGTATTTTTGGATTTTATATATGATAAAAGTTGACCCTGGGTCATAGTTTTCACTAGACTTTTCACTCAAACAAAAAGCATACGGTGGGTACACAAATTATTGTTGGGCAATTGATAGAGAAGCGCATAATTATGACGATATCCAAGGCAATGATCATGCATATAGGATCACGTCTGTGACAAGAGACTGCCTGCATCTACTACTATTACTCCATACATCGACTGTTATCCAACATGCATCTATAGTGTTAAGTTCATAAAGAACGGACTAACAATTTAAGCAAGATGCCATAATGTAGACAAAGTAAACTCAATCAATATAAATGAACCCCATGGTTTTATCCTTAGTGGAAACAATACAAATATGTGTCTTGTCCCTTTACATCCTTTGGACTATAGAGCACCACAAGATTGAACCCATCACAAAGCACCTCTTCCATTGCAAGATAAATCAATCTAGTTGGTCAAACCAAACGGCTAGATCGGAGAGAAATAAAAAGCTATAACAATCATGCACAAAAGAGTTCAGAGTAGACTCAAATAATATGCATAGATAATGTGATCATAAACCCACAATTCATTGGATCACAACAAACACATCGCAAAATAAGATTACATCGAATAGATCTCCCAGAATATCAAGGAGAACATTGTATTTAAGATCAAGAGAGAGTGAAAAAAACCATCCAGCTACTAACTAAGGACCCGTAGGTTTGTGGTAAACTAATCATACATCATCGGAAGGGCAACAAGGTTGATGTAGAAGCCCTCCATGGTCGATTCCCCCTCCGACAGAGTACTGGAAAAGGCCTCCGGATGGGATCTCGCAAAAACGAGCTTGTGGCGGTGGAAAAGTATTTTGGGTGGCTCCTTATTGGTTTCCCGATTTTAGAGAATTTATAGAGCTGGAATTAGGTCAAACGGAGGAACAAGGGGCCCACAAGGCACACGGGTGCCCTACCCCCTTGGGTGCACCCATGTGGCTTGTGGCCTACTCCTTCGCCTTCTGTCCTCCTCCCAAAGCTTACAGGGTCTCTTATGTCCCAAAAAACGTCAAAATATTTTGTGACATTTGGACTTCGTTTGGTACAGAATTCCTAGAAAACCAAAAACAGGCAAAAAACAACAACTGACACTTGGCACTAAGTTAATAGGTTAGTATCAAAAAATAATATAATATTTGATATAATTCATCTAAAACATCGAAGATTTGATACTATAATAGCATGAAACAATCAAAAATTATAGATACGTTATAGACTAATCAGGCTCAACCAGCACAACTGGCAAAAAAAAAGGGAACCACCAGCTGATACCTCAAACACATCTGAATCAGGAGGCATCTGCTCATCAAGTGGGGTTGGGAGTCCTGCAACATATGATGCACCGTACTGGGTGTCAGACAGGGCAAGGGACCAACTAAGATCTTGGGTATATGTGGTCATGTCCTACAATCGTCGCACGCATTGACCGTAAGCATAGCACACACAATACCAGACGAACTATGAAAGAGGAGCATACATGACAACTAGCTATGAATTCATTGTGTTCATCACTCTCACACTACTCTACCATGGCGATAAATCCACCACCAATAGCTACAACAACATCACAATCTACCGCATTGACAGTAAGCTTAGCACACAAAATGCACGAATTAACCCTACCCCATGCTTGCACATCAAACCCTATGACCATATGCTCTCAGTTCTAGCTACAACGAACAGAGAGAAGAGGGTGATTGAACTCATAGAGGCCATGGATGCAGCTCGAGCTGGACGTGGGAATGGTCGAAGAATTAAGTTGAGGACATGAGTCGCCGCCGCCGTGGACCGCCCGCCGGTGAAGGAGCGTCGCTTACCTGGTCGCCGGTGCCGACGCGCGTGGGCGAGAGTGTTTGAAAGGGGGGAAGAAGGGTGGTGGGACTTTGGGCGGCTAGAGGAGGGGGCTAAATAGGGGCGAACGAATCTGCGGGAGATGAGCCAAAATCCCCCCGTCAATTTTTTAGAGACACGCGCGAGCTCGCTACATCTTCCTGCACGAGCTCAGCGTCGCATTCCGCTCCCCTGTTTTGACCGAGTCCAGCGCTCTAGAAATTACCGATTTGGATGTAGCTGTTTTTGTTTAGACAAGGGTGTAACTGTTGGACCTGACTAGAAGATGATTTAAACTTCGTACGACATAGACTGAACCATGTATGCGGGCTACCAAACAGGCCGGATAAGCTTCCCGCAGAGGCCTTGTTGGGCCAAGTAGAGGCAACAAAACACGTCCAAGGATGTTTATTTCATGCATGTCACCAGACCAGTCACATCAACCAACCTATATGCACCTTTGTATATTCATCATGCTCGAATATTGTATTACATGCGTGTCACCAGACCAGCCACCTCCAATATTGTACTGCTTTAATTTGTCACCACGTGAAACATACTCGAATGCATGCATAGATTGATTGCTGGCACTATTGATATTTATTAGAGCTGCATAGGCCAGCACACACATCATTTTCATTGGTCCACCTACAATTAGCAAAGACACCTAATATTGTATATTTATTCTGCTCTGGCGCAGACGGGCATTCAGTGGGGGCGCCAGGAAATGGAGGCTGGGTATTCATCCAAAATTTTTTTGGCTTTAAATGTAGTATATGAACCAAACAACACAACACTAGCAATATATGAACAAAACAACACTAGCATAACAGCAATAGCAATATTTCAATGTATCAGACCATAACAACATGAATACATAAGTACCTTTTGATTGATAAAATTATGATATCCTTCTTACAATATAACTTTACGGTCGCCTTTTTGAAAGAGATAGATGACATCTTCATCCTTCACTTGATCAAAAAATTCTCTCTCAACAAATGTAACCAAACAATTGTTCAAATATTCACCACTTATTTTGTTCCTTAGCTTATTATTCACATAGCTCATTGAAGAGAATACCCTTTCAACACTAGCAGTAGCTACTGGCAGAATCAATACCAACTTAAGAAGCTTGTAAACAATATGATATTGTTCATGCTTGTTTTTCTCAACAAGCATAACTGAAAGCTAACACAGATTTTTCAGGTTTTGACATTAGTAACATACATGTTTAGTTGTCAAGGAAGTCTTGCCAGTGCATCACTTTTAAAATCAGAAGCATTAAACTTTGTAGCAAGCCTAACCAACTTCTCTTGGTCATAAGCAGCAAATAGATGAAGTGGACAGAATGCTGCCATGCAAGAAAGTAGCTCTGTGTTTACCTCATCAAATCTGCCATTCAACTCACTGATTTGCCTATCAATGACACCCAAAAACATATCAACCTTGAAGCGGTGGTAATTGATCGCACCATTACATAAACCCCTTCTAGGCCGGCCAATGGGAAAGTAAGGAGCCTCCATATCAACACCTTTGATCTTATGCTTTGTACAAAAAGATGTGACCTTTGTGAGAAAATTATCCCATCCAGCATCGGTCCTCAAAGCCTCCAAGTAATACTTTGTGTCACCAACAAGCTCAATAGCATGAACAATATCTTCGTCTGGCTTTTGCAAAGCTCTAACAACTCATCTGTGTATCCAAATATTGCTTGCATCAAGTGTGCCATGAAAACAAACTCAAATGATCGAAATATTTTCTCTATGGATGGAGCCGCTTGTGCCCCCGCACCATGGTACTCGTGTCAAATCTTGCGAAGGACTCATCGTAGTGTACCATACATAGAGATGACACGGTTCACGGTTTCGAAGTGAGAGCCCCAACGTGTATCACATGGCCTTCCCAAACCCATTTCCTGATTCAGCCCACTCCCTGTTTCTACTTCTTCCAATTCCAACGCATCAATGAGTTCTTCAGCCTGAGCTATCCGAAGCATTCTCATCTTTTTACAAGACATGCCAAGAGCATTTAACAAGTGTGAAAGCTGCTGAAAGAACCTAGTACAATCACCACTCTCCTTAGCAACAGCAACAAGAGTTAACTGTAGTTGATGGGCAAAACAATGAACATAGAAGGCAGAAGGGACTCATCCATAATCAGTTTTTTCAGGCTATTAGCATTACCTCTCATGTTACTAGCTCCATCATTTCCTTGCCGACGAACCATTGCAAAGGTCAAATTGTAGTACATAAGCATTTTCTGAATTGCAGCTTTTAGTGTCAAAGAGGTAGTATCTTCAACGTGAGCAAAACATCACGTAACCTAGCTATCATGATAGACGTGCCTGCATAGCTAATGTATCCACTATTGACCCTATATCATAGGCATGTCAACATGTGCTATGCACTACTTATTTGGAGCCATCCATTATTGGTGCATGTGAGTTTTGCTTTATCACGTGTTGTGTTTAATTGGTTGGTGGGTAATAGGACAAATCATGATGCATGCATGCATGGTTGGTGATTCGTTCTCATTATTAAGCATGTAATCCATGCATGCATGTGAGCAGATTCCAGAGACAAGGATGTTCATTGCATGTGTCTCACCAGGCCAGTCACATCAATCAACCTATTTGCATCTTTGTATTTTCATCCGGCCACCAGCGCGTGAAATACATCCGTAGGTTGATTGCTGACACTATTGATATTTATACTATTTAGAGCTCTATAGGCCAGCACACACACCATTGTCATTGGTCCACCTACAATATATTTATTCTCCGCTCGTGTCAAGCATAATTTTATACCACAGTATTCTATTTCATCTGAGCCGTCCCTTTATGTCACTTTTATACTACAGTATACATTTTTCATGTAATGTAATCAATCATCGAAGAGGTTCATTCAGTGCGCATAATTAATGAAGGACATGTACTCGCAAAAGCAGCTTCTTCTCTTCCTTCGTGGTGCCACATGTGGCTTGCTAGTTTACTCGATATCATTTGTATACCATGCATGAACATTATCGCTTAATGAAGGGTACAAATTTCTTAATAAAATGCATGCACACGGATCACAACACGTCTGTAATATCCATAGGCCCGTAGCGTATAGAGGTGCATCCATCTTATACATGCGCCCTCCCTACATGCATGCATGCACGCAAACGACCAGGATATAGATCAATACGTTCGGCGTGTTGTCCTACGTACTCTAACAGCTGGTCGGTTCGTGAACCTTGCTGCACGTGAACCATGCACAACGAAAAAAATGTCCTATGTGGCACCCATGAAGCCTACAAAGAACTTTTGAGAAAATGAGGTTTACTTGGTGCAGGGCGATCTTATCCGTCTGCATGCTACCTGTCTGATCCATATGTACAAGGAAAATGGAGTCCTAAGCAAAGCAAGCACCACTGCCTTTGAGAAGAGGCAAAGATAGACCTATAGAGAGATCAGACCAAGGGACTGAGAACATGCCGGGAGCAGTAGTACACCTCCCTTGCTGCTTCGCTCTCAAGTCGACGCGCCATGAGAGCTACCCTGCGGTATGTGCGCGAGGACAGAGATGAGACGAACTACGGGCAGCTACAGCTCAACGTCGCAGACACCGTGAACCCCTTCACCAGGTTTGATTCCGAGCCTTCGCTGCTGCACCAAGGTCTGGTTCACATCCGATGTCGCTACAACCGCAAGTACTAGGTGCCTCGTCAGCGCGCCGGCGGGTGGTGGATCGTCGCGGACGCCCATGAGCCGGAAGAAGACCTCGACAGTCCCAACTGCACGTTGATCAATCCCATCTTTAGTGTGACCGACGCCAACGTTGACGATGCTCCTATGACCGTCAGGTGAGGTTTCGTTCTCGATATGAATTATGAGTATATAGATTAGGTTAGGTTGTTTCCAGCATCACCAATTCCTATATAAGATTGTTGGTCTTGTGGTGATCATATCGATTGATCGGTCATTGTGTTGTGTGTAGGTTCGTCCATGCTAGCCATGGCAAGGAGGACACGCGCGTGACGACGTTCTTCATGGACGGCGGCACCGCCGCCTGCGTGCGCGTGGCTGCCGGCGAGCATGACGATGGCGGCGACGTCTTCACTGTCCTCAACTTGGGCAGCCGCCCCAGGAGGTTATCAAGGTTCATGGTGTTCAAGGGCCACAACGGCCTGTACCTACGCGCAGTGACCACGGGAGACAACATTGGCAGAAGATTGGCGGAGATTGGTGCCGTGGAGGAGGCTGAGGCGGGCGTCAAAGCTCAGGAGCTGGCTGTAGAGCTCCTGAACCGTGATTGGTTCCACCCGAGAAGCGAGCGCCAAGACGACGGGATTATATTCCTTGTCCAGTCCGGGCGAGGATCTTGGAGACGCATCTTCGGATCGGAGAGCGCGGCGGCAGTAGAGGCAACTTCATCGGTGAGACTTTTTATTTTGCCAAGATACTCGGCCATGTTCATGTTACCTTTATGAAGGTTGGTCAGCTTGATGCGGGTGTTGATCGCTTGGGCTTGACTCTGAGCAGCAACATGGCGTGGATTGCACGCCAAACTTCGGCCGGCGTCTGTAACGTGGCGACCTATGCAAGTATATCGCGGGAAAGAGAGCCCATCAAATATCCTTGAAGTTGCTACAGTTGTGCATACCAGTGGGATCTTGCAAAGTTGGAAACTTGCTCTTCTTTGCCGTCCTTGGTGATGGTGAGGGTGGTCGGCGGTGCCGGGCTCTTCTCGTTGAGGTGATGCTCCATCTGCGCGCCTTTGATCTGCGGCAGCACGACAACCTTCCAGAGAAGAAAATTCCCCTCGCCGCCTTCTCCTTTGGTAGTGGTCCGAGGGAAGTGGTGGTGGTGGTGGATGATGAGGCAAAGGTGGAGGAGGAGGTGGTGGAAAGTGCACCCCTGGTGCTGGCGTCATGGCGGCGGAGGTGGTAGACATACTCTCGATGGAGGAAGGTAGCTAGATGCGATCTTATTGAGGATGAGGCTATGTTACCATGTAAAAGGTTGTGGGAAGCGTAGAACCCTTTGCTCGGGCCACATTGTTATATATTGGAGACATGCCGTGTCTTACAAGAATAGAGATCCATCTAGGATCGATCGTGTACAGAGAGAAAATCTGGAGAAATTGGAACAGAAGAAGAGATAAAATTAGATTACTATTCAAACAGAATTCTATCCCTATCACTACGGGAAACGCACCCTATGCCGACGGCCAGGGCCGTCGGCAAATCCCTGACAAGCCGTCGGGACAGGCCTATGCCGACGGCCCCCGTCGGCATAGGGCCGTCGGCAACATATCTGTCGGCGTAGCTGTGGATGACCCGTCGGCATAGAATGGCCGTCGGCATAGATCATATCCCGACGGTGGTCAGACATCTATGCCGACGCATCGCCGTCGGCAGTTATCGCCAACGGCGGCCGCCGTTAATCGCTGAGCAACGGCGGCTCACCACGCAGCATTCTATGCCGACGGCCGTGCCGCCGGGCTTAGTTTAGAACTATGCCGACGGCCCCGCCGCCGGCATAGAGGTGCCACGTGGTGAGCCGCTTTGCCTCGGTGTTGTTTATGCCGACGGCCCGGCCGCCGCATAGAGGTGCCACGTGGTGAGCCGTCGTTGCTCGGTGCTTGCCTATGCCGACGGCTGCCGTCGGCATAGAGGTGCCACGTGGCGAGCCACCGCTGTTCGGTGTTAGCCTATGCCGACGGCCGTGCCGCCGGCTTAGTTTAGAACGATGCCGACGGCCAGGCCGCCGGCATAGACGCGCCACGGTCGGCAATCGGGCACCCTCGGGCAGAATCTGCCGACGGCCAGGCCGCCGGCATAGGAGGCCACGGTCGCCCATCGAGCTCACGCCAGTTTGCCTATGCCGACGGGCCAGGCCGCATAGTTTCGCCCAGATTTTTTTTCTTTTTCGCTTCTTTTCAGCTCAATTCATTTGAATATCAACAGGATATATAAGAGGCAGCACCACGTAACAGTAAGGAGCAGCATAGCACAACAATATACGCATAAGCATCATCACAATCATAAGGCATAAGCACAATCATAAGGCATAAGCATATAGAGAAGCACACAAGTCATCTAAAGGATCATCACCACAGACAATCATCTAAAAAAACATAAGCATAAGCACACAAGTCCCCGAATGGCTTAAGCGCCAGGACGTCGAGCACCGCGGAGGTCGTCACCGCCAAGAGCGCCGAAGCCTGTGTCGCTGAGCTTCCGCCAGCCGCTACCGCCAAGACCGCCTCCACCTCCGCCTCCGCCTGCGGATCGGAGTGGTCGGGCCTGTCTCCTGAGTGTCATGCGAACACCACCGCCAACGGTAGATCCACCTGTTCCTCGGATGTTGAAAAGACATATTAATGGGATATATGATCGTGTTGAAAGGCATGACATGCTTGGGGTGAATAGATTGGGAATGAACTAACCGCGAGGGGCCGCTGCTCGTGCCACAAACTCCTCAAAGGTCAGCGACTGGTTGTGCCGGAGGGCATGGTGTCAAGGCTGCAATCGAGGACACCGCCGCCGCCATTTCTCAAAAGCCCGCCCAAATGGCGATCCCTCCGCACTTGGTGTTCATGAAGCCTCCGATGCCACGCCATGGTCTCCTGGCGTGTGTACTCTGTAGGCCCTACGGTATGACATGATGGAACTCATAAAACTACTAGATGCGGAAAATAAAGTGAGCAATGAAGATAAGAGGGAAAATACTTACAGATTGTTGCTCCTGAAAGAGGGACTGTGAACTGGACACTGGCTGGCTCATGCGTTGGCTCAGGCTCGGGTCGATCCGACGGTTGTGTGTAGGAGATAGTCGGAGTGACCACAAGATCGAGAACCGCCTCCCGACCGTGCTCCTTGGGCCCCATGCTCACCACCACCGCCTGTCAGCCCGTGATCCGCCGCAATGGGGTCAGTGTGTCAGATGTAACTTCTCAGACACGCCATGAATAGGCCTCCTTCCTCCACGCGGTCTTCTTGCCGTAGTACTTGGGCTCGCCAGCTTGGGGTCCTTCCGCTGTATGGGCGATCTCCCACGCTGCATGTCCGAGAGCGGCCGCCTGGGCCTCCCGCACCACCAAACAGATGTTAGTCATACATAAGAAAGTGATGGTAAATAGAAGAAGAAGAATGTTTAATGGGGTTAGTCATACATTAACTGCCTTGTGGAGATAGTGGTTTCGTTTCCCTGAGCATGTACTCCTCATTCCCTCGGTTAGCCTTATTTTTGATTCTCATAGCCGCCTGTGCTCCAAATTTCATCGCATCAAAGATCCACCAATGCCGCCAGACTCGCCTTTTCCATAACACCAATTTGGACACACCAAAGGCCTCCGCCTCAAAGAGGAGGATTCACTCCCGCCCATTCCTCTTGAACGAAATCACTAAAAAAGATAAGCGGTGTTAGACCGACTAAGTGAACATGAAACATGATGATGTGGAAGACATAAAGGAATGGTGTAGTGGTATTACCTCATCCACACTTCCTCAACTGCCTTGATGTTGTGCAAGATATAGAACATGAGGTCCTCCCACTCTTGTCGTGGCATGTTATAAGATTTCGAGGCCCCAGCCCTCCCACCTTGCGCTGCTGAATAGATCGAGCCTGTTGATACTTGGGCTCTTCTATATTGTATCGAGGCACCTTGTTATGAAGATGGGGAACGTGGTCCGGATAGTATGATGTCCCGAGGTCCGACACCTCCTCTAGGATAACCGCCTCAGCTATGGAAGCTTCAATCTTAGCTTTGTTTCCACATTTCCGCCGGAGATGCTTGTTCTCGCCTCGTAATGTATCGCCACCGATTTTGCATGTGGCCCCCAACAATACCTCGCTCATGAGGTGCAGAATGAGATGTGTCATCGAGTAAAGAAGCTCGCGGAAAGATCTTCTCTAGCTTGACTATCAACTCCGGTGCCTTCTTATGCAATTTTTCAATCACATCTTTACTTACTTCTTTAGCACAGAGCGTGCGGAAGAAATGGCTAAGCTCGGCAAGCACTCGCCAGACATGCTCGGGGACATAGCCTCGAACCATCATCGGCATTATCCGCTCAATCCATACATGGTAGTCATGACTCTTCGCACCGGTCACTTTGCCCGCTGAAAGATTGACTCCCTTACTTATATTCGATGCATAACCATCGGTGAACTTCAAATTTTGTTTCAACCAGATAAGTACTTCTTTTTTTCCGCGGTTTAAGGACAAAGTCAAGATCCGGCTTGAACCAGTTTTTTCGATCACCGTGGGAGGCTTCATGTTCAAAGCGTGGTCTATCACAAATTCTCTGCTGATCGGCTCTAGCTTTTACGTTATCCTTCTTTTCGTGTGTTGAGGATCGTGTGGAAAAGGGACTCGCCACATTCTTTTCGTAAAAGGCCACATCAATATTGTAAGGAAGTTTGAGGTCCTTGAAATAGGGAAGCTGCGAGAAGGGGGTAATGTGAGTCCAGTTGTGTGTCTCACCATATCCCTCGAAGCCTTTGTCTTTGGCTTTGCCTTTGCCTTTGACTTTAGGCTTCAGAGCTTTTAGCTGAGCAAGAACATCTGCCCCCGAAAATGTTGGAATCTCGGTTACTTCATGAACAACCCGACCTTTCGTGAAGTTCTTCTTGTCTTCCCTGTCTGGATGGTCTGGAAGGAACTGTCGATGCAGGTCAAAGGCTACATACTTGCCACCCTTACTCAGCCAAATCATTCGCAGAGCCTGCATGCACACTGGCATGGCATCTTACCACTTGTACACCATCCGCAGAATAGAGCATAGCCGGGAAAGTCATGCATGCAATAGTGCAACCAAACTTTCATCAAGAAATTTCTCTGCAGATCCCGGTCGTATGTCAACCTCGGAAAGTACCAAGAATGGTGCAAAACACCCACAAGCGGCTGCATAAACACACCCAATTGCTTCCCCGGGTAGTCAGGCCCCGGAATGATGAGCGACAAGAACATGGTCTTCCGTTGCATTAGGGCACCGGGAGGAAGATTGAGCGGAATTACAAACACAGGCCAGCAGCTGTATGGATTGGACGACATACCATATGGATTCAACCCATCACCGATATGGCTATTCGACATTCCCAGCCTCGGCTGCTTCCTCGGGTATTCTTCATCGAATGACTTCCATGCTTCCTCCCGATGGATGTACGATTTTTTTGGATTGTACCTTATACCTTCCTTGTGCCACTTCATCATTTTGGCAGACTCCTTCGTGATGAAAAGGCGCTGCAGTCTTTTTATAAAATCAAGATACCCAAGAACCTTAACGGGGATGGTTAACTGCTTTTTCTCACCATCCTCACCGACCACCTCAATGTACCGAGACGAACCGCACTTCCTATAGTACTTGTCATCCACATACTGCGCCTAAACAAAAGGCAATTCTTCTGCAAACATCTATTTTCTCATAATCCATAGAGAGTGCCTTCATGATTTTCTTTGTATCGTATATGCTTTTCGGCAGTTCATGACCCTCGTGGAGGCTGTTAGCCCATACTCCCGTGAATGCTTTGAAGCATTTCTCTACAGCCGATTTCAGCCTTGATCGCAATCAGCCAAGTAGATGGCATCCAGCTGAGATATTTTCGCACCGCATAAAGAGGTTTCTTCGACGAGGCCAAGACCTCCAAGAAGGCCTTTGCGGTTGCCTCCGGCTCCTCCGGTTCATTCTCCGAAGGTGTCGACGGCCGCTTCGCAACAATGACATCATCTAGCATGTCCCCGACCCGCCGTCCTCATATCCATCGATGCGTTGTCGCATCACCTCCTCTCTACCACGGTCCTGATCGGCTATGTTTATCGGCGGCATGTCAAAGTTTGGCATATATCCGCGCGTGCGAAGGTGCTCACTCATGTCCGCCTGATTTCTACGGTGACGCCCGCACATCTCGCATGTGGGCATGGTGGATAATTCTCATTGGACGACGGAATATCTCCTTCAAATACACATCGGTTTTCGCGATCCACTCGATGTTACTCGATTCCGACGGATAAAACCACGTACATCCAATGATTATCTGCCATCCTCTGCTTTTTGCAACCCACACAACATAATTAAGGATTCACTCAAATTAATCACATCAAATTTTCAGTTTCTACCGCGCTTAATCCACCTACATCTCTAATAGGTAAAGATGGGTCCTAATCTCACTCGAGGATGTGTAGATTGAGTACGTTCTCCATTCTACCCGCTCGAGACAAAATTTCAGCAGCACCTCCCGCTGTTCTCCAGATACACGCCTCGTCAAATAGCCGAGAGAATGTGCTCCGGAGAACAATGGGGAGGCGCCACCAAATCCTGTCTCGAACGGGTAGAACATGGAGAACATACCCAATCTACACATCCTCGGGCTGTCCGTGGAAAACGCTGGACAATCCGAAACAGCTGCGGTGATAAATATGCAATTGAATGCATATTTATCGATGCAACCCTTTCGGACGGGAGACGCCTAGGTTACGCCAGTTGACTTGAGAATGAAATCTAGTCACATGATTCGTAGCTCACCCTCGGCTGTAGAGGAAGTAGTCGAACACCGAGGGACAACCGGGGACCAACAGCTCCCTCACGACGCATCACTCCACCGAGATGGAACACCACAGAACCTGCACCGTGACAATAATTAAGTACATCACAATATATTCATCATCAACATCTAACAATCATCGAAAAATCAGCATCCTATATCATCTCTTCCGCAAAAAAAAATCATTATCTATCATCAACATCATCATCTATCATCATTAACATCATCATTTATCATGTAACAATCATCATACATTTGCAACTATCATCAAAAAATCTATCATCTAACGTCATGCCCCTTGTTAAAAAAATTGCTTTTCTTGCATTTCTCACATTTGTAACTATCATCAAATCATCTATTAAGTAACTATGCATGCATCCATCTAGTTACATAACTATGAACAACAACAAAATTATCAAAAAAAAAATCTACAAAGAGGGAGGGAGGGCGCTCACCATGGGGAGGGCCGCTCGGGGAGGGGCAGGCACGGACGACGGGCCAGAGCAGGCAGGGGCAGGCACGGACGAAGTGGCCGCCGGGGCGGGGTCGATGGAGGTCGGGGCGGGGACGGAGGTCGGGGGAGGGAGGGCCGGCCGCGCGGGGATGTGTCAACGGAGGCCAGGACCGGCGAATACAGCGGCGGTGCGGGCTGATCCGCGCGGAGACGACGGCGGCGTGGGCGGATCTAGGTGGCGGCGCGACGCGGGGCGGGGAGGACGGCGGTGCACCGCGGGTGGCTGGGGGAGACGGGAGGCGCGGGCGATGGCGGGTTCGGGCGCGGGCGGGCCTGGGTTGGTGCGGCGCTGGGCGGCGGGTTTCGGGCCGGGCGGTGGCGTGCTCGGCGGGCGGCGGAGGTGGTGGGCGGCGGCGGGTGTGGGTCGGGAGGAAGGGGAGATGGATGGTGAATGGGTGGTGGGGCGAATCAAGCAGCGGATAAGGTCGGCCCTATGCCGATGGCCTGGCCGTCGGCATAGGCTCGCCTTTGCCACGCCATCGATCCGCGTGGACATGTGCGTTGCTATGCCGACGGCTAAGCCGCCGCATAGATACTTTGCATTTTTTTTTTGTTAGGCATTTTTTATTTTTATTTTTTGTTACGGCATGTGCTGCACCCCCCAACACCATTCCGGCCCAAAACACCCAAAGATACCCTCCGTGTCGGCCCGACGTGGCCGTTTCCCCCCTCCGGGACACGGCGGCAGCCACTCCCGTGAGGTCTACACGGCAGGACGGGGGCCTTGGGGGAGTAGTAATGCCGGCGGGTCTACACGAAGGGGATCTTGCTGTGGGTGTGGGCCGGATGTTGCTCTAAAGTGTTCGTATTGGCTGAGCTAACATGACCGGGTGGAGAGGTCCACTGGTCAAAGCCCGTCCGTGGAAAGTCAAAGGGGTAGATCTCGTGGTCAACCGCCTGTGGTTAGGGCGGACGGGGCCCTGGGGTAGAAATCCCACCGAGCGCCGCACCGCCCTCATACATGCAGGGTGGTGTGGTGGCATGTCCGAAGAGGCGGCACGCTGCCTCGGTGTGCCCCCTCACACGGACGGCGCCGCCGCCGGCACCTGGAGGGGGGAAACGGACGCGTCGGGTCTACACGGAGGGGATCTTGTTGTGGGTGTGGCCCGGATGTTGCTCTAAAGTGTTCGTATGGGCTGACCTAACATGACCGGGTGGATAGGCCCACTGGTCAAATCCCGTCCGTGCAAAGTCAAAGGGCTAGATCCGGTGGTCAAACGCTACAGGTTAGGGCGGACGGGCCCTGGGGTAGCAATGCCACCGACCGTCGCATCGGGCCCTCATACATGCGGGTTGGTGTGGTGGCATGTCCGAAGAGGCGGCACGCGCCTCCGGGTGTGGCCTCACGGACGGCGGCGATGACACACGGTAGTAGACGCTCGCGGAAACGATGCGGCGTGAATATTATTAAATACCGGAGCGCGATAAAATCATGAGTTTTTACATGACGTGGGCACATGTGCTATAGGACCGATGGTAATTTTTCATAAATTTTCGTGATGGAGAAGTATCTCAACACTTCCTCTACGCCGGATTGCTCTTCGCTGCTTCACGACCGTGGGCCGGCGGCCTCCGGGCCAGCATACCGCCAAATCTTGCGAGGCGGCCTCTCACAAGTCCGGAAGTGTTGTGGTGGTTGCAAATGCCCGCACGCTGCCTCCGGTGTCCCCACCCTCACGGACGGCGCCACGCCGCACCGGAGGGGGAAACGGACGCTGCCGGGTCTACACGGAGTGGATGTAGCTGTGGGTTTGGCCCGATGTTGCTCTAAAGTGTTCAGATTGGCTGACCTAACATGACCGGTGGAGAGGTCCACCGTCAAAGCCCGTCCGTGGGAAGTCAAAGGGTAGATCTCGTGGTCAACCGCCTGTGGTTAGGGCGGACGGGGCCCTGGGGTAGTAATGCCACCGAGCGCCGCACCGCCCTCATACATGCAGGGTGGTGTGGTGGCATGTCCGAAGAGGCGGCACGCTGCCTCCGGTGTGCCTCACACGGACGGTGCCGCCGCCAGCACCGGGGGGAGGGGAACGGACGCGCCGGGTCTACACGGAGGGGATCTTGCTGTGGGTGTGGCCCGGATGTTGCTCTAAAGTGTTCATATGGGCTGACCTAACATGACCGGGTGGATAGGCCCACCGTCAAATCCCGTCTGCAAAGTCAAAGGGCTAGATCCGTGGTCAAACGCTACAGGTTAGGCGGACGGGGCCCCGGGGTAGCAATGCCACCGACCGTCGTGATCGGGCCCTCATACATGCGGGTGGTGTGGTGGCATGTCCGAAGAGGCGGCACGCTGCCTCCGGGTGTGGCCTCACGGACGGGCGATGACACACGGTAGTAGACGCTCGCGAAACGGCGCGGCGTGAATATTATTAAATACCGGAGCGATAAAATCATGAGTTTTTACATGACGTGGGCACATGTGCTATAGGACCGATGGTAATTTTTCATAATTTTTCGTGATGGAGAAGTATCTCAACACCGCCTCTACGCTGATTGCTCTTCGCTGCTTCACGACCGCGGGCCGGCGGCCTCCGGGACTAGCATACCACAAATCTTGCGAGGCGGCCTCTCACAAGTCTCAAGTGTTGTGGCGGTTGCAATGCCCGCACGCTGCCTCCGGTGTGCCCCCTCACGGACGGCGCCGCCACCGCACCGGAGGGGGGAAACGGACGCTGCCGGGTCTACACGGAGTGGATGTAGCTGTGGGTTTGGCCCGGATGTTGCTCTAAAGTGTTCAGATTGGTTGACCTAACATGACCGGTGGAGAGGTCCACCGTCAAAGCCCGTCCGTGGAAGTCAAAGGGGTAGATCTCGTGGTCAACCGCCGAGGGTTAGGGCGGACGGGGCCCCGGGGTAGTAATGCCACCGAGCGCCGCACCGCCCCTCATACATGCAGGGTGGTGTGGTGGCATGTCCGAAGAGGCGGCACGCTGCCTCGGGTGTGCCTCACACGGACGGCGCCACGCCGCACCGGAGGGGGGAAACGGACGCTGGGTCTACACGGAGGGGATCTTGCTGTGGGTGTGGCCCGGATGTTGCTCTAAAGTGTTCGTATGGGCTGACCTAACATGACCGGGTGGATAGGCCCACCGTCAAATCCCGTCTGCAAAGTCAAAGGGCTAGATCCGTGGTCAAACGCTATGTGGTTAGGGCGGACGGGGCCTTGGGGGTAGCAATGCCACCGACCGTCGCGATCGGGCCTCATACATGCGGGTGGTGTGGTGGCATGTCCGAAGAGGCGGCACGCTGCCTCCGGGTGTGGCCCTCACGGACGGCGGCGACACACGGTAGTAGACGCTCGCGAAACGGCGCGGCGTGAATATTATTAAATACCGGAGCGCGATAAAATCATGAGTTTTTACATGACGTGGGCACATGTGCTATAGGACCGGCGGTAATTTTTCATAAATTTTCATGATGGAGAAGTATCTCAACACTTCCTCTACGCTGGATTGCTCTTCGCTGCCTATGACTGTGGCCGGCGGCCTCCGGGGCCAGCATACCGCCAAATCTTGGCGAGGCGGCCTCTCACAAGTCTCGGAAGTGTTGTGGCGGTTGCAAATGCCCGCACGCTGCCTCCGGTGTGCCCCCTCACGGACGGCGCACGCCGCACCGGAGGGGGGAAACGGACGCTGCCGGGTCTACACGGAGTGGATGTAGCTGTGGGTTTGGCCCGGATGTTGCTCTAAAGTGTTCAGATTGGCTGACCAAACATGACCGGTGGAGAGGTCCACCGTCAAAGCCCGTCCGTGGAAGTCAAAGGTAGATCTCGTGGCAACCGCCTGAGGGTTAGGCGGACGGGGCCCCTGGGGTAGTAATGCCACCGAGCGCCGCACCGCCCCTCATACATGCAGGGTGGTGTGGTGGCATGTCCGAAGAGGCGGCACGCTGCCTCGGGTGTGCCTCACACGGACGGCGCTACCGCCGCACTGGAGGGGGAAACGACGCTGCCGGGTCTACACGGAGGGGATCTTGCTGTGGGTGTGGCCCGGATGTTGCTCTAAAGTGTTCGTATGGGCTCACCTAACATGACCGGGTGGATAGGCCCACCGTCAAATCCCGTCCCGTGTAAAGTCAAAGGGCTAGATCCGGTGGTCAAACGCTACAGGGTTAGGCGGGACGGGGGCCGTGGGGGGTAGCAATGCCACTGTACCGTCGCATCGGGCCCTCATACATGCGGGGTGGTGTGGTGGCATGTCCGAAGAGGCGGCACGCTGCCTCAGGTGTGGCCCCTCACGGATGGCGGCGACACACGGTAGTAGACGCTCGCGAAACGATGCGCGCGTGAATATTATTAAATACCGGAGCGCGATAAAATCATGAGTTTTTACATGACGTGGGCACATGTGCTATAGGACCGATGGTAATTTTTCATAAATTTTCGTGATGGAGAAGTATCTCAACACTTCCTCTATGCGGATTGCTCTTCGCTGCCTACGACCGCGGGCCGGCGGCCTCCGGGGCCAGCATACCGCCAAATCTTGCGAGGCGGCCTCTCACAAGTCCGGAAGTGTTGTGGTGGTTGCAAATGCCCGCACGCTGCCTCCGGTGTCCTCACGGACGGCGCCGCCACCGCACCGGAGGGGGGGAAACGGACGGCCGGGTCTACACGGAGTGGATGTAGCTGTGGGTTTGGCCCGGATGTTGCTCTAAAGTGTTCAGATTGGCTGACCTAACATGACCGGTGGAGAGGTCCACCGTCAAAGCCCGTCTGGGAAGTCAAAGGTAGATCTCGTGGTCAACCGCCTGTGGTTAGGGCGGACGGGGCCCCGGGGTAGTAATGCCACCGAGCGCCGCACCGCCCCTCATACATGCAGGGTGGTGTGGTGGCATGTCCGAAGAGGCGGCACGCTGCCTCGGTGTGCCCTCACACGGACGGCGCCACGCCGCACCGGAGGGGGGGAAACGGACGCGCCGGGTCTACACGGAGGGGATCTTGCTATGGTGTGGCCCGGATGTTGCTCTAAAGTGTTCAGATGGGCTGACCTAACATGACCGGGTGGATAGGCCCACCGGTCAAATCCCGTCTGCAAAGTCAAAGGGCTAGATCCGTGGTCAAACGCTACAGGTTAGGGCGGACGGGGCCCTGGGGTAGCAATGCCACCGACCGTCGCATCGGGCCCTCATACATGCGGGGTGGTGTGGTGGCATGTCCGAAGAGGCGGCACGCTGCCTCGGGTGTGGCCCTCACGGACGGCGGCGATGACACACGGTAGTAGACGCTCATGGAAACGATGCGCGCGTGAATATTATTAAATACCGGAGCGCGATAAAATCATGAGTTTTTACATGACGTGGGCACATGTGCTATAGGACCGGCGGTAATTTTTCATAAATTTCGTGATGGAGAAGTATCTCAACACTTCCTCTACGCGGATTGCTCTTCGCTGCTTCACGATCGTGGGCCGGGCGGCTCCGGGGCCAGTATACCGCCAAATCTTGGCGAGGCGGCCTCTCACAAGTCCGGAAGTGTTGTGGCGGTTGCAAATGCCCGCACGCTGCCTCCGGTGTCCCTCACGGACGGCGCCGCCGCCGCACCGGAGGGGGGAAACGGACGCTGCCGGGTCTACACGGAGTGGATGTAGCTGTGGGTTTGGCCCGGATGTTGCTCTAAAGTGTTCAGATATTGACCTAACATGACCGGTGGAGAGGTCCACCGTCAAAGCCCGTCTGTGGAAGTCAAAGGGTAGATCTCGTGGTCAACCGCCTGTGGTTAGGGCGGACGGGGCCCTGGGGTAGTAATGCCACCGAGCGCCGCACCGCCCTCATACATGCAGGTGGTGTGGTGGCATGTCCGAAGAGGCGGCACGCTGCCTCGGTGTGCCTCACACGGACGGCGCCACGCCGCACCGGAGGGGGAAACGGACGGCCGGGTCTACACGGAGGGGATCTTTGCCGGTGTGGCCCGGATGTTGCTCTAAAGTGTTCGTATGGGCTGACCTAACATGACCGGGTGGATAGGCCCACCGTCAAATCCCGTCTGCAAAGTCAAAGGGCTAGATCCGTGGTCAAACGCTACAGGTTAGGGCGGACGGGGCCCCTGGGGTAGCAATGCCACCGGACCGTCGTGATCGGGCCCTCATACATGCGGGGTGGTGTGGTGGCATGTCCGAAGAGGCGGCACGCTGCCTCGGTGTGGCCTCACGGACGGGCGGCGACACACGGTAGTAGACGCTCATGGAAACGGCGCGGCGTGAATATTATTAAATACCGGAGCGCGATAAAATCATGAGTTTTTACATGACGTGGGCACATGTGCTATAGGACCGGCGGTAATTTTTCATAAATTTTCGTGATGGAGAAGTATCCAACACTTCCCTCTACGCTGGATTGCTCTTCGCTGCTTCACGACCGTGGCCGGCGGCCTCCGGGCCAGCATACCGCCAAATCTTGCGTAGGCGGCCTCTCACAAGTCCGGAAGTGTTGTGGCGGTTGCAAATGCCCGCACGCTGCCTCCGGTGTCCCCTCACGGACGGCGCCGCCGCCGCACCGGAGGGGGAAACGGACGCGCCGGGTCTACACGGAGTGGATGTAGCTGTGGGTTTGGCCCGGATGTTGCTCTAAAGTGTTCAGATTGGCTGACCTAACATGACCGGTGGAGAGGTCCACCGTCAAAGCCCGTCTGTGGAAGTCAAAGGTAGATCTCGTGGTCAACCGCCTGTGGTTAGGGCGGACGGGGCCCCGGGGTAGTAATGCCACCGAGCGCCGCACCGCCCCTCATACATGCAGGGTGGTGTGGTGGCATGTCCGAAGAGGCGGCACGCTGCTCCGGTGTGCCTCACACGGACGGCGCCGCCGCCGCACTGGAGGGGGGAAACGGACGCTGCCGGGTCTACACGGAGGGGATCTTGCTGTGGGTGTGGCCCTGATGTTGCTCTAAAGTGTTCGTATGGGCTGACCTAACATGACCGGGTGGATAGGCCCACCGTCAAATCCCGTCTGCAAAGTCAAAGGGCTAGATCCGTGGTCAAACGCTACAGGTTAGGGCGGACGGGGCCCTGGGGTAGTAATGCCACCGACCGTCGTGATCGGGCCCTCATACATGCGGGTGGTGTGGTGGCATGTCCGAAGAGGCGGCACGCTGCCTCGGGTGTGGCCCTCACGGACGGGCGATGACACACGGTAGTAGACGCTCATGCGAAACGGCGCGGCGTGAATATTATTAAATACCGGAGCGCGATAAAATCATGAGTTTTTACATGACGGGCACATGTGCTATAGGACCGGCGGTAATTTTTCATAAATTTTCGTGATGGAGAAGTATCTCAACACTTCCTCTACGCTGATTGCTCTTCGCTGCTTCACGATCGCGGGCCGGGCGGCTCCGGGCTAGTATACCACAAATCTTGCGAGGCGGCCTCTCACAAGTCCGGAAGTGTTGTGGCGGTTGCAAATGCCCGCACGCTGCCTCCGGTGTCCCCCTCACGGACGGCGCGCCACGCCGCACCGGAGGGGGGAAACGGACGCGCCGGGTCTACACGGAGTGGATGTAGCTGTGGGTTTGGCCCGGATGTTGCTCTAAAGTGTTCAGATTATTGACCTAACATGACCGGTGGAGAGGTCCACCGGTCAAAGCCCGTCTGCGGGAAGTCAAAGGGGTAGATCTCGTGGTCAACCGCCTGTGGTTAGGGCGGACGGGCCCTGGGGTAGCAATGCCACCGGAAGGCCGCACCGCCCCTCATACATGCAGTGGTGGTGTGGTGGCATGTCCGAAGAGGCGGCACGCTGCCTCCGGTGTGCCTCACACGGACGGCGCGCCACGCCGCACCGGAGGGGGGAAACGGACGCTGCCGGGTCTACACGGAGGGGATCTTGCCGTGGGTGTGGCCCGGATGTTGCTCTAAAGTGTTCGTATGGGCTGACCTAACATGACCGGTGGATAGGCCCACCGTCAAATCCCGTCCGCAAAGTCAAAGGGCTAGATCCGTGGTCAAACGCTACAGGTTAGGGCGGACGGGGCCCCGGGGTAGCAATGCCACCGGACCGTCAGATCGGGCCCTCATACATGCGGGGTGGTGTGGTGGCATGTCCGAAGAGGCGGCACGCTGCCTCCGGGTGTGGCCTCACGGACGGCGGCGACACACGGTAGTAGACGCTTCGCGAAACGATGCGCGCGTGAATATTATTAAATACCGGAGCGCGATAAAATCATGAGTTTTTTACATGACGTGGGCACATGTGCTATAGGACCGATGGTAATTTTTCATAAATTTTCGTGATGGAGAAGTATCTCAACACTTCCTCTACGCCGGATTGCTCTTCGCGCTGCTTCACGATCGCGGGCCGCGGCCTCCGGGGCCAGTATACCGCCAAATCTTGCGTAGGCGGCCTCTCACAAGTCCGGAAGTGTTGTGGCGGTTGCAAATGCCCGCACGCTGCCTCCGGGTGTCCCCTCACGGACGGCGCCACGCCGCACCGGAGGGGGGGAAACGGACGCGCCGGGTCTACACGGAGTGGATGTAGCTGTGGGTTTGGCCCGGATGTTGCTCTAAAGTGTTCAGATTGGCTGACCTAACATGACCGGTGGAGAGGTCCACCGGTCAAAGCCCGTCTGTGGAAGTCAAAGGTAGATCTCGTGGTCAACCGCCTGTGGTTAGGGCGGACGGGGCCCCGGGGTAGTAATGCCACCGGAGCGCCGTGACCGCCCCTCATACATGCAGGTGGTGTGGTGGCATGTCCGAAGAGGCGGCACGCTGCCTCCGGTGTGCCCTCACACGGACGGCGCCGCCGCCGCACCGGAGGGGGGGAAACGGACGCTGCCGGGTCTACACGGAGGGGATCTTGCTGGGTGTGGCCCGGATGTTGCTCTAAAGTGTTCGTATGGGCTGACCTAACATGACCGGGTGGATAGGCCCACCGTCAAATCCCGTCTGCAAAGTCAAAGGGCTAGATCCGTGGTCAAACGCTACAGGTTAGGGCGGACGGGGCCCCGGGGTAGTAATGCCACCGGACCGTCAGCATCGGGCCCTCATACATGCGGGTGGTGTGGTGGCATGTCCGAAGAGGCGGCACGCTGCCTCCGGTGTGGCCTCACGGACGGGCGGCGACACACGGTAGTAGACGCTCGCGAAACGGCGCGGCGTGAATATTATTAAATACCGGAGCGCGATAAAATCATGAGTTTTTACATGACGTGGGCACATGTGCTATAGGACCGATGGTAATTTTTCATAATTTTCGTGATGGAGAAGTATCTCAACACTTCCTCTACGCTGGATTGCTCTTCGCTGCTTCACGACCGGGTCGGCGGCTCCGGGCCAGCATACCGCCAAATCTTGGCGAGGCGGCCTCTCACAAGTCTGGAAGTGTTGTGGCGGTTGCAAATGCCCGCACGCTGCCTCCGGTGTGCCCCTCACGGACGGCGCCGCCGCCGGCACCTGGAGGGGGGACACGGACGCGTCGGGTCTACACGGAGTGGATGTAGCTGTGGGGTTGGCCCGGAGGTTGCTCTAAAGTGTTCGTCTTGGCTGACCTAACATGACCGGGTGGAGAGGTCCACTGGTCAAAGCCCGTCGGTGGGAGCGTCCAAGGGGTCGATCTCGTGGTCAACCGCCTGTGGTTAGGGCGGACGGGGCCCTGGGGTAGTAATGCCACCGAGCGCCGCACCGCCCTCATACATGCAGGTGGTGTGGTGGCATGTCCGAAGAGGCGCACGCTGCCTCCGGTGTGCCTCACACGGACGGCGCCACGCCGCACCGGAGGGGGGAAACGGACGCGCCGGGTCTACACGGAGGGGATCTTGCTGTGGGTGTGGCCCGGATGTTGCTCTAAAGTGTTCAGATGGGCTGACCTAACATGACCGGGTGGATAGGCCCACCGTCAAATCCCGTCTGCGGCAAAGTCAAAGGGCTAGATCCGTGGTCAAACGCTACAGGTTAGGGCGGACGGGGCCCGGGGTAGCAATGCCACCGGACCGTCAATCGGGCCCTCATACATGCGGGTGGTGTGGTGGCATGTCCGAAGAGGCGGCACGCTGCTCCGGGTGTGGCCTCACGGACGGCGGCGATGACACACGGTAGTAGACGCTCATGAAACGGCGCGGCGTGAATATTATTAAATACCGGAGCGCCGATAAAATCATGAGTTTTTACATGACGTGGGCACATGTGCTATAGGACCGGCGGTAATTTTTCATAATTTTCGTGATGGAGAAGTATCTCAACACTTCCTCTACGCTGATTGCTCTTCGCTGCTTCACGACCGTGGCCGGGCGGCTCCGGGGCCAGTATACCGTCAAATCTTGGCGAGGGCGGCCTCTCACAAGTCCGGAAGTGTTGTGGCGGTTGCAAATGCCCGCACGCTGCCTCCGGTGTCCCCTCACGGACGGCGCCGCCACCGCACCGGAGGGGGAAACGGACGCGCCGGGTCTACACGGAGTGGATGTAGCTGTGGGTTTGGCCCGGATGTTGCTCTAAAGTGTTCAGATTGGCTGACCTAACATGACCGGTGGAGAGGTCCACCGTCAAAGCCCGTCTGCGGAAGTCAAAGGTAGATCTCGTGGTCAACCGCCTGTGGTTAGGGCGGACGGGGCCCTGGGGTAGTAATGCCACCGAGCGCCGCACCGCCCCTCATACATGCAGGGTGGTGTGGTGGCATGTCCGAAGAGGCGGCACGCTGCCTCCGGTGTGCCTCACACGGACGGCGCGCCACGCCGCACCGGAGGGGGGAAACGGACGCGCCGGGTCTACACGGAGGGGATCTTGCCGGTGTGGCCCGGATGTTGCTCTAAAGTGTTCGTATGGGCTGACCTAACATGACCGGGTGGATAGGCCCACCGTCAAATCCCGTCTGCGGCAAAGTCAAAGGGCTAGATCCGTGGTCAAACGCTACAGGTTAGGGCGGACGGGGCCCTGGGGTAGTAATGCCACCGACCGTCAGATCGGGCCCTCATACATGCGGGTGGTGTGGTGGCATGTCCGGAAGAGGCGCACGCTGCCTCGGGTGTGGCCTCACGGACGGGCGATGACACACGGTAGTAGACGCTCGCGGAAACGATGCGGCGTGAATATTATTAAATACCGGAGCGCGATAAAATCATGAGTTTTTACATGACGTGGGCACATGTGCTATAGGACCGGCGGTAATTTTTCATAAATTTTCGTGATGGAGAAGTATCTGAACACTTCCTCTACGCCGGATTGCTCTTCGCTGCCCACGACCGTGGGCCGGGCGGCCTCCGGGGCCAGCATACCGCCAAATCTTGCGAGGCGGCCTCTCACAAGTCCGGAAGTGTTGTGGCGGTTGCAAATGCCCGCACGCTGCCTCCGGTGTCCCCCTCACGGACGGCGCGCCGCCGCCGCACCGGAGGGGGGAAACGGACGCGGCCGGGTCTACACGGAGTGGATGTAGCTGTGGGTTTGGCCCGGATGTTGCTCTAAAGTGTTCAGATGGCTGACCTAACATGACCGGTGGAGAGGTCCACCGTCAAAGCCCGTCCGTGGAAAGTCAAAGGGTAGATCTCGTGGTCAACCGCCTGTGGTTAGGGCGGACGGGGCCCCTGGGGTAGTAATGCCACCGAGCGCCGCACCGCCCTCATACATGCAGGTGGTGGTGGTGGCATGTCCAAGAGGCGCACGCTGCCTTCCGGTGTGCCTCACACGGACGGCGCGCCACGCCGCACTGGAGGGGGGAAACGGACGCTGCCGGGTCTACACGGAGGGGATCTTGCTGTGGGTGTGGCCCGGATGTTGCTCTAAAGTGTTCGTATGGGCTGACCTAACATGACCGGGTGGATAGGCCCACCGTCAAATCCCGTCCCGCAAAGTCAAAGCGGCTAGATCCGTGGTCAAACGCCACAGGTTAGGGCGGACGGGGCCCCTGGGGGTAGCAATGCCACCGACCGTCGCATCGGGCCCTCATACATGCGGGGTGGTGTGGTGGCATGTCCGAAGAGGCGCACGCTGCCTCCGGGTGTGGCCCTCACGGACGGGCGATGACACACGGTAGTAGACGCTCGCGGAAACGATGCGCGGCGTGAATATTATTAAATACTCGAGCGCGATAAAATCATGAGTTTTTACATGACGTGGGCACATGTGCTATAGGACCGATGGTAATTTTTCATAATTTTCGTGATGGAGAAGTATCTCAACACTTCCCCACGCTGATTGCTCTTCGCGCTTCACGATCGCGGGGCCGCGGCCTCCGGGCCAGCATACCGCCAAATCTTGCGAGGCGGCCTCTCACAAGTCCGGAAGTGTTGTGGCGGTTGCAAATGCCCGCACGCTGCCTCCGGTGTCCCCCTCACGGACGGCGCCGCCAACGGCACCGGAGGGGGGAAACGGACGCGCCGGGTCTACACGGAGTGGATGTAGCCGGGTTTGGCCCGGATGTTGCTCTAAAGTGTTCAGATTGGCTGACCTAACATGACCGGTGGAGAGGTCCACCGTCAAAGCCCGTCCGTGGGAAAGTCAAAGGGTAGATCTCGTGGTCAACCGCCTGTGGTTAGGGCGAGACGGGGCCCTGGGTAGTAATGCCACCGGAGCGCCGCACCGCCCCTCATACATGCAGGTGGTGTGGTGGCATGTCCGAAGAGGCGGCACGCCGCCTCGGTGTGCCTCACACGGACGGCGCCGCCGCCGCACTGGAGGGGGAAACGGACGCTGCCGGGTCTACACCGAGGGGATCTTTGCCGGGTGTGGCCCGGATGTTGCTCTAAAGTGTTCGTATGGGCTGACCTAACATGACCGGGTGGATAGGCCCACCGTCAAATCCCGTCTGCAAAGTCAAAGGGCTAGATCCGTGGTCAAACGCCATGTGGTTAGGGCGGACGGGGCCCCGGGGTAGCAATGCCACCGACCGTCGCATCGGGCCTCATACATGCGGGGTGGTGGTGGCATGTCCGAAGAGGCGGCACGCTGCCTCCGGGTGTGGCCCTCACGGACGGGCGATGACACACGGTAGTAGACGCTTCGCGGAAACGGCGCGGCGTGAATATTATTAAATACCGAGCGCGATAAAATCATGAGTTTTTACATGACGTGGGCACATGTGCTATAGGACCGATGGTAATTTTTCATAATTTTCGTGATGGAGAAGTATCTCAACACTTCCCTCTACGCTGATTGCTCTTCGCTGCTTACGACTGCGGGCCGCGGCTCCGGGGCCAGTATACCGTCAAATCTTGGCGAGGGCGGCCTCTCACAAGTCCGGAAGTGTTGTGGCGGTTGCAAATGCCCGCACGCTGCCTCCGGTGTGCCCTCACGGACGGGCGCTACCGCCGCACCGGAGGGGGGAAACGGACGCTGCCGGGTCTACACGGAGTGGATGTAGCCGTGGGTTTGGCCCGGATGTTGCTCTAAAGTGTTCAGACTGACCTAACATGACCGGGTGGAGAGGTCCACCGTCAAAGCCCGCCCGTGGGAAAGTCAAAGGGTAGATCTCGTGGTCAACCGCCTGTGGTTAGGGCGGACGGGGCCCCTGGGGTAGTAATGCCACCGAGCGCCGCACCGCCCCTCATACATGCAGGGTGGTGTGGTGGCATGTCCGAAGAGGCGCACATGTCTCCGGTGTGCCTCACACGGACGCAAGGCCGCCGCACCGGAGGGGGGAAACGGACGCTGCCGGGTCTACACGGAGGGGATCTTGCCGTGGGTGGCCCGGATGTTGCTCTAAAGTGTTCGTATGGGCTGACCTAACATGACCGGGTGGATAGGCCCACCGTCAAATCCCCGTCTGCAAAGTCAAAGGGCTAGATCCGTGGTCAAACGCTACAGGTTAGGGCGACGGGGCCCCGGGGTAGCAATGCCTCCGGACCGTCGGATCGGGCCCTCATACATGCGGGGTGGTGTGGTGGCATGTCCGAAGAGGCGGCACGCTGCCTCCGGGTGTGGCCCTCACGGACGGGCGGCGACACACACGGTAGTAGACGCTTCATGAAACGATGCGGCGTGAATATTATTAAATACCGGAGCGCCGATAAAATCATGAGTTTTTACATGACGGGCACATGTGCTATAGGACCGGCGGTAATTTTTCATAAATTTTCGTGATGGAGAAGTATCTCAACACTTCCCCACGCTGATTGCTCTTCGCGCTGCCACGACCGTGGGCCGGGCGGCCTCCGGGCCAGCATACCGCCAAATCTTGCGAGGCGGCCTCTCACAAGTCCGGAAGTGTTGTGGCGGTTGCAAATGCCCGCACGCTGCCTCGGTGTCCCCCCCTCACGGACGGGCGCCACCGCACTGGAGGGGGGGAAACGGACGCTGGCCGGGTCTACACACGGAGTGGATGTAGCTGTGGGTTTGGCCCGGATGTTGCTCTAAAGTGTTCAGATTGGCTGACCTAACATGACCGGTGGAGAGGTCCACCGGTCAAAGCCCGTCCGTGGGAAAGTCAAAGGTAGATCTCGTGGTCAACCGCCTGTGGTTAGGGCGGACGGGCCCTGGGGTAGTAATGCCACCGGAGCGCCGCACCGCCCTCATACATGCAGGTGGTGTGGTGGCATGTCCGGAAGAGGCGGCACGCTGCCTCCGGTGTGCCTCACACGGACGGCGCCGCCACGCCGCACCGGAGGGGGGAAACGGACGCGCCGGGTCTACACGGAGGGGATCTTGCCGTGTGGCCCGGATGTTGCTCTAAAGTGTTCGTATGGGCTGACCTAACATGACCGGGTGGATAGGCCCACCGGTCAAATCCCGTCTGCAAAGTCAAAGGGCTAGATCCGTGGTCAAACGCTACAGGTTAGGAGGACGGGGCCCTGGGGGTAGCAATGCCACCGACCGTCGCATCGGGCCCTCATACATGCGGGGTGGTGTGGTGGCATGTCCGAAGAGGCGGCACGCTGCCTCCGGGTGTGGCCCCTCACGGACGGCGATGACACACGGTAGTAGACGCTCGGAAACGGCGCGGCGTGAATATTATTAAATACCGGAGCGATAAAATCATGAGTTTTTTACATGACGTGGGCACATGTGCTATAGGACCGATGGTAATTTTTCATAAATTTTCGTGATGGAGAAGTATCTCAACACTTCCTCTACGCTGGATTGCTCTTCGCTGCTTCACGACCGTGGCCGGCTCCGGGGCCAGCATACCGCCAAATCTTATGCGAGGCGGCCTCTCACAAGTCCGGAAGTGTTGTGGCGGTTGCAAATGCCCGCACGCTGCCTCCGGTGTGCCCCCTCACGGACGGGCGCCGCCGCCGCACCGGAGGGGGAAACGGACGCTGCCGGGTCTACACGGAGTGGATGTAGCTGTGGGTTTGGCCCGGATGTTGCTCTAAAGTGTTCAGATGGCTGACCTAACATGACCGGGTGGAGAGGTCCACCGTCAAAGCCCGTCTGCGTGGGAAAGTCAAAGGGGTAGATCTCGTGGTCAACCGCCTGTGGTTAGGGCGGACGGGGCCCTGGGGTAGTAATGCCACCGAAAGGCCGCACCGCCCCTCATACATGCAGGTGGTGTGGTGGCATGTCCGAAGAGGCGGCACGCTCTCCGGTGTGCCCTCACACGGACGGCGCCACGCCGCACCGGAGGGGGGAAACGGACGCGGCCGGGTCTACACGAGGGGATCTTGGCTGTGGGTGTGGCCCGGATGTTGCTCTAAAGTGTTCGTATGGGCTGACCTAACATGACCGGGTGGATAGGCCCACCGTCAAATCCCGTCCCGTAAAGTCAAAGGGCTAGATCCGTGGTCAAACGCTACAGGTTAGGGCGGGACGGGGCCCCGGGGTAGCAATGCCACCGGACTGCCGTCAGATCGGGCCCTCATACATGCGGGGTGGTGTGGTGGCATGTCCGAAGAGGCGGCACGCTGCCTCCGGGTGTGGCCTCACGGACGGGCGATGACACACGGTAGTAGACGCTCGCGAAACGGCGCGGCGTGAATATTATTAAATACCGGAGCGCGATAAAATCATGAGTTTTTACATGACGTGGGCACATGTGCTATAGGACCGATGGTAATTTTTCATAAATTTTCGTGATGGAGAAGTATCTCAACACTTCCTCTACGCCGGATTGCTCTTCGCTTCACGATCGCGGGCCGGGCGGCCTCCGGGCCAGCATACCGTCAAATCTTGCGTAGGCGGCCTCTCACAAGTCCGGAAGTGTTGTGGCGGTTGCAAATGCCCGCACGCTGCTCCGGTGTCCCCCTCACGGACGGCGCGCCACGCCGCACCGGAGGGGGGAAACGGACGCGGCCGGGTCTACACGGAGTGGATGTAGCCGTGGGTTTGGCCCGGATGTTGCTCTAAAGTGTTCAGACATGACCTAACATGACCGGGTGGAGAGGTCCACCGGTCAAAGCCCGCCCGTGGGAAAGTCAAAGGTAGATCTCGTGGTCAACCGCCTGTGGTTAGGGCGGACGGGGCCCTGGGGTAGCAATGCCACCGGAGCGCCGCGACCGCCCTCATACATGCAGGTGGTGTGGTGGCATGTCCGGAAGAGGCGGCACGCTGCCTCGGTGTGCCTCACACGGACGGCGCCACGGCCGCACCGGAGGGGGGAAACGGACGCTGGCCGGGTCTACACGGAGGGGATCTTTGCCGTGGTGTGGCCCGGATGTTGCTCTAAAGTGTTCGTATGGGCTGACCTAACATGACCGGTGGATAGGCCCACCGGTCAAATCCCGTCTGCAAAGTCAAAGGGCTAGATCCGTGGTCAAACGCTACAGGGTTAGGGCGGACGGGGCCCCGGGGTAGCAATGCCACCGACCGTCGCATCGGGCCCTCATACATTCGGGGTGGTGTGGTGGCATGTCCGAAGAGGCGGCACGCTGCCTCGGGTGTGGCCTCACGGACGGGCGGCGACACACGGTAGTAGACGCTCATGGAAACGATGCGGCGTGAATATTATTAAATACCGGAGCGCGATAAAATCATGAGTTTTTACATGACGTGGGCACATGTGCTATAGGACCGGCGGTAATTTTTCATAAATTTTCGTGATGGAGAAGTATCTCAACACTTCCTCTACGCTGATTGCTCTTCGCTGCTTCACGACCGTGGGCCGGGCGGCCTCCGGGGCCAGTGCATACCGCCAAATCTTGGCGAGGCGGCCTCTCACAAGTCCGGAAGTGTTGTGGCGGTTGCAAATGCCCGCATCGCTGCCTCCGTGGTGTCCCCCCTCACGGACGGCGCGCCACGCCGCACCGGAGGGGGAAACGGACGCTGCCGGGTCTACACGGAGTGGATGTAGCTGTGGGTTTGGCCCGGATGTTGCTCTAAAGTGTTCAGACATGACCTAACATGACCGGGTGGAGAGGTCCACCGTCAAAGCCCGTCCGTGGGAAAGTCAAAGGTAGATCTCGTGGGTCAACCGCCTGTGGTTAGGGCGGACGGGGCCCCGGGGTAGCAATGCCACCGAGCGCCGCACCGCCCCTCATACATGCAGGGTGGTGTGGTGGCATGTCCGAAGAGGCGCACGCTGCCTCCGGTGTGCCTCACACGGACGGCGCCGCCGCCGCACTGGAGGGGGGAAACGGACGCCGGGTCTACACGGAGGGGATCTTGCTGTGGGTGTGGCCCGGATGTTGCTCTAAAGTGTTCGTATGGGCTGACCTAACATGACCGGGTGGATAGGCCCACCGTCAAATCCCGTCTGCAAAGTCAAAGGGCTAGATCCGTGGTCAAACGCTACAGGTTAGGGCGGACGGGGCCCTGGGTAGCAATGCCACCGACCGTCGTGATCGGGCCCTCATACATGCGGGGTGGTGTGGTGGCATGTCCGAAGAGGCGCACGCTGCCTCCGGGGTGTGGCCCTCACGGACGGGCGATGACACACGGTAGTAGACGCTCGCGTAAACGATGCGGCGTGAATATTATTAAATACTCGGAGCGCGATAAAATCATGAGTTTTTACATGACGTGGGCACATGTGCTATAGGACCGATGGTAATTTTTCATAATTTTCGTGATGGAGAAGTATCTCAACACTTCCTCTACGCTGATTGCTCTTCGCTGCTTCACGACTGGTGGCCGGGCGGCCTCCGGGGCCAGTATACCGCCAAATCTTGCGTGAGGCGGCCTCTCACAAGTCTGGAAGTGTTGTGGCGGTTGCAAATGCCCGCACGCTGCTCTCCGGGTGTGTCCCCCCTCACGGACGGCGCCGCCCCCGGCACCGGGAGGGGGGAAACGGACGCGGCGGGTCAACACGGAGTGGGTGTAGCTGTGGGTTTGGCCCGGATGTTGGTCGAAAGTGTTCAGATTGGCTGACCTAACATGACCGGTGGAGAGGTCCACCGTCAAAGCCCGTCTGCGGGAAAGTCAAAGGGGTAGATCTCGTGGTCAACCGCCTGTGGTTAGGGCGGACGGGGCCCCTGGGGTAGTAATGCCACCGAGCGTCAGACCGCCCCTCATACATGCAGGTGGTGTGGTGGCATGTCCGAAGAGGCGGCACGCTGTCCGGTGTGCCTCACACGGACGGCGCCGCCACGCACCGGAGGGGGGAAACGGACGCGCCGGGTCTACACGGAGGGGATCTTGCTGTGGGTGTGGCCCGGATGTTGCTCTAAAGTGTTCGTATGGGCTGACCTAACATGACCGGGTGGATAGGCCCACCGTCAAATCCCGTCTGCAAAGTCAAAGGGCTAGATCCGTGGTCAAACGCTACAGGTTAGGGCGGACGGGGCCTGGGGGTAGCAATGCCACCGACCGTCAGATCGGGCCCTCATACATGCGGGTGGTGTGGTGGCATGTCCGAAGAGGCGGCACGCTGCCTCGGGTGTGGCCCTCACGGACGGGCGATGACACACGGTAGTAGACGCTCGCGGAAACGGCGCGGCGTGAATATTATTAAATACTCGGAGCGCCGATAAAATCATGAGTTTTTACATGACGTGGGCACATGTGCTATAGGACCGATGGTAATTTTTCATAAATTTTCGTGATGGAGAAGTATCTGAACACCCCTCTACGCTGGATTGCTCTTCGCTGCCTACGACCGTGGCCGCGGCCTCCGGGCCAGCATACCGCCAAATCTTGCGAGGGCGGCCTCTCACAAGTCCGGAAGTGTTGTGGCGGTTGCAAATGCCCGCACGCTGCCTCCGGTGTCCCCCTCACGGACGGGCGCCACCGCCGCACCGGAGGGGGGAAACGGACGCTGGCCGGGTCTACACGGAGTGGATGTAGCCAGGGTTTGGCCCGATGTTGCTCTAAAGTGTTCAGATTGGCTGACCTAACATGACCGGTGGAGAGGTCCACCGTCAAAGCCCGTCCGTGGAAAGTCAAAGGTAGATCTCGTGGTCAACCGCCTGTGGTTAGGGCGGACGGGGCCCTGGGGTAGTAATGCCACCGAGCTGCCGCACCGGCCCCTCATACATGCAGGGTGGTGTGGTGGCATGTCCGAAGAGGCGGCACGCGTCTCCGGGGTGTGCCCCCTCACACGGACGGCGCCGCCGCCGGCACCTGGAGGGGGGAAACGGACGTGTCGGGTCTACACGGAGGGGATCTTGCTGTGGGTGTGGCCCGGATGTTGCTCTAAAGTGTTCGTATGGGCTGACCTAACATGACCGGGTGGATAGGCCCACTGGTCAAATCCCGTCTGCAAAGTCAAAGGGCTAGATCCGTGGTCAAACGCTACAGGTTAGGGCGGGACGGGGCCCTGGGGTAGTAATGCCACCGGACCGTCGTGATCGGGCCCTCATACATGCGGGTGGTGTGGTGGCATGTCCGAAGAGGCGCACGCTGCCTCCGGTGTGGCCTCACGGACGGCGGCGACACACGGTAGTAGACGCTCGCGGAAACGGCGCGCGTGAATATTATTAAATACCGGAGCGCCGATAAAATCATGAGTTTTTACATGACGTGGGCACATGTGCTATAGGACCGATGGTAATTTTTCATAATTTTTCGTGATGGAGAAGTATCTCAACACTTCCTCTACGCTGATTGCTCTTCGCTTCCACGACCGTGGCCGGGCGGCCTCCGGGGCCAGCATACCGCCAAATCTTGCGAGGCGGCCTCTCACAAGTCCGGAAGTGTTGTGGCGGTTGCAAATGCCCGCACGCTGCCTCCGGGTGTCCCTCACACGGACGGCGCCGCCACCGCACCGGAGGGGGGGAAACGGACGCTGGGTCTACACGGAGTGGATGTAGCTGTGGGTTTGGCCCGGATGTTGCTCTAAAGTGTTCAGATTGGCTGACCTAACATGACCGGTGGAGAGGTCCACCGTCAAAGCCCGTCTGTGGGAAAGTCAAAGGGGTAGATCTCGTGGTCAACCGCCTGTGGTTAGGGCGGACGGGGCCCTGGGGTAGCAATGCCACCGAGCGCCGCGACCGCCCCTCATACATGCAGGTGGTGTGGTGGCATGTCCGAAGAGGCGCACGCTGCCTCCGGTGTGCCTCACACGGACGGCGCCACGCCGCACTGGAGGGGGGGAAACGGACGCGCACGGGTCTACACGGAGGGGATCTTGCCGGGTGTGGCCCGGATGTTGCTCTAAAGTGTTCGTATGGGCTGACCTAACATGACCGGGTGGATAGGCCCACCGTCAAATCCCGGTCTGCAAAGTCAAAGGGCTAGATCCGTGGTCAAACGCTACAGGTTAGGGCGGACGGGGCCCCGGGGTAGCAATGCCACCGACCGTCAGATCGGGCCCTCATACATGCGGGGTGGTGTGGTGGCATGTCCGAAGAGGCGGCACGCTGCCTTCCGGTGTGGCCCCTCACGGACGGGCGATGACACACGGTAGTAGACGCTCGCGGAAACGGCGCGGCGGAATATTATTAAATACCGGAGCGCCGATAAAATCATGAGTTTTTATATGACGCGGGCACATGTGCTATAGGACCGATGGTAATTTTTCATAATTTTCGTGATGGAGAAGTATCTCAACACTTCCCCACGCTGGATTGCTCTTCGCTGCTTCACGACTGTGGTCGGCGGCCTCCGGGGCCAGCATACCGCCAAATCTTGCGAGGGCGGCCTCTCACAAGTCTGGAAGTGTTGTGGCGGTTGCAATGCCCGCACGCTGCCTCCGGTGTGTCCCCTCACGGACGGCGCCGCCACCGCACCGGAGGGGGGAAACGGACGCTGGCCGGGTCTACACGGAGTGATGTAGCTGTGGGTTTGGCCCGGATGTTGCTCTAAAGTGTTCAGATTATTGACCTAACATGACCGGTGGAGAGGTCCACCGGTCAAAGCCCGTCTGCGGGAAAGTCAAAGGGGTAGATCTCGTGGTCAACCGCCTGTGGTTAGGGCGGACGGGGCCCCTGGGGTAGCAATGCCACCGAGCGCCGCACCGCCCCTCATACATGCAGGTGGTGGTGGTGGCATGTCCGAAGAGGCGGCACGCATCTCCGGTGTGCCCCTCACACGGACGGGCGCTACCGCCGCACTGGAGGGGGGAAACGGACGCGCCGGGTCTACACGGAGGGATCTTGCCGTGGGTGTGGCCCGGATGTTGCTCTAAAGTGTTCGTATGGGCTGACCTAACATGACCGGGTGGATAGGCCCACCGTCAAATCCCGGCCCCCGTAAAGTCAAAGGGCTAGATCCGTGGTCAAACGCTATGTGGTTAGGAGGACGGGGCCCCGGGGTAGTAATGCCACCGACCGTCGTGATCGGGCCCTCATACATGCGGGTGGTGTGGTGGCATGTCCGAAGAGGCGGCACGCTGCCTCGGTGTGGCCTCTCACGGACGGGCGATGACACACGGTAGTAGACGCTTCGCGGAAACGATGCGCGCGGAATATTATTAAATACCGGAGCGCCGATAAAATCATGAGTTTTTACATGACGGGCACATGTGCTATAGGACCGGCGGTAATTTTTCATAAATTTTCGTGATGGAGAAGTATCTCAACACTTCCTCTACGCTGATTGCTCTTCGCTGCTCACGACCGGGCCGGGCGGCTCCGGGGCCAGCATACCGCCAAATCTTGGCGAGGCGGCCTCTCACAAGTCCGGAAGTGTTGTGGCGGTTGCAAATGCCCGCACGCTGCCTCCGGTGTCCCCTCACGGACGGCGCCACGGCCGCCGCACCGAGGGGGGGAAACGGACGCGCCGGGTCTACACGGAGTGGATGTAGCCGTGGGTTTGGCCCGGATGTTGCTCTAAAGTGTTCAGATTGGCTGACCTAACATGACCGGGTGGAGAGGTCCACCGGTCAAAGCCCGTCCGTGGAAGTCAAAGGTAGATCTCGTGGTCAACCGCCTGTGGTTAGGCGGACGGGGCCCCGGGGTAGCAATGCCACCGGAGGCCGCACCGCCCTCATACATGCAGGGTGGTGTGGTGGCATGTCCGAAGAGGCGCACGCTGCCTCGGTGTGCCTCACACGGACGGCGCTACCGCCGCACTGGAGGGGGGAAACGGACGCTGGCCGGGTCTACACGAGGGGATCTTGCTGTGGGTGTGGCCCGGATGTTGCTCTAATGTGTTCGTATGGGCTGACCTAACATGACCGGGTGGATAGGCCCACCGGTCAAATCCCGTCTGCAAAGTCAAAGGGCTAGATCCGTGGTCAAACGCTACAGGTTAGGGCGGACGGGGCCCCGGGGTAGTAATGCCACCGACCGTCGTGATCGGGCCCTCATACATGCGGGTGGTGTGGTGGCATGTCCGAAGAGGCGGCACGCTGCCTCCGGTGTGGCCTCTCACGGACGGGCGATGACACACGGTAGTAGACGCTCATGAAACGGCGCGGCGTGAATATTATTAAATACTCGGAGCGATAAAATCATGAGTTTTTACATGACGGGCACATGTGCTATAGGACCGATGGTAATTTTTCATAAATTTTCGTGATGGAGAAGTATCTCAACACTTCCTCTACGCCGGATTGCTCTTCGCTGCTTCACGACCGGGGTACGCGGCCTCCGGGGCCAGCATACCGCCAAATCTTGGCGTAGGCGGCCTCTCACAAGTCCGGAAGTGTTGTGGCGGTTGCAAATGCCCTAAGCACGCTGCCTCCTGGGTGTCCCCCTCACGGACGCGCCGCCGCCGCACCCGGAGGGGGGGAAACGGACGCTTGCCGGTCTACACGGGGTGGATGTAGCCTGTGGGTTTGGCCCGGATGTTGCTCTAAAGTGTTCAGATTGGTTGACCTAATATGACCGGGTGGAGAGGTCCACCGGTCAAAGCCCGTCTGCGGAAGTCAAAGGTAGATCTCGTGGTCAACCGCCTGTGGTTAGGGCGGACGGGGCCCTGGGGTAGTAATGCCACCGAGCGCCGCACCGCCCCTCATACATGCAGGGTGGTGTGGTGGCATGTCCAAAGAGGCGCACGCTCCTCCGGGTGTGCCTCACACGGACGGGCGCCACCGCACCGAGGGGGGGAAACGGACGCCGGGTCTACACGGAGGGGATCTTGCCGGGTGTGGCCCGGATGTTGCTCTAAAGTGTTCGTATGGGCTGACCTAACATGACCGGGTGGATAGGCCCACCGGGTCAAATCCCGGTCTGCGGCAAAGTCAAAGGGCTAGATCCGTGGTCAAACGCCATGTGGTTAGGGCGGACGGGGCCCTGGGGTAGCAATGCCACCGACCGTCGTGATCGGGCCCTCATACATGCGGGGTGGTGTGGTGGCATGTCCGAAGAGGCGCACGCTGCTCCGGTGTGGCCCTCACGGACGGGCGGCGACACACGGTAGTAGACGCTCATGGAAACGATGCGCGTGAATATTATTAAATACCGGAGCGCGATAAAATCATGAGTTTTTACATGACGGGCACATGTGCTATAGGACCGATGGTAATTTTTCATAATTTTCGTGATGGAGAAGTATCTCAACACTTCCCTCTACGCTGATTGCTCTTCGCTGGCTTCACGACTGCGGGCCGGGCCTCCGGGGCCAGCATACCGCCAAATCTGCGAGGCGGCCTCTCACAAGTCCGGAAGTGTTGTGGCGGTTGCAAATGCCCGCACGCTGCCTCTGGTGTCCCACCCTCACGGACGGTGCCGCCGCACCGGAGGGGGGAAACGGACGCTGCCGGGTCTACACGGAGTGGATGTAGCTGTGGGTTTGGCCCGGATGTTGCTCTAAAGTGTTCGTACTGGCTGACCTAACATGACCGGGTGGAGAGGTCCACCGGGTCAAAGCCCGTCTGTGGGAAGTCAAAGGTAGATCTCGTGGTCAACCGCCTGTGGTTAGGGCGGACGGGGGCCCCGGGGTAGTAATGCCACCGAGCGCCGCACCGCCCCTCATACATGCAGGGTGGTGTGGTGGCATGTCCGAAGAGGCGCACGCATCTTCCGGTGTGCCCTCACACGGACGGGCGCTACCGCCGCACCTGGAGGGGGGAAACGGACGCGACGGGTCTACACGGAGGGGATCTTGCTGTGGGTGTGGCCCGGATGTTGCTCTAAAGTGTTCGTATGGGCTGACCTAACATGACCGGGTGGATAGGCCCACCGTCAAATCCCGTCTGCAAAGTCAAAGGGCTAGATCCGTGTGGTCAAACGCCAGGTTAGGGCGGACGGGGCCCCGGGGTAGCAATGCCACCGACCGTCGTGATCGGGCCCTCATACATGCGGGGTGGTGTGGTGGCATGTCCGAAGAGGCGGCACGCTCCCGGGTGTGGCCCCTCACGGACGGGCGGCGACACACGGTAGTAGACGCTTCGCGAAACGGCGCGCGGCGGAATATTATTAAATACCGGAGCGCGATAAAATCATGAGTTTTTACATGACGCGGGCACATGTGCTATAGGACCGATGGTAATTTTTCATAAATTTTCGTGATGGAGAAGTATCTCAACACTTCCCCACGCTGATTGCTCTTCGCTGCTTCACGACCGCGGGTACGGCGGCTCCGGGGCTACCATACCGCCAAATCTTGGCGAGGCGGCCTCACAAGTCTAGAAGTGTTGTGGCGGTTGCAAATGCCCGCACGCTGCCTCCGGGTGTCCCCCTCACGGACGGCGGCGCCGCCGCACCGGAGGGGGGAAACGGACGCTGGCCGTCGGCCCACACGGAGTGGATGTAGCCGTGGGTTTGGCCCGGATGTTGCTCTAAAGTGTTCAGATTGGCTGACCTAACATGACCGGTGGAGAGGTCCACCGTCAAAGCCCGTCTGTGGAAGTCAAAGGGTAGATCTCGTGGTCAACCGCCTGTGGTTAGGGCGGACGGGGCCCCGGGGTAGTAATGCCACCGAGCGCCGCACCGCCCCTCATACATGCAGTGGTGGTGTGGTGGCATGTCCGAAGAGGCGGCACGCCTCCGGGTGTGCCCTCACACGGACGGCGCTGGCCACGGGCACCGGAGGGGGAAACGGACGCGCCGGGTTCTACACGGAGGGGATCTTGCCGTGGGTGTGGCCCGGATGTTGCCTCTAAAGTGTTCGTATGGGCTGACCTAATATGACCGGGTGGATAGGCCCACCGTCAAATCCCGTCTGCAAAGTCAAAGGGCTAGATCCGTGGTCAAACGCTACAGGTTAGGGCGGACGGGGCCCCGGGGTAGCAATGCCACCGACCGTCGCATCGGGCCCTCATACATGCGGGGTGGTGTGGTGGCATGTCCGAAGAGGCGGCACGCTGCCTTCCGGTGTGGCCTCACGACGGGCGATGACACACGGTAGTAGACGCTCGCTGAAACGATGCGCGGGCGGAATATTATTAAATACCGGAGCGCCGATAAAATCATGAGTTTTTTACATGACGTGGGCATGTGCTATAGGACCGATGGTAATTTTTCATAAATTTTCGTGATGGAGAAGTATTCAACACTTCCTCTACGCGATTGCTCTTCGCGCTGCCCACGACCGCGGGTCCGGGCGGCTCCGGGCCAGCATACCGTCAAATCTTGGCGAGGGCGGCCTCTCACAAGTCTCGAAGTGTTGTGGCGGTTGCAAATGCCCGCACGCTGCCTCTCCGGGTGTCTCCTCACGGTGGCGCTACCGCCGCACCGGAGGGGGGGAAACGGACGCGCCGGGTCTACACGGAGTGGATGTAGCTGTGGGTTTGGCCCGGATGTTGCTCTAAAGTGTTCAGACATTGGCTGACCTAACATGACCGGGTGGAGAGGTCCACTGGTCAAAGCCCGTCCGTGGAAAGTCAAAGGGGTAGATCTCGTGGCCAACGTCTCCAGGGTTAGGCGGGACAGGGGCCCTGGGGGTAGCAATGCCACCGGAGCGTCGCACCGCCCCTCATACATGCAGGTGGTGTGGTGGCATGTCCGAAGAGGCGGCACGCTGCCTTCCGGGTGTGCCCTCACACGGACGGCGCCACGCCGCACCGGAGGGGGGAAACGGACGCCGCCGGGTCTACACGCGAGGGGATCTTGCTGTGGGTGTGGCCCGATGTTGCTCTAAAGTGTTCGTATGGGCTGACCTAACATGACCGGTGGATAGGCCCACCGGTCAAATCCCGTCTGCAAAGTCAAAGGGCTAGATCCGTGGTCAAACGCTACAGGGTTAGGGCGGACGGGGCCCCTGGGGGTAGCAATGCCACCGACCGTGATCGGGCCCTCATACATGCGGGTGGTGTGGTGGCATGTCCGGAAGAGGCGGCACGCTGCCTCCGGTGTGGCCCTCACGGACGGGCGACATGACACACGGTAGTAGACGCTTCGCGGAAACGGCGCGGCGTGAATATTATTAAATACCGGAGCGCCGATAAAATCATGAGTTTTTTACATGACGGGCACATGTGCTATAGGACCGATGGTAATTTTTCATAATTTTCGTGATGGAGAAGTATCTGAACACTTCCTCTACGCCGGATTGCTCTTCGCTGCTTCACGACCGTGGGTACGCGGCTTCCCGGCCAGCATACCACAAATCTTGCGAGGCGGCCTCTCACAAGTCCGGAAGTGTTGTGGCGGTTGCAAATGCCCGCACGCTGCTCCGGGTGTCCCCCCTCACGGACGGCGCCACCTACCGCACCGGAGGGGGGAAACGGACGCTACGGGTCTACACGGAGTGGATGTAGCTGTGGGTTTGGCCCGGATGTTGCTCTAAAGTGTTCAGATATTGACCTAACATGACCGGTGGAGAGGTCCACCGTCAAAGCCCGTCCGTGGGAAGTCAAAGGGTAGATCTCGTGGTCAACCGCCTGTGGTTAGGGCGAGACGGGGCCCCGGGGTAGCAATGCCACCGAAGGCCGCACCGCCCCTCATACATGCAGGTGGTGTGGTGGCATGTCCGGAAGAGGCGCACGCTGCCTCCGGTGTGCCCTCACACGGACGGCGCCACCGCCGCACCGGAGGGGGAAACGGACGCGCCGGGTCTACACGAGGGGATCTTTGCCGGGTGTGGCCCGGATGTTGCTCTAAAGTGTTCGTGATGGGCTGACCTAACATGACCGGGGTGGATAGGCCCACCGTCAAATCCCGTCTGCAAAGTCAAAGGGCCTAGATCCGTGGTCAAACGCTATGTGGTTAGGGCGGACGGGGCCCCGGGGTAGCAATGCCACCGACCGCCGATCGGGCCCTCATACATGCGGGTGGTGGTGGCATGTCCGAAGAGGCGCACGCTGCTCGGGTGTGGCCCTCACGGACGGGCGATGACACACGGTAGTAGACGCTCAGCGAAACGATGCGGCGTGAATATTATTAAATACTCGGAGCGATAAAATCATGAGTTTTTTACATGACGTGGGCACATGTGCTATAGGACCGATGGTAATTTTTCATAAATTTCGTGATGGAGAAGTATCTCAACACTTCCCCACGCTGATTGTTTCTTCGCGCTGCCTACGACCGCGGGCCGCGGCTTCCCGGGGCTAGCATACCGTCAATCTTGCGAGGCGGCCTCACAAGTCCGGAAGTGTTGTGGCGGTTGCAAATGCCCGCACGCTGCCTCGGTGTGCCCTCACACGGACGGGCGCCGCCACGGCCGCACCGGAGGGGGGAAACGGACGCTGCCGGGTCTACACGGAGGGGATCTTGCTGCTGGGTGTGGCCCGGATGTTGCTCTAAAGTGTTCAGATGGGCTGACCTAACATGACCGGGTGGATAGGCCCACCGGGTCAAATCCCGTCTGCAAAGTCAAAGGGCTAGATCCGTGGTCAAACGCCAGGTTAGGGCGGACGGGGCCCCGGGGTAGTAATGCCACCGACCGTCGTGATCGGGCCCTCATACATGCGGGTGGTGTGGTGGCATGTCCGAAGAGGCGGCACGCTGCCTCGGGTGTGCCCTCACACGGACGGCGATGGCGACACACGGTAGTAGACGCTCATGGAAACGGCGCGGCGTGAATATTATTAAATACCGGAGCGCCGATAAAATCATGAGTTTTTTACATGACGTGGGCACATGTGCTATAGGACCGATGGTAATTTTTCATAAATTTTCGTGATGGAGAAGTATCGAACACTTCCCCACGCTGGATTGCTCTTCGCTGCCACGACCGGGGCCGCGGCCTCCGGGCCAGCATACCGCCAAATCTTGCGAGGCGGCCTCTCACAAGTCCGGAAGTGTTGTGGCGGTTGCAAATGCCCGCACGCGCCTCCGGTGTCCCCACCCTCACGGACGGCGCCGCCTCCGCACCGGAGGGGGGGAAACGGACGCGGCCGGGTCTACACGGAGTGGATGTAGCTGTGGGTTTGTCCCGGATGTTGCTCTAAAGTGTTCAGACATGACCTAACATGACCGGTGGAGAGGTCCACCGTCAAAGCCCGGCCCGTGGGAAGTCAAAGGGTAGATCTCGTGGTCAACCGCCTGTGGTTAGGCGGACGGGGCCCCGGGGTAGTAATGCCACCGAAAGGCCGCACCGCCCCTCATACATGCGGTGGTGGTGGTGGCATGTCCGAAGAGGCGGCACGCTGCCTCCCGGTGTGCCTCACACGGACGGCGCGCTACCGCACCGGAGGGGGGGAAACGGACGCGCCGGGTCTACACGGAGGGGATCTTTGCCGTGGTGTGGCCCGGATGTTGCTCTAAAGTGTTCGTGATGGGCTGACTCTAACATGACCGGGTGGATAGGCCCACCGTCAAATCCCGTCTGCAAAGTCAAAGGGCTAGATCCGTGGTCAAACGCTACATGGTTAGGGCGGACGGGGCCCGGGGGTAGCAATGCCACCGACCGTCGCATCGGGCCCTCATACATGCGGGTGGTGTGGTGGCATGTCCGAAGAGGCGGCACGCTGCTCGGTGTGGCCTCACGGACGGGCGATGACACACGGTAGTAGACGCTCATGGAAACGATGCGCGCGTGAATATTATTAAATACCGGAGCGCGATAAAATCATGAGTTTTTACATGACGGGCACATGTGCTATAGGGACCGGCGGTAATTTTTCATAATTTTTCGTGATGGAGAAGTATCTGAACACTTCTCTACGCTGGATTGCTCTTCGCTTCACGACTGCGGGTCGGGCGGCCTCCGGGGCCAGCATACCGCCAAATCTTGGCGTAGGCGGCCTCTCACAAGTCTGGAAGTGTTGTGGCGGTTGCAAATGCCCGCACGCTGCCTCCGGTGTCCCCTCACGGACGCAAGGCTACCGCCGCACTCGGAGGGGGGAAACGACGCTGGCTGGTCTACACGGAGTGGATGTAGCTGTGGGTTTGGCCCGATGTTGCCTCTAAAGTGTTCAGATGGCTGACCTAATATGACCGGGTGGAGAGGTCCACCGGTCAAAGCCCGCCCGTGGAAGTCAAAGGTAGATCTCGTGGTCAACCGCCTGTGGTTAGGGCGGACGGGGCCCCGGGGTAGTAATGCCACCGAGCGCCGCACCGCCCTCATACATGCAGGGTGGTGTGGTGGCATGTCCGAAGAGGCGCACGCTGTTCTCGGGGTGTGCCTCACACGGACGCGCCACGCCGCACCTGGAGGGGGGGAAACGGACGCGTCGGGTCTACACCGAGGGGATCTAGCTGTGGGTGTGGCCCGGATGTTGATCTAAAGTGTTCGTGATGGGCTGACCTAATATGACCGGGTGGATAGGCCCACGGTCAAATCCCGTCTGCAAAGTCAAAGGGCTAGATCAGGTGGTCAAACGCTACAGGTTAGGGCGGACGGGGCCCTGGGGTAGCAATGCCACCGGACCGTCGCGATCGGGCCTCATACATGCGGGTGGTGTGGTGGCATGTCCGGAAGAGGCGGCACGCCGCTCGGTGTGGCCCCTCACGGACGGGCGATGACACACGGTAGTAGACGCTTCGCTGAAACGATGCGCGGCGGAATATTATTAAATACCGGAGCGCCGATAAAATCATGAGTTTTTACATGACGTGGGCACATGTGCTATAGGACCGATGGTAATTTTTCATAAATTTTCGTGATGGAGAAGTATCTCGAACACTTCCTCTACGCTGGATTGCTCTTCGCTTCCACGACCGTGGGCCGCGGGCGGCTCCGGGGCCAGCATACCGTCAAATCTTGGCGAGGGCGGCCTCTCACAAGTCTGGAAGTGTTGTGGCGGTTGCAAATGCCCGCAAGCTGCCTCCGGTGTGCCCCCTCGACGGACGGGCGCCGCCACCGCACCGGAGGGGGAAAACGGGCGCGGCGGGTCGACACGGAGGGGAGGTAGCGGGGGGGTTGGCCCGGATGTTGCTCTAAAGTGTTAGTATTGGCTGACCTAACATGACCGGTGGAGAGGTCCACCGTCAAAGCCCGTCCGTGGGAAGTCAAAGGTAGATCTCGTGGTCAACCGCCTGTGGTTAGGGCGGACGGGGCCCTGGGTAGTAATGCCACCGAGCGCCGCGACCGCCCTCATACATGCAGGTGGTGTGGTGGCATGTCCGAAGAGGAGGCACGCTGCCTCCGGGTGTGCCCTCACACGGACGGGCGCCACGCCGCACTCGAGGGGGGGGAAACGACGCGCCGGGTCTACACGGAGGGGATCTTGCTGTGGGTGTGGCCCGGATGTTGCTCTAAAGTGTTCGGATGGGCTGACCTAATATGACCGGGTGGATAGGCCCACCGGTCAAATCCCGCCCGTCTGCAAAGTCAAAGGGCTAGATCCGTGGTCAAACGCTACAGGTTAGGGCGGACGGGGCCCCGGGGTAGCAATGCCACCGACCGCCGCAGATCGGGCCCCTCATACATGCGGGATGGTGTGGTGGCATGTCCGAAGAGGCGGCACGCTGCCTCGGGTGTGGCCTCACGGACGGGCGATGACACACGGTAGTAGACGCTCATGGAAACGAGCGCGGCGTGAATATTATTAAATACCGGAGCGCGATAAAATCATGAGTTTTTTACATGACGTGGGCACATGTGCTATAGGACCGGCGGTAATTTTTCATAATTTTTCGTGATGGAGAAGTATCCGAACACTTCCCCACGCTGATTGCTCTTCGCTGCTTCACGACCGCGGGTGGGCCGGGCGGCCTCGGGCCAGCATACCACAATCTTGGCGAGGCGGCCTCTCACAAGTCCGGAAGTGTTGTGGCGTTGCAAATGCCCGCACGCTGGCCTCCGGGTGTGCCCTCACTTCAACGACCAAGGCGCTACTACCGCACTGGAGGGGGGGGAAACGGACGGCCGGGTCTACACGGAGTGGATGTAGCTGTGGGTTTGGCCCGGATGTTGCTCTAAAGTGTTCAGATTATTGACCTAACATGACCGGTGGAGAGGTCCACCGTCAAAGCCCGTCTGTGGAAAGTCAAAGGGTAGATCTCGTGGTCAACCGCCTGTGGTTAGGCGGGACGGGGCCCTGGGGTAGCAATGCCACCGAAAGGCCGCGACCGCCCCTCATACATGCAGGGTGGTGTGGTGGCATGTCCAAGAGGCCACGCTGCTCCGGTGTGCCTCACACGGACGGCGCCGCCACGCCGCACTTGAGGGGGGAAACGGACGCTGCCGGGTCTACACGGAGGGGATCTTGCCGTGGGTGTGGCCCGGATGTTGCTCTAAAGTGTTCGTGATGGGCTGACCTAACATGACCGGTGGATAGGCCCACCGGTCAAATCCCGCCCCGTGCAAAGTCAAAGGGCTAGATCCGTGGTCAAACGCTACAGGTTAGGGCGGACGGGGCCCCGGGGTAGCAATGCCACCGACCGTCGCGATCGGGCCCTCATACATGCGGGGTGGTGTGGTGGCATGTCCGAAGAGGCGCACGCCGCCTCCGGTGTGGCCCTCACGGACGCGCGGCGATGACACACGGTAGTAGACGCTCGCGGAAACGATGCGCGGCGGAATATTATTAAATACCGGAGCGCCGATAAAATCATGAGTTTTTATATAACGTGGGCACATGTGCTATAGGACCGGCGGTAATTTTTCATAATTTTTCGTGATGGAGAAGTATCTCAACACTTCCCCACGCGATTGTTTTTCGCTGCCTTCACGACCGCGGGCCGGGCCTCCGGGCCAGTATACCGCCAAATCTTGGCGAGGGCGGCCTCTCACAAGTCCGAAGTGTTGTGGCGGTTGCAAATGCCCGCACGCTCTCCGGTGTGCCCTCACGGACGGCGCCGCCGCCGCACCGGAGGGGGGAAACGGACGCTACGGCCGGGTCTACACGGAGTGGATGTAGCCGCGGGTTTGGCCCGGATGTTGCTCTCTAAAGTGTTCGTGATTGGCTGACCCTAATATGACCGGGTGGAGAGGTCCACCGGTCAAAGCCCGGCCCGGGAAAGTCAAAGGGGTAGATCTCGTGGTCAACCGCCTGTGGTTAGGGCGGATCGGGGCCCCGGGGTAGTAATGCCACCGAGCGCCGACCGCCCCTCATACATGCAGGGTGGTGTGGTGGCATGTCCGAAGAGGCGGCACGCTGCTCGGTGTGCCTCTCACACGGACGGGCGCTGGCGCCGGCACTGGAGGGGGGAAAACGGACGCTACGGTCTACACCGAGGGGATCTTTGCCGTGGTGTGGCCCGGATGTTGCTCTAAAGTGTTCAGTATGGGCTGACCTAACATGACCGGGTGGATAGGGCCCACCGTCAAATCCCGCCCGTGCAAAGTCAAAGGGCTAGATCCGTGGTCAAACGCTATGTGGTTAGGGCGGACGGGGCCCCGGGGTAGCAATGCCACCGACCGTCGTGATCGGGCCCCTGCATACATGCGGGTGGTGTGGTGGCATGTCCGGAAGAGGCGGCACGCCTCCGGGTGTGGCCCTCACGGACGGGCGGCGACACACGGTAGTAGACGCTCATGGAAACGAGCGCGGCGTGAATATTATTAAATACTCGGAGCGCCGATAAAAAATCATGAGTTTTTTACATGACGCGGGCAACATGCTGCTATAGGACCGATGGTAATTTTTCATAATTTTTCGTGGATGGAGAAGTATCTCAAACACTTCCTTCACGCCGGATTGCTCTTTTCGCTGCCTCACGACCGGGTACGCGGCCTCCCGGGCCAGTATACCGTCAAATCTTGCGTAGGGCGGCCTCTCACAAGTCCGAAGTGTTGTGGCGGTTGCAAATGCCCGCACGCTGCCTCCGGGTGTGCCCCCTCACGGACGCGCCTACCACGCACCGGAGGGGGGAAACGGATGCGGCGTCTACACGAGTGGATGTAGCTGCGGGTTTGGCCCTGATGTTGCTCTAAAGTGTTCAGACATGACCTAACATGACCGGTGGAGAGGTCCACCGTCAAAGCCCGTCTGCGGGAAAGTCAAAGGGTAGATCTCGTGGTCAACCGCCTGTGGTTAGGGCGGACGGGGCCCCGGGGTAGTAATGCTACCGAGCTGCCGCACCGCCCTCATACATGCAGGTGGTGTGGTGGCATGTCCGGAAGAGTTGCCACGCGTCTGGGTGTGCCTCACACGGACGGCGCTGGGCCGGCACTTGGAGGGGGGGAAACGGACGCGCTGGTCTACACGGAGGGGATCTTGCTTGGGTGTGGCCCGGATGTTGCTCTAAAGTGTTCGTGATGGGCTGACCTAACATGACCGGTGGATAGGCCCACCGGTCAAATCCCGTCTGCAAAGTCAAAGCGGCTAGATCCGTGGTCAAACGCTATGTGGTTAGGGCGGACGGGGCCCCGGGGTAGCATGCCACCGACCGTCGCATCGGGCCCCTCATACGCGGGTGGTGGTGGCATGTCCGGAAGAGGCGGCACGCTGCTCCGGGTGTGGCCCTCACGGACGCATGGCGACACACGGTAGTAGACGCTTCGCGAAACGGCGCGCGCGTGAATATTATTAAATACTCGAGCGCCGATAAAATCATGAGTTTTTACATGACGTAAGCACATGTGCTATAGGACCGGCGGTAATTTTTCATAATTTTTCGTGATGGAGAAGTATCTCAACACTTCCCCTCTACGCTGGATTGCTCTTCGCTGCCCACGACCGTGGGCCGGCCTCCGGGGCCAGTATACCGCCAAATCTTGGCGTAGGGCGGCTCTCACAAGTCCGGAAGTGTTGTGGCGGTTGCAAATGCCCGCACGCTGCCTCGGGTGTTCACGGACGGCGCCGCCGCCGCACCGGAGGGGGGAAACGGACGCTACGGTCTACACGGAGTGGATGTAGCTGTGGGTTTGGCCCGATGTTGCTCTAAAGTGTTCGGACATTGACCTAACATGACCGGTGGAGAGGTCCATCGACAAAGCCCGGCCCGTGGAAAGTCAAAGGGGTAGATCTCGTGGTCAACCGCCTGTGGTTAGGGCGGGACGGGGCCCTGGGGTAGGTAATGCCACCGGAAAGCGTCCGCGACCGCCCCTCATACATGCAGGTGGTGTGGTGGCATGTCCGGAAGAGGCGCACGCTGCTCCGGGGTGTGCCCTCACACGGACGGCGCCGCTACCGCACTGGAGGGGGGAAACGGACGGCGGGTCTACACGGAGGGGATTTGCTGTGGGTGTGGCCCGGATGTTGCTCTCTAAAGTGTTCGTATGGGCTGACTCTAATATGACCGGGTGGATAGGCCCACCGTCAAATCCCGGCCCGCAAAGTCAAAGGGCTAGATCCGTGGTCAAACGCTACAGGGTTAGCGGGACGGGGCCCCGGGGGTAGCAATGCCACCCACCATCGCGATCGGGCCCTCATACATGCGGGTGGTGTGGTGGCATGTCCGAAGAGGCGGCACGCTGCCTCGGTGTGGCCTCACGGACGGGCGCATGGCGACATTACGGTAGTAGACGCTCATGAAACGGCGCGCGCATGAATATTATTAAATACCGGAGCGCCGATAAACTACGCGAGTTTTTACATGACGTGGGGCACATAAAGCTATAGGGACCGGCGGTAATTTTTCATAACTTCGTGGATGGAGAAGTATTCAACACTTCCCCACGCCGGATTGCTCTTCGCTGTTCACGATCGTACGGCTGGTTCGGGGCCAGTATACCGCCAAATCTTGCGAGGCGGCCTCTCACAAGTCCGGAAGTGTTGTGGCGGCGGTAAATGCTCCGCACGCTGCCTGGTGTCCCCTCACGGACGGCGCCACGGGCCGCACCGGAGGGGGTAACGGACGCTGCCGGGTTCTACACGGAGTGGATGTAGCCGGGTTTGGCCCGGATGTTGCTCTAAAGTGTTCAGATACTGACCTAATATGACCGGTGGATAGGTCCACCGGCCAAAGCCCGTCTGCGGGAAGTCAAAGGCAGATCTCGTGGTCAACCGCCTAGGGTTAGCGGATGGGGCCCTGGGGTAGTAATGCCACCGGAGTTGCCGCACCGCCCCTCATACATGCAGGTGGTGTGGTGGCATGTCCAAAGAGGCGCACGCTGCCTTCGGGGTGTGCCCTCACACGGACGGCAAGGCCACGCCGCACCAGAGGGGGGAAACGGACGCGCCGGCTCTACATGGAGGGGATCTTGCCGTGGGTGTGGCCCGATGTTGCTTAAAGTGTTCGTATGGGCTGACCTAACATGACCGGGTGGATAGGCCCATCGTCAAATCCCGCCCCGCAAAGTCAAAGGGCTAGATCCGTGGTCAAACGCTATGTGGTTAGGCGGACGGGGACCCGGGGTAGGCAATGCCACCGACCGTCAGATCGGGCCCTCATACATGCGGGATGGTGTGGTGGCATGTCCGAAGAGGCGCACGCTGCCTCCGGGTGTGGCCTCTCACGCGACGGGCGACATGACACACGGTAGTAGACGACTCGCAAAACGATGCGCGGGCGTGAATATTATTAAATACCGGAGCGCGATAAAATCATGAGTTTTTACATAACGGGGCACATGTGCTATAGGACCGATGGTAATTTTTCGTAATTTTTCGTGGATGGAGAAGTATCTCAACACTTCCTCCACGCGATTGCTCTTCGCTGTTCACGATCGTGGCCGGGCCTCCGGGGCTACCATACCACCAAAATCTTGCGAGGGCGGCCTCTCACAAGTCTGGAAGTGTTGTGGCGTTGCAAATGCCCCAGCACGCATCTCCGGTGTCCCCCTTCACGGACGGCGCCACGCCGCATTCCTGGAGGGGGGAAACGGACGCGGCTGGCTCTACACGGAGTGAATGTAGCTGTGGGTTTGGCCCGGA